>OV049875.1:14364898-15702167 GCA_920104075.1 Melanargia galathea
ACGTAATCGTCCCGTCTCGTCGCCCTTTTTTGCTGCCTGGAGAATTCGAACCCAATAATAAAACATCATAGCAAAATGGCTAGTTAGCAACAAATAGAACATAAATGCTTCGCAACTAAAGAATTCATATATATTTTTTAATTTCACTTGCTTAAGGATAAAATTAAAGTAAAACTCAGCTCTTATACGTAGTACAGCAATAGGTACTACCAGCAATCTACGATATTCTACAATAAGCTACCATTTTAATCAATGTTTTGCTACGGGTTATATTTTAATACCCAGCTTTTAAAGTATCCGTTCGTAGTCCGTAGACCGTTATTATCTTAGAATTTAATATTTATTCAATTACAAAAGATTCGCTGAGCCGGCGAACTAAGGAAATAATATGTTTTTCGCGATAAAAATGCGATGCAAACACCACTGGGTCACGGGTGGCACAAACTGTCAGGCAAGAGTATTAATTTCCGGCACATTAAGTGCACCCTCGCAATAACACGTCAGCAAATCTTTATAGTGGAGGTAATAAAAAAATAGTATTTTCGCGCACTAGTTCAAGAAGCGAGCTTTCTGCGCTTAAAACCAGTGAGGAAAAGTCAATTTTGGTCACTCAATGTGCCTTTGAATCTCTCCCTACGCTCAAGATTCTAATTTCTAAAATTAAAGTAAAACTCAGCTCTTATACGTAGTACATATACTAACTACCAGCAATCTACGATATTCTACAATAAGCTACCATTTTAATCAATGTTTTGCTACGGGTTATATTTTAATACCCAGTTTTTGAAGTATCCGTTCATAGTCCGTAGACCTTTATTATCTTAGAATTTAATATTTATTCAATTGCAAAAGATAAAAAAATGTTTACACTAATTTATCTATAGAAAATCTCGCTTGCATAAATAAGATTCTGATTGAATTGACTATTATGATTAAAGAGCTAGTAGTAGAACCATATTATATTATTGGATCACCTGAACACAGCTGTAAGAGTAATTTAGAGTTATCCAGTACGGAAACGCCCCTTTGCAAAGGTATCACTGGATGGACAAGGCCTACTGATTAACGTAAGGGCCTACAGGCCCTCGGAAAAGCCTCGAAAGCCTGAAGCTGCGTACGACATGGCATTATTAGGGTAATCACCGGGGTTAAAATCCACGAGTGGGTTAAACCCCCCATCTATACATGGCATGAGTGGCAGCTTCTAATGTCGGAGGCCAAGATCCTCTGTGGGTCGCTGAGCCGGCGAAGTAAGGAAATAAGAATATTTTTCGCAATAAAAATACGATGCAAACGCCACTGGGTCACGGGTGGCACAAACTGTCAGGCTAGAGTATTAATTTCCGGCACATTAAGTGCACCCTCGCAATAACACGTCAGCAAATCTTTACAGTGGAGGTAATAAAAAAATTGTATATTCACCGCACTAGTTAAAGAAGCGAGCTTTCTGCGCTTAAAACCAGTGAGCAAAAGTCAATTTTGGTCACTCAATATGCCTTTGGATCCCTCACTACGCTCAAGATTCTAATTTCAATTACATTTTTAAATCCTTTTCACAATATTTTGAGAACCAATTATACAAGTGAGACCAACCATCACTTTATACTTTAAATTAAATAATTTATTTTAGTGATTTTTTCAGTGGTCATACATTCAAATAAATACCTGCACGGCTGTAAGTTCAATATCTGATGAAGTAAACTACTCATTCAGTAGGTTAACAATTTTACATTTTATATGTTATGCTTTGTTATCATAATATACGAGTATTGTATTACACATTCGTAAACGTATAATTGTAATATATAGAGGTCACCGTCAATTACATAATACCTGCGCTTCAAGGTTCCGCAGCACTGTAATATTTATGACATTGTTTATGACAGATAAATAATTCACCTAACTGTTGTTGGAAAGGGAAGTGTGGAGGCGCCCTTACACTACACTACTTGTGCACGTACGCTCTACTTTAAACGGTGCTTTATGTCGAATATAAATGAAGTTGCAATAACTGTACGATATCAGTGTGCTTAGTCTAAGATCGGAGCACTCGAAAACGAACTCGAAAACTATTGATCGAATCACAAGTGAATTCAGAGCAAAATGAACTCAAATACTCGTATTTTAAAGTCGTAATTCCATAGTTCGAATATGTATTTTACAACATTTCTGCTTGGGGCGCTCGTTGTGTTCGAATGCTGAATGTATTGGCGAACTCAAACCTTAATACAAGCCATTTTAGGTCTATTTTACTCTGAAATCGATCAATAGTTTTCGAGTTCGTTTTCGAGTGCTCCGATCTTAGACTAAGCACTCAGATCAGTTTATTACTAATTTAGATAGTCTCCATACTAATATTATAAATGCGAAAGTGTGTCTGTCTGTCAGTTACGGGTCTGTCTGTCTGTTGTATTCACGGCTCAACCGCTGAACCGAATTTGACGAAATTTAGCAGGCACAGCATACTTGAAATGGACAGGGATCACAATGGGATCTAACGCAACGGCGATATTAGGTTGAATTTAGACTACCATAAAAACACTGTCAGAAATTTTGCATTTTAAAATAACTAATCCGACTGGTCGATCTTCTTTCTATAAAATACCTTACCCTTTACCGTAGAGAGTGAATAAACATTGAAAAAACTAAAACTTTCGTAAGACAGAAAAATTAAGCAGATGAAACGTAGGAAATATTAAAAATACACACATACATTGAGGTGTATCACAGATTTTACTTAGAAGTATAGAACATTAATTACTTTCATTACATACAGAAATAATATAACAAAGACAGACGGGTGGAAATACAGGAAACCGGTTTGACATTAACAATAAGACACCCCGTCGAGATTTAAGGCACACTTGACCTTCCATAATGATGACTACCCTCACGCTCCCCTCGTTTTATTCTCTATGGCTTACTCGTTATCAGCGACAGCTGAATGCGGCTTAGCAAGCGACAAAAATAAAATAAAACAGGTCAAGTCCGAGTCAGATTTGGGCACGAAGGGTTCGTTTATTGCCCGTGGTCCCCGCGCGTAGTCCCTGTAAGGGACCACGGGCAAAAGATTCCTTGCCACAACACAATCTAAATTCGTCTGGAAAATAACAAGATAGATGCCATAGCAACTGCAAGGCGACAAAAACGAGGCGCTAAAATGGTAGCGTCGGACCAACAATTCAGCATTCTCTGAGTAAAGAACTAACGGATTTTTATGATTTATTGTTTTACTATACGAAAAAAATAAAGCTGAAACAAATAACATTAAAAATGCTATTTTTCGAAGTTTTTTGTTTGGGATTTCGTTTTTTTTTTTTTAATTTTTAGTGTCGTGATTAGAGTAAATAACACGAATTCTATGAAAATTTCAACTGTCTACCTATTACTTACTTACTCATGTGCCACACGGAGGGATGGACAGACAGCGTAGGCTAGTAATAGGGTCCCGCATTTGGCACGCTTTGGTTGCGGGTTGCGGCACCCTTAAAGTAGACGACACATAAAATAGGGGATTCTGTACGATTTTTTTCACTTAGCAACTCCAGTAGATATTCGTATTCAGTCGCTTGCTAACCTAAAATTTCGTTACATTTGCATAATCAAAACTAGTACGCTTGCAATCCGGGTAGTTTTAACTTTAAATAGGGCTCATAGTTGTACGCTTTTCAGTTTGTGCGCGTGGCGTGTCCTGCTTTTGTGAGTATTTCTCATTTGAGAAGGTCTGCGGTGGAATTTTACACAAAGGAGTTTTCTCGTTTGCCCGCTATATTTGCTCTCAGTGGCTCTTTTATGCCGAATATGGTTAATAACACGAGTGAAACGCAACGACAGTGTAGCCGGGGACAAAATGAACTTATAAGAAAGGGTTATATTACCTATATTGGATCAGTTTAAAATCCAGCTAGATTAATACTAGTGCAAGTTAGTTGAGTTGGATATACATTATACATATGTGTATTGGTGGAAATAAAAGGATACTTTTCATCTCGGAAAAGAGTTACTATGTGAACGGCATCCTTTATGTGTTCCCTTATTGTTCACGTAACTTACAAAGAGATAACTTGTATTCTGGAGACGGGCGAAGGATGCTTTTCATCCCGTAACGGAGTTCCCCGGATAGAAAGTCGCGGGCATCAGCCAGTAATTAACAAAGTTACCGTTAGAATCCAATAATCTATACCCTAAAGTAAGTTCTGCGAGAAAATCCGATTTCACCCCTATGCAGGTAATTTTATTTAACGTGGGTGGGAATTTCGCCCACAGGCGGTCAGAATACACCAATCAATAGTGCAATATGTCAATTGCTAACGGAACATCTATTAAGTACGCATGCACCGACCTGGGGCTCACCCGGGCATAGCTCAGTTGTTAAGTTAGCCAGCACGGTTTTAACGGTTAAATATGTTATTTTATTTCTATTTAAATACCAAGGTATCATGGTATACTACACTACATGGTACATTAACATAAAATAATTTTAACTAAGATAAAAAAGTTATCCAGACTATAAATTCATAATAGACATAACCTCAGTCCTAATAGATTACGTAATTATTACTTCTTACTTCTGTAGAATAAAAATTGAGTTGGAACCCGTAGTTCGAATAAGATAATACAATCAAAGTGAAAATGTTCTTCGTGCTCAATTACACCTAATAGAATAGAAATAGAATAGAAAAGTTTTTTATTCAAATAAACTTTTACAAGTACTTTTGAATCGTCAACCGAATCTACCACAGGTTCGGAATGCAGTTCCAGCCGAGAAGAACCTGCAAGAAACTCGGCTGTTGCTCTTTTTTAAAAATAACATTATAACAATTATTATTATTAATGTACATGATTGAAATGCCGTCTCGCGCATTGCTGGAACGAGTTAAATCCAAGCTTTTTTATCGTTTATATAATCTTCAATTGTATAATAAGCTTTTTTTATGAGCATACTTTTAATAGAGTTCTTAAACTTGTGTAAAGGCAAGTCTAAGACATATTTTTTATTCAGATAAACTTTTACAAGTGCTTTTGAATCGACAAATGAATCTACCACTGGTTCGGAATGGTGCTTACAATTCTACACGTTAAGAAGGGCAGACAAAGTAGCCCCATTTCCGACGGCGGCACCCGTTCACGAGCATGACGCATGATCCAGCCATTGCTTCGCTCAACCATATTTGAGGGAACGTAACAACCCGTACCACACGACACCACCACAGAAATGTTTAAAGAGAGCGTGACATACTTAGGCTGCCCATGATTAAAGCATCGAATTGAACACCAATAATCGACAAGAACAATGTAATAATATGGAATGGAACACCTTTGACTAGATACTCTCCTGGCTCGCTACATTTTCCTGAATATTTTATTCATGCTTAATTGAAGAAAAAAAAACCATATGTCATGTTTAAAAAATATCTAACACTCAGGAAATAAATGCAGTTGTCAATTGCAGCGGGTCGCATCGGCATCGTGCAAGCATCATTTAAACTTTTTTCAGTGAATACCTTAATTAAAAGGCCACTACGTGCACAGTTTTAATGGTGCTCTGAATGTCGGGCGCACTTCGGGAAGTAAACAGGCTCGGCAGTAGGTCACACTCGGGAGATAAACTAGGTGCTGTGCAAAATGCTCTACTGTCCTACAAAAATAAAATTCTGCGGAGATATGTCAGCGATGTTGGAATTGGTAGCTGTCGAAGTTTTGATTGATGCACCGCGATAGTTGTAGCTGGTTGATTTATGGCAGTAATTTAGCCAATACTGATTACATTTTCTAATTTTTTGGGTTCCGTACCTCAAAAGGTAAAAAAAGGAACCCTTATAAGATCACTGTCCGTCTGTCACCACCGATATTCTCAGGAACGGGTAGACCTAGCAAGTTGTAATTTATACCAGCTACTAAGGTCTATGGTCCCTGTTAGGTGAATAAAAATTAAGGTCCTGAGTCCACACAATAAAAAGATATGGGCAAATTTAGATTTTCACGAAAACTTGTAAGTACGAAAATTTACCTTAATTTTCAACTTTTTTTTATTTTTCGGAATTTTTCCTTTAATTGATCTGTAAGACCTTGCTTTTGACCAAAATTGACAAATCTAGGTCAACCGGAAGTACCCTATAGGTTTTGGGTCGAAAACCTAAATGGTAGTTCCAGTTGACCTAGAATTACGAAATTTGGCAAAAAGCCAGGTCTTACAGCACAAATAAAGGAAAAATTCCAAAAACTAAAAAAAGTTGGAAATTAAAGGGTGTCCCCATACATACATAGGTGAGCCAATTAAGATAGACCTGTGAGTTGTATGAGCGCTCATACAATTTAGAGGCCTAGCTTAATTAGCACCTTACCTTTTAAGACAAACTAATGAAAAACAGATTGTACTTATACTTCTGGAGTACGGTACCCTCGGTGCGCGAGTCTGACTCGCACTTGACCGGTTTTATCAGGACAAAAGGTGGTGCAATTCCTTATTAAAATGTATTTGCATGTCGAAATCGGTTAAGAGGAGTGAAAAGGTTACAGAAGAATTACAGGTTAAACTAATATAGTGAGAGATTGTCGGAGAGCAAATGTGATTTCAATGGTCAAACTACAACGGTAGATCTACTGGAGGCCTAGCGGTGCAGTATAATAGTTGCAGTGCGCTGTTGCAGCAAGAATACCCATAAATTCATACAATGAACACAAAATTACTTTGCTATAATCCGCTAACAGTGATAAGTAGGCACATCACCACTAAATTCACCACAAAAACTCGACGATCGTTTCGCTCCGACACCGGAGCATCTTCAGGAGATGTCGACTTCACAACGGACGATTGCAAAGTGACGAACGTGTCAATCTTTGTGCTGTGCCTACAAATTTGTCACTTTTAGCGGATTATAGCAAAGTAATTGTGTGTTCATTGTATAATACTTATCATGAAATTCCGCAAAGTACTGCTACGCCTGCTTTTATTTAACACCACTCAACACCCACAAATTCAGCCAATCACAACAACTGACACTTTAGAAATGTGATAAATGAGAATTGAATTCCGTCTTAGTTTGATTAAGATGAAGAGGAGCCATGGCAAAGAAAAATCGTAAAATAAAAATGGCAAAGGAAAGTATTAAAAAAATGAAATATTATACAGGAAGTGTCAAAAGGTGAAGACAAGAGGATTACGGAGTGTCGATAAATTGAACAAGGCGACTGCTGAAGGATGACTGTGATCGAGAACCTTGCGTTAATAGTAGATTGTTACACAAGGGACGTAAGTAAGCTATTACAGAACAAGATCCAATTTGGCGCCAGTGCGAGCGCAGCTCGCATAGGGCGCTAATGGATCGCGTGCACCCGAGATATTTAGTCACACGAGCGAGCGCAGCGAGCGAGGGTGAATATAGTTCGAGGGTGTAATAGCTACTTGCAACCGAGGTAAGCATTCTACTTTATATCATTCTTGCAAGGTAAATAAAACATTGGTAATGCAAAATGAAATTTTAATAAGAATAATTAGCAAATTTAGAGAAAAAATAGAAATTGCACGCCATTTGTTGAATTCTTCGTAAGTTTTCACGTAGCGCTCTTTGGACTTATCCGGCAAAAGGTTTTGCATCATTAATTGTTCTGCTTCAAGCAAACAAAAATCAGGCTCTCCTCCTTTTTCATCATCTGATGAAGTGCTTGACATTGTTGTAAATAACTTAAATCCCTTTACGAACAAATTTCACAAACTTTCAGATCAAATGAAATGCCGCCATTTCCATTTTTTTTTCGTAAATAGTTTTCCATTTTTTTTTTACGGCTCTGAGTTCCAAGGAGTTTTGCATAGTTTGAAATGTATGAAAATTAAATGCCGCCATGTTCAGTGTTTTTTTTTTCAGTAAAAAGTTTTCTTACCATTTTATAAGAAAAGAGATTGTTTACCAAGGAGTTTTGCATAGCTTGAACTGTAATGTGAACATTACAATTCAAGCATAGTGCGACGTAATGTTGCCTTGAATTGCAAACACCAACTTACAAGGAGACTTTCCACCATAGTAATCCCTAGTTACTGAGCAAGTATGATATAAAATTATTACTTAACTAGCTATCTGTTATAGGAAGGTATAGGAAGTAGCTTTAATAAATTAATCGTAATAAATAAATCTTAAAAAGTATTTAATATAATTTGTACGTCGACTATAAAATAGTTCTCAAGAGAACAAATTGAAATTTGATTGTTCTAGGAGTTCTAGTATTTAGCACGCTATTGTCAATTGCCACCAAAACCACACGTGTCATCAGCAAAGTTTTGATTATAAAGTGTAGGTGACTGATTTTTCGAATGCTTCCGAATTTACAATCAGGTCGATTGAAAACTCGGAAGCATTCGAAAAATCAGCCGTCTATTTAGACAAAACAAACGATCCGCCCCCCGTATAAGAGCAGCATCAATCATTGCTACAATAGGGTATTTGACAACATTCAAAATATACTATTGATTGTGGTCATCTTATCAGATAATAGCCTAAAAAAGACATATTTCACTCAATCAAACTAAACTATGTAATTTTACGCGATATTTTGCACGAAATAAAACATAATAATTTTTGAAATTTTATCAGGAACGTGAACGCTCTGGGATTGTTTGTGATGTCACTTGATAGCACGTAACTTGGTTGATATAATTGAAGTTTATCAAGTCAACCGAAACTAAACTTTACACTTGAAAGAATAAGATTGATATTAAAATGAGTAGGTATAACAATTTAGAACATTACGATCCAGCAGTCGCCTTGCGTAGCGTCTCTGTCGCACGCACCGAGTTCCGAAAACGAGCGAGCGAGAGAAGTGACTTGCATAGCGATTTGTGACGTCACGCGTATCATGTGATCAGAAAAGTCGTTTTTGGCGTGGTTTTCAAAACTTAAACTTTATCATTGATTTAATTCTTAATACTGTAGATATTGCGAAAAATATCAATGTAGTGTGTTTTAATAAGTAATAAAGAATAATTTAAAACAATTTCCAAAAATTAGTCAAATACCCTATTGTGGTGATTGGTTGAACTTATCGTACGATTGCTGCAACAATGCATTGTAGCCAATAGGAGAGTCTCAGCCAATCAGAGCTGAATGCGATCACACTGTAGCAATCATTTTTAGATCGACCGGCTGAGCAAGTTAATAAAACACTGAAAATATATGCCTAACTGTGGTCTCTACAATAGATTATGTTAAAAAAACTACCAAAAAAAAACTGTAATACTTCTTACTTTAGTAATTCCTTGTTAATTTTATATTGCAGTGAGGTGATGGTGACAGTTAAAGTTGAGTGAGGACAATAGTTATATACGATTGGTAATAATCATTAACTTTAATCTAAAGGTACGAGAATCCCAAACCCGCCCAAACTTTTCTTCACATGTCAAGTGAAGAAAAGTTCACAACAAACTCAGCCGGGAATTCTTTTTGTCATCACCACGACATAATGAGGCATCACATCTTACAATACTTGACATCGAATAAAAAGAGAGAATAGCTCTTATGTAAGGCATTAGTATCAGAGACAAGGCAGCGGGGTAGAAGAGTCCTACCGCGTGAAAAGTCGGCTGATATGAAAATTCGTCGTGGAGCGGTGGTCGGGCGTGGGGCAGGCGGCGCGGCGCGTGGTTCGGGGAGAGGAAGAGGGGGGGGGGGAGGAGCGCGAAGGCTCTATTTGGGTCACCCGGGGCGTCATTCCCCACGATCAATACGCGAGAGCCGGCGCGCGCCGTTTTACCCTCTTACTAGCGCCGCCTTGCCATATACCTAACGGTCTAAACCGTCTCGCACTGGCCCATCGACATTAATTATTATATTAAAAGTTCTCATAAGCAGTAACGGCTTAGTGCGATTTCAGATTGGGTGTACTTTAGGCGCGTAATAAGCTGGTTTTGCACTCAAGTCAATCTCATAAAAGCGAAGACGCTTATGAACTCATACATAAACGCATAGCGATTCGTAGAAACCAGGTTTGCGTGTGTTCGCGTTCGGTTGCACGAATTATTCACACCGACTAGACCAAAGCATAACTATAAGGTTATATTATTGAACTATAAGGTTCATCGCCTATAGAGCATAGGCGCAGCGTATTTTTTGATACCAACTCAAACTTTGCTTTATTTATTTTTGCATTCGGTTGAAATTGGTATAAAGTTAAAATATAAAACTTAAGAGTTGCCGTCGGCTATACTAAGGCATATTATCTGACCAAAGTCTTACACTCAAACTAAGCTGTACCTACTCACAGCTTAGTTTGAGTAAGTAACTTACTTACTGTAAGTACAGCTTAGTTTGACTTGTCATCGAAAAGACGCTGCACGACGGTTCTCCTACTATACTCTGATTTTTAATTCCGTGGAATTCTGACAGCTGTCATTGTCATTTACAGATGAGTTATTTGAATGGAAAACAGGGTTAACATCTACGAAGTACGATTTTACCCCAAACTACTTTAATTCGCTGTCAACATAAAAAGCCCTAAGCCGCGTAATAAGAGGTATTAGTCGTTTCGCCCTAAAATAGAAATCGCTAAGAGTGGAAGCTAGAAAGTGCACACTAACAGCAATAGAAAACAAAAGAAGCACGTTGAAAAAATTTATTCAAAAATAAAAATCGAATGACATTATCACCATTGAAGTGTCTGTCAGGCATTTGTCATATCTACATGCCGCAGTTGATTTTTATTTACATAAGTTTTGAATTTTTTATCTTTTTTGTGGGAATTGTTTTATCTCTGGTAACATTACGAAACGTCAGAATTCCACGAAATTAAAAATTAGAGTATAAGGTGTGCGTTGTGCACATAAAATATGGTCTGTCGTTTAATACCGATCGCAGCATGTCACAAGAGCCTACTTCCTTTCAGGACCGATATGAAATTATACGGCTAGATGACCCGCCCTAAGACACTTCAGTAAGATTAAAGACTCGGTCCAGCTCGTGTCAAGTGACTTATGTACCTAATACCGGGATTGTAAAGAGTTATCCAGGAGAACTGTCTATAAGAAATCTCGAAGCTAGAATATTGGAATATTGTGAAATAAAAAGTAAAATGATTTAAGAGTCGAAGAATGAAGACTTGAAGATAAATTGAAAACTTTACAGAGCTGAACTTTTTGAACGTGAATGAAAAAATTTTCCGCAAAAAAAAAAAGAGAAAACATTTACGTACTCGTATAAGTATTTTAAAGTCAATATCCTGTTTTACGTTGATTTGTGATATGTAAAATATTGAAATAGATATTTTTCAGTACCAAACCATACCAAAATATTGAAATATACTAGTATCTCACTTTTATGCAATTATCGAATAAAATATAGAGGCTATTCACTTTCGGCAGACTTAACATTCGGAGCAAGAGAGGCATAATAAATCAGGGCTGCCTAAAATCTCAAGTGGCTCATATTTAAAGCTGGAAGCTTATAAACTCAAACTTGAAAGAAAAATCGTTTAATAGTGTGAGCTCATAAAACAGGAATAATGGGTGGTACCGCGTTGATTTAGATTTTAGACAGTAGACAAATCATTTATTTCACGTAGACCTTTTTTTAAAGGCTCAAAATATGGCAAGAATCTACCACCAAAAAACCGTTCATTTATATCACTACAGAATAACGATTTTTTTCCTGTACTAAATAAAGAATATATCTTCGGAGTCTTGACTGGCCCGTTGGCGCGGTTGGCAGTGATCCTGCCTACCTCTCCCGGGTCGCGGGTTCGATTCCCGTCCCGAGTCTGGGTGTATTTATGTAAGTATATAAGTATGTATTATGTATTTATAAAATATTTATATGTGTTATATATGTAAATATGTATATCAGTCGGTTGTTACCTATAACACAGGCATTAAGTTGCCTACTTTAGGAACAGCCGACCGTGTGTGTATGTGTGTATATTTATTTATTTATATTTCTGCAGTTTTGGGCAGTTTTGGGGTAGGTAACAGAAGTATAATTTTCTTCATTTGTCAAGCTTCTCCATTTTCAAAATCGGCTAAAAATCTCCAAGTGATTTCAAAAAAGCTTCGTAGGTACGGTTGTCCCACTCAGGACCCGCTCCCAAGCGTTTCTGACTGACCGTACAAAAATACTTCAGTGGAAAGACGAGAGCTATTTCAGTGCCAAGAGCAAGATTAAGGTTAAGACAAAGCCAGTTTAAGAATTTTCTTGGACGGGATTTTGTTTTCACGTTAGAAATATAAAAGAACAGGTAAGGCAATGGCAATAAGAGAATATTTTATATTACGGTATTATCCGTGGAAATTGCCCTGTTTCATTCTCATTCTGCATACTTATACTAACTTGCTGATAAAATTGAATTTTGTGTGCAATTTTAATTAACTTACTGCGTCGTTTAATTTTATATCCAATGAGGAAAATAAGCTCGAATTTACTATTTATATTACTTTTAACGATAATAATACTTGAAGCTGGTTTTTAATCACCCGACTTAATTAAATTTAAAAATTTTTGTGCAAAAAATAAAATGTAATGAAAAATTACATGTCTAGGATTTTTGAAGATATTCTACCCGCAATTGGGATAAATAGGGGTTAAAGTTTAAATGAGTGTCCGTCCTTTTTCACGTCATTTATAGCCATGAAAATTGGTATTTAAGTTTTCAGTTAAAAATAAAGAATTAAACGTGTTTATTCCACCCCCAAACGGGTAAAATAGGAACGAGATTTATAAGAATCCAAGTTGACAAAGTCGCTGGTGTCTAGTGTGCTATAAGGTGAGAAATAGGTATACATTACTGGGGACTTTCCATGTATTTTGAAGCGCAGAATAGGAAATATTTACACGTGTGATAAATCGAATTACTTTCACGGGCTCATTTTGTTGACTTTAGGAACTAACTCAAATGTTTACTCAACCCGTATGTTTACCTACTCAACTCGTCGTGCCAAAAAACCCTCAGGTCTCCTTTACCCTAAAATCGGCGATTTGATTGAAAAAGTTTTCACAATTTATAACAGAGTTAGAGTGTTATTAACAGAGTTAAAACAAATATAATATCCAAATTATCGAGTTTTCAAGTGAGCGAGCGTCAATTCAGATGTTTTTTTATGTATACCTAAATATTGTCAAGAAGGAGAAAATAGAGGAAAATAAATATTAATAAAAAATAACATGCCTAAAACTGAAATCTAAAGCACGGAGTACTAACTATTCCTAAAGTTTTTAGGTTTGACAGTTCTAACACTGCAGAAGTTGAGCGTTGTATGTGAAAAACTAAATGAACGAATGGCCCACCGATCAGCTTCATCCACCAGGGGATGAAGGGGAAATTGCTGACAAAGTTCTTTATTCATAATTGGTACACTGTAAACTTTTTGAATGTTAATGTAAATACAAGTACGTAGAAATAATAGGTGGCAATTACTTAAAACTAAAGCTACGAGCTATCCCGGACGTAGATCGATATGTTTTGGTAATTAATGACACCGACGCGTAATTAATCCATAATTAATCCATCTTTTGTCTCACTTTCCCACATGAGGTATCTGAAAGTCAGCGGCGGCGGTAGCGTGGCATTTAAAAGGAGTGTTGAAACTGATAAAAAAATATCGTTAAATAATTCCCCTCAGACCAACTGGTTGGTCAAGCCAGTTGGTCAACAGATAAAAACTATATAATATACTAGATGATGCCCACGGCTTCGCCCGTGTGGTTTGTAAAAATCTCGTGGGAACTTTGATTTTCCAGAACAAAAAGTAGCCTATCTGTAGTAAGTAGTAACCCGTCCACAAAACGGAAAAATTCCGTGGGATCCTTACGATTTCGGAATGCAATTCCTTACAGCATCAGGGTTGAGGAGTTGGACATGTACCTACTCGAGGTCATTCAACAATAAAGTCTTTAATTGGTATCCCCAATATCAATTTAAATAACCGACAGTGCCTAAATCCCATTAGTGTTGGGGATCAGATCCCCTACAGCATCAGGATTGAGGAGTTGGAATCCAAATTTTTTGTAAAACAGTGTCGCAATGTTTCTCTATCGATTAAAAAAAAAATTACGCAAATCGGTTCAGAAATCTCGGAGATATCGGTGTACATAGGTAGAAAAATACAACTCCTCCTTTTTTGAAAGTCGGTTAAAAAAGTAGCCTATGTTACTCCCTGGTTAATTCTCTACTTGTATGTGAAAGTCCCGTCAAAATCGGTTCAGCCGTTCCAAAGATTAGCCCGTTCAAACAGACAGACAGACAGACAGACAGACAGACAGACAGACAGACAGACAAAAATTTTAAAAACGTGTGATTCGGTTATAGTATCGTTCAAATAACCATATGAGCTTAATATGAGGTAGTTATTTCGATATTACAGACAGACACTTCAATTTTATTTATTAGTATAGATAATTTTTTTTTTATTGTTAATCATTAATTACGATTCGTTAATTGTGTTGTGTTGTGTGAACAGGTACAAATTACAATTTTTTTCAGGCACTCTGAAAAGCTACCATGTTTTTCACATACATTTCTCACTAATTAATTTTATTCCGTTAACGTTCGGTTTATCCAAAAGCTCCTGTCTCTACGTGGATAAAAATAAAAGCCTACAAATTCCATTTGGACAAACTAATCTAGCGGTTTTAGCTTGTCATTCATGAATAAGTGAGGCGTTCCGTCCCTTAAATAAATAGGTTTATTGTGTACGTATGTACATATTTTACGTAGGTACTACTATGAAAGGTACGAGTGAGGTCCAAGATATATTTAGGCAGTGAAGAGATAGGTAGGTTGAAATTGTTTACCTGCTCCTAATGCTTTCATTAAAACAAATTATTTTGAACAATAAAAAAATAAAAGAAATCTTCTTCAACTGTTTGAAGATTAAAAGCTCTTCTCCCAGCTGGTGTGCCGTGTGGTTATTTCAGTTATTCGAACTATGCGCCCCGGCCATTAACCACTTCGGCCTCGCAACACGTCGAGCACCGTGTGATCAAATTTCTTCTTATTTGAAGGACTGCAGCATTAAAAAACCCTAAATTTTTCAGTTAAAACTGCTCCTGATATAGTATTCTGTATATGTATATTGTATACAACATAATATGAAGTTTTCCCGAATATTAAAAAGTTATTCGCGAAATAGAGAATCAAAAAGTAGATAATATAGAGACACAATGGTATTCCGACAGCATATTTTGCATTTTAACTGGATCGAGTTTGGCAAACTTTTCACATCGAGCCAAGCCCAATGGAAATTTTTCTCGAATAATATTTTAATGTGGTATCTTTGTGGCATTATTTAAAAGGAACAAAAGGAAACTTATGCATACACATTTTCTTTTGAAAAACTTTCTGTTAATGAATAGCTAAAACTTTTTTTCCTACCCACCTGATTTTAAAATGTTTTTAATTATCTTTATTGTTAAACCTAGCTTTTATTCGAGACTACGTTCAGGTGAAGTAAGGTCTTTAAATATACCTTTCGAACTTGTGTTTTCCCGGGATAAAAAGTATCCTGTCCCGGGGTGCAAGCTCCTTCAATTTTTGTGTCCGTCAAGATACGTCCAGCTGTTGAGCGGTAAAAAGTTTACAGACAGACACCGCTTTAAATATTAAGCATGTACGTGATGTAAGTAAGCCTCACGAGAAAATAAACCACCGTTCAAAACACAGTTCTGAGAACATATTAAATCAAATACACAAAGAAGTGAAATAAGTATGAGTAAAAAAAACTAGTTCACTAGCGTTTGTGTTAGGTACCTATCTGTCAATTCTTAAAGAGAGTGAAATGATGAAAATGATACGCTATATATTTCTATAAATAATGGGGTTAACGTCAACTCTAGTGAGTTTCTTTACGCAGTCTCACTTGAGCCTCTGTTTGCCTACTAAAATATGTTTACGATAGGTGGCGTCAAACTAAACGTTAATGATTCATTGTGGCCGATTCTGTTGTACACAATCTCTAAATCTAAACTAAAATGACAGGTCTAAATATATTCCTGTCTCTTTCACAATCCTCCCTGCTGAAGGGGATAGCACTATTTTTAAACCTGTCAATTTAGTTTAGGTTTAGAGATTGTGTACAACAGAATTAGCCACATTGTATTAGTAAGGAAATAAATAAATCGATAGACAACAATAGACACTCAAAACACAATTTTATTAACTTTTAATTCTTAACAATTACTAATGCAATTCGAACCGAAAACCGAACCGAAACCGAAAACCCAACCGAAAACCGCGATTCGAACGCGTCTATACTGTTCGAATCGCGGTTTACTTTGCATTAGGTTATACAGAAATAGCATTTTAGGGTATAGTCAATACTAAATAGGTACCTCTACCTACCAAAACGCAGCAATGACGCGCGCCATCAAAATCTACGGTTATTGCTATGTAGGTACAGTGGCTATTCCTGTCTAGAAATAAAACATACAGATAGGTTGACATATACAGATAGGGCAGACTTGAAGATTCTGATGTTGCATGGTTCAAGATCAATAATATAGCAACTAATACATAGCCAAGCTACGTAGGTTCGGTTTCGTGAAAAGGATCTATCGCAACTCGGCTAGGCAGCGTTCGGGAAGCTTCGTAATGTCTTCTCATCAAAAAGTTTTTAGTGCCTCAGACTATGTAATCCTGGTTATGACGTGATCAATAAATATGGGCATGATAAGAAAGGTCATTTATTCAGCGGGCGATGGAGTGAGATAATATTCGGAATTTCTTTACGTGATGAAATGAAAAGACCCGGAGAACCATAGAGCCTTTAAGAAAATGAAGCAAGCAATAATATTTCAAAGGATATGACGTATACAAGATACTAATAAGAAATTAGAAAATACTACACAAAAAAAGATAAACTACCTAATTAGTTAAAATAGTAAAAGAAGCTCATGAAAGAATCATAAAAGATTTTTCATACGAGCATATTATGGTTAGAATTAGAAAATTTAAAAAGATCAATTATCTCCAGTAGTATTCGTAGCTATGCACTGAGGACATTCTCTGTGACAAGCCTGGAGTTGGTATACTTGGCGTTGTTTCATCCCTAGAGAAGAAGAGTAGAAGAGCACGCCAAGCAGTCTGTTAGTCCCGGTTATTCCGGTATTATCACTATCATGACGTGATAATAATTACCGCATTGGAGCAGTGTGGAGAAGATCTCCATTGGAGAATTGTTAAGAAACAATTCTCCAATAAGAGGAGCTGTACCTAGCAATGTGTTGTTAAAGGGTTGTAATGGTGTTGGTAGTAATTAATATGGCCTAGGTCTTTTATTGCACTTCAAAGTTGAACTTTTTAGTAGATACGGATCAGCAGACTTATCCATTTGAGCAGCCTCAGTTTGTGTCACGTCGAAGCTGCTTGGCTCGGCTGCTCAATAAACTCAACACGAATCTAAAGATTTACGAGAGTTCAAAATCCCACACATCCTAATTGGATTTTACACATTACAACATCGGAAAGGACTTAGGACTTCCGTTGTGAAGGTATCGCATCGTAGCGCTAAATAAAACGCTAAATGTATCGCTTGGGGCAGTTTTAGCTGAACTAAAAAACTAAATGTAATCTTGTTAAACAATTAAAGTCTCGATAGTTCAACACCTAAAGGCCAGAGTTGCGGAATTCATTTGTATAATGCCAAAATGGCTACTTAGTTTGGACTAATATGTTTGAACTTGTAATACTGTAAGATTTTAAAAGAAGGGCCTTAATAGGTCAATTTTGTTATTGTGTTTAGAAGTTCGAAATCTATCGAAAACTATTAAACGGTGAAACTAAACGTAGACGAATAAAATTTATGGTGAAAACTCGTACTAAGCACAGCTAACGTAGAGCAGTAAATTCAACAGCTCTTTCCTTTGCAATTTCGTTTTACGCCGTGGAATCCATTAAAGAGTAATCAATCTCATAACCAAATAAAAGCCACAGCTGAGATATAAAATTTTAGAGCAGCAGATGCCGCTTTTAACCGCTTCTAAGGGGAAATACTTATACGAGACACACGGCAATTGTCCAATGCTTGGGTGCGCGATAAATCAATATTAGATTACAAAATCGCGGTCGACAGTGTGGGCGAATAAGAACGTATCATATCTTTATCATACGAGTAGTGTTTCAGTTGTATTATATAGGAACAGTTATTGCTTTTTAAAGACTTGGCTTCGGATACAATCAAAAGCTCTTCAATTTATTGTGATGTAAATAACAGTGATGGATGGACGATGAGTCACGTCATTTCGAATTGAGTAAGTGAATTAAACATTAATGATAATAAAAAATTATTAAACGTAATTCATTAATGCTACCGAATAAGTCTGCTTTCGCCTTAGGGATGTTTAGCGAGGGATCTGTGTAAAACCCACTAATAGGAATACCTTATTTTCACATTGAACCCTTTTCCACATGAGCTAAAATGAGAACTGAAAATTAAAGGATTCTGATAGGTCGGCCTCACGCACATACATACATCCCTGGTAGAAAGGAAGCCTTTTCACCAAGAATTTTTAACTATTGAACCATTGCTAACTAAGCAATACGGAGTAAATTGGTAGATATAACGGAACAAAAAAAAAACAGGACGCTTGGCGCCTCTTTCCAGCGGCTATGCTTAAGTGAATAAAGTGGAGTTTGAGTAGTTATAATTAAATGCAGTGCGCCACGGCTCCCATCCACTAAATAATGTGATGCGCTTTGGGCCTAAGAAGTAACTTTGATTTTCCTTTGATTCAGAAAATAGTCTTGGTGGTCGTCCCAAATTATAATAAAATGTGCCAAATAATAAAAGTAGTAGTACGTGCTACTTTTATCAGATGCAGTATTAAGCGTATAATTTGTTGATCTTCTAATTTAATTGAAAATTAATATTAATTACGTAGATGCTGCCAAATTGTCCAGTGACCCGTGTGATTACGGATTAATATAATATAAATTAATTATTGAATTAGTTCTGGTAGATTAGTGTAATATTCACTAACTGTAGCTATAACAAAATTTTCAACGTCTCAAATACAACAGGATTTTACTTTATATCCATCTTTTTGAGATTTTGCTGAGAATACCTAACTCAAAATTATTTTAGTCAGTGAACTTTGTTTTTAGTTTTTAACCCCCGACGCAAAAACGACGGGGTGTTATAAGTTTGACGTGTCTGTGTGTATATGTGTGTGTGTCTGTCTGTCTGTCTGTGTGTGTGTGTGTGTGTGTTTGTGTGTGTCGTGTCTGTCTGTGTGTGTGTGTCTATCTGTGTGTGTGTGTGTCTGTTCCCCTGTGGCGCTCAAACGGGTGGACCGATTTGAATGCGGTTGTTTTGTTTGAAAGGTGAATAAGTCGAGAGTTGTTAGCTATGTTTGATGAAAATCGGTCCAAGATGGCCGCCGCTACAAAATGGCGGATTACATATTTTTCACAACTCCCTTAATATGGGTATCAAATGAAAGGGCTTGACTAGTAAAATTGATATTGCAAATCCAAAATGGCGAATGTCGGGGGTTTTTTAAATATAATTTTACTTTACCTAGGTATATGCAAGGCAACGAGCTCAAAGAGAATAAACCTGGGAGGGATGTCAATTTCCGATATTAAGTTCGCCCCTCCGTCTGTCTTACCTGGCAGTCTTGAACATTTGAGCTTTGCTTGATCTACTTCTAATATAATGCGTTTAATTTCAAATCTTATCTGCTTTTTCTATATATATGTAGATTGTAGGTATGTGTTATATCGATACTTGGAAGTGAGTTTAGAAGTAGAGCATAAAACCAATGATGTGCGTTTGAAGAATAAACTTATTTCTACAACACAAGTCGGATTAATTTTGTCATAACACTTTGCACGCCTTACTAAAAAAAATCAAGTAGGTACCTTAGTAATTCTAAAATAGCTCAATATGCCTTCAGATGTTTCCCATGCGCTTCGTCTTTCTTTTTACGTGAAAAGTGGAAATAATTTATTCGACGAGTTGCTCAAAAAGCCATTGCACGTCGCGGAAAAAAGGTGAAATGAGGGTAGAATTTGTTTAAGATTATCTGATTCAGGCACGATTTTATCCGACCGGCGGCTTACCGTTCTCTCCGAGACATAGGGTATAACACCGCCAACCTCCTTATCTGGACTGCTACTGAGAATTCATAAACCAAAACTCTATACTTTTTGGCCCTGATCCGACGAGACCAGATAAATTGCAACCCAATAAAGCTAAAAATTTTACGAGAAGACACAAATTTTCGATCAATGTCAAAGGCCGATTCATTTATGTGTATTCTGCAGTTTTTCTCGCTCTTCATCCAATAATCTTAATTACAACTCCAAACTTTTGGTTTGTCCTACCTTAGTTTCCCAGTTATGGTCTAGTTTTATCTGTTTGTTGGACTTACTTGACATTTATTTTTCAGTTTTATGCGGTAGAGAGAAAACCAATAGGTACCACCATATTGTGAAAATCGAAACAATCCACAATCCACATAACACATTACAAAAAGATGCAACAAAACAGGTTCTCTAACTCAGTAGTGGCGTAAAATCAATACGTTTCGTCGTCTCGTTTTATTGCCTTCCGTGCTATGCACATGCATTAAACGTTCTTTTGTCCCAGCCGGCCTCAATCCCGACTATTCAAGACACATGACATCCACACGTCTTAGGGTGTGTACAAAAATTTTTTTTAATATACATACCTACTAAAACTCTATCTCACCTGAGATAGGAGTGTAAGTATTAAGCGGTCACTTATTGAAGAATATTTGATAGAGCGCGCTTGCTTAGAAGATGCTTATTTTATCTTGAGACGGTAATTTCCTATTGATATTCCCCACTTATGTACTCCTATGTTTACATTTAGTTAAGGCAGTAAAAAAACGAAAGTCAGGAGGATGAAGAAACGAGAAACAAAGCGCTCCAAACGTATCCGAGGAATATTAACTTCGTAGCTGTACATACGTATAAGATGCCTAGGCGGCGATGGTTGATAGGTGAGGGAGGAACTTAAGTCGAATAGTTCTTGAGCACATTCTCTAAAACGTATCTTGTAGAATATCTATAGGCAAGCAACCTTGTAATATTTAAAATGTTTCAGCGAACTATAAATCTTATCAGCCCATACATAATGTATGTAATAAACTTCCTTCGTCTTCACCTTCAGGCTGGATATGAAAAGCGTGTGAATCAACCGCAATGGGTTAGCAACGGCCGTGACGTGATATTTTATATCCGCTCATATTCTATTTATTGCATGTATAATAATTACATTCACTGAAATGTTTTAGGAAACATTGAATTATGCAATGCATGTAACAAACGGTAAACTTAGCAGAGTTTCGTAATCTATTCGAAGATGTTAGGTACAGCTTGGGATATATTAGTAGATTCGTAGAGCCATAATATCATCATCAGATGTTAAAGTAAATGAAGTTACTACAAAAATAGGAACAATTTTACCTGATTCTCATTATTACTCTTGTTGTTGTTGTTGTTGTGCCTATTTACACAAAACATCCAGCCTCTTATGTCTTGTAGTCAGTCTTCTACGAAATTGCTCTTCTATTTGTAAGTTAAGCTTCATTGATTGATTATTTATTATTTTTAATAATGAATACTATTTCATCTGAATCGGTTGGAAACCTTATGATGCAGTTTAAGATTGATTTTTGCAATAAGTAAGATTGCACCGGAATTCGTTAATTAAAAGTTAACGGGCTTACTAATACATAATAATTAATCGTTGTATAGCGCATGAAACATCTGTAATCAGTAATTTGACATTCGAAAGATGAAGACAAAACATTGTGTGATCTTTATACAATGTTTATTCGTAAGGGGCTTAGTGTATAGAAATACAAGCCATTAAAATGCCACAATTAATTCAGCAAAAGCCAACTCTGCCTATACAGAACAAAGTGCAGTAACGTAGCACGGTTTCAACCTTCAGTGACGCAAACAAAACCCACTATGTGACATTCAAGACCTGCGGTCAACAATGTTTGTATGTATAGATCAACCAGAATCTCATGAAAAATAGGGAAATTAAATTTTGTAGTAAGCAACACTAGGTTAACTCGGCTGCCCTAGTGATGAACAAAGTAATTACATGCAGAACACCTTACCTGGGATCGTTTCACGAAACGAAAAATCAAGCAACTGCATTTTAAATACAAAAACAAAGTAATCAACATCCAATTACTTTGTTTTTGTGTTGTGCTTGTTGTTTACTTGGTTTTGCATTTATATTCCGAGTTAGTGTGTGCAGTTACTTTGTTTGGGCAATTCAAATTTCAGTAAACGGTTCAAGTTATTTGACATATTAAACTGTGGTAAAAAACTACTCGACATTAAACTTTTGTTAATGCAAAAAAGTCAATTTCACAAAAAATGTCAGTTACTTTGTTTATCGCTAGGGCAGCCGTAATGTTGCTAACTTTGGAATTTCATTTCCGTATTTTTCATGAGATTCTAGTCGATCGTTAACGCTGATTTATGACAACTTCAGCAAACGAGGGTGAAATCAGGTCACAATCACGAAAAACAAACTGCGATAGTGTAACGTTAATTCCTAATGTCTGGCAATTAAGAATAGAATAGAATAGACTAGAAAAGTTTTTTATTCAAATAAACTTTTACAAGTATTTTTGAATCGTCAATTGAATCTACCACAGGTTCGGAATGCAGTTCCAGCCGAGAAGAACCTGCAAGAAACTCGGCTGTTGCTCTTTTTTTTAAAATAACATTATAACAATTATTATTATTAATGTACATGATTGAAATGCCGTCTCGCGCATTGCTGGAACGAGTTAAATCCAAGCTTTTTTATCGTTTATATAATTTTCAATTGTATAATAAGCTTTATTTATGAGCATACTTTTAATAGAGTTCTTAAACTTGTGTAAAGGCAAGTCTAAGACATATTTTTTATTCAGATAAACTTTTACAAGTGCTTTTGAATCGACAAATGAATCTACCACTGGTTCGGAATGGTGCTTACAATTCTACACGTCAAAAAGGGCAGACAAAAGTAGCCCCATTTCCGACGGCGGCACCCGTTCACGAGCATGACGCATGATCCAGCCATTGCTTCGCTCAACCATATTTGAGGGAACGTAACAACCCGCACCACACGACACCACCACAGAAATGTTTAAAGAGAGCGTGACATACTTAGGCTACCCATGATTAAAGCATCGAATTGAACACCAATAATCGAATACTCCTCAAGTTATAATAGCGTATAAAGCGAATAAATTAAATCCATGCTTTTTTATCATTTATATAATCTTCAATTGTATAATATGCTTTTTTCATGAGCACACTTTTAATAGAATTCTTAAACTTGTGTAAAGGCAAATCTAAGATTTGTTGTGGAATTTTGTTATAGAACATTACGCCCATTCCCACAAACGACTTTTGGACCTTTTTGAGGCGTAATTGAGGAATCACGAGTCTATTTCTATTTCTTAATTGCCTATCGTGTAATTCACACTTTTTAGTGTAACTGTGAATGTTTTGCTTAACAAAAATTATGTTGTTATAAATATATTGAGAAGCTACTGTAAGAATACCTATTTCTTTAAATTTCTCTCGAAGGGAATCCCGCGGTTTTAAATTATAAATTGCGCGAATTGCCCTTTTTTGTAAAACTTTTCATAATTTGTTGTCTCCAATGGAATATACACAGATTTCTATTGTGCTGGTTTGGACAGTTTGGAAGTCAAGAGTTTCCTGTCAGCACGAATTGTTTTGGTACCTAAAGCAAATAATACTATTACTGCGTAAAGAAGCGACATTTACTCCGCCCCTACAATCGTCGCGTCGCTCAAAACGTAAAGGTACTCCTAGTAGTATTACGTATAGTTGTATATAGTGTTGTCTTTGTCTCGCTCGATTTACGTATAGCTTTGTCAATAGTAAGTGCGCTTGTTTAAAATGTCGGGGATGTGCCTAAAGTACCTACCACGTTTATCACTCAGCAAAGTGATAGTGAAGGAATTTAAAATGAATAAAATTATTTTGAAATCATATAATACCGAAAAAGACAACCAGAATCATCCTAAATATCATTACGAACACAAATTGAACGTTTACAGTACGATTAGAGTAGATAAGCGCGACCAACGCACGAAAGAATAAGATGAGAGAATAAGGCCTTAAATACAAAGTAAAAAAGTAATTGCGCTACTACTCTTAAGTAGGATACAAAATAGGTCTTTACTACTACTTAAGTACGTGTCTCTTAGTACTAGACATTCTAGAAAAGAACAATTATTACCAACCACAGAAAAAGGTATTTACTGGAAGTCGGAACGCGCAGTCGCAATGTGCAAAATTAACTGGGGTAAAGTTGAACGCTCCTCTTGCAATTGATTAAAGTACCTACCAGAGAGGGATAGAGCGTGGCAAAGCTAGGCTGCTTGCAAATAATACAATCTGAAAGGTAAATTAGTTTCAGAGTACATTACCTGTAATATATTATTAGAGGGTTTCTTGTGTATTACGTGTGGCTTTTGTTAGTACGAGTTACGTAATCGAATTAGTATGTTCAGTGGCCGAAATCTGCGAATTCTATCCAGAATCGAAGAATTTATTTCTAAGCTTGTTGTTTAACCCTAATCGACTGTAAAGATGACTATCACACAGTTCAGAACGAGCATTGTTTCAGTACTGAAAATTTACAAAAGAAAATGATGTGAGGTCAATTTAAATTCTTTTCGCTTGTCAATTAATGTTGGTTTAGAAAAAACATTGGTAGAGAATAAATTTTTTTCATACTTTGATGGCGGTGGCTAGAATACGTAATAAGTAGAGCCTTTGTAAAACGTGAGGGCATCTATATGCTGATTTTTTAGCGTCAAGGAAGATGAGTATGTAATTTTCTTATGACAAGGGAGAGATAGGGACTTCCGTTCATTAGAGATGCAATACGAAAGCAAATTCTACGCTTATCCTAATATAAATGTTACAGTAAAATTGTACGCTTTAACAATCTTGACTGAAAGACAATGATGATGAACATGAGATGCAAGATAGGGAGAATACGACACGTATGAAACACACACACACAGACACTTCAAACTTATAACACCCCATCGTTTTTGCTTCGGGGGTTAATAAAAGATACAATATTGTATTGTCAATATTGTATTGAAATTGTGTTAGCGACTGTTTCATTCGGCCAAGTTGTATGGATCTTACGATGTGGCCTATCAGAGATATTTGATATCCTATATAAAATAATGAGATTTCTCAATTACCTAAGTGAACCGTTATCACACCAAAATACGCTAAGGCCCACAGTTAATATTGTAGAGTAGAAGAATTTACTGCAGGATAAGAGAAAGAATGTGTAGGATTACGTAAGAAATATGAACGTTCTTTAACTTAAATTGGCTCTATATTTTTATTTTGCGAATTTACAGACCATTTTTGGCATTGCGTCCGTAGATTTGCCATGTCGGCATTTGGCTCATTGATCAGATAAAATATTCCGATAGTACGTCCGACGACGAAAGCTAAACAGTAGCTTTCGTTTTAGCAGTTCCAAAATTTAAAATGATATTTTTTTTATTATTGCAATTCTTTTGTAATCTATACCAATAAAATAGAACGTGACAGACTGATAATGCACAGTCATAAGCGGTGGATCAAGAGATCTAAAAGGAGGAAATACTCCTTGAACAAATTAGAAGTGCACTGAGGAGGCATTATTTGAAGTTCCGTCCCTAAAGGGTTGAAATGGGGTAGGTAATTGATTCTAAGTCGTGGGCATCATCTAGATTTTTATATAATGAGATCCCAACCGAAATAGGGAATCATATGATTGCAAAATTCAAAGAAATCGGAAACAATTTAAATTTACATTACGTGATTAGACAAGTGCGCCAGACAAAATATTCTTTATAAAACATTTTACAAACCATAGCTTTCTTTAGTAAGGTGAAATAGTAGCAGTACAATTTCGCTTATCGCTATCCGTTTGCCATATCGTGCCTGCACGCAACTGCAAGTTATGCAATATCATAACAAATATAAACGGCGGATAACCCTGCATCTGGGATTCTGGGACGGGGCCGGTTGCTCGCTAACCAGAGTCCAGGGTATTTTGTGTTACGTATGTTATGTAAATCCAACCGTGAATCAGCCGCTGTTAAATGCACGCGAGAATTGCCGCGCTCGACGTAATTCAATTATGAGCTTGACGGCCCGTCGCAAAGACGTTGTACGAAGGATATACTCTGTCGGATAAAATGTTAGACCCGTGGGAATAGTCTGAAGCGGACGGAGAAAAATTGTACAAATTGACATAAGATTGAACAGTTCCCTTTGTAAGTTACGAGTAGGTAGACTAATGGAATGGTCACAAATCTTATGACTATTCTAACATATACGAATAGTTTGGGATCCTTAAATGCGACCTTTTCAACTAATCAATCTTCTTGTTTTCCTATCTATGGCAACTTTTCTTGTCAGAGCTCTTCGGGCAGTTCAATCTTCAGCTTTTTGGAAAATAATCTCAAAAGCTAGTACAATGTCCTTTTTGATATTTATGCGGGCAATCCACTTAGTCCTTCACATATCATTTGGGATTCTTAAATGCAAATCATAATTACTACTACTACTACTAATTTTAATAAAAGTACCTATTTGTTACGGTTTAACTTCTTCTTTTCTTTTAAAAATTGTTCTTTGTTTTTACACTTTTCCTGTCGTACCTAACTGTTAAATTGCATAAGACTTGAGATGACTGATTTTAACAACAAAAATTGTTTAGCATACATATTCGTACGAATACATGATTATATGTATTGACTTTATTTATTTGAACTTTGCCTCTGATAGTTGCTCTTTTGATCCTCCTAAAATCACTTTTAGAAACTGGTCAGGTCCAGCGAAATCTAGTCAAAGCGACACTAACCAGACCGTGCTTCTACACATCCGCTCAAACACCCAGTTCAATGACCAATGGACCAATGCTCCAATATTGTTCAATCTTGCAGAAACAGATAATATTGATGCTGAATGAAATGTTCAGCGTTCTGAAACGGTAAATTCGAACATTTCTCACATATGCGATCAAAGAAATGAAACGGCAAAGGTTACGGCCAGTAAAAATTTTATTAACATTTTATTTTTCAACGAGCCGCGTTCAGATCTAATTCAATTTACTTTTACTTTTACTGTGCCTACATTATTGCATAATAGAAACATGAAGTGTAAGTTGGTGTGTGTGAATTTGTGATTTGAAAACATTAAGAGTTCTTTAAGATATTATTTTAGTGGTTTCAATTTTATAGACGTAGTACAAAAGAAAAAATAACATAGGTTTTATTAACTTGTTTCGCTGAGAAAATGCGTAAGATTGTGTACAGTTATTTATGACACGGTTTTTTCATTAGGGATTTCGAGGGCGAAAAATAGAAAGCTTTCGTAATCCCCGCTCCCTGGAATTCCCAAGATATCTCATTATTAGGGGAAGGGAATACAAACTAGGTGTCACACTGATATAAGAAAAGATATTGCCGGAAGCACATCCTAACTGTGGTAGTGATAAGGATAACCCATACAGGATTGTGCAGAAAAAGGGTAGGAATCCAAATAAACAACTTTTACTACCCTTGAAACGTAAAAAATTAGTTGTTCCAGAAGAACAGTTTTGTATGAAACCGCTGATTTTTCTCGATTAAGGGGGTTGGTCAAATTATAACAAAGAGTACAGTGACTCCTTTTCGGCTTAACTTGAATAGGCACCAAGACTTGTAAGAAAAGGGTTCGGTGATTGACAGAATACAGAGATTAAACTTAAAGGGCTTTTAATCATTTTGATTTTGCGAACAATGTTATTCAGAAGTTAAGTTCCTACCACACAATACATACTATAGGTATAGAGATAGTACATCTGTTTGAAACAATGTTATCTAACTTGCAGAAACTACTACAACTCCGTAACACTCTTGAGAGCAAACTTAACGAGTTTGGAAGGCAACAGAACAACTCAACGTATCATAATCATAAGAAATATATAAACAAATATGTGATAGGTAGCAGGCAGCCACGGGATACAAGCGGCACAAGACAAAGGCGTGATAGGAGACATATGTCCAGCAGTGGACGTCTATAATAGTTGACAACGACGTTATAGATACAGTATGAACCAGCTTAGAAATCGATGTCATATCGATGTATCGCTGTACATTTATTTCGCGTCTTTGATGCATCAGTGACGCTATTCGCTTAGTGAATTTCATTTCGACAAACCATTCTTAGAATAATTGTAAAAACTTCATTCGGTATAAGTTAGTTTTAGCCTAGATTTTAGCGGTTTGTCGATGCTAGTACTAATTTCACAAAGCATTTGTTTGCAAATTGTTTGTTGCAAATCATTTGCTGAAAGCGTGATTGCATCCTTTATCAATGTATCCCATGTTATGGAGCAATTCTCTAAGAAACTTATTCACACTTCCGATTGAGACCTACGCTAATTTGTAACAGGAAGCTATTTACAAGCCCATAAGAAGAATCTAGAAACAAGTAACTCGTACAAAGTGTGATTTATGTATCCCGACTTACATTTTATGTAACACCGTAGTTTTCCGACAAGATACTTGGCATCGAGCTTTTTGGCAGCACGGCTGAGTACTGACTGTTTTAACAAACTTACTGCGACGAGAATCGAGATTTACTTGCATTTTAGTTACAAGTTAAGAGTCAGTGTTTAATTGCACAACTATTCAAGTATTTGTAAGTACACGTAGGTATAAGGGAAAAAGTATCCTGTATTCAGAATGCAAGCTATCTCTGTGCCAATGCCATCTGCAGTTTAGCAGTTAGGCCTTGAAAAGGAATAGATAGATAAACAGTTTCGAGTTTATAATATAAGTAGACCTGTCATGGACATTATCAGTAATCTATACTAATATAATAAAGCGGAAGAGTTTGTTTGTTTGAACGCACTAATCTCAGGAACTACTGGACCGATTTCAAAAATTCTTTCACCGTTGGATATGTACGTGATCCCTGAGTGCTATAGGCTATATATTATATACCACGGGCGAAGCCGGGGCGGACCGCTAGTGTAGACTAAAGAGCCTTCACGATTTCGTTATCCCGTAAATGTATTGCATATTACTATTGGTATCTTTATGCGTGATCCACGTACAGACATTATCTTACCAGCAAATAAGAAGAATAATGTTATGCGCGTCAACGTATTTGGTGTCAAAATAGGAACTTCTACCAAAACAAAATAAGAATGATTCAACGATGGGGGACTATGGATGAAGTATCGTTATGTAGCCAACGATACTCTATATTGTCTTCATACATATATGTATACGTACATACATATTCAAAGTTTATTGTGCAAATTGCGCGTAGGTTTGCGCATAATCGTGAATGAAGTTTGTGAATTGTGCCGACATTATCAGATACTATACTCGTGTGGACCGGCTCAGCGCGGATTCTGTGCCTATTGTTGAAAATCCAACAAGGTTACAAGCTACAATACGCACACAATCTGAAATACATTTATTTTGTTACATAGTAAACTCTATCAATGTAGAGCTATACTTCTATTGTAGAACTGTTAATAATAGACTAGACTTTTGAATATGTAGAACATTATGTAGAATAAGCTTCAAAATATAGGATACCAAAACTGTTAGAGCATATTTTAGCATTAGCTTTAATATACAATAATAATTAATCTGCTTTATAAATAAACTAAAAGATACCACTAGAAAGTATTTTGGGTAGTTATTGATAAGAGAAAAAAATATATAAATTCAGTGTGTAAGCCGAAACGAAATTAGCAAGGTCGTAGATTCATATCTTACAGGTCATACCTACAAAATTAAAAAGCTTCGCGCTTAGTTGGTAGGAAAATGGGACCAATAGTCTTTAGATATGTTTAACGTGTCTTATATTCTTTTCTTTCTATTTCATAATCGGTTGCAGTTAGGTCTGGATTACATTTCAGTCTTTGGAACACTTCATTGAATTAATCTGGTACACGAGTGAGGCGTGAGTCAGAGGAAAGGGACAGTTAAGCCTCATCGTCTGTCACCAAATTACCCCAGCGCTAACTGCGAACTGCCAAAATGAATCAACCTTGATTTCAATTAATACTCGGCAGCCGGGGATTTGGTCGCTCACTATTTACCCGACCACGGCGAAGCGAAAAGGAAGGGTTGTGATTTGAGCAGTCATGTTAATATCATTATAATATTATGTAACAAAGTCTCCCGCCGCGTCGGTCTGTCTGTCTGTTTGTTCGCGATAACCTCAAAAACTACTAAACGGATTTTTTTACCAACCAACCAATAGACAGAGTGATATTCATGAGGAAGGTTCAGATGTATAATTTGGAAATTATACACCTTTACGTAAGTACATAGCACTACTCAGTTTTACAGTACCTACAATATTTATCTATATACCAAGCGACAGAAAATCAATTTTAATATATTACTAGCGGACCCGGCAGACGTCGTCCTGCCCGCTATTAGCGCCACCTACCGCGTCCAATTTTTCTACTTATAAACCTTCCTCTTGAATCACTCTATCTATTAAAAAACCGCATCAAAATCCGTTGCGTAGTTTTAAAGATTTAAGCATACATAGGGACATAGGGACATAGGGACATAGGGATATAGGGACAGAGAAAGCGACTTTGTTTTATACTATGTAGTGAAGTATGAACGCAAAGTAGTTGTTACGTAGGACTATAATAGTTTTTCCAGTTACATATTTGAAACGAATTAATTTAAAACGTTAATTCGAAGTGTGCATTTGATAAAACAGTTCGCTAGTCTTGTAAATATATAAAAAGAAAAAGTGACTGTCTCACTGACGGACTGATCTATCAACGCACAGCTCAACCCACTGGACGGATCGGGACGAAATTGGGCATGCAGATAGCTATTATGACGTAGGCATCCGATAAGGATTTCTGAAAATTCAACCCCCTAAAGGGTCAACCTCCTTAATAGCGGTTGAAAGTTTGTATGAGATTTATAAATGAATCCACGCGGATGAAGTCGCGGGCATCTGCTAGTGTTATGATAAAACAGAATGACGACAATTTCCAACACCAATATTGTGACAACTCCGATGACATACACAGCAATTTGTGAGCACCCGGCATAATAAGCGCATCAAAAAGCAGAGGAAGCAATAACGCTCGCGTCGAATGCAGTACACATCAAAGGAGATTCAGATTGTATACATTTACACTAGCGCAATGCAGCAAAAACTAGACGAAACTAATTCTGTGAATCCAAAGAGCATGACTGGGTCAAAGGACAGTGTGTTCATAATTTGCATCCTTAAAAGGAGACAGTCTCTTGCGCTAAATGGTAATTGAAAAAAATCTAGTTAGAATGAGTTTTCTTCGGGTTCGATGCATTAAGTAAATCCCCGCCGGAAATTTTTAATTGGCGTAACGATGCTCGACTTTTATACATTGTGAGGAAAAGTTTTTTATTTAAAACGCGACGGCTAATGAGTTTACAAACTCTACTCGAAGTTTTTTATCGTAATGAACTATCTGGAATTGCGAATCGTTAACGCACGGTAAAATTAAACTATTTATTTACTTAATGTAACAAGTATAAATTAAAAATTTAAAAAAAAACCCCCCCGACATTCGCCATTTTGTGTTGAAGTGTGAGAAATTATTTTGCTTCCAAATATTGCGTAGTGCGGACCTCATACAAAATAGGCAAAGAAACCTAAGTGAATATGCCAATGAAGACCTAAACCTTATTTTCACACGCCTTGACTTAAAAAAAAACTAAGTTTTCAATATTTTGAGGATGGTGGTGTTTTTCGGTCACCTCCAAAGAGGACCACTCTTAAGAGTTTTACGTGGGTAACCCTCGAAGGCAAGATAAACGGAAAAGGGAGACCAAGGAAGAACTGGTTCAACGACATTAGGGACATACATAAGTCTTTTGAAATTAAGAACATAGCTCAAGACCTGAACAGTCCTCTCAAGCTGACTATCAAACTTGAGTTTATAGACAGCACCAGAGTGCCTAGTGGGAGGATTTTTACTTATTCGGTCGTGCTAAAGTTAACTACGATTTGTACGAAACTGAAACAGTTTCTCAATGTTGTCACTAGATAGAGCTGTTAGCGAGTAGGTAAAAAATCTGCCACTAGGTACTCTGATGATGGTGAGTTTTAACTGCAACCGAAAGAATGTGCACATAGGTACATTTCAATGGTGGAACTTAAAAGGAGTAACTTGTAGAGAACTGTCCACTCGCGGATGGACAGTGTGGACAGGCATCCGCGAGTGGACAGGCATCGCGAGCGCCGCCGAACTCTTTCGCCTCGCGAAGAATAAACCTGAGTATGCGAAGCTGACGGCCAACCTTCGCTAGTCGGAGAGGCACCGCAAGAAGAAGATTAATGCCCGTTTTCACTAAACCTAGGAGACGCCTAAATCGGATGCTTAGATATTTAGGACATGCCTAGGGGAAAAAAATGTTTCACCAACCTTTAGGTGATGCCTAACGACGTTAGGCGCCAACTAAAGTTACGACACCGATTGGGCGGTGCGTAATGCTAGGCAACCCATAAAATGACAGTTAGGTATGACATCTGCCGCTCAGATTCATATTTGTTTTCTATTTTCGTGGTCATTTTGTGTTTGCTATCGTATATTATTGTCTTTTTAATTAAATTAACTTTTAATATGAGTTCAGAAAATATATTAGAATTTCTGGAGTTTTTAAATAATGTAAATGATCTGGACATCCGTTCTTATGCTAGACCAAGAGTGATTGGACCTAGAATGAATAACATCCAAAATTAATATGATGATGTAAACTTTTTCAAAAGATACAGAATGTTCAAAAACACAGTGTTGTTAATATTATATCTTATGTTATTACTATGTAAAATTGCGAAATAAATGATCGATATTCAGTTGTTTTTTAATTCAATTCCAAAGTTTATACACAAAATACATCGCGTAAGATGCAGGATGCAGGCACAGGCCACAGAGAAAGACTAATGACTATCTGTTAAACGTCAAATAGAAAAACTGACAGTTTTTGTACACTCAGAGTATGTATAGACAGCATGAAACAAAAATTCATAGACAAGTTTAGGCAATTCAAAGCTTAGGAATTGCCTAGTGAAAATGGATTGGTGAAACGTAAATGTATGCCTAGGGATCTCCTTAGATTAGGCATTACTTAACTAGGCGTTGCCTTGTTTGTTGTTAGTGAAAACGGGCAGTAGAGAACTAGTTTTTAACCCCCGACGCAAAAACGACGGGGTGTTAAGTATAAGTTTGACGTGTCTGTGTGTGTGTGTATTTATGTGTGTGTGTGTGTGTCTGTCTGTTCCCCTGTAGCGCTCAAACGGGTGAACCGATTTGAATGCGGTTTTTTTTGTTTGAAAGGTGAATTAGTCGAGTGTTGTTAGCTATGTTTGATAAAAAACGATCCAAGATGGTCGCCGCTACAAAATGGCGGATTACATATTTTTTCACAACTTCCTTAATATGGGTATCAAATGAAAGGGCTTGACTAGTAGAATAGCACTCTGCAAATCCAAGATGGTCGCCGACACAAAATGGCGAATGTCGGGGGTTTTTTATTAATTTTTAATTTATGTACTTGTCAACGACGCGACGAAGCAACCAGAAATACATGTACCGACGCAATTAGTTGTGTGGCGTTGAAACCTGAAATATGTATATTGTATAACTCTCCGCCAACCTGCATAGCGTGGCGGGCCTAAACTCTAAATCCTTCTCTTCTATGAGATAGGCCTGTTTCCAGTAGTGGGACGTCATAGAGCTGTAGTGGCGGCGGTGGTTGAAAACCAACTATTCTCTGTTGAAAAACTGATCTCCCCGTGTGGAAAATAGGCTAAGGCATCATTGCCTATTTTACAACTGAGTAAAAAATTGTAAAAATCTCTTCCTAACTTAGAACAACTTCCGATATAAAAAAAATTGATGGAAATATTATTGTTTGTTTTAAATAAAGTAGATATAAGTTATGATAGCGTGGACTCAAAAGAAAATAAAATAAAACTGAGGGAACATGCTGATTTGTATGCAAAGATAAACTAGCAGACTTTCTTTAATATTAAATTGGTCCGGCAAACATTTTATTTGTGGCCTTGAACAAAAATAGTTTTCAGAACACGCTACTTACAATAGTACATTGTTCCACGACGGGAGAAAGTGACCGATTACTACGAGGGTGTAGTTTGAGGCCCGAGGCCGTAGGCCGTAGGGCCGCAATACACCCGAGAGGAATCGCACTTTCTCTCGAAGGGATACATAGTGCTTTATACTACACCTACGAGGAAAATAATAAAATAATCAAAAATATTAAAATTATTACCGGAAATCAATCAGAACAAGACGTTGGGTTTCCATTGTAAAAAATCTTCATATGCTTTGTTGTATCTATTTTTATCTATTTCTAGATATCTTGGTTAAGAGATTTTCAATATAACAATAACTGCTTGGCCACAAATTTAATTCCGGCGGTGTTGGGCGGCTCACTACTTAGACACTTCGAGTTCCCTAAAGTTATTTGTAATTTTATAAATTGAAAATTTGGATAGGTAAAACAAAAGAAAGCGACTCACAAAATACAAAAGAAAATAGCGCGAAAAATTTATATTTTCTATTTTTTACTTTTACTTTATATTTAATTGTGTTAATTAAAATTGAATTTATTTAAAACTAGATGATGCCCACGGCTTCGCCCGTGTGGATTTAGGTTTTTAAAAATCCCGTGGGAACTTTTGATTTTCCAGAACAAAAAGCAGCTTATCTGTAGAAACCCGTCCCCAAAACGGAAAAATCCCGTGGGATCCCCACGATTTCGGAATACAATAGGGTATTTGACTAATTTTTGGAAATTGTTTTAAATTATTCTTTATTACTTATTAAAACACACTACATTGATATTTTTCGCAATATCTACAGTATTAAGAATTAAATCAATGATAAAGTTTAAGTTTTGAAAACCACGCCAAAAACGACATTTCTGATCACATGATACGCGTGACGTCACAAATCGCTATGCAAGTCACTTCTCTCGCTCGCTCGTTTTCGGAACTCGGTGCGTGCGACAGAGACGCTACGCAAGGCGACTGCTGGATCGTAATGTTCTAAATGGTTATACCTACTCATTTTAATATCAATCTTATTCTTTCAAGTATAAAGTTTAGTTTCGGTTGACTTGATAAACTTCAATTATATCAACCAAGTTACGTGCTATCGAGTGAAGTCACAAATCGCTATGCAAGTCACTTCTCTCGCTCGCTCCTTTTCGGAACTCGGTGCGTGCGACAGAGACGCTACGCAAGGCGACTGCTACATCGTAATGTTCTAAATTGTTATACCTACTCATTTTAATATCAATCTTATTCTTTCAAGTGTAAAGTTTAGTTTCGGTTGACTTGATAAACTTCAATTATATCAACCAAGTTACGTGCTATCAAGTGACATCACAAACAATCCCAGAGCGTTCACGTTCCTGATAAAATTTCAAAAATTATTATGTTTTATTTCGTGCAAAATATCGCGTAAAATTACATAGTTTAATTTGATTGAGTGAAATATGTCTTTTTAAGGCTATTATCTGATTAGATGACCACAATCAATAGTATATTTTGAATGTTGTCAAATACCCTATTCCTTACAGCATCAGGGTTGAGGAGTTGGATATGTACTTACTCGAGTTCATTCAACGATAAAGTCTTTAATTGGTACCCCCAATATCAATTTAAATAACCGAAAGTTTCTAAAACCCATTAGTTTTGGGGATTAGGTCCCCTGCAGCATCAGGATTGAAGAGTTGGAATCCAAATTTTTTATAGAACAGGGTCGCAATGTTTCTCTATCGATTAAAAAAAAATTACGCAAATCGGTTCAGAAATCTCGGAGATATCGGTGTACATAGGTAGAAAAACACAACTCCTCCTTTTTTTAAAGTCGGTTAAAAAAGTAGCCTATGTTACTCCCTGGTTAATTCTCTACTTGTATGTGAAGGTCCCGTCAAAATCGGTTCAGCCGTTCCGAAGATTAGCCCGTTCAAACAGACAGACAGACAGACAGACAGACAGACAGACAGACAGACAGACAGACAGACAAAAATTTAAAAAACGTGTGATTCGGTTATGGTAGCGTTCAAATAACTATATGAGCTTAATATGAGGTAGTTATTTCGATATTACAGACAGACACTTCAATTTTATTTATTAGTATAGATAGCGGACCCCGGTCGTGCTCGGTGACATACCGACATCAGCGCCATCTACCGTGGCGGTTACTTATTTATTTTATTATAGGTGCTTTTTATGTCGTCTTTTGTCGAAATAGGTTTTTTTCATGTACTGATCGGATTTTATCAAAAATTAAAAAGAAAAAAGCACGTTAGTAATGGAATTTCATAAATGGAATTTCCGCTCCAGCGCGTTAACAATGAATTCTCATAGTTCTTTTCGCCCCGCATATTTGTTTGACAGTAATGACGTACTTTTGACCGTCGATACGAGAAAAACCAGAAGGTACTTTCCGAACAGGTGTAGTATAAAGTGAATTTACTACTTACTATGTACCTACCTAATTTTAAATTTAACTAATTCTAAGAACAGCGTTAAAGCCTAAAACAAAGTATAGCTCTCTTCTTCTTGTTAAAGCATAGTACGCCACAAGACAAAAGATGTACAGGAGTAGTCAAAGCATGCGGGAAACGCGGGCGGCCTGTAACGACTCATATGGGGGACATATTAAGAGCTCTCCTGCTTTGTCGCGTATTACACACATATTATTATAATACCACTTGAACGTATTTGTGCCGTTTTGTACTTATAGGTATTTACCTAAAGAAATATTTCGACCATACTCAGAATTTATATATGTAGTAAAAATAGGATTATCTACTGCAACAATTTTCTAGAAATTCTTGATTTTTATTTTTGCAAAGCTTGACAAGTTACGTCGCTCAAAATATATGTGATAATTCCGCCAAACATAAAATGCTCTAAACTGGAAGAGATAGGGGCAATGAGGTTTAAACTAGCTGAGTTATGTGAAATTCAAATCCTACTCATATCCCAAGACTTTATCTATCTTCAAGAGGAACAATTTTCATATTTAGAGCAATACCGAAGTCTGTCTATAATTGCAGTTTTTGAATATTTTTTGCAAAGACCGAAGTGTTTCTTTCGGCTTTCGAAATGCTAAAGTTTCATCTAAAATGATGCAGTGATTTTTTCAAACACAACATAATACATATAACTAAAAAACTATTTGGCACACATTTTACCAGCAGATAAGGTAGTGATAGGTAATTCATCTCATCTCTATGTACTAGGCACGGCATTTCTAATAGACCTCAAATATTTACTTCAATAAATAAAATACTATAATTTTTATAATGTCAAATTCATTATGATTGAATACATTGAGCATCCATTTGCCTTAAAATTTCATATGAAAAGGCTATCGCATGCCGAAAGGAGCACAGCGAATGGCTTCCAAGTTCCCTATATTCAATTAGGTTTACGTATAGGTTTACGTAGGCGTTCAACCTTTTTACTACCTTTTACCTTCCATTAAGTATAAATATATTGTGCTCGTTCTTAATTACGTGAGGACACCATTATAAAGGGACTGTGTTTGAACAGGGACCTCTACCGCTACCAACCTATTCTAGCCGTAAACTATGAAAGGTTTTTCATCTTTTCATCCAGATACGTAGACTTTTTGGAATTGGGAAACTCCGTCTTTTTGGAAGTAAACAACAAAAAGACAAACGTCGATAAGTAAATCGATACATTTTCGTAGACTATAATATATAGCATAATACCGACAGTAACGCAGCATTCATTTGTATAGAGCCGTTCTCACTGAGCTATTCTAAATTAGTATAACGTAAAGTATAGATTTTCTATTCTTATGACGTAGTGTAGATCGACCAGAATCACATGAAAAATACGGAAATGAAATTCCAAAGTTAGCAACATTACGGCTGCCCTAGCGATAAACAAAGTAACTGACATTTTTTGTGAAATTGACTTTCTTGCATTAACTAAAGTTTTATATCGAGTAGTTTTTTACCACAGTTTAATATTTCAAATAACTTGAACCGTTTACTGAAATTTGATTTGCCCAAACAAAGTAACTGCACACACTAACCCGGAATATAAATGCAAAAACCAAGTAAACAACAAGCACAACACAAAAACAAAGTAATTGGATGTTGATTACTTTTTTTTTTTGTATTTAAAATGCAGTTGCTTGATTTTTCGTTTTGTAAAACGATCCCATGTAAGGTGTTCTGAATGTAATTACTTTATTTATCACTAGGGCAGCCGAGTTAACCTAGTGTTGCTTACTACAAAATTTAATTTCCGTATTTTTCATGAGATTCTGGTCGACCATTACCTATGTATAGAATGACGTTTAATTGTTTACACGGTACTTTGAGTTTTCTAGAACTAGATGAAAATCCGCGTTTTCATTTCAGGTTCGAAACGAATCGACGCCGAAACTCTATCGACCTCCAACCTCGAAAACAGTCCATAAAATGTATTGAACGTAGCACAATATTGCCTACAGTGCAATAATAATCAAAGAAAAGAGTATGCCGTTGGAAGAATACAAAATAAAGTGGAACGAAATAGGTTCTCCTAAAAGTAGGTTACAGCAACTTTATACTGGTAGTCTGCCGTGAGGGGCGCGTCGCGACGATCTTACGTAACATCAAACAGTCCTGTCTAATCAATACTCCTCAAGCACTCGGCGCTAATGCACGGGGAGGAAGCTCAATTTTTCCTTGAGCCGAGTAATAAAAAAAGCTCGGTGAAATGGATACGTAAAGGATATACGGATTGTATTAACTTAGATGACAGCGCTACCACGCCCTCTTACGTCGTCCCAACCTCAAGTTGTTCTATGACTTTTATAGAAAATGTATCTAATCAATACAAGCAGCTGTTCAAGTACTTCAAAGTCAAATAAACTTTATAAACTAGAGGATCCGGCAGACTTCGTCCTGCCCGGTGACATACCGACATCAGCGTCACCTACCGAGACCCGGTAGATTACCTGTACCTACCCGATAATACCCATCCAGGTTTGAAATATACAAACAAAATTTCATCCAAATCGGTCCAGCCGTTTAGGAAGAGTTAGGTGACAAACACACGTACGGAATAATTATATAGGTACGGGTGAGAGAGTTTACCGTATCCACGCGACGGGATGTTTGACAGTTACGAAACCCGTGAACATTTTGTATGGGAAACTGTTTTTTCTTTTATTTTATTTTTTCGTCAATTTTCCAATGTTTTTAATAGTTATTCTGCTATTCGAGATGGAGACAAATACAAAAAATCATTAACCATGAAAATCGCTTCAGCCGTTCTCGAGTTATAAGTGTTCGAACTAACACGACTTTGTTTTATATATATAAATTGGTACACTGTATACTTTTTGAACGTCAATTTAAGAATATTGAGGTAATGGCGATAATAACTTACGAAACTTAAAATGAAAACTACGAGGGTTCCAAAACTACGAGGGTTCCAAACGCGCCATGGTCCAAGAAGAGCCCACAACAAACTCAGCCGGTGAACGCACGGGAATAAAGCTCAACTTTTCTGATCTCACAACAAATTGAGCTAGCTAAAAAAGCTCGGTAAAAAGAACTTGTTTAATATGTAAAGGGTACGGGTTGTGATAACACTTACCATTAGATGACAACCACTTCCACGCTCTGTTACGTCGTATCGACTTCAAGTTGTTCGATGGCTATTCTAGAAAATGTATCTAATCAATACAAGCAGCTATTCTAGTACTTATTGCTTATGCATGAGAGAAAGCTTCGTTTTTCTCGAAGGCCTACCTATTACACACAATACCTACCTAGCACACATAACATAAACATTTGAACACTTATTCGAACACTTCGCTCATCCAAAAGAAAAAAGACATAATTGCAAAAAATTCGAAATTGGATTTTTGATGTCATAAGTATCTAAATTGGATGTTCTATCTGAGTAAAAGACAGCACAATAATTGTACATAAGTCTGCTAGTTTTCGCAAGATGGGGTGAATGTCTTTAGTGAATTTTCAAATTCAATAGAACAGCCAATTTAAGTACTTAATGACATCAAAAAGTCAATTTCGAGTTTTTTTGCAATTATGTCTTTGTTATTTTGGATGAGCGACTTGTATGAACACTTATATGGCAGGGGTATTTGGTATTTGTTCAAAGTTTCAACAAATTCAAATTCAAATGAAGCGAACGTGTTTGCAAAGTCTGTATGGTAGGTAAGCAAACCTGTGTTCTAATGTGTGAGCAAAGTCCTTAAAAGTCTTTGTTCAAATGTTTGTCTTATGTCTGGCGCTGGGGCAAAGCAAACATAAGATAATAAGAATTTTACCTTAGCGTACAACCACTATTAGTTTCTACGAGAGTCCTTGTTATACAGGATAATGTTTAATGTAAAGGATACGGGTAGTATTAACACTTAGATGAAAGTGTTTCCACACTCTGCACCGTCTCAAGAACTTCGCCGAGTTAGATAGGTTTCTAGAACGCTTTACGGGGCTTAAGATTTTTTGCTACATTTCTGTCTTGAAACTTAAAGGACATTAAGGGCCTGTTTCAACACCTGATAAGTATAAAGTAAGAAAATGACAAAACTTAGTTTAGGCTATCCGACACTTATCAGAAAGTGGTGAAACAGACCCTGAAAATTGCAGTATAAAGCTAGACTAGCTGATAAAAATAAGAGGCAGTTTAAGTCAATTTTTAACTCATGCCGTTTGCGAGATCCGTGACAAACGGACAGACGGACAGGCAGACCGCAGAGACTAATAGAGCTTCGTTTTGCCTTACGGAACCCTAAAAATCACAGAAACCTCGAAAAATAGCGTAAGTCATGCGCTTTGCTTGACACTCTTTGCGCATGTAAAAGTTACCTACTACCCCATTGTTTACTACAAATAAGAACACAAAAAAGAATTCACCCCTACAAATACCCCGGGGGAAAAGCGTAATATCCTAAAGAGGATCGAAAACATCGCACATTTTTCCTCGCTAGAAAACGGGAGGCAATTTCCAACATACAATACACTGAATACAGGTATCTATGTCAACTGTCAACGATAACCAAGAACCCAAAACCATTACGGATCGAGAGACGAAGAGAAATTTTGAAAAGGTGCTTATTAAACGATAAAACTTTTTGTGTGGTTCTTTTACCCTCCCTAAGCATTGTGGTCGAATCGTGAGTTAAGAGAGAAATGTGAGCTATCATGTTTAATAAGAAAAGTTTCCTTGATAAAAGCCACGGTTACAGGCGTAACCATCTCAAGCACCTTCTCGATATGTCCCACCTTCTCTTCGGCTATTACCGATGGCGTTCAAACATTTCAAGGACTTATATACCAGCGCCAGTCTACCATACACACGCGATTTCGTTCCCCTGTGACCTTTAATGCTTGTCGGCGACTGATAATTTTAAACACCTACCTACTGGATAAATAGAACAACTTTGTTTGTGAGAAAATAGTATAACGATAGACGTCCACAGCTGGACATAGGTCTCTTGTAAGGACTTCCGCACGCTTCGATCTTGCGTCGCTTGTAACCAGCGGCTCCCTGCGAATAGTCTAATGTCGGTCCACTTAGTATAGAGGGTCTGTCAACACTGCGCTTTCCGGCGCGAGAACGCAGCATCTTGTGACCCTAACATCTATCAGTTTTTGGAGCTACGTGCCCCGCCCATTGCCACTTCAGCTTCGCAAACCATTGTTATCTGTTTCTCCTGCGGATCTCCTCATTATTGATTTGTTCACGTAGACAAACTCCGAGCTTGTGAAAAATCAATACCTTCAAAATGGTGACCAAAATGTATGTTATCGATCACAGGACCATAACGCCGGCTGATGGTAAATATTGACTGTTTAATACAAATATGCAAATGGGGAAGTGAATATGTGGCAGCAGTGGCGTGATTTTCAATGGCAATACGAACTTATCTATTAATTTATCATCGTTAGGGATGTATTCCGCTCCGATTGGAGACGAATTTAAAAAGAATAGATCAATCAGATCATTAGAAGTTTTGAACAGTATGCTTAGAACGACTTTGTAGATCTCGAAAACGTTGATACATTCCGAATATCAAGACAATACAATATAACGTCAGCGTAAAGCGGACTTAAATACACTTATTTTAAAGTCGCATATTGAGTACTAACGATTATTATTTCACTAATTTTCCGCTTGGGGTTTTGGCTGTAAATGTATGGATGAACTCGGGCCAAAACAATTCATGCCAATGGTCCATTTTACTTAGACGTTGTAATGTTTCGATACTTGAAATGTATCAACGTAGGCGAGATATGCAAAATCGTACTAAGTAGGTATACAGACTACTTTATACGATCCTACTAATATTATAAATGTGAAAGTGTGGATGTTTGGATGTTTGGATGTTTGTATGTTTGTATGTTTGGATGTTTGGATGTTTGTTACTCAATCACGCCGCAACTACTGAACCGATTTGGCTGAAATTTTGAATGGAGATAGACTATGCTCTGACTTAAAACATAGGCTACTTTTTATCCTGTAAAAATCCACAGTTCCCACGGGATTTTGAAAAAATAGAAATCTATAGCTACAGCTATAGATAGATTACTATAGCTAACTTTCTTGAAAGTAGGTATAAAGGTTGGAAAAGGAAGCAGGAACGGGAACCAGAAATCCACGATTCCCTTGGGATTTGTGAAAAACCGAAACTCACGCGGGCGAAGCCGCGGGCATTCTCTAGTATTCTATATTAGAAGCAGCTACTTTCTGATTATTATCACCAAATGAAATGATGTCCTTAATATGCTTTTCATATTTTATAGGATACAGAAATGAAATCCTTATTTGCATTTAGATCGACGAATTTTCATTTTGCTACGAAGTAGTAATAGCTTTACGTATTGGGAACATTTGTATACAAATTGGAATGTTCTCTAGGAGCTGTGGAAATGCTTTCAGATATGAAAGCCTCTTTTTACCTAGCTAGCTATTTAACTAGGTTAGTGGGTTTGGAGGGGCATCTCATATCCCAGAATTTGTTCAGAGACACGCCAGTTTTATTCCAAGAAGTCTTCGTTTGTCCGCAACTCATATAAAAAATGCATGGACATTAGTTTTAGATATAAATCTGTCTCGTTTTAACTCTGTCTCAAGTCTGAGTAGAGTGAGGGTAGGCACGCTTTATAGATAGCAGCATTTACGGTCTAATTGGGGTAACCTGTCCAGAATGAAGATCGAGACAAAATATCCAAGTGGTTTGTATACCTATGATTAATTTGTCATTAGATTAGATTATGATTCATTTGTCATTTGTCATAGATTCATTTGTCGATTCAAAAGCACTTGTAAAAGTTTATCTGAATAAAAAATATGTCTTAGACTTGCCTTTACACAAGTTTAAGAACTTTATTAAAAGTATGCTCATAAAAAAAGCTTATTATACAATTGAAGATTATATAAACGATAAAAAAGCTTGGATTTAACTCGTTCCAGCAATGCGCGAGACGGCATTTCAATCATGTACATTAATAATAATAATTGTTATAATGTTATTTTTAAAAAAGAGCAACCGCCGAGTTTCTTGCAGGTTCTTCTCGGCTGGAACTGCATTCCGAACCTGTGGTAGACTCAATTGACGATTCAAAAGTACTTGTAAAAGTTTATTTGAATAAAAAACTTTTCTATTCTATTCTATTCTATTCTATGATAAGATCATGGTAATACTTAATTTTCACGAAAAATGTTTTCAGAATGTCTTTTATTTACATAGGAATGATAGATAGGTATAAATATCCTATTCTAAAAGCGTTAAGCAGATTAGATTACTAATGAAGTGTATAATAAAAAGCGTTTATTCGACAATGCCGCACCTAGCGCCATTCAAAGTAATCTGGATAGTAAACTGACCTTCCACGGCTAATTGTTTCCGTTTGCTTATTTACTTTATATATATAAATAAAAAATCAGTGAGTTCCTCATAGACAAAAGTAGAACTAAAAATATCCTAATGACCAATGACAGAGGCTTGGGAAATTTTCAGGAGGTGCTTGAAAAATTATGCCAATGCCAAAAAAAGCCAAAAAAGCGTCAACAGATTGAACGACACTTATTGAACGTATTGGGCCAAGGTATACTGGAATCATTAGAGAAAAATATCAGAAAAAAAGAAAATTTGGCAGGCAATTCTGCAGGGACCTAAAAGTATTATAACCGTTCTACTTTATCAAAGGCGTTATTTGAGCCGTTCTCTTTAACAAACAAGGCCTAAGTGAACGAAATGATCGAACGGTAAACAGCTATTCAATTTCATCAACATAAGACTACCACATAATACATACTACTACATAAGACTACCATATCCAGCAGGGGTACTCAAGTCTTGTTAAATGTCAAGGAGCTATACCTACTACAAAAAAAAGTTTTCCGACTATCGGGGGTGCACGGTATCATAAAATATAACTGTCTTGGTGCTGGCGCCAGTGCATCTAAATGGTGAACATGCGACTGCCCGGATCGATGGCGACCCCTTTACCGACCAATGCACCTAGCCGGCCCGGGAAAACCGTACCGACTAAATTGCGTATTACATAAGCATTTTGTATTACACTTTTGCGCTTATACAATACTTTTCTAGCAGACAGTGAATTTTTATACGCTAGCGGTTTTATTTAGGTAAATGTAATTTAGTAGGAAATCGCTTGATGGATGAGTACTCCGCAATGTTGGACTCAGAGTTTCTTGACTCTGAAGACAAACTCTGAGTGTCTTGGTATGTTTCATTTGTTAGATTTCTTAGTTGATAGTGCGACCTCTTTATCGACCAAACCTGGTCCGAGTAATACCTATTATAATAATACACATCTTTTATTTTAATTTTGTGCTTTACAATAAATCTAGCAGACATTGAATTTTTATACGCTAGCGCGCTTTATTTATATTTTGTTTGAAGTTGCTTGATGGATGAGCACTCAGCAATGTTTGACCCAGTGCAATATTATTTTGTTAGATTGCTTACTAGTACCGAGTAGATTGCGACCCCTTTTAACGACCCATGCACCTATTAATAGCTAATCGGGAAAAACCATAGACTAAATTGAGTATTACATAAGCATTTCGTATTAGCTACTACTTTATGCTTTCTACATTAGGTACTTTTTTAGTGGAAAGTGAATTTTTCTACCCTAGGCCGCCGGATTTATTGAAGGACTGGTTATTTTTTTACTAGTAGGTAGTAGTTTTGTTTTACCCCCGACGCAAAAACGACGGGGTGTTATAAGTTTGACGTGTCTGTGTGTATGTGTGTGTGCGTGTGTGTCTGTCTGTATGTTCCCCTGTGGCGCTCAAACAGGTGGACCGATTTGAATGAGGTTTTTTTTGTTTGAAAGGTGAATTAGTCGAGAGTGTTGTTAGCTATGTTTGATGAAAATCGGTCCAAGATGGCCGCCACAAAATGGCGAATGTCAGGGGTTTTTTAAATTTTTAATTTATACTTGTAGAATGAGTATTCAGTAGGTACTGAGTCAGATTTTGTCATGAATCATGAATAATATTTTTTAAATAGAGTTGCAAGTAGGTCTATTTGGTACAGCAAAGAGTTAATATATTAAAGTTCTGTTCTCTTTAAAATATACGAATATTTAGTATGTTTAGCACTACCTACTGTTAACTGTACCTATGCAAGTGACTATTCTCCACAGAAAGACACATGCGTGTAAGATGAGCACTTTGCTAGAAAAATCTGAACCATTAAGATTCATTTTTCTGTCCTAGCATAAGATAACTAGTGGACAACCATACAAAAGAAATATCTTAACATGAAATATTTGAACAACAATGAGATGAGACCCTTTAGATAACGTCCGGAATAAAAAGACACTGTTCAAAATGCAGAATTGTAGCAAATTAATTTTAGTTGGCTGAATTTCAAATAATGTTCGTACTCGTACTGCACTATAATGAACGGCGTGATAATGTCACCCAATAGAAATTATAATCGATGATTGCAAAGTAACATAGGGGAATGACTTGTGTGACTACAAATAATAAATTCATAATTTATTCATATATAAAATTAACTAGTTTGAACTGTATTTAGAGTTAACTGTATTCTAGAGCAGCGTGGTGCGTTTTAGGACTCCAATACACATTGACGAACCAATACCAATGCGTTCGTCGATTGCCAACTAACTTGTAAGACGGCGCTGGCTGTTGTGTAATTTTGATGTTTATATGAAAAAAGATTCTGAAGAAGAGTTGATTGAGAAGAAGATTCTGAATTCCCTCTACGAAAGAGAAATAGTGCCATGTGATGATATTAGTATCAGCTGAAAAGCAATCGAGTACCTACTTTTGCGATACGAGCACTAATGGAAGGATGGGAAATGTAGGGCAAATGTGAAATATGAGAGGGTATTCGTAACGGAATATGGATTAAGTAGTATTGACCTGTAGCTTAGTAGAATGACTAGGCTAATATCAATGCTGTTATTAATTAAGGGCATTTTCTTATCGAAGAGATAGCTGGGTTATTTTTAGCGGGGTAGATTTACGTAAAGGTATCAGAACTAATACAAACCGCTTACCCCATATATATCCCTATAGCAGTTAGAAGCTGGCTGTATATCACTACATAGTATAAAACAAAGTCGCTTTCTCTGTCCCTATATCCCTATGTCCCTATGTATGCTTAAATCTTTAAAACTACGCAACGGATTTTGATGCGGTTTTTTTTAATAGATAGTGATTCAAGAGGAAGGTTTATAAGTAGAAAAATTGGACCCGGTAGGTGGCGCTAATAGCGGGCAGGACGACGTCTGCCGGGTCCGCTAGTGTATAATAATTTGTATGTGCGTAGCAGAAATGACCTCTCCGAGTTATAAGGGTAGCTCTAAATGTAATGCTATTTTTTTTCCGCAGAGAACATTGCGAATAGGATAGCACTATTTGTAGACCTATCGATTTAATAGAGATTGTGTAAAACAGTATTATTACCAATTCCTTGCTTATTGAAATACCGAAAGATCAATAAGAAAACGTACGATAGAATTCGATAACGGCATAACTTTGTTAAATAAGAAGCCACGGCACGTGTCAAGGATTGAATTGAACCGTACCTAGTCTTATGTACGGAATGCGAGATGGTTTGGAGTCAGCGAGCTTTATTGCCGAAATACGTCCCTTTGCGGTCAGAGAGCTTATCTCCCGCGAGAATGGCGCACGCAGTATACAAACGCACCAACCAACACGCCCCGGGGAAGACAGAATTTAATTATTATCTTTTAAAAATTAAACACACGATCCCTATTCATTAATATAATTAATATAATTAAAAAGGTGTATTTTTAGTCCCTTATTCTTTGGAATTTGTGTTTATGTAATGGTTCTATTTTGGCAGAACCCCCCTTAAGTGGACAGACTAAGCGGCGCAAGACCAAGGAGTGGGGAAGACTGGAAGTCCCTACAAGAGACCTGTGTCAAGCAGTTGACGAAGAAGGTGTACAATGTACATACATCTATCTATGAAATAGTACCGTGCTTGACTGACTGATGCCACAGCCTGAATCAGTAGACCTAGATTTGAAAAGGAGATATTTCTCGAGACTATAGGTGCACTAAGGAGAGATTTCATCCATGGGTAAATTGGATCGGGTTGAATTTGAAAAAAAAAACTGTTATAAGAACACACAGTAACAGCTAATAAGATACAAAATTGTCCAATACCAGAAGTTATTGTGTATAATGCCATATACATATATATTTATAGCAATAGCAAAATGTTCGACGAAAATATTCATGAACTACATAAAATCACGCACAAATCGATGACACCTCTTTATTGTTTTTTGGATACTTCGGCATAGATAAGGGACGTTACGTAGTTTCGAGTATACCGCCCCCCACTCGAAGGGTGCGGCCGCGAAGTTTTCCGATGTAGCCGCGACACTCGAAGCCTCCCACAGTACCCGAATCGAATTACGTAATAGACGTACAAGCCTGCGTCTGGCAAGCATAAACCTTATCTATTGCTATCGGCCTTGGGCCCATCGGCATTCTGCTTCCACTCCGACATTACACGATATTAGGGCCGTTGGAGACGTAATCGATTTTCTCATCAGCTGCCACGTTTTATTCGTTTCAACTTTTCACATCACATAAAAACTTTGTACTTGTTACGTAATGCGAGAGATAGGGATGAAAAACTGTTAATATCCTTATCCGGAATTCTTCTTCCTAGAAGCTTCATTCTGGTCGGTCTTTGCATCACTGAAAAACTACTGAATTTTCATTCGGAGACACAGACATTGCCTTTGTGAAGTATAAGTCTCAGTCTCTCCGAGGCACGGGGGTGAAACAGCAAATTATCGAATCCGGCACTGCTTTCTCTTTCAAGAAATTCTCAGCAGTAGGTAGTCCAGAGCAGGAAAGTTGGCGATGTTACATACACCTTTGTGACTCAGAGAGCATGTAGCGCCTAATCTCTTTCCGTCAAAGAAATAGAGTGCACCTGTGTTAGCGCACACACTTCCGCCTCCGTTGAATTGGCCGAAATTAAATCGGGAGGACATTACGTGAGTGTACAGTATATAATATCTCGAGTTCAGTATATCAACGACTGCATATTAAATTTGACCATTAGACGCGGTACAGCCGGCCGGATTCCGTCGGCAGCGGCTACCCACGGCGCGGCGGCTTTATAAGGACACGCTCTCATTCCCGACATCCTACGGGAAGCGTAGCCACTTGCGTCAGCGCCCGAGCTCCTTGCTAGACGAGGCGTCAGACGATTTTTAAGTTAGGTACAACGATGCACCTGCACAGATGTATTTTTTTGCAGGCGCAAAAATACTTAATATAAGCTATAAGCCCGTCATAACGCACCATATTTACGCGCTAACATACTCGTATATGTACATTGCACCGTGAATGCCACGTTCCATAAGAGCTGTTCAAGAAGTCTAGATGTAGCAAACGTTTAGTGTTTAGCCCGGCAGTCCTGGAGAAACCTAGGTATTGCAATGTTCTGGCTTTAGGTATTGCAATGTTCTGGCTTTTGATTGTAACATCATGATTAACTTTTTGGCTTTTTGAAGAGGACTAGTCAGGAAACCACCGGACCACTTCTTTTCCTTGGAAAGGAATTTAAGGAAAGTACGGCTTTTGCATGACTGGGTGCATCTAAAGTGCTCATTCTTGCAAGTAGGAATTCGGCGAGCTGTACCTTTAGTTATCACGAAAAATGTAATATGCCAGTTGCACAAAAACGACACACTTGCTACATATTAAAACTTCCCTCTAGATTTGCATTCTGCACATATTAAAATTCGCCTTTTTACTCCTACATTTTATACGAACGCAGTATAACTAAATGAGAATCTTTTGAATAGCACGAACGCCAATGTGGACAAAAAATGAGACCGGCTAAGTTATTCAAGCTGGTCCCATTCATGTTGCGCGGCGTGAAGTGAATCACACAATCATTATGATGGGATGGGTTATAAGGTCGGTCTATTGAAGTGTCGGCAATGACCGTAACTATGCGCTCTGTGGCAATTCTTTACGGGGTTTAGAATGAGTATAAAATATGCACATAGTAGGTACTTGTAATTCGATTAATATTACCTACCTTATACCTTATACCTATTTAATGTAACTAGATTTGCGCAGTCAGTTTCGCTTATTCTACGATAAATGGAACGAATGCTGATAAAAAAAAAATCTTTTCTTCCTTTCTGAAAACGTGCTGAAATATCGCTTTTTCGTACTTGCGTTTCCGGTTCCGGTTTAGGGTTCCGTACCCAAAGGGTAAAAACGGAGCCTTATTAATGTCACTCTACTGTCTGTCTGTCTGTCCGCCGGTGACAGGTCTCTAGCTCGTAGAGTGTAGACGAAATGAGTTACAAACTGAAATTTTGGTATGTATTTGGTATAGAAAGTTGACCCAAAATCAAAATATATTGAATTACAAATTGAATCAAATTATTTTTCAGGTTTTTCTTTCACGGTTTGTTGCGATGTCTAACTCGGAAATTAAATATTTCTTATACCCAAAATATTATGTTGTTCATAATGAGCGAGGCCCGACTCGCACTTGACCGGTTTTCGCAATATATTTGCTAAGAACTAAGGCTCAACTCATCTAGATTATTTACAATGTAGTGTGGGTCTAGTTCTGGTACATTGTATGATGTACGGTGAATGCAAAAGACAGGAAGCACATAGAACACTGAGGTGAGGATATATTATTATTATGATCGATGTCCGCAATAAAACACAACCTACTCCTGTATTTTTCCTACACGCCGGTGTAACAATGATATACAAATTACCAAAGATGCAGAGTTTCAAAGAAATCTTTTTCTTCCTAAAGTGTTCCTGAAATTTACCTAGGAATCTGTTTACTCTAAGCGATAAGATTTACACAAATCCCTCAGAAATGTCACTAAAAGAATACCTGTTTTTTGCCTTAATATGAGCCTTTTTACGTATTTATTTTTACAGCACACTGTGTTGCATGCTACAACGTTTGCAATGAAAGTGTAACAGTTCAAACTATTCAGAGCGGTAGCGCCGCGACGTGCTTCGATTTTACGAGAACTTTTAAAGCACCGTAGTGAGTACATATGCGCCTGTAGAACGACCGAGTTAACGTCTCCATTTGGATGTTAAGCGAACCTAAAGGATACCCAGCTTAAATCGCCGAGTCCTTTCGTTGGCGCTCGTTGGTCCGACTGTATACGAACTGTCGTACAAAACAGTGGCGGATTACCCTTTAGGCAAACTAGGCATATGCCTAGGGGCGCGAGATTACAAAGGGACGCCCAAAGGCTTTAAAGAATAAAGAACTTGAAACAATTTACCCAAGCATTGACATATTGCCGATGAGGTACCTACTGCCTAGAGCGCTGTTGTCATCTAATCCGCCGTTGCGTACAAAACAGTTGTCTTTAGGTATATCTAGGGTTTAGGATATCAATGCGGTGAGGTAACCTTGGACGAAGATGAGCGCGTCTTGGAGCGTGCTTGTGTCCTCTGACACAAATGCGGATGCGCTCAATTGGCGTACTGGCCGGGATCGAACCGCGGTAAACACCGCGCAAGGCTGCATACGCGTTTTGCCAACTTGGCCAAATAATCATAAGGGCATTTGAACCAATATTTAAACTATTGGCCAGTTTAGGTTACGGACAAACCTAGCGAAAACCGAGCGAAAAAACGCGAGTGAAAAAACACGCGCGGAATTTTTCTTCAGCGCAAAAAATAAAGATATGAAGCAGAATACGTATTTCTATGACATATTACTGGAGTTCGGCTAAAGTCCATGGCCTTACACAATAAAATGTCATATGTTGGTGCTAATTCAGTTGTTCACAATCTATGAAATAAACTAAATTTACAGGTGTAAAAATAGTATGTACTGCCCTTTTCACAATATTTTCTGCAGAAAAGATAGTATTTACTGATTTAAAGATAGGCCTGTCAATTAAATTTAGTTTAGAAATTGTGTATAACCAATTTTTTTTTTAAAGAATATTATCATGACTACTATTTTATTTTCCCCTGCAACCAAGCATAAAGCTTGTGCTAGCAATAGGTAAAAAAATAATGCAATGGGTGGGATTTGGACTTTCGGTTTTCCATCCAAACCCTGTTTGGCTTTCTTTATCGTATCGTATCAAGGCTTTATTATATCAGAAAATATCATTTAGTCATCACAGTACGAAAGATGAATATTTTTTGCAGTAAAGTTAAAATTGATAACAATATATTAAATTAAACGATGCATAAGTTCTATTCTATTATGCATCGGTATAGATGGCGCCACTAGCTGCTTGCCCCACGCTTTCTGCACGCTAAATTATTATTTTACATTAAATTAAATTACTAAGCGTAGTTGGGTTTTAGTTTACGAACTTTATGCCTTGTTTTGAAATGTTCTAAATGTAATGCAACATAAAAGTTAAGATAGAATAGAATAGAATAGAATAGAAAAGTTTTTTATTCAAATAAACTTTTACAAGTACTTTTGAATGGTCAATTGAATCTACCATCAGAGATACAATGTAGAGAATTTTTTTACGGCTGTACTGCGAAAATCTGTTTGCAACAAAACTAGTCACAATAAAGCCAACATATTTTAATAACACAATTAACTTTACATTCAACATCTTACAAAAGGGGGATTAAAAAATTAAACCTACAAAATATTGAAGCTCGTAATTCTCTAGGAATCCAAGCCGTTAACCTATATAAAAAGTTACATTACGTAGAGCTTCGGCAAGAAGCATCTATGAAGTCCAATAAGGAAAAATAAATTGTATACGATTTCTATTTAAATCTAGCGACTTTGTTCACATATTATATTAAAAATCCTGTGGAAACTCTTTCATGTGTCAAATTTTGTCAAGATTGGTTCAGCGGTTAGGCTGTGAAAAATTATTTCTATGGTAGTTTATAGTTAATTAAAAAAACACAAACAGACAGTTCAATTCTATGTATATGTTGTTGGTTAAAACATATTTCAAATAAATAGCATCAAAGGGTTGGGCCCCGACATCTTCGGCTGTCCATGATGCATCCATGATTAAGTACCTACCATACTTTAAAGTTGTGCATAGATCACCCTTATGTGTTCATCCTGGTTAATAATCTTAGCTCAAGTACCCATTCTTCTTATATATATTTAATGTAGAATGAATTAATAAATGAAGTTGGATCAAAATATTATGTAAATGTAATATAGTCATATGAAACCAATAAGAATGATGTTATAAATAAGTTAAGTTGATACTATCTTTTAGCTGCTGTTCAATATAATTTGCAATAATATGTTGAAACAATAATTTCACACAGAAAACTGAACAGTTAGATCTGCCATGGATTCAAATTAGTCAAAATGTAATTTTGTAAAACATAATAATTATTTCATATAGAAAAATGTATACATATTACTTAAGTATATGCCTGCAGTAAAAAGTTGTAGCAAAAATCAATACTGAAAAACGAATGTTACTTACACTGTGGATTTATAAAATTAATTTCTGTACATTCTTAACAGAAAATTAGGAAATAAAGAAAGAAATAACCTAACGTGAATAAGTTAGCTGGTCTACCAAATATCATTACATTTTATCCTACGGTATATTTGAATTTAAGGTAATTCGTGAAGTAAAGTAGCTTAAAACATTACCATATTTTAAATGGATCATTATCAGCAGTACTTTATTTCAAAATATCGAGAAAAGCCGCCTAAATTGAAATTTTGTTTTGCGTTAGCTAGGGCGTGGTCTTACGTTATTTACGCAATATGTAACGGGCAAATCTATAATTTTATTAAAACATTGAGGCCTGCACACATTAAAGTATCATATACAGTCACTTGAGTCATAAATTACCAAGTAAATTCTAATTAAAATCGTACTTACATCGAGAGACTCCTTTGACGCCATTTTCACAGACAAACAATTTGACGTTTTTTGTTGTTGACGTTTACTATCAAATAATTTCAAATCGATAAGGTACAAGTTTGGATACACGCCAAATTATGTTTCGTAAAAATTATATAAATTCCTGAAATTCTAAACAAATTGCAAGATATACTCAGAAAATGTATATAATATGAGTTGCAGTAATAAAATAGTAAATAGAAGAAATTTAATGGTAAAATTATTCACAATTAAATTAAATTATCAATGTTTTACGATTCGTTCTACGCACATAAGTATTTTTAAGGACTGTCAAGTTTGATGTTTTTTGCGTAAGAAATACCTTTAGCTAGTTTGACATTTGACATTACCATTTTGTAAGCAAAAATCAAATGTGTAAATAAAAATTAAAAATATTAAATACGCCGATAAAGTAAATTGTAATTGCTACTGAATAGATAAAAGTATCATAAAGATATTGAATTTAAAATCGAGTGCCGCAAACTAAAGTGGTAGTGCTAATTAAATAATTAATATGTGTTTGTAATCAATTTGTCTTGACTTAATTCTTATCAAGTGTAATAAATGATTAAAATAAAATAGGTAACATACTAACTGTTTAGATACCTGTTAACGACGTGTCCTTTAGTAAATAAGTACTTAATACCGATCGTTGCGCGTTTGTGAGCTTAGGCACTTTATACAAATGCATACACTTTTATAGTATGTAGCAGAGGTTTTTAATTTTCTTAAAGTAATGCTTACTTTATGTATTAAATACAAAATGAGAACGAGAAGATTATCGGCCTTCTTCTGGGCGACGTGCATCATTGCGTTTTTGTTCATATTGTATGTAGTAACAGACCTCAGCTTCAAATTGCCCAGCATAAAACCAGCAATGGTAGAACTTGAAGATGTAAGTATATAAATATTTTTCAACTACAAAGATTGTAGCATGTGTGTTCAATAACATGAGATTTGCGAGGTTTACAACCTCCTTGCACGCAATTAGTGTGTCATTCTTTTGCACACTGTATAGTGACACAGCTGGGCTTAGATCTTACATTATTGGGTGCACACTAATTTTCAAACTTTAATAATCTACAAACAAGTAAAAGATAATCTTTCAACTTACTCTGTATTACAATAGAGCTCTCTTTAGCTTTTGCTATCACTTTATTTAGGCACAAAGCACACCTGAGGCTTTAATGACAACTTGTTAAAATCAGCTTTATTTACATTGACGGATAAAGTAAAAATAAAACACAAACTACACTCAAGCATGCAGGAGTGAGATTTGTGTTTTGTTTTAATTATACCAATTTCAACTATAATGTCAAAAGTAAATAAAGCTGTTTAAGTTGTCATCATCAAAAGATACCATGCCTCTGCACCACCACCAATGCAATTATCTATTTACTTGAAAAACACTTAATTCTAGAACAAATGGTCATCATTTGAATCAAAACTACGGAACATAGAGAATGGACTCAACCGCCATCATTCTGTGGTGGAAGAGATTAAAAAGTCTATGGATCAGATTGTAGAACAGTCACAGGAGGTCCAGCCTCCTTTGAAGAGGCCTAAACCAGTCTTCAAAGAGAAGATCAGAGACTTCAAGGTGGTCGGAGATGAACCACCAAGGATGCACAAGAAGATTAATATGTCTTACTGTCCTATATTGCAGACGTCAAAGACTGATGTACAGGTAATATGTTGTATTCTAACAGTTTTTTATGTTTTGTAAATTATTTTATTTTGAGACAAGTCAAAATGAAAATAATATGAAAGTACTTTGTAATTTATTACTAGGAAAATTATAACCTTCAGTATAAATTATCTGAAGCCAAAATACAATATAATATAGTAACAATAATTTTTCTATACTTTAAACTTGAGAAAAATAAATAAGGAATTGTGGATAAAAAACTTGAATCAATTACAGCACTGTAATAAAGTACTATAAAGTTAAATAAATTAAAAATTATGTTGCATTTATTATTCCATAGCTTAACCAAATCTCTTCCAGATGCTATCAATGTATGATAGAATTATGTTTGACGACATAGACGGTGGAGCGTGGAAGCAAGGGTGGAACATAGAGTACAAAGACAACCAGTGGAGTAGCAAGCACAAGCTTAGGGTGTTCATTGTGCCACACTCGCACAATGATCCTGGTGAGGCTATTTATGTAGTAGAGGAGCTGGTGAACAAAATGGCATAATTATATAAAATAAAATTTTACAGGAGGAGCAAAAACATATTCAAAGAAAGACTTGTTCGAAACCAACAAACTTTGGATGCAATTTTAATGCGCCATTTTTAATAGAAATAAGTTGAGATTCTTGATCAACAGGCCAAAAACCACCTGCTTTTTGAAAAAAAAAAAAAAAAAAGTATTTTGACCAGAAGTATAATTGTGTTGTTTTGTTCGCAAGCTCCTCAGTTATAGTCTATTTCAATATAGTTTTTTACCCGACTGGGTATATGTGTTTCACCTGTGTGTATGTATGTCCATTCCTATGTCCGCTTGTAACTAATCAACGGCTCAACAGATTTTGATAAATGATACGTCATTAGATTTGTCTCAATGACGCGAGTGTTATAGGATACCTAAATTTAAAAAAAAATCAAAATGGCGGACTTTATGCGCTTTAATGTGCGAGCTGAAAAAAAATTTTTTCTTCAAGACCCTCGAGTGGGGTATCAAAATAAAGGGATTCAAAAGGCAAATACGAAAATGTATAAATTTATATATTTGAAAACAATTTGGAGTGATAAATCGTAGAAAATGACCGTTTCCTATGTCAGTTCGTAACTATACTTAAGGGCTCAACCTATTTTGATAAATTATACGTCATTAGATTTGTCTTGACGTCGCAAATGTTACTGGGTACATAAAATTCATAAAAAATCAAAATGGCGAATGTTATGCACTTAAATGTGCGGGCTGAAAAAATTTTTTTTCTTCAAGACCCTCGAGTGGGGTATCAAAATAAAGAGCTTTAAAAGGCGAGTATGAAAATATATACAATCTATATGTTTTAAATCAATTTGGAGTGACAAATCATGAAAAACAAAATAAATAACAACTACACTGTAAGTGGTACGGTGGTAGTTTATTAAGTTTTTAGTTCGTTTTTTAGCATGGCAGTCGGGTTTTTTTAATTTTTAAATTATAGCTTGTTAATATTCAACATTGTCTTTATTCATAGCAACACAAATCCATACCAATATTATAGTGCATTCTAGGTATCTGTTAACTTTTCTGAGCTCAACTGCTTAACTGGATTTGAAGGAATAACAAGCTATAATTTAAAAATTAAAAAAACCCGACTGCCATGCTAAAAAACGAACTAAAAAATTAATAAACTACCACCGTACCACTTACAGTGTAGTTGTTATTTATTTTGTTTTTCATGATTTGTCACTCCAAATTGATTTAAAACATATAGATTGTATACATTTTCGTACTCGCCTTTTAAAGCCCTTTATTTTGATACCCCACTCGAGGGTCTTGAAGAAAAAAATTTTTTTCAGCCCGCACATTAAAGTGCATAACATTCGCCATTTTGATTTTTTATGAATTTTATGTACCCAGTAACATTTGCGCCGTCAAGACAAATCTAATGACGTATAATTTATCAAAATAGGTTGAGCCGTTAAGTAGTTACGAACTGACATAGGAAACGGTTATTTTCTACGATTTATCACTCCAAATTGTTTCCAAATATATAAATGTATACATTTTCGTATTTGCCTTTTGAATCCCTTTATTTTGATACCCCACTCGAGGGTCTTGAAGAAAAAATTTTTTTTCAGCTCGCACATTAAAGCGCATAAAGTCCGCCATTTTGTTTTTTTTTTAATTTAGGTACCCTATAACACTCGCGTCATTGAGACAAATCTAATGACGTATCATTTATCAAAATCCATGGAGCCGTTGATAAGTTACAAGTGGACATAGGAATGGACATACATACACACAGGTGAAACACATATACCCAGTCGGGTAAAAACATAGCTTGCATCCTGGAAATGGATGGTGCGTGCGTGCGTGCGTGCGTGCGCGTGCGCGTGCGCGTGCGGGTGCGGTTGTGTGTGTGTGTGTGTGTCTGTCTGTTTGTCTGTCTGTTCCCCTGTGGACCGATTTGAATGCGGTTTTTTTTTGTTTGGTGGTGAATTATTATATATTAGGTGAATTAGTCGACAATATTATTAGCTATGTTTGATGAAAATCGATCCAAGATGGCCGCCGCTACTAAATGGCGGATTACATATTTTTTCACAATTCCCTTAATATGGGTATCAAATGAAAGGGCTTGACTAGTAGAATAGCACTATACAAATCCAAGATGGCCGCCGCCACAAAATGGCGAATGTCGGGGGTTTTTTAAATTTTTAATTTGTACTTGTTATTCTGAGAAATTAGAGAGTCCGCATCAGCTAGTATTTATAAAACAATCAAACTTTCAGGATGGATCAAGACATTCGAGAACTATTATAAATCGCAAACAAGAGCCATATTCACAAACATGGTTGAAAAACTGAAGGAGGGTGTCGGCAGGAAGTTCATCTGGGCGGAAACCAGCTATCTGTCGCTCTGGTGGACTTCTGATGCAACCAATAAAGAGAAAGAAACATTTAAGAGGTAAAATATTAAATAAACCTGTTATCTTTGATTTGTAGGCCTGCTTAAACCGTTTTTTTAATTTGTTTAATTCGTTTAATTTGTTGACAGAAAAAGTGAAAAATTGCATTTTAAAATTTTTCACAATTTAAATATTGTGGCATCGTCTTGTTGGTCATTTTTACTGAACTTTAATAGAGTGAGGTCAACTGAATTTAGTAGATTTTTAATTTCTCCTGAAAAATAAATTACAGCTAATAAATAACAAAATCATTTAGTAAATATAATTTGTTTTGTTCAATTACAATAAAACGCACTTGTAAAAACTTAAAAATATAAATTTTAGTCATAATTTTTTTTAGCTTACTAAACTCGGGACAGATAGAAATCGTAACCGGTGGATGGGTTATGAACGACGAGGCAAACAGCCACTGGTTGTCAGTCGCCCAACAGTTGACAACCGGTCACCAGTGGTTGATTGAGAACCTTGGGTACATACCCAAGAATGGTTGGGCGATCGATCCTTTCGGCCATTCGAGTGGCCAGCCCTATTTGCTCAAATTGACCGGCCTGGACAATTCTGTGATACAACGGGTACATTATAGAGTGAAGAAGGAACTGGCTTTGCATAGGCAGTTGGAGTTTAAGTGGAGGCAAGTATGGGGTAAGTTCATAACGAAGAACGCTAGAATGTATAAGAATAAGTTCTTTATTTACATTTAATCTTGCTTATTGCTATACTGTGCTTTCAGCTCATTTTGTGCATGCACCTTTCTACTCTGTCTTGAGGATGTAAAGTCTTCAAATAGATATATATAATGAATAAATAATAATCAGCAGTAATAGATGCTCCAATATAATATTTCAGGGTGTGAAACAACAGTAGCTAAAGTAGCTATAATGGATAGTTTATCATTAACGATAGTTTAAACTTTAAACACCTGCATTTTAAACGTCACACCATCATGCACATTTCCTTGACTATTTCATTTTAATGCGTTTATAGAGATCACGCGATCTATTGTCGTCTGTATTCAAACTTCATCTATACAGGAAGTTTCAGTGGCAACGATTTGTTTGAAACCTATTATATAATATAAATACAAAAATACAATATATATTATCTATACTAATAAATAAAATTGAAGTGTCTGTCTGTAATTTCGAAATAACTACCTCATATTAAGCTCATACGGTTATTTGAACTGTACCATAACCGAATCACACGTTTTTAAAATTTTTGTCTGTCTGTCTGTCTGTCTGTCTGTCTGTCTGTCTGTCTGTCTGTCTGTCTGTCTGTCTGTTTGAACGGGCTAATCTTCGGAACGGCTGAACCGATTTTGACGGGACTTTCACATACAAGAAGAGAATTAACCAGGGAGTAACATAGGCTACTTTTTTAACCGACTTTCAAAAAAGGATGAGTTGTGTTTTTCTACCTATGTACACCGATATCTCCGAGATTTCTGAACCGATTTTAGTAATTCTTTTTTTAATCGATAGTAAAACTTTGCGACCCTGTTCTATAAAAAATTTGGATTCCAACTCCTCAATCCTGATGCTCTAGAGGACCTGATCCCCAAAACTAATGGGATTTAGAAACTTTCGGTTATTTAAATTGATATTGCGGTACCAATTAAAGACTTTATCGTTGAATGAACTCGAGTAGGTACATATCCAACTCCTCAACCCTGGTACTGTAAGGAATTGCATTCCGAAATCGTGGGGATCCCACGGGATTTTTTCGTTTTGGGGACGGGTTACTTAACAAATAAGCTACTTTTTGTTCTGGAAAATCAAAAGTTCCCACGGGATTTTTAAAAACCTAAATCCACACGGGCGAAGCCGTGGGCATCATCTAGTGTACAATATATACCTCTGGTAGTATGATTTGGGACATACCTATTTTCGTAATAATAACAGACAAAATTATTTCTAATAAAGTTCAAAGCAAATTGACAAAGGGTCAAAGCACGCAGCGACGCGTCTTTCCTAAATTGTTCAAATTAATCTGAACTTTAACTGCACTATCTTATCTTATCTTCCTCTGATGGGGCCCGCTAAAAAGTGGATGCACTTCGACCCTTATGGATCTTTTGTACTCGCCCCTTCCTTATCCCCTAGACCTCCTCAAACACCCATTCTAGGAGTTTGATTGTCGCCTTTAGGTTCAAGGGACCATAATCCACCGGTTGCGGATAAGCTACCCCCAGAAGATCCATTCGCTTTCTAGCCAGTCCGTCACACTCACACAAGATGTGTTCCATGGACTCATTTTCTTCATTACAGGCCCTACAGATAGGGTCCTCTGTAATGCCCATTTTGCATAACATGGCCTTTGTACTATAGTGACCCGTGTACGCCGCTATAGCATACCTTAGCTGTTTCCTGCTCAGTAAATTTACTTTTGCAAGAAAACCAGCCTTTATAGCTTCCATAAACTTCTTAGAGTGCCTTAGGCCTCCCATCTTATCCCACTTTGCCGACATCATCTTCTCGGCATATGTTGAAAGCGCCATGCCTACCACACAGGGTGCTAGCGCTACACAATGGTTCAGGACCAACAAATTTTAGTACAGAACCTTTCCGAGCTAGCTCATCAGCTATCTCATTTCCCTATATACCAACGTGACCTGGTACCCAAATCAGCTTAACTGAATTTGATTTTCCCAGGCAGTTCAGACCTCCCATGCACTCTAGTACCAAGGAGGACGTGACTCTGCTAGCACTTAGCGCTTTGAGCGCAGCCTGACTATCACTGAGAATGAGAATCTCTTTCCCAGCGAATTTCCGACGAGTCATTTCCTGTACCTAGCGTACAGGAAATGACTCGTTGCTACGCGACATTTATCGCATATAGCTCTGCTTGAAAGACTGTAGCATATTGCCCAAGGCTATAGCTTGCCTTGTAGCCTTCCGTATAGACACCTGCTCCAGTACCTGACCGCATCTTGGAGCCATCAGTATACCAGACCAGGCTGTTCTTCCCTAGTGGGCGTAGTCCCTGCATAGTAGTAACTGCACTACATTAGGTACATGTTTGTGTCAAACAAGTTCCACGTGAAATTTTACACTGCCTTTGTACATTATATTACCCTATTCAACTGTAAATAGGCACGGTGCTGCGTCTCTATTCTTCTTCACTCAACAACTTTGTTATGTAATCAGAATTATTAGATTTGTTAGCGAAAAGTATCATGACGTGCCTGTTAGCTTTTGAATGTAGTAATATTTTGGAACATTTTAGAAAAGACGCGTCGTCGCTTCGCTTCGACACTGCGCCTATGTGCTTTGACCTTATTGACTTTATTAATAAAACTAGTATGTGTGTAAAAATAATGCATATATACTAAAAATTAATAAGTATGTAAGCAAATAGTATGCCAATACTTTCAGACGGTGTTGGAAAAACGGATATGTTTACACACATGATGCCTTTCTATTCATACGATGTCCCGCACAGCTGTGGGCCAGATCCAAAGGTACGAATATGTTTAGTTTCAATTTTATGTCGAAATATTATTAATATGTCTTGCTTGTAAATATTTTATAACGATTTTCTTAGAATTATTACATGGATAGGTAATATTTTATAGGTTTGCTGCCAGTTCGACTTCAAGAGATTACCAGGCAATGGGATAACGTGCCCGTGGGGCTTGCCGCCGAGGAAAATTATTGTGAAAAATGTCAATGAAAGGTAGTTAATTTTATTCACAAATATTAATATACTTGTATATTAATATTTGCCTGCCCTGTTGTAGGCCAATAGGGTTGATAATGATGATGATGATGAAACGTTTTTAGACATTATTTTTTTTCAACTTGAGATTTTTTTTAAAACGTTGCAGAGCCTCAATGATACTGGACCAGTGGCGCAAGAAGGCGCAGCTGTACCGCAGCAACGTGGTGATGTTCCCGCTGGGGGACGACTTCCGGTACGACCGCGCCAACGAGTGGGACAACCAGTACCTCAACTACGAGATGATCATCGACTATATCAACAACAAGGACGATTGGAACACTGAGGTGAGAACATTTACCTACCCTCATCTTTATCGTCAAGCTGAGCAGGTATCGGACCAGTGACGCAAGAAGCCGCAGCTGTACCGCAGCAACGTGGTGATGTTCCCGCTGGGGGACGACTTCCGGTACGACCGCGCCAACGAGTGGGACAACCAGTACCTCAACTACGAGATGATCATCGACTATATCAACAACAAGGACGATTGGAACACTGAGGTGAGAACCCGCATTGCCCTCGTTTATCCTCTTATTCTGGTGTTTGGCCTAATTATATTCATCTAGTACATAACCCTAAGAGCATCCTAAGATACCCTAAGGAATTCGGCGCCTGTATTCCTTTTAAACCGTTTTGACAATCCTCGGAGGCTACTGGCATTTATCGTTCTGTATCACAGATATTTTTCAATATGCTTAGTTGTAAAAATTGTTTGACATTCAAAAGGTGTACAGTATGTCTATTTTGAAATAAATATCTTGAATCTTGATCTAGCCAAATGAAACAAAAGTGAAACAATATTTTTAAAACATTGACCAGATAAATTTATTCCCGTCACTAGTGCAGCCCAAATTAGGTGCGGTGCGGGATCTAAAGCGACTTCGACAATATTTTCGGTATTTTCTATTAAACCAAGGGTCAGAACCCCAGGCGAAGCTAGTTTTAGTTAAAACATTAACACATAAATGATTCTAGCACAAATTTAAACAGCTTGTCACGTTCCTGATAAAATTATGACATATTTATCAAACCATTCAGCACGAGGCCAAAAAAGCGTCAACCGCACTGAAATAGAGTTCCAGGTTTCCTAAATCGACCTGAACCGCACCAGCTGAAAGTTCTCTAAATTTGGGCCCGCAGTGAACGTATGGACCTGTTTTACCACCTTCTGATAAGTGTTGGATAACTATCTACAACTTTTGTCTTTGTCACTCGATATAATTAAGAAAGTGACAAAACTTACGTTTAGGCCATCGGGCACTTATCAGAAGGTGGTGAAACAGGCCCTAAATGATGTGAAAGTTTATCAACCTACTTTATCAATATTTTACAGCATCTTGGACTTGGATAAAGTCTGCCGGGTCCGCTAGTTTATCTATAAGTACATGAGGTACCGGAATGCTTCTGTTACAAATATTTTCCACGAAGACCATTCAATTACTGCAATAAAAATCCTTATTCACTCAGGTCCAATTCGGAACACTACAAGACTACTTCAAGGCCGTCCACGAAGAGGTTAAGCTATCGGACTTCCCGGTGCTGAGTGGCGACTTCTTCACGTACGCGGATCGCAACCAGCACTACTGGAGCGGCTACTACACTTCCAGACCCTTCTATAAGAACATGGACAGGGTCCTCTTGGCCTATGTTAGGTAAGCTATGCGGCTGTGAGACATGGAAGGCGAAAAAAGTATAATAGTCCAAGTATTCATCGATCGTTGTTTTCGACATATCCTGGCTGGGGGTTATTTCTAAGATAGGCCTAAGGCGCCCTTACCATGAACAATCCGTAGACCTTCATATTCGACGCCTAAAATGGAATTAGATATAGCATTGACTATATACCCAGACTGGCGTTAAATTGGAACCCTAAACAAGTCTAAAGAAAAATGGCCAAGCAAACTCGATGGCATACTGTTCTTGATGAGGCCAAAAAGATGGTCCTCACTCGGGGTGAGTCGAAGCATATGGTGTCTGATGGATCTGTTTGGAGAAATGTAAAGTCTGACCTCTGTCCCAAAAGGGTGAACTTAGGATTTTATGACGTAGTAAGGATCATTTTAATCACAACAGGCTCAATTTGGGTAATTGCAACACTACTTGAAAGCCGTTCAAGAAGGCCTCGTCTCTGAAGCTGGGTCTCCACCAAAGAAAAATTGCCTACTTTTGTGTTGTCAACACATGTTGGTGACAAAACTTGGCAATTTTTCTTTGGTGGAGACCCAGCTTGAGAGAGGAGGCCTGTGCTCAGCAGTGGGAAGTTAAAGGGTTGTGGTGGTGGAGTTTACACGTAACACCAGATTTCGCCTTGTTTGTCGTCAGGGCTGCAGAAATAATCACATCACAGGCGTGTTCGTCCCGCTCTGTGAGCTACATAACGTCTCTGCAGCTGCGGGATCGCGTGGAGCAAGCCAGGCGGGCGTTAGCACTGTTCCAGCATCACGATGGAATCACTGGCACCTCACGGGACGAAGTCAGAGAGGATTATGCTAAAAAGTGAGCAAAATAACAAAATACATATTGTAAATATCGGGTGTAAGGGTACCGGTATCGGAAACGAAGACAGGTAATAGTAGTGATGATTACTGACAAGATACCACAAAAAAGTGCGTGGCGGGCCACGCGCAGTGTAGGGTTCCGTAGTCACAATTCTCGAAAAACAGATATAACTCCTTAACCTGTGAACCCTACTTAGACGTGATAGTTTTCCTTTAAAATTGATTATATACCCTACTGCTGTGAATTTTTTCAAGTTCCTATATACTGCCATTTGGCTGATAGAGGAGGGGGGGGGGGGGGGGGACACTTGACTCTAATAAAAATTTGCACTTTAAAACATCATATTTTACAAACGGATCTAGAAATCGAAAAATGATGTTCCCACACCCACAGTATTTTTAAAAGACATATTCAACGATACCCCACACTATGGGGTAGACGAGAAAAAAAATATTCATCCCCACTTTACATGTAGGGGAGCTACCCTAAAAAAAATATTTATCAAAATTTTATTTCACCACTTTGTCGGCGTGATTAATATTTATACTCATGCCAAATTACAGATTTCTAGCACTAATAGTCTCTGAGATTAACCGAGGACGGACGGACAGACAGACGGACGGACATGGCGAAACTATAAGGGTTCCTTGTTTACTACGGAACCCTAAAAAACGCGAAACAAAATTAAAATATTTCCTGCATTCTTTAAAAGTTCGCAATGTAATGCAATCAGCTGACGCCTAAATACCTTAAGTCATCGCCGGCCCACCGCCGCTCGCGGGGCATTGACCCCGAGTTGTGTACGCTGTACATTGCTGTATTTGAAACATAAATACTAAACCACTAATACTACAAGTATAAGACAAATGGTTATTGATATTGGATTGTGTTTAAGTATGTTCCCTCGTTGTTACGTTCCCTCGAATATGGTTGAGCGAAGCAATGGCTGGATCAAGCGTCATGCTCGTGAACGGGTGCCACCGTCGGAAATGGGGCTACTTTTGTCTGCCCATCTTAACATGTGTAGAATTGTAAGCACCATTCCGAACCAGTGGTAGATTCATTTGTCGATTCGAAAGCATTTTTAAAAGTTTATCTGAATAAAAAATATGTCTATTCTATTCGGCTTTGCTTCAGCTGTCCACAAGATAGTTAAGCTACTTGTAACAATTTTGTTTTTAAAAGAGCAACTGCCGAGTTTCTTGCCGACTCTGCTCAGCAGAATTAGCATTCCGAACCGGTGGTAGATTCTTGACATGTCATAAGAGCCACACGTTGGCCTACATGAAATAAATGATTTTGAATTTTGAATTTTATGAACTTATGGAGATTATGAACCCTACTCCCTTGTAATAAGGAGTCCTTCTCCGTAACAATATAAACAATTACAGAATGCTCCAAGCGATCAAAAATAGCCAATCCGCGATCCAACAAGCGGCGTACCACCTCCTCAAACAACCGGCCATACTGGAGCAAGTTCAGGACGACGTGTACTTCGACGTGGACGACATCTGGCGCAGACACGACGAGATCCCGTCGAAGATCACCATAACCCTGGACATGATGTCGCCCTCCAGGCGCCTGCTGCTGTACAACGCGTTGCCGTTTAAGAGGACCGAAATATTGACTGTGTTCGTCTCTACCCCACATGTTGAGGTAAATTTTCTAGAATTTACTGCCCAGATTATCTACTTCTAGCTCATTCAGTACTTTAGGGCTACGAGACGACGTACACTTGGACGTGGACGACATCTGGCGCAGACACGACGAGATCCCGTCGAGGATCACCATCACCCTGGACATGATGTCGCCCTCCACGCGCCTGCTGTATAACGCGTTGCCGTTTAAGAGAACCGAAATATAGTCAATATAGTGTTTTTCTCCACGCCACATGTTGAGGTAAATTTTCAAGGACTCGTTTTTACTGTCACAGATAATGTACTGTACACTATTCAGAGTCACGGTATCGAAGATACAAGTTGCCCTAATCATAATATACCTAACCATAAGTTGCCCTAATCATAAAAATAATAAACGCCGACCTTCGAAAGAAGATGGCACTTTAAGAAGAAGAAGAATTATGTACTTCTAGCACATACCAACTTTGAGTTCTCAAAGAAATTGAAAAATAACAATAATAATAAAAAAACACCCTTCAAATAATAATCTTATGCCCAACCGTACAAGTTAGATAAAAATTATTCGACTCTTAAATACATACAAGTGGGTGACAATCTTTTCCGTTGATTTTTTTTATTCTATGTCATGAATGATACTAAAATTTGTGGCACAAAAATCTTAAATCAAGGCAAATTTGATTAAGCGGAGCTCTTAATCATTAGTATGTTCACCGACGATCCATGTTGGTCTTCTCCATTTTCACGCAGGTATTCGACCCTGAAGGCAACCCGATGATGGCGCAGATATCTCCGGTGGTGGCCGGGGAGAAGAGGCTCGGGTTCGCGGCGAACAAGTTCCACCTGTCGTTCCCCGTCACCGTCAACGCGCTGGCTGTCTCCGTGTACACGGTGTCGCTGAGAGACAACATGAGTATCAACAAGTAGGTCTACTAACCAAGAGACAGCTGAGAGACAACATGAGTATCAACAAGTTCCACCTGTCGTTCCCCGTCACCGTCAACGCGCTGGCTGTCTCCGTGTACACGGTGTCGCTGAGAGACAACATGAGTATCAACAAGTAGGTCTACTAACCAAGAGACAGCTGAGAGACAACATGAGTATCAACAAGTTCCACCTGTCGTTCCCCGTCACCGTCAACGCGCTGGCTGTCTCCGTGTACACGGTGTCGCTGAGAGACAACATGAGTATCAACAAGTAGGTCTACTAACCAAGAGACAGCTGAGAGACAACATGAGTATCAACAAGTTCCACCTGTCGTTCCCCGTCACCGTCAACGCGCTGGCTGTCTCCGTGTACACGGTGTCGCTGAGAGACAACATGAGTATCAACAAGTAGGTCTACTAACCAAGAGACAGCTGAGAGACAACATGAGTATCAACAAGTTCCACCTGTCGTTCCCCGTCACCGTCAACGCGCTGGCTGTCTCCGTGTACACGGTGTCGCTGAGAGACAACATGAGTATCAACAAGTAGGTCTACTAACCAAGAGACAGCTGAGAGACAACATGAGTATCAACAAGTTCCACCTGTCGTTCCCCGTCACCGTCAACGCGCTGGCTGTCTCCGTGTACACGGTGTCGCTGAGAGACAACATGAGTATCAACAAGTAGGTCTACTAACCAAGAGACAGCTGAGAGACAACATGAGTATCAACAAGTTCCACCTGTCGTTCCCCGTCACCGTCAACGCGCTGGCTGTCTCCGTGTACACGGTGTCGCTGAGAGACAACATGAGTATCAACAAGTAGGTCTACTAACCAAGAGACAGCTGAGAGACAACATGAGTATCAACAAGTTCCACCTGTCGTTCCCCGTCACCGTCAACGCGCTGGCTGTCTCCGTGTACACGGTGTCGCTGAGAGACAACATGAGTATCAACAAGTAGGTCTACTAACCAAGAGACAGCTGAGAGACAACATGAGTATCAACAAGTTCCACCTGTCGTTCCCCGTCACCGTCAACGCGCTGGCTGTCTCCGTGTACACGGTGTCGCTGAGAGACAACATGAGTATCAACAAGTAGGTCTACTAACCAAGAGACAGCTGAGAGACAACATGAGTATCAACAAGTTCCACCTGTCGTTCCCCGTCACCGTCAACGCGCTGGCTGTCTCCGTGTACACGGTGTCGCTGAGAGACAACATGAGTATCAACAAGTAGGTCTACTAACCAAGAGACAGCTGAGAGACAACATGAGTATCAACAAGTTCCACCTGTCGTTCCCCGTCACCGTCAACGCGCTGGCTGTCTCCGTGTACACGGTGTCGCTGAGAGACAACATGAGTATCAACAAGTAGGTCTAGTACCTTGACCCAGGTATTCATCCCTGAAAACCAGGGCCGGATTAACCCTATCGGGGCCCCTAGGCAATGCAATTCTCGGGGCCCCTTTCCTTTTTACATTTGTAATATACTTCCTACATTGAGAATTTTCTCAAAAAAAAAAAAAAACTTAGATGAAGCTTTTTTTTTCTTGTTGCGTGGCCCGCATCGACTAGGGCCGCCATCGACTAGGCGCTCACGGGGCCCCCATGGGCCCCTAGTCGGTGCGGAGCCCCTAGGCAGTTGCCTAATCCGCCTTATGGATAATCCGGCCCTGCTGAAGACAAACCCGTGATGGCGCAGATTGATATCGATGACAGACGTCCACTGTGGGTATAGGTCTTTTCTTTTCTGAATCCCGGGTATCTTTTCCACAATTAGGTGTTGTCTATCGGTCTTTATGAATGCAATTGGTGCAACTCCACAACGGATCGCTCCAGTCAGCTGTGCTCATGGCACCGGTGAGGACTACAAGGACTTCAGGGAGTGTTGCTGGGGAACCAATGTATGTTTTACGTTGGTTGGATATATCCCTTCAGTTGACGGTGTCTCGTCGGTCTCCATACATGCTCTGCATGGGGCTGTCAAAGAGTCAAATGCTTAGTAGGCCTAGTTTATTTATATCGACAAAAATTGATCGATTTCAAATGCCGAAACACTCGAGCATTCAAGCTCGTCCACGCATTCAGCCTCAAAGCTTTTTTAAAATAAATATTGGTAGTACTGAATAATCGACTTTGAACTTAACGATTTTAAGGTCCATTTTACTCTTTAACTATGCTAACTCGTCCTAAGGACACCTACCAGTTGAACTTAATTATGATATAAGTGAGCGTTCGTCAGATACACGTCGTACGCGCGCGTGCGCGTGTACAACGCGGAGTTCTGGAGCGTGGACCTGCCCAAGATGTTCGCGGTGCAGCAGCCGAGCGCGCGGCTGGCGGAGGACGTGACGCTGCGCGCGGGCGGCGGCTGCCGCGTGCTCGCCACCATGAGCGGCCTGCTCAAGGCCGTCGTGTCCGCCGACGGGAAGACCACGCCCGTGCATATGGATTACGTGCAGTGAGTGGTTTAATGCTTGGATCTAGGAAATAAAACGATCAGTTACATATTCCAGTTTATTGCAAAATGGCCGCTCGATACCGTGACGTGCGGTTGGTGTACAAATTATTTTGTATACCTACCTACATTACATGTACTTTCACATTCTCTAGGAACGGAACTCCAGTCTTTTGAAGTGAAATTTCTTTAGCACCGTTGTGATTTGAAAATTCTATGAAACGAAAAAGCGACACACAAACGAGACCAACATATTCATAAAATATTTAGCCTGCGAAAGAATGAGATAGAATACAAGTCGCACTTGTGTTCTTTTTTCCAGGCATATTGAGTGACGTTTCCATGACAACCGCGCATCAGTTTTTTGAATGCTCTAAAATATTATTTAAATATTATATTATTAACATTACCATGTTTATGTTTTTGAAAACAATATTTGAGTTCGAAAACGGAACGTAGTTGTAGAGTAGTCGTCATGAAAATCAACCATGACGATAGAATGAATGTTTTTTTTCGTTTCATAGAATTTATCACAATGATCCTAAAGAAGTTTCACTTCAAAAGAAAACTGAAAATAAAACAAGTGTATGTAACAGATACGACACGCAGAAAGGGCAGGACAACAACAGCGGCGCGTACCTGTTCCTGCCCAACGGGCCGGCGACGGCGTTCAAGGCGGACGCGTTCCCGGAGATGGTCATCACGGAGGGGCCCTTTAAAGCGACGCTCTACTCCGGCCTCGTGAGCCCCAAGAACGCTGACATTGTTCTATCCGTAAGTTATTTATTGGTAAAATAATTGTTATTTATACATCTGTTGTATAATAAGGGGTATTAAAACACGAATGTGGGTTTATCACACGAGGGTTTTAATACCTAATTATCAGCAGTTGCATACAAGACTTTATCTACAGCCATAGTATGAATCCTCTATAAAGATTCTGAACCAGTTAGCTTACTGCTAACGTTAAAAAAGCCAGTCCTAGTAACCATAATATCATCCAATTGAGTGTTATTATGAAAACGGATGATATAATTGGCGTTCTGGCGTCAATTTTTTGTCCATTGTAGTGAACGTCATGTTCACTCACAAAAAATTGACCAGGATAAAGTAACAACATTCTTAGGAATTGAAGTAGATTGTAATTGTACTTGGAAATCTCATATAGCAAAGATATGCAACAAACTAAACAAATTTGTCTTTGCACTAAGAAGGCTATACAAAACTGTTAATGAACATACTGCGCTAATGGCTTACCATGGTTATATATCTAGTAACCTTCGTTATGGATTAATTATTTGGGGAAATTCACTATCTCTTTCACAATGCTCCCTGCAGAAAAGGATAGCACTATTTTTAAACCTGTCAATTTAGTTTAAGTTTAGAGATTGTGTACAACAGAATTAGCCACAATATGCTTATAGTTCTAATCAAAGAACAGAGTACGTAATTTGTTATGCACAAATATACAGCCTGGCGCAGTTCTGCAGAAGCCACAGTTCCACGCAGGCTCGTCTGGTACAATAATTAAGTTAGTTAAGTTTTATTATAACATTTTCGGTATTTAAAAAGTTCTAATCCATATGTGACAGACCTACAGACGTTTTTAATAAATCAAGTAAATCTTCTCGATTGCTCGAAAATTGATTTTGCGCACACTCGAAAGAAGAAAAAAAAATGATGGAAATGAATTTTATGGAAAATTATCCCAGCCCTGAAGCAAAAGATTATCACAGATTTTTATATATTTTATGTGTATAACAAATATCTATCTAAAACTAGCTGACCCCCGCGACATCGAACGCGTGTTTTGCTATAAACCTCACGGAGCTCGAGACCTTTCCAACGAAAGCAAAACCGTGGAAATCGGTTCGTGCGTTCTGGAGTTATAGCGTCAGGAAGGAAAACCCGACTTATTTTTATATAGTAGATAACAAAATCTACAGAAGCTATAAAAAAAATTAAAACCTCCATTCATCCCATCCCAGATGTCAGTATACAACAACCCGTCCCTGCCGCACAGCGAGATAGAGATCAGCAACACGTTCCTCATCGACCCCGCCGTGGACGACCTCGAGCTGGCCATGAGGTTCTCCACGCCCATACAGAACGGGGATGTCTTCTACACGGACATCAACGGCATGCAGGTAAGGGGCATTTAACCAGAGAGTGGAATCTAAAGGCAAAACAATTACAATGTAATACATATTGTGTTTTATCGATAATTCAAGATATCGATTATTTTTAATTTTTTAACTTTTATAGCTTAATTTTTTTTAATTTGGCCATGATGATGCAACGGGTGGGGGTTTGAACCGTCGACCTTTCGGTTTTCGATCCGAGCTCTACGATCGTTGCACTATTGAGGCTATAAATTAACTGTACACTTTAATTTTTATTCTGTAAAAATATGTAATAATTTTTTAAATAATATTTGTCATACTGATATATTCCTCTTTCATCTCCAAATTAATCGTTAGAAGTGTTAGAAGTGGGCATGCCAATAGTGCAACGACTGGGGTTTTAACCACCAATCTTTAGGATTTGCCCGTTGAGCTATTGGAATTTAAATTGATAAATTAAGTTCACAAAAAGAGAAATTTCTAAAATCCAAAATCAATGCTTCGGTAAGCGTGGCATGCGACTGCGTGCGTTTTGCTCTGCCACAGTACGAGACAAACTTGTACTTGTTTCTTCCGTTTGTATATTTTTTTTTCCATCCATATAAACTTGATAATATAATGTGGCCAATTCTGTTGTACACAATCTCTAAACCTAAACTAAAATGACAGGTCTAAATTTATTCGTATCTCTTTCATAGTGTTCACTGCAGAAAAGGATAGCAATAGATTTAGGCCTGTCATTTTAGTTTAGGTTTAGAGATTGTGTACAACAGAATTAGCCACAATGTCTATGTCTGTTAAAATTATACTTTACTAGCGACCCGCCCCGGCTTCGCATGGGTAGTAATTACACGCTACTGTCTCAGCCACCATCAGTAACAACACCAACAGCATCAGCCAGGGTTTTCGATGAAAACTCCCAAACGGCTTGACTTTTTTCGACATTTTCAACAACTATTTATCGACATATTTCAATCAGTTTACACAAAAGCTTAACAAATTATACACCTTAATGAATGATTGAGTTGACCTCATGAATCACTCTGTGTATTGGTGAAAACCATACGTCAAGTCTACGTCAAAAACTTAATCTTAAGGTGGTACGTTTACATTACATAAACAGCTAAAGGTGAAGTAAAGCCATCTCGGTCAGCTAGGCAAAACAGCGTTTAATAGATGGCTATTATAATAATTAAGCTGTCTATGTAATTTTTTCTTTATGTAAATATAATTTCGCGCAAATTAAAGATTATATTAAGGCTGTGCGATGTAATTTCAGTGTAAATATATAATCCATTCGCTCTTGAATGGTAACATGAAGTTAGTATGGAAAACGTAACACCTTAAGACAATCCGTTTAGTAAATTTTGAGTTTATCAGACAGACAGGCGTGGCGGGGGACTTTGTGTATGTAGTGATAGTGATATAGTGACAATTGAACAGATGATAAAGCGGCGCCACTTCGAGAAGATCCCCCTGCAGGCGAACTTCTACCCGCTCCCCGCCGCCGCATACATCGAGGACGAGAACTCGCGACTCACCATACTCACCTCCACGCCTCTGGGCATGGCGGCCTTGCAGTCCGGACAAATTGAGGTATTTATTTATTTATTTTATTTATATTTACATCACAGGTATAAGTCACGGAAAATAAGTCAACCGGTGACCTTCAATGCGCAGAAGTCGAAAATGAGGTATCTCGGGGTGTGAGGGGGTCGCGGGGGGATCGTTCTGTTACAGCCCTACCTAAAGCATGTATCGCTGACATCGCTTAACACCAATTTAATTCATGTCACAAGTCAGCAATATATGGCTATAAATACCGAATATCGATTAGAAATAATCAGTCCTCATAAATAATTCTACATCATCATTCTGCATCTCAGCTAGTCTCTCGAGGGCTCCGACTCGGACCTTTCACAAAGGATTCAACGCGGTGTGGTAACTATAGTCCAAGTAAGAATTTTGTGAAGTGTGTAGCATTAATTAATAAATAAACTGTAGATGAACATAAGTGGTGTTTTCAATAGACACCCACCCATCGTCTATAACATTATTGGTGTCAGAAGTGGGATGCCGAGAAGTTTCATGGAAGAGAACTCTTGGCATCCAAAACACTGTATTGTATATGTTAAATTTATCAATACACTAGCTGATGCCCGCTGCTACGTCCGCGTGGGTTTAGGTTTTTAAAAAATCGCTTGGAAACTATGAGTTTTCAAGATAAAAAGTATGCTATGTCCTTCTCCAAGGTCTAGTCTATCCCTGTATCCTGTACCAAATTTTGTTAAAATCGGTTCAGTGGTTTAGGCGAGGTTGTCTATAATGTCTGTTACTTTCGCATTTATAATGTTAGTATGGATTTGCTCATAAAATGGCTCTTCTGTCACTATTGACAAAATCGTAAAGGACATTATTGACGACCTCTCTGGAGAGCATTGTGGTCTTATATTATTAAGTGAGAGTTACCAACCTACCGGCAAAGTCAAGCCACCAAGTGATTAAGCGTTCCGGTACGATAGCGGGTACCGGTTTGTACCCGCTATCGTACCGGAGTTTGAATTTAATTAATATTGCCATATATCTTCTAGGTTAGCCCGCTTCCATCTTAGATTGCATCATTTACATTCAGATGATTTTCTTTTTATGATGTTACGGTCGATTAAAGCTAGATCTTTTGCATACGACTCAACTTTGATAATACTTTCGGGTGACTTGGGATAGTTTCGGGAGACACTATTTCGAGATCTCTCTCTGGGTGAATTTCTGGTTATCTATACTAATAAATAAAATTGAAGTGTCTGTCTGTAATTTCGAAATAACTAGCACATATTAAGCTCATATGGTTATTTGAACGGTACCATAACCGAATCACACGTTTTTAAAAATTTTGTCTGTCTGTCTGTTTGAACGGGCTAATCTTCGGAACGGCTGAACCAATTTTGACGGGACTTTCACAGACAAGTATAGGATTAACCAAGGAGTAACATAGACTACTTTTTTAACCGACTTTAAAAAAAGCAGTTGTTGAAATCGGTAAGTACCTATGTTAAAAAACGCCCTGTAGGTATAGCACATAAGTAGGTATGTTTCGCTGCGCGCGACGGGCGGCCAACGCTCGCGCCACAGCTGGTAGTATGTAGGTAGTACCTACTACCTACCTACCCAAGTTTATTTTTATTTTTAGTAGGTAGGTACAGGCGTTTATTCCAACTTAAAGGTTTACTTAAACCTAGATACTTATCTAGGTAGGCACTTACTCTTTTTTTAAGCTTGCATTAAAAAAAACCGAAATACACGCGGGCGAAGCCGCGGGCAAAAGCTAGTATACAATATAATTTCCCGCGCAGGTGATGCAGGATCGTCGTCTGAGTCGCGACGACAACCGCGGCCTGAGCCAGGGCGTGCTCGACAACGTGCGGACGAGACACACCTTCAAACTCATCGTGGAACAAGCCAACCACCCTTGCGCGGTACGTATGTACATTTTATGCTTGGCGATTTATGTTATTTTGTAGATTTTGTGGCAAATGTTTGTTGCAAATATGTGTCATAACACCAATTTAAACAATCTGTAAAACACATTTATTTAGTCCATGTTACAAGTCACGGCAAATAAGTCTAGTGTTGACCTTCAATGCGCAGAAGTCGAAAATGAGGTATCTCGGGTGGTGAGGGGGTCGCGGGGAGCGTGTGGGGATGGTTCGTAAGCACTGATTAGCTCTCGCGGATCCCTCGTAAGCGCTGATTGGCTCTCCAATCGTATTGTGTCCCGTTCACTCGTACGACGCCGACGCTGCGCACACTTGAAGGTCAGCGCTCGACTTACGTGCCGGGGGTTATACATGTCCAAACACTACCTATTAATAAATTAATATCAAAGTTGGATAGAAAAGTTTTTTATTCAAATAAACGTTTACAAGTGCTTTTGAATCGTCAAGTGAATCTACCACTGGTTCGGAATGCTGGTTCGGCCAAGAGGAACCAGCAAGAAACTCGGCAATTGCTTTGACTGTGGAATTTTACTATAGAACACCACGCTCATTCCCACAAACTACTGTCGGACCTAACTGAGGCGTAGTTGAGGAATTGCGACCCTACTTCAGTAGAGTCTCGACTCTCCTTAAGACCTCTTGTTCACACAAGTTTTTTTGCCGTGAACAATTACGGTTGATTCGCTATGTGTACGAACCGGTGACAAGCACGGTTTAGACAGGCAATACACGTCAGATTTTGCGTCCGACTGTCTGATCTGTCTATCTGATCGGATTGACTCGATACACGTCCGATTCTTGCGTCAGACTTTTTCTGAACTCAGTCGTTTACGAGCTGTTATCTCGATTGCTTACGTACGAAGAAAAAAGATTTCTTTACAGACATTTTCTCAAGCCAGATTTTTCTTTTGTCTGTCGTCATGACATGCTCGTGCCTGAGTCTCAGTAAAATCGTAAACGCCTCGCGCCCGTTTCCGACTAGGACTTCCGATCCGACTATCTAATCGCATATCTCAACAACAACATGCTTCCAGTGTGAACAAGCTTCCATAGTGATCCATTTAACACTGACGAACGCGTCTACACACGGCGAATCAACCGTAATTTTTCACGGCAAAAAAATGTGTGTGAACAAGAGGACTAAGAGCCACAAGTCGGCGTACAATGAAACAAATAGATCCGAATTCGCACAATCGTTTCAGGCCAAGTCTCCGTCGCAAGTTAGCGGTCAGCTGACGCTGGGAGCGCACGTGTCCCAGCAGCTCCTGCTGCAACCAATCATCACCATGCACTACACGGCCAACGAGAACCTGCCGCGTCCGTCCTACTCGCGATCCTTGTTCAGCGCTGCCGATATCGTGTTGGCGTCCTACCATTCACACGTCACTGCCAAGGTTATATTGTTTTAACCGACTTCAAAAAACGAGCTTGTTTATTTGACCCGTATGTATGTATGCATGTATGTATGTATGTATGTATATGTATGTATGTATGTATGTATATATGTGAATTGCGACTATGGAGTAGGCTGGATATCGCATGTTTATTAAGGGCATCATCTCATTATGACACCAGTGGCGGCGCGCTACCAACGAAATGTATACATACAGCTCTATGCAGGGTACGTCACCTGGTGTCCGCTTGGTTGCGCAACAATTTGGTGGCGGCCACACCAAATTGTTCACGACACACGATCTCACTTGGTAATGACGATGCAGTCTAACATGAAACAAGGCTAACGTAAAAGAGGTTTGTCAGCAAGGCATCGCCAGGTAGGGCAGAGGGGGGCAGCTAACCCCCCCCCCCCTCCCCTAGAGGTTTGGAAAAATATAGATATGCTATATTTTGCATAAAGTATCTAAATTAGACCTGGCGCAAATGGAAACGAGGTGAGTGAAAAATTTTAATTCGAAAATAAATTAACTCGTAACCAGCTTCAAAAGCTCTGGACTGTACCAACAATACTTTGTACTTTTCCCATACTATAATATCATCAATTTTGCCCCCCCCCCCCCCCCGCTGGGCCATCGGCTGACGACGCCCTGTATATCAGACTCTATTAAACCCCATATCCATGTTTTTAACTTTCCAGAACAAAGACGGATCGTCGTCCCCCGGCATGGGCATGACGTTCCAGCGCGTGCACCTCGACACCTGCTACGGCGAGCGCGTCATCGCGCAGTTCTACCCCGTAGGAGATGGACAGGTAAAAAAGCCTATCTTCTAAATATATAAAAGGAAAAGGGCTGAAAGGCATATACAGAAAGCTAACATGACGTAACCAAGCGCTAAAAAAGGAAGAAAATATTTTTTTTGCAATAATTACTATTTGCCTCCCCAAAGCGTAAAAAATTGTAAAAACTATTTTTTTTTTTCGTTTTTTTGTGTTATTTTATCATCAGTACTTATCACCTACCCATTTTTGTTTTCTATAGCGATCCCCTTACAGCCTGTATGTATAAAATATGTATATAAACCATTTTGTTCCTGTAATCTGGTTTTAATTGTTGAACTGTATGTTGTTACAGATACCCCTGTCGGACCTGGTCGACGCGCCGCCTGACGGCGTGTTCGACAGCTCGCTGACCTACGTCACGATCGGCGCGCGCGTGCCTGACGGACTGGTGGTGCTGTGCCCCATGGAGATACGCTCCGTGTTCATCAACCAGACGCTCAAGCACAAGTGACCGTCGCACCGAAACCTTAGACCAATATCTCATTAGGACACCATACGCCACCAACGGGTGATCCAAATTGGTCGAGTAACCAAGCGGACACCAAGTGAGGTGCTCTACATAGAGCTGTATATATTTTTTTGGTAGCGCAGCTGGATGCGCAGTCACTGATGTCCTAGTAAGATAGTAGTGCCCTTAGAGCAGGCGGAACACTCGCAACGATGACAGTATAATAAGCCATTAGTCGTCATCAACTGATATACGTCCACTGCTGGACACAGGTCTCCTGTAGGGCCTTCCACACGCCGCAATCTTGTACCGCTTGTGTCCAGCGGCTCATCAGATGTCGTCAGCCTAACTAGTGGGGGGTCTGCCATCACTGCGTTTTCGGGTGCGAGGTCGCCATTCTAGCACCTTGGGACCCCAACGTCTATCGGTTCTTCGAACTATAAACGTGCAAACTGTTGAGCCTTTCAAACGTGCAAACTGAGTCATAAATCATTTTATAGAGCGTCTCGCTCGCACTTACAGGCATAATATATGGACCTGAAACCTGATTGATTGATGGATGATTCTTATTTAAATATTAACAAATCGAACTCAATGAAATTTTTTCCCCTACTTTCAAATCTCTGGGTCCACCGTTGTCTGTCAGTCTGTCAGTCACGGTACTGTTTTATAGATATAGACATATATTATTATAGTAAATGCAAATGTTTAGCTAAAGCACCATATTAGTCTTGTACAAAGTGTAACCAGCAGGGCGATTCAGAACACTTCGATTCGGTTTCGGTTTCGACAACTACCCTGTCGATACGGTTATTCTGAATTGAAAATACATCTTATCGTACGATAACTTACCGAATCGATCGATAGTTACGTTATCGAAGTGTTTTGAATTACTTACCGTACGATAAGATGTATTTTTAATTCAGAATAACCGTATCGACAGGGTAGTTGTCGAAACCGAAACCGAATCGAAGTGTTCTGAATCGCCCTGCAGTTGTTTTATTATAAAAAATATAATAATGTAATAATAATAGTTATGTTATTAGTGCGTAAAAATGAAAATTACAAGTCGTGGCTCATATTTTAATACCGAAGCCGTAGACAAAATTTTTAAATAGTTAATTTTTGTGCCGATTAGTTAATTTTCAACGCGCACGTATAGCATACATCATTTTTTAATACATTTGTAAGTAAAAACGAAACACAGCTGATGTGTTTGGTGGCCATTTTGATCACACGCTATAATACTACCGCAAAGTTTTAGCAGGCTTTAATAGACAACTTTAAAGTTTTCACAATGATGAATTAAGAGCCATTATAAGAGTACATGTATTGAAAATATACCTATAATAATTATTTTGTGAATTCATTACTAAAAATAGATTGTGAATATGTTATCATTTTGTAAATACTGTAATATATCTAGGTAATATTTCAAGTTAAATAACTAGTTGTATTTATGTAGTATATTAATTTCACCCCGAATACTGTATCGTTAAAATAGGGGCCTGTAACTTAAAAATTTTCCTTTTAACATTTTTCTATACAATTTTATTTATAAACATATAGGATTATGGGTACTTAAAGTTTATGACGGCGTTCAAATTAAGTTAAAGTTTTATTATTGGATCGTTTAAATGTTCTAAGAGCTTGCAATGTTTTCGAGAAAGAATTTCAGGATTGGTTGTCATAAAATTATATACTTAACATCTACGATCTATGTATGAATTCATATTGACAAAAGATTACTGATTTAAAAAAAAAATTAGTCAAAATCATTTAAATATTTTACCTTTAAATAAGTTAAGCGCACAGCGATCCCGATTTTTTGGCAAAAATGTGAGAATGATAGACTTATTCACTATCTTATACTGAGAATGAGCGAAAGATTTAGTTTTAAGAATAAATTATGATAATAAACAACAAAATCATAATGATTAAGGAAATTGTAATCGTCTACATAAGTTAAAAAAAATTACACAACAATTAATTAAAGTTAAAAAAAAGACAATCATTGTTTATATTCCATAGTGAATTTAGATTAATAGGATATACTTAAATAATATTTCAATATGAAAGTCATTATTTTTAGAGCTTTTTCTAGTTACGGATTACCAAAAACCGCATAAATTCTCAATATGTCCATTTAGCAGGCCCATAGATGCAACTGAAAACTTGTAAATAGTTTCTGAACCTTTCCTTCTTCGCAAGATTTTCTGTCATCTATTATTTATTTATTTGTAGCACAAAACGCACAACATACTAACACATATTCAATATATAAAGTATAAACCGATGTTATATAAAGTAGATTTCTACTAGTTTAATTCAATGCACTTTTCAAATTAATCAAAGACCGGTTAAGTATATTAAATGTAAAATGTACCATCTTTACTACAATTACTTAAATGTTATTAATATACTCAATGTGGCCAATTCTGTTGTACACAATCTCTAAACCTAAACTAAATTGACAGGTTTAAAAATAGTGCTATCCCCTTCAGCAGGGAGGATTGTGAAAGAGACAGGAATATATTTAGACCTGTCATTTTAGTTTAGATTTAGAGATTGTGTACAACAGAATCGGCCACAATGTAAATTAAGACAAGTTTATAATAAGACAGTGACAGAGACATCATCGCTGGCAGGTTCTGTCTTTGCTGTAAAATTATTTTTATATAAGTATTATGTTGTAAAAAAAATGACCGTTTTTTCATAGGTCATTTATTTTAGATCTCCAAAGGCATGTCCAGATTTCGAAACTATAAAATAAAATAAAATCTTTTAATTGTTACGCATTCAGACTAGTACAATATATATGTAAAACTAAGGGTATGGTTTTCTGCCATACCCCTTCCAAGTTAGCCCGCTTCCATCTTATTGTTAGACTGCATCTTCAGTTACCACCAGGTGAGATGACAGTCAAGGGCTAACTTGTCACCAAATAAAAAATTGTTATAAAATCCTTATAAAATCTTAATAATTTTATAACTCACATATTATATATGTTATGTTATGTTATACACACATGTTGTGTATACTATAAATGGACATATAGTCTGGACGTTTTGTTTAGTTATCATTATTAATTTTGATGCAATGGTGCGAATTCGGTTGCACACAATTTCTAAATTTAATTGTGCTATCCTTTTTATAGCCCTGTGGAACTGCATTCTATTTATTATAGATCTGGTAATTTAGAGTTTCTGTACAACCGAATTATCACCCATTACGTATAGAGCATTTAAATTGTATCTATGTATATTTTTGCGATACATATCCATGGTTTATTTTATACTATTTTTTTTCGGGACTCGTAGTAAAGTATTTAGGTATAGCTGTATATATTATTATTTCATTTGATTATTGTTCAATGAATTTTTCATCAATTTTTAAAATAAATAATTGATTGTACCTACACCTACCTAATGTTTTATTTTATAATAGCTGATGCTCGCGATTTCGTCCGCGTGGATTTAGCTTTTAAAAAATCCCTTGGGAAATCTTACGATTTTCCGGGATAAAAGTAGCCTATGTTCTTCTCGAAGGTATATTATGTCTGTAACTTCCGTCAAAATCAGTTCAGCGGTTTAGGCGTGAAAGCGTAACAAACAAACTCACTTTCGCATTTATAATAATATTAGTTAGGATTTACTTTTTCCTGCGACTTGTCTGTGTGGATTAAAGTTTTTTTTTTAATTTATCCTCCCGTAAAAGTATAAAAATAATTATGAGCTTCGACATTTATTAAAGCTTTGTCAAACATTGAAATGGGTTCAGTAGTCGAGAAGTAACACAGCAGGCACATTTTTGGATTTATACTATTAGTACGGTATTCCAAAAAAATGTGACACTAATGTTTCGAGTAAGTTTCAAAATAAAAATAAAAAACACACAAATCGTTTTTCATTTAATATCAATTAATAAAAGCTTACATAGTTAAAAAGTACTACATTACCAATTTATATTAACAAACCTGGGCAAAATATTTTTAAATATGTAATAATTAATGACTTTCGATTATTATCACAGCTAATTTTGTTGTAATTTGTGTATAACTTATACACTAACACTAGCATAATAATTATCAATTTGAACACGTCTTAGTTTATCAAAACTATTAATAAATTAAATTATTTATTGGGTTTAATAATAATCTTTCCCTCAAAGCAGGCGAGGTCTTCACTACTTTTTGTGAAATCTCGCAAAGTAGCTTTCATAAATGAATAATTAGCATCAATAGCTCATAAAACAAGGAAAGTCCTAAAAGTTCGAGCCCTACCCAGTACCCATTCTAGCAATGGGTATATAAATTATGTATGTAAGTAAGCATGGGTATGCTGGGTTATTCTGTAACTTAGTTAGCAACTGAAAATAGTTGCCAACGAATTAGTTTGATATACATTGCTGCTTTACTGTGGGAAATATGTATAAAGTGTTTTCATAATTTTACACAGTAAAGCAGCAATGTATATTAAACTAATTCGTTGGCAACTATTTTCAGTTGCTAACTAAGTTACAGAATAACCCCCATGGTCATGTTTAACATGGCAAATATTATTTAAAAAAACTTAATACAAAGACGAATATAAGTATGTATATATAATAGAAGATTCAAGTGCTCGTGTAAAAAAAGGTCTAATAAACACTTAAAATTGTCTCTGTTGTTGTTGTCACTTGGAATTAAAAATTTAGGCCTTAATAATAATTAAAACACAACATATACTACTCATAAATGGCTTATTCATATTTCAGTTATACATAATATTTTAACGTGTATAAAGGCTCACTTTCATTTGTCACATTGAACGTTCATCTTAAAGTATTTTTATGTCTCATCCACCATATTGGATGACAGAACATATGACACGCGCAAGTGACACTTTTACCAAAACCTGTGCTTCGCAACCATAAGGGAACCGATGAACCAACAAACATACATAGACTGCTTAACATAAACCTCCCGCAATCACGGACAAAATAGTGTACGTTAGGGATTCATTAGACGATAGGTTAAAAAGTCAATTCCGTTCATCATGATTTCGTGAGTGTTAAATGTCTGAAAGTCTGATGGAGCAGAAAATAATGATACATATTTGTCATGACAGATATTTTCATGCAAACACCATTTATCATATTGCAGTGAATGTGACAAAACTGACAGTAAAATCCATCGTCTAGTGGAACCCTTAGGCCTAGGCCGCACTGCGAAATTTATTCGCGCGAATTTTTTCGCAAAATTCTGTGACATATGGGAATGTATGAAGCTGCACGCACATGCGATTTAAAATTCGCGAGAAAAATATATTAAAATGCGGAATATAAACCGCGCGAATAATTTTCGCAGTGCGGCCCCGCTGTTAGAAAGACGTGGGAATGATTAATCTTATCTATGGCACTAATCTATTCGAATGTTTAAACTTCACCTACAAAACTAGTAGCTAACGTAAATTAACCATATCTTAATCCATATGTATATTAATACCCATAGATAAAATGAATAAGACGAGATATGGCAAGGGGGCGTGGTTCCTGAGAACTCTTCTGGCGTTAAATACACCTGAGAACCGTTTTTGTCTTGAGTCGAATGTCGTCCAACGATCGCTTCACCGCTCTCGATTTTTAACAAAATGCCGTGTTGTTCAGTGGTTGTTTGCAAAAAATCAAGCAAAAAAGTGAATCATACAAAATATGGCATCTCATTTCACACTTAAGTACAAGCTATTGTTGTTATTTTCCATAAAAAACAAGAAAACATTATTTTGTATATTTACATTATGCTAAAAATGTGCTAAATTGAGAAGTTTATATCTCATTATGAACAAAATCCATTGCTTGCTTAGTAGAAATCAATCATCGAATCGGTCGGTCTTAGGACGCAATGGACTTGTACTATATAAATATATTCCTTCACTAGACGTTAGACTCACGGTATGGACGCCGATCGGGTGGTCGTGGTCGTAGAGATGTCATGATGTTAGCTAAGTACATTGTTATCGATATTTTAACGACCAAACGATGATTTTTGATACAGTTATTATTAATTAACCCCCGAAGCAAAAACGACGGGGTGTTATAAGTTTGACGTGTCTGTGTGTGTGTGTGTGTGTGTGTGTGTGTGTGTGTGTGTGTGTGTGTGTGTGTGTGTGCGTGTGTCTGTCTGTTCCCCTGTGGAGCTCAAACGGGTGGACCGATTTAAATGCGTTTTTTTTTGTTTGAAAGGTGAATTAGTCGAGAGTGTTGTTAGCTATATTTGAAGAAAATCAGTCCAAGATGGCCGCCGCTACAAAATGGCGGATTACATATTTTTTTACAACCCCCTTAATATGGGTATCAAATGAAAGGGCTTGACTAGTAGAATAGCACTATGCAAATACAAGATTGCACCACCACCACAGAATTTTGGGTAAAAAGAAACCCAGCCCCTCATTTTTATTTCGAAATTAATTTATTTGAATCGTTATATCTCAAAAACGGTGGCTCTTAGGAAAAAAAGTATACAGACATTTTTTATAGATAATTATCTGATCTACAATTTTGTTTAAAATAATTTTATGATAAGACTTACCGTTTTGCTGAAAAATTTCCCGTGAAAACTTTGACACCGAGTAATTTTTTTCCAGGTGTCGGATCGATGAGGACTTTTCACATTTCATTTATAATAGTGTTTTGAACAATCCTACCAATTTTCAGCCAGGTGTGAATATTGTAATCTTGGAAGTCTAAATTGATCGTATTATATAAGTAGGCATTTTTTATATCGTATTATTTTTGATTCATAATAATAATAATATATCGCTTTTCTTAATATATAAGTCATTGTCAAAACCCAAATAGTAAAAAAATTAAGAATCGATAACTTTACATTTTAGTCAATCACTAAAGTTTTAATGGCTTTTACTCAACATTTTTATTTACTCATCAGTGCATACATACCAGCACTTTTATTTAATTTTATAATTACCTTTTTTAATTTTCTTTTTGCGAATAAACAAAATAACGAGTATCTATCGATATCGATAGACAATTCAATGAGTAGCAATACAGCGCCATCTATGGTCAAGTAGCGGAATTAATTGGACAATCGAATCTAGTGTGACTATAGCTCATAAATACATTCTTCCGTTAAAGCAAAATAAATCTTATTTCTACAAAATCAGGGTTTGTTTCCAAATCTGTGAGTTCTGTGAAGTAGGCTAGTTTTGACTAAACTTAAAACGACAAATCAAACGATTTGTTTCTTTGTAGTGCAATATAGATTAACGGTATATTTGTGTGAGTTTGGCGACAGCGGTTCCTATAGTAGTTTTGGTGCATTTCACTTCCCCTGCCTTCTCTCTTCCGTGTTAATACCATAAATGCGTCAGCAATTCTGTCTGTCCGATACCTACGCCTTAACAGCTGAACAGATTTCGATAAAATTTTGCAAGGTTTGATTTCTCCAATCCAGCCTATATTTGATTGACTAAAAGTTTTTACGTGGATTAAAATATGTCAATTCTGTAAAATGGCTATCCGTAATACTTTATCTAGAGTTTGGATTTAACGCAATTAATACTAATAACAGAGTTAGAACTACCGAAATCTACAACAATTGTTGGCAATACTGATGTGATAAAGCTGTGGCATTCTTCCATTTTCTCTGGAATGACTTCATACGATATTTCTGTTTCGCTGAAAAAAAAACGACAGAAATGTTAGGTTTTAAATTATTTTAATTATTTTCTTTTATTCTTTTAATAATTCCACGTTTATGTATGTGGATTTGTGGTGTGGTTTTAGTTAGGTATATTTTGAAAGATTCAAACAACTATTCTAAAAGAATAATATCGTGCATCGGACCCTCCTGAGATACGTACCTCTTGAGCCTGTGTAGGGCCCCGTACAGAGCGAGGCCCTGCGCGCAGTTGGCCGCCGCCTCGAGGCTGAGGCAGTACGGGTGGCGGCGCCCGCTCTCCACTCGCTCCTGCACTAGCTTCAGCAACTGTGCATCGGACTCTCCTGAGATACGTACCTCTTGAGCCTGTGTAGGGCCCCGTACAGAGCGAGGCCCTGCGCGCAGTTGGCCGCCGCCTCGAGGCTGAGGCAGTACGGGTGGCGGCGCCCGCTCTCCACTCGCTCCTGCACTAGCTTCAGCAACTGTGCATCGGACTCTCCTGAGATACGTACCTCTTGAGCCTGTGTAGGGCCCCGTACAGAGCGAGGCCCTGCGCGCAGTTGGCCGCCGCCTCGAGGCTGAGGCAGTACGGGTGGCGGCGCCCGCTCTCCACTCGCTCCTGCACTAGCTTCAGCAACTGTGCATCGGACTCTCCTGAGATACGTACCTCTTGAGCCTGTGTAGGGCACCGTACAGAGCGAGGCCCTGCGCGCAGTTGGCCGCCGCCTCGAGGCTGAGGCAGTACGGGTGGCGGCGCCCGCTCTCCACTCGCTCCTGCACTAGCTTCAGCAACTGTGCATCGGACTCTCCTGAGATACGTACCTCTTGAGCCTGTGTAGGGCCCCGTACAGAGCGAGGCCCTGCGCGCAGTTGGCCGCCGCCTCGAGGCTGAGGCAGTACGGGTGGCGGCGCCCGCTCTCCACTCGCTCCTGCACTAGCTTCAGCAACTGTGCATCGGACTCTCCTGAGATACGTACCTCTTGAGCCTGTGTAGGGCCCCGTACAGAGCGAGGCCCTGCGCGCAGTTGGCCGCCGCCTCGAGGCTGAGGCAGTACGGGTGGCGGCGCCCGCTCTCCACTCGCTCCTGCACTAGCTTCAGCAACTGTGCATCGGACTCTCCTGAGATACGTACCTCTTGAGCCTGTGTAGGGCACCGTACAGAGCGAGGCCCTGCGCGCAGTTGGCCGCCGCCTCGAGGCTGAGGCAGTACGGGTGGCGGCGCCCGCTCTCCACTCGCTCCTGCACTAGCTTCAGCAACTGTGCGTGCTCGCATTGTTTACACTGTCAACAACATTTTTTTTTATTCATCTACAAGTTAGACTGCGATCTCACCTGGTGGTAAGCGACGATGCAGTGAGTTTAGTACAAGTCACGACAAATAAGTCGAGCGGTGACCTTCAATGCGCAGAAGTCGAAAATGAGGTATCTCGGGGTGTGAGGGGGTCGCGGGGAGGGCGTGAGGATCGTTCGTAAGCACTGATTGGCTCTCCAATCGTATTGTGTCCCGCTCACTCGTACGACGCTGCGCGCACTTGAAGGTCACCGCTCGACTTACGTGCCGGGGGTTATATTAAGTGATAAAATCTATCGACTCATTTAGGTTTCAGAGTTTTGATGGAAAGAAATAATGAGGTCTAAGTTGCGCTCTTGCCTAGAAAAATATATAAAGTACATCTCTTGTACAGACCACCATGTTTGATGTCGTCTGTTCACCAGGTGGGGGGAGCATGCCAACGCTGCGCTTTTCAATGCGAAGTCACCATACCAACACCTTGGAAACCCAACGTCTATGGGTTTTTCGAACTATGCGTCCCGCCCATTGCCTTTTTAGCTTCGCAACTCATTGAGCGTTATAGCTAAAATACTCTGATTCTACCACACTACAGTTCTGTATCGCCCCACTGCTGGGCACAGGCCTCCTCTCTAATAGCAGAGGGATTTAGAGCTTGTATTCGCCACGCTACTCCAATGCGGATTGGTGGGCTTTAACTACTATTGTCACATGATAATAATAATAACCAGATAGCCGGCTTAATGTGCTCTCCGAGGCTCGGGGTTGGAGCACCGCCAACTACCGACTCCGGGCTAGCACTGAAAGTTTTTTGACAGAAAAACCAAATACCTAACAATTTTTGGCCCTGCCCGGGAATCGAACCTAGGACCTTATGATCACCTCCTTTTGAATATTGATAAGTCAAAATGTTGATAAGCTATAATTAATTACCTGCATCATAACATCAACACAAGTCGCCAGTGTCGTCAAAGCGGGCTGTATGGTCCACTGCAATAAATACTGGAGTGTGTGGTCTGAACCTGGTCTGCATGTGTTCGTATCTGTTACGATTTTGTTGTCTATACAATACTGCAGGGCTTTGTTGAATTTCTGTGGAAAAAAATCGACGGGTCAAATGAAGGCTATAGAATACCAAAAAGGCTTGAGAAGCTGACACGTATTTTCAAGCGACGTCACAATTTAATAAACGACCTCAACCATTCCAACAAGAAGAGAGAAAGAATGTTACACTAAGCTCTGATTTTAAAGTACAGTTTATTTTAGTTTAAGTTAGTTAAGTTTTTGTTACACCGTAGCAGAAATAATCCTAAAATTATTTAATGTAAACAAAGTTAGGTTACTAAAAATTTTAAGGTAACTTCAAAGTGAAAAAGCGGACTAATTTCACTTTGTCGTTTGTCCTTGTCGAGATTTACGGTTCGCGCGTTACAAAAATTATATTAAGGACAATGTAAAAGTTAATACATTTTCGCGGCCTACCCGCTAAACCCATAGAGATAATAATAATAAGTAGAGTAGGCATACCTACCTTAAAAACGTGCCAAAAATACACTCACACACGCACAATCCTGTAACATAAAATGGCGCGTGTTCATTGTGATGTCTCAAGTTGTGCGTGTGTGAGTGTTCATGTATACATTTTAGGGAGGCCATCTTAAGGGAAGTTGCAATAAAATTTCTGCCACGATCTGTTTTATTGTTATGTTTAAAAATGTAGTGTTGTCTCTTACACACTTATGAAAATTTTGATAAGCTTAAGCTATTTTCCGATCCACTATTTTCTATAGGACATTATGCCAAGTCCTCTTCTATAGGTTCATGGCTAAACCGATCTTAACCTATCGCACTACTGACAGATACGACATTGACAGTTGACACAGACAACTTCACTCTAGACTCTTTACCACAGACCATCCACAGACATACCGCAGACTACAACTTATTCGTGTTCATTCTAACTGGCCCTAACATGTAGCACAGAGATAGCACGCATCCCGGAGAAGGATACAGGATACTTTTCATCCCGGGAAAACAAAGAGTCCCCACGGTATCTCGAAGTCGCGGCCATCATCTAATAGAAAAATAAAGTGTACAACTCACCAAGTCTTCTGCGTTTTCCAAATGGAAGAATTCGTGTCGCAACAATTTTCTCAACCGATGGTAGTCTGCGGACAGTTGCTCTAAAAACATAAAATTGAACTTACATATTTTATTATTGTTTAAACGCAAGTAGACTTTAGAAGTACGAAGTAGAAACGAAAGCAGACTAAACGTAAGAAGACTCTTAAGTCTGTCGGTCTGTTGCGGGAATACTGCATCAATCGTTGCTACAATTTCAATTGTGGTTGGTACTGTTGCTGCAACAATGCATTTTAGCCAATAGCGAGAGAGTGTCGGCCAATCAGAGGTGAATGCGAGCTGTCATTCTCCCGCATACGCCCGCGAAGGTTCCTGGCCGAAAAAATCTACCCAAAATGTATGTTTGTATGTTTGTCCTCTATGCGCTCCTGAGCACTTTACGTGGCTTTGCACCGCATGCCGGGAACAGCTAGTCATAATACATAAATACCTCTGCTGGTTTCGCCTCTGCGCACGATGGCGTATATGACGGCGGGCGGTACCAGGTAATGCAGCACCGGGTTCACATACAACTGCAGTTGGATGATCGGTATCGCGTTCACCATCGTCTCGGCTTTAAGTATGTGTCCTGCAACAAAAGTTTATACCTTAATCACCGTAATATAAAATTTACAAGATATACCACAGTAAAATGTATTGCCTGTGGTACCTGACGCGTCTGATAGGGGTAAAAAACCGCGGGTGAAAAAATCTGCCGTGGAGTAAAAAAATATAGAGTAAGATGTACCGCGGACAAAAAAACCAGTAAGACCACCAGTAGTACCACGTGTAAGACCTCATTCAAATCGCTCCAGCAATCTTGGAGAAATGGACTTCTGACGTTTCGTAATGTTACCAGAGATAAAACAATTCCCACAAAAAAGATAAAAAATTCAAAACTTATGCAAATGCAAATCAACTACCGCATGTAGATATGACAAATGCCTGACAGACACTTCATGGTGATAATGTCATTCGACATCCATTTTTGAATAAATTTTTTCAATGTGCTTCTTTTGTTTTCTGTTGCTGTCAGTGTGCACTTTCTAGTTTCCACTCTTGGTGTTTTCTATTTTAAGGCGAAACGAGTAATATTATTACGCGGCATATGGCTTTATATGATGACGGGGAATTAAAGTAGTTTGGGGTAAAATCGTAGTTCGTGTTAACCCTGTTTTCCATACAAATAACTCATCTGTAAATGACAATGACAGCTGTCAGAATTCCGGGGAATTAGTAATACGGGTATACATAATGACGACATTTATGCATAGGCCGGCACAGGACAATATTTACCCCGGGAAATCAGGATTCCCACGGGACTTTAAAAAACCTTAACTCACGCCGACGAGGACGCCGGGCATCAGCTAATTGACAAATATTTTATTGTATTCTTATCAATAAATAAATAATCAGTTTATAGCAACAGTTAAATTCCTAATTGTAAAAGATATCAAATAATATGCCATTTAGATACGAACAAAATCCTTTTATCATGCGTAATAGCAGATAAAATACTACGCATATTAGGAAATACGGATATAAAGTTCAAGGTCACGCATTTTAGCACATTTTTTACCGGAATAATAAATTATCCCAAACTTGTTCTATCGTAGGTACATCTTAAACAATCGTTCAATCAAATACCTGTCGGTTAGTGTTGAATCTACTGGTTTCGATTAATTTATCATTTCTTCCAAATCCTGCAAAAAACAAGCAAAAAAAAGTCTAGCTATTTCCTCTATTTTTCTTTACCTACAACATACGTAAAAATCTTTTTTACCCGACTACGGAAAAGCCAAAAGGAAGGGTTATGATTTTAGCAGTCTATGCATGTATGTGCAATTGTGCATATGTGTCCGATTTTTGTATGAGATTCTGTGTGTTGATGAATGAGGTGTCAATTAATTCTTTGTTATGGTCTGGATGACATATATAGATAGACCACATTTTCTGTGAAATGGCAAAAAATGAAACTACGGCTGTCATCTTAGAATTTCATACAATTTGACTACAGGTTAGTGTTGTCCGTTCCTTAAACATAAAATACCTACCTAATTAATTATATAATAAGAAAAATCTTTTCGGAAATTAATATAGAATCCGTAATTATTTCTTAGCATTAATGATGCCAAAAGCTATTAAAAGTGATGTCTGGAATAGAATTCTGAAAATAAAGACATTTTTTGCAGAATCAGGCTCCGATTATCTATACTAATAAATAAAATTGAAGTGTCTGTCTGTAATATCGAAATAACTACCTCATATTAAGCTCATATGGTTATTTGAACGATACTATAACCGAATCACACGTTTTTAAAATTTTTGTCTGTCTGTCTGTCTGTCTGTCTGTCTGTCTGTCTGTCTGTCTGTTTGAACGGGCTAATCTTTGGAACGGCTGAACCGATTTTGACGGGACTTTCACATAAAAGTAGAAAATTAACCAGGGAGTAACATAGGCTACTTTTTTAACCAACTTTCAAAAAAGGAGGAGTTGTGTTTTTCTACCTATGTACACCGATATCTCCGAGATTTCTGAACCGATTTGCGTAATTTTTTTTTAATCGATAGAGAAACATTGCGACACTGTCCTACAAAAAAATTTGGATTCCAACTCCTCAACCCTGATGCTGTAAGGAATTGCATTCCGAAATCGTTAGGATTCCACGGAATTTTTCCGTTTTGTGGATGGGTTACTACTTACTACAGATAGGCTACTTTTTAGTTCCCACGAGATTTTTACAAACCTAAATACACACGGGCGAAGCCGTGGGCATCATCTAGTTTCATAATAAAATCGAATAAATACAAGCGAGTATCTGCTGGTACACTATTATCAAGTGCAACCGGTTTGAGAGCTGTTAAAACCCATTTAAAAACAGACTAAATTTATCATCAGTATACTTACGTAATATGTAAAATATACACATTAAAGTGACGATAATATATTAATGCGTCTTGGTGGGAGTGCATGTGATGCGATGAGTCGTAGTGAATCCCAGATTGGGATTACTAGTCGCGGGCGACTTCTCGTGCCTCATACGTACTGTTATGGGATTTCCGTTTTGTCGAATAAACGATTACTAGGCAATACTAAGGCGATACTAGCGACCTCCCTCAGTTCACAGATAGAATGGTCGCACTATACCCTGATTTCTAATTCCGTGGAATTCTGACAGCTGTCATTGTCATTTACAGATGAGTTATTTGTATGGAGAACAGGGTTAATATCTACGAAGTACGATTTTACCCCCAACTACTTTAATTCCCTGTCATCATAAAAAGCCATATGCCGCGAAATAATATTACTTGTTTCGCCCTAAAATAGAAAACACCAAGAGTGGAAACTAGAAATTGCACACTAACAGCAATAGAAAACAAAAGAAGCACATTGAAAAAATTTATTCAAAAATGGAAGTCAAATGACATTCTCACCATGAAGTGTCTGTCAGTCATTTGTCATATCTACATGCGGCAGTTGATTTTTATTTACATAAGTTTTGAAATTTTATATTTTTTGTGGGAATTGTTTTATCTCTGGTAACATTACGAAACGTCAGAATTCCACGGAATTAGAAATCAGGGTATAGGCTACATTTCACATACGAAAAAATCAAGAAGCGACGTCGGAGCGGCTAGACATAATAGATGGCGCCACTAGCTGCTTGCCCCACGCTTTCTGCACACTAAATTATTATTTTACATTAAATTAAATTACTAAGCGTAGTCGGGTTTTACTTTACGAACTTTATGCCTTGTTTTGAAATGTTCTAAATGTAATGCAACATAAAAGTTAAGATACTTCAGACAATACAAGTCTAGACAATAAAATAAAGCCAGCCGCGCGAAGTTGCAGCGAGTCAACTAGTTTGCCTAAAATACTAGATAACGAAACCGCTAAATTACATCATAATATGTTCATACATTATATCTACTAATATCGTTGGTATCAATCGAAACGGCCTAGCTTACAATGTATTTTACTGATTAGCCGATAAGTATACGAATTTAACATTGTACCAAATCAAAGTCTGCTATCATAACGATAAGATAACATCGACACATACATCTCGTCATGTCGGCATAATTTTAATAGCGTAAGCTACTGATAAAAATGTATGAGGATAATGATTCGAATAAGTAAAACCAACGTTTCATTTTAATCAAGTAGTATTATTTAAATTTTTTTAGGGTTCCGTAGTAAAACCAGAAACCTTTTTATTTAGTATGTCCGTCTGTGTGTCACAGCCATTTTATTCAGAAACTATTAACGCTACAAAGTTGAAATCTGGTTTTTTATAACTACTACACAGTTAAAGAAACGCTATAGAAACAATTTTAGTACTTATTAAGAAATTTTTCGCATTCCCTTTTTTATACAGTTTTTCAAAAATCAACCATTTACTAAATAATGCCAAACTGGCAGTTTTATGTAACTAAACCACTACATTGTAAAATCTGAGTGTGAAATTACAAACAAAATTATCACCACTATCATGCAACATATAACTAACTTACAACTTACAAGCACATAGTCGACCAAGATAATTAAACCTTAACCCTGCTAAGTGTAACTTAGAACAAACAGTACTGTGATAGAGTGTGATACAATACAGCATAAACAGAACATAACATAAACATAACAGTACTTTGTTTCTCATAATTCTTGCTTTGTAATTTAATTACTAGAATTTTTTTACTGCTATAGCTACGGAATCCTACCTAATGCGGGATTCGCACTTGACCACTTTCACGACTAACCGCTGAACCGCTTTTGACGAAATTTGGTACGGAGATAGACTAATCTTTAGAGAAGGACATCATAGACAAAACATCATAGGAAAATCATAGAGTTCCTAAGAGATTTTTAAAAAACCTACATTCACATAAGACGAAGTTGCAGCCATCAGCTAGTCTAATTAGCATGTACTATATAAAAGGAAAAGGTGACTGACTGACTGATGATCTATCAACGCACAGCTCAAACCGCTGGACGGATCGGGCTGTTTGGCATACAGATAGCTATTATGACGTAGCCCTCCGCTAAGAAAGAATTTTTGAAAATTCAACCCTTAAGGGGGTTCAATAGGGGTTGAAAATTTGTATGAGATTTATATGAATGCACGCGGATGAAGTCGCGGGCATAAGCTAGTATAATATGTTTTCCATTTTAATATACAAGCCAATCAAATAGGTTTCCCTCACCTTTCATTCTCCGCTGCACGTCAGAACTGATGTCCATCGGTAAGCTGGGCACGAGTCGTAGCTTGTCGTCTCCGTCTCGCGTGATCATGTTCTTGTGCACCAGCAGCGCCCTGTGCACGCTGGCCTTTATGTCGTTCTCGAACACCGACGCCCCGAGAGACCGCAACACTTCTATCGTCCATTCGACTTTCTTTAAAGCCTGGATATTGAACAAAACGATGGACTTAATAACAATATAACTTGAAACTTTGTCACAGTAGAGCATAAAAATGTGTGTGGCCACTTGTTCTTGTTTCATTCAAAAAGCATGCCTCGGAGATCACGTTAAGCAGTCAGTCCCAGTTATAATCACTATCGTCGTTAAAGCCCGCCAACCCGCATTGGAGTAGCGTGGCGGGTCTAACCTCTAAATCCCTCTTTCCTATGAAAGAGGAGGCCTGTGCCCAGCAGTAGGACTTTTTTCTAAGAAGCAATATGGACTAATATAGAGAATTACAGTATACAGTATATGTAAGTACCTACCTGATCAATAGTCAAAGCCTCGTTCTTCACCAGACTCTCCATGAGGACGATCGCCAACAGGTTAGTAACAGTGACAACTGTGCACTCCTGTTGCAACGTCACTACGTAATCAGCTATATTCTGAACCATGTCAATTTGCTGCGCGGTCAACTGTTGCAGATCCAAAGGCTTCAAGGCTTCAGACCGCGCGGACGCGTCGACCGACCGGTCGCCCGACTGGTCCAGGTACTCCTTGACGGATATCGGATCGCCCATATTGATGTATATGTTGCCAAAGTGGTCGTTTAGCCTGTGGAGAGATTTCAGGAGTCCCTGTAATGGGATTTCAATGATACGATATGTGCCCCGACAAACATACAAACGTTTGGGTATTCAAAATAGTAGAATTCACTTAAGAATAACGTGCATCTTCTCTTTAGAATAAGATTACATTGCACATGCGCTTTTCTATACAAGCGTATAGGGGGTACTAGACTCGATTTTTTTTATTGATTTTTCAAAAAGAATTAAGGTTATTCAATATCTAAAACAGATAAAAAATCATAAATCCATTCAAAAATGAATAAATTTAAAGTTTCTTAAGGTGAGGACGTGAGGGTACTTGTCAAAAGACAGAAAAGGGACGCACGAACGAGACGTGACGTCGCCACCATTTAGACGCGGGCGTGCAAGGGAGATAGCCAGATGGTCCCACTACGCCCCGACTCTTCCGCATGCAGATTTATAGAGGGGACGCCTGCCGTCGCCAGGCGGGTGATCAGTCTTATGTAAGGACCATTTCACCCAAAGAGGGTAGGTAGGTAAAGGATGGAAGGAGATAATCTCGGCTACTTTTTAGCCTGGAAAATGAGAGCTCCCATGGGATTTTTAAACACTTAAATCCACGCGTATGGACCTCCTATATCATCCAATAGGTATAGTAAAAAAAAGTAGTAAATTAGTCCAGATGTCTTGTATGTGCTTACCCCAGTGGTCTCCTTAGGCTTGGGCACGCCCAGATGCTCGTACGCGAACAAAGTCTGCTCCACCACGCGGTCGTAGCTGATGTTGACGGGCACCAGCGCGATGTCCGTCACCTCGCGCGCAAAGTACGGCACCAGCGTCATCGAGAGCATGCCTACCGACCAATTAAGGTGTTACGTTTTCCATACTAACTTCATGTTACCATTCAAGAGCGAATGGATTATATATTTACACTGAAATTACATCGCACAGCCTTAATATAATTTTTAATTTGCGTGAAATTATATTTACATAAAGAAAACATTACATAGACAGCTTAATTATTATAATAGCCATCTATTAAACGCTGTTTTGCCTAGCTGACCGAGATGGCTTTACTTCACCTTTAGCTGTTTATGTAATGTTTTCTTTTTTTTTTTTTTTTTTTTTTATTCAGTATAGACATACGCTTGGCCACTATCATAGAATAGAATAGAATAGAATAGAAAAGTTTTTTATTCAAATAAACTTTTACAAGTGCTTTTGAATAGTCAGATGAATCTACCACTGGTTCGGAATGCCGTTCCAACCGAGAAGAACCAGCAAGAAACTCGGCGGTTGCTCTTTTCCAAATTTACAATATCAATATAACAATTTTATGGTAAGTACATGATTGAATTGCCGTCTCGCGCATTGCTGGAACGAGTCAAATCCACGCCTTTTTATCATTTATATAAGTAATCATAATTTTATTCAGATAAACTTTCGGAAGCGTTTACGAATCGACAAATGAATCTACCACAGGTTCGGAATGGTGCTTACAATTCTACACATGTGAAGAAGGGCAGACAAAAGTAGCCCCATTTCCGACGGTGGCACCCGTTCACGAGCATGACGCATGATCCAGCCATTGCTTCGCTCAACCATATTCGAGGGAACGTAACAACCCGCACCACACGACACCACCACAGAAATGTTTAAAGAGAGCGTGACATACTTAGGCTACCCATGATCAAAGCATCGAATTGAACACCAATAATCAAATACTCGGTTTAAGACATTGAGAAATTGCTCCATGCTTTTTTATCATTTATATAATCTTCAATTGTATAATATGCTTTTTTTATGAGCATATTTTTAATAGAGTTCTTAAACTTGTGTAAAGGCAAGTCTAAGATTGCTTGTGGAATTTTATTATAGAACATTACGCCCATTCCCACAAATGACCTTTGGACCCTTTTGAGGCGTAACTGAGGAATCACGAGCCTATTTCTATTTCTTAATTGCCTGTCGTGTAATTCGCACTTTTTAATGTAACTGTGAATGTTTTGCCTAACAAAAATTATATTGTTATAGATATATTGAGAAGCTACCGTAAGAATACCTATTTCTTTAAATTTCTCTCGAAGGGAATCCCGCGGTTTTAAATTATAAATTGCGCGAATTGCCCTTTTTTGTAAAACGAAAATTTTTTCAATATCAGCCGCTTTACCCCATAGTATGAGTCCATACGACATAATACTATGGAAATATGCAAAATAAACAATTTTTGCAGTTTCTATATCTGTTATCTGTCGAATCTTCCTAACAGCGTAAGCAGCAGAGCTGAGCTTGCCAGCAAGTGTTGCTATATGGGTGCCCCATTGAAGCTTTGCATCTAGGGTTATTCCCAAGAACACAGTTGTGTCCTCAGTTTTCAAATGGAAAGTGATGATGTGGCCTATGATGGTACGCGTTTGCCTAGGAGATGCCTATTCACTCTCTTTTTAAAGGTACCCAGGTTATAGGTGTCAGGAAACACAGATTTCGGAAGGGTATTCCAAACCGTAGCCGTACGTATAAGGAACGAAGACTTGAATCTCTTCGTTCGCGTAGCTGGGACATCGACGACATAGGGATGGAAACCCATCCGATGTCTTGCGGTACGGTGGTAGAAAGGTGATGGGGGAACAAGATCGAAGAGCTCCTGAGCGCACTCTCCGAAATATATCCTGTAAAACACCGACAGGCCGGCAACCTTTCGGCGATGGTCGAGACTCTGAAGTTTTCTCAGAAGAGGTGAGTCTTCGCCAATGAGTCTCCTAGCTCGACGATCTACAGCATCCAAAGCCGCCAGTTGGTATTTTGCGGAGCCATCGTAAAGGTGACTGCAGTACTCCATGCACGACCTTACTTGAGCTTGATATAGGGTAATCAGTTGCTGAGGCGTGAAGTACCGCTTGACCTTACCAAGTATACCAAGCTTTTTTGCCGCAATTTTGGCCTTAGCTTCGATGGATTTTCCGAAGTTTATGGTTGCCGAGATGTCGAGACCTAGGAGATCGATATGATCGGTGATTGGTACGAATATATTTCGGAAAGTAGGAGCCAGGGTGAAGGGACTCCGTTTTGCCGTGAGCAGACACGCCTGTGTTTTAGTAGCGTTGAACTCCACCAAGTTGGAATCACCCCAATCAGAAACTTCTTTCAGGGTGGTGTTCAATCGTTCTACCATCGCCTCTCTGAGTTCTCTGATTTCAGAACTGCTAGCGCGCGGACTGGATGTGTATCTCTCCGTTACAGTGCTGTCATCAGCGTATCCTAGTATTCCAGGTTTTAACAAATCATTGATGTGCAGCAAGAATAGTGTAGCGGAGAGAACAGACCCTTGAGGGACACCGGCATTAATAGCCATAAGATTCGATGAGCAGCCATCAACGACTACTCGAAAGGATCTTTCCCTCAAGAAGTCAGATATCCAGTCGCATAAGCTCGGTGGAAGACCATAGGCTGGAAGCTTGCTAAGAAGGCTGTCGTGCCAGACCCGGTCGAAGGCCTTAGAGATATCAAGAGAGACAGCTAGTGCCTCTCCGTGTTTCTCTATGGCTTCACCCCAAACGTGTGTGGCATACACGAGCAGATCTCCAGCAGACCGCTTTTGGCGAAACCCAAATTGGCGATCTGAGAGGAGGTCATTGGACTCCAGGTATGCTAAGAGCTTGGAGTTAAGTATACGCTCCATGCTCTTACAGAGTAATGAGGTGATAGCGATAGGTCTATAGTTCGCCGGATCAGCACGAATGCCTTTCTTTGGTACAGGTTGTACATTCGCAGTCTTCCAGGATTTGGGCACTCGAGCTTCACTTAGAGAGAGACGATACAGGCGTGTCAGAACAGGAGACAATTCAGGAGCACAATTCCGCAAGACAATTGCTGGAATCCCATCGGGACCGCTGGCTTTGTTCACATCTAGAGACCGGAGTGTTTTGAGTACCTCTTTTGGGTAGATTCGCACCACGGGCATTGCGGAGTCGCAAATAGAGATGACAGGTGGGCGAGTGTCTCCGGCATCTAGTAGCGAACTTTTGGCAAACTGAGAGGCAAGAAGATTCGCCTTCTCAGTTTGCCAAAGTTTCTTTATGTAAATAAAATTTTCCGCAAATTAAACAATAAATTAAGGCTGTGCGATGTATATTCAGTGTAAATATATAATCCATTCGTTCTTAAATGGTAATAATAAATTAGTATGGAAAACGTGTGGTACGTTTTACAAACAACTTTTACTTAACAAGTTATATTTTAGAAAAAATTAACCTCACTTCAGTCTAGCAATATCAGAGGAATCAGTGTACCAATCAAACTTTAAAATGACATAATATGGTTCCATTTATGTTTATAATTACGTAAATAAGAATGATAATAACTAGGTGTGTGTATGTATAAGTATATAGATTACTGGCCTCCTCTCTTGTAGGAGAGAGGGACGAGTTTAGACCCGCCACGCTGTTTCAATGCGGGTTGGCAGCCTTTAACGAGTATTGTCACATGATAGTGATAATTACCGGGACCGACTGCTTGACGTGCTCTCCGAGGCACGGGGGAGAAGCACCGCCAACTATCAACTCCGGGCTGGCACTGAGTATTTCTTGACAGAAAAACCCAATACCTAACAGTTATTTGCCCGACCCGGGAATCGAACCCGGGATCTGCGTTCGAACATGCCAACCACTAGACATGTATGTATACATACATGCGTACATAATTATGTACATGACTAAAAAAGTCCCATACCGTACTTAGGAGGCAGGCTCTTATTGCTCCTGCTTCTGGTTCCCTCTAGAAAGAACTCGACGGGCGCGCCATACTGCGCCATCAGGGTCCGCACGTAGTGCCGCAGCGTGGCCGCGTACAGCGGCGCTCCCGCTAACGTCCGCCGGATGTAGAACGCGCCTGTCTCTCTCATGGTTTGACCAACCACCGCCATGGAGTAGAAATCTATTGGAAACATTGACTCCATTAGAAAAAGTCCTGTAGGGTTAATATGTAAACTGGCTTGTTTTAAGGTTTGAGTTCGTCCATACATCTATAGTCAGCGCCCCAAGCGGAAATTTTGCAAAACAAAAATAGGTCCATTTTACTCTGATACTATAGTTTTTCGATATCTATCTAGGAAATCTAGAAACGTTATCGAAATGTGCATACTCGGCATAACCCTACTGGTATCGATTTTAGAGTAAAGATAAGTGAATTGTTTCTTTGGATTATAAAGATAACATGAGCACATACATATATTAGGCTGAGATCTGTAAAAAAATAAAACACATTTATTCAAAAATGGTGTCACAAACAAACAAACATAACACTGTTCGTCTGTGATACCACATAGATGGGTGTACAGCTCAGCGTAATGTCCTGCATTAGGTGCGCAAGTATAGATACAAAACAGAGCGCTGATTTTCTGCTTTTACCCGGGTGACGCGGACGTCAGAGCTATATAATATATAAACCAATTAAAACTAATTATCCTAAAGGAAATTAATCTAAACGGTAAACACCTATCCATTTATTAGGGTGCCTTACAGTCAGTGGTGGGGCAAGACCTAAATTTTATGTGGGCAAGATATATTTTGCGAGGCCATCTGCCCGCACAACGCGTTCACGGCTAAATAAATCTACGGGGCGCGAGACCCTCCGAAGCGCGAGCATATGCGATCGACTCGACCGATGCGCTCGCATTCTATCAGTTGCGTACTCGCAAGGCCTCGCGCCTTCTCTGTTTTAAAAAATGAGTATGAGTAGTATTTCTTCATTGTTTTAAAAAATGAGTGATTCTAATTTAATTTTAATCTAATTCACATTATAATAACAGTGCGACAGGCATAAAGGAAATAGAAACGAATTCTTCGACGCAGTCGATTCTTTCGCCGCGGTCGATTCTTCTGGTGCGGATGTGTGTGCGAGGCCTCCTTGACTTCGATTCGTTCGACGCGTTCACCTTTGCGATATTATGTAATACTTTAACCTTAGCATATTGATTCAAGAATATCTACTACCTTCAAGATAGATAACAACTTCATATTTGTTTAAGTTTAAATCTTTACACCATTAATAGACTGGTCAACAAGTTCGAAAACGTGAAAAATAGAGATAAAGGTCCTAAAAATATGAGCGGTAGCTCATTCGATTCAGAATCACCTCTAGAAAAATGTTTTTGAAGGATTTTGGTGCAGGTAAAAACTTGCAATTGTTATTAACAAAATAAAATAGTTAATCATATCTGAAATTTGTAAATCATAATTTGTTAATTATGATTTTTTATAACTATTGAAAAATCATAATAATCATGTAAATCATAATATGATTTACATTAGTTATAAAAAATCAGCCAAGTGCGAGTCGGGCCTCGCTCTTTCAGGGTTCCGTACATGAACAATATAATATTTTGGGTCTAAGAAATATTTAATTTCCGAGCTAGACATCGCAACAAACCGTGAAAGAAAAACCCAAAAAAATGTTCGTTTATTTTGGTCACAGCTTATAAACTATTTAATAAATCGTTGTTTTCAGTATTTGTTGTTTAAATAGAGCATATAGTACCATAATATACTGAAATATCATATTCCCAACTAGTTTAGTTTTTGAGATAGCCCCCGTCACAAAAATGGTCTAAAACTGACAACTTTGATGGCCTCCCATTCCCTTATTTTTGAGATAAAAATTAAAAAAATATATATTTGTACTCTACTTAATGAGCTCTAAACAATGATACCCCACAAGCTAGGGTAAAGAAAAAATTTTTTTTTCCGGCTCCTTTTTCATGTATGGGAGCCCCCCTGAAAAATAATTTAATTCAATTTCTAATTCAATATTTGATTTTGGGTTAAGGCTCTCCAAGTTACGAATGGCCTTGTGCGTTTGGCTACCTCTTGTCCCCCCTACACCTCTACATATTTACGTTAATTTTTTACCGCCATCTAATGGCGGTGAACTGTACTACGACATACCAAGTCAACAACCACATTAGGATGAAAAGAGCCGCGAGATGGCATTGGTGCGCTTAGTTTTTTTTTTCATAGAGCAAAAGCGTGTTAGAAGCGGCAATAGAGAAAAATTTAATGTGTTATATTATTATCGTAAATAACTGTTTAAAATATTAATTTTCTAAAAAATGATATATTTCATATCATTTATTAAAAATGATATGAAATATATCTATTATTATATGAATTAAATAATATATGAATTATATTATTTAATTCATAAATTAAATAATATATGAATTATATTATTTAATTCATACTACTATTATTATATGAATTATATAATTAGTGACTGGCCCCTTGGCGCGGTTGGCAGTGACCCTGCCTGCCTCTCCGGGGTCGCGGGTTCGATTCCCGCCCCAAGTCTGGGTGTGTTTATGTAAGTATATAAGTATGTATTTATACATTTATTCAATATTTATATATATATATACATGTAATATATGTAAATATGTATATCAGTCGGTTCTTACCTATAACACAGGCATTAAGTTGCCTACTTTAGGAACAGCCGACCGTGTGTGTGTGTAAGTATTTATTTTATTTATTTATTAAAAAATGATACGAAATGTGCACATTTCATAGACTGTAGAGTTGATTGAAAGTTATTCTTTTCTGGAAAGTATTACAACTGTCCAGAAAAGTAAGTATGAAATTTCATTTCTGGTCTTAAGTTTGAATTTGGAATAATCTTTCTTCCTGAATATCTTGTATTAATTTTTTTTTCTTTGACTTAAATAGTTTGAATTCGGAACTATACCGAATTGAGCTTTAAGAGCTCACAACACAGCGTAGTTATTCGTATGGGATGTTTTAAGCAAAAAATAAAAAAGTCAGAATTTCAAAAAATTATGTTAGGTAGTTAAATCGTCAAGCTAAATGAATAAAAAATTATTTTAAACTTTTTAGTTCGAATCCCTTGAAGTCGGTTTTTCTTTGAAAAAAAAAATATTTTATGCTTTTTAGTGATTTGTTTTCTATATATTTTTAGGTAATAATTATAATAATATAAATGAGAACTATGTAAAATAGATTATGACTCATATATTATGAATTATCCTGTGACATATATACATTTTATGTATTACTACTATAGGTGAATGGTTTTATAATGTTCTAACTCAACCCAACCTAATTTCCGATCTGTACAAGATTAGTTTGTATGCGTACTACTTCTTGTATAATTTGGAAGACCTTGATTAAAAAGTAATTTACAATCTATATGCGACTAGTTTCACACTCCTGCGGTTTGGCCTTGTACAGAATGGAAATACGCGTAACCGTGCACAAACTCCAAGGAACCACTCTAAATATAGCTGTTATTGACCTCGGCCCAAAAGTTTTTGCAAAAAGTCAATGTTACGTAGGCGTAGCAGAATGAAGTCTTTGGACAGAATAGCTATATCAAACTTCAGCAACAGGTCTGGCAATCTCAGAGAACATATTAGTGACATATGTGTACATTTACGCTTATAACTTCGTTATACACTAAAATCTTCTGAAAGTATGTAGATTACAATAGTGAAAAAAATCATCAAAATCGGTTTATTAGTTGCGGAGATAATCACGAACATACTTACATATATACATACTTACTTACATACATACATACGGGTCGAATACAGTACCTCCTTTTTTTGAATTCGGTTAAAATTAGATGTTTATTATTAGGGGTTAAAGTATGAAATTGCCGATTTGTACTGAAAAATAAAAATTCGTTTTATTAATTTAACATATTTATTTAATCAAAATAATTACCATTATTAAACTCGTATTCAAAAATCACACGAATTTTCGAAGTATCCATCTTTATTGTCTAAGCTGAATAAAAAAAAACAACTGAAAGTTGATAATCGAATGTTGCACATTTTTAAAAGAAGAACTACATAGGTACCGTATGAAAAAAGTGTCACTCAAAAATCTCAAACCATGAAGGTTCTATGTCAATTAGAAGTATAGTGATCATGTCATTGAAATATTTACAAGCGCTATTTGTGGTGTCCCTGTGTAAGCCTTCAGTTTGTCTATTGATATCCTCGTTCAAACTGAAAAAAAAATACGATACTCAAAAAAATACTTTTGTGATAAGGGGCCATCCATAAATTATTACGTCACACCAATTTCATGATTTTTCACCCCGTCACCTCCGTCCTCGTCGCAGCTGGTCACATTTAAGACCCCCCCCTCCTAGGGTGACGTCACATATTTGGCAAATTTACGTCCAGACATTGAATTAAAACAGCAGTTTCAAATATTTTTAAATTTATCTTTAAAAGTACGTATTTCGTGTTCTATTAGTACTTTAAAATTAAATTTGAATGTGAATTGAATGTGAGGTCACAAAATTTAGGGCCCTTCCCACCCCTTTGCCACACAATGTCACAATTCGTCGACCCTCCCTCCCACCCCTTAACGTGTGACGTAATTTATGGATGATCCCTAACAGTAAACTCTAGTTATGAATTTTAAAAGAAAATGGTCCATTGACAAAAAACAGAATGGCTGCCATTTTTTCTAACTCGAATAACAGTTTCCTAAATGGTTATAATATAGATCAAAACTATGTCATGTATTTACTGGCTTCCTTAAAATTTTTCCTAAATAGGTTGGGCTTTATATTTCGAGACATCCTGTCCTCAAGTTCAAAGTCCTAACTGTTGCTAAAATCGGTAGGTACCTAAAGAAGTTTTACTTTAAAAAAATCACTTGAGGTCTTTGGCCCTTTTTATGCATTTGCCGCCTCTGCCACTTTCGTAAGCATGCCGCTAGGAAATTGCGTGAATAGGTCTATTCATTGTATCGTAAATAGGAAAATAGATGTAGTGAGTCTAAAGTAATATAATACATTTTAACTACTTATAATATTATTATAGGTACATGTTATTAGGTAGGTACCTATCATAATATTTTTGATTAGGGGCCGTTCAAATATTACGTAAGCAGATTTATTACAATTAGTTACCACCAGAATCCAGATGATGCAGTCTAAATGCACATTATAATACTTTATACACATAGGTACATAGGACATAGAATTTAAAACTTATTCAGGGATAGGTAGGTAGGTATTTTCACGTATTATTTTTAGCTTTTATTTTATTATTATTCATCAAAGTAGGTAGGTACTTACGTAATGGTGGTGTTCCCAGATTCGGATTGTCCGATCTCTGATTCTGGAAATACGGTATTTTGGTCTATTGGTTGTAAAACTTGTCTCTTATTTGCTTTTCTAAAATAAGAAAAATCATCATCATCACCATGAGCTAGGAGTTTCCATGTTCAACTGCAGATGACGAGGTCGTGGATTCGATTCCAGAGGTCGGGCCAAAAATAGATAGCGTGCCATAAAATATTTTATGTAGGTAATATTATATAGGTAAGGTAGGTAATTAGGTAGGTACTTACGCGATTTTCGTGTTTTCAATCTTTTGTAGTTAAGATCGTTTTAGTCGAGATATTTTCGGCATCCTGGTTGACTACGATACCTACGTACCTATTATACAGCTAACACAATTAAAAAAACAACGAAATACCACTAAAAAATGTATATACTTAGACAAAATACAGCTAACACAATACTTATTTACAAATATCCTTATAAAGTAGATAGGTACTAATTATTTGCTAACTAAAAAAATATTTTACACAAAAAAAATATTTTCCCTGAAACAAGAGCGTTGAATTGAACGAGAGCGTTTGGCGGGAAAAATTGCGCACATCTACCTCCTACGAAAGGCGCCAGCCGTATGGCATCCTGTCGGCGACGTCGCCCGCTGGAATTATTTGACCGAAATAATCAAAATATGTAAATTTTTCATAAAAAACAGTCGAAAATAAATAAAATATCTCTAGAGATTGTATCATATATATATTCTCTATAATTGAATGTAAGATTTACTTTCATGGTTGCACAGGTAAAGAAGTTGATACACGATTTAGATACGAAGCTACTTTTGTTTATTATTCTTGAATTTATCGTAAAAAAAAACAATTAAAAAAAAAAAGATTACAGAACTAAAGAGCATGAATCAAAGTATGGCATATATTTTTTTGAAAAGGGTATAGCCGTACTTCCATAGGCAAACTGCCCCCAATAGGAACCTATATCGTAACCTATGTTATATTGTAGAGGGTACTAATAGTAGTTCATAGAGGAGATATTAGCTCTCTATCTTAGTTAATTGAGGAGCTATTTAAAAAAATGTGTCCGGAGACGACTTTTTTTCAAAGTGATATATCTCTGTTGATTTGAGAGCTAGGTAAATAAAACAAATTCCAGTGTTCATGGTAGACTCTACAGTTTATTTTATAGTAATTTTCTATGAGCCAAGCCTAAATAATAATATGAAAAAATTGCAAAAAAAAATTTTTTTTATTAATTTTTATCAGATTGAATAAAGTTACCACTTTGAAAAAAATATATAATAATTGCCTATATTTTGCCTAACAGAATGCTAAGTTTCATTAAAATCCTAAGGGTGCAACATGTGGAAAAAAATTATTAAAGTAAGTGGATCACCTTATGACCACTTTATTAGCGCTTTTAAATTGTATTAGATTTTAATAATCTTTGACCAAGTAGCGTTTTGACAGCTTATAAAAAGTATATTTGCAGTTGGGAGTGTCACTAGTCTATTACAGTGTGTATTCGATCTACTTTTATAGTGACTAGATTATCAAAGTACCCGCCACATGCATGTTCCTACATGATCACAGTGCAAAGTCATGGAACGCTATCGCTGTTATTATTAGCGCCGTTTTACAAATTCCTAATTCAGGGACGTATTATTTGTTTATATTTAAAAACTAGAGAATGCCTGCGGCTTCGCCCGCGTGAATTTCGGTTTTGTACAAATCTCGAGGGAATCGTGGATTTCCGGTTTCCGTTCCCGCTCCCTTTTCTAAGCTTTATAACTAATTTCAAGGAAGTTTGCTATAGTAATCTACCTATAGCTGTAGCTATAGATTTCGGTTTCTTCAAAATCCCGTGGGAACTCTTTGATTTTTCGGGATAAAAAGTTTGTTTGTTTGTTTTAAGTCAGGGCATAATCTATCTCTGTTCAAAATTTCAGCTAAATCGGTTCATCATCCAAACATCTAAACATCCAAACATCCAAACATCCACACTTTCACATTTATAATTACACACACACATTTTCACATTAGTATTATTAAAAATATATGTAATATATTTGAAAGAAAGAAAGAAGAAGAGTAAAACGGCGCTAATAATAACAGCGAGAGCGTTTCACGACTTTGCACTGTGATCGTGTAGGAAAATGCATGCGCGGGTACTTTGATAATCTAGTCACTATAAAAGTAGATCGACAACACACCGTAATAGGCTAGTAACACCACCAACCGCTAATATACTTTTTATAAGCTATCAAAACGCTACTTTGTCAAAGATAATTAAATTCTAATACAATTTAAAAGCGCTAACAAAGTGGTCATAAGGTGGTCCACTTACTTTAATAAATTTTTTTCCACATGTTGCACCCTTAGAATTTTAATGAAACTTAGCATGCTGTTAGGCAAGATATAGGCAATTATTATATATTTTTTTCAAAGTGGTAACTGTGTTTAATCTGATAAAAAATAATAAAAAAATTTTTTTTTTGCAATTTTTTCATATTTTTATTTAGGCTTGGCTCATAGAAAAATACTATAAAATAAACTGTAGAGTGTACTATAAACACTGGAATTCGTTTTATTTACCTAGCTTTAAAATCAACAGAAATATATCACTTTGAAAAAAAAGTCGTCTCCGGACACATTTTTTTAAATAGCTCCTCAATTAACTAAGATAGAGAGCTAATATCTCCTCTATGAACTACTATTAGTACCCTCTACAATATAACATAGGTTACGATATAGGTTCCTATTGGGGGCAGTTTGCCTATGGAAGTACGGCTATACCCTTTTGTGATGTCATTTGAAGGACTAGATAGGTGTTAAATAACAGTATTTTCTAAGGAATAATGCAGGCAGCGCCTTAACGTTTTACACTAAATACCAAAATTTCAGGTTTGTAACTCATTTCGTCTGCGAGCTAGAGACCTGTGACCGGCGGACAGACGGACAGACAGACAGACAGACAGACAGACAGACAGCCGAGTGACATTAATAGGGCTCCGTTTTTTACCCTTCGGGTACGGAACCCTAAAAATCATAATTAACAAATTAATAAACTTTTACGAAAATTTATCGCAGGATCTCTTTAACGAACTTTTTTTCAAAATTGCTTAAATATAAATATTTTTCGAGTTATTAACATAAAACGAAATATCATTTTTTTTTTCATCTTATTTTTAGGACCTTTATCTCTATTTTTCACGTTTTCGAACTTGTTGACCAGTCTATAAGTCAAATGTCTATAAACAAAGTTTTCATATTTATATATATACTTATTTATTGAAACAAAGGTATGTAAAGGTGTGCAACCATAAAAGTATGTACATACTACATAATATGTAATTATTGCGCTGACCATAATTACCTACCTACAGAAAAATGTAAATAAACCATTAATGATGTAAGTAAGTACATATAAATAACACTTTGTTTACATTCATATAGCAATGTAAAAAATAACTCGCTCATCGAGGGTTCCATGCCTTGAAAGGAAAGGTATACACTATACATACATACATAGTTATTTGGTTAAATTATTGGACATCATTAAAAATGAAATCCCTTATGCTTGGGACCACAATTGTTTATTTGTACAGGATTGTAGGGGTAGTAGTGTAGTAATTGCTCAGTTTGAGGACAAAGTGGAATACAATTTAATATAGTCAAAATATGTTTCAAATATTCGATTCTCGGGTTAGGCCAAAAATGATAAGTGTGTGGCCAAAAGTGATAAAGTGTTGGGTTTTTCTATCTAACTGCCTCATTGGTCTAGTGGTCAGCATATTCGACTGCAGATCACGAGGTCCCGGGTTCAATTCCCGGGTCGTGCAAATAATTGTTAGGTATTAGGGTTTTCTGTCAAGTCTCCATCAAAAAAACTGATTTTTGATTTACAATGAATATAAATGATTTTTGATTGACAGCAGCAATGCTCGCAAATCGTAATCAATAACAATAAGTGGGAAGAGCGCTAAATGCTGATTTCATCATAGTTACTTTGACGCGATGCAATCCGTGCGACTCGCGACTCGTGCCGATTGCTAAATGCGTTGCGTTCAGCGCGTGTGGCTATTCCGTAATTTGCAATCAACAACATACTTGCAGTCACATTTATAGCAAAAATTTAATGAGCTAAGAAAAATCCTTAAATTATGGCTACTTAGTATGTAATATTTTTATACTTTTAATGATTTTTTTAATCGAGAATGTGAAAAATTTCAATATTATTTTTAAACATAAAAATAATATTGACATTTAATATAAATGAGAGTAGTCTGTTAGAGATGAGAATGTTTTTACTTTGTGCAACTAAATTAAGATCTTATTTTGTAACAGTTAATTGATTTTTAAATGAAATTAAAAATATTAATTGAAATAATTCCCCAGTTACACGGATCACGGGAGGTGAATAAGTGGGAGATTATAGTTTCCACTTCAAACCACACATCCAACTTTTGTCATACAAGCTTTACTCATAGTTGGAGAGAATTCAGAAACAAAGTAGTAATTATTTCCATTGGTGTCTAACATTGTTATTAAAAAATCACATTCTTATTTAAAAAAAATGACATTGTTCATACTCACCCATTCCTGCAGCAACAGCTGGTAAATTTATATCATAATGATAGCACAGATATGTCATAAGACAGAAGTCAGCATAGCTTCTATGCGTCGGTAGAAATAACACTGGATTCTTTCCCATCGTTGATTTTAACTACAACAATTAGTATCAAACATTGTTTAAAATCATTTTTTTTTTATAGGAATAACAGGCAACCGAGCAAGCGGGTCACCTGATGTTAAGTGATTACTGCCGCCCATGAACATTAGTAGCACCTGAGGAACCACTAATGCATTGCCAGCTTTTGACGGAAGAGACTGGCTCTTCAGCTTGCTGCCGGAAGTTCCGGCCTGGAACACATTGGGATGCTTTGCGGCAGATAATGGCTGAAATGTGGTCGCTAGCCAGGTGGATTCGGGGTAGAAACCTACCACAAAACAAAGCGGTGATACGATCCAGATTAAGTTGTGTGGTATCAGGAACAACAACCCATAGAGGGGACTGAGAGACTGACCGTCAGGGCCTCATTAGCATATTGGCAGGGTGCACAGCGCGCAGGTGAGGTTGACTTTAGCCACATAGGTGGAATTTGGGCCACTTACACCCCGATGTTTCAAAGTTGGAATTTCTCATTAGCGAAAAGCTTTCTATATCATACATTAGTTTGGTTGGTTTATCTTTACTTTGAACCTATACATTGGGAGTTTATGCTAATAGGCATGCAGAAAAGCTAGAGCCCAATATGCACCACACCAACCCACACTCCACACATGTTTCACTCAGACTTTAATGCATCCTCAGGATATGTTGACTCTACAGTGCACAATTTTGCATGCCCTGAATGTTTAGCGAGGGCAGGGTGGACAGTGAATAGTGCATGCTGCATTTCATTCTACAAAGTTTTTTTTAGTGTACAAGATTATAGTAAAATAACTTTCTTGCTCCTTGTGTAATGTAAATAAGTAATAACACCAGTTTAAGTATAGCTAAATTAACTTAAAACTAAAATTACCTTTAATACTGCAGGCTCATTGACATAAACCCCTATTTTCATCATGAAGCAGACCTTGAGGAACACAATGCCCAACCACCTCATAATGTGTGTCTTATCATCCATTGCAATCTCTTCCAGATACTCCAACACCTCTTTTTTTAATTGTTCTTTATGAACACCCGTTCTTATACTTTCCTAAAATGTAATATATCCTTGAAGTTTATTTAATCTCTAATTCATAGTATTTTGCAGTGACTGCCAAGTAGATAAGTTAATTTAGACACAATCCCATGTTAATTGCAGTCTTTTCATGTGTATGTACCATACATACATAAATATGAAACGCAGAGAAATAACTAGCAGCCGACAACTCAAAATACTGAAGTAGTTATAGTTTTATAGCAGTTTCAAGTTATTGGCTGTGAAATTTAACTTATCTTACCTAATATTAAAGAAAAAAGTTATGTTAACTAGGTACCTAAAGGATAGAATAGAAAAGTTTTTTTATTCAAATAAACTTTTACAAGTACTTTTGAATTGTCAACTGAATCTACCACAGGTTCGAAATGCAGTTCCAGATAAATTTTTAGTTTAATGAGTTAGCAATTTTTGAATGTACGTTACCAAGAAATAAGAGAAAATGATGAGATTTTCAAATTGAATATAAATAATAAATTAGAATAAAAAATATTTCTATGAAGATTTTAATTCTTACCGCCTCCAGAAAAGCATCGATGTAAACAGAATCAGCGACCACCTTTTTTAATTCTTGAGGCGCGTAATATTTATCCAGGGTTAACGTTTTTAAAGGTTTCCACTTTCGAGTCATAAATTTCACTATTCCGAACTGTGTATTTCTTGGTTTCAATATATCAGTAAAATCCACGATTCCACTCATTGTTTCTTTGATTTAATTTTTTATCAAACTCAAATACTTAATTCTTGTATTTTCAATGATTGCTAATGCTTTTAATATTATATATTTGAATAATAAATCACACAAGGCAAAGGAAATTAAAATTTTAAAATTTTAAAAATCGGCAATCGCCCATTTGAGTGAAAGGCACAGAGAATGAGAGAAGTAGAACCATTGGGCATAGAGTAAGAACCATAGAGATAATAATAATAATAAAGAGGTGCCCTAATGTCCTATAGAAAATAGTGGATCGGAAAATAGCTCAAGCTTATCAAAACTTTCGGTGTGTAAGAGACATAGAGATAATAATAATAAATAAAGTTGGCATACCTACCTTAAAAATGTGCCAAAAATACACTCACACACGCACAATCCGAAGACATAAAATGGCGCGTGTTCATTATGATGTCTCAAGTTGTGCGTGTGTGAGTGTTCATGTATGTAGGTACATTTTAGGGAGGCCATCTTAAGTCACGAGTCTGCCGCAAACTGTTTTATTATTATGTCAAAAATGTAATGTTGTCTCTTTCACACTTATGAAAATTTTGATAAGCTTGAGCTATTTTCCGATCCACTAATTTCTATAGGACATTATGCCAGCTCTATTTATTATTATTATCTCTATGGATATGACTATATAGACAATCGAGGTTCTCGGTATTGCTAGCCTTTATGGTCAGGTGATTGGCTCGTTCATGTGTGTGGGGAACAGTGAAATTGTATGTATTTCTGAGCTTTCTGAATTCAGATTCGGAATGTGTGGTGTAACACTGTGGCTACGCGGGCATTATACAATTGAAAGAAATGAGAAAATGGATTCAAGCATTTAATTTCAAATAATACATAGCATAAAAAATATTCCCTGAATAACGATTTCATAGAATATCTTAATTTAAATCCTAAATCTAAATATTGTAACAAAATAATTGTGTCAATGGTTCAAGTGGATTTTCTTTTCTATATTACTATAAGTACGGTCTCTATGGTTTCTTTATAAATTAGGTATAGAAAAGCTTTTCCCCATGAATTCCAGAAATGGAATTCCGAATCATTATAGGAATGGTAACATGGAATATAAAAAATCTCAAAATAATATCAATCTTAATATTTAAATCGTAATAATCACGATTTATAAAATATATAATCGAAAATCGTTTATAAATGTTTTAAAACAATAGAATAGGTAAGTAAGTAACTTTTATGTCTTTCATTTGGAGGCATTTACTTTTAAATATATAATTTAGTACCTATTATTACAATAATAGGTACGTTTAGTGCATGTATGGTACAAATATTCTAAAACTATTATAATTCGGTTATAAAGAATGTTTGCCGGAACAAATCATTTAGCAATAACTCTGAAATCATAGGAAGTATTTTATTTAAAAACAAATCGCAAGAACGTTGATTATCACTTGTTAGGGTGGCTAATTCTGTTGTAATGTCCTGTCTGTATGAAGCATGGATTTAAATTCTGCTGCGAGATATTTTTCGTTTATTTTCTGCTTAAGACGTGTTCTGATTCAGTAAAAATACTAAGTATGTCAAAAAATATTGAAAGCTTCACGCAAGTACTTGTAGTATCTTAGGAGCATATTCGTTACGTAGGTACATCTCTTAACTAACAAGTCTATAAATATTGCTATCCTTTTCAGTTTATGGTTTTTGTACAGCCGAATTGTACCAAAATGACAAAGTTAATTCTATTCGCGTTCGGTTGTTTCAAATAAGATTGTTCAATCGATTATTTATCGGAATAGTACCGTGCGCGCAACTAAATTCAAGACTATCGTTAATTGACTCAACTGAACGCAAAGACTAATGCTGAAAACGGAAGAACAAGAAAGATACTTTCTCTTAGCTAAAAACTCTCCTGCATCTTGCACCAGAATAGAACCCATGTCAGACGTGTTAAACTAAATCATATCGTAGAATTTTATAATCTGTAAGGTTAGTAAGAGTAAATAAATCTCGATAAAGTTGACACCTATACCGAAACACCTCGATAACGTTGATAAGTTTCGAATACCGAAACTGTGTCATAGTAAAATGGACCAAACGACCCTTGTTTCAAAGTCATGCATGCAATACTAATATCGCAATGTTTCCTCTTGGGGAGCTGGTTGTAGTCGTATAGTCGAACAAAACCTTGAAACAAGGCAATTTAGGTCCACCACTTTAAGTAGTAGCGTTTCGTTATGGTCGGGCATAAAAATAACTTGGCTATTAATATTTACATCAAGATTAAGTATTCATATTTCTATGACCTAGAATTTAATTTTATTGTTGGCTTTAAAACTGATAGAGGCAAACATTATTTTTTACGCTTATATTACATTGAATAAAATTAAAAAAAAGAGTTCCTTGAGATTAATAGGATGCTATTTTTTGACTTTTGTGACTACCTAGTTATATAAGTTTGTTTTATAACCGATTTTATAATAGTATTTTTTTTTTTTACTTTGACTATTTGTACTTATTTTTTCATGCCTGTAATATGAAACTTGCGTTTTATGCAGAACATAAATAGAAAAGTTGTTTTCGGCTGAACTGTCGATATTTTTCAAGGAAAAAGTGCATGTGATGATAATTCAGTTGAACACAAAACTTAACTGAATTGAGACATGTGAAGACGAAAACACGCCTTTTAACACGTCGTGTTGTCAAATCTACTCGTATGTAAGATTTCAACGAGTTTCAAGATTGAATTGAATCCCTAGTGCAAGTAAGACGTTGAGAGATATCGAGTATCCAATCACAGCTCGAGTTTTTCCATAGGGCTGCCGTATACAGTCAATCTAGATCGTGATCCGCGGTCAAAATTAGATCACATTAGACTCCACAGACCAGAGTCTGCACTAGAACAAAATACGCATATGATTCTCGCCTGTGATTGGCTAGCCACCTCATGAATCACAGGCGAGAATCAAACATCGCAATTTATTCTAGGACAGCTTGTGGCCTGTGGAGTCTTATGCAATCTGTAATTTTGATCGCAGATCACGTTCCAAATTGGCTGTATACGGGCAGCCGTACATCTATAGCTAACGTCTGTAGTGGAAATTTATTAATTTGACAAAATTTCCGCCAGAGGCGTCAATAGATAATGTACAAGACAAGGTACACTCCGTATTAACGCCCCTGGCGGAAATAAAGTGCTTGACGGTCATTATACACTTTAAGTTTTGGTGATTCGATACTCGAAATGCATCAACGTTGATCTTTGGAAACTCGTATTAAGGGTACTGTTACAAGTACAGTTTGTGTACAATCGATTTATCGCCAGTGTCAACTGTCAGCCAATAGATAGGATGGCGATTGTCGCATTGAATGCAAGTTTCATAACAGGGACTGGTCGCAATCACAACAATCTGCAAATGTACATACATTGCTTGAAGTAGTTCGTAGCCACAGAATTCTATAGACAACTGGGTAACCGAGTATTAGATATAAAATATATGAAATCCATAAAACTGTATAACAATAACGTGGTTTCGATAAGACGCAAGCATCTAGAGTCTAGATTCTAGACTCATTTTACGGTAACGCTAACGTATAAGAAATCATAATTTTTGTTGAAAACAACAAAATAACTGTGTAGCGTTATTATTGTTTGTTTGTTGTGTATTGTTCTTTAGAGCCAAAGCGTCTATAGGTTTCTCTGTCTACGTTTTACATGAAATTCAAATTAGTGCAAACCTCAATTAAGGTGGATTGTTCTGTTACACGATCTCCAAAAGTTATTCTTAATAAAGCGTGTAAAAAGGCTAGAATACAGAGCCGCGAAGACAGTTAAAAAAATACAAAAGTTACTTACTTAAAGTTACGTACTTTGTTTTTTTTTTATAATTTCTAATATACAAAACTATAATTTTCAAGTACAAAAATTAAGTATGTATTTAGTTATTGAGAATTCCGCTGTAGGTACAATGTCTCTAAACTAAATTGACAGGACTAAAGATAATACTACCCCTTTCAATATGTTCCTTGCGGGAAAAGATAGCAACAAGTTTACAACCTATTTAGTTTAGAGATTGTGTACTACAGAATAATTAGCATTAGCATTAAAAATAAAATACTATAAGGATTCAAAATGATTTTTGATTATATAATAGGTATTGTCGTCACAATTTTAAAGTTAATCTTATCTATTAAACCTATATCTACAATAATATCACAGGACCTTTATTTTTTAGATTTACTTTTTAATTTAGCCTTATTTTAAATACTTTTGAGCTTGCGTACAATCACAAAAAGTCGAATTTTGTCTTTTATCTTACACATAAATCACAAATATTGATATTTCAAGTATCAAACGTGCATGATTTGCGTCCAAATTATGCTCCATTTAAAATATTATATGGCATTGTTAAAAATAAAATTACTGTTCTATTCTATCAAATTTCTCTCGAAGTATCAAAAATAAATCAAGTCATCGTCATTTAACCCCACAGGCGAATGTTAAACAATAGAATTTGGGCTCAGTTTGGTTACTCTATTCAAATTTGATAAGGTCGATAACATTTGCTGTAACTATTTTATTTAATAATAATAAACTGAATTTCGGAAAATAAGAAAAAAAAGCAAGAAATGACAAAGTTAAGGAAAAGTTGAGTGATAGTGGATGTTTTTCATATTAAATAAAACAGTTAATAAATGCGGGTCAATGACGCAATTATTTTGTGTGCTAAGGGCCTGTTTCACCACCTTCTGATAAGTGACGGATAGCCTAAACGTAAGTTTGTCACTTTCTTTGACATAAAGAAAGTGACAAAGACAAAAGTTGTGAATAAGCTATCCGGCACATATCAGAAGGTGGTGAAACAGGCCCTTAGTTAAATATTGACTAGACTGAGGGTCTGTTTCACCACCTTCTGATAAGTGTCGGATAGCTTGTTCACAAGTTTTGTCTTTGTCACTTGACATAATGTAAGAAAGTGTCAGAACTTACGTTTAGGCTATCCGACACTTATCAGGTGGGGAAACATGCCCTTAAGCATGGAATCCTTTTCACTAAAGAATATCGTGAAAAAGATGGCGATTCTTTTTGCCTCGACAGTTAGTTTTTGTTTAATTTGAAAAAGAAAAACCGCACATTTATGTAACAAATCACACAGGTTTAAATTAAAGCCTTTTTAAAGTCATGGTTTCGATTACAATAATCTCGTCGGAGAAAATGTTATCTTAAAATTAATAAATCACTTAAAAGTAACAGTCACAATACAACAATCATAATATTACGACATAAAAAATCAAACAAAAAAAAAAATAGACTTCCCGTGATACTATCGAAATGAGTACAACAATATAGTAAACAATAATACAAAAGAAAAATTATAAAATAAATGCATATGACACTGTCGAAATGGATTTACAATATCCAAATGGCTTAAAAAAACGTATTTAGAATTTTTCCAGTTGGATTTTTGCTATCCAAATGGATTTATAAATCGTTTGGATTTATTTTTTCTTGGACTTCTTATTGGACGCGCTGGTAGGCTTTGGTATAATGTAGTCCGAGAGCCTGCATTTGTCGAAGCGGGTTCTAGTAATCTCGGTAAGGAGGCGGGAGTCTCGTTGGAGCTGCTGGGTTTCCTCGCCGTAATAGCATTTGTTTTCGCGCGCAAACTCCATGTACTTCCGCCATTTGCAATCGCGCGTGAGACAGGTCGGGTTGCCGATTATTATTAGCTTAGCCTTAGCTCGGGTCAGTGTTACGTTGTAGCGCTGCAAAGTGATACAATTGTATATTTACTATCAACGATTTAAGTACTAATCAAGGATTGATTAATTGAAAGAAAATAATTGAACAAAATGACTGATTTTTAATTCTTTAATCTTTTCTTTTATTCTCGTTTTTTTTTATCTTGATTATTCTGATTTTCAGGATAATTGAATCGTCTATTTTAAGTGCTGTTTCTTGTCTAAAGCCTTAAGTGCGATAAAATTTGCGCATTTGAAAAAACTAAATCGTGTAATTCAGTTGTTAACATTATCATTTACACGTATGTCCAGTTGGATTTATTATATTAAGTAAATAAAATATATATTCAAATGGATTTACATGTATAGAAATAAATTTTATATTTGAACTAAGTTTTGATATTTCTGTAACTTACTTTGTCGTCTACCAAGAATCCGAGCCCATATTTGGCATCATAGTCCAAGAGCCTGCAGTTGGCTCGCACAGTAGACACTAGTATGACACGTTTCTCTTTGCCCTGGAAAGATTCCACGGTTCCGACTTCTATCTCCTTATAGTTCTCGCCGGTCAGCCAGCCTTTCATTTTGTACACCTGTGAAAAATATGATTAAATTCACTCAAACTGGTATTACAGATTTGCTAATACAATAAATAAATTAATATCACATTTAATTTGTACTATGAAAAATGAGAGATATTTTTATCGCGTCAGCAAGACTAGACAGCATTGTCACTTACCACCAGCTGGGTTATTCTGTAACTTAGTTATATTAAGTGTTTTCATAATTTTACACAGTAAAGCAGCAATATATATCGAACTAATTCGTTGGCAACTATTTTCAGTTGCTAACTAAGTTACAGAATAACCCCCCAGGTGACATCAAAGTCAAGGGCTTTTCAAAGAATAATAAAAAAAAATCATACCTGTCTTATGTACGGAGCAATGATACCAATATCTTTAGGCAAGACTTGATGTTTGTCTATCAACGCTATAATGTATCTCTTGAGCATATCAAGTTCCTTCTCATTGAAGTAACTGAAAAGAACAAAATAATATAATAGAATCAAAAAAGATTTTTTTTTCTTTCAATCACTAAAAATTAAAATTGAAAAAAAAATTTTTGAGCCTTAAAACGAGGCTACTTAGGTCTATTTTACTTCAACGTGTTTTGATTTTCGAAATCTAGCGTAGTTATCGAGCAAACACCTCCTAAGCCTACGTGCAAAACGATAAAAAATTTGTTTAAAAACGCTAATTCAGTTGGAAACAGGGCTTGGAAACCGGTAAAAAATCCGAATCCGTTAAGTACATGATGAACTTTTCATTTCGGTTTTGTTCTACCTTTAACCATAATTAACCGGTTTTAGGCAAATAAAGTTCGTAAAATCGGTTTTGTCCAATAAACCGGTTTCGAACGGTTTTTGCCGTCTTACTTCAATGCGCAACTATGTGGTACGTATACATATGTATATAGTGCCGCGACCACCCCCTCCCCTACCCAGTGCCAGAAATCGGTTAATAAGGGTTTTCAATAACGCTCTTTTAACGTTTACACTCCGAACGATAAAATCAACTAAACCTTTAAATAACTGTTAGTAACCGGTTAATTTTAAACCGGTTCCAAGCCTTGGAAACAATCTCTAAAACTAAACTGACAGGTCCATAGATAGCGCTATCCTTTTAGCAATGTTCCCCTGCAGGAAAGATTAGAATTACGTTCAGAACTGTCAATTAAAAGCACTAACTAGCGACCCGCCCCGAATTCGCTCGGACAGTAATCACCCGTTACTATCCCCACCATACATTGTTTTGTTACATCACAAAGGGATTAGGCAGTGTTTTTTATATAAGCTCCCAGGCGGCTTAACTTTTTCCGACATTTTCAACAATTATCGTCATATTTCAACCAATTTACACAAAACCTTTACAAATTATGCACCTTCCTCGTGAATCATTCTGTCTATTGGTGAAAACCAGTAATAGTTTTTAAGTTTATCGCGAACACAGACAAACACGGCGGGGAACTTCTATTAGGGTTCCGTACCTCAAAAGGTAAAAAAAGGAACCCGTCCGTGTGTCATCACCGATTTTCTCAGGAACGGGTGGACCTAGTAAGTTGAAATTTATACCAGATAATAAGGTCTATAGTCCCTATTAGGTGTATAAAAATTAAGGTCCTGAGTCCACACAATAAAAAGATATGGGCAATTTTAGATTTTCACGAAAACTTGTAAGTACCAAAAAAGTGGTAAAAAGCCAGATCTTACAGAACAAATAAAGGAAAAATTTCAAAAAAATAAAAAAGTTGGAAATTAAAGGATGTCCCCATACATACATAGTTGACGCCAATTAAGATAGACCTCTGAGTTGTATGAGCGCTTATACAATTTAGAGGCCTAGCTTAATTAGCATCTTACTTTTTAGGACAAACTAATGATAAACAGTTAATGGGTTGATCATGGTAATGATAAACAGATTGTACTTATACTTCTGGAGTACGGAACCCTCGGTGCACGAGTCTGGCTCGCACTTGGCCGATTTTTTTATATAATATGTGGTGATATCTCACCTAGGGGCATTGCCCATCCTCTGCTCCCGCGAGTGCACAGCGTGGAAGACTACCGCCCGGTCGCCGCCCGGCAGGCCCAGCACACTCACTCGACTCAGGGCATCCAATGGCGCTAAGGGCTGCGAACAGTACTTTCATATTCATTAACTGTATACAAGTAGCGGCACGAAAGTCTAGCGCTGACCTTCAATGCGCAGAGTGCTTAGTCTCAGTTTTAAGCGCTCCAAAACTAAAAGTATCATGATGATCATCATGATCAACCCATTACCGGCTCACTACAGAGCACGGGTCTCCTTCTCAGAGTGAGAAGGGTTTTGGCCATAGTCTACCACGCTGGCCAAGCGGATTGGCAGACTTCACACACCTTTGAGAACACAACAGGCATGCAGGTTTCCTCACGATGTTTTCCTTCACCGTTAAAGCAAGTGATATTTAAATACTTAAAACGCACATAACTCCGAAAAGTTAGAGGTGCGTGCCCCGGGATCGAACCCACGACCTCCGATTAGAAGTCGGTCGTCCTAACCACTAGGCTATCACAGCTAAAAGTATACTATAAGTATACTATTGATCGAATCACAAATGACTCCAGACAAAATGAACCCAAAGACTCTTATTTTAGGTCCATTTTACTTTGAAGTCATTGTGATTAGTGAGTATACTATAAAGTTTTGGAGCGCTCCAAACTGAGACTAAGCACTCAGAAGTCGAAAATAAGGTATCTCGGGGTGTGAGAGGGTCGCGGAGAGGGCGTGGGGATCGTTCGTAAGCACTGATTAGCTCTCGCGGATCCCTCATAAGCGCTGATTGGCTCTCCAATCGTATTGTGTCCCGCTCACTCGTACGACGCTGCGCGCGCTTTTCTCGCCAGCGCTAGACTTTCGTGCCGCTACTTATAATATTTATCTACACTAATTTAAAAAAGCTTTTCCTGACTGACTGGCTCATCATCAGCCTAAAAAACTACTGAAGCTAGAAACTTGAAATTTTCACAGTATTGCTTCCTTTTATAACGTAGGCACACACTAAATTCCACCAATAAGGGGGTTAAATATGCGATGAAAGTTTATATGAAAGTCCGTCATCAGCTAGTTTTCACCCGACTACGGCAAAGTAAAAGGAAGGGTTATTATTTTAGCAGTTTATGTATGTGTTTGTATCAGATTCTGTGTGTTCCACCGTAGCTCCTAAACTACTGGGCCGTTTTTGATGAATGAGGTGTCAAGTGTTTGTATCAGATTTTGTGTGTTCCACCGTAGCGCCTAAACTACTGGGCCGATTTTCATGAATGAGGTGTCAATTGATTCGTTGTTATACGTTGTTTAACTCGTTCCAGCAATGCGCGAGACGGCATTTCAATCATGTACATTAATAATAATAATTGTTATAATGTTATTTTTAAAAAGAGCAACCGCCGAGTTTCTTGCAGGTTCTTCTCGGCTGGAACGGCATTCCGAACCTGTGGTAGATTCAATTGACGATTCAAAAGTACTTGTAAAAGTTTATTTGAATAAAAAACTATTCTATTCTATTCTATTATGGTCCACCGTCGTCCGTCCAGGTGAAATAGGAGTTAGGATTTTTTTGTAATCCTGTGGTCACTCGATGAATTGTAAAACATTGGTGTTATCCATTAGGAAAGACAAGGATTTATTTGTCACCTTCAAGCAGTTGTCGTAGAAGAGCTCGTTGGGGATGGCGAGTATGTCGGGGTCGGAGCGGAAGTTCTGCACCAGCATCGTGATGTACTCCGACTTGTCGTACAGGTTCTCGTGCGTCGTCTTCAAGCGCTCCAGCAGGGAGCGGCCTGAGACCAAACGATAGTTTTTTTGACGTGATAACGTCTTATAAATCGTTGTACGCCGGCTGCACGCACGAAAAAGCGTGATTCATTGTCACGCACCGCCTGAGCCGAGCGTGCAAGCGAGAGCGTGGAACAAGCGATAGAGAGGCACGATCGGCCTACGCGTTCGGCTTCATCGATGTTTTCTTATGACGTTATCACGTAAAATTATCGTCCGTAAAGCGACTTTACAGACAACCCATTTGTATGATAAAATAATTATAGTATGATAGGCTTAGGTTATTATTTAGTTGTAGGCTATTATTATTTACTAGATGATGCCCACGGCTTCGCCCGTGTGGATTTAGGTTTTTAAAAATCCCGTGGGAACTTTTGATTTTCCAGAACAAAAAGTAGCTTATCTGTAGAAACTCGTCCCCAAAACGGAAAAATCCCGTGGGATCCCCACGATTTCGGAATACAATTCCTTACAGCATCAGGGTTGAGGAGTTGGATATGTACCTACTCGAGTTCATTCAACGATAAAGTCTTTAATTGGTATCCCCAATATCAATTTAAAAACCCGAAAGTTTCTAAAACCCATTAGTTTTGGGGATTAGGTCCCTTACAGCATCAGGATTGAGGAGTTGGAATCCAAATTTTTTATAGAACAGGGTCGCAATGTTCCTCTATCGATTAAAAAAAAAATTACGCAAATCGGTTTAGAAATCTCGGAGATATCGGTGTACATAGGTAGAAAAACACAACTCCTCCTTTTTTGAAAGTCGGTTAAAAAAGTAGCCTATGTTACTCCCTGGTTAATTCTCTACTTGTATGTGAAGGTCCCGTCAAAATCGGTTCAGCCGTTCCGAAGATTAGCCCGTTCAAACAGACAGACAGACAGACAAAAATTTTAAAAACGTGTGATTCGGTTATGGTAGCGTTCAAATAACCATATGAGCTTAATATGAGGTAGTTATTTCGATATTACAGACAGACACTTCAATTTTATTTATTAGTATAGATTATAGTATAATTCACCTTTTTTTTTTCAATTTATAATGTTTTTTCTAACAAAGATGCATAAGATTATAGCAGTCACCTAATCCTCTGTCCTTGGAGTCCCGGGATATACAGACGGGGCCCAGTTGCTGCGGGTCGCCGGCCAGGATGAGGCAGCCGCTGGGCGCCAGCAGGCCGGTCACTGGTACCAAGGTGGCCGGCTCGGACGCCTGCGCCGCCTCGTCGATGAACAGGTGTGTCATTTGCAGCTTGTGCGCCGCTTGGCTTCTGGGCCTACAGAAACCAACACAAACTTTACCAAATGCTAACATACGACGGTTGGAACCATACAAACACATAACACTCTCGGAAACGAAGACAGGTGATAGTACTGACAAGATACCAAAAAACATGGAAAAAAACTTTTTTACAAAAAAAATAATTTTTTGTGCAATTCCAGTTTTGGGGAGTTAAACAGAACTGTAATTACAACAAAAATATTTCGTGTATTTTTTTTAAGTTCATAATGTAATTCAAATAAAATCAGCTGACGCTGGAGGAATAATAGCGCTCAGTTTTCGGAAGCGGTCTTCTTATAACCTGTATATTATCTATACTAATACTAAACTAATAAACTAATCTATACTTATCTATACTAATAAATAAAATTGAAGTGTCTGTCTGTAATATCGAAATAACTATCTCATATTAAGCTCATATGGTTATTTGAACGATACTATAACCGAATCACAGGTTTTTAAAATTTTTGTCTGTCTGTCTGTCTGTCTGTCTGTCTGTCTGTCTGTCTGTCTGTCTGTTTGAACGGGCTAATCTTCGGAACGGCTGAACCGATTTTGACGGGACTTTCACATACAAGTAGAGAATTAACCAGGGAGTAATATAGGCTACTTTTTTAACCGACTTTCAAAAAAGGAGGAGTTGTGTTTTTCTACCTATGTACACCGATATCTCCGAGATTTCTGAACCGATTTGCGTAATTTTTTTTTAATCGATAGAAAAACATTGCAACACTGTCCTACAAAAAATTTAGATTCCAACTCCTCAATCCTGATGCTGTAGGGGATCTGATCCCCAACACTAATGGGATTTAGGCACTGTCGGTTATTTAAATTGATATTGGGGATACCAATTAAAGACTATTGTTGAATGACCTCGAGTAGGTACATGTCCAACTCCTCAACCCTGATGCTGCATTCCGAAATCGTAAGGATCCCACGCAATTTTTCCGTTTTGTGGACGGGTTACTACTTACTACAGATAGGCTACTTTTTGTTCTGGAAAATCAAAGTTCCCACGAGATTTTTACAAACCACACGGGCGAAGCCGTGGGCATCATCTAGTAATATAATAAAGCGGAAGAGTTTGTTTGTTTGAACGCGCTAATCTCAGGAACTACTGGACCGATTTCAAAAATTCTTTCACCGTTGGATATGTAAGTGATCCTTTAGTGCTATAGGCTATATATTATGTACCACGGGCGAAGCCGGGGCGGACTGCTAGTCAAGGATAAAACAGCGAAGTAGTAGGAAAACGCGTGCCAAATTGTAATGCACAGTTGTGCACTTTCCAAAATCACGCCCAGTACACACCGAGATTTCCGAATACGAAACGATTCACGAAAAATAACCGTGAAAGTTAACTGTAACCACAGAAGTTCAGAAATAAAATGCATTAAATTAAGTGTTTATTTGAGCACGCGTGAATTCTTGTGATGATCGCCAGTATCACTATATATTATGGTGGTTCAAAGTATTTAAAGCAGCCACTCACGATCCATATTTGGCGGCGTGCAGCAGTGTGGTGACGAACACCCTGTACATGGAGACCTGCACGTTGCTCACGGAGAAGAAGCTCTCATAGCTCGTGCCGTTGGACACCGGCGCCAACGCCGCTGGCATCACGGTCCTGAACAAATATTACTAGTTTATGAAACGGTTGCATAATAGAGGTTATTAAAACATGAGTGCTAGGTTTAAAAAACGAGCCGCAGGTGAGTTTTTTAATAGTATCACACGAGTGTTTTAATACCTAATTATGTAGAGTTTCTTATCTAAACTCATATCTTAAAATCCAAACCATAAAATCTTGGTAATATTTTGCTGGCAAAAGATTGTTGGTCGGTGGCTGGTGGAGTTAAATTCTCTTCAGTATCACTGCTAGACATTTTTCCGCACAAAAACCACGTCTTGTAAAATTTTGAGTAACAAAAACAACAAATAAAAAATTTAAATAATATAACTAGCGTATGGCGCCAAAATTCAGTTGTTACAAAATGTGCGTGCAGACTGCAGTGTCAAGTGATGTCTATTGTCTATGGTCAATTATGGTAGCGCCACACTCTGGCCGCCGCGCCGTCACGTCTAAACAAAAATCCGGGAAGAAAATATGCTCTATATTAATTCGTATAATATCTAAAATTATAGTAGGTAATACAATAGTCATAGACAATACAATAAGTCTCACGTAAACGACCAAGGAAGTCGCGCGAATTTCCCGCCATGGCTCAAAAATTTAGAACCCAGAGTCGTGACTCGACCAGACCTGTACTATAATGGAGAAAAAATTATTTTATAGCATTATTTTGCAAGAATTTCCTAACAAAAAAGTGTTATAATGAATTTTTTTTAAATATTATAGATGTATGTGAATAAAGTAGGCCAATATATTATGATACATTTTGATTTCTTAATCAGGATTTTAAGATATGAGAGTAGATAATAGTAGTTTATGAAACGGTTGCATAATAGAGGTTATTAAAACACGAGTGTTAGTTTAAAAAACGAGCCGCAGGCGAGTTTTTTAGTAGTATTACACGAGTGTTTTAATAACTAATTATGTAGAGTTTCATACACTACTTTATCTAAGCTCATCAATAGGTATCTTACGTATAAAAGAAAAGACTAAGAAATTAACAAAAAATTTTATTATAATAAGTATTCATGTTTTGGATATTGCAATTTATAAATGTACTGAATTCTTCAGGGGAGAACGTTTTTGCATTTTTTCCCTTGAAGCCCTGCGATTTTCTTTTTAAAACAGCAATCAGTCTTGTGTATTTAATAATATCGATTTGGTTGTAGATACTCAATATACTTTTGAGCATTGGGTATTTAGCCCATAAGGACAAAGACTTAAAGTTATTTGATAATTCTTGGAAATATGCTAGCATTACATTTTCTGAAAATGAAGTGGTTTTTTTCAAAATTTTCCAACTCATAAAATCTTGGTAACATTTATCGTAAATTTTCTTTGATTTTGCTGGCAAAAGATTATTTGTCATTCCCGATGCTATTTCCAGAATGTCTGGTGGAGTTAAATTCTCTTCAGTATCACTGCTAGACATTTTTCCGCGCAACAAAAATCACTTGCAAAATTTTGAGTTACAAAAACTGAATAGTAAATAAATAATAAATTAAAAATTTAAATAATAGGCGCCAAAATTCAATTGTCAATTTCGAATGTGCGGTGCGTGCAGTGCGTCTATGGTCAATTATGGTAGCACTACACTCTGTCCTCTGGCCGCATCTTGCTACCGCCACACTTTCGCAGTAGTAGTAATAGGGTAACTTTGATAGCGGGATAATCATTGTAAGTAACAAAATTAAACTAACTAACTATTGTAAACTAACTATTGTACCTATTTCTTTTAAAATGTTTCTTTTGTTTAATTTATGTTTTTTTGGTGTACAATAAAGTATTAAATAATAATAATAATAATAAACACCCGGCATGGCTCAAAAATACCAGAACCCAGTGCCTGTACTATAATGTAGAAAAAATTATTTTTTAACATTGTTTTGCAATAATTTCCTAACAAAGTAGTGTTATAATGAACTTTTTTAATTTTTTTTTTAAATATTATAGATGTATGTGAATAAAGTAGTCCAATATATGACACATTTTGATTTCATATTCGGAATTTTATGATATGAGAGTAGATAAACACATTTATTACACTATGTAACATAGAAACCAGTATTAGTTATTTTAGGGAACTATGTATACAAACGGTATATAAATGTATACATATAAGCTCACGAGTATTTTTGTCGGAGTTTGCCCGACTAGTTTCGAATCCGTCCGGGGCCCTTCGTCACGAGCATGATCACGCTGCGCGGCGCAAAGCGGACGCAGAGCATGAACATGCTCATGACTAAGGTCCTTGGATAGTTTGGTACTGTGTTATTTTTTTTTAAACTCAATCTAATGTTAAACAAAATAAAACCAATTGAAATAATTAAGTGAAATATGTTTTCTTTTGTTGTTTGCTTTGTAAATTTGTATTTTGTATAATTATAGTTTATGCATGCACAAAATTTCCTTATTTTCTCTAAAATAATGATATTTGAAGGGTATGAAATTCATAACTTACATTTTATAATTTAGTAGACAATTACTTTAATTTAGTAGACAGTACATAGACAATGAAAAAAATGACAAATCAATAATTAGGCTCAGTTTTAGATCTAGATGAATAAAGGATAGGTGCAATAAGTGTAACCTTAAGAATTAAATTAATTCACAATAATTACAACCCATTTACTAAAAGATTGGACCTGGTGTCGATGACGTCATTGCAACGTACTGCGAACCGTATTGACGCGACAGGACGAATGCGGGTGGTGAGCGGGGAAGTGGGAGAGGCGTCACATTCCAGCGAGGTCCAATCTTTTAGTAAGCGGGTTGTACTGTCGTCTATTGATTTAGTAAGCGTAATATAAACATTAGACAGTGGTTAAAAAAGCATACCATTCCCTGGACTGTGAGTTAGCGCGCAACAGGAAGTTGGAGATGTTAAGCCTCTTGTTATACTGCATGAGCATCATGGCGATGTGGTCGGCCGCCATGTTGGAGTCTGTGCACACCATCACGCGGTTCTTTGGCTTTTGCAACACCAACTGCAGACAATGCTCACATTGAACACCCCACACTTCTAACCGGATACGAAGGATTTTTTAATCTGTTTATTTTATTGGGATTTTTATCTACATGGATATATCACAAGTTCACAACCCTATCAATAAAATACGAAGGATAATAGACAAGTCTTTGGATCCAAACGGCACATGACAATGTCCTGTGGAAACCTTTGCAGTTGGTGTCTGTGGGATCTATTAAAAGGTAGTTAATTAGACAGCAGAAAATAATTATACCGGATTTTGATCAAACAAACATCAGTCACTGCATTACACAGTCTAGTTACAGCAGTGGTATGGTTTGGTTACAACACTATAAGTTTTGCTGTCACCTTTACATTGTGGTAAAAAAATGCAAATGTGGTAAGCAAAACCTATAGTTGTAATGGTTGAAAAAAAAACAACAATGATAATTTACAGGCTGTATATTGTATAACTAAAGACTCAGAAAACTATTCAAGTTAAGATGGTTAGGAAGCAAAAGTAATGGTTATCAAATCAAATCAAATAAACTTTATTCAAAATTGGTACACTGTACACTTTTTGAACGTCAATTTAGGTACAGGCAATGGTGATAATTATTTACGGAAACTAAAACTAAAACTACGAGGGTTCCAAACGCGCCCTGGTCTGAGAAGAGCCCACAACAAACTCAGCCGGGTTTATTTTTTTTTTATTATCACCATCTTACAATATGGTATAATAGCCATAAAAATTATTTGAACTGTTGGCTTTTAGAGCAATCTATGTCCATGGATTTTTGTCATTAAAAAAATCTTTTAAGCTATAGTAAGACTTTTCAATTAATTTGCGTTTAATAAAACCTTTGAACTTATTGAGAGACATATCCAAAATGTTCTCTGGCAACATATTATAAAAAAGTACAGAATTACCAACAAATGATTTTCTAACTTTTCGCAGCCTAGTAGTGGGCAACACAAGTTTATCTTTATTTCTAAGATTAATGATAAGAAAGTCACTTTTTTTCTTAAAATTATCGATATTTTTGTGTACATATGTACATATGTGTGTTAATACCAGCAACTCTCTTTATTCTGCCCTACCTGTATGATAGCCTCGACGATGGTCATAGTCTTGCCGGTGCCGGGCGGCCCGAACACGATGTACGGCGCCCTGCCCGACGTGCCCGACACTATGTGCTCCACGGCCGACCTTTGCTCCGTGTTGCTCGCTATCAGCGGGTTGTAGAATCTGCAAAAGTTCATACAAATCTATACTAATATTATAAAACTGAAGAGTTAGTTTGTTTGAACGCGCTAATCTCAGGAAATACTGGACTGATTTGAAAAATTTCACCGTTGGATATTTACGTGATCCCTGAGTGCTATAGGCTATATATACAGGGTTAAATAAAAAATACCAGAAAGCTCTCGACACGTAATTGTTATCATTGAAACTAACAACTTTTGTTCTACGACTTTTCAAAATTCCGCACTATTTTTTTTCATACAAAATAATTAAAACAATATGTTATTTCTCTAAAGTGACATTACTCTGTGCGCACAGAGTCGAGACTCGAGACCAAGACACGTGACGTGCGTTCGTGCGGCGTTGCCAATGTTACAGAGTAGCTACAAGGAGAGAATCTATGTAAACTATTGAATATTAAATATTTCACAAAATATCGAGTTAAAAAAAAAGTCGTAGAACAAAAGTTGTTAGTTTTAATGATAAAAATTACATGCCGAGAGCTTTCTGGTATTTTTTATTTAACCCTGTATACCACGGAAGAAGCCGGGGCGGACCGCTAGTATATTATTAAGAAGTGTTTACTTTGGCACGCGCGAATTCTTAGTAAATAGTGACGATCACCAATCTACTCTATACATAATATATTATGTCTGTGGTTCGCTGTTTCAGCGAAAAGAGTGAGGAAGCAGATAGTTCGACACTGTGGCTAATTCTGTTGTACACAATCTCTAAACCTAAACTAAATTGACAAGTTTAAAAAGAGTGCTATCCCCTTCAGCAGGGAGGATTGTGAAAGAGACAGGAATATATTTAGACCTGTCATTTTAGTTTAGATTTAGAGATTGTGTACAACAGAATCGGCCACACTGTCCGTGACAGCTGAAACTTCACCCCTCGCAGCACCGCAGTCCCGTCGTGACCACGATCCCATGCAACTGGATAAAAATATCGACAGACAAACAAACATTTTTATCGTTGTATGTACCCGTATTTTACACTAGTCGATGCCCGCGACTTCGTATGGATTCATATAAATCTCATACAAACTATCAAGTTGAAAGTTCCAACCCCTATTTAACCCGCTTAGGGGTTGAATTTTCAAAATTCCTTAACAGATGCCTACGTTATCCTATCTGCATGCCTTTCAGCTCAATTCATCCAGTGGTCTGAGCTGTGCATTGATAGATCAGTCAGTCAGTCAGTCAACTTTTCCTTTTATATATTTAGATTATACTATGTGGTTAAACCCCGATATAAGCCTTAAATCATTAGTGTGTGGTTCACTCACTCAGTGATCTGTTTGAGGGGAATCTTCTTGGCGACGGGCGCGGGGAAGATCCGGCTCTCCTGCTTGGAGCTGAACACGTTGGACACGGCTTCGTGCATGCGCTCCATGGGCACGCGCGACATCAGGAAATGAATGTCGTACAGCGCGTCCACGCTGTAGTAATTTTGACCGAATCTGGAACAAAATGAGTGAATTTTGTATGAAAACTCTCATGATTGTGTCCTGTTATTATGCTGTATGTTATATGTTATGTCTTAGATGTGTTAGGTTGCTCTAAAAGCGTATAGCTATAATCACTTAGTTTAAATCATGTCGTAAGATGGCGGAAACATACATAGCACGAACAAGCGGTGGGGAAGCGATTATGAACCTTATTCCCTTGTCATAAGGCTCTCCGTAACAATACAATTACTTTTTCATCCTGCATCTTTTAGCTCCACCACTATCGGACCAGCTGACGTTCGGATCTGTGTGCTTAGTCTAAGATCGGAGCACTCGAAAACGAACTCGAAAACTATTGATCGATTTCAGAGTAAAATAGACCTAAAATGGCTTGTATTAAGGTTTGAGTTCGCCAATACATTCAGCATTCGAACACAACGAGCGCCCCAAGCAGAAATGTTGTAAAATACATATTCGAACTATGGAATTACGACTTTAAAATACGAGTATTTGAGTTCATTTTGCTCTGAATTCACTTGTGATTCGATCAATAGTTTTCGAGTGCTCCGATCTTAGACTAAGCACTCTGTTAAGTGTTAGGGGAAAACTATTCTTATGATTTTTCAGTCGGTATAAAATGACTTGCTCAACTGTAGAGCTACCTCCCGTACTACAAATCACAACCCAACCCGACGCTATAAACATCGGCACGTACATCGAACGCTGAAGGACGGTGGAGGGGTTAGCTAGGATGCCCCGCGCACGTCCAGTGTACAGTCGCGTTCTTTATTGTATTGTTATTGCGGTTAATTTTTGTTGTTATATTTTGTTAAGATTGAGTTTGTTAATTTGTTTTTTATTAAGTTTGTTTGTGACTTTGAACAGTGAATATGCCTAGAAAAAATACTATTTTGAGAAGGCAGGCACAAGTAATAGCTAAATTAAATAGGTACTATTAAATAATTAAAGCAATGATTGTATTACGTACGCGACAGTACAGCTGCGCATGGCAGCTAACACCTCCACGTTTCGTTCAGCGTTCGATGTACGTGCCGATGTTTATACTTAATGAGTACAATCGCAGTAATTTCCATTCCAGAATCACACTAAAAATACGCAACACACCGCGTCAGTGTCGCGCGTTAAAAGTATGCTCCCACCATTAATAATTTTATAATTCAAGCAATCTTTACACTTACGAATTGTCCATATTGGCTAACTGAACGTGGCTGTCGTTGATTTCTTTGATGGTACTTTCAAATACAACTTGGGGGTTATCTTGGGGGCGTATGTAGACGCGATCACCTGAAATAGGTTTTATTTATTAAAAAATAAAATAATAACATTCTATAACGCTCTTACAAGTACTTTTGAATCGTCAATTGAATCTACCTCTATTTTCTATATCTACATTCAGGTTCTTACCTCTCAATAACGAAGGTCTTTTCTCAGCTAATCCAGGAACTTCTAAATAAAATCCTTCAGCTTTTTTTTCGATTTTCACACCAGACATGTTAAATTTCTGGAATAGAAAAAAATTTCTTAGAAACTTTTTTTATTTGAAGATAAAGCCGCTCAAGTGCAAGTCAAACTCGCGCAAGACAGGGTTCCATACAAACACACATCAATATTTTGAACCCCCGACGCAAAAACGACGGGGTGTTATAAGTTTGACGTGTCTCTGTGTGTGTGTGTGTGTGTGTGTGTGTGTACGTGTGTGTGTGTCTGTCTGTTCCCCTGTGGCGCTCAAACGGGTGGACCGATTTGAATACGGGTTTTTTTTTGTTTGAAAGGTGAATTAGTCGAGTGTTGTTAGCTATATTTGAAAAATATCGGTCCAAGATGGCCGCCGCTACAAAATGGCAGATTACATATTTTTTCACAACTCCCTTAATATGGGTATCAAATGAAAGGGCTTCACTAGTAGAATAGCACTATTGCAAATCCAAGATAGCCGCTGCCACAAAATGGCGAATGTCGGGGGTTTTTTAAATTTTTAATTTATACTTGTTCTAGTAAATAACAAGATTATCTTATTATTACTTGTTTAATAAGTATACATGTTTAATTATATTAAGTACCTACCTACTACTACTACTAAATAGCTATCTACTTCAAGGCAAAAAAAAAACAACCAACCAATTAAGTGATATACCGGCACCCTCAGAGTATGGAAGCCTAATTTTTATTGTGTTGTTTAACTTTGTATTACCATTCTTCAACTAGAGCTAAAAGTTAAAAGAAATAACGTTAAAAAATACTTCTTTTTCTTTGAGGTTTTAGTACTGGATTTAAAAATTTTTTTAATTTTTATTATTTAGTACGTTATATTCTGTGATATCTCCTGGATATCTATTACGGCTAAAGCTGCAGATCCCCATGACAGACAGACAGAGGGAAAGACAGAGGGAACACTAAAAAGTACAAAACCATATACATAATATAATAGAAAAAGTGAAGAATTCTACATACCCTCAAATTGATCCTAGCAATGATTTCCTCCCACCACAGTAAATGGTGGAAGTAAATCATGTAATTGTTTTTGGTGGGGCCCTCGTCGAATATTGCTCTGAAACAAGAACAATAATAATTACATATCTAAATCTAAATATGTAAAAGTAAAAGGTGGACTGACTGACTGATCTATCAACGCACAGCTCATACCACTGGAAGGATTTGGGCTGAAATTTGGCATGCAGATTAGCTATTATTACTGAGAGCTATTATGACATAGGCATCTGCTAAGAAATTATTTTTTAAAATTCAACCCTTTTCTAAAATCCCTTGGGAACTCTTATGATTTTTCGGGCTATGCCCTTCTCTAAGATCTAGTCTATTGCTATTTCCAAATTTCGTCAGAATCGGTGCAGTGGTTTAGGCATGAAAGTGTAACATACAGACAGAGTTACTTTCACAATTATAATATTAAGGGCCTGTTTCACCACCTTCTGATAAGTATTGGATATTATCGCACAACTTTGGTCTTTGTCACTTGACATAAAGTAAGAAAGTGATGAAACTTACATGTAGGTTATCCAACACTTATAAGGTGGTGAAACAGGCCCTTAGTATGGATTCTTAAGAAGCCCTGATAACAATGAGGAGAATTACCTAGTGGATACGAGCAGCAATCTCAGTTTCTCCATGACTTCGGAGGGCATCTGCAGCCCTTCTAACGCCTTCTCCTCCAAGCCTCGCGGCAGAAGCACCTTCAGTAGCTTTGGGATCTTGAATTTTAGTTGATATGGCCTAGAATCATCATCATCATCATGATCAACCCATTACCGGCTCACTACAGAGCACGGGTCTCCTCTCAGAGTGAGAAGGGTTTTGGCCATAGTCTACCACGCTGGCCAAGCGGATTGGCAGACTTCACACACCTTAGAGAACGTTATGGAGAACTCTCAGGCATGCAGGTTTCCTCGCGATGTTTTCCTTCACCGTTAAAGCAAGTGATATTTAAATACTTAAAACGCACATAACTCAGAAAAGTTAGAGGTGCATGCCCGGGATCGAGGCCACGACCTCAGATTAGAAGTCGGTCGTCCTACCACTATCACAGCTTTTTGGCCTAGAATAACAATTTATAATTTTCTTTAAAGTCCGATTCGCACATATGAGTGGAGCATCAGTGCCGCGGCCGGCGCAGTTCCGGCACAGTGAAAAATATGTCATTCTCTATGAACTGTCACTGAAACACTGCATCCTCACTGATACGGACAGGTATGAACGCGTTCATTGAGAATGTATGAAAATAAAAATAATGAATGTATGAAAGATGTGTTAATATGCCCGAATTGGGTTTAATAGGTTTTATGGATTTAGACCACTAGGTAGAGTTGTGGGTTTTTAAAATTTTAAAAAAGTTTTTAAAATTTTAAAAACCCACTGTTGTGGGTTTTTAAAATTTTTAATTTTGTCCTGATTTAACCATTTCTAACCAGCTTCAGCTTTGTAAGTGGCCTCTCTTCAAAAGTAAAGCGGCAACACTGATTTCATCGTTACATTTTCATTTTTATATTAAAACAAACCCATAAATTTAACCACCCACCAAATACCACATCCAACCCATGTTTTTTACCCATTCATTTCTAAATTGTGTCTGGTGGGGAAGCTTCCGCGCTGGCTTTTAATTTTTTTTTTTTTGGTATTTTTATTGGTTAAAAAAGCAATCTTACACATGGGTTGTTGACGCTATAAAATGATCAGCTGGCTCCCACTCTGCATTGGTATAGGGGCTTCTGTTGCTTACGTGTTGTACTTCATGCTCTTGCACTAATACTACCTGCAAAAACAATATATTATGTTCATTGTTTATTGATAAGTTGCTTAGCATTTTTGTTATTTGTTGTAAAATGTTGTACACAATCCCTAAACTAAATTGACAGAGAAATATGTGATCTCTTTCAGCAGGGATTATTGTGAAAAAGATAGCATTTAGACCCGTCAATTTAGTTAAGATATTGTGTACAACAGAACTATACCCGAACTTTTAACTTGATGCAGTAAACTGACATTTAAAAATGTAATTCTGTAAAATAATGTTGTCAACCTAATAGTGATCCTATAAAAAAAAATAGTGATCATTTCCTTTTATCTATAATTATAATCATAAAAAATTTTGACTGTTACATAAGAAGATCTTAAAATAATTGTATTTAGTAGGAACAATCTATCTCTAACAGGAACACAATATTTAACGTTTTACTGACTACAATTTCATACAAAAGTTAGATTAATACAGTTACATAATTAGGAAGTTATTACAGGTAACATTATCTACTATATCATCTTTAATATAAATGTTCTTAATATTATTCTTATTATAAAATCTTTAATATACTGTAGTGATAAAGGATAAAATAAAATAATTAATGTTGTGATGATGTCAAAAAGTAGCAACTCATGAAACGTCAGTTTACTGCATCGAATTAAAATCTATATGACTATAGTAGTCTGTAAAATGAAAATGTTGCTAAAGACAAATATATAGATTTCAGGTACGATTGAATATAGAAAATTCTAAACAATGGCTGTGTATATGATTTGACATGCATGTTCTTACCATTTCACGAATAAATATGAGGTTTTTCTCATCGCTTCGTCGGAAAAATGTGAACATAATCGGCATCTCATATTGACCAATCTCTGGAGCATAGAACTGGACACTAACTTCCTCTTTTACTGTTGACTCTGAACAAAATAATTGTTTTTTCAGTGACCAAATAATAATAATCATTAACTGAGGAATTTTGACATAGATTTTATAGAGGCAGTTTTTAGGTTTCCATAGTAAAACAAGGATACCTTATAGTTATTCCAATCCATCTTTTTATCCATGTGTGCCACAGACATTTTAACTATTAAAGAGACAAAGTTGAAATTTGGCAGAGTTGTAGAAACTTGATATAGTGTTATACTAAAATCTTGAAACTATTTATTTCAGCTAACTGAACATAAAAATAAAAATAGAAAAATTTATATGCACCCTCGAATTAGGCATCATTGAATAATTATTTTACAAAAAAAAAACAGGTTTTTTTAAATTGTAATTACTTGGACAGAGAAAATGGCAAAACTAGTTGGTTAAAAAAGTCCTTATAACAACATAATAATGGGTGTGATATTATGTAAGTGATAATGAACCTACATTAACTTGTAAGCACTTTTAAATTAGTAATTCATATTTATCAACCTTATCTGTGCATTATATTCACAGATACAAACAGTACTTGCTAATCTTAACGAGCGCTATGAACATAGCCGCATTTCGGTGTGTAGGACGCAAATATCAGTGAGATGAAGCGGAGCGTAAAGACAGCATATTCCACGCACACTACCTTTCACCCACATGCATCCTACCAATATAACTTAAGTCTTGACTGTACCATGCACATGTTCGCCGCGTATTCAGAGCGGCCATAAAGATTGGCGATTACTGTATTTTAAGAACCTACATTATTGCAGACAAGCTGGCAGACAAAATTAAACGTCCCCATGTTCTTTTTTTTAGTTTGTATGCTCAAAGTAACAATATATTCATTGAAATATTTTCATTCACTTTTCAATTTTCAACAAAAGCAGCAGACATCTGATATCAGATAGATATGCTATTACTTGGAATTCTGTGGTTTTTGCCATTTACTTATAATAATAATAATACACACCTCAATTAAATTACATTATTACAATAGTAAGTATAGCTTACTAGAAAGTATGATAACTATGTATAAACATTGAATACTCACTCTTACACAAAATATTTGGTTCACCACCGAAAACAAATGGGTGATCATTCATTTGGTACTGCGGCTGTGGGTGCGCCAGCTGTATGCCAACCACCAACAGATCTTCATTTTTCATATCATTGGTGATCTTGAATGAGAACTTGACGCTTTGATTCGGTTTCACCTGAAAATTACAAGCTCTTGAATAAGATTGTCTCACTTGTTTTACTCAGAAACCAGAGGTATAATCGGTGGTATGATATTACGAATTATTTTGATGACCTTGTCAGTGGTGAGTGCTGTGGTCTCATAAGCAAGAGGTCTCGGATTCTCTGCAGGAGCAATTTGTGATTTTATAATTTCTAAATTGAGTCTGGTCTGGAGGCTTCAGCGATGGCTAGTTACCACCTTACCCGCAAAGCTGTGCCGCCGTTATTTCGCGTTCTAGTACACGCCGCGTAAAAACCGAACAGGGGTATGGGTTTAATAAACACTGGCACACCTCTTCCAGGTTGACCCCCATGCACCTTAGACTGTATCATCACTACATCAGGTGAAATTGCAGTCAAGGACTAACTTATGCTGATAGGAATGATTTTAAATCGATTACAAATTTGTAACTAAAAATCATATCATCTCTGATATGACGCTGCTACACTGGTATTATAAAATGTTTTAAAACATTATTGAACATTAACTAACACTATAACATTTGTTAGATTTTATTATGATTTGTTAGATGCTTTAATGCTCCCACACTGATGAAAATGTTGTAATATTGCTGCATAACATTTTATAACTATCAGTTCAGACCTACATTCCTTGTTATAATTTGTTATACTTTGTTGCAATTTGTTTAATAACATTAATGCTAAATAATGTTGCATAAACATGAAAACATTTGAAAACTTTTGCTAACATTTATTGACAAAATGATAACTAATAGGTAAATGTTCAATAACATTTTTTAACTGCTGTGTGGCAGCACCAATACACACTAAAACATGCAAAGTATAGAAAGAGATTTAAGAGGTATTCTTACGTAAATCCTAATTTTGTGATGATCAGTATCTTGCACCTTAGTAGTTGTAGCTTCAGGATAGGGTGTGCTCTCCGCACTGCCCAATATGATCACACCCTCTCGGTTCTTACTGAAGAATTTCCTGTAAACAAACTTAATATTTCACAATCCATACTAATATAAATGCTAAAGTAATCTATTTGTCGCTGATAACTTTTCATGGTTGAGCTTTTGGATAAACCTTTACAAAATTTGCTTTTACATTTAGCTGAGTTTGGGCCTTTTGATTGGCACAACACATATTAAACTTTAGATTATTAGTTAAGTTAGATTCTAAGACCAAAGTTGAGTGAATGAATATTGTGTTTAACAAGTGTCTGATCAACAAATAAACCTTATTCTATTCTATTCTATAAAATTTGGCACAGAAATAGCTTGCATCCTGGTGATTGACACAGGTTACTTTAAATTGCAGAAAATCAAAGAGTTCCCATAGGAGTTTAAAAAATGCATTTAGATAACACTGCAGACAAAAGTAAGTAACCCATAAAACAAAGCTAGTTACTTTGCATGTATGGAATTTATGTTTACAACATTCAAACTCCAGCTAGAAGTATCTGTTACAAGTAATAATGGGTTCAGTGGTTTATGAGAAGGTAACAATCAGATAAACTTATACAGAGACACTTTAGCATTTATAAGTACCTAATATTAATTGCATCATTTGGACTGTGTAATTTCTGCAAATTGTTTGTATGTTGAGTGTGTTGTATGTTTACATTTAACCCCCTTAAATAAGTTTAAACAAGTTTTGGAGTTTTAAAAGAACTTTGAATAAATTGAGTATCCTTCTATATTGAATATTGATTGCATTATTTACTTTTTGGGGATAAAATGCTTAACCAAGTAAGTAATTTTTCGTGTCGGAAAGAAGTCAGAAGTGTCATGAACTCATGATTCAAGAGTTGAGAGAAATAGGCAATTAGAAATTAACTAAATGAATCGAATTTAACTAAATGAACTTACTTGTTGTTTTTATAGTTGAGTAATATCAGATTACACTGGTGTTTCGGTGTATCATTATGATAGACATCAGAGTTTTCATCATAATGTTCGTCGACGATGCCACACACTTCACAATACATTTTTGCTGAAAAATATACGAACGTCGAACACTGATTTATAAAGTTAAGTTCTTTTTTAAATAAGTTTAAATTCAAATATCGAAATCTGGGCCCTTTACTGAAAAGTACAACAACAAAGAACAGCTGCTAAAGTTTGGCTAAAGTAAAAAAAAACGCGGTGAATAAATCATGTCAGTTCATGATGGTCGTTAAAGGTATGTTAAAGGTCGTAAAACTTTGAAACATGAAATGTTTAAACGCTCACCTTTTCAATCGTGGTTTTGTGGTACGGTACAACTAAATAGAATTTAGAAACGTCTAGAAACTTAGAGCTTTTCACAATTTCAACAAGACAAGCACACGAACACACGAACAAAAACGAAATGAAATGAAGCGATAGCGAACAGTGAACACGGAACAAAAACTCAGCCGAAAAATGCGCTAAAGGAAGTTGGAAATCCCCGAACGAAATGGTGAAATCACCACAGAGTCAGATAAACTTCACAGATAATGATTCGTATCGGAGACTTGTAGGTAGGGCTGAGCTGCGTGCTACTACCGGGGTCCATAGGTGGCGGATAATGGATCGGCGGTAAGATATTACTGCTTGCTGTTTCGACAGTCCCCGACCATGCAGCGGCAGAGTTGGAGGGCGTGGTGGGTATTTCTTGGAGGAAATACCTTATAAAATGCTACAAAAGACCCGATGAAAACTCTGTGACCTGGCGAGTAAGTGCCGCCAGTAAATAAGCACTCCCTGTACCTGAGCAGCTGCAGGTACAGTAGGGCATCGAGTGGAGATTATGTGGATCGGTACAGTCGGTGCTCACCATTGTCACTACGTGACAAACAGCGATGTGGAAGGCAAAGGGAAAACCACCACATTACTTTTCTCAGGACAATCATTATGGCAAGTACAACACAAAATACGGCCCTCAGTCCCCGGCAGACCTTCAATGGTCAGAGGGTGCGAAGAATCCCCGGGTGTGCCGTAAAGATTGCTACATGGAATGTGAGAAGCATGTACACATGCGTAAAGTATAAAAATATTATACAAGAGATGCAGAGATTAGACATTGACGTTCTGGGGATTAGTGAGTCAAGATTAAAGGGTACTGGCGTAAAAGAATCAGATGATACTATCACATATTACAGCGGTAATGATGATAAAGAACATATGTATGGTGTTGCTGTTATGATCAAGAAACATCTAAAGAACTCGGTATTGAATTTTCTCCCAGTATCAGATCGGGTGATGCTATTACAACTAAAAGCAACGCCAACCAATATTAACATCGTACAGGTATACGCCCCAACAGGTGCCAAATCACAAGACATTTTAATCAGCCCCTTTTATAATGACATCAAACAAGTTCTAGCCAATTTAAAAGCCCACGAATGCAACATTGTTATGGGCGATTTTAATGCCAAAATTGGCATGGGCGTCGTAAACGGCACTGTTGGAAAATTTGGTCTGGGGGAACGTAACGAACGCGGTGATCGCTTGGTCGAATTTTGTCAAGAAGAAAAGCTTATGGTTACCAACACATTCTTCAAACTACCACCTCGTCGGCTGTATACTTGGACATCTCCATCTCATACACCTGAAAACATCATCAGGAACCAAATAGATTATATACTGGTAAACGAGCGTTTTAAGAACAGTTTCAAATCTGCAAAAACTTATCCAGGTGCTGATATAAACTCGGATCATAACCCAGTTGTTGCAACTGTTGCTATTAAAATGAAGAAATTATCAGCGCCCACAAAGAAACAGATTATAAACATCACAAAATTGAGAGACAAGGATACAAAATTGAAACTTCAGGGCACGCTCAATAACAGGATAAATGTCCTCCAGCATCAGGAACTATCTCGTCCCCTAGAAATAAACAGAACTTGGGAAAGTCTTAAAACAGTCATAGTAAAGACCTCGGCAGAAATACTAACTGCACCAACAATAGTTGGAAAGAAAGACTGGATTACTGAAGACATACTGAAATTGATGACAGAGAGACGAGAGATGAAGGGTGTTAATATGGATAAGTATAAGGCTCTACATCGGGAAATTGGTCAAAGGTGCAAAGTAGCTAAAGAAAAATGGGCTAATGATAAATGTCAAGAAATAGAAGAACTACAAGGAAAACATGATTACTTTAATATGTTTAAGAAAATCAAGACACTAGTAGGTATGAAACAGTCAAAAGCCTCTCATATTCTTATAGACGAGAATGGAAAATTCGTAATGTCGATGGAAGAAAAATTAAGAACTTGGGAAAATTACGTACGGCAATTGTTTAGCGACACCAGAAGTTACCAACAGCTAAACAATCCAGATAATAACAGACCTGACATAACGAAGGAAGAAGTGATTTACGCAATAAAATCTGCAAAACCAAAGAAAGCTGTTGGGCCTGACGAAATTCCCAGTGATATTCTAAAGCTGTTCTCGGAAGAAAATATACCAATTATAGTCCATCTGTTTAATGGTATATATCAAACTGGTCTGATACCCCAAGATTGGCTATTCTCCACCTTCGTAGCCCTCCCTAAAACCAGCAGTGCCAAGAGATGCAACGAATATAGAACAATATCTTTAATGAGTCACGTTTTAAAAATTTTCTTAAAGATCATCCATAACCGAATTTACAAAAAAGTAGAAGAAAATATTTCAGATACTCAATTCGGCTTTAGAAATGGGTTTGGTACTCGAGATGCACTCTTTGGTTATCAAGTATTATTACAGCGTTGCTTGGATATGAACAGATCAGTATATATATGTTTTATCGATTATGAAAAAGCTTTCGATCGAGTACAGCATGACAAGCTTATTGAAATTCTAAGTCATTTAGGTCTTGATTCAGCAGACTTGACAGTTATTAAAAACCTATACTGGCAACAAAAAGCACGAGTGCGGGTTGACCAAGAAATGACAAAAGATATTGACATACAGCGGGGTGTACGACAAGGTTGTATACTGTCCCCCTTGCTATTTAATATATATGCTGAAGCAATATTTGCAGAAGCCCTGGAAAATGCCGAAGAGGGTATTGTAGTCAATGGGCACCCGATAAATAACTTGCGGTACGCAGATGACACCATTTTATTAGCGTCAAACTTTAACGACTTGCAAAATTTGCTTCAACGCCTGGATAGCACTAGCGCTGGGTACGGTTTAAACATCAACATAAAAAAGACTAAGATTATGATCGTTGGTAAATCGCAAGCTTCCGTAACACCAGACTTAGAGAGAGCGCTCACGGAGCGGTTCGCACCCGCGCCCGCCGCGGTTGCGGGCCCGCAATACTCGAAATTCATACAAATGTCGAGTGCAAAACTCACGACGCGATTTACTCCCGCAGAGTTGGCGGTTGCTCGCGGCTCCCGCAGAAGGCGGGCAGCGGGCGCCCGCGAGCTTTGCGGGCGTCGCCCGCAAGCTCTGCGGTTTGTCGGCGGGCGCGATCGCATTTTTCTTATAGGAGGAGCTGGCGAACAAAACGGTATAGTTGCATCAAACTAAAGAGTAAGAGTCTTTATTTGCAAAAATGTGGTACAAATATTATGGATCTTAAAGCTTATTGTCTTCCAACACATTTATCTAATAAATTAGTGTGCAAATTGAATTATTGATTTTAAGACTAAACAAAATGACGTATCTAAGTAGCATACATGTCAACGTTCTAAAGATATAAATATAAAATTAATTGCAATAAATAGAATTTATGTCATACCTATATTCTTTTAAATTGTAAAAACATTTCTCCATGAGCCAGTTCTTTAGTTTTACTTTAAAAGTTTGAAGAGGCATGGCCTGTATTGATTCAGGTAACCTATTAAATATTAATTATTAAATATTAATATTAAACTGAATGACATACTTACAGTGAGCTTTGGCGTGGATTTTTATTTACCCATATGTAGTTTGTGACTTTATTGAACATAATAATATGTTAAATTCAGTTTGCTATCTCATATAAGTTAACGGAAGCAATAATTAATTAATATTGCAAGCAATAACTTGTTTGTGTAAACACATAACTCCAGAAGCAGACTATCAATTAATATTAAAACTAAATCAAACTATTATTAAAATATCTGCGTTTATCACCCGCACATAACTCAATTTATATCAACTCAGAGATTAGTTTAACTGAGATCTATTTTCAAATATATTTTATACTAATTAATTAATTACACTCAGCCAAGTCCAAAATGGCAGCATTTATTCGATGAGGGTGTGATTGCTATCGCAGCCCTCAATCAAATATCACGACCTAGACGCTGAAGCATCTAATAGTCGGTTGAGTCTTTGGAGGAGACTCAATTCATGGCTTCGAATTACCCGTATTTATACCAATAATTCAAGATGGCGGTTCGGCGCCACTGAATGAATCAAATGTCAGTTAATTATAACCTATTTCAATTATGAAATTAATAATTCGTAAACCATTTCTAAAAATTCTAATTAATTTTCAACAATAATCTATCATTAGTATGTCAGTCTGACATTTGTAAGTTAGTTTAGGCCAATTTCAACATAAATTGTTTAAAAACTTTTTTAGTGAATAAAGTTTTTAAATGATAAACTTTTTAATTAAAAAAAAATTCTTAATAAAAAAAAAAAAAATTTTTCTTCTGAAAAAGAAATAATCATTTTGATTCACATCTTACAAAGTATGGAAATTAATCTATTTTGAACGAAAACGTGCTCGATTATTCAAATCTTTCGAAACTTTATTGTAATTATGCCGTTATGATCGAAACCACGACCTATGGATGCAATTTTGATACAGTTGCGGGCCGTTTTAAGTAAAATTAAGTTGATATTCTTATTCAGCAAGCCAAAGACCATCGGATTAAAAAATATAACATTTTGTTCGCCAGCTCTTCATATATAACTATAACCGCCGGTCTTGCGGGCGTCGCCCGCCAACTCGGCGGGCGACGCCCGCAGCCGCGGCGGCTGCGGTCCCGCAAAAACAAGCGGGCTCGTGAGCGCGCTCTCTCTAACCTCTCTCCCGCAGCCGCGGCGGGCGCGATTCCAAACCGCTCCGTGAGCGCTCTCCGTTAGTCGTAAGAAACCAGATCGTCGAAAGAGTCAGCTCGTACAAGCAGGGCTCGGAAACCGGTAAAAAATCCGAACCGGTTAAGGCCTAAGTACATAGTGAACTTTTCATTTCGGTTTTGTTCTACCTTTACCCAAAATTAACCGGTTTGAGGCAAATAAAGTTCTTAAATAGGTTTCGTTGAATAAACCGGTTTTAACCTATTTTAACCGGTTTTTGCCGTCTTTTTTCAATGCGCAGCCATTTGGTAGGTACGTAAAAATAAAATTACTAGGTACCTATTCAGCGTTCAGTCGAAAACAAATATCGCATTACGTCAACGCGCAGGGAGACACAAAATTATTTTATGAGATGGTAACGTGGTGGCACCAGTTATGGACAGGGTTAAGCGCCGAGTCAAACATGAGGAGCTATAACTTTTTTATTATTTAATCTAGAGTGTTATAATTTTACAATGATATACTCAGATATACAGAGCTTCTCACTAACTGCTAAAATTTAGAAATAGTCGAACGAGTTTTGAAATATGGAAACCTAAAAACGATCAACTGAAATATGTAAAAATCTTTATGATGGACAGTCTAAATCCAGTTATGGACACCCAGTGATGGACAGTTCGTTTTATCCGATTACTGCAAAGCCAAAAGGAAGGGTTTAGATTTTTGTAGTCTATGTATGTATGTTTGTATCCAATTTTTTGTTCTAGCGAAGCACCTAAACTACTGGGCCAATGTTGATGAATGAGGTGTTAATTGATTCGTTGTTATAGTTTGGGGGTGACATAGGCTACATTTTATATGCGAAAAAATCGAGAAGTGACGTTCGCACAGCTAAATTGGAATATTAAGTTAGTTTTAGATAGACATAACAGATGGCGCCACTAGCCGCTTGCCCCGCCTTTTCTTCCATTAGTACACAATTGAATACACGTTTTTCTAAATTATTATTTTTAACCCCGACGCAAAACGAAGGGGTGTTATAAGTTTGACGTGTCTGTGTGTGTATGTGTGTCTGTCTTTTCCCCTGTAGTGCTCAAACGGGTGAACCGATTTGAATGCAGTTTTATTTCGTTTGAAAGGTAAATTAGTCGACAGTGTTGTTAGCTATGTTTGATGAAAATCAAACCAACATGGCCGTCGCTACAAAATGGCGGATTACATATTTTATCACAACTGCCTTAATATGGGTATCAAATGAAAGGACTTGACTAGTAGAATAGCACTATGCAAATCCAAGATGGCCGCCGCCACAAAATGGCGAATGTCAGGGGTTTTTTAAATTTTTAATTTATACTTGTATACTATTATGAGTAGTCGGGTTTTAGTTTAAGTATTTAAATATCACTTGCTTTAACGGTGAAGGAAAACATCTTGAGGAAACCTGCATGCCTGAGAGTTCTCCATAACGTTCTCAAAGGTGTGTGAAGTCTGCCAATCCGCATGGCCAGCGTGGTAGACTATGGCTAAAACCCTTCTCACTCTGAGAGGAGACCCGTGCTCTATAGTGAGCCGGTAATGAGTTGATCATGATGATGATGATGATGGGTTTTCGTTTACGAACTTTATCTCTTGTTTTATTTTATATGGATTGTGGGCAAACGAGCAAGCGGGTCACCTGATGTTGAGTGATTACCACGGCCCATGAACATTTGCATCACCAAAGGAACCACTAATACGTTGCCGGCTTTTAAAGAATTTGTTGATCCGCCCCTTGATTATTTCGAATAATATATAAATATAAAAGTTACGTAGAAAAACCAAGGTTCGTCACATTTCAATTTGACACTTGTCTATTTGAGGACGTTTACAAAATGGTTCCATAATTTTTTATTTGCTTCAACTTCTTAATCCTGATGCTGTAGGGTACTACCCACCTAAACTAAAGGGATTCGGGAACTGTCCACTATGACTTCATAGTTTTGGTACCAAGCTTAGATTGGATCATGGACCTCTGAGTCCCAGCTCCTTAATCCTGATGCAGCACGATACTGCTCACATAAGCAGCGAGGAATTTTCGCCTGTTTTTTGAAAAGATGAATAAGTGTTTTTCTAGGCCTATTACCTGTAAAAGGTTTCCTTTCTTCTTGCGTAATAATTACTTGGACACTGTCCAAGAGGGCAAAAGGTGATCCTTAGCTATGGAGAATATTCTTTCTAGGTGAAAGAAGGTTCCTCATTCATAGCTACTCGTATGACACGTTTTACTATTAACACTTCTTTATTTTGTGTTAATATAGAGCTAGGCCCCATATTGCATACAAGCGGATGCCTGTGACTTCGTCCACGTGGATTTAGGTTTATTATAATCCCGCGGGAACTCTTTGTTTTTTCTAAGCTCCTTTGAGCTCATACCTACATTTCTAAAAAATGTTAAAAGTGGCGCATCTAAATAGAACTACAATAATAAGTATTAATTTTTTAACCCTTTCCCACCCATCAGATTTTTTTTTTGCATGGAAACCATAATTATTTTTTTAAAACAAGTATAATATTGTTATAAATAAAAAATATCAACTGCTTGATAATTTTTTTTCTCTTTCACTTTTGATCACAATATTTTTTAGTCAAAAAAATTATATTTTCGGAATCACCTTTTCAACCCCTTTAATTTGAGACCCCACTTGATAAGATTTGAAGGAAAAAAATTTTTAAGATGCAATCCTTCTACTATACCGAACTGAACCGATTTGGCTGAAATTTTGATGGAGATACATTATGCCATGACTTAACACATAGGCTACTTTTTATCCTGAAAAACTCCACAGTTCCCACGGGATTTTGAAAAAACCAAAATCTATAGCTACGGTTATAGGTAGATTACTATAGCAAACCTCCTTGAAAGTAGCTATAAAAGTTGCATAAGGAAGCGGGAACGGGAACCGGAAATCCACGATTCCCTTGGGATTTGTGACAAGTATAAATTAAAAAATTTAAAAACCCCCGACATTCGCCATTTTGTGGTGGCGGCCATCTTGATTTTCATCAAACATAGCTAACAACACTCTCGACTAATTCACCTTGCAAACAAAAAAAACCGCATTCAAATCGGTTCATCCGTTTGAGCGCTACAGGGGAACAGACAGACACACACACACACAGAGAGAGAGAGAGACACGTCAAACTTATAACATCCCGTCGTTTTTGCGTCGGGGGTTAAAAAACCGAAATTCACGCGGGCAGAAGCTAGTTAAACTATACAAGTTTAATTTTGACTTGTAATTGTGTTTAAATGATAAGAATAGATAGGTCCATGACTGGATTTTTGATGTGTTTCCGATCCAGTAATGGACATCCCCTCTAAAACTTGAAAATAACTCTATGTCGCATTTATTCCTTCACAAGCATGTTTTAAAGTTTATATCTAAGTGATTTAATCATTGTAAATTTACATTTTAATCAGAAACGAGAATCCATCGATCAAAACGTTTATTTACCTTCTTAGCGATTTGCTTAAGAAAACTATTGAAATCGAAAGATATTTGCACACAACATTTTGTTCGCCTTGCCATTTTAAAACAAAATGGCCGTTTCATATGATATTTGTCAATATGACAAACAGATCCCTATTCTACATGGTTTAAATGTTGCCAGCGGTAAAACTCTAATCTAGCTCTTATTTTTGTTAAAAACGGTGAAGGTGGTCAGCTACTGGTGCCTGGTCCATACCTGGCGACACCACGTTATGTAAGTATGGTTTGTTATTTTAATACATGTATTTTTAGATTATTTAAGTACCTAAGTATATATTTTAATAATTGATTTATGTTTACGTACGTACCTACTTATACAGATTCGTACCCAATAACCCATCACTCCAAACACGATCTCATTGATTGTCTACCCAATAGTCAACCGCTTTTTCCGGAAAGTGAGCAATGTTATAGTGATGGAAAGAAATATTTTCGTAAGATATATCTATGTATGTAGGGTGGATGCTCCTGGTGGTGTGTGTGTATGCGTGTGTAGTGTGTGTATGTGTAAGCATGCATGGATGAATGAGTGTGGATTGCAGGCTAAGTTTGTGTATATGTAGCTTTTATATGTACATATGTGATTGAGTAAAATGTGACAGTGTGGAATATGTATAGGTATAGATTTTGTCATGATGAAAAAAAGAAATGTGGATCGTAATCAGTTTTTTTTATTCAACTACAAGTTAGCCCTTGACTGCAATCTCACCAGATGGTAAATGATGATGTAGTCTAAGATAAAAGCGGGCTAACTTGGAAGAGATATCTATGTATACCCCTGATCGGTTTCTACACGGCATTGTACCGAAACGCTAAATCGCTTGGCGGCACGGCTTTGCCAGTAGGGTGGTAACCAGCCACGGCTTGAGCCTCGCACCAGACCAGACAAGAGACAATTTAGAAATTATAAAATCCCAAATTGCCCCTGCCAGGAATCGAACCCGGGACCTCCCACTTATAAGAAAGACCACAGAGCTCACCAATGCGCCAGGGAGGTCGTTTATTGCAAGTACTTTCTATAAATATATTATCTTTACAGGTGACTCTCAAAAGACAAGTTGAAAATTCTGATGAAGATGATTCTTAATCAATAAAATTATTATCTACCAAATCATTTATTAATTATTATTAATAATCCTAATCCCTAATCCTAATCCCTAATCCTTAGGTACCAAAAATTACAAGCACATATTTGGTAGATAGGCCAGTCAAATTTTAGGTATGTACATTAAAATCGCAATCAAACGGCTAGTTCTGATTTTTTTATATGTTGTTAGGACCACTACCAGTAGTCTAAATCCAATTTTGCAGCTTCGAAAGACCTGTGCTAATTTTGCAGCACTTGAAAAACCACAAAATTTGCACTCTTTTTGGTTTTTTCAATATAAGTCCTAAACTGCGCGTTTCTTAAAAAAATATTTTCTGTAATTTTTTAAGTATACTATAATTGCTACAATTTAAGACCAGAACTAGTTCTTTCAATACAATATTAACTGTGATTAGGGAACGCAAATCTCGCGAGATTGGGGCTCAAGCGAGATCCAGCGAGTTTATGGAATAACAATACTGCGAGATCTCGCCAATTTCGAGATCTCGCGAGATTAGCAGTTTGATGTGTTTTTTTGCAAATAAATAATCACAATATTTAAATAAATTAGGAAAAAAATTATAAATATTGTAAGCATTACAAGATAAACATTTATTTTCACGAATTTTTTCAATAGACTTGTATGCATCAAACATTGTTTGACGTATCTGTCTATAATTTTTTTATAAACTTCTAAGTAGTAAACTCTGACATCTATCAAAAATGTCATGAATAACAAATGAAAGAAACAACCAGTCTTCTCTTCTAATATCAAACAAAAATCTTTTAGTAATAAAACAGTTTTTTTTTATAACAAACAAAACAACGAGAAGTCAAAAAAATGAAACTTATTATCTAAGTTGTGTTGACTATTAAACTGAGATAATATTATCAATTAAATGAAACTATATCTATTCAGTAGATCCATTAGATATTACAGATTAATTAACAACATATACCAATTACCTAGTCAGACTATTAGAAATTACAGATTAATTAACAAAATATATCGATCAAATGAAAGATTTATTCAGTTCAAATCACAAGTCATTATTACGAATTATTTTGAAAGTAGCTCTTTGAGAAGCACAAAATGCCCAAAGAATCATCTGTTAAACGGAAACGCACCGAACAAAACCAACAGATCGCAACTCCGTCCACTCCATGTCAGTCCGCGCTTCGAATAAGACGTTTATATGCTCGAGTGCAATCTCGTTAAACTCGCGAGATCTCGCCTTTTTTTCATCCAAGATCAATCTCGCTAAAAAAGGCCGAGATCTCGCGAGATCTCAGCCTTTCTTAACGAGATTGCATTCCCTAACTGAGATACAGCTCTCCAAAAATTTACAATTATTTCCAAAAAAGTGAAATTTTAAGAATTGGTCAACTTTCGACAAGAAATATATGTTAAAATTATTATTAAGTATTTTTATTAAGTATTTATAATGTTATTTATTCAAGAAAAAAAATTATTTATATTATTATTGATATTTATTGATTTTTATGAAAAATATAACTTATAATAACTTGCATTATAAGGACAATAAGAGTGCCGAGCAATATAAGTCGTAAACTACGCATTTTGTTAACATTTTCTCATTTTATATACATTTTTAAAGTAGACTAACATTGCTACAATTTGAAACCAGAATCAACTCTGTAGCTTTAATACTATTGCTGCGATACAGCTCTCCTAAAATTGAACTTTTTTCCAGAAACGTTAAATTTTAAGATTTGGTCAATTTTCGACCGCGATCTTAGAGATAATACTCTTTTTACGGGTAGAATTATAGGTAAAAATGTTGTAAAAAATCTAATTAGCTTTAATTAAAAGTTAGTACGATGTCTCTAGGCTATAATATAGTTTACTAACCAAAAAGAGTGCAAAAATTTCACGGTTTTTCAAGTGCTGCGAAGTTAGCACAGGTCTTTCAAAACTGCAAAATTTGATTTAAACTACTGGTAGTGATATTAACAACACATAAAAAAATCAGAACTAGCCGTTTGATTGCGATTTTAGTGATTTTTGAGTCAAATTTGACAGGCCTAAGATGAAGATTATATGATACAAGTTTTAAACACCGCTAATTCTGATACTGAATGTCTCAACAAACAAAAAAAAAGAAATGAAAGTGATTATGAATAAATAATGCATGTTGTCCTTAGGCATAATGGGAATTTTTTTTATATAGCTTGCTCCAACGGGATTTTTTTTTTAAATAAGGCAGCATTTTTCCGTACCCTGTATCCTTCAATTATCGCTTATAACGAGCGCGAGAGCGTAATTTGCTGGATTTCTTGTAAAATTGCTACTTCCAAGTTCGGTTTCCGTCGTTTGGTAAGAAATAAATTTCGTATAATCTATAAAAAAAATTGCCTCATTGTTTGTCAAGTCAAGGTTGTAAAAAAATCTATATCTATTTCTTCGAAAATTCTTTTAAATTTTGGAGAAGGGTCTTTGTTAGCGTGAAAATGAAATAAAATTAAAACGATAAAAGAGTTCCTATTTTTAAGAAGTTGCGGGTAACATATAATTTTCTATCAAACATAATATGAGGACTGACTTTGGGAACATAAATGCCGGGGAAAGGCATAAAGGTGCCAAGCTTAGGCAATTAGCACTTTTTTTTTAATAAATAAAATAAAATACTTCTTTATGGGTACGAAAAGCAGGTATTAATAGGACCAAATAGGACACATAAAGTCGAAAGCATCAAGTATTAGAAAAAAAAATTATTTTACTGAAATTGCTTCGTTTAACACGTCTACGAATTTTTAAACGTGACACAACCGTTAAATTGCCGACATATGGAACATCAACCCTATCCCAATGTGGAGTTGGCATAAAACAAAAATAATATTAAATTTTTTTTTTACATGAAATATAGTATTGCCAATTAATAAATAGAATAAGAATTTTATTTAACAAAGCGTTAAACACAAACGCGAAAGCAAGTAGGTGCATGTCTGACGTCCGTTCTGTTTATTTATTAGGTAGGTATAGCGCCGCGGCCAGCTCGGCGCGCGTGCCGACCGCCCCCTCCCCTATTCCTCTTGCGGTGTAAACCGGTTAATATGGGTTTTCAATAAGCTCTTTTAACGGTTACACTCCGAACGATAAAATCAACTTTAACCTTTAATAACCGTTATTAACCGGTTAATTTTTAACCGGTTCCGAGCCTTGCGTACAAGTACTTAGGCTGTATCGTCAATGACCAAAGTGATCACGGCGTGGAAATCAAATGCCGAATAGAACAAGCCCGCAATGCGTTTATGAAGTTGCGCCACTTACTCTGCAACCGATCTCTTAAGATCTCTACTAGGGTGCGTCTGGCACGGTGCTACGTGTTTTCGGTTCTTCTGTATGGCGTTGAGTCATGGACCTTAACCCAAAATACGAGCAATCGCTTAGAGGCTTTTGAAATGTGGGTGTACAGAAGAATTTTGAAAATATCATGGACGGATAGAGTCTCTAACGAAAGGATTTTGCAGATGATCAATAAAAAAGTGGAAATATTAAACATCATAAAGAAACGCAAATTAGAATATCTGGGCCATATAATGCGCAGCAATAAGTACCAACTGCTCCAGCTTATAATGCAGGGGAAGATACAAGGAAGGAGACCCCCTGGAAGAAGACGAACCTCATGGCTTAAAAATCTCAGGACGTGGTTCAAATTGAGTACCAGATCCTTGTTTCGTGCGGCTGTCTCTAAAATCAAAATTGCCAGAATGATAGCCAACCTCCGGTAGGAGATGGCACCATAAGAAGAAGAAGATCGGAGACTTGCGAATTGCGATGCATCTATTAAAATACCACGGGACATTTCGAATTTCGATATTTTTGACGTGATAACGTCAAATAGACTACATATGCAGCCGGCTTTCTTATTATTATTGACGTGATAACGTCTTAATTAAATCGTTGAACGCCGGCTACACGCACGAAAAAACATGACTCATTGTCACGTCCCGCGTGGCATAAGCGGTGGTTAAACCATTAAACGCTGTTTCTCTATGACCGTATGACGTTTATTACGTAAAATTATTAGGTATCGTCCGTAAATCGACTTAGACAAGAATTTTTTTATTATAACTCCACTTAATAGAATTAACGTTACCGGTTAATATTTTTAACGTTAATTTCCAATTATCGTTAAGTTACCTTACGCGCTTACCATTATTAAAATAACGGTGATCTCGTAAGGTGTAAGGGAAAAGCTTAAAAATCTTTAAAAGGCATGTTAATTTGTAGCTACGTAAATATGTGAGAATTATGCAGCAATTATTAACGACAGAAAATAACGTTATTGTTCTTTAATCTTACTTTTTACCGTTATATATTAACGTTTAAATACTGTTAATGTGCCCAGTTAATACTATTATTTTTACTGTTAATAAAGTTTATAGTGAAATTTAACGTTATTTATTGTCTTAAACTTGTTAACGTAATAATCAAGAACTTTGCTAATTTTAAAGTAGAGTCTGGTATTGTAACGTGTATTGCGGAATTTAAACATCGGACTATGTTGAACTTGAATGTGTTGAATCACCGCCAATCACAGCTTTTTGATCATCAACCTAACCATCAACCACCCACCCGCCAATTTTTTGTAGGTGCGTACAATGTTAAATGTATTAGGTATGTAATCTTTTCCAACAACTACTCTAATCTACTGTTTTCGTCTATCGTAATCTACATACTTTCAGGAAGGTTTTCACAGCACACCTACTTAGTTATTATTCATTATGGATTTACATGCGTAAATCAATCCATATAATATCTAGGTATCACTAATATTTTTTTTGATCGGTACACCGATTTTTCTGAGATTGCTGGACTAAAGTCGGTTTAATTTTTCCTAAAAAATAGCTTGTTTAATAGAGAGGACAAAATATAATCAAGACGGAGTCCTCCATGGAGGTACTAAGTAGGTACATTTACTTACTAATTTAAATATCTACTAATTTATGCGATTGGTTTACACAAACAACAAGAGTTTTCTGGCGATATTTAAGCATGTATGTTTAAGTATTTTGGACCTATGGATTGATAAAATAAAAAGACAGTAGACAATTAATTTTCATCCAATGATTTATTTGATTAAATAACATTAGCTATTGAGCACCACGGCCCGCTGAATCACGGGAGATCTTCCGGCAAGGCATTGGTTCACGCGAGCAACACGAGCGAGTTGTCGAGCAGCTCGTCCCTCTTCGCGTGGCCGTAGATCCCGCTGCACATGTGGCTGAGGAAGAAGCGCTGGCGGCTGTCGGGCGTGTACCCGAGCCCGGTGCACTCGTGGAACGTGCTGTCGCAGAGGAAGCCGCGCGCCCACTTCTGCCCGTATCTAGTAGTCTTAGTCCATTTTTAGGCAGTTTTTATTTTAAGCATTTCATGTTTAGGAAAGGTAAGTACCTAAGTTTGTTAGTCCTATGGATTGATAAAAATAAAAAGGCATTAGATAATTAATTTTCATCCAATGATTTATTTGATTAAACAACATTAGCTATTGAGCACCACGGCCCGCTGAATCACGGGAGATCTTCCGGCAAGGCATTGGTTCACGCGAGCAACACGAGCGAGTTGTCGGGCAGCTCGTCCCTCTTCACGTGGCCGTAGATCCCGCTGCGCATGTGGCTGAGGAAGAAGCGCTGGCGGCTGTCGGGCGTGTACCCGAGCCCGGTGCACTCGTGGAACGTGCTGTCGCAGAGGAAGCCGCGCGCCCACTTCTGCCCGTATCTAGTAGTCTTAGTCCATTTTTAGGCAGTTTTTATTTTAAGCATTTCATGTTTAGGAAAGGTAAGTACCTAAGTTTGTTAGTCCTATGGATTGATAAAAATAAAAAGGCATTAGATAATTAATTTTCATCCAATGATTTATTTGATTAAACAACATTAGCTATTGAGCACCACGGCCCGCTGAATCACGGGAGATCTTCCGGCAAGGCATTGGTTCACGCGAGCAACACGAGCGAGTTGTCGGGCAGCTCGTCCCTCTTCACGTGGCCGTAGATCCCGCTGCGCATGTGGCTGAGGAAGAAGCGCTGGCGGCTGTCGGGCGTGTACCCGAGCCCGGTGCACTCGTGGAACGTGCTGTCGCAGAGGAAGCCGCGCGCCCACTTCTGCCCGTATCTAGTAGTCTTAGTCCATTTTTAGGCAGTTTTTATTTTAAGCATTTCATGTTTAGGAAAGGTAAGTACCTAAGTTTGTTAGTCCTATGGATTGATAAAAATAAAAAGGCATTAGATAATTAATTTTCATCCAATGATTTATTTGATTAAACAACATTAGCTATTGAGCACCACGGCCCGCTGAATCACGGGAGATCTTCCGGCAAGGCATTGGTTCACGCGAGCAACACGAGCGAGTTGTCGGGCAGCTCGTCCCTCTTCACGTGGCCGTAGATCCCGCTGCGCATGTGGCTGAGGAAGAAGCGCTGGCGGCTGTCGGGCGTGTACCCGAGCCCGGTGCACTCGTGGAACGTGCTGTCGCAGAGGAAGCCGCGCGCCCACTTCTGCCCGTATCTAGTAGTCTTAGTCCATTTTTAGGCAGTTTTTATTTTAAGCATTTCATGTTTAGGAAAGGTAAGTACCTAAGTTTGTTAGTCCTATGGATTGATAAAAATAAAAAGGCATTAGATAATTAATTTTCATCCAATGATTTATTTGATTAAACAACATTAGCTATTGAGCACCACGGCCCGCTGAATCACGGGAGATCTTCCGGCAAGGCATTGGTTCACGCGAGCAACACGAGCGAGTTGTCGGGCAGCTCGTCCCTCTTCACGTGGCCGTAGATCCCGCTGCGCATGTGGCTGAGGAAGAAGCGCTGGCGGCTGTCGGGCGTGTACCCGAGCCCGGTGCACTCGTGGAACGTGCTGTCGCAGAGGAAGCCGCGCGCCCACTTCTGCCCGTATCTAGTAGTCTTAGTCCATTTTTAGGCAGTTTTTATTTTAAGCATTTCATGTTTAGGAAAGGTAAGTACCTAAGTTTGTTAGTCCTATGGATGGATAAAAATAAAAAGGCATTAGATAATTAATTTTCATCCAATGATTTATTTGATTAAACAACATTAGCTATTGAGCACCACGGCCCGCTGAATCACGGGAGATCTTCCGGCAAGGCATTGGTTCACGCGAGCAACACGAGCGAGTTGTCGGGCAGCTCGTCCCTCTTCACGTGGCCGTAGATCCCGCTGCGCATGTGGCTGAGGAAGAAGCGCTGGCGGCTGTCGGGCGTGTACCCGAGCCCGGTGCACTCGTGGAACGTGCTGTCGCAGAGGAAGCCGCGCGCCCACTTCTGCCCGTATCTAGTAGTCTTAGTCCATTTTTAGGCAGTTTTTATTTTAAGCATTTCATGTTTAGGAAAGGTAAGTACCTAAGTTTGTTAGTCCTATGGATTGATAAAAATAAAAAGGCATTAGATAATTAATTTTCATCCAATGATTTATTTGATTAAACAACATTAGCTATTGAGCACCACGGCCCGCTGAATCACGGGAGATCTTCCGGCAAGGCATTGGTTCACGCGAGCAACACGAGCGAGTTGTCGGGCAGCTCGTCCCTCTTCACGTGGCCGTAGATCCCGCTGCGCATGTGGCTGAGGAAGAAGCGCTGGCGGCTGTCGGGCGTGTACCCGAGCCCGGTGCACTCGTGGAACGTGCTGTCGCAGAGGAAGCCGCGCGCCCACTTCTGCCCGTATCTAGTAGTCTTAGTCCATTTTTAGGCAGTTTTTATTTTAAGCATTTCATGTTTAGGAAAGGTAAGTACCTAAGTTTGTTAGTCCTATGGATTGATAAAAATAAAAAGGCATTAGATAATTAATTTTCATCCAATGATTTATTTGATTAAACAACATTAGCTATTGAGCACCACGGCCCGCTGAATCACGGGAGATCTTCCGGCAAGGCATTGGTTCACGCGAGCAACACGAGCGAGTTGTCGGGCAGCTCGTCCCTCTTCACGTGGCCGTAGATCCCGCTGCGCATGTGGCTGAGGAAGAAGCGCTGGCGGCTGTCGGGCGTGTACCCGAGCCCGGTGCACTCGTGGAACGTGCTGTCGCAGAGGAAGCCGCGCGCGCACTTCTGCCCGTAGTAGTCGTAGTCCATTTTCTCGGTGCACTGTTCCTTTGGTCCCTGTGGAAAATGATCAGCATTAATTCTTGGCTCAACCTGGGTTCTACTTTTAGATCCTACAATACAAGTGAAGATTGAAAGTTAAACCGACTTCATTACACCTTAACAGACCATATCTAGAAGCATGGGCGTCGCCAAGGGGGAGCAGATAAGAGCAGCTGCTCCCCCTAAAGATTAGAAAAAATATATATTATAGCCAAATTCAACCAAAGTCTTAAATTCACTTAAGTAGGTACTTGACTTTAAATAGGTTAGTAGGTACTTAATTAATAACAGTCAAGTCAAGAGCTTGTACTTAACACTTGCTCTACAGCTTCATAACCTCTCGAATGTACTCAAAATTCATAGATACTTTTACTTCCCCTCCTTGCCCACCAGCTAGCGACTCTTGTCTTTCAGACTGCTGAACTGATTTTGATAAAACATGCACTGTTCCCTAAATTGAAGTAAATGTTAGTCAATAATAAGTCAATATAAGTGCTGTCGAATTGATAACTTTTTTGAAGTCGGAGGAGCAACTCAAACGTCATTTTCGGTCTATGGAAGAAACATGTGTCCATACCCGGTAGCAGTCCAAGCGATTGCCGCAGACCTCGTTGACGTAGGTGCCCCGCAGACAGCGCTTGTACATCTTGTTGCCCTTGGACACGTCGCACACCTCGCGCGTGGGGATGCCGCTGGGGGACGCCTCGCACACGGGACATTCCACCAGCATCCTATACAATATACACAACTAGCGACCCGCCCCGGCTTCGCACGGGTAGTGATCACCCGCTACTATTCCACCATACATTGTTTTGTTATATCTTAAAGGGATTAGGCATCGTTTTAGAGGAAAGCTCCCAGGCGGCTTGACTTTTTCCGACATTTTCAACAATTATCGTCATATTTCAACCAATTTACACCAATACCTTAAAAAAATATACTTACATCTAAACCTTCCTCATAAATCATTCTGTCTATATAAAACTAAGTATATAAAACCGCATGAAAATCCGTTCAGTAGCTTTTGATTTTATCGACACAGACAGACAGAAGCGACGCGGGGAGACTAAGTATATCTATACAGCCAGCAGTCAGCACACAGATAAGCCCAACGTAAAAAAATAAAATAATCGGTAAAAAAATATAATCAATTTCAATTCTGCACAATGAAGGTACTTATTTATACAAATATCGTAATTCTTAAGTATTCATGAAAATGATAGACAAAAAAAATATAATTCGTAAGTACCTACCTAAGTACTATGTAATCGAGCTCACAACGTCGACTCGATTGTATCCCTGATTCGCTCAGCTCGTCCCTTTCGATGACTGTGTGGATCACGTAGCTCTCGTAACGAGCCAGACGATGATCAAAAGCTTTTAATAGAAAGTACATAAACCAAAGATAATAAAAAAATAGGCAAAAACAAATTGAGCTCACATCTATTAATTGATATCGAATTATCCTTCCGACTCGCGAGGCCCGTCCCTCTCGATTAGATTGCGGGACTCGTAGTCTCCGTAGAAAACCAACTCACGGCGCTCACAAGCTTTATTGAAAGTACATGATAAACTAAAGATCTTAATAATAAAATAAAAGGCAAAGAAAATTCGTAAGTACCATAATTTATTTGAGTTCACAACATCTATTGACACCGAATTACCCGTCCGATTCGCGAGGCCCGTCCCTCTCGATGAGGTTGCGGGACTCGTAGCCTCTGTTGTAGTGAGCCAGGCAGGCGGTGCTCAGTAGGAGCATGATTGAAAGTACTGGATGCATGGTCGGAGTTCTAGAAAGATATTTTTAATTCATCTACCAGTTAGCCCTTGACTGCGATCTCACTTGATGTTAAGTGACGATGCAGTCAATGGAAACAGGCTCACCAGGAACAGGTGGGGCAGTTTTGATTAAACGCATAGGCCTGATCGGTTTCTACATGGCATCGTACCGAAATGCTGAATCGCTTGGCGGCACGGTTTTGTTGGTTGTTCAGGGTGGTAACTGCTGAAATTTCCCACCGACCAGATCAGAGACAACATAAATTCCCAAATTAACCCTACTGGGAATCAAACCCGGGACCTTCCACTTCAGCTCGTGAGGAAAGGAAGAAGAAAGAAAATGGATTTTTCTCAGGTCTGGTATGTTCGGGGGGCTTTCCCGCTCGTAGTCGTACCGCTAGAATATAGCGTAAAGCGTGGAAAACGTTTAAAAGTAGGTATAACCCGCGGCACGTACAATGAACACTGAAGGAAACGTGGAGGGGATAGCTTGGGATAGCTGCGCATGGGAACTGTCACTTCAGCGTTCGATGTACGTGAGAATGTTTTAAATATCCCAGGTTAAATAAACTGTCTATAAGTTGATACAGATAACAGATTAGTCAGTTAGTAAATTATGAAGGTGCCAATGTTCAAAAGTTCGTTCCTACGATTTACCATACCTACGAAGAACCAGGTACGATTTAGTTTGTTTGATTTCTGTGACTGTCCATAGTTTCTGTCTGCCCTTGTACGCTAATATTGAGCATTTGAATGTCCGAAAATATTACTCCAAATCATTCATTATTCTAAGTATTTATGAATGAAATAGGCATAAGGCACGCGGTTGTGGGCGCTAATTGATAATACACTTTCGGTGAAGACAAAATGTATCAGAAGTAGTATTTATAAATCTTTGACACATACGAGCAACACACCCCGAATCAAAACAAAATTGCTATGACGTCCAATCTGCGTTCAGTGGCACCCGACTATGTATATGTATACTAAAGGACTTGGATTTTTTTTACTTTTACTTTTTGTTTAGACGTAGGTACTTAAGTGGTACGTCTCTATTGGTTTCGAAAAACGTATTGATTGGCATCTTGTAGTAAATCTGTGATGACGCAAACTTGTTTTGTAACCAATTGTTTTTGTAAGCGCGTCGTGGCGATCTACACGTAGCTATTTGTTTAATCTATTTTTATACATGTGACAAATCTTTTAAAGAGCGGAACAAAAACGGATATACTCCTTGTGTACTATTTTTAGCCTACGTATGTATATGCAAGTAGTGTGCAGATTAGCGAAGAGATTTTATAGAAGATAGTGAGATTTAAACAATTACTTATTAACATATTAAAAACTCATCCCGATGATTTTTTAAGAGTTGATGTTCAGCGCTGATTCAAGTTCAACGCTGAAAAACCATGACAATCTTTGGAATAGTTTTTCAAGCATTTTGTGTTTTTTATTTTTAACTCGTAAGTATAAAAAGCTTGCAGAAGATTAATACAACGATCCTGAGACCGTTTTTTATAAAAGGAAGACGTGGATATTAAATTGAAATAAGACGATACCATTTCACGAGTCACTGACACCGAATTCAATTTAAAAAAAAAATGAAACATCGCCCCGATATCTTAGCTTGGCTCGGTAACGATTATATTTTTTGAGGTAGCGAGACTTGCTGCGAGTGTTCGGTTGTGTTTTGTTTACGTGTATAAACGGAGAGCTTTGGACTTGAAAACAATTTGAACGCATTGGCACGGCACGACGCGAGTGTACCGAGTGAGTGCGCACAGGCCGCCCGCCCGCCCTACCCACCGCCCGCCCTCGATGTGCGCATTCACATGACAAAGTTCGTGCGATACGGTCTTTTTATAAACTTACATTTCACAATATTTAGTAAAATTAATAATACTTAGTTATTTTTTTTTTACGTATTTGATTTGAAAGTTATAATTAGTGTTTAAAAGTCTGTATTTTGTAATTTTGTAATACTTATTTATAATGGGCATGATTTCCCGAGTGCGTGGCAGAATAAGGAGTGACTCTTTCTCGAAGATTCAACTCAAATCGGAGGACAAAATTGCAAATATTGGTACGTGAAATTGTGATTCAAAATAATATCTAAAGCAGGGTCCAGGGACCTGATTTGCCGGCTGTTCTCTGATACGCGATAACGGAATCGCGTAAAGTCGAGCGCTTGGTTTCCCAGATTTTTCGATACGACGTATTTTCTACGTTATTTTACGTATTTTCTGCATACCTACTTCCATAATTATTCAAATGAAAAAAATCGTCAAGTCCATCAAGTTTCTTGTACCCCGTGAGAGTGACAGTGAACTCAAGTTTAAGATGTATAAAGCATGAGATATAAACACGCAGTTCGTTAATTTGGCTTTCGTTTGAGTACTTTATTGTTTCAATCTACTTAAAATACGAGCACTGTTTTACCTATACCTACATATGCTTTGTAATTTGTATCTACGTATGAAAATTGATTCGTTAAAATTTTGAAAAGGTTGTTGATACTAATGTTTTTAATAAAATATTTTAAAAAATCGCAAAACTTATTGATGAAAGACTACTTTCAGCAATTTCTTTTTTACTTGACAAGTAGACCATAAATTGGAGCAAAACTGCCATAAAATATTTAGATACAGTTTACTTAAAAGCATTTTGTGTGTAAAAAGCACGTTTCATATTATTACGATCGCATAAAGTCTGGCTTTAGGCGCTCTCGTTCTCAAGAATTTAAATGAGAGCACTTATTAATACGCCGAAGTGATAAAACGACTGCAACATTTCTCTCAGATAGATATATTACCGCTTTAGGCCACAGGACCCATGTCGCCTGGCAAATGGCAACTGGCACCGCTGCACATGTTATAGGATAGACTCGGTCTCTGCAGTATAACGCATAGTTCACCACGAGGCAAGCCTCTCGCAACTCATACGTTACCATCCCATTAACCCGAGTATTTAACTGTATGGATAACCGATTTTAGCAGTTAGAATACTGCCCAATAACCTTTTCTTCGGCTCGGAACACCCAATATTTAACTTTAATATTGGAAAAGGATTGAAGACCACGGCGGCGCAAAGAGAGGGAAGCCACTGCCGCGCTATCTTCTGTCAGTTTAGGACTTAACATCACATATTTTGTTTCCAGTATGGCTGATCTCAATAGTGTTCCTGCTGCCGTACTGGGCGCCCCGAGGCCTGCTGGTGGCGTTGGGAGGCGCGTGGCTTATGGCTGCCTACACGTGCCTGGTGGTGCCGCTGCTGATCTCTGCCAACTACCGCTACCCGGCGCGATGGTACCCCGCGGTCGCCGATGCCGCGCGGAGTGAGTATTCATTTACCGGGTTATAATAGCCTAGTGGTTAAAGACGTCAGCCTCTCTTTCTGGGCACCAGGTTCAATCACCGGCACGCACTTCTAAGTTTGTAACTGTGTGCGTTTTAAGCAATTGAGCGTTTTAAGGTGAAAAAAAACCTGCATTCCTGAGAGTTCTTCATAATGTTTTCAAAGGCGTGTGAAGTCTACCGATTCGTACTTACTTGGCTAGCGTGATGAACTATGACCTAAACCCTGCTCATTCTAAGAGGAGACCCGTGCCTTACAGTGGGCCGTTAATGGGTTGATATTGATGATAATGATATAAACGGGTTGCCTTAACTAGTTATAAGGTCACAAAAGGCGTGGATCACGGTTTACGAAATCCAACTATAGCAAAGTTTCTCAATCCGAACTGTTTTATTCTGCATCTGTAAAAAACGCGCGTTGACTGCGCGCGCATTTATTTTTGTTGGCTGTTCGTTAATCTTTCCTTATTTATATCTGGAGTATTCTCGATATAAGTAAGTAAGTATATTAATAAAAGTGATGTCTGCTTCTGCCACAACAAGTATCCACAAATCACAATCTAAGTGGGTCGAAAATTAATTTGAATTCGGAATATTACTTACACAAAATAATATATACTTAATAATAGATAAGGACAATAATATATCTTCATATAACTACTCACTTAGACAAATTCATATGAAAAAAGACACTGTCACAAGATAATTATTATAATATATCGTACGATAGTACCTATTAGATTTTGATAATGCACTTCAAATCCACGTTACATACTCGTAGGTAAGTAGTTAGATTTGGCAATAAACCGGCATATGTGGTTAATATCATACAAAGCTCAAATCAAATGTGTCTTTTACATTAGGATAGATATTTATTTATTTATAACATGGCTCTTGAAACCAACTTGAAACATCGAACTACTTAATACATTGGTATAATATTTACCACGCAGTATAGGTAATATACCGTAATTAGTAAATCCGTACTTAGTTTGTCATCAAACTTTTATTTAAAGAATGTATCATCAATGATTGATATTTATGACATGACTTGAAACATCAAATTACAAATTATTACATAGGTACAATGTTTACCACGCAGTACTTAATAGGTACATACCTAAATCCGTAGTTTGTCAAACTTTTATAAGAATGTGTCATTAAAGAATTAAGGATAGCCATTTTATTTATTTATCACATGGCTCTTGAAACATTGAACACGGGTAAAAGTTATCACGCAGTAATGTAATTGTCGTCAAACTTTTATGTGAACCAAGTTATTGACAAACAAAATTGTAATCACGATCACGCCACATTGGGAGCGGCGGTAAATAAGAAAATGCATCGTAGATCGTAGCTCATAGGGTTTTCTTACCGGTTATCGTCCATTTAGTGGAGTTACTGAGTTTGAGAGGGTGAAAATATATGTTCTATAAAAAAAATTAAACAAAAACTTGTTAAAATATACTTCTAGTATAGTCTATTTTAATTGCATGTCATTTTTTTAGTCAGATAACTAGGTTTTTTTTAATCCTAATAAAAAGCTGAAAATGCCGATTTCACCGGTTATCGTCCACTAAATCTAGTTATCGTCCACCCTTGTACCTGTTATCCGTCCACTGATTTCTATGAGAAATTTACTATGAAAAAGTATGCATGTAATGAGTAAGTAATTGAATATGTAATATTAACACCACTTTAATATGTATTTAATATCTATACCAATTAAAATTAACTTCCTGTCCGTCTTTTCGAAATATAATATGGGTTTTTATTAGTGAACTTATGTTTACTTATACATTATTAAAAAGCCACATAGCCGTTTATAAAAAAATTGTTTTCTGTTTTTCGTCTATTCGTAAGGGACCTTTCAGACAGACCGGCGCGGAGAGCAGAGCAAATTTTAATCGCATTTAAAATAGAATCTTAAGACATTGAAATAGGCTTTATTTTTACATGTTAACTCTTTTATGATAAGAGGATGCTCGAGCATGCTCCCAATACGCTCTGTGTGAAATATATGAGAGCAGCCGGTCGGCTACTCGTCGAGCCGGTCGGCTGCTCCATGCCCGTGCCCTTTCGCGCTCGAGCATCCGACCGGCTCCGTTCGCGTGCTCTTTCATGCTCGCACAGCCGACCGTAGGCCGAATATGCTCTGCCGTCCGGCCCAAGAGCGTACGCTCGGCTCCGAGCGCATCCGCGTGTCCGTTCACACAGACCGGCGCGGAGAGCAGAGCAAATTTGAACGGCCGGTCTGTGTGAAAAAAAAAATGCTCTCCGACGCTCTCCGCGCCGGTCTGTCTGAAAGGTCCCTTATACTTACTTTTCAAAACAGCTGAACCTATTTTGACAGAACTTTCACAGGGTGATAAAGAACTTTAAATACAAAGTAATGTAGTCTTTCTACGTATAAGCAATAGCGGTCAACTGCTTGTTTTAAAATAAAACAGATAAAAAAACTATTGCCTTGTTAACGCGGTTTATAGAGTCTACAATTTGACATAATATCTTTACCAACTTTGCGCCTATCTATCTTGCATCGTCTTTTACCACATCGCACTTACATTATATAAAAGTAGGTACATATAATTTGGCAGCCTCCCTAGCATGGCGCAGGGGTAAGTCTTATTAGTGGAAGGTCCTCTACTTGATTCTCGGCAGAGCAATTTGGTAAATTTAATTTAATAATTTCAAAATTGTCTCTAGTCTAGTATGCCTTACTTCCAAGTCATTTAGCGTTTAAGGGTACGGATTCTGCCGTACCTCTTTCAGGTTATCCCGCATCCATCTTAGACTGCATCGTCACTTAACATCAGATGAGATCGCAGTCAACGACTAACTTGTAGATGAATAAAAAATAAATTATAGATATGAGTAATAATCAAAATTCACCTAAATAATAACATAATATTAAAAAATATATGTTTTTCATACAGTTTAAAATATAGGTGGACGGATAACCGGTGCATTTCAGATTCTCTATTTTAAATTTCGTCCACAAATTATAATGATCGACAATACTATCTTAACTTATAAATATATCAAAGTTCCAAGGAGAAACACATAAAATATAAGTTAATTCATTTGTCAAACAAGTTTAATTATTTATATTTTTACTAAATCTATTTATTTTCAAATAATAGCTTGGTGGTCGAAACTTAGAATATTTATTCAGTGCAAATTTAGATATCGTCCACGCGTGATTTTGAAGACCCATAGTTTTATATACAATGAGAAAAAAGTGGACGAAGACTAGTCACTAACTAGTGTATGTGTATAGGATTCGAATTAATAAACTTAATTCCAATTTTGTGCACACCTCGATTGATAACAAGACTACCTAAAATTAAGACGCTAAACCTGTGTTTGACCGCCCGGACGATAACAGGTTTTCTTAAGAAAATAGTGAACTAGTTGTCGTCCACCCCTTTTATTTGTATTCTAATGTAATCAAAAGTAAAAAAACACGTTCATAGTATTTTATGAAACATAAGTAAGTGCTACAAAGAAGAATCAAACTAAATCTTACAGTAAAATGATTAATAACTTCCCGTGATAGTTGAAGTATGCCACTAATTTTTTTGCTCTACACGGCTCGTTTTCATTCCTTAATTGCATACTCAAAATTCGATCGCTTTGTTTTCAAAGAAACTTAAGTGAAATAGACTTTTTTCTTTCTCTGTGTGTTGATAAGACATTCAAGTTGGCATAGAGATGCATTATTTTTATGTGAGTCTTATAATGTTTCTATTTTTAAGCATTTCTTAAGAGTGATCCGCTCAGTGGACGATAACAGGTGCGTGTCCGGTAACCGGTGTTCCTACCCTACGCCGCGTCGCGCAGCATCGTGTTCGTGTGGCGTAAACTCGGGGCGTGCCAACCTGGACCTATACGTTACCACCCCCGCTTTTTAGGGTTCCGTAGTAAACGAGGAACCCTTATAGTTTCGCCATGTCCGTCCGTCTGTCCGTCTGTCCGTCCGTCCTCGGTTAATCTCAGAGACTATTAGTGCTAGAAATCCGTAATTTGACATGAGTATAAATATTAATCACGCCGACAAAGTGGTGAAATAAAATTTTGATAAATATTTTTTTTAGGGTAGCTCCCCTACATGTAAAGTGGGGATGAATATTTTTTTTCTCGTCTACCCCATAGTGTGGGGTATCGTTGAATAGGTCTTTTAAAAATACTGTGAGTGTGGGAGCATCATTTTTCGATTTCTAGATCCGTTGTAAAATATGATGTTTTAAAGTGCAAATTTTTATTAGAGTCAAGTGTCCCCCCCCCCTCTATCAGCCAAATGGCAGTATATAGGAACTTGAAAAAATTCACAGCAGTAGCGTATATAATCAATTTTAAAGGAAAACTATCACGGCTAAGTAGAGTTCACAGGTTAAGGAATTATATCTGTTTTTCGAGGATTGTGACTACGGAACCCTACACTGCGCGTGGCCCGTCACGCACTTGGCCGGTTTTTTTATACCACCACGTGAAAATAATATAAGAGGAAAATTTTATATCGTTGGTGATATACCTACATAGGGTAAAACCCGGATAGATGCCGCAGTTGGATAGATGCCTCAGTGTCAAAAAACCTGACTTCCCAAACTCGTGACTAAAAATTGATAGTTTAAATAAGAAGCGCAGGCCCCCCAAACCTCAGGCCCCTACATACATTTGTATTAAAACAATTTGTTTCGCTTGTGCGTGTGATTATCTCCGCAGCGAACGCGGCAAATCCTTCAAAGTTTTAGAGGCGAGTATTTGCCGTTGTATAACTTTTGAAGTAGTAGTAGATTCTGTTATATTTTTTATTATGTCAATACACTGGTTCAATAAGTGTACACCTAAGTGTAAATAATCGCTCTTTAGTTTTTAGTTTATTTAATAAATAAAAGGGCATCTATCCATATCAAAAAGGATAGTTGCCTCGATTTTTCGAGGTATAGGTGCCCTTAGAGGCATCTATCCCCTAATATACCTATAGATATATCAAGTATTTTTTTTTCAATATTTTTAATGTTCTTTTATATTTTTATTTCTTTTTTCAATAAATTCCTGATAGTTTTAATATTCTTCGGGGCATCTATCTCTTTCAGCCCGATCTGTCCAGTGGTTTGAGCTGTGCGTTAATAGATCAGTCAGTCAGTCAGTCACCTTTTCCTTTTATATATTTAGATAATAAAACCTTATAAAACTATGTATTTTGCTTATTTTTTTCATAGGGCATCTATCCTTTTTAGTATTTTCATAGTGGGGCATCTATCCACACAGGTAGGCATCTATCCTCAAAAAAAAGGGTCTGCAAAAAGTTAAATTCTGTAAAATCTGTAATCGTTAGGACAACAAAAACAAGTCATAATGGAACCCAAAAGATTAAACTAGCTATATTCATAAATATTATTTGTGATAAATTAATATTTTAAAAGTTAGGAGGCCATTTCAAAAAGTGGGGCGTCTATCCGGGTTTTACCCTACATATAACTTTTTTTTTTCTGGCAAGCGGTGCACTGTTTGACTCCGTACCACCAAAGGTATCTAACTATACCTATAAGTTTCTTAGAAAATTTAAAATTATCGTCATCGTTTATTTAGTGTACGTATTAATTCTTTCTTAATCACGTTTATCCGAAAAGCTATTTGGAGTTGACCAACGACAAAAGTGTCTGGAATTTTAAAAGTTTGCAAAATAAATCCAAATCTCTGTCATCTGGATAAATATTTATTATTGCGCAAAGTGACTCGTTAAAACATTTATATATGCGAATGCTGTTATTTTTGATTTTGAATTTATCCCGCAGAGTCAACAGAATTGCTGAATAAATAATTTGGAAATGTACAAAAATGTCTTGCGTCAATTACTTACTTACTTTTGTTGTGCTTATTTTTTCGATTAAATAATGTTTAACGAATATAAATATGTATTTGTGTTTTTCCCGACAAATTCAGTGCTTAGTTACGAACAATACCTACCTAATTTCGGGTTTTAGTTCGATGTCCTGTTTTGCTGGTCAAAATTATAAAGAAGGCTCTTTTTCACCACGTACATGCTACAAAACGTAGCGAAGGACGTAGTTGGGGTACTAACGAAGTGCTACGAAACACCAATTAGGTGCTACGAAACGTAACAAGGAACGTAAACTATGGATAAAACAAGGAGGTGTTATGAAACAAGCGAAGAAACATAAAATAGCTTTGTGCACTAGGTTCGAAGCCAGTGTATGCAATATATATATGGCTTTGGGCTGGACTGGATTTGATTTTAATTACTTCACAAACAAAAACACAAACAAACAAGAAATAAAGTTCGTATACTAAAACCCGACTACTAATTTAGTATGCAGAAAAACGTGTATTCAACTGCGTACTAATGAGATTCGAACGGAAGAAAGCGCGGGGCAAGCAGCTAGTGGCGCCATCTGTTATATCTATCCGAAACTAACTTAATATAAGGTCACTTCTCGATTTATTTTCGACTAGATGATGCCCACGGCTTCGCCCGTGTGGATTTAGGTTTTTAAAAATCCCGTGGGAACTTTTGATTTTCCAGAACAAAAAGTAGCTTATTTGTTAAGTAACCTGTCCTCAAAACGGAAAAATCCCGTGGGATCCCCACGATTTCGGAATGCAATTCCTTACAGCATCAGGATTGAGGAGTTGGATATGTACCTACTCGAGTTCATTCAACGATAAAGTATTTAATTGGTACCGCAATATCAATTTAAATAACCGAAAGTTTCTAAATCCCATTAGTTTTGGGGATCAGGTCCTCTACAGCATCAGGATTGAGGAGTTGGAATCCAAATTTTTTATAGAACAGGGTCGCAAAGTTTTTCTATCGATTAAAAAAAGAATTACTAAAATCGGTTCAGAAATCTCGGAGATATCGGTGTACATAGGTAGAAAAACACAACTCCTCCTTTTTTGAAAGTCGGTTAAAAAAGTAGCCTATGTTACTCCGTGGTTAATTCTCTACTTGTATGTGAAAGTCCCGTCAAAATCGGTTCAGCCGTTCCGAAGATTAGCCCGTTCAAACAGACAGACAGACAGACAGACAGACAGACAGACAAAAATTTAAAAAACGTGTGATTCGGTTATGGTACAGTTCAAATAACCGTATGAGCTTAATATGAGGTAGTTATTTCGAAATTACAGACAGACACTTCAATTTTATTTATTAGTAAGTATAGATAATTATAGGTTGCATCCCGGAGACGGACATAGGCTGCTTATTATTCCGGAAAATCAAAGAGTTCCCACGTTATTTTAAAAAACCTAAATCCACGTGAACGAAATCGCGTTTAGAGAGATCGAAACGAAAGAGGTTCATGACCCGTGTCGGACTCATGTAGAGCTCCATTATAAAGCGCAACACCACTTCTCGTGTATTTGCTTTCAAATTACGATTGTATTTTGCATCGTAGTATTAATGTATGTGTCTACGTTACGTATACATGTTGATAGCTAGATATACTTGTGTGCAAGAGTCAGGTCATTGTCGAGAAGCTGAATGGAGCGACGGAAGCTGGCCGGGCGCCAGCGCATGTGCGTCAAACAACATTTACCGAAAAACTCTCCACTTCAACCATAAACATTCCATCTGCGGGCCTACCGTATTCAGATATTGGTCGATTTTATTTTAATTTAGGCTTCTTTGTTTTTAAACTTGTGCCTATTATTTTTGATGGGTTCGTGAGGGTCATCGACTGGTAGACGGCGTTTAATGGTAACATTTCAAATTGATCTCAAACAGCTTTCGACATACGGTCGAGATTGGTATAATGAAAACTTTGATGAAAACACAACACGAACGCGCCCGAGTGCGGTTCGTGTTTTGTTTTCAACTGTCTAATCTAATTATTGTAAAGTATATATAAATAAAATTAATGATGTTGAGTTTAAGTGCGCCACTCCACTCCATTGGTGTGCCTTGTGCTTAATGTCTACATTTGCACAATTTTTTGCGTATCGTAGGTATCTTCGCCGCGAAAACTCTGTAATAACTATGTATCATGATCGTTTATTGATTTATTCGGATACGTATTGAACGTACCAAAGTGTTACGTTTTGAGACAATAATTAAAAAAGGTACATACAGTAATATCTTCCTGACCGAATTTCGGCTACGGCGGTCATAGAGATTGGCCGCTACAGCTACGCAGGAAATTATGTCCTTGCACAAGTGTGTCAGCAAACACTGTTGCAATTCATATTCCCTAACTCTCGTAATCAGATAAGTAGGTTTACCGACACGATCGGAGAGAAAACAGTTGAAGGACCGACGGCTTTACGTTCTCTACGAGGCACGGGGGAGAGGCACACTGCTTCTAAATTCTAATTCCCAACAAAAACGGTTTTGGTGAGTTTGAATTTCATTTTCTAAATTAATTTTTCTCGGAGAGAATTTTTGATCGGATTTTCGTAACTTGGATTTAAACAAAGCATCAATATTAGGAACTTACCAGATTCTGTACTGTTGTAATGGAGTTGATTGTAGCTGGCCGATGGCTGCTCTGAACTGGTTTTCCCAAGGCTTGGGTATCCCTTTTATACTCGGCAATTCTTTGCAAATATTCCTTAAAAAATGTTTGGTCCGCTTTATGCCATCCGAACAACTCTTTTATAAATATTATTGTTGTTTTCTATTTTTTCCGATTCACATCAACGATTTTATAACTCCAGACTTACCGGTTAAAGGTGGTCTTGCCAAAAAACTGGCAATAAAAATATTTTTTAAAGAATATAGTTTACTAATTATAGTCTACTAATTAGTAGTAGGTATAGGTACGTGACTAACATTTCCCTTTGACACAGCCCTCTCTCATCTAAACGTAAAGTCGCAAAACTTCTGCTAGGAAATCTAGGAATATGTGTTTGTAGACCAACGCAGCATACCAATGGTTGCTTATGCTTTAGTTCTTATAATTTTACGGTTTACAGAAATAACGGCACAAATCTATAGTTACTAAAGAAGCTAAAGCTACTTATAAAGCTGAAGAGTTTGTTTCTCTGAACAGTCTAATCTCAGGAACTACTGGACCGATTTCAAAAATTCTTTCACCGTTGGATATGTACGTAATCCCTGAGTGCTATAGGCTATATATCATGTACCACGGGCGAAGCCGGGGCGGACCTAATAAAAAAATAAACAAAATAGATACCTATGACATTACACCGTTCAATATTTTTCCTATAAAATTATTATATTTATCTTAAAAAATTAGTAATGCAAATAAGCGTTAAACCTCTGAGTTGGAAAACGCTAAGAGTGGACAATGCGTTATGACAGTTTGTGGAAAAGGCCGCTGCCAACAATATCTTAGCCTTTTTTATCAGAGCTCTTTCTAAAAGTGAGGTTTGGGTTCGATTTCCAAATGAATTATCACCTCTGATTGGTTGCCATCTCTCACCAGTGTGCTTAGTCTAAGATCGGAGCACTCGAAAACGAACTCGAAAACTATTGATCGAATCACAAGTGAATTCAGAGCAAAATGAACTCAAATACTCGTATTTTAAAGTCGTAACTCCATAGTTCGAATATGTATTTTACAACATTTCTGCTTGGGGCGCTCGTTGTGTTCGAATGCTGAATGTATTGGCGAACTCAAACCTTAATACAAGCCATTTTAGGTCTATTTTACTCTGAAATCGATCAATAGTTTTCGAGTTCGTTTTCGAGTGCTCCGATCTTAGACTAAGCACTCAGCTCTCACTATTGACTAAAAGTATACTTATACTGATCGTATACTGATGCATCAAAAATACCATAAATACTTACCACAAAGCATAAGTGATTGTAGCCTAAGATATTGTAATATATACTCTAAATAGATGTCAAGTTTACATCTGTCTGTGGTCACAAGTTTTTTAATGACACTTGACGATGACACGTGACGTGCTAGTGATGTAACTATCGATATTTTGACTGTGAGGATCTATACGGACACAAATACAATATGCGTGTTTAAATATGTGGACCATACTCTAATATTACATTATGCGAAAGTGTGTCTTTCTGTCTTTTACCTTTTCAGGGCCCATCCGATTTGGACGAAATTTTGTACACAGACAGCTTGCATCCCGGGAACCGATATCTAAGGCTACTTTTGTCTTGCAGTATCAAAGCGTTCCTACAAGATTAATAAAATAAAAACCTAAGCTCACGTGAATGAAGTCTCGGGCATCATCTTGTTAGGAAATACAAGAATAATATGTTTCATATTATAGTATATTTTTAACCGACTTCAAAAAAGGAGGTTGTATGTATGTATATATGTATGTATATAAGTATGTTCGCGATTATCTCCGCAACTAATGAACCGATTTTGATGATTTTTTCACTATCATAATCTACATACTTTCAGAAAGGTTTTAGTGTACACATCGAAAAATATACATATATATATAAAAAACACAAAATATACATATCCTTCTAGAACCTTTGTTGTGCCTTCTAGAACTGAAATAAAATCGAGTCTTTTTGGAGTCGATGAAACTTTATAAACGGTGTTTCGAAAATACGATCATACAAGCTATTTTTAAGAAAAATTAAACCGACTTCGGTCCAGCAATCTCAGAGGAACCGCGGTGCACCAGTCAAAAATATTAGTGACATGTGGCTACATTTATGCGTGTAACTTCGCACATACGAATGGTAACTAGGTGTGTTATACATATACTAAAACCTTCCTGAAAGTACTATGTAGATTACAATAGTGAATTGTTTTGTCTCGAAATACAAAATATTAAACCTATTTATATTAATAGGTAGTAATATTATACTTCGTGCAATTTGCACATTGCACACGTTGCACATTGCAAGAAGAACCGATGGACGTTGGGGTCCCAAGGTGCTTGAATGGCGACCTCGCACCAGCAAAGGAAGCGTAGGTAGACCCCCCCACTCGATGGACAGACGATCTCAAGCGAGTCGCTGGTAGCCGCTGCAATCAGGCGGCACAAGATCGTGTGCTGTGGCGATCCTTGCAAGAGACCCATGTCCAGCAGTGGACGTCCATTGTTTGAAACGAACGAACGAACGAATATTATACACTTACTAAATTTCTTTGAACATTAATGTTTATACGTCGTTTATTACGTTTATTACGTTTAATGTTAACGGAGTTAATGTGCGAATGGAAACTTCATTGACGGAATTTTCTTCTGCATTACAGACATCCATTGGTAACGGTTCTCTTGCCTTAAATTAAAAAAATCAGACGTGGTAGAACATTTTTCACGTTTCGCTTCAGCGTTTTTCATACACCAATAATAGCTTTTAGGGTAAAACTTTTAAAACGTGCCGCCTTGATATGGGTTATGGGATGGGGGGAGGGAGAGGGTAAATCATCCAGTGTTGAGGTTAGAATTGATTTTCGTTGTTTTCTTGAAAACGATGAATTACCTTATTATAAGAGTGTTAGCATTATACTCGTGGACCAAACATCTATCACTAATGACTATTTTATCTCTGAATTCGTGCCAAAGACTATTAAGTCCAACCCTAGTATTTGCATGTATTTTGCACCTTCACACAACACTAGCATGAAATTATGGTATTATTACAAATATTTGATATTATTATAATTACCAATGTGTCTATATGCGGCAAAAATAATAGCGTTTGCTTTTAAGCGCCTCCATTTTAAATTGTTTTTGGGCACAAATCAATTAAGTGTGAAGTGTTTTGAACAAACATGACTGTGTTTCTGCGATGTCCAATATTGCGGTCTTATTCTTTGTGCCCATTCATTTCTTATTTTTGGGTTCTTTGGAAATCTGTAACAAATAAAAATTTAGCGATCATGATACAACAATCTAGCACGCGGAAATACACGTAAGTATTCATTGTGTGTAGTGGCTACGGAATCTAATGTTTAAAAATTAAAAAAAAACCATTCACCATTTTTTGATCGCGGCCATCTTGGATTTGCATGGTGTTATTCTACTAGTCAAGCCCTTTCATTTGATACCCATATTAACGGAGTTGTGAAAAATAAATAATCTACCATTATGTAGCGGCGGCCATCTTGCAGCGATTTTCATCAAAATAGCTGACAACACTTTCGACTAATTCACCTTTCAAACAAAAAAACCGCGTTCAAATCGGTTCACCCGTTTTAGCGCTACAGAGGAACAGACAGACAGACAGACACACACACATACACACACACACACAACACACACACACAGACACATCAAACTTAACACCCCGTCGTTTTTGCGTCGGAGGTTAAAAATTTTATCGCACGTAATCGATATGCAATTTTAGTACATCACTATGCTAAAAAACATAACCTTTATTAGTCAACAGAAAATATTTAAAAAATAGGCAAAAATCGGTGTAGAATTGAACACGATGACGATTTCCAAAAACTACAAATAACGTTACATAATTTTAGATTATATTTACATACAAAACTATCAAAACTCACCGATGAAATGATAATGTTTCTTTAAAATTTTCTTTTCGGCCCCTATAGGAATTACATTCTTTCACAGCACAGGACATTATAATAAAACTACGGAAAATTTATCAAAAATAACTTAAGATCAAACATTTATAAATTCTTGGAAGAAGAACACCAAAATAATAAAAATTTATCAGCCTCGTAATGTATGTTTTTGGAAAATTATGATGCGACTAAATTCAATGGTCAATTGACATAAAACATGCAAAAACAATATCTAAACAATCCATAAAGTAATGATGGTTTATGAGACGTACCTATTTAATTTGGTAGGATTAAATTTATTAAAATTTAACAAATAAGTCCATTTGACAATCAATTTAGTGACATGCTTAGAAATAATAAAAAGCAAGTGCGATTCGGTGTTTCATTTACACCTAGACAGGAGTCATTTAGGTTAGGTGAGTACAATAACTGTACCTCAAGTTAATTTTTAGCTTCAGATCTCTTAGTTAATAGATCAATGATTGTAGCAATGTGAATGTGATAAATGAGGTTGGTCTCTTGCGCCATCGCTATAATCCACATGCCCCACAGCTATAGGTTTTTGAATCCCTACTAATATTTAATGGAAGTGTCTTTGTTTGTTTGTTTTATACTTCAATCACGCAGCAACAGCAACTTACCTACAACTACTTGATTTTTTTTATGGATACATTTAAGGACCCGACACATAGAAAAACAAAGGGTTCCTGCGAGATTTATAAAAGTCTAACTCTACGTCGAAGTCCCGGGCAAAAGCTGGCAACTTTGTATGCATACAGAGCTTCGGGTAATTTCGTAGAGGGTGCTACGGCGTGAGACCAGCGGTTCTCAAACAAGAGTGTGGTGGCGAGGCGTCAACGCCGTATGGATTCCATATTGTTTATGAAATATATTTGTCTTGTTTCAGAGATAGGGAGACGTCTACGCGCGCCGGTCGCACGTCTGCTGGGCGTGCTGAGAACCGCCTACGCGCCAGTAGAGCGCGCTGAGCGCCTGTTGCTGCAAATGAATAATCTTTCCACTATGATTAGTCAGGTAATTATATCAAATTATAAATGTTGAATAGCGTTATTTTTAAAAAATTCATGATACCTATACAATGAAAAACAAAATTATTTTGGTGTAATGCACTAAAACAGATAACTCATAAATCTGTATCAGGTTCGCTGTCCAAGTTTTACTGCAGTGGAAATTCACGTCCAGTTGTTTTTGTGAAAAATCGGTGTCTTATGTATGTAGGTATAGGTATGTGTCGGTGTCTTATGTAAATACTTAACTATTTTTTTGTAAAATTTAAAATATTAGTTCTCAATAATTAAGTATGTCCACGTCAAACAAACGTCGTTCTCCCCACGTCCACTGTTCTAAAACCCCAAGTTGTATTGACGAACAGACCACACACGGTCCGTGAACTGGTAGTGCTTTTCCTCTACAGACCTTAAATGTGGTCTGGGGACTGTGAATCTGGTATGGTAGGTACAACACCCAACATGTGCTATGCACCACCGGTCCCCCCGCTGAACATAATAGTACTTTTGATGCACTCGTAGTAAGTAAGTAGGTAATAATTTATTTTTGCCATTTTCTTTTGCAGTTGCTCATATTCACGGCGTGCGACCGACTCCTGGTTTTCCGAGGGCGACTGACGTGCCTCTACTCGCTAATGTTCTACAACGTGATCACCTACTCGGTGACCTACGTCCGCGAGATATGCACCAAGGAGGACTGGTCTCCGTACGTGAACCTGACCCGCAACTCCCGCGTCAAACACCTCGCCATGACCGCGACCAAAATAGTCCTCGAATGGACCAAAGCCGTGACCTTCATAGTCACGATAACGTTCATCCTCCTCACCCTAGGTTTAGAGCAAGGCTTGGAATACTTCCGTCCAACAGCACTGTACACCCTCTTGACCGGCACATATTATTTGCTGTCGGAGAAAACATTCCTAGAACTTTGGCCCATCGCGTTGACGGCGTTAAAGTTGGAGAGGCTCGAGGGGATGGAGGCGTTGTACTGTGGATATTGGGCGAGGGGCATCACCACGGTCATAGCGATCCCTCTCGTGCCGGCGCTGATGTGGAATGAGAGATGGAGGCTGGCGGTGTTGATTCTGTACATTTGTGTTGTGCTACACGGACGGTATAGACTAGGCGAAGCGTTTTTGAAGCTGAAAGAGGCCCAGGGGTCGTTGGCGAGGTTTCGACGCGCGACTGCGGAGGAGCTGTCCACTTTGGAGGACGTTTGCGCGGTGTGCCTCGGGACCATGAGGTCGGCGAGGGTGACGCCTTGCGCTCACTTCTTCCACGCCGACTGCTTGAGGAAATGTCTCGCCACGTCCGACAGATGCCCGATCTGCGTTAGAGAATATGTGTTTTGTTGACGACTGGAAGAGGATTTCGTATATAAGACTGCTGGTATAGCTTGTAATTAAAAGGAACATTCTAATTTTTTACGTGAAATAGTTGCTGGTTCAGGCCTCAGTATTATAGGTAAAAGACCTATAAATCCGAAGAAGAACTGATAGTCGTTGAGGTCCCCAGGTGCTTGAATGGCGACTTCGCACGGGCAAACGCTTCGAAAGACCTCCTACTAGGTAGACGGGCAATCTCAAGCGAGTCGCTGGCAGATCGTCAGAGGTGGCAACTGGCAATCTTTGCAAGAGACCTAAGTATGTATATTGGTTGTCAAGACGATGACAACCTATAATACTGAGGCCTGAAAATTCTACATACCTACATACATATATGTATACCTACGTCGGTAGCTACTGCGACGGCCTATACCTATAGAATCAATACTAATTATTTCATTGCTACGTGACTGACTGACTGACTGACGTTTCAAACTACCTATATTAGAAATGTTTCGGTAATTATTTGTCTACTTGTGCAAATAACTTGTAGATATAGAACCTTTTTATGTTAATGTTTTTTCTGATAAAATCAATGTTAACAGTTTTCTCACAATTATTGAGAAAATTATTCCGATATTCTAACTAAGTACATATAGTAATAAAAAAATATGTGTAACCCCCGGCACGTAAGTCGACCGGTGACCTTTAAGTGCGCGCAGCGTCGTACGAGTGAGCGGGACACAATACGATTGGAGAGCCAATCAGCACTTACGAGGGATCCGCGAGAGCTAATCAGTGCTTACCAAAGATCCCCACGCCCTCCCCGCTACCCCCTCACACCCCAAAATACCTCATTTTCGACTTGCTTGAAGGTCACCGGTCGACTTATTTGCCGTGACTTTTAAGTAGCTGGAAATAGGCCATTACGACGATGTCAGCAGATATACTAGACCGACATCACACATCAGGGAAGGAGGAATTAGAAGCAGGAACAAGCCCTGCGGGTAAATATAGGTGACCTAATTAGTCCAATTTTTATTTAAATGATATGTACCTACCTACCTTACACTCAATTGGCACCATTGTAGATACTAATAAACGTTATTAAACCTAAGCTTGTTTGTTGCAGCTAAGGTAACGGATGATTTATATCGTAAAAGGTGGTCATAACTGGTAGGTAACGTACTCGTAAGAATAAAATATACACCTACCTAACTACTTAATGTTACTTTTGTGGAATTTACACTCCGGTTTTAAACTAGGTTTAGTGAGATTAGGTAGGTATTTTACTGAGTATATTGGTACCTACTAAGTACCTACTTACTGTAAAATTAATTACTTAGGTACCTACCTACCTACTTATTTAATTATCTATGTGTAGGTAGGTATACCTACAATAGATATTAATGCATATTTAAAAAACATTAAATAAATAATGTTATAAGTAGGTAGGTATGAGGTATATTTATTAAATTACAGTCAAATTAACTTATCTGTCCTAAAAAATTACCAATCATCATTTATCAATATTGAGATAAGTAGGTAGGTATTTTATTTATTAATATATCCGACGGCGGTATTTTAGCAATTAATTAAATTATATTTTTGCATCATTATATAAAATAAGTTTTTAAATAAATTTTAAACCATTGAATAATTTATTCTAAACTAGCTTTTATTACTTGCCAAAGCCCTTCCTCTTAGTATTAAGTTACCTACACACCGAATAGGTACTAATTTTAATAGTAACTAGGTAGGTATCTACCTTTATTGTACTGAATGAAGGATCACTCCACACAGATATTTAATTATGAAGCGACTCTTGATTTGAAGCAATAAAGTGCAGTTTTTAACAGCAACGCGAGTGCCTCAATTTCCTTTCTATCGTGTAATCTTCTCAGCACGGTAATGGACTGAATTCTCATCGACGCGACGGACGGTGGGTTGCGCCGATGTACCCACATGTACCTACCTACTTACTTGCAGCTCTTTGTTAGTACAAGAAGACATGAGTCAGGCCTGCATAAGTTAAGAATTCACATAGGGCAGTAGGACCTTTCAGTATGCTTAGTCTCAGTTTGCAAAACACCAAAACTTTACCAAATACTACCTTACCTACTTATCGAAAAACTGATGTAATGCGAAATAAACCCAAAGGCTCTTATTTTAAAGTCGTAATTCAATTCTTCGAATATTATTTAACAACATTTCTGCTGGCTGTTTTCTAATGCTGAATTGGCGAAGCTTAAAATAAGCCATTTAAAGTCCATTTTACTCTAAAATCATTGTATTTCGATGCGTAGTATTTGGTAAAGTTTTGGTGTTGTGCAAACTGAGACTAAGCATACAGGTCCCTATAATTTCCAGTTAATGTCGGTTCTTTAAGGGGCTTGATTTTTCAATCGAGAACCTAGTGGCAGATTTCCTATATAAAAACTGTGAAAACTCCCAAGTATTTTATTCCTCAGTCAAGTAGGTATTTTATTTGGTGGTACGGTAATAATAATTATCTAGCTGTAGCCGGCATGCGTTGCAATGCCACGTAAAGTATGGTTGATGAACGCAGAGAGGACAAACATACCAACATTCATTTTGACATGATAAAAATCGGCTGCAAATCGAACTTATAAGTATAGTGGCAACCACAGTGGCAACGTGTGGCAAGGATCACAAGGATCCCACGCTAAGTTCACAATAGCTCCGTTGCCATGACATCATACGATTACGTCACGTAAACAACATACTGCAGCCGCTTTATAAGCCGTCTCTTTTAAACACGTTACAATATACATATAGCCTTCCCTATCTACATTCTAAGTTTTAAAACAGGATAACGTGAGATGCGCGAATCTTGTTGTACATTTTCTCTTTCTTTCCAACTCGTTTTTCATACACACGAAAGAGACGACACGATGTACGGTCCACAGAATTGAAATCTATTTGAGTTGAGGCAGACTCACTGACTCAGTCGAATAAGCATGCTAAGTGGTTGGAACGCGTTGTGGACTGTGGTAACTCGAAAATAAAATAAGACGTATAAAATAAGAATATTTTCATTAATGAAAATGTGAATAGTTGGAATCTTTGAATTCTGAATCGGATGGATATTAAAGGTTAGTAGGTATATTTTGTCGTATTATTTATATTTTATGATGAATACTTTTTTGTGATAACAGAATTTAATATGTCAACCATTCTACCATAGAATGTATAGTGGCTACATTTTGCTGATAAGAAGTAACAATATTATTGAATATTGACCACCTTTATTTACCTGTAACGAATAACGATGGGTTGGTAAGTAAGTGAAATGCAGCTAGGTACCTAGGTACTTAAGTATATTTTTATTTTGAGGCCAATGAATTAAATTTTAGTTACGAGGTTATAAGGTATAAGTACAATACGTTATCCTAATAGTATTGTAGGTACTACATAACTTAATATTTTATGACATAAATTAACTTTTTATAAATACTTAAGTAACTAGTTAAGTACTTAAGTAGCTACTTGTTTTTTTTTGGAATATGTTATAAAACGGCCTTCATATTTTCTCTTCTTTAGATTACTGATTAATTATTTAAGTAAGTAGGTACCTACTTAGATAGATTCAATTGACGATAATGGTAGATTCAATTAACGATTCAAAAGCACTCACTTACTCGTAAAAGTTTATTTGAATAAAACTCTTTTTAACCCCCGACGAAAAAACGACGGGGTGTTATAAGTTTGACGTGTCTGTGTGTGTGTGTGTGTGTGTGTGTGTGTCTGTCTGTTCCCCTGTGGCGCTCAAACGGGTGGACCGATTTGAATGCGGTTTTTTTTGTTTAAAAGATGAATTAGTCGAGAGTGTTGTTAGCTATATTTAATGAAAATCGGACCAAGATGGCCGCCGCTACAAAATGGCGGATTACATATTTCATCACAACGCCCTCAATATGGGTATCAAATGAAAGGGCTTGACTAGAAGAATAGCACTATGCAAATCCAAGATGGCCGCCACCACAAAATGGCGAATGTCGGGGGTTTTTTAAATTTTTAATTTATACTTGTCTATTCTATTCTATTCTTGATATCTGCGTAGGTACTTACTTCATGCATAAAATAATAAATAACCGGCCAAGTGCGAGTCGGGTCTCGCTCTTTTAGAGTTCCGTACATATAATTATAAACAACATAATATTTTGACTAGACTCGACATTTATCAACGCTATCGAGATATGCAAAGTGCAAACTCGTACTAACGCTACTGCTCACTTACACTTACTTACTTACCTATTTATCTTTATTTAGGTACGTTTAGGGATAACTTAAGTCAAACCAAAGAACCTACCAACCTCCTATTAATGACATAACTCGTAGTAAGTACATATAAGAATTATATTTAAGTATTTAACCAGTGTTGTAACCGTAGGAGTTTCCCCATTTTCATAAACATCTGAAGTAGCTTACAATAATAATTGTGTTAGTCAAAGACGTATCCTTGGATATGACCTCAACCTTGCAGCCAATGCGACGCCGAACAATTACGTCATGGCTCTAATCTCCTGAGGTCCTCTGAAAATATACGTACAGAGGCAACTTATTGGTTCGATAAAAACTGCCTACTTGCAATGTTTTAAGTATTTTCCACTAGCTGTTCCCTGCATGCCTTGTAATACCATGTAAAGTATGGTTTAGGAACGCATAGACGACAAATATACTTACAAACATTCATTTTTATGTACTTGATGATTTTCTGGGCCAGAAACCTGCGTGGGAGTACACAGAAGAAACCACAAGAGTTTCCCCACAATCGGTTCAATAGTTCAGCAGCGTTCAGAGGACATACAGACACACATCTATACTAATAAATAAAATTGAAGTGTCTGTCTGTAATATCGAAATAACTACCTCATATTAAGCTCATATGGTTATTTGAACGCTACCATAACCGAATCACACGTTTTTAAAATTTTTGTCTGTCTGTCTGTCTGTCTGTCTGTCTGTCTGTCTGTCTGTCTGTCTGTCTGTCTGTTTGAACGGGCTAATCTTCGGAACGGCTGAACCGATTTTGACGGGACTTTCACATACAAGTAGAGAATTAACCAGGGAGTAACATAGGCTACTTTTTTAACCGACTTTCAAAAAAGGAGGAGTTGTGTTTTTCTACCTATGTAGACCGATATCTCCGAGATTTCTGAACCGATTTGCGTAATTTTTTTTTTAATCGATAGAGAAACATTGCGACTCTGTTCTATAAAAAATTTGGATTCCAACTCCTCAATCCTGATGCTGTAGGGGACCTAATCCCCAAAACTAATGGGTTTTAGAAACTTTCGGTTATTTAAATTGATATTGGGGGTACCAATTAAAGACTTTATCGTTGAATGAACTCGAGTAAGTACATATCCAACTCCTCAACCCTGATGCTGTAAGGAATTGTATTCCGAAATCGTGGGGATCCCACGGGATTTTTCCGTTTTGGGGACGGGTTTCTACAGATAAGCTATTTTTTGTTCTGGAAAATCAAAAGTTCCCACGGGATTTTTAAAAACCTAAATCCACACGGGCGAAGCCGTGGGCATCATCTAGTAATATAATAAAACTGTAACAGATCCAATTCTGTACATTGAAGATATTTTGAAAATTTTTATTGGAGGGCACTCTATAATCGATACTGAAGCCAAAACTGCAATTTTTTTCATTTTTGTCTGTCTGTCTGTCTGTCTGTCTGTCTGTCTGTCTGTCTGTCTGTCTGTATCTTGGCCGCGCATCACGCCGAAACTACTGAATGGATTCAAATGAAACTTGGTACGATTTGAGTTTATACTTCGAGGTAGGTTATAGGATACTTTTTATCCCGAAATTCAGCACGGTTCCCTAGGGAGAGGGGAAGAAAGTTAAAACATGTATTTAGCTGTAATTCATTAACGCGTAGTTCGATTTAACTCATTCTTTTTTTGTTAGAAAGGTAGTACTTTAAGTATTGTCCCGTAAATATTTCAAGGTCATAGGTTTATTAGTTCAGAAATGACAGACATTACAACCCTCAGTATTGGGTTCAAATAACTTGGGACCCGGATCTTTGAACGTACGGCTTATTTTAAACTGGTGTGCGTTTAAATTTATGTTTGTCGTTCTGTCTATTTGTTCAAGCTAATTTCCGAAACGGCTGGATCGATTTTAATGGAACTTTTAATGGCAGATAGGTGATGTTATAGGGAGTAACTTAGGCTACATTTAGTTTAGGTACATATAAGAATTATGGGATCCGATCCGATCCTATATATAAAAACATATATCTACGCGAACGAAGTTGCGGGGATCGGCTAGTTATTTATATTATTATAGATTTTCTACCCGTAGAACACGAGTAGAAAAGGTACCGTAATAGGCACCTACTTACCTAACTAGGTACTTTTTTATTGAATGCAAGTTAGCGCTGATTTCTCGAGATGAAAGTGCGCTTTTCGTCAGTCCGTCCGCGTCCGTCCGTAATATTATATCACCGGTCTCTACGGCGTAGAAAGCATAAGTTAGATACAGACATTGGGAAATTACCTAGTACTAAAATGAAATGAAATGAAATTTTATTGCTAACTAGCGGACCCGGCAGACGTCCGCGTCGTCCCGCCCGGTGACATACCGACATCAGCACCACCTACCGACACCCGGTAGGTTACCTGTAGTGGTCTAAGATACCATCATAGAGATTACTACCCTCATCTGTTATTTAATGCTGATAGAGATAATATGCTAGATAATTCATAGATTGATACATTGCACTTTGGTTGCCTGGCTAAATTTGGTGCCTATGATGTTAAACACAAAAAAATGTAATCAATTTTTTTCGATCTGCTTCCCTCATCTGTTATTTAAACGAATTATATGTCAAATGAAAGATTATTTTATTCCCAATCGAACCGTATTTGGTTGCCTGGTCAAAAGTGGTGCTAAATCATGGTTGCCTGGATTTTAAGATATAAAATTTTCTGTGCGAGTGTTGAAAGTGACGGAAAAGTGTTGCGCGCGCAATTCCATTTGACAGACAAAGATGCAGTGAGGCAGGCGTGCACTCGGCAGGTGCTTAGTCTATACAAAGATTAAAACCATAGACTAGCTGTGCCTGTCCATTAAAGATATTTCCAAAAAAAATAAGTGAGCGACGTAAGGAATAAGTAATAAAACGTAAAAAAGCTGTTTTTGAAAATTTTGTCTGTTTGTCTGTATGTTTGTGCATGTATTACGCAAAAACTACTGAATGGATTGAAATTAAACTAGGCATGATCTAAGTTCATACTACATAATAGCATATAGGATACTTTTTATCCCGAAATTCAGCACAGTTCCCTTGGGAGAGGGGATGAAAGTCAAAATGTGTACTTAGCTGTAATTCATTATCGCGTAGTCCGATTTCATTCATTTTTAGGGTTCCGTACCCAAAGGGTAAAAACGGAGCCTTATTAATGTCATTCAACGTTTTAATAAATAATCAACAAATTCTTTTTTGTTGAAGTAACAAAAAATTTAAATTTAGTGGAGAAATTCGAAAAAAGGCGTCCTTATTTTGTGTAATAGACAAAGATGACTTGACAGGTTGAAAATTGTTTGGAGTAAATCTCATTTCGTCTGCGAGCTAGAGACCTGTGACCGGCTGACAGACAGACAGACAGCCGAGTGACATTAACAGGGCTCCGTTTTAACCACTGCACCAACTAGGCAATCACTAGACCAAAGGGGGCATGATCGACATTTATAATTGGTCGTGTTTAATTTGTATTTCCATCAATTTTTATATATATTAAGTACTATACGAACTACTTAATTAATGCCGAAAATTAAAATAAGTGACGCGTATTTTTCAACAAGTTTCAGTCATTAATTATTACCAAACAACTCATCCATGTCATTATCATTTAACACGACACAGCGAAAACACTATTATGTTTGTATAATTTTATATTTAACTCGTACTTACTAAAAATAATATCTACTTAATTAAGTAACTAATTACTGAAATAATTATTGCATATGATATTGTTTATATTCATTTTATTCATACCATAAAGTCTGTTCGTTTGCTTACGGTCAACGTTCGTTTACTTACCACGCTGGCCAAGTGCGGATTGGCAGACTATTTGGAGATTCTGTTTTATTCTTAGAATAGAAAAAAAATTACAAAGCGGAAAAAATAATCAAAATAAAAGCAGAATAATAAGAGCACCTGCGCCTGTGTGACACTATGTTACCGAACGGACTTTACTTACGAGTATGTACTAGGCCTGGCCTTTAGCAAACAATTGCAATGGTAGCTGCAAATAAAGTTTCCGTGGGTATAGTTGATTGATTAATGACTTTATGCAATTATGTAGCTATGGTAATTAATAGCTGAGTAATAAGATAATAATAATCCATCATAGTCATCATTCTACCTTATTTCACATACACTGTTGTGTTTTTCTCATGATAATGCCGTTGGAATGTTCTATCAGCAGTGGAAAGATCCCGTGGTCTATATAATATAAAATTCATGGAACATTATCAGTTTTGTTGGAAAATCACTAAGTAGCTCTTCCTCTGCTAAAGACTTTGACCCGGCAACTGCTATCTTGGAACTGCCCCGGGAGCTTTCCCCCTTCACGGTCATCACAAGAAACGGTTCTCCTCTCAGAGTGAGAAGAGTTTAGTCCGTAGTCCGCCACGCTAGCCAAGTTATACACACGCCTTTGAGAACATTATGGAGAACTCTCGGGCATGCAGGTTTCCTCACGATGTTTTCCTTCACCATTAAAGCAAGTGATAATTATTTACTTAAAACGCACATTTATCTGTGTGCTTCTGCCGATGTTCCATCAAGATGTACCCTACTTTCACGAAAAATTGTGTCATTACGACGGAATCACTTCAGTAAATACATGATCATTGATCATGAATGGACTGGCCCGTTGGCGCGGTTGGCAGTGACCCTGCCTTCCGCTCCGTGGTTGCGGGTTCAATTCCCGCCCCGAGTCTGGGTGTATTTATAATATGTATGTATGAATACCTTTATTAAAATATATATGTATTTATATGTAAATATGTCTATCAGTCGGCTGTTACCTATAACACAGGCATTAAGTTGCCTACTTTAGGAACAGACGACGTGTATGTGTGAGTATTTATTATTATTAAGTATTTATTATTATTTATTATTATTTATGAATGCGCTTGACATTTTCGTGTTGACAAAGGCGAGTCCATGATCCACCCATCTATCAAGTAGCTTGATGGATCTTTATTACTACTTTAACGTATCTGATTATTCAGAAGTAGAAAGCGAATATATTCAAGATCGATTTGCATGTTTGCGACGTGCGCACCTATTGCCAAATGTGAACATGCAGCAATGAATGTAAAATGGCATTGCGACATGCAGCCGCCGAGTCGCGACTCGCGAGATTACAAGACCGAATTACAATTCAAAGCGCGCCAGCAGCGATGTGAGATGACAGCACGGCGGCCACTTCCGATCTAGGGGAACCTATGAGCACAGAGTACCTACAGAGGGGAAGCTTCTACAAGCGGCCCGCTGTAAGTACACTCACACATATGCGCATTGTTTGTCACCAACTGTACCGGTTAGTTGAACGAGCGTGCGTCCGTGAACCGTTGGTGAGTGTGTTTGTGTGAGTATACCTACAGCGGGCCGCTTGTGGAAGCTTCCCCTCTGTAGATTTACTACTCGTGTGCTATGAGCCTTCAGAAATTCTCTTAGTCAAGTAACAGTCACGTTCGGTGATGGATGGATGGATGCCCCTGTAAAAAATATATACCTCCAATAATCCTAAACTAATGTAAGTAACCAATTTGGAAACTACACCAAACAAACAAACAGTCAAATTAATCACGTACTTTTATATTATACCTATGTCCTATACATAATATTATGTATAAAGAATTAATAATTATAGCCCAGGTATCTTTATAATACAATATGGTATATTTATTCTGAAAATACAACAATCAAATTCAATATGCGCTAATGTTTGAAATCTCTTGACATGTGATATATATCTGCTCTTGGCTAATAGAAAGGTCGTTGAAGGTGGTTGAAGGAAAATCGGTGTCTACGACCCCGTATGTGCCTCTACTTTGTAATTTATATCAGCTTATTATCATTAGCATCGAGTTATTGAACTCGAAGAAGACGGGAATAACCAAGCAAATAAAAGTATTTTTCTTTTGAACCGACGACGCGGGCTTCAACCTTTCAGAGTTCAATTCATTTTCGCACTTACCTACATACATTTATCTAACTAATTTAGTACAAACACAAACACAGACCATAGGTGATAGGCTAAGTGGTTTGTGAGTACAAAGAATAATTCTACGTATGAGATGTCAAAAAGCATCCATGCTTTATTGAATTTTTCATATATAAATAATGTTAATAAATAATAAGCGTCTACCAATCCGCATTTATCCAGCGTGGTGGAGTTACCGCCTAAACCCTTCTCATTCTGAGAGAAGACCCGTGCTGTGTAGTGGGCCGGTAACGGGTTGATACTCAATGATGATGATTGATGATGTTGGGTGGTTGCTTGGCATAGATTTCCTTACGTTGACGTGCGTAAACGTGTCGTTAAGTAAGTGTAAAATACGCTTATTCTCTGAAGTAATTAACCAGGTTTAAACCACTCCTTAAGCGCTAGTCAGATCCTTCAATAAGAAGACTGCCGCTGAGGTGCTAGCAGCTAGGCGCTTAGTAGGAAAAATCTTTGCATTAACCTTACCTGTATCATCATCATCATCATGATCAACCCATTACCAGCTCACTACAGAGCACGGGTCTCCTCTCAGAGTGAGAAGGGTTTTGGCCATAGTCTACCACGCTGGCCAAGCGGATTGGCAGACTTCACACACCGCGTGAGAACGTTATGGAGAACTCTCAGGCATGCAGGTTTTCTCACGATGTTTTCCTTCACCGTTAAAGCAAGTGATATTTAAATACTTAAAACGCACATAACTCCGAAAAGTTAGAGGTGCGTGCCCGGGATCGAACCCATGACCTCCGATTAGAAGTCGGTCGTCCTAACCACTAGGCTATCACAGCTTACCTGTATGTACCTACCTATTTAACAGTTTGTGCCTAAATACTGACTCCTTACATCAACGTATAGGATGATCTCATGGTCGAGACGGGATGGCTCTAATATTGTACCGCGATGGATAATGAATCACAAATCAGTGAGTGCATCAACATTGAAATGAGGTCTTGGGATTTTTGGCGTTCGGCCAGCCCAATGAACGGGATAAGGTCGATTCAGATGAATGTTTGGTGGTTTGAACTCTCAACACTCAACAGCTCAACTATTGACGGGGCGGAATTAAAGCCGAAAGGTCCTAGGTTCAAACCTTCCCTATTTGACTGGTCTGTGCCCTATATATAGGTACCTAACGTGAAGAAAAGGCATGCAGAAAAATATTATGTTGATCACGCATCGTTTCCGGTAGGTACAGTTGTTTTTTTTCCCATGGGCCATGACGGAACGGAGATTGTATACGGTGTAATATTCATTTGTGTGTATGTTTGTTACCAATTCTTTGAAAAGCTACTATATGTTTAAATGTATCACATATGGGCGTCACCTTAGAGCAGGTTCTTAGATATTAAGTAAGTATTATAATATGTTCAAAGACCAAAGTTGATAGGCAAACGGAAAGCTGTGGTAGATTCAATTGCCGAACCAGTGGTAAAGTCTGTTCGTTTTCTTACGGTCACCTTTTTGTCTCGCCGCCTCCGCTGCGCGGCGTTTTGCCAAAGGCACCGCCCCACAGAATATATAATAGTACTACGTAACCGCCCGGTGACTTCAAAACATGCCGCGAGGGATTTACAGACACAAGGGATTTTGGCGTTTTATTTTTTTATTAAAATTCTTTTTCCTTTTTATATTTTTTTATATTCGTATTTTATTACAAATTACAATATACTTAATCATAAACATAAAATATAATATTATCATGAACACGTGGGTCTTCTCTCAAAATGAGAAGGATTTTAACCATAATCTACCACGCTGGCCAAGTGCGGATAGGCAGACTATTCGGAGATTCTGTTAGAATAGAAAAAAAAAGCAGAATACCAAGAGCACCTGCACCTGTACCGACACTATGTTACCGAACGGACTATAAGATTCAATTCAGACGATTCAAAAGTACTTTTTTACAAGTACTTGTTGTTACTTTATTTGATTATTTAGTTTATTTGAATAAAAAAACTTTTCTGTTCTATTCTTTTCTATTGTAAGTAGGTATACGTCTTAATGTCCAGTATATTTTATCTCTTTTCTAAACGACGCGACGTCCTACCCAGCTAATGTTTGCCATTATGTTTGCATGAAAAATAATAATGTGGTAAGTATTACTTACTCATAAGTGACACTATATTTCTCTGTTTACCTACTGAATATGCAGCTACCTAACATTGTAATATGAACATCAAATTACATATTCAAAACTAGTTAACCTTGATGGGTGTGCCGGCTGCCGAACTGTGACGATGTACCGACATTGTAGTAAATAGTAGTAGATTGCACCAATCTATCAAGTACCTACCTACTTTATACATTTATTATTACCTATTACTTAAAATATGTCCGATGTATATGACATAAACAAGTTTAAACTACTCGTGTGTTAAACTGTACGTTTAATGTGCCTAGGAGTTGTTTTAATGAGAGCAAACATATCTAGTCGCCTATAGTTGGGACATTACAAATGTGCGAACCAAGTCATAAATCATTTTTATCGGACTCCTCGCTCGCACTTAGAGGCCTTATGGAACTGAAACCTGATTCTGTGGTGTTGTGTGTAACAATAATAAAGGATTTGTCGATAGTCGATATTCGATAACAGGTTATAAAGATCGCGAGGCTCTGCTGAGAGCTGGCTCGTTTCGCACGTTTGTAATGTCCCAACTCTAAGTGCATATAAGGTGTACAGTCCTTCGTACCCCTACCTCCATAGATAAAATGAATAAGCTTGCTTTTTCTCTTCCGTGCCTACCTCGAAGGAAAAAAGGGAGGAACACAAAAAAACCCTACCTACCTACAATCTACATTTTATATTTTCAAAGTATTGCCACATTATAATAATAAGCTGTCCAAGAAGTTGAGGTACCTACCTAGGTAAGCTTGACTATCCTTGTTGGAAATCGATCGTTTACTTTTTTTAATATACATTACTAGCTTCTGCCCGCGGCTTCGCCCGCGTGAACTTCGGTTTTTCACAAATCCCAAGGGATTACCGGTTCCCGTTACCGCTCCCTTTTCCAACCTTTATAGGCACCTACTTTCAAGGAAGTTTGCTATAGTAATCTGCCTATAGCTGTAGCTATAGATTTCTCAACCGCCGAACCTTCTCGGATGATCAGACTCATCGTGAATTTGGACCCGGGCTTAATGGCTTAAAATGGAACGCGAATACACCTAGAGTAGGTACTAAAATATCTCTGGGAATGCGATTGCTCAGATGTCTCTTTTATTTTAAGAATATTCCCTTTCCCCTCCAAATAAGCGTAAAGCTTGTGCTAGGAGTAGGTACGACAATAGTCGGGCAGGGTTTAAACCGTCGACCGTGATTTTCAGCCCACGCCCCGACCATTGCACTATTGAGGCTAATTACTTACTCACGGGATTCGCAATTTACATTTGGAATATTACTGCGTTAATTATAGGTACATGTAGGTAGACACATATTTAATTTTTTCGCATTACAAAACAGACCAACCAAAGCCTCAGGGGATGGGAACCGAACGTAACGTTTACGCTAATTAGACACCAATCGCATGTCTGTTTCAAATAAACATTTTCACCATGGGATCAACAGTGCTGTTTGTTATCGAGGTAGACTAATTATTTAGGCTTATTAGTTAATTTACATAAGTATCTACAAAGTGGTTTCGATCGTCAAGTTAATCTACGACTGCCTTTCTTAAACGAGAATAACCAGCAAGAAAACTTTTGCTTTAAGTATTCGAAAATTCATGTAGGTACCTAAGTGCTAAGTAATTTGCAGTCTCCTTTACTGAAGCGAGTCAATTTCTTGCTCTTTTATCATTCATATACTGCCTACTAGCTTTTGTTCGCGACTTTGTCGGCGTGGAGTTAGGTTTAAAAAATCCCGCGGGAGTCCTTTGTCAAAATTCACGTCGATTCATACCGAAAAATAGCATACTATCATGCGAGAATTGTTAGTTTTCATGAGATAAAAAGTTGCATACCATGTCACTCCCCAAATCCTCATCTATATCTACCTACCTACCCTATACCCATTCAATATAGTATGTAATTAGTATAAATCATGTCGTCTCTGTTGCGGCGTGACTGAAGGACAAACCAATAAACAAACACACTTTCGCATTTATAATATTAAGTAGGAATAAAACATACATTAAACACGTATTACTTATGTTTTTTGTTTCAGAATGGAAACAAGATAAGCATCAGTCACAATGACTCTGCTGCTTCATGACTACATTGACCTAGAAGAGCGGGCTTCAAGGCATCTGAACGTTTGGAAAGGTATGAGAACTTACTGGATTAAGGAAAAAAAATTACAGTAAGTAGGTAGGTACTCACATAAATCCTATAAAGGTGAAGGTAAGATCTATATCTAGGTTGGTATACAGATATAAACTACCTGTTAAGATTTGGCGCAATATTTAGTATGCAGTTCAAGTACCTAGTTATTCTACTTTTTCTTGAGGTAGGTATAGGTAGTTAAATAGCTCAAGGTAAGTGAGGTCTTTAAGTTTTAGCTCGTTAAAAGAACTTACTTATCTGGACAGGCGACTGCGAGCCCGCAGCTGCACGACAACGGCAGTTGCTATGCAGTTATGTCAACTGCGATAGAACTGCATCCAAAATGCAATTTTATAATCGGCTAGCAGTCCTTCTCTATAGACAAGAATTACATTTCAATTATATAACACATGATAAGTACCAGGTGTTATGCAGTAGCGATGGTGAAAATAAATACGCTATAACATAAGCGCTGTAGGGTTTCTATACTAATCTTTAATAGCCCAAATCATGGTAGGTACTATCAAAATATAGATTTTACCATGAAGAAGCGAATGTTATGTTTTACATACTACAGATGCAAATAATAGAAAAATAGGTATTTAGAATCCCACATGATGTAGGGCGGGATACACCTATCTATTTGTGGAATGAGGCCGGTTTCTGCGATAACATTGTGGCCACTGGCTTGTTTATTTTAAGCTTAGATTACATCTCTTTCTTTTGCGTGAGTTGCAAAGAATCATACGTAGAGTAATTAAAAAGAGATGAGAAGGTAGACCAGAAGATAGATTGAAAGATAGACGAATATAAAATGACAAACGGTAAACGTGACACGATCGACGATAGGTAATATTATGATAGACGAGATGATAAGTAGTAAGGCAAAATCAAAAGATAGGCGAGTGCGCAAATGAGACGAGATGATAGGCGAATAGTATTTAAACAAAACGTGATTAGACGTGATGGGATCAGACGAGAAGAGTAGATAGACTGCTTAAAAATGATAGATATACCTAATGTTAATTTAATTATTGTCTCTTTCTTTTCCAGCATGGCACTTGATACTGTACGCACTCGCGGGAATTTTCGGCATTCTCAACTATGTGTTCCTCCATAACACAATGCAATTGGTCGATAATAACTGCGTACTATTTCCAAGAGAACTGGCCTTCCGCTCCATCGAGCTACCCGTTCCAATAAATACAAGCTCAATAGACGATACGGTTTTGGCCAATAGCGATACTACAGAAAATGCTGTAAAAGAGAATGCTCAAAATGTGCCCGTCCTAGTAGGTAGTGAATCTACTAATGAAGAAGAAAAAAATGCAACAATAACCAAAAGAGATGTGACCAATTCAAATAATACAAGACAAAATGACACCGATACGTCGGCTAATGAGAATGAAGTTAACGTTTTTTCTGGTAAGTTAACGATTTCGAAACATACTTATTGCCGAGAGTCCACTGGCAAGACGTAACGTCCGCAATTCCCGTCATAAAAATATACCTAATGGAAACTGCAGTGACCTGCCACTTTTCAACTTTTATTATGCATCAGACTGCACATTAATTAAAATAAATTTTACACTACGGTTAATTATTTTTCTGGTGACACAATTTGGGCTGGCAAACATTCTTTGAGCAAAGAATCAGCCGGGCTGTTCAACGCGGTCGTGACATTATTATTTATTTATTTTACTCAGGAAATGAAACCCATCGAATGGTGCTGGACACATCGCGGACGCTGTTCGGATGGGACAGCGACTGTCAGTACGCGGAGTACATGCCCATCATGTCGATGATATTCGCTGCGGCGTGGGCGACTTTCTTCACCATGTGCCCTGGCGGTGGATACTCCAGATCTGGGTAAGTTGTGTACCTATTTTTAATTACAACTAGATAATTGCCAAAATGCTGGTCACTTAAATCATCTGTCATTGTAAGAACACCTCATACAAAGTACGAAACACGTGCTGTAAAGTTTTCCTTTTTGTCATTTCAGAGGAATATTTAAGGGACTGAGCAGTTGAAGGAATAGCTATTTAATTCCGCGGAAAACAATACTCTTATCTTTCCTTTACTATAATACCTATACTACATAGACGTCGTACTAAATTATTCCATCGTGTGCGTTACGCGATACAGTTTTCATTGATCTAGTTACTATGTTGATGGCCAAAAAAAACCGCCGAGGATTGTCCCTCGTCTACTTAGGCCCTTAGATATACTATCGTATCGACTTGTTTGGAAAAGTAATTTTTCCAAAAATATTTTTATTTTCACGGCATAGGGGTTGAAATGGGTTATCTAAATGGAACGAAATGGGGTGGGTGCGCGAATTTGACTCTCAGGCTGATATTCGACAGTTTTATTTGCGTTTGGATACCGATTACTTCAGCGTTGAGCTTGAGTCATTTAAATACGAAATATGTGGAATACCCCATATTTAAATTAATCTCACGATAGATAAGGTCGACCTCACTGACTGTGACTCTGAAGTTGTGATTAAAACCTTATCTTTACGTTATTAAAAATAATATATGCATATAAAAAAAATAGTCACCTACCTACCTATTACCCTATATTACCTAATGTTTCTTACTACAAAAATGGAAAAAATACTTAATTTTAAATGATTTTTGATATTTTTGATAATCTATGCTCTAAATCGATATCGGTGTTCATCATCCTTAACTATTACTCTAGCGGCACGCTATGGTGGCCGGTTTGACGTTTGTCCGCTCATGAAGTTCCGTATTAATTGATAACGACTTTGAAGGAAATAATTGTATTACTTTATTGACGATAGTGATGTGCAGAGATTCATAAATTTTATCGAATGTAGTTTTAGGTTTAGGACTCAAAATTTATTTATTAAATTGATTTCTTAAATGTATACAAGTGTAGAAAAATCAGTTTGCACCATTTAAGGGGTGAATGTACTTGTGAATATGAACAATTTTCACTATGTGGACAAACCTCTGAAATCGCAAAAAAATATCAATAAATTTTTAAAAATGGAATCTAATACGATCGTCACATAGGATCGCTGGCTAGCACAACTACTACCTCCGGCAAACTCGCGTCAATGCTCAATGCAAAACAAAGCAGTTTCGAATTGACGTTGCTTCGAAAAGTATAAACTGTCAGTGCAATGCGATTGTGATATAGTTTTGACCTGGCTTTGGATTTCAAATATTGATACTGCATTACTGTTGACCCTCGCTCGTTAATTTGGACTCTGTTCAAGCCCTTTGTTGTGGATTTCGTCGATATGACCGAACGTACGCAGAGAACTGTTCTAAATAGTCAGACACGTGAGTTCGTAATACGCCTTCGTAACTATTTCGATCGTGAAGCTCAAAATGGAGGGCCAATTTTACCTATAACGTCAGTGGTTGAACGCGTAGCTGATGCGCTTAATATTGGACAACGAACTGTTAGACGGATAACTAAAAAAAAATATGGCGAGACTGGCACAGAAGAAAATAAACTTCACACACCAAAAAAGAGAAAACGAGCAAAACCAGTCGTAGGCATCGATAGCTTTGATGCCGATGCTATCCGAAGACATGTTTACGGCTACTATTTACAGAAGGAGTATCCAACAAGAAAAAAGTTGGTGCATTCACTGAAGGAAGCTGGATTATTCTTCGGTGGGGAAAGTTCTTTAACGAAGATTTTGAAGACCATTGGATTTCGATACAAAAAATGTAACAAACGCAAAATATTGATGGAAAGATTTGATATAGCGATGGCAAGGTATACTTTTTTACGGCAAGTGAAAGAAATCAAAAATTGGCAAAATGTTGTGTTCTTGGATGAAACATGGCTTAATGCTAACCATACTGTAGGCCGTTCTTGGAACGATGACACAGCAGCATCTACTTCCAAAGTTCCTGTAGGAAAAGGATCGCGACTTATAATTTGTCACGCCGGAACCATCAACGGGTTTGTCGAAGGTTCTCTCATGGCTTTTGCGTCAAAAACCACTGGAGACTATCATGAAGACATGAATGGAGAAAAGTTTACTGAATGGTTTACCTCAATGTTGTGTAGCCTCCCTGAACCATCTATTATAATTATGGACAACGCCCCATACCACTCGATGCAAATTGACAAGCCACCTGCCCAATCCCAAAAGAAAGCTGATATCGTCGCATGGCTTCGTAAAAATGGCGTAGATGCAAACATGAATATGTTAAAAGCGGAATTAGTACGTCTTTTAAAAGAAAACAAACCAACCAAGATCCGATACGTCATTGACGAAATAGCATTAGAACATGGGCACAGAGTTATACGGTTACCGCCTTACCATTGTGAGTATAATGCGATTGAGTTGGTGTGGGCTCAAATTAAGGGATATGCTGCAAGACACAATACAGAACCCCCATTTACCACAAAAAAAATGCTAAAATTATTAGAAGAAGCTTGTGAACATGTGACTAAAGGAGACTGGGAAAAGGTTGTGAATAGAACTGTTAAATTAATAAGGGAAGATTATGAAAGAGATGTGAAAATAGATAATATTATAGAAAACGAACATATAATTATTAATGTATGTGATGATAGCAGTGACGACAGTGAAAATAGTAGTATGGACGAATCTGATTAATTATGGCCTTTTGTGGCACCTTTTTTGGTATCTTTTGTATTCATATGTTTCTTGTGTGCATATAAAGTATGTATATTCATTTTCGTTCAAATATTCAGTTCGTTCAAATAAATTAAATAAACATATACATTTTTGTTTTATTAAACCTATTTAATCAGGTACAAAAACAAAACTTAATTGTTTTTTGTTCGAGAATAAATTGACATTCCACATCACTATTGTAATGTGTCAAACCGGCCATCATAGCGTGCTGCTAGTGTACTTTATAATCGTCTGTTATGCATCATCACCTTTAACATCCCTCTGCTGAGAGGGGATTTAGATTTTAGAGCGACCCGCCAATCTGCTACAATGCCATTACAGTTCGGGTTGGCGGGCTATGCAACTGGCTCCTATAAAGTCTGGCGCTTAATTTGACGTCTTTACAGTTTTTGTATTGGAGATTGAAGTTAAAATCATGTAGGGTGTAAAATGTAAATCCTCAGGCCCATTAGGAGCGTTGCGATGTGGTATCGCAACGTTCATGTCACTATACTCTGATTTTTAATTCCGTGGAATTCTGACAACTGTCATTCTCATTTACAGATGAGTTATTTGTATGGAAAATAGGGTCATCTACGAAGTTCGATTTTACCCCAAACTACTTTATTTCCCTGTCAACATAAAAAGCCCTAAGCCGCGTAATAATATTAGTCGTTTCGCCCTAAAATAGAAATCGCTAATAGTGGAAACTAGAAAGTGCCCGCTGACAGCAATAGAAAACAAAAGCAGCACATTGAAAAAATTTATTCAAAAATGGAAGTCGAATGACATTATCATCATGAAGTGTCTGTCAGGCATTTGTCATATCTACTACATGCGGCAGTTGATTTTTATTTACATAAGTTTTGAATTTTTTATCTTTTTTGTGGGAATTGTTTTATCTCTGATAACATTACGAAACGTCAGAATTTCACGGAATTAAAAATCAGAGTATAGACAGTGAGAACATCGCTTTGCTCTGAGGTTCGCAGTGTGAACCGTAGTATGAAAAGACGCGGCAGCGGCGTGAGCTAAGCAAAACGAACTTCACTTCGCTCCCAATGTGGTCTGCGCTTAATGCTTATTTAATTTTTTGACGTGATAGTCTTATTAATCGATGAGCGCCGGCTACACGCACGAAAAAGCATGACTCATGACTCATCACATACCGCGTGCAAGCGATAGAGAAGGCACGATCGGCCTAAGCGTTCGGCTTGTGACGCATCTATCTCTCTTTGTTAATTGTTTTCCTATGACGTTATCACGTAAAATTTTCGTCCGTAAACTGATTTTACAGGCAACCAATTTTTTTATAATTCCGCTTGAATTTCCTTCGTTACGCATGCTCACAGTCTCCAGCAGCCGTGGCGCATCCTGACGCCCGCGCTGCTGTTCGCGCTGGTGATGGTCGCGCTGACCGGCCACAGCTTCACCACCACCAACAGGGGGCTCTACACCTTCTGCTCGGCCTTCCACAACTTCACCAATGCTACCACGTGAGTATCTATACATCATGCTGTCCTCTCGATCGAATTTCAGCTACGGAGGCCGACTTAGCTATAGTAAGACCGCGATTAACTTGGCTCTCCCATGATCTGCGGGATGAGGGAGGGGGGGAAATTCTCATTGATAAATTAATAATCAATGGATGTGCTCGTACTATAATGTATGACAAGCATTTTTGACGCCCCTGTGAGTGTGTGTGTGTGTGTATTGCTACTGTAAGGACATGACACTAAATTAGGGAAAAAGAAATTTTATAATAATTATAATAATTTTAATTATCATAGTTATTCTATTATTTGCGTAATCGCAATTTAGTCTTTCATCTGTGTCTCTTTAAGTTTGCTCAATACTTTTCTATAGTAGTAGTAGTTAGTACTATACATTTAAAGTTAAGTAGGTACGTTTCAGGATATAGAAAAAAGATTTTCCATAACCAAGAAAGAAGAAGATACGTTATTAAATATAATTTATACCCCATTTTTTAAATTTTATACATATTATACTCATAATAAAATAATTTATTTAATACATCTACTAAATACAAGTAAAGTTCGTGAACTAAAACCCGACTACGCTTAATAATTTAATAATAATTTAGTGGGCAAATGCGCGGGGCAAGGAGCTAGTGGTGCCATCTGTTATTCTTATCCGAAACTAATTTTACAAGTATAAATTAAAAATTTAAAAACCCCCGACATTCGCCATTTTGTGGCGGCAGCCATCTTGGATTTGTATAATGCTATTCTACTAGTCAAGCCCTTTCATTTGATACCCATATTAAGGGAGTTGTGAAAAAATATGTAATCCACCATTTTGTAGCGGCGGCCATCTTGGATCAATTTTCATCAAACATAGCTAACAACACTCTCGATTAATTCACCTTTCAAACAAAAAAAATCGCATTCAAATCAGTTCACCCGTTTGAGCTGAGCGCTACAGGGGAACAGACGGACAGACAGACAGACACACACACACACACACACAGACACGTCAAACTTATAACACCCCGTCGTTTTTGCGTCGGGGGTTAAAAATCTAGAAAGCCGCGCAAAGCTGACTTCTCGATTTTTTTCGTAGATAAAATGTAGCCTATGTCACCCTGATAATAACAACGAATCAATAGACACCTCATTCATCAAAATCGGTCCAGCAGTTTAGGCGCTACATTAGTACACACAGAATCTCATACAAAAATCGGTTACAAACATACATACATACATAAATATATACATACGTAATCTTGGAAATAAAAGAGGATTCTCCGTGGATCAATATATTTAATTTTAATTAGCACTGTTATACCAATGGCCGACGAGACGCCGAGGCAGAGAGCAAGCAGAGAGCCAGAGAAGATAAAGTACAATTCGAGTTTCGACACCACAGATAAAACTTATGCAACAGATCTGTAGCATCAATAGTCACAGATAATAAATCAGTGTTGACAATTCTTTATAAAAACAAATCGCAACTTAATTATTTACAACACGTAAATACATAGACTGCTAAAATCATAACCCTTCCTTTTGGCTTTGCCGTAGTCGGGTAAAAAAAAACCAGACGTTTAGATTAGTACGGCATGGAGATGTTAGGAGATGGAATAAAACAAAGATAAAAAAACTATTAGGATTCGTCGAGACGTGTTCTTCTATATCTTAAAATTTCAATGCATTGCTGTCAGATGATGTGTCACTGTCGCTATCAATAACTATATTATAATTCACTAATTCATCGTCGTCATTCTGCAATCTCTCAACGTGAACTTATAATGTGATTTCACGTAGCCTCCGTTACAGCTTGAAAAGCATCTTGCACCAGATTTAATATTTTTGTTTTGAAACGCCAACGAAATAATTTAAAATGTTGTCTTGAAATTATTGGTCCACATTATAGTTTTTTTTATAATAATTGAGAGGCCGTTTTAACCAATATCTGACGATGCGTGATGTATTCAATGGGTATGGAAATTTTTCACATGAAGCTGACAACACTTACTTGACACAGTCGTCAGCCTCATATTTATTATTATGATATTTATTTTAGAGATATTTGTTCTTTTCTCTCACATTCTTGAGCACAAAACGAACGCACTACCATAACAATTTTTCTAGCACAACTTTTTATCACATAAGAACTGGTTACTGCTATGTATTTCACAAAATTTTCGTAACGATGTAAACAATGAACTTTGAAGTTTCAAAGTGACTTTTCAATATGACAGATTTCGACTGCCCTAGTGATATAAACAAAGTAACTGACATTTTTTGTGAAATTGACTTTTTTGCATTAACAAAAGTTTAATGTCGAGTAGTTTTTTAACACAGTGTCCACAGTATAATATTTCAAATAACTTGAACAGTTTACTGAAATTTGAATTGCCCAAACAAATAACTGCACACTGAGACTGGAATTTAGGGTATTACTTTATGTACTTATAAATAATCGTTTTAATTGTTATCGGTTACTTACTATTTTAAAATGTTTCTACTGAAGGTAGGTGCAGAATTTTAGATACCTACGTACATAATTAACTAATAGGGACATTACTTTACAGGAATATAACTAAAAATAGACACAATACTGTAAATTATAACTTTACAAGATAAACATAGTTCATTATGATGCCCACGACTCCGTCCGCGTGTATTTAGGTTTTTGAAATTCTAGTCTAAGCTCTTAATTTACCAGGATAAAAAAGTAGCTTATGTCCTTTCCAAAAATGAAACTTATCTTTATACCTCGTTAAGATCGGTTGAACAGTTGGTGCGTGAAGACTTAGTAGACAGACATACTTTCGCATTTATAATATTAGTAGGTAAGTATAGATATGGTATAGATTCTTGAGTTGTAATAAGCTCTAACTTAAGTCTCTGAGTGAACTAGGTTGGATATGCTTTGTCCGTCTGACTGTCACAGCCTTATAACTTCTGATTTAATGAACAGAATTACTTCAAATTCACCGATAATATTATGTAGAATAACATTCAGAATTACGACCTAAAGCCGGTGATTACATAAAAAATAATAAAAATAGTTATTTGAGTTATTTGGTGAGGGCCCGGGTGCCCATTAAAGCAAATGGGGGGGGGGACAATTGTATTAGTCGCAATATCACAATCACAATATCACACACACACAAACGCACACGCACACGCACATTAAACTAACTTACAAAACATTAAATTAAAGTAACTATTTGTATCTGAATAACATAGTAAACTCTTTGTAATAAATTGAAAAATTATTTTTGGAAGAAATTATCAAGCAATATACAAACGAAGTAAATGACCTAATATCTTTTTAAAGTTGAAACTATAGCACAGGGCAAGTCGCCCGCACTTCCCCGCACCTCACGCTCGAGAAGAGCGAGTAATACGTCGATGGCATCGCGCCATCTCCCTCGTGCACGGCGCGCGCCGATACGTTTGTCTTTGTAGAAGCCGCCCGCGCCGGTCTGCGGAATTTTCCACAAGGCACGAGGCAGTCGACTACGAGCTTTGGTTGCGAATGCGCGCCTGCGTGCGCCTCTTTGGTCGGGCCGCGTAAATACGTTTTAGTTCCTAAAGTAATTACTAAGTCACTGTTTTGTAGAACACTTGATTATAATTTTTAAACTGAACACAGTCGTTTCCATTCCCACTATAATCTGGCGTCCCAACGAGTGGGCCTGTGTTTTTAGTTTTTTTTAAATAAAGTCAGTGAAAAGTGACGTAATTACATAACGGATTTTCATAAATCAGTTACTTATCACGTGTTTGTTGTCTCTAGGGTACCTAGAAGTGCGTGTATAGGTATCTAGTAATCCGGTATAAAAACTATAATCGTGTGAAACCGAAAACTCTTGTGGTTGACTCGAAAACTCGCTGACGGTTACAAAGTGCTTCCGTGGTTACGAATTGATTTTTACGTACAGTTACGAAAATCTAGTGCTTAGTAGGTTACCTAATACCTAGAGAGACTGTATGGCTGCAAATCGTAAGTCAAAGGAACGTTTGTATAATAAATTAGTGCTTCGTGTTTACGAGTTGATTTTTACGCACAGTTGCAAAACTTAGTGTTTTAGTTAGGGTACCTAAATACCTAAATCAACTGTGAGGCAGCAAATCGTAAGTCGACGAACATTAATCGTATAATAAAATCAGTGCTTCGTGCGAAATCTTTAGATGCCTAAAGTTAGAGTCCGCAACGAACACTATATTTCAATAGGTATAACTGTGTACACGCGCGTATAGACCATTCGTGCAGGTTTAAACGTGCAACCGCCTCGTGTCGGGCGACGTGTTTGTGTACGGGGTACATACCTACTTTCATCGAACTATTTTTCGATGCCTACGGATTGTAGAATTTTGTGTTGTGATTATACACGTGTCAACGTGCTTACGTAGGTAGTGAAGAACTTTATATACCTACGCGTGTTTGCGAACAGTTTACGAACTTTGTGTTGTTAGGGTAAACTGGCCTAACCTGGTACACTTAATTTTCGAACTGTTCGTCGTTAGGGTAAAAGTGTCTAACCGTGCACGCCTAACTTTTGAACTTTTGTCGTTAGGGTAAACGTGCGTAACTTGGACCCCTAACTTTTTATTGTTTAGTAACCTCGTAAGAGCGCGTGGTAACGGTATAGTAGTGCGTAACAGACTCTGTGGACATGGTACTAACACGGTCACGTGCTAACAGTGCTTCACGTAGTATGCCGCCTGTAAGGGCAACGCAGCCCGATGAAGGCGCTTTATTCGTTGACGTGGGTTCGTCAACGCCTCCGCTGGTAGGACCTCCGTCCACTGGTGACTTCGCCTCATCGTCGCCGCCGCATCGCGAGCGTGAGGGGCTTGAGTCCGTGCCGATGGCACCACATGGGCAGCCTCCGCTCGGCACCGTGGAACCGCCGTCTACAGCTACACCCGTTGTGATGACGGATCAACAACTGGTATTCTTGTTACAATCACTACGGCAGCCGCTTGTACAGAGTGCGCCGCCACCGTCCACATCTGTGAGTAAAAACTTATCTAAATGTACTTCAAGATACGATGGTGTTTCCGACGTTCTCGCATTTATAGACTCTGTGCAGATTTATAAGGAATGTGTTAGCGTCAGCGACGATATTGCCTTGAGAGGCCTGCCAATGCTACTAACGGATTTTGCCGCTACATGGTGGCAAGGTGTTAAACATTCAGTCCCAAATTGGCAGGAAGCGATAAATCTACTACGGCAAACTTTCGGTCCGCGCCTACCACCACACAGAATTTATCGAGAAATATTTAGTCGTGAGCAGGGTGAAGAACGCACTGATGTCTTCGTGTGTAGGGTAAGAGCCCTCATCGCCCAATTACCACCAAATACACTATCCGAAAATCCCGTACAACTTGATATGGTATACGGGCTACTCCATAAGAGGATTCGTGAGAAAGTATTAAGAAGCGCATTCACGTCGTTTGCTGACCTGCTGAAACAGGCACGCGTGGTGGAAGATGTCCTAGAGGAAGGGACCACAGTGAATCCTATCGGGAAGTACACAGCTACACTGGCCTCCACACCACCCCCTGTCACGCAGCCTACGACGCCATCATCAACCTCTGTGGTGAAGACAGAGAAGACCTTACCGAGCAAGCCGAGACCTAAATGCTCATTCTGTAAGCTGTACGGCCACGTCAGGGAAGACTGCCGTAAACTCAAGACTAAGACCAGTCCGGGTTCAGCGAAGAGCGAACCTGCCGCAGCACCGCCGGAGCTGCGCCCGTCCATAACCTGTTTCGGATGCGGTGCGCCCGGGGTGATAAGGTCCAACTGTAAAGTGTGCAAAGACAAGAACAAAACACCTCCGTCAACGACCTCGTTCCAATCAGTGTCCGTGCGCGAATCTGTGTTAAACCCGCGTGTGCGCCCAATATTCAATATTGAAGTGTGCGGAGCGATCGGTACGGCACTGCTCGACACCGGTGCCAAACAATCCGTGGCTAGTGAAAGTTTAACCAATCATTTGCGGTCAAATGGCCAAGTGTTCGAAAGTGTAGAAACGGAACTGCGTTTTGCGGACGGAAGTCATAGGGTACAGATTGTAGAAACGGCCTTGGTAAATGTAAAGTTGCAGGGAAGGGAGATTTCGACCCTTTTTATGGTCTTGCCAGGTGCTATTGATTCCCTGTTAGGCATGAATTTCATTCAAGACGCTGGCATGTTACTCGATTTTGTTAACAATCGGTTCTCTTTACATTCCCTGGGGTTTTTTGATCTCCAATATGAAACCAATAACCACGTCGCGGTTAGCGCTACAGTAGGCCTCCGCGAGTGCGAGGGCGTCCTTCTATCGCCAGCCGATAGAAACAAATTGGCTGAGGTCCTGGTGAAAAATGAAGACATCTTCAATGCAGGGGGAGGGCCGACTCCCTTTGCCATGCACAGGATCGATACGGGGAACGCCGCTCCTATATCTACCCCGCCTTATCGGGTGTCACCCGCTAAAAAGGCGACAATAAAGAACGAAATTGACAAGATGTTAGATCTGGAGATTATTGAGGAAGCGGAATCGGAGTGGACTTCACCAGTTGTATTAGTACCAAAGAAGAACGGTGAGACCCGATTCTGTGTCGACTACCGAAAACTAAACGCCGTGACGCGTACAGATAAATATCCGCTGCCTTTAATTGATGACATCTTAGCTTCGGCTAAAAGTAATTGTGTGATGTCCACGATTGATCTAAAATCCGGCTATTGGCAGGTTGAAGTGGCTCCGGAGGACCGGCCCAAAACTGCATTCGTTTCTCCGTTTGGAACATTTCAATTTCGGCGCATGCCGTTTGGCTTAAAGAATTCGCCTGCAACGTTCCAGCGATTAATGGATCGGTTTCGTGCTGGCCTTAAGGACGTAACAGTGGTAGCCTATTTAGACGATATTTTAGTAATCTCCGAGAATCTGGAGACACACCTGCGAGATTTACAACAGGTGTTTGATCGTCTACGTCAATTCAATCTCAGGGCGAATCGTGACAAATGCGTATTTGCCAGGGAGCGAGTGACTTATTTAGGGCATGTAATCACTATCCACGGCATAGAGCCTGATCAATCGAAAATTCAAGCGATCGTCGACCGTATTCCTCCAACTAATCTGAAAGAATTGAAAAGTTTTCTGCAAACCTGCAGTTGGTTTCGGAAATTTATTCCGCACTTCTCAGAAGTGGCGCGTCCGTTGACCGACCTCACTAAAAAGAATACACCCTGGCAATGGGGTGATAAGGAGGTCGAGGCATTCAGCGAGCTTAAGAGTAGACTCACAACGAGTCCAATCCTGCGACAACCAGACTTCGAAGAAGCATTCATATTGCGCACCGATGCTAGCGACTACGCATTGGGTGCCGTATTGTTGCAAGGACCTGATCCGAAGTCTGAGAGGCCTATTGAGTATGCCAGTAGGTTATTGACGTCTGCAGAGCGTAATTACTCTACCACGGAGAAAGAGGCGTTGGCAGTGGTATGGGCCCTGGAGAAATTTCGAGGCTACCTCGAAGGCGCCCAAGTCCACGTTGCATCCGACCATCAACCTCTGAAATGGCTGCTTTCTCTGAAGACACCCAGTGGCCGCCTAGCTAGGTGGGCCCTGAAGATTCAATCCTTTAATTTGAGCATTGAATACACACCGGGAAAAGTTAATGTGGTGGCGGACACCCTAAGTCGTCCAGTCTATAACCCTTCCCCAGATGACATGTCCGAACAGACATGCGACATATGCCCGGTATCCGTTGATCTACCTCATCATAGCTCCGAGGATTTGCGAGCTGCTCAGCTCGAAGATTCTGAGTTAAAGAGAATCCTTTCGGACTTTGAAGAGGGGGATGATGCCAGTCGTTGGACTGATCGGGGATATTATGTCAATAACGGAGTATTGTTCCGATTCGATCCGGTTGGCGAATCCGAAGAGCCCCAGCTGGTTGTACCGGAGTCGATGCGCGTGGAAGTCATGAAGCAGCTTCACGATGCACCGACGGCTGGTCACCTGGGTCTGGAACGCACTTTAAAGAGGATCAAGGAACGATTTTACTTTCCAAACATGCGACAGTACGTGTCCAGATATCTGAAGGCATGTGATTTGTGTCAAAAGTTTAAGCCGACTAACCTTAAACCAGCTGGACTACTACAGACACCTGTTCCGTCGCAGCGTTTTGAAGTCATGGCTATGGACTTGTTTGGCCCACTACCGGAAGGTAGCAAAGGAGAGAAGTATATTTTCCTCGTAGAGGACACCGCGAGCAGATGGGTAGAATTGATTCCACTGACAGACGCAACCGCCGAGAATTGTGCGAAGGCCCTCATTGAGGAAGTTTTCTTGCGCTATGGTTTTCCTCGTCGTGTCATATCGGACAATGGGGTCCAGTTCGTGTCAGCTGTTATGCAAAAAGCCCTACACGTTCTTGGAGTCGCCCAGAACCTAACTCCGGTGTACCATCCCGAGGCTAATCCCTCTGAAAGAAAGAATCGGGAAATGAAACAGATGCTGGCCATGCTTATCGACCCTGAGCATCGCAATTGGCCAGACGCATTACCCTCGGTGCGATTCGCACTCAACACGGCACCTAACCAGGGTACTGGACACTCCGCCGCTTATTTGACATTTGCCCGGGAGTTTCGGTCACCGTTGGATGTCTCTTACGATTTGAGGTCAATCGTAGAGAACGAAAACTATGTGCCGCAAATCACTCCATACTTGAAGAACTTCGTTCAGCACTTGCAGGAAACAAAGTGGCGAGTCGAACGACAGCAAGACATCCGGAAGGATGCTGCGGATAAACACCGCCGTATAGGACCAGCCTTTAAGGAGGGCGATCTCGTGCTCGTAGAGAGCCATCGCCTAAGTCAGGCTGCTAAAGGATTTATGTCTAAGTTTGCTCCTCGACGGGAAGGCCCGTATTTGGTAAGTAAGGTTGTCTCCCCTACCACATACGAAGTAGTGGATAAGGAGAACGTTCCTCGGGGAAAGTATCATGCCAGCCTCTTAACCCCGTATGTAGGAGAAGGGGAAGCTATTGCTCACACCCGCAAGAAGGGTAGACCCCGCAAAATTTCTAGTCCCAAGCCAGCTCCAGAGTCTTCCACTGGCTTGGAGGGGGAGGATATAGCACAGGGCAAGTCGCCCGCACTTCCCCGCACCTCACGCTCGAGAAGAGCGAGTAATACGTCGATGGCATCGCGCCATCTCCCTCGTGCACGGCGCGCGCCGATACGTTTGTCTTTGTAGAAGCCGCCCGCGCCGGTCTGCGGAATTTTCCACAAGGCACGAGGCAGTCGACTACGAGCTTTGGTTGCGAATGCGCGCCTGCGTGCGCCTCTTTGGTCGGGCCGCGTAAATACGTTTTAGTTCCTAAAGTAATTACTAAGTCACTGTTTTGTAGAACACTTGATTATAATTTTTAAACTGAACACAGTCGTTTCCATTCCCACTATAAAACATTAATTTTTTTGTATTTTATTTGCAATTAGAAAAACCATATTTTTAATTTTAAACAAAATTAAAAGCGAAGGAGTTAGGAATAAATACTGTTATTTATAAATTAAAATATATTATTTTGCAATTTATTACAGAGATAAATAAGTAGATATTTTGTAGAAAGGTTGCCTTCAAATAAGAGTTTCAATGTTTATGCTTGTCCTGTAAAATTGTTCTGAATGTAGTTACTTTGTTTATCACTAGGGCAGCCGATTTATCAATGAATTTATCAATGAACTTATGAATGAACAAATCGCTGCGCGGGGAGCAGGGAGGGCCCCAGGAGGGTTATCTTTATCGCGGTCGAGGTATAGTTAGTAAGGTTGTTTAGTAACCTCGTGTTTTTTACACATTGCTTAAATTGGAATGTGGGTTCTTTCGGAAGCAAGTTATAAAAGCTTACGTATGTACCCATCTACGTCGACTTCCTAATTCCCAGGCTGCTATACTTAGAATTTGTTTGACCTGAAAAATCCAATAGGTACAACTTTTTATTTTAATTATACATACTTAACGCAATATACCACCGTCAGGTGTTCGTCGGTGAGCCCGTACCTGGAGCGGTCGTGGAACGCGTCGTGGGGCTTCGGCGGGCGCGCGGCGGCGGCGCGCGCGGCCAGCGCCGGCGCGTGGGCGAGCTGGGCGTGCGCCGCCGCGCTGTTCCTCGCGCGCTGCCTCACCGCGCCCGACTTTGCCGTCCGCCGCACCGGCGCCTACCTCAAGGATCCCAACCAGGTGCAGTACAGACTCACCCGACGACTTGTGGCTGGGGTCGGGGAGTACTGGCACAGAGTCGAAGCGCATCGAAGCGAATTCGAAGCGAATTCTTCACAAGTTACTCGAATAGCGCGCCTATTCGAGTAACTTGTTCATTCGCGAGAATCTGTGTGCCTGATACCACACAACGTAATCTAGATGGTATCACTGCTTTGTGGTAGGATTCTACCCCGAATCCACCTGATGGCTAGCGACCACACTTCCAGCCGTAATCTGTCGCAAAGTATCCGATGCGTCCCCTTCTCCAAAAGCCGTCAACGCATTAGTGGTTCCTCAGGTGCTGCTAATGTTCATGGGTGTAATCGGTAGTAATCAACTAATCACATAACATCAGGTGACCCGCTTGCTCGTTTGCCCGCTATTATTATTTAAAAAAAGCCGAGTCCTATACGCACGAAAAGTCGTGCGTATAGGACCCGACCGCTTCAATTCTCGTGGATTCGCTTGAGTTCGCATGAAAGCGCTCGAATTCGAACGGACGCGGGCGCACCAATCTGCGCTAGCCGCGCATTTTCACTCGTTTTTTTTATTTATAGAAAATGCCTTGTTTTGTAAAGATGCCAATATGCCAAAGGTGCCAATATGCCGTGAATTTTTTTTTTTCGATTATTTTCGATGCACTTCGACATTTACACATTTATTTCTTTGCAGCAACTCACGCCTTACCTGAAAAAGTCGCGCCGGGCCAACAAGTCCAACAACAACTCGCCGACAAAACGTGAAACGGCCTCCATCAGATCAGAGCCGACCGCCACCACGGAACTAGTCACAGCGTCAGTGGAGCACGGACAGGACACGGCGCCCACGACGCCCCAGTTCTCGCCCATCAAGAGATTTGACAAAGAGGATATTGAGATGACAACATCGCCTAACCAATAGAACAGAAGATAGAGAGAAAACCGTATTATATTTGCCCAATTCGCCGTTATGTTTAAATGTTTTGTATGCTGTGGCAAATTATATTTTCTATTTGTTATTAAGTAAGTACATATTTGAAGATTATGTAAGTATGTAAGTGAAACGGAGTGAATTTAGAACGTAAGTTTAGATCTACTTTAAAGGAAGGTAAATAAAGGAATCAAATGACGCATTTACCTAAATTAATTTATTGTGAATCTATTTTATAAAATGTTGATTTTTGTAATGCTATTTTCATTAACGTATCTTATTTATGAAATAAACGATTAAGAATAGCATCTGAATTTTATTTTGCAATCAATTAATTAAGGGCAAGAAAACAAAAGCCTGAAATGTGATGAATCAATAATGTAAATAATAATTATCCATGACGAAGTTACAGGGGGTCGAAAATGGCCTGAAATGCTTCGAGAAAAGATAGTCCAGCTGTGCTTAGTTTTCAATATCTTTTTTGTTTTTGCTCGAATTGGCTGGAGCACTGCCGCGCTCACAGATAGATAAATAGAATAAGCCTAGTCATTCAGTTTTTTTTTACCCGACTGGGTATATGTGTTTCACCTGTGTGTATGTATGTCCATTCCTATGTCCGCTTGTAACTAATCAACGGCTCAACGGATTTTGATAAATGATACGTCATTAGATTTGTCTCGATGACGCGAGTGTCAATGGGTACCTAAATTAAAAAAAAATTAAATTGGCGGACTTTATGCGCTTTATTGTGCGAGCTGAAAAAAAAAATTTCTTCAAGACCCTCGAGTGGGGTATCAAAATAAAGGGATTCAAAAGGCGAATACGAAAATGTACACAATTTATATATTTGGAAACAATTTGGAGTGATAAATCGTATAAAATGACCGTTTCCTATGTCAGTTCGTAACTACTTAACGGCTCAACCAATTTTGATAAATTATACGTCATTAGATTTGTCTTGATGGCGCAAATGTTACTGGGTACATAAAAATCATAAAAAATCAAAATGGCGGATTTTATGCACTTTAATGTGCGGGCTGAAAAAAATTTTTTTCTTCAAGACCCTCGAGTGGGGTATCAAAATAAAGGGCTTTAAAAGGCCAGTATGAAAATGTTTACAATCTATATGTTTTAAACTCAGATTAAGTATCAAGCTCTCTTTGTAGGTTTTAAATCAGTTTGGAGTGACAAATCATGAAAAACAAAATAAATAACAACTACACTGTAAGTGGTACCGGTGGTAGTTTATTAATTTTTTAGTTCGTTTTATATAGCATGGCAGTCGGGTTTTTTAAATTTTTAAATTATAGCTTGTTTACACCATTTCACGAGGACATAATTTGTATTGTATATTTAATTTTTTTTTATAAATACAGCTTTATTTATAAAATATTTTTAGTTAATTCAGGGCTTGTTATCGTTACCTAGTAAAAAAATAAAGTTATTGATTGTGCTATTTTTGTACAAAATGCTTACTTCATAAATCTATAGACGTATTAATGCATATAAATCATAATTTTTAATGCACAATTCTAATTATTATTTTCAATGATGCTCACTCATACGGAGTTTTAACGTTACCTTTTTAACGGTATTTTAAGCCCTGCCAGATTAATACCTAAACTTGAACCTTGCTTGCTTGAACGTATCGAAATTAATTGATTGACGTCAAACAGTCATGGATGACAATTTGATATTGACATTTGTGATTTGAGTTTTGACAAACTTTTATTTACATTGCTGCAACATTGTTGATTGCATTGAAATTGTTGAAATGGGAATAAATATTTCGCAATAAAATCAAGCTTATTCAACAGAATAGAATGATATTTTATCAGGTAAATAGAATCTTACACAAGCCCTATGTAATCAATCAGTTCTTACGCTATGTGCATACCGAAACATCAACTTCGAATGTATTATATCCCTTGCGAAGTCGCGGGTTGCTGAAGGTAGTGGGCGAAGATGCTTCAGTGTTCCTACAAGGACTCGTTACCAACGATATGAAACATTTCGAGGAAGGCGCCAGCTCCGTGTACGCTATGTTCCTAAATAACAAAGGTAGAGTCCTCTACGATACGCTCATTTATAAGTGGAACGCAGAGAACTCATTTTTGATAGAATGCGATAGACAACTTATTAGTGTACTACAAAAACATCTAAAAATGTACAAATTAAAAAGAAAAGTGGACATCAAAGATGTTAATAAGGATTATTCATTGTATGCCTTGACTTCTCCAATTGCACCAAACATATTTGATGAAAAAATTCATATTTATAAAGACCCCCGCCTCAATGAGTTAGGACACAGAGTAATAACTTCTGTAGATATTAAAGATTCAGAGGTGGTTCAGATTGCGGGAAAGGATGTAACAGAAAGTAATGAGGATGGCTACAAGTACTTAAGATATAAACTAGGAGTCAGTGAAGGAGCAGAAGACTTGCCCCCCGGCACAAGTTTCCCTCTAGAGGCAAACTGTGACTATCTTCATGGTGTAAGCTTCCATAAAGGCTGTTACATTGGCCAGGAGCTCACAGCGAGAGTTCATCACACTGGAGTTGTTAGGAAACGGATAATGCCTCTTAAATTTAATGAAACAATATCAAAGAACATAGAAAGGGATTCCATAATCTCAGCTAGCAATAACCCTAAGAGTAATTTGGGGAAATTAAAAGGAGTTGTAAACAATTATGGATTAGGCCTGGTAAGAATTAAAGAGGCTTTGGATGCCAAGACTTTAAGTGTTGGCAATTATTCTGCTGAGGCAGTGAAACCTGCATGGTGGCCAATAGAGGCTCCAAAGGAGGTTCTTAAAACTGAATGAAAACATATGGAATGTCTAGTCTAGAAGAATGTATTTATGTGGCCTTGTAACTTGTTTGTATGTAAATATATAATTTAAATATAGTATGTAATTTTTTGTGTGCCTATAATTTAATAAATCTCCAATCTCAATGTGTGATTTTTAATCATAACTTACTAGGTCTAAAACCTAGTTTTCAACAACAATGCAACCAGAAATGTATCTATAATGTAATGAGGAGTGGATAAAATTAGGAATATTTGATTGCCATTTTCTGTTTTGCTCATGTATAAATTTACATGTACACCAAACAGAAATATGTAAGAAAGGAATTGCATTATAACAACACAATTAGTCAAGTCAATATTGAACCAAGTAAAATAAGTATTTTACTGTGTGAGAGGCTTACGTCAAACAGGAGCTGAACATTCACATGGTCTACGATGTGGCTAATTCTGTTGTACACAATCTCTAAACCTAAACTAAAATGACAGGTCTAAATCTATTGCTATCCTTTTCCGCAATGAGCACTGTGAAAGAGATAGCAATAAATTTAGACCTGTCATTTTAGTTTAGGTTTAGAGGTTGTGTACAACAGAATTGGCCACATTGTCGTGTAGATAAGTTTGTCATTTTTTATGGAGTCATATCCCGTTGCGTCTCTTTCGTCGCTTATTTAGTACACTCCGTTAGCATCTAGCCACTCAAGACATTAGTGTCTCGAGCAGGAACTGAAACTACGCCAGCTATAAAATACTGATCAATGGTCGATCTCTATGGATGTCTAATTTTGTAAAAATTGGGGGGGCTATTTTCTAACTTAGTGATCATCACTAAATGATAGCCACCAAATAAGTTCGATATACACTGCTGCTTTACTGTGTAAAATATAAATATTAAAATATTCTCGTAATCATTTCAGCTCCATGGATAAACCACAGCCAAAAGATCTGAAAGAAGAAAGTAAACCAGAGACTTATAGCTTTAAATGTTCTGCATGTGGTATGACAGAAGAAGCTCACTACAAAGGCACAAACCCACCATTCTCACGCAGAATAGAACTCAAATACCCCAGCTATGTGATGAAAGATCCTTTTAGCCCCCCAGGGAAGGGCGAGATCTTAGTTTTAGGGGGGGATTGCGATATATGCCAAAAAGCAGTTTGTATAAGCAAGCAATGCAGTATTTTTTATTTAAAAACCTACTGTTTAGAATGTGTACGTAATTCGTTTGATAAGTTTCCAACTGAAGTAACCAGTAAATTAAAGATTAATTAAGTTTTATTTTGTTTGATTTATTGACTTATTCTATTTTAAACTGTCGATTTTTGTTCTTACAACTATTTCATAGTGAATAGTTAGGTACAAACAAGTAACAATATTAGTTCACTCCTCTGGGAATTGAACCTGTGAATTAAGACATTGATTGTACCATACAGGTCACATCTATTCTAAGTAAACCTACGTGTTTTGTTAGACAAGTTAGTCGTTTACTGTGACCTCACCCGGTGGCGACGATGCACCGATGCAGGCAGTTCACTTAAACCCATACCCTCTGCTGCATATTAACGAAACGTTAAATCGCATGCAGTACTGCTTTACCGGTGGATAATTAATTATCTAAGGCCGAAGCCACCCACCAGACCAGTTCAGAGAAAAAGCAATTATGAATTCTTTATGCCCTCTTCCCCTAGCCCGCCCACCCGCATTGGAGCAGTGTGGCGGGTCTAAGCTCTATGGTCCTCTCTCCTATGAGAGAGGCCTGTGCCCAGCAGAATAGAAATCCAGACCTTCCATTATAAGAAAACAACGCTGGCACAGGTAAAAAAACAACCGCACAGAGTATTTTAAGGGGTTGTTTGGTTGATTAAAATGAAAAACACTATTTTATAAAATACTGTTTACTTTGGCTTTCCAGTCCGATTCACAGTATTTTTTTACCAATTTTCACAAATAGTTTCAATAACACAGATTACTCCGAGCGAAACTCTCGTTTAGATCACTTTAATGTAAGTATAATACATGAAATTCAAACAACTGTCACTTTTCGCAATCACGCGATCGCAACATTTAAAAAAAATACGCGCCGAATTGAGAACCTCCTCCTTCTTTGGAGGTCGGTTAAAAAGCAGCCAGGCGACACACTTCATCGGAAACGTAAAGTACAGTCTTAAAATTATAATTACAGCATACTATATAGTTAATATTTAATGTAGGTATATATATTAATAAGCTCTAAGTGACAAAATTAAATACACATTTTGTCTCGTACGCCAGTCACCCGGTCCAGATTGCTAGCACCACATATACACCATATCCCTTTTAGAAAGTGACTGCTACTCTCAAACAACAAAGTACAGTCCGCGAGGCGTGAGCTCAGCTTTGCATCAGTGCACCCGGTAGTGTAGTCACAACTGGTTTGAGGCGCTACGCGTTCCGTCAACGGTTTAAACCGGTTTGTACTACTTTGGTGATTGATGACTCACTCAAATGCAAAGCTGAGCGTATGCTTTGCGGACTGTCATTGACATAATAAAAAAAACAATAAGTATTGACTTTTTTATCAACAGCAATAATTATTATACAATAAATTATGTAATATAAAAATTACGGAAAAAATATTATTGCTGTGTGTGTGTTCCCTAGTTAACTATTGTTTTGCACTATGCTTTTAAACTACGAAGATCGACGGCAAGGTACGACCACTTTAACAAGGTACTTCGACAATATTCGCTAGTGCAGAACTAGTAGATAAAAAGATGATAAAAAAGATGAAAAAAAAGAGAAAGAAAGAAGTGAACCAATGAATTTCAGGCCTTATTGCTTACAAATTGTAGTAATTGCACAATTTTTTTTAGTCGCCGTTAAATTAGTTCTCTGTGCGCCAACGAACAGGTACTACGTATCTATGTAACTCATAAAAGTGGTCAAACTTGCAGCACCACCAACACAAATCGCTTCAATAATTTTACTGTTTTTATTATTCAAGCAAACCAACAAAAAAACAAATAAGAGAATTCAGTACGAAAAATAATAATAAGTAGAAAAATAAAGAAATTTTGAACAAAGTACAAAAAAGTTCAACATAACATAATCAATCGATCTTCATAGTTGAAACATATAATATTGAAAATTCGAGACGTATGTAGCTTTAAGTAAGTTTTACTTTACTTTCATAAACGCTATGAAAAAACGAACTTTTGTAATAGGCACTAACTATTTTTTAGTACCTATATAAACTGTAAATACCAGAGAAATTTATTTCAATCTAGGCTTAATTTCAACAACGCGTTGATAAGACTAAATACACCTTTAAATATTAATTATTATTTGTGTATATTAACTGGGCAGTGTGCTATTTTTTCTCTATAATTAAAATATACTAGCGATTACATGAAAATAAAAATTATTATAATTATTACTCCTAGTACGGTGTTCTCTGAATCTCTGATAATAAATACTTAGAGCAATCTTAAAAATGAGTAAGTAAGTACCTATCCCGAATACAGATACAAATATTACTGTAATAACGCGCTGTATTTATATCGAGACGTTTACATATTGTGGAACTTGATATTTAATTTGGTATAGGTACTTCTAGAGTTTAAATTTTTACATTTGATATTAGAAACAAGGTCTAAACAGAGGGTAGAAACAGGCCAAAATCAGTTTAAAATCCAATGATAATAATCCAATTGAATGAATCAGTCGAAAGTAATGTAACAAATTCTTACACATAGTTATGATATTATAGATATCATATAGATTTAAATGAACCTTATTAATATTAGGCACAATCTAATCAATTATGCTCATTAAGATTGTTTTATAGAAATATTCCTAGAGGTAAATTTAAGTTCTGATTTATATCCAATTGTAAAATTCGTACTGGCCAAGAGTTCAAAGATTCCGCGTAAAAAAAAAGTCAATCAAAAACAAAATGGTGGACATTGGACGGGTGTTCACTTACAATATTAGGTATAAAATTATTGTGATTCAAATTTAATTTTACTGGGATATTTTAATGGGCCATACACACGTCCAATCTTCATAAATTTTAGGGTGCACCAAGTAAACTGGACTCTACCTCAACTATCATCCCTTGTTGTAGACTTGATCGTGTGTAGGGCTATTAAGTGAATGGGGTGAAATCTTCGCAGATTCATATCAAATCTTAAAGTAAAAAATTTTTTCACAGCCGAAAAAAAAAATTTTTGATGATGCCTTATATAAGAAGATACATTGACCTACTACGCGTATAAAATATCCATCAATATTTCTATATTTCAATATTCTATTATATCAAAAATGCTTAATATGAGTTGCTTTAACCGCAAATACCTACATTTCGTGACCAATTTTTAAGTCTCGAAAGGTGGTTCAAACATTCAATAAATACCTCAATATCAATCATCAATCTTGTTTACACCGCATATTGAATTTTTATCGCGTGTTGTTGATGGGACCTTGAGTATTCACCGTGTTTGCTTTGCCTAAAATCAATATTACAGCTAAACGCATATTTGTCATCACCGAAAACTTTATACGAAACAAAGTTAACAATAATTCAATCACATTTTTAATGGTCACATTTCGGATTTTTATACTGCGAATCACCACCTTGATTCATTGTATATGGTGTGGGACAAATGTGCGATTAGCTTAATTGACCATTTATTGAGAAAACCTTAGTATTAAACACCTTCAAGTTTACACTAATATATTATGCTATGTTTTAAATATCGAATCGAGAAATACATAATATACTGGATTTATTCCAGAAAAACCATATCAGAATTATGCGCACCAACAATACATAATAATATTTACTTATATTGTATGTTTCAAACACAATTTGTAATCTGCACACCAAAAAACTATGGTTCCCAAATGAGTGACAAATATCATTAAAAAAAAAAATCAAATATACAACCCCTGATAAAATGAGAAGTAATTTTAACAAACACGTAATTATTCAAAAAATATATTAAAAAATATAATAATAAAGAAAAATGTTAGAACACTAGTTCATTTAAAGTTAAGTTTTAATCACGTTCTAAATGGTTGTCGGGGATATACAAATCACTCCATCAGCTAGAATCTAAGGACTCACAATTACGCAAGAAAAAAAATTGGGTTTCTGTAAAGTCAGTTTACGGACGATAATTTTACGTGATAACGTCATAAGAAAACAAAGAGTGATAAATGCGACACAAGCCGAATGCTAAGGCCGATCGTGCCTTCTCTATCATTTGTTCTGCGCTCTCGCTTGCACGCGGTACGTGACAAGAGTCATACTTTTTCGTGCGTGTAACCGACGTTCATCGATTTATAAGACGTTATCATGTCAAATAAAAAATATGAGAAAAAAATCACAGGACTTCAGTTAAAGTTTATTTACAAATATATCCTTGATCATTGCAAATAAATTACATATTTACGTTTTGGTTATTTAGTTAAGTTTCAGTCACGCTATCATAAATGGTTGTACAGATTACTTCGTCAGCTAGTATCTCAGGAGGTTAAATTAACAACTGACACAATATTATAAAAGATTAGCTGATGCTCGGTATATAACACTTCGATTGCGTTCAGAATTTTGTTTTATCGGTGGGACAAAGACATTTTCCGGGATAAAGTATTTATATTATTGCATTGTATCCTATTGCTCCGGGGTGCAAGCTATCTCAGAGCAATATTTTGTTAGGCCGCGAATTGGGCTACACTTTCGCATATACTCATATTTTTTGAAAAATTTTAATCGCCTACAAGTGGTAAGGGACGACGTAGTCTAAGATAGAAGCGGGCTAACCTGGAAGAGATAGTGGCAATATTGGATTGAATATAATTTTTTGTAATCAAAACATTACTCAACAATATAAATGTTGATAATGTTTAATTCTGCTTTTGAAATATATTACTTCTCGGTTCGGTATCACTATTTGGGAAACACTGGCTTCAATCAATCATACAAACAAGCTTAACCAATAGCAGTTATACAATACAAAATAAAAAAAAAAATACAAAAATCAATTCATTAAAATACCATTAAGTCCTAACAGGAAAAGTTTACGCTCAAGGCCAAAGAATCATTCCCACGCTGACGTACGCGACCGACGCGCTCGTCAGTCGCGCGTACGAATACACATCGCTAAGCACCGCAACGCGCCTCTGAAACCGCTTGCCAGAAAATACAGAATGTCAAAATAAATTAATACAGTATATTTATTAGTAAGTATAGATATTATTAATAATTACCATATTATATTAAAAACTTTTTAACTTTCTTAAGTTTAGTTTACATATTAAATCTATATTTTTATAGTAACAGTAACTGAGTAGTGATCGAAACAAAACTATAGTAAATCTAAAACCTGTGTTTTTATTTAATCTTTTAGATTCATTGACAACACAGGTGGAAGATTTAGTTTTGTTTTGGCTTGTCTAACCACCCAATTATTATGATACAAAACTGTAAAACTACATTATTTAACAGTTTAAATACTTGATAATAATCATATAACTAAATATGTATTTGACATATCAAGCTGCTTGCTTGCTTTTTAAACATTTACGACAGATTTATATTGAATCAGTTAGTGACTTGAAAGCCATTTACACGTTATCGCTGTATAATATACGAACGACTCCTTTTGATTTTGGAGTCAGCAACTGACCTAATGTAAATCCGCCTTTAGACAGCGACACAGATAACTTAGCGCCTAAAGCCTTCGATCACGAGTTAAGGATTTAGGAATTAAGCTAATAATATATAAATGATAAATAATAATTACATATAATCCTTACTATATTACTCATACATAAAGTGAACGAAAAGACGCGTATAACCAATTTTTTATATATATATATATATTTTTCATAAATCTACAACTTGAGCCACGTGTGGGCCTCAAAAAACAAATCAAAAGCATTTTCTCAGTCTAATTTGTTTTCCGAGAGATCTTAGAATAACATAGAAACCGTAACGAAGTCATACTACTATCTAATTTAAATAATACACCATTGACGGACAAAGAGATACTCCGAATAAAATTAGTTGATGTTAATTCGGTTGTTCCAGATTTCTTTGACTAAAATGAAAGGTCTAAAAAAAGAACTATGCTTTTTTCAATGTTTTTTGCGACGATGAATATCACTACTTTTTAATCATATCAATTCAGTTTATAGATTTGTACACAACCGAATTAACACCAAGGGCTACTAATGGTACGACTTTCATACGACTTTCATTCGAATCATATTTTAATCAATATTTATATATTAAATTCATCCATTGAAATTTACTTTTTTTTACGACTGAATATTAAGCTACGTGAGCGGACTTTAATTGAATAAACTAGACAGACAGGGTGAAAAAAATTGCAAGCACGGATCGGGCGGTCTTCGTAAAATGTAAAATTTTGGGGTCGATATCATTTAAATTTAAAAGTGCGACGAGCCGGGCGAAACTGAAGACTATTGATTGCAGTAAACACCGATACACATCCTGCAAAGTGTTTAATGGCTAGTTGGTAGTAGTCAGATCTCTGACAGGTCTAAAAATAATGCTGCCCTTTTCGCAACGATGTTCCTTTCGGAAAAGAAAAGGATGATATTAAGATTACAACTATTCCTGCCGCTTTCCCTCGTGCCGCTTGAACTTTGCAACGTGCGTATCAGTGTAAAATCACATTTCTATACATTTGTTTTACAGCTAAACAGTTGTCTGCGACAAAAGCGATAACAGGACATAATACGACGCGACGCGAAAATATCAAACAGTAGCCGAGCCTTCACGTAACCTACGTTGGTATGTGGATAAGTTCGTCGTTTTGTATGGCCGTATCACGCCGCCTTGTGTGTCGTTCACGTAGGACGGACGTAGGAAAACGGATCAACGGAGTTTGCGACATGCGTTTCTATTAACGCACATTTCTATACATTTGTTGTACAGTGAGGGTGGTACGGGATGCGGGTGGGCGGGTGTGTGGGCGGGTGTGTGGGCGGGTGTGGGCGGGTGTGGGACGGGTGTGGGGCTAGTCGTCGGGCGGCTGCAGCTGGTGCAGGCGGCGCAGCGCGTGCGAGAGCAGCGGCAGCAGGTCGGCGGGCGGCGCGGGCGCGGCGGGCTCGGAGCCGGACTCGTCCGACTCGTCCGCGGGCTCGTCCGCCTCGCTGCCCTCCGCGGACGGGCAGCGCGTCTCGGTCGGCGACTCGCCCGTCTCCGTCTCGCCGGTCTCTTCCTCTGTGACGGAACATTTATTCCTTTTAGAATTATTTTTTTAACTCGATACAAACGTAGTTTGATCCTCGTTTAGATGCGCGAAGTAAGTTTTTTAAAATTCCGCAGGAATTTTTGTTTTCTTGATATAAAAGTTATCCTATGTCAAGTTTAACTACATCCATGCAAAATTAACAAGTCAATTCGTCTGCGTGATTCAAGGATAAACCAACGAACAAACACACTATCACATTTAGAAACCTAATGTTAATATGCATTAATCAATCAATGAAATTTAGAATAGAAACAAATATTTGTAGTTGTAGTTTGTCAAATTTCCTGTAGTTTAAATCTAAAACAATCAAAATTTCAGGCTGAAAGATCAGTATGTAAACCGTGGCACTTAAATCTACGCGAAAGACGTCGCGGGTGTCAGCTAGTTCAAAAATTTTTTTTAAACTAGAGCGTAAATTTTGTGTTACTATCCTATTCTGTTCAGATTCTACTTCCATCTAAATTCTACAAGGTTCGTACTAACCGGAGGGCCTGAGCAGCCGCTGGTGCAGCGCGGTGGCGGCCCGCTGCAGCGCGCGCGCCAGCGGCGAGCCGGGCGGCGGGCGCGCGCGCTCCGCCAGCAGCAGCAGCGCGCGCGTGTTGCCCAGCAGCGTGGACAACGACGCGACCGACGCGCCGCCCGCGATCTCGTCCGCCAGCGCCTCGGCCGCGCGCGACCCGCCCAGCACCGCGCCCGACCCGCCCGACCCGCCCGACCCGCCCGCCACGCCGGACACGCTCGACGCGTTCGGGCTCGACGCGCCGCCCAACTGTACATGCGAACAACAAATAATATTGAGTTATACCTACCGACTTCAACACACACTTATCACTCCCTATCTTGACAACTACTGAACTGATTTTAATGAAATTTGCACTGTTCCCTAAGTTGAAATAAATGTAAGCGAACAATGAAAGAATTTCGGAGAAATCTGGGAACAAACGTAAATATAACCCGCGGCACGTAAGTCGACCGGTGACCTTCAAGTGCGCACAGCATCGTACGAGTGAGCGGGACCGAATCAGCTCTTACGAGGGATCCGCGAGAGCTAATCAGTGCTTACGAACGATCCCCACGCCCTCCCCGCGACATGTACATCATGTCGAATTGATTACCTCCATTTTTTGAATTCTGATTAATAACCAGTATTCCTACCTTTGGATAGTAATGCTGCATAAACTCGTAGATGGCGGGGTCGGCCAGGGACTCGCGCTCGTCGAGCAGCACTGCATCTATGTACTCGGACAGCACGCTACAATCCAATAGCATCTCTTCTAATTTCGCGTCCGCCTGGAAAACATATTTCCACTAAAAATGTCTTTCATAAGTAATTACCGACAACTTAAATGTCGCATCGGCAGTATTCGCAAACACTATTTTTTTATACTTATATCGATCTACAAGTTAGCCTTTGACTCCGATCATACCTGATGGTAAGGATGAAAGCGGGCAAACCGGAAGAGATATTTTCGTTTTCATGAAACCCATCAAACTAGACAAGTATAAATTAAAAATTTAAAAAACCCCCGACACGCGCCATTTTGTGGCGGCGGTCATCTTGGATTTGCATAGTGATATTCTACTAGTCTAGCCCTTTCATTTGATACCCATATTAAGGGAATTGTGAAAAAATATGTAATCCGCCATTTTGGAGCGGCGGCCATCTTGGATCGATTTTCATCAAACAGCTAACAACACTCTCGACTAATTCACCTTTCAAACAAAAAAAAACGCATTCAAATCGGTCCACCCGTTTGAGCGCCACAGGGGAACAGACAGACACGCACACACACACGCACACACACACACATACACACTCACACACACAGTACACACACACACACACACAGACACGTCGAACTTATAACACCCCGTCTTTTTAAAAAGAGTAGTTGCAAAATCGAACCGGTGACGCCGCCACGTCCCTCCAGAAGGCCGCGAAGTAGTTGAACCTCAAGCTGACGGCCTCGAGCGCGCACAGCGCCGACAGCAGCACCAGCTGCTCCGACATGCACCGCTGGCTGCGCGCCACTCGGCAACACGTGTCTGTAATACATTTTTAGGGTATTGTACAGGAATTTTTAGGGCATTATACAGTAATTTTAGGCTATTATACAGTACTTTTACGGCTTTATACAGTATTTTAGGATATTATACAGTACTTTTACGGCATTATACAGTATTTTTAGAGGTATTATACAGTAATTTTTCCTGTAGATTTTTTGGCAGGCACCAGGTCAAAGTTGCCATGTTCTTACAATAACAGGTAAGTAACAAGATACCAAGATTCGAATCGATTAGACCTGTGGAAGTTGCTCTCAAGCCTCATCGATCACCACCATCATCAAGAGATGACGATCTTCAAACGGCTGAACATAATATTTTCTAACAAAAAAAGAAACTAAATCAAAATCGATTCATCCGCTGCTTGCATCCGCACAGATACACATTAAACTTATAACACCCGTCTGTTTCCATCGGGGACTCAAAAAAATAAAGTGATAGTAATTTAAAAAAAAAGATACTCGTAGTACAAGAAAATAAAGTTGTCTACGTCTTATAAACAGGAGATATGATTTAAAACACTCACCAATGAACTTGTGATAGGGCCTGTAGAGAGCGGCGCGCGGCGGGTGCGGGTGCGCGTGGGAGCCGCGCGCGCGCGGGCGTGTCGCGGCACGCGCAGCGGCGTGCGCGCCCGCAGCCAGCGGCACCAACGCGCCCAGCGCCGCGCACCCGCCGATCAGCACCAGCTCGCGCACCACGCCTGTTCATCAGGTTAAACTCAACACCAGGAAAATTGGAAAACCGAACAATTTTCGTAACGGTATCGGTTTTATTTCGGTAACAGTTTCGGTTTCGTTCTGTAGGGTTTTGCCGAGGGTTTTCGAAATCTAGAAGGTGTTGAACACCTCGATATCGCTTCTAGATTTCGAATATCGAAAGAGCAAAATGGACCCAAAGCAACTTATTTTACAGTCGTAATTCAGTACTTCCAATCTTTATTTTGTATATTTCCGCTTGGGGCGCTGGCTGTAGATGTATGGACGAACTCAAACTTTAGGGCCACTTCACTCTGAAGTTATTTTGTTTCGATACTGGAATTTCAATTGACGTTGCCACGTGTGCAAACTCGGCATAACCCCACTGTTAAAGAGTGAGACCGATCAATTTGTGTTAGGTGTGCATTAAAAATGTCATATTTTAAATTTTTGTACGTCAGGGTACCCTATAGAGAATCTATCAGGGAATACGCGGCACCTATTTAATATAAACATCTTGTTTCGTTCCATATTCATGCAAAATAAATAATTTAATTTCATATCAATTTTCGGCAAAAAAGCCTTACGGATAATCCTCACGTAAACGCAGTTTCCTTGAGAATTGCCGAAATAGTATTAAAAAGTATTTTTTTGTATCTAGACGCGCGGCAGAGCGTCAGGCAAGTTCCGGCCTTGACGCATGCAGTGTGTTTATTTACACGAATCATTTCGAGCTGTTTTGACCCCCCTCATATTATATTGACCAATAATAAAAAAAAAATTGAACACCGTACCGAGAGGCCTATACTCACCGAGCGCAGCGTGAGGTAACCGAGGCGTCCTCTGATGCAGATTGAGCAGCGTGAGCAGCCGTCGCGCGCACTCCGGCCAGTCCTTGCACGCGAGCAGCAGCGCCCGCGCCTCCTTCGCGTCCCTCCTGAGTCTCAGAGTGCGACACAACGCGCGCGCCCACCGCAACGCCGCCACCAGCTCCGCGCGAACCGCCCCGCCGCCCACGCCAACGCCCACGCCCGCGCCCACTCCGCCCACGGCGCCCACGCCCGCGCCGCCCTCCACGTACACCGCGTGGAGGCTGTGCAGCGCCTACATGAAAGTTTCCGAACGTTTTATATAACGTAAGGCCACTTAAGAATTACAAAAAATATGGCAGAAAATTCTATTGTGTAAAGTGTCGAGTAGTCAGTTTTTACGAGTAGTGTGATATTTATATCTGCAAAAAAATGCAGAATACAGATCGCCCAGTCTATCTAGAGCTAAAAGAGCGGTGTCAAGCTACTAGTCCGGCAGCCGAAGAACAAATTTTTTAGTGATTAATAATAAGCTGAATTTTCGTGGGTTGGTCCGTTTCGACGAGACGACAAAGTTTTTTATCTATGAAAATTCTCGATGGAAATTCTCGATGGAGGTAACTACTCGAGTGCGCAGGTGTTAAACATTTCGACTCGCTCAGGTGTCCACTAAATTTGTAGGACTATGTAGCCATTTCTTCCATTTATTTACTAAGCTGCATACAAAAAATCAGCTGGTTAAATAAGAATATAATTTCACTTTTATAAACAACTGAAAATTGCATGATTATAACATTATGACAATAATTCATTTCCGCGATCTTATACACTCTAAACATAATAAATGTTGGGCGAATTATAATACTCCAATGAAAACCTGTTTGTTTTGTTAATAATATTAAACATCTACAGTATTGTACTATAAGGGCCTGTTTCACCACCTTCCGATAACTGTCGGATAGCCTAAACGTAAGTTTTGTCACTTTCTTACTTTATGTGATGTGACAAAGACAAAAGTTGTCAATAAGCTATCCGACATCCGACGCTTATCAAAAGGTGGTGAAACAGGCCTTAAATGTTTTGTGTTGTGTACTTTAATTGATTCAGTATAGGAAGGTTGGCTCACTTCAAAAGTCATCTGCAGGCCGCCGTTGTAGACCACGTAGAGTCGGTCGTCCTCGTTCTCCACGAGCGTGCAGAACGCGGAGATGAGCGTCGTCCAGCACGTGCGCCCGTTCAGGCCTGCGAACACTGCATCGCGGATACATACTATACTTGGGGATCCTTATACGCAGACGGAAAAAATTTAGATGTCGACAAATGCTCCATCTTCCAACTATAGCTAAGAACCGTCCAGGTGACCCCCCCCCCCCCCCCATAAGAATCATCAAAATCATAAAAATCGGTCAAGCCGTTCGGGAGGAGAAATATTACAAATACACGAACACCGGATTTTTATGAAAATGAAGCGACCCTAATTAGTGTATCACCAATGCTTGTGATGGTGATAAAATATCTGGGAAATCAGAATGTAAAAGGTCTTTATCTAATCCTATTCTTCTTATTATCTTATTCCTTTATTTGTATCCTAAAAAAGCTGTGATAGCCTAGTATAGTGGTTAGGACGACCGACTTCTAATCGGAGGTTGTGGGTTCGATCCCGGGCACGCACCTCTAACTTTTCGGAGTTATGTGCGTTTTAAGTATTTAAATATCGCTTGCTTTAACGGTGAAGGAAAACATCGTGAGGAAACCTGCATGCCTGAGAGTTCTCCATAACGTTCTCAAAGGTGTGTGAAGTCTGCCAATCCGCTTGGCCAGCGTGGTAGACTATGGCCAAAACCCTTCTCACTCTGAGAGAAGACCCGTGCTCTGTAGTGAGCCGGTAATGGGTTGATCATGATGATGATGATGATTTGTATCCTATTAGGATACAAAATATTATTAAAAGGAAGGACATCTACAAGGATATCAAGTTTTGTATGTTAAGACAAAACTTGAGGTTATACACGCACTGCAAAACGTAGTGAACATACCCTGTAGATAAGCGGAGAGCGTGCTCCGTCGGAACGCAGCGGCCTCCCGTGCGTCCGTGCCCTCCGTGCTGTTCGTCGTACCGGACCCACCCCGCGCCGCCAATATACGTGCGAGCCTGCAATGCAAATATGTACTTTCAAACATATCCTCAACGATTCAGATGAAGATACTTGTTTAGTAGCTTATTGGAACTATATCTATACTAATATAATAAAGCGGAAGAGTTTGTTTGTTTGAACGCGCTAATCTCAGGAACTACTGGACCGATTTCAAAAATTCTTTCACCGTTGGATATGTATGTCATGAATAGACAAATATTTGCTTCGTTCTCGGACCGCACTTATGCATCAATTACGCCCTGGGGTAAGTGAGTAAACCGCGCTGGAACGAATCAACACCAACTCGCCTCAAAGTCACACTGAAATGTGAACTTTATATCGGGTACCATACAGTAAAATTTTGAGTGAAAAGAATTTACGACCGTTCGACAACACGCGGTACACACGTCGTACATTTTCTTTCAATTAAAATTGTACTGCAGGTGACACGATATAGAAGTTAACATTGCAATGGTTTACTACGAGTCGAGTGCCCATGAACATTTGCAGCACCAGAGGAACCACTAGTGCGCTGCCAGCTTATAAGGAATTTGTTGATCCGCCCCTTGAATGCCGTATCAAAGTTACCCATATCAAAGTTTAAGTTGGTGGAAACACCACCGAAGTTGGTTCCACAATTTTTGAGTGCGCGGAAGAAATGATCTCGCACAACGCACACACATAACGCCCAACGCACACACATAACGCCCAACGCACAAACAACGCACACGCACAACGCACGTTGGTGCCTCTATAGTCTATACGTTACCTGAGCAACTCGTCCGCGGCGCCGGGGTAGAGGTGCGCGTGCGGCGCGATGTTGCGGAAGGCCCAGTGTATGTTCTGGTGCTGCGCCAGCGAGCGCGCGAACGCGGCCGACCGCCGGCAGCACAGCCGCAGCAGCGCGTAGTACGGCGGCAGCATCGCGCGGTTGTACGCTACCACTTCGCCGTCCTCGTGGTCCGCACTATGTGATATACACAAAGTATAACCCCCGTCACGTAAGTCGACCGGTGACCTTCAAGTGCGCGCAGCGTCGTACGAGTGAGCGGGACACAATACGATCGGAGAGCCAATCAGCGCTTACGAGGGATCCGCGAGAGCTAATCAGTGCTTACGAACGCCCTCCCCGTGACCCCCTCACCACCTCGAGATACCTCATTTTCGACTTCTGCGCATTGAAGGTCACCGGTCGACTTATTTTCCGTGACTTATATTCAAGTGTTAAAGAGGCCTTCCCTTTCGAGGGGACCTAGTTCAATCCCCACCACGCACCTCTAACCTTTCGGAGCTATGTGCGTTTTAAGCAATTAAATATCACTCGCTTTAATCGTGAGGAAACCTGCACGCCTGAGAGTTGTCCATAATGTTCTCTAAGGCGTGTTAAGTTTACCAATCCGCACTTGGCCGGCGTGGTGGGCTACGGGCTAAAACCTCATTTTGAACGAAGAGCTGTGCTTTAGTGGGCCGGTAATGGGTTGATAATGACGATGATGCAACTGGCTCCTAGTCTTACAGAAAAGAAAATATAGAGCGATGTTATAAGACTCACAGTATGTAGTTGAAGGCGATGTGCTTGATGAGCCGCTGGTTGGCCAGCATGAGCTGCACGTTCTCGGGGCAGTCGACGGAGACCGCGTGCCAGAACGTGAGCAGCGCCTGCTTGTTGGGGTGCACCGCCACCGACGGCTCCGAGATCGCGGGGTGGTACAGCTCCCACAAGTCGTTGAAGTACTGCCCGAACTGTCACACAAAAGGGTATTTAAACCCACGTGGGGGTGGAATTTCAAAATTCCTGAAACACGTTATTTTTTTATTTTTAACTGACAATAAAAATACCGATTGTTATTGATATAACTTTAAAAATTACGGACTATCATACAAACTTTCATCCCCTATTTAACCCACTAGGGGGTAGTTTTTTCAAAATATCCTTAAACACATTCTTTATATTTAACCGATACTATAAATTCCGATTTTCATGGATATAACTTGAAAAATAACGAACTTTCATACAAACTTCCATCCCCTATTTAGGGGTAGAATTCGCAATAATCCTTTTTTAGTGTGCACCTACGTCATGAAAGGAACCTACTGTGAAAATTTAAAGTTTCTAACTTCAGTGGTTTAGCCTGTGCGTTGATGATCAGTCAGGACAAGCCTCTTCATATTATTATACATAGATAGATTTATTTGTCTAGGTATATTCGAAAAAGTAAAATTTGGTAAGGACATAGCTTGCACACTGATTCGTGTATATCCTATTGAGTTGAAAGGCACAAAGATAGTTTGCATTCTGGATATGAACATGAGAAGTTCAAGAAAATGAGAAGACATGAGAAGGAAAAGAGTTCCCCCGGTAACGGTATCATTTTCATCACATTGAGGTGAATATGATACCGATAACACAGATATATAGGCCGTCCGCCATTAACTTGGCCTCTCTGCGAGGGGGTGAAGGGTTCGGAACGGGAACAAATCCATTGATTATTAATTTATCAATGAGCATATGCTCATTGATAAAATAGACGTAGTTCAGCAAAAAGGATTCAACCCACAAAACTTGTCATACAAATATATACCTAAATATTGCTGGATTAAGATTAACTTTGCTATGATAAGTCGTGTGAGTTGAATCATTTTTGCTGAACCACGTCCAATTTATAATCAATGGATGTGCTCGATTATACATGATATTACGACGTAATGACACGTATCTTGAGATTTAACTTGTCGATTAAATGCACCTATGATATTTTTAATGGAATAGGTATATTTATTCAGTTTATTTAACATGTATTAGAACTAAAATATGTATTCTTAGGTATGTAATAAAATAACCGTTTATTATATTTTGGCACAGTTATTTAATAAAATAAATCAGGTAATATTAATAAAACAATGATTTTTTAACCCACTTGGGAGTAGTTTTCCCAAAATTCCTTAACCACACTGGTGACGTATATGTCTGTGAGACCGGGTGTTTTTAATAATTCGAATAACTTTTTTCCCGCCATCGTTTTCGTCGTGGTTTCGAGTAGCTGCCGCATTCCACCTCTTCTACCTTACGTTAAATCTACGATGTCAAAGCGAGTGTACGTTTAGGAGTTTTAGTGCCAACCCGGTGCATGAGATTAGCGTCACCGATTACGTAAGTAAAATAGTCATACTTGAATTATTGATTATTATTCGCATTTAGCCAGGCATATATGCATTTTTTACATAATTGTGCTATTATTTTTTTGTATAATGTTTACTGAGTTTATTGCATGAATTTATTGATATTTCAAAAAAATATCCTATGTGTGTTTCAAATTTTAAATTTTGTTACAGTCTGTCTTTCGAAAGTGAACAGCATCGTACCGAATCTTTTTTACAAGAACTAGAAGAGGATAGATCAACAATTACAGCATGAGACAGTGAAGTTGGAAGTGATATAAACGATGATGGACGTAATGTACCTACCTAGTAGATACCTTTTTATTGAAGCTTTTGGTCTGAAGATTAGTAATTTTTCTGATGTAAATTTTTGTTATTTTTGTAGGTAGCACGCCACTTTTTATTTATTTTGTGTAAGTTCCTAGTGTCAAAGGACTGATAAGATGGAAATAATTATAAAAATATGTGACTGTTACGTGTTCTTAAATTTTAAAGACGATTTGTATAAAAAGGTAGTGTTCTTTTATGTTTTGAATAATGATAATTAAAAGTCAAGTAAACGAGCTGTGATTTATGAAATATCTTTGCTATACTATCAAAAAACATATATTAAAAAAAAAACAGTAAATAAAATAAATTGTAAAAATTTCCATAGAAAATCCTGGTCTGTGAGACTGGCGTCACCAAGGATGAAAGTCAAATTGACGTCACCAGTGGTGGGTTAAATACTTAACTCTTTATTTTGAACCGAAAACTTAAATACCAATTTTCATGGATATCCTAACTTGAAAAATACGGACATTCATACAAACTTTCATCCCATATTTAACCTCCTTATGGGTGGAATTAGTATGTGCCTACATCATGAAAGAAGGCTACTGTGAAAATTTCAAGTTTCTAGCTTCAGTGATTTAGGCTGTGCGTTGATGATCAGTCAGTCAGGACAAGCCTCTTTATACAACGTGTTCCGGACAACTTCCCATAACTTCGAGGTATAGAACAGCCCACTTATAGGAATTGAACTACATAAGAAATAATTTTTTAATTAAAATAATTTTTTTCAAAGAAAAATGAACCGACTTCAAACCATTCGAACTAAAAAGTTTAAAATAATTTTTTATTCATTTAGATTTACGATTAAACTACCTAACTCAAATGATATATAATTTTTTGAAGTCGGCGCCAAATGACTTATACTTTTCAAGTCGAAAATATGCTCCCCGCGTCTCGGACAGCCTCACCCTCCGTGACTATTATGGTTCACCGCGCTCGCATTAAAAAGTGGATAGTTTCTCTGATTTTACTAAGACGAATTGAATGTGGTTTGGCGCCGACTCCAAAAAATTATATATTATTTGAGTTAGGTAGTTTAATCGTAAATCTAAATGAATAAAAAATTATTTTAAACTTTTTAGTTCGAATGGTTTGAAGTCGGTTCATTTTTCTTTGAAAAAAATTATTTTATGCTTTTTAGTGATTTGTTTTCTTTATATTAATAATAATATAAATGAGAACTAAGTATGTAAAATAGATTATGACCTATATATATATTTATTATTATTAAATATCCTGTGACATAATACATACATTTTATGTGTCATACTAAGTACTAGCTTTTGCCCGCGGCTTCGCCCGCGTGAATTTCGGTTTTTCACAAATCCTGAGGGATAAGTAGATTTCTGGTCCACCCGCCCCCCGCCGCGCGGCGGCGTACCGCGGTACCGCGTACGACGGGCGCAGGGCGCAGGGCGCAGTGCGCAGGGCGCAGGGGTGCGCGGCGCGGGGAGTTCCGTGCAGCGCGAGCGTCGCGGTCGGCCGTCACGCGCAGCGAAAATACCTATCAGGGCGTTTTTTACCGATTTCAACACAACTCCTTTTTTGAAAGTCGGTTAAAAAAGTAGCCTATGTTACTCCTTGGTTAATCCTCTACTTGTCTGTGAAAGTCCCGTCAAAATCGGTTCAGCCGTTTCGAAGATTAGCCCGTTCAAACAGACAGACAGACAGACAAAAATTTTAAAAACGTGTGATTCGGTTATGGTATCGTTCAAATAACCATATGAGCTTAATATGTGGTAGTTATTTCGAAATTACAGACAGACACTTCAATTTTATTTATTAGTATAGATAGGTGAATGGTTTTATAATGTTCTAACCCAACCTAACCTAACTTCCGATCTATACAAGATTAGTTTGTATGCGTACTACTCTTGTATAATTTGGAAGACCTTAATTAAAAAGTAATTTACAATATATACGCGACCAGTTTCACACCCTTGCGGTTTGGCTTTGTATAGAATGGAAATACACGTAACCGTGCACAAACTCCAAGGAAACACTCTATGTTATAGCTGTACTGACTTCGGCCCAAAACTTTTTGCAAAAGGTCAATGTTACGTAGGCGTAGCAGAGTGAAGTCTTTGGCCAGAATAGGTATATAAGACTTCAGCAATAGGTCTGGCAATATCAGAAAACATATTAGTGACATATGTATACATTTATGGTTTTAACTTCGTACGTAAGAATGATAACTCTGTGTTATATATTAAAACCTTCCTGAAAGTATGTAGATTACGATAGTGAAACAATCATCAAAATCGGTTCATTAGTTGCGGAGATAATCGCGAACATACTTAAAAAAAAGAAAATTCAGTTTTCATACATAGTAATTCAACTATTTTCGACTCTCCATGTTACACACCTTTGTGTAAAAACTGACATCGTTGCATTTTAAAGCATTACTTATGAATGGTCTTAATTTTAATTTATACGGTTTAGCCGGGTTAGCCGGTTCTATTCGAACCGGCTAACCACTAACAAACAAGGGGTTCAAAGAAAAGTAGTTAAGTAACTTGATAAATTAACTAATTTCATAAAGTTAGTTCCATAAAATTTTAAGGTTGCATAATTAGGAAGTTATAACAGGTATCTATTTAACATTATCTGCTATATCCTCATAAAATACTGTAGTAAATAAAGATAAAATGAAATAATTAATGATGTGAATCATTCACATCTTTCACTTTTACCCCCTCCCTGTTTTTTTTTCATCAAAAAGTAGTAACCCATGAAACGTCACTTTACTGCATCGAATTAAAAGACCAACTATAGATACCTAAATCTATAATTCAAAATAATAATAAATATAATTTCAAATGGTGAAACAATAAATACAATATAGTTAGATTGTAATTTTACCTTGTGACGCAGCTAGGTCTAATTTCATTTTTTTTTATATTTGGCAACGTTTAAAAGCATAATTTTTGCCTGTCTATTTAATTTTTGTTACGCAAATTAGGTAGGTTATCCTTTATCCGGATTCATATCCCAAGATTAATAAGATTATACAATAAACAATAAGTAGGTACTGAAGAAAACGAATAACAATGCCAAATTGAATGGAACACTCAATACAAAAAAACAATTTAAAAACATTATTGATGGCTAGGGTGATCGTACCTATTAAGATATAAAAATACAAAAAAGGTTTTAACAATTAATCTAGTAGCCAAGACCTACGCTGAAAAGGACCTACGTGTAGGCCATTTATTCGCATTCGACGTATCGCAAGATACGTCATCGAAATCTTCAATGAAGAACCTTTAAGCGATGAAAAAAGTTCAGATTAATATTATAATGTGTATGCATATATTATTTTTGTATTTTCTACTTTTAATTATTATTATTATGCGATTATAAGTACATGAATAATAAATAAAAATAATAAAGACCATTGTTTTATTAATATTTATTTTATTAGATAACTGCACCAAAAAATATATAATAAACGATTCGTTTTAATACATACCTAATAATACATTTTAGTTCTAATACATATTAAATAAACTGAATAAACATACCTATTCCATTCAAAATATCATAGGTGCATTTAATCTTAAGCTAAATCTCAAGATACGAGTCATTACGTCGTATCATGTATACATTTTGAGGAATTATATCTGTCATATTGAAAAGTCACTTTGAAACTTCAAAGTTCATTGTTTACATCAAACTGTTACGAAAATTTTGTGAAATACATAGCAGTAATCTAAAAAATAAGTGATAAAAAGTAGTGCTAGAAAAATAGTTACAAAATTACGTTCGTTTTGTGCTGAAGAATGTGAAGAAAGAACAAATTATATCTAATTAAATAAAATATATTAAGCTGACGGCAATGACAACTTTGTGTTGTCAGCTTCATGTGAAAAATTTCCATACCCAGTGAAGCCATCAGGCATCGTCAGATATTGGTTAAAACGGCCTCTCAATTATTATAAAAAATACTAGAATGTGGACTAAGGTATGAGTACTTTGGCCATATTATGAGAAACACCAAATATGACCTCCTGCAGCTCATAATTCAGGACAAAATAGCCGGAAGAAATCCACCTGGCCGTAGAAGAACGTCCTGGCTAAAGAATTTACGCAAATGGTACGGGAAAAGTACCCGTTCCCTAGCCCTAATGGTTGCCAACCTCCGATAGGAGACGGCACTACAAGAAGAAGAAGGACTAATAATTTCAAGACAACATTTTTAATTATTTCAGGCGTTTCGAAACAAAAATATTAAAATCTGGTCCAAGATGCTTTTCAAGCTGTAACGGAGGCTACGTGGAAGTCATATTGTGAACACGTTGAGAGATTTCAGAATGACGACGATGAATTAGAGAATTATAATATAGTTATTGATAGCGACAGTGACACATCATCTGACAGCAATGCATTGAAATTTTAAGATATAGAAGAACACGTCTTGATAGATCACTCTTATTCGAGATGTGAATAATAAACCTATCAATCCTAATAGTTTTTTATCTTTGTTTTATTCCATCTCCTAACATCTCCATGCCGTACTAATCTAAACGACGTCTGGTTTTTTTTACCCGACTACGGCAAAGCCAAAAGGAAGGTTGTGGCCGATTTTTGTTTGAGATTCTGTGTACTAATGTAGCGCCTAAACTGCTGGACCAATTTTGATGAATGGGGTGTCTTGATCGATTCGTTGTTATGATCAGGGTGACATAGGCTACATTTTATTTACAAAAAAATCGAGAAGTCAGCTTTGCGCGGCTTTCTAGATTTTAAAATTAGTTTCGGATAGGCATAACAGATGGCACCACTAGCTGCTTGCCCCGCGCTTTTGCCCACTAAATTATTATTAAATTATTAAGCGCAGTCGGGTTTTAGTTCACGAACTTTACTTGTACTTAGTAGATGTATTAAATAAATTATTTTATTTTAACCGCTCAGCTGCCGCAGCTATATCTATATCTATACTAATAAATAAAATTGAAGTGTCTGTCTGTAATATCGAAATAACTACCTCATATTAAGCTCATATGGTTATTTGAACGCTACCATAACCGAATCACACGTTTTTAAAATTTTTGTCTGTCTGTCTGTCTGTCTGTCTGTCTGTTTGAACGGGCTAATCTTCGGAACGGCTGAACCGATTTTGACGGGACCTTCACATACAAGTAGAGAATTAACCAGGGAGTAACATAGGCTACTTTTTTAACCGACTTTCAAAAAAGGTGGAGTTGTGTTTTTCTACCTATGTACACCGATATCTCCGAGATTTCTGAACCGATTTGCGTATTTTTTTTTTAATCGATAGAGAAACATTGCGACCCTGTTCTATAAAAAATTTGGATTCCAACTCCTCAATCCTGATGCTGTAGGGGACCTAATCCCCAAAACTAAAGGGTTTTAGAAACTTTCGGTTATTTAAATTGATATTGGGGGTACCAATTAAAGACTTTATCGTTGAATTAACTCGAGTAGGTACATATCCAACTCCTCAACCCTGATGCTGTAAGGAATTGTATTCCGAAATCGTGGGGATCCCACGGGATTTTTCCGTTTTGGGGACGGGTTTCTACAGATAAGCTACTTTTTGTTCTGGAAAATCAAAAGTTCCCACGGGATTTTTAAAAACCTAAATCCACACGGGCGAAGCCGTGGGCATCAGCTAGTTAATTAATAAATAAAATTGAAGTGTCTGTCTGTAATATCGAAATAACTACCTCATATTAAGCTCATATGGTTATTTGAACGCTACCATAACCGAATCACACGTTTTTAAAATTTTTGTCTGTCTGTCTGTCTGTCTGTTTGAACGGGCTAATCTTTGGAACGGCTGAACCGATTTTGACGGGACTTTCACATACAAGTAGAGAATTAACCAGGGAGTAACATAGGCTACTTTTTTAACCGACTTTCAAAAAAGGAGGAGTTGTGTTTTTCTACCTATGTACACCGATATCTCCGAGATTTCTGAACCGATTTGCGTATTTTTTTTTTAATCGATAGAGAAACATTGCGACACTGTCCTACAAAAAATTTGGATTTTAACTCCTCAATCCTGATGCTGTAGGGGATCTGATCCCCAAAACTAATGGGATTTAGGCACTGTCGGTTATTTAAATTGATATTGGGGATACCAATTAAATACTTTATTGTTGAATGACCTCGAGTAGGTACATGTCCAACTCCTCAACCCTGATGCTGTAAGGAATTGCATTCCGAAATCGTAAGGATCCCACGGAATTTTTCCGTTTTGTGGACGGGTTACTACTCACTACAGATAGGATACTTTTTGTTCTGGAAAATCAAAGTTCCCACGAGATTTTTACAAACCTAAATACACACGGGCGAAGCCGTGGGCATCATCTAGTTGTGTAATATGAGTCAACTGCTAACCAACTCGTCATAATACACGCCACGTATACCTAAAATGAGCTCTGAGAAAGGACTGAAGTTTGAACGGAAAAACGGCAAGATCTACTGTCGCTGTGTATGTTGTTCTCGTTTTTCATATAGTTTGTTTGTTTGTCCCTGCAAACAATTTTATACCTTAAAATGCCGAAAAATAAAACTTAAAAACTCGTTCAGACATAATAATTATGTCTTTTTAGCAGTTAACGGAGGTTTTGAAAAAAGACATAATATATATGTCTTTTGGCCAGTTGAGCGGATAAGTATATGTATAAAATTTAAAAAATAGGGTATAAATAATTATATTTATCTTCTTCTTTCTTGGTAATGGAAAATCTTTTTTCCATATCCTGAAACGCACCTACTTAACTTTAAATGTATAGTAGGTACTACTACTACTATAGAAAAGTATTGAGCAAACTTAAAGAGATCAAGATGAAAGACTGAATTGCGATTACGCAAATAATAGAATGATTATGATAATTAAAATTATTATAATTATAAAATTTCTTTTTTTTCCCAAATTTAGTGTCATGTCCTTACAGTAGCAACACACACACACACACGCGCACAGCCACGCCAAAAATGATTGTCGTAAATTATAGTACGAGCACATCCATTGATTATTAATTTATCAATGAGAATTTCCTCCGTCCCGCGTCCCGCAGACCATGGGAGAGCCAAGTTAATGGCGGTATAGGTATAGCATGCATTCTGGAGACGGACGTTGGATAATTTTCATTCCATAAAATGAGTAACCTCGTAACGTGATCGTAGACAGACGCAGCTAGTACCATAAAAATTACATATCGTATAATTGCGATAATCACAATGCAGTTGTAGTAATGCTCTTGCTACACATGCCCATTTTAGTCAGAATGGAGAGATTGTCAAACAATCGGAAGTGAAAAGATGAAAAGAAAAACATACGCGTGTATGTAAGTTTTGAATTTTTGATCTTTTTTGTTGGAACTGTTTTATCCCTGGTAACATTACGAAACGTTAGAATTCCACGGAATTAGTAATTTGGGTATACATATTTGTTGTTTGTAATAATAGTGGTCTAGAAAGTGGATCTTAAAATTGGAATAAGAACGTGTTTTTTTTAATGTACTCACCATCAACTTCTCCACCCTGCTGACGACGCAGTAGGACATGACGCCGAAGTACGCCGTCAACTTCATCGTCCCGTGCACCGCGATGTCCGTGTACTTCCGCGCCGCTTTCAGCTTGCCCAGCAGCATTGTGTACACCTGCGACAGAGCTTTCTTTATCAGAATTTTTCTTTGGCAAATGAACAAATCCAGTGAAGGAACGTTGCTGGATCCTCCGCACTACCACTACAGCCTTTTAACGTCCCACAGCTGGGCACAGGCCTCCTCTCTCATAGGAGAAAGGGATTTTGAGCGTAGACCCGCCACGCTGCTCCAATGCGGGTTGGCGGGCTTTAACGACTATTGTCACATGATAGTGATAATAACCTAAGACTGCTTAACGTGCTCTCCGAGGCACGTGGGTGAAACACCAACTACCAACTCCGGGCTGGCACTGAGAATTTCTTGACAGAAAACCCCAATGCCTAACAATTATTTGCCCAACCCAAGAATCGAACCCGTGACCTCGTGATCTGCAGTCAAATATTCTAACCACTAGACCAACGAGGATCCTTCACATCCCAACCTATATTATACGTGGGAAAGTGTATTTAGTTTGTTGGTTGGTTGTGGCGCGCGGGATCTCAAGAGGCCCGGCTTAGATCTAAGCATAATTTTGTAGCATACAAACCTGATGCAACGTATGATGTGCGGTGTCGGGCAACTTGGCGAGGTGCAACGCGGGCGCGGGCAGCGGGCGCGCGCGCGCGTACCCCGCGCGGAAGTGCTGCGACGGCACCAGCGCCACCAGCAGCAGCGCAGCGGCAGCGCGCACGCGAGCCGCCCCCGCGGCCAGCAACTGGGCTTCTAGCCAGCGATCCGCAGTGCGCAGGGCCCACGCGTGCGCGGCCTTGTTGCGTGGCACCTGTGTTGCACAATTTTTATTTCATTAATTACTTTATAGAAAAGCAAAGATCTTGGATTGTCGCTAAAGAGCAGAGTATTTAATTCTTGTGTGTTACCCTGCTTAACCTATGGCTGTGAAACCTGGGCTCTAAATGTAAATCACAGAATTAAACTAATAAAATGCCAGAGAGCCATGGAAAGAAGTATGATAGGAGTGAAGATTAAAGATCGATACAATAGCCAGTACATAAGAAAGAAAACTAAAGTAGTCGACATTCTAAGTAAAATTGACAAGCAAAAATGGAGATGGGCAGGACACTCGCAAAGGGATAAGCAAGAAAAGTGGAGCAAAACCGTAACAAATTGGTATCCGCGAGACGGAAAAAGAAATAGAGGAAGACCGTACAGAAGATGGGAAGATGAAATTAAACAGACCGCGGGACCTAACTGGCGTAGAGTAGCGCATGACAGAACACAGTGGAAGGAGCTAGAGGAGGCCTTTGCCAATAGGCAAACCGAAACACGTGACATTATTTAATAGACTATAATTTAGTAATTCAAATTAATTTAATGATTTATATTAAGACATTATTAACTAAAAGAATGACATTGTAAAAAATATTTTTTAAGAATAATATAATATTTATAAGTCAATTGTAATACATTTCAATCGCATGTTTCTGGTAATAAAGGCTATTTTTATTTTTATTTTATTTTTATTAATTACTTTATAGAGCCAATAGCAGCCTCTGACGACCCCGCTGGACCGACGACACCAGACGAGTCGCAGGGAGCTGCTAGATACGAGCGGAGAGAGTGACGTGTCTTATGGTTTCTTTTCGTTACTTTGTCTATGGTTTTATGGTATAGGGTCCCCACACACCTGCATAGCGAGCCACTCGAGCGCCGCGTGCGGGCAGACCTCGCTCGCGTCCCACAGCCGGCCCAGCACCAGCTGCGTGAAGCACGGCAGGCCGCCGGTCGCGCCCGCGCCGCCGCCGCTGCCCTCCACCAGCAGCGTTAGTAGTTTAAAAAATGGTCCACAGCTCTGCAACAAAAAACAAACAAAACTAATTCAGTGAGGAGGAAACAGTCACGCCATTGAAAGATCAACCTTATTCAAAACGTAATAAAGATCATTTTAGATTGCTCTACAACTCACTTTTTTCTCTCTTTCTCAAATGTTGGATGTTCAATAAAAGAGAAAATAGGGAAAGAGAAGGACAGAGGGAAGAGGAGAGGGGAGAGGGGAGAGAAAAATGAGGAGAGAGAGGGGAGGAGAAAGGGAGAGAAGGGTGAAGAGAAAAGGGAGAGGGGGAAACAGATGGAACAATGAGGGGAGGGGGGAGGTATCTAATAAGGGTTCCATTCTCAGATGGGGGAGACCCTAATAACGGCAGTGATACCTCGGAATGTTTAGCAATCGCCTGGAAGATCATGTTGACGATCTTCTGCGCGAGCGCCTCGTTCCAGCGGCACAGCGCGAATATCAGCGAGCGAGTCTGCTGCAGGTTGAGGCAGTCGCGCGTCTGCTGGTAGATGAAAGGAAACCCCTGCAACAAACAATTTATTTAAGCCAATAGTACTGAAAACCACTGACAAATTAGAGAAGGATCTTAAGATTTCGTTTAAACAAAAACGTGGTGGGTGGTAAGTGGCCCAAATTCCACCTATGTGGCGAAAGTCAACCTCACCTGCGCGTGGTACACCCTGCCACTATGCTAACGAGGCCCTGAAGCTCTCAAGTCCCCTCTACGGGTATCACAGCTTTGTGGTAGGATTCTACCTTGAATCCGCCTGGCTAGCGACTAAACTTCAGCCGTAATCTGCCGCAAAGCATCCGATGTGTTCCGCAAGCAGCGAGCTGAAGAGCGAGCCCCCTTCCTCAAAAGCCGGCATCGCATTAGTGGTTCCTCAGGTGCTGCTTATGTTCATGGGCGGCGGTAATCACTTAACATCAGGTGACCCGCTTGCTCGGTTGCCCGCTATAGCAAAGGACAAAAAGCTGGGCTTTAGTATGTCACCACAGCATCACTATTTGTCGCTTCATTTGATTATTCCACCTATTTTTGACCCAATTGAAGGACCCCACCTTTGTTTAAATAGTATTGTACCTTCGCATGTAGTAAGGCTCGCGCATCAGGGTCAGCTAAGGCGAGATGGCCCGAAGTATCTCTCGACCGCTCGACCAGTCCGCTGACGAGGGCCACCATTTTGTCTAGAGCTCCGGGCCTCAGCTTGTCGCCGCAGCTCTCCGCCGCTCCGCTGCCGCTGCCACTGCCGCTGCCGCTCGCTTCCTCATTCGGGGATTCCACCTATGACCATTTATTAGGACTCATTAGAACACATATTTAGGACTAGCGGTCCGCCCCGGCTTCGCCCGTGGTTAATAATATATAGCCTATAACACTCAAGGATCCCGTACATATCCAACGGTGAAAGAATTTTTGAAATCGGTCCAGTAGTTCCTGAGATTAGCGCGTTCAAACAAACAAACTCTTCCGCTTTATTATATTAGTATAGATTATAGCACTATCTTAGAGACAGATGGTTAGAGGTCGGATGTATGAAAATACAGATTGCATTCCACATGCATCCCTACAAAATTCTCAATTAATTATAATGGCGGATATAATTATTACTTACTAGAGAATGCCCGCGGCTTCGCCCGCGTGAGTTTCGGTTTTTCACAAATCCCGAAGGAATCGTGGATTTCCGGTTCCCGTTCCCGCACCCTTTTCCAACCTTTATACCTACTTTCAAGAAAGTTTGCTATAGTAACCTACCTATAGCTGTAGCTATAGATTTCGGTTTTTGCAAAATCCCGTGGGAACTGTGGATTTTTCCAGGACAAAAAGTAGCCTATGTTTTAAGTCAGAGCATAATCTATATTGATTCAAAATTTCAGCCAAATCGGTTCAGTAGTTGCGGCGTGATTGAGTAACAAACATCCAAACATCCACACTTTCACATTTATAATATTAAGTAGGAAGTAGGATAACGTGCTAAGAGGCCCATTAGGACTCATAAAAAGGCTCAGGGTCACTCAGCGGGCGACGGAGAGAGTTATGCTCGGAGTGTTCCTGCGGGATCAAATCAGAAATGAGGAGATCCGCAGGAGAACCAGAGTCACCGACATAGCTCATCGTGTCGCGAAGCTGAAATTCAAGGTGCTTGAATGGCGACCTCGCACCAGTAAACGAAGCGTAGGTAGACCAGGGACTGAATAACCGGAATTTAATGGTAGTTTTATTTAGCGGTAATGGGCCTACCCTTTTAATAAAAGTACCGAATTGTTTAAATACCTATAATTTCGGTACCGCTTCATTTCGGTACCTCTTTATTTCTGTACCTTTATATTTCAGTTTACCGGTACCGAAATAAAATTTCGGTACCGCTATTTATATCGATATTTTTTATCTAATAAGGCTTTACTTTGATGTGCCGTTGAATGAATCCCACCACTTCGGCATTCTATATTCTTTAATATTCTTATTTTTAGATTAAAATTAGCATTTGGAATTTCTTAAAATCCTTACGTTTTAACAAACACAGGAACCGACGGGAAGCGGGGGACGCGCGGCGCGCGGCACGTGGTCAAATTCTTCACCCCCGCGCGCGCACCTTTTCGTATTTTTTCGGTACCGAAATCGCAAAGCGGTTAAATAAAGGTATCTTTTATAAAGGTTGAGATTTCGGTACCTATTTTGTACCGGTATGATAACGGTGGTATGTACCGGTATGCTCTACCGCTTTCAGTCCCTGAGGTAGACCCCCCACTCGATGGATCTTAAGCGAGTTGCTGGCAGCCGCTGGAATCAGGCGGCACAAGATCGTGTTCTGTGGCAATTCTTGCAAGAGACCTATGTCCAGCAGTGGACGTCTATTAAGACGACGCGTGCTAAGACATCTTGTTAATATGGAAAAATAAACGTTAGATTGTTGTAAAGCAGAGGGTACGAGTAGATTCTCTTGACGATTCAAAATCACTTGTAAGAGTTTATGAATAGAAAAGTTTCTCTATTTGTATTGATTGTTTCAATCATAGAGATAACTAGTGTTGCGCTCGGTGCGCGAGCTGCAAGCAGCTCGCGTGCCTTGTAGTCTTTTCAATATTCGTAAAATAAAGAAATGGGAGGCCATACCAAATACCAGAATATACTGGAGAGTCTCTTGAAAGATAGAAAGAAATATTGGTATCACGTTTCGTATCTTTTCTGAAAGGACACTAATCAGTTCTATGCATGCGTTTAGTGGAAAAAAAGGATCTACTTATACAAAAATGTTCTGGAGATCCACTTGAAAATTAAAAAGAAATTTTGTATGGACACGAATTTTTTTGTTCTGTAGCTATCTTTTTTTTACTGGCTCACCAAAGGGCCTAAGGTCTTGAACATTTTTAGTTTCAGGACCATGCCTCTATGATTGATAGTTTTTGAGGGCCGTTAGGGTTCTCTGGTAATTTTTCCGCATTCACTACGTTTTGTGATTTTTGTGAAAAAAAATCTTTAAGTTCTATTTATAAGTGTAGTAGGGGGAAAATTTTTCATACAAAAATTTCTAAGAGAGCCTCTTGAAAAGAACCCAAAAAATTTGTATGGAGAGAATTTTTTTTGTTCGGCGGCCATGTTTTTTTTACCGGTTCACCCAATGGCCCAAGGTTTTTAATGATATTTGTTTGGGACCATGTCTGTATGACTGGTAGTTTTGGAGGACCCATGAGCTACTCTGGTAAAATTTCCACATTCATGACGTTTCATAATTTTCCTGAAGGAATACCCATAAGTTCTACGCACATAAATAGTGAAGGGAAAAAGTTCCATACAAAATTGTTCTGGAGAGCCTCTTGAAAAGAACCCAAAAAATTTGTATGGAGAAAATTTTTTTGTTCGGCGGCCATCTTTTTTTTACCGGTTCACCCAATGGCCCAAGGTCTTTAATAACATTTGTTTGGGACCATATCTGTATGATTGGTAGTTTTGGAGGACCCATGGGGTACTCTGGTAAATTTTCCACAATCATGACGTTTCAGAATTTTTCTGAAGGAAGACCCATAAGTTCGACGTATATAAATAGTGAAGGGAAAAGGTTCCATACAAAATTGTTCTGGAGAGCCTCTTGAAAAGAACTTACTAAATTTGTATGGAGAGAATTTTTTTTTGTTCGGTGGCCATCTTTTTTTCACCGGTTCACCTAATGGCCCAAGGTCTTTAATAACATTTGTTTGGGACCATGTCTGTATGACTGGTAGTTTTGGAGGACCCATGAGGTACTCTGGTAAATTTTCCACATTCATGTCGTTTCATAATTTTCTGAAGGAAGACCTATAAGTTCTACGCACATAAATAGTGAAGGGAAAAAAGTTCCATACAAAATTGTTCTGGAGAGCCTCTTGAAAATTACCCAAAAAATTTATATGGAGAAAATTTTTTTTTGTTCGGCGGCCATCTTTTTTTTACCGGTTCACCTAATGGCCCAAGGTCTTTAATAACATTTGTTTGGGACCATGTCTGTATGACTGGTAGTTTTGGTGGACCCATGAGGTACTCTGGTAAATTTTCCACATTCATGACGTTTCATATTTTTCCTGAAGGAAGACCCATAAGTTCTACGCATATAAATAGTGATGCGAAAAAAGTTCCATACAAAATTGTTCTGGAGAGCCTCTTGAAAATTTGCAAAATTTTTGTATGGAGACGAAATTTTTTTTTGTTTGGTGGCCATATTTTTTTCACCGGTTCACCCAATGGCCCAAGGTTTTGAACATTTTTTGTTTCGGGACGGTAACTTTCCGACTGATAGTTTTCGAGATCCCTTAGGGCACCCTAGTCAGTTTTCCACGTTCAGCTCTCTCTATAATTTTGTAGACCTTATATTTTTGAATTTTACACACATGAAAATTATGGTGAAAAAGTCCCATACAAAATTGTTCAGGAGAGGTGATCAGTACCTGACTTCAAGTAGCTTTATATATATAATAACTAGTAGGGCGCGTGGGTGCGCGGCCCGCAAGCGGACCGCGAGGTTTCTTTTTCGGTTATTTTGGTTTGAGCAGCCTCCACCTATCTCTCCCATATTCCTAATCCTCGATCCATATTTTTTCTTCGAATCATTCTGCTCATCAAGTAGATCTTTAGGTATTGATCATATTTTTCTAAGAAGCTACTCTTCCATCTTTTATACTTGGTGAGATAGACACCGAAAAAATTTGTATAGCCGCCATCTTGAATCCATCATTTTGTTTTTTTTTCAGCTCAGTGCCAATTGGATGAGGTTTTGAGTAATTTTTGTTTGAGCACCTCCCACCTATCTACAATACCCTGCCCGGGCTCCTCAACCATCTTCCAAACCCTCAATCATCATTTCTTCCCATATTTTTCATTGAAATTTCTCTAAAGAACCGCATGAAAGCCTTGCATAGTTTACAACTTGTAGTCTCTTCAATATTCGCCATACATTTTCTATGGAAAAATAAATTCCGCCATTTTGAATTTTTTTCAATTCATCAAGTAGACCTTTGTATCCTCATCATCTTTTGCGAAGAAATCACTCTTCCATCTTGTATACCCTTCGAGATGGAGACCGACGAAATTTGTATGGCGGCCATCTTTTTTTCGCCATTTTGAATTTTTTTTCAGCTGACTGCCAATTGGATGACGTTTTGAGTGACATTTGCTCGAGCACCCCTCACCTATCTTCAATACCTTAAGCGTGCCCGTCGCTCGTCTCTGAAATCCTCAATCATCAGCTCTCTCCATATTTTTCCTCTTAATGAATTTTTGTCCTCTATACGACACCATTATTGAAAAAATAATTTTTCATACAAAATTGTTCAGGAGAGGTGATCAATGAGTGAGTCACCCAATCAGCACGAGCAGCTATATATATATTAATAATAAATAGAGTTGGCATACCTACCTTAAAAACGTGCCAAAAATACACTCACACACGCACAATCCGAAGACATAAAATGGCGCGTGTTCATTGTGATGTCTCAAGTTGTGCGTGTGTGAGTGTTCATGTATACATTTTAGGGAGGCCATCTTAAGTCACGAGTCGGCCGCAAACTGTTTTATTATTGTCAAAAATGTAATGTTGTCTCTTTCACACTTATGAAAATTTTGATAAGCTTGAGCTATTTTCCGATCCACTAATTTCTATAGGACATTATGCCAACTCTATTTATTATTATTATCTCTATGGTTTCAATACATACCGTATTAGAATTCTGTCCCAGATAGAAGTTGACCATGGAGGAGATGGCGTTGACCCTCAGCATGAACTTGCCCTCCTCCTCGCCCATCTTGCTGAACTCGTACAGCAGGCTGAAGTACTCCGTCAGGTGCCGTAAATGAGATCGCGCACCGCTTTCCATCTACGGAAACAAACACTATGATGATGCTGTGTGATAAAATTGATGAGAATGCATTTAAAATTCATTTATTTCAAGTTTCACCCATTTACATAAGTTACTAGTTGACCCCCGCGACTTCGTTCGCGTGTTTTTCTTTGCTATAAACCTCACGGAGCCCGAGACCTTTCCAACGAATGCAAAACCGTGGAAATCGGTTCGTGCGTTCTGGAGTTATAGCGTCAGGAAGGAAAACCCAACTTATTTTTATATAGTAGATTATTAAAAATGGCGTAGTGGTGGCGCTGTGGTCTTAAGTGGGAGGACCTGGGTTCGATTCCCGGCAGGGGTAATTTGGGATTTTATAATTTCTAAATTGTCTCTGGTCTGGTCTGGTGGGAGGCTTAAGCTGTGGCTGGTTACCACCCTACCGGCAAATCCGTGCCGCCAACCGATTTAGCGTTCCGGTACGATGCCGTGTAGAAACCGATCAGGGGTATACATACATACCTCTTCCAAGTTAGCCCGCTTCCATCTTAGACTGCATCATCACTTACCATCAGGTGAGATTGCAGTCAAGGGTTAACTTGTAGTTGAATAAAAAAATATATATATTATTAAAAATATTTTTTTTAAATAAAATAAAATGTAAATATAAATAAAGTTAAGATAAAAATAAATTAAAAATATTATGTCAAAACTTTAGGGATTGTATTATTATCATAGTCTGTATGAGTACTTTCTCTCGGGCATTGATACTGTAAAGTGTAATAATATCTATCACAGCATGTCGGAGGTGACAGTCATATCAATCCGCCATCATCTTCACTAAAATAATTTTATAAATTGTCTACCCAAGTAACACTATCGCTGCAGGCTGCAACATCACAATTAAGAAGTTGGAACATTTTGAAATCTTTTAGTTACTTAATTGCTTAATTGGAGTCGGTGGACTAGCCTCGCTGTCAGAGTCAATAGAAATCAATAGAAAAGTTAAAACAACTATAAAAAATTTCATTTAATGAATAGCTGATTTTTAATTTTTCAAAAATAAAATATGTAAACTGACAAAGCCATAAAGCTGGTTGGCAAAACAAACTGTTCTCAATAACAAAAAAAAATAATGTTGCATAAGTTTCAAGCTATACTCACCAACGATAACAACATCCTTATAAACCTAGTAACACAGCTGGCTTCGCCCAGCTTACTGCTGTCCTCGCCTTCCTCCACGCCCTGCAGGTACAGGGCGCAATGACTAGACCTACAACAACATTGAGAAAATAACATTCTTGCCTTGTATGGAGGATTCGCATTCAATACAAACACTTAATCCAAGAGCTCGTAACTTTTGGAGGTGAAAAAACAAACAGACTGACATAGTTGGAATTGAATGGTTGCTCTGTAAGCGCGAGCCCCATTGGGAGCGAAACGCAGCTCGTTTCGCTTAGCTCACGCCGTTACCACGCTACTTTTTATGCTACGGTTTACACTGCGAACGACAGAGCATTTATATAAGTGTATGTAAGCGTACATTATATAAGCGAAGTTCTCATTCTCTAGTGTTATGAGCGAAGCGAAACGACCTCTTTTCGCTCGCAACGGGGCCTTTATCCTGTGAACCCAGAATCAGCCATTTTAGAGACTTAGAGACATTTAAGAGACCTTTGTCGTAACTTTACAACACAGGTAACGGTCTCTAAAATGGCTGATTCCGCAAATGCCGCTCGGCTCAGCGGTTATAAACAATTTAATAATTAAACAATTTAATAAATAAGTCGAATTACAAAACGAAAACATTGATCGATTGGACGTTATCGTCGCATAAGTTTTGAACTGAAAGAATATTCGAATAAATTACTGGTTCCAAACGATTTGTTTCACAATCGTTTAATTTAATGATAAGCATAAAGCTACCCTTCTCATTCTGAGAGGAGACCCGTGCCCGGTAATGGGTTGAAAATGATGACGATGAAAAAGCTACATTTTCGCGTTCGGAGTGTACCGATTCTCTATTCGAGTACTAGAACTACGAAATATTTAGGACATTCAATTACCTTAGCCTTTGTATGACGTGCATGCATAGCCTCTGAAACATTTGCCGGACCATTTGATTTGGACACTTTATTAACACCTGGGGGAAACAAAACAATTACATATTAGTTTTATTCGTATAATAGATCTCAGCTGTTCAAGTACTGGAAATAATGCGAGCTTGAATTTAGTTCACACGTTATAAAATAGTTAGTGTACGACACTCGTGACTTAAACAAAGCGGTCCATTAATCTACAACGTTTATCGCCACATTCACACTGCAGTGCCTTAATGGGCTACTTATGTCACACGTATCGTAATGCACTACGTATTTATTTTTTGAATTAACTGAAAGCCTCAAATTAAATGAAATGTATTGATCATCAATGCCGTATCTCCATAAACAAGGTATATATAATACACTAGCGGTCCGCCCCGGCTTCGCCCGTGGTACATATTATATAGCCTATAGCACTCAAGGATCACATACATATCCAACGGTGAAAGAATTTTTGAAATCGGTCCAGTAGTTCCTGAGATTAGCGCGTTCAAACAAAAAACTCTTCAGCTTTATAATAATTTGTATTTGTATTAGTATAGATATATATAGTCCGTTTCAATAGAGTTTGTACTATAAACTTAAATCGTGCCAAGTTTCATTTCAATCCATTCTGTAGTTTTTTTAGCAAAAAGGCGTATTAGTTTACATTTTAGCTCAACTCTATTGAAACGGACCATACATAGATACATACATAGATACATATACAAGGTAATATACAATACGCACCTGCATAGGCCACCACGTGTCGTCGGCCATGTGGCCGAGAAACCACTCGGAAGCGGCCGCGGACGCGTTGAACTGCTTGGTCACCAGCTCCACCCACGACACCATTGTGGGCTACAGTAAAATACATAATAAATGGTTGAGGGGAACGTTACTGAAAATGTCCTAAAAATGAACTACCTAAACGCAATCCAATACCAACAACCAGTTGTCATAGACGTCTTGTATACTCTGACTTTTAATTCGGTGGAATTCTGACAGCTGTCACTGTCATTTGCAGATGAGTTATTTGTATGGAAAACAGGGTTAACATCCACGAAGTACGATTGTACCCCAAACTACTTTAATTCCCTGTCAACAAAAGCCCTAAGCCGCGTAATAATATTAGTCGTTTCGCCCTAAAATAGAAATCGGTAAGAGTGGAAACTAGAAAGTGTACACTAACAGCAATAGAAAACAAAAGAAGCACATTGAAAAATTTATTCAAAAATGGAAGTCGAATGACATTACCACCATGGAGTATCTGTCAGGCATTTGTCATTGCATGCGGCAGTTGATTTTTATTTACATAAGTTGTGAATTTTTTATCTTTTTTGTGGGAATTGTTTTATCTCTGGTAACATTACGAAACGTCAGAATTCCACGGAATTAAAAATCAGAGTATATCAGAGTATAGTATTACTGGTTTAGTATTTAGTTTTTTTCAAACCTGCAATGTACAGCGTGCACAACTCGGAGTCGACGACGTTCGTTGACGTCCGGCGTTAGCTGATTGCATTACATTTAGGAGGAGTTAGGCGACAAGGTTGACAAACACACGATATTAAGATTTTGTAGTGTCACCGTAAGTACCTTTTCCTTAGCGTGGATGAATGTTTCGATGAAGAAGGAGGTGGACAGCCTGGCGGCCAGCTCGGTGACCTCCGGCCGCAGCGTCAGTAGCGACTGCGGCACCGAACTGCACATCTGGCCCATGAACCTGTGCCAGACAAAACATGTGCAGCAGCGAGTTGACGCAATACAGGGTATAAACATCGGCACGAACGTCGAACGCTTAAGGAAAGTGGAGGGGGTAAGCTATTGTATTACGTGCGTGACAGTCCCCATGCGCAGCTATCCCCTCCACGTTTCGTTCAGCGTTCGATGTACGTGCCGCGGGTTATATAAGAAGACCGCTTCCGAAAACTTAGCGCTATTATTATACTACCTAAACACAATCTTATAGGGTAGGTATCGGTCTTGGCGCGCGCTGTTTGTAGGTACCTAACGGTACGTAAATAGGTCACACAACGTTCGTTGACTTAAAAATTTAAATCACCACCGACATGTGGACTCTATGATCTATGATTACATAATCATCATATTCTACCTAGAAATCGGTTCATCATTTAAGAGATACAGCGAGACAGACAGACAGACCCACACTTGTAACGGTCAATCTTATAACACCGCCTCTTTTTGCGTCGGGGGTTAAACATAAAACCTTGTACATACGTGAAATATGGGTGCTGAAAAATGTTCTTGTCATGTAGAAACTGCATGTTGTCATCCCATATCCAGCGCAAGAGGTCGGGCGGCAGGCTCACTGCGGGCACGGCTTCCCCGCGCCTCTCCACCGCAGAACTGGGACTTTCTTCAGCTCGTGATGACTGCAAGGATATTTAATTTGAGGCTCTCTTTGGGTGAGATACGAGTCCGGTAATCGGTTCCGTTGACGAAACAAAGTTAACTATCGAGAAGAAATGCAATCGGAGGAAGACTGAAAAGAGCTTTAGAAATACACAACTAAAAATGGACAGTCCATATATTATGATTTCCTGTCAATAAAGATTGACTTCGCCCCGACTTCGCACGGGTAATAAAGTATATTGTGCCTATATTATGTTTTTCTGTCGTAAATGTATAGACCTATACCACCACACATCGTTTTGTCATATGATATATCTCAAAGGGATAAATAGCGTTTTGGATGAAAGCTACCAGGCGGCTTGACTTTTTCGGAACATTTTCAACAAGTTTCGATTCAACAACAATGGATTTGAGCTTATCGTGAACAGACAGATAGATACACGCGGCGGGCGACTTTGTTTTATAATATCATAGTGATGTAGTGATACCTGTGCCTCCTCCTGCTGTCCGCAGTCGGAGCCGCGCTGCGCGCGCGGTGCGCTCAGCTCGTAGAACAGCATGTAAGCGCTGTTCGTCTTCTCGAACGAGAAGTCCATGAACTTGTCCGTCACCGAATCGTATGTTTTACTCTGAAATAACATTCATGTTGGAACGCTTACTCTTGAATCAGGACCAGTTGACATCTGGCTGGTAAAAACAAGTCACGTTAAAGTTAAACGATTCTGTATGTGTACAGTAACGCTTACTTGTAAACGGACATAAATATCCTTAGATCTCTATGTCCATTTTAAACTGATGTTATAGTGTTTTGATCCTCGAAATCTATGAACGTTGTCGATGTGTGCAAACTCATACTATAGTTGAACCATTACAAACGTGCGAACTGAGTCATAAATCATTTTCATCGGACCTCTCGCTCGCACTTACAGTAACAGTAGGATTTTAACATTGAAACTATCGTGAGTGATATTCATTTTAAGGAATTGAAACACTGGCTTCAAATCACGTGTATTTTTGTCGGAGTGTGCCCGACTAGTTTCGAACCCATCCGGGGCCGACATGGTCATGACTAAGGGCCCCGGATGGGTCTAATTCGCTAGTCTAGCTAGCTAACTAGTCGGGCACACTCCGACAAAAATACACGTGAGTTAAATCCGGTGTTTCAATCCTTAAAATAGTAGGATTAGTCGATAGTCGATAACAGGTTATAAAGAGCGAGGGAGTGCCCTCACAACCCTATGATCATAACAATGTATGACTCGGTTCGCACGTTTGTGATGGTCCAACTGTAGGGGTAGAGTTATGACGCTACTCACGGTCATCTCGCCCCCGAAGCACTCGGCGGCGATGTGCGCGGGGTCGAAGGGCTTGACCTCCGCGTCGTTGAACAGCAGCCAGCTGTCGTGGTGCTCGTGCTCGCGGTCGCGGATGAACGAGTAGTAGTGCCCGCCGTCCGCCGTGCCCGTGTGCACCGTCACGCCTATCAGCTCGTACCTGGAACGAGATATTATAAACACCTTCAGCATCTCAAAAGTCAAAGAAAAATAAACTTCGTTCAAAATTGGTACACTGTACACTTTTTGAACGTCAATTTAAGAACATTGAGGTAATGATGATAAATGTTTACGAAAACTTACGAAAAAAAAAAAAAAAAAAAAAAAAAAAAAAAAAAAAAAAAAAAAAAAAAAAATTAAATTACATTAAAATAAAATAATGACATTACCTACCTATTTAGAAATCATTACTATTGTATAAGTTAAGAACATATTCAATCATTTAAATTTTATTATTATATCACAATTATCTAAATATAAATTAATGACATTATTTTACTTTTTTTAAATCAGAACTTAATAATTATTCCAAATTTTTTATTTTAATTCCAAATAATGTTAATTAAGTAATGCATGAAATGAAATACTTTTCTTTTCTTGTAAATTTTAAGGATGAATAAAAGGCTTTTTTATTTTTATTTTATTTTTATTTTATTTATATTCAGTATGCACCGAGTTTTCGACGTAATTTATTTTAGTGCACAAAAATGACCGTGTAAGTGAGTATTTATATTTTGCGTTATTTCGGACTGTAAACACAGAAGTTCAGAAATAAATATTATATCTGTGGCTTAGCCTCTTGAAATAGGCAGATAGTAAAGGCCTAATTTATGCTACTTTAAAAAATAATTAAAGTAATTTGAAAAAACCACAGAAAATTTAATGAATAATAATAATAATCATACATTGAAATAATTATCATTTATATAGCATATTATACAACACATTATTTTTAAAATCATCAAATTACGAAATATAAAAATTTCGCGTGGATAAATTAGAGGTGTCTCGTTTGCGCGAGCAGTGACGTGTCACGACTGATACATGTCAATACTGATGATGATGATTGCAACAATACTATCAACTATATCCGCTGTTGCTGATAAGTAGGTACATGAGAAAAATCTCACTCACTCATAATGCTCCTCCGTTTCTGATTCCTCCGTTTCATTGAAACTTCCTTCACCGTCTTTTTTCGACTCGGCAGACTTCCTTTTCTCTTCTAAAAAACATATAAAATACATTCACCTATTATTACTCACTAGTTCAATAATATTTTATTTATTTATACAGCGTATGCGTTATAATCTACAATACACACAATCTAAATGTAGCCGGGCAAACAACAATTTACTCATTATGGAATAATATTGACTACCAAGGTGATGCCCGCAACGTGGAAAAGATTATTTAAACTAGGAGAAACTCTTTGAGGGACTTTTGCCAGGATAAAAAGTAGCAAGTCTGTGCCAAAATTAAGATCCGAAATATTATAATAGCGTTATCTTTGTCTGACACGATTGACGTACATAATATATCGTTTTTATATCATATCGTCTTTGTCAGTAGTAGGTCCGCTTGTATGAAGAGTCGAGGAGCATTTAGGGTACACACTGAATATTTTCTCAAATTTTTGAACCCCTATCTCGACCAATTTAATCTATATGTTATCTATTGGTCAGTCAGTCAGTCAGTCAGTCAGTCATTCTGTCGCGGTACAGTTTCATAGGGATATATCCCGCAAATAAATCATAGTGACTATGCATGACTATACCTTGATACTGCGCCGGCATGAGGTGCTTCTCGACATATCCGGACATGTCGAGGCGCATCGGGAACGAGAAGTGCGTGTTGACCTTCTCCTTCAGCATCGTGAGCATGTTGAACGTGTACCGCATTGTGTTGAAGCAGAGGATGCGCGGCAGTTTCTTGAAGCACGCTCTGAAATTAAACGACTATATTGAACAATCATCCTTAGGACCTGTTTCACCATCTGATAAGTGTTGGATAGCTTATTCACAACTTTTGTCTTTGTCACTTGACATAAAGTAAGACAGTGACAAAACTTACGTATATGAAGGTGGTGAAACAGGCCCCTAGAGTTTCATACACTTCAATTTTTTCACTACAAGTTCTGACAATCAAATATTAATGTTGTATATTTCCGCTTGAAGCTGTGATAGCCTAGTGGTTAGGAAAAGCTGTGATAGCCTAGTGGTTAGGACGACCGACTTCTAATCGGAGGTCGTGGGTTCGATCCCGGGCACGCACCTCTAACTTTTCGGAGTTATGTGCGTTTTAAGTATGTAAATATCACTTGCTTCAACGGTGAAGGAAAACATCGTGAGGAAACCTGCATGCCTGAGAGTTCTCCATAATGTTCTCGAAGGTGTGTAAGTCTGCCAATCCGCTTGGCCAGCGTGGCCAAGCGGATTGGCAGACTATGGCCAGACTATGGCCAAAACCCTCACTCTGAGATGAGACCCGTGCTCTGTAGTGAGCCGGTAATGGGTTGATCATGATGATGATATTTCCGCTTTCGCTGTCTGTGGTTTCGTTACGATTTACAAACATAAACGAGGACCGCAACCAATGACCTTTTGGAATAAATGAGCTTGTCTACAAAAATGACAAATCTGATACTTTATCCAAAAGTGGTACACTGTACACTATTTAAACGTAAATTTTACAAGGGTATATGTGAGAATTATTTAAAACTTAAATTACGAAGGTTCCAAGCGCGCGAGAAGAATCCACAGCAAACTCAGAGTGAGGTGTCTATTGCATATTCCTGTGCCGGTAGTCTCCGTTTGTTCAGCTCGAGAACGTTACTAAATACTAATGATCGAATCACAATGACTTCAGAGTAAAATGGACCTAAGATGGCTTATATTAAGGTTCCAGTCCGCCATACATTCAGCATTCGTAAACAGCCAGCGCCACAAGTAGAAATGTTGTAAAATAAATATTCGAACTATTGAATTACGAATTTAAAATAAGAGTCTTTGAGTTCATTTTGCTCTAAAATCATTGTGTGTCGATACTCGAATTTCGATCACCGTTACCACTATGCACAAAGTCGGCATAAGGGCTCTGATCGAAAGTATAAAAGCATCAGTAGAAGTTAGTAGTTACCGTTTCTCCGCTCGCACTTTGTTGGCGCACTGCGAGCACGTGTAGCAGTTGTCGCCCTCCAGCGTGTCCTTCACGGTGACCTCGTCCAGGCTCTGGTGCAAGTTGCGCATGTCGGCCACTTGACACCGCACCGTGTAGAACTCCTCCAGCGTCCGTGACACGTGCGGGCAATCCTGTCACAGGAGATCACTTCAGAATAGAATAGAAAAGTTTTTTATTCAAATAAACTTTTACAAGTACTTTTGAATCGTCAATTGAGTCTACCACAGGTTCGGAATGCAGTTCCAGCCGAGAAGAACCTGCAAGAAACTCGGCGGTTGCTCTTTTTTTTAAAATAACAATAAAACAATTATTATTATTAATGTACATGATTGAAATGCCGTCTCGCGCATTGCTGGAACGAGTTAAATCCAAGCTTTTTTATCGTTTATATAATCTTCAATTGTATAATAAGCTTTTTTTATGAGCATACTTTTAATAGAGTTCTTAAACTTGTGTAAAGGCAAATCTAAGACATATTTTTTATTCAGATAAACTTTTACAATAGTGCTTTTGAATCGACAAATGAATCTACCACTGGTTCGGAATGGTGCTTACAATTCTACACGTTAAGAAGGGCAGACAAAAGTCATTTGAGATACATTCAGATCTCTACGCAAGGAAATTGCAGCTGGAATTCTCGCAATGCTTAATGTAATATCTGTTTTTGGCACTTTTTGTGACACCGCAAATCACAACACGTCACACGGCACAAGTCACGGCAAATAAGTCTAGCGTTGACCTTCAATGCGCAGAAGTCGAAAATGAGGTATCTCGGGGTGGTGAGGGGTCGCGGAGAGGACGTGGGGATCGTTAGTAAGCATTGATTAGCTCTCGCGGATCCCTCGTAAGAGCTGATTGGCTCTCCAATCGTACTGTGTCCCGCTCACTCATACGACGCTGCGCGTACTTCTCTCCCTCAGCGCTAGACTTACGTGCCGGGAGTTATACTTCATAACAATTTCGGTTTTTCGACTGGGATTTTTAAGGTAAACCAAAAGGTTGTATGTAACATTGCCGATACAATTCTGTGAAGAACTGACACTCGAATGACGACCTCGCACCAGCAAGCGCAGCGTTGTAAGACCCCCCTCCACTAAGTGAACGAACAATCTGAAGACAGTAGCAGCTGGCAATCGCTAGATAAAAGTGACAAAATTTCGTGTTCTGTAGCGATCCTTGCAAGAGACCTGCCTCCAGCAGTAGATGTCTATCAGTTGAGATGATGATGATAAATATTGATGTTATTCGTTTTTATTTACTTATCTAGAGCGTGAAATAAAGTTCTACAACTTGGAAAGCATAACTTTTTAATTAATGATTAATAATCAATAATTAGAATACAGAAATATGCATATGTAGCAAAATGGCAAAAACACATAACGATATAGGCAGAGTAGCAGAAGTTAAACAAACTCACCAAAGACACGACATTATTGCTAAGCACTCCACAGAAGAGCGTCTTGACCAGTTTCTTCAGCTCGGGCGTCATCTCCTCGAGCTTGGACACGAGGTCGATGAAGAACTCGGCCATGTCCTTCTGCTCGCCCGTGTTGAGCGGCTGATGGTCCATCTGGTACACCTTGCAGAAACTCCGCGGGTTGTACGCTTTTCTTTCGCTCTCCTGTACAATAAAGTGGTGTTTTAGGGCTCTAACCACTAGAACGCTAGTGGTGGTGCAACCAGTCACGCTACCAACAAAATATATACAGCTCTATTGAGGGTACCTGACTCGGTGTCCGCTTGGTTGCGCAACAATTTTGTGGCGGCAGCTGGTGGCGTAATCTTGGTGTTCTAATGAGATATTGGCCTTAATTTGTAAAGCAGGCACCAGATTCACGCCGAAAACACCAGAGAAAGGGGTGAGAACGCAAGTTCAGTGTGTATTCACGGATTGGAGGCGGTTTTTCAACCTGAGACAAAGGGTTCTCTTGATCGAGAAACGTTCTTTTCGGTTGTAAACGCAGTGTGACACTGACGGTTAGTAATGTGTTTGTACAAGGCATTATGCTGAGCTGGTACCTTTTTTTTTTTTGAGTTGAACCACGCATGACACATGTTGTCCCGGCGCTTTCATGGGTTGGGGCTTCTTAGTGTAAGCGCACAAATATTGGAAGATTGGGGAGTAATCTACTTTAAGTAATCTGCCTTAGCCCGCCAACCCGCATTGGAGTGGCGTGGCGGTTGTAAGTTCTAAATCCCTCTTTCCTATGAGAGGAGGCCTGTGCCCCGCTGCAGTGGAACGTTAAAAGGCTGTAGTGGTGGTTTGTGGTGACTACCTTAAGGTATTGTTGTGTGGCATATTGCGCTTGAAAAAATAATCATTCTTTCGTGGGAACTCCTAAACTGTTCACAGCAATCATCGTCTCGTCGATTTAACAAAAGAGATATGATTAAATGCAATTTTAAACACTCTTTGACAAGAGAAGAGCGTTAACTATACCAAGGTTCACAACTAACAAGGTACTCACCATGAGATAAGCGAACATCCTCTGCATCTCGTGCAGCGTGGCGCCGTGCCTGCTGGCGGCGGGGTCGGCGCTCAGCACGGCCGCGCGCGCCGCCGGCATCATGTACAGGTGCTGCATGCAAGACGCCATGTAGCACGTGGCGCCCAGGTTCGTCAACCCGACATATCCGCATTCCGATCTAGACTCTTCCGCCGGCCAGTAATCCCACGGGTACGACGATTGAGGTCCTGTCATCAGACAACCTGAACATTAAAATACCAGCATATTATCAGAAATTGATGGTTAAAACATCTGACAAGCAGTGTCTTTAGGCGCGCATCAAGATTGTTTCTTACAGACAATAGGGTATTTTTGTGAGTGAAAACTTCTTTAGACACGCTGAGCACTTTATTTTGTGGATATTGAATGAGACTAAGCCGTCACCCTCGGCTATGTAACGCTCGTTCGGTTAAAGTCGGCTTGAGTCGACTGAGGGAACGAGAGAGATATGTTAACGCGTCACTGATATACTCGATGTACTTTATGATTATAGAACGAAAAAAAGTTTTATTTCGTATTTTATTTTATTATGAACCACGCCTTGATGAAGTTTTCTCTTCTATCGTATGGTCTTAAGCACACACAATTTTTTTACAAATCGGAATTAATAATCACACTTCATAATACAATATTTACGGCTTGTTTCACAACCTTCTGATAAGTGTTGGATAGCTTAAACGTAAGTTTTGTCACTTTCTTACTTTATGTTAAGTGACAAAGATAGTTATAGGGCGGTATTATATAGTATTGTTATATAGGTTGGTACAGTCCAGAGCTTTTGAAGCTGGTTACGAGCTCTTAATTTTTGGATTTTTTAAATTTAGATACTTAATGCAAAATATAGCATATCTATATTTTTTCAAATCTCTAGGGGGGGGGGCAGCTGCCCTGCTCTGCCCCTACCTGGCGACGCCCTGTTATCCGATACTAAGCAGAAGGCGGTGAAACAGGCCCTGTTTGTGGCAGTGTATAAACTCACCAGGTTTGTGGTGCTCCATCAGTTTATGGTGCAGCACCATGTAGTTGTCGGGCGCGCCCCGCACCAGCTCCACCAGCAGGTCGTAGGCGGCGGCGCGCGACTTCTGCGACTTGCACTTGGGCAGGTTGCGTTGCGACGGGTTCGGCACGTCGAACAGGAATTCGAACACCTGTGGAAATCGAAACAATTACTTCAGAGTGAAATGGACCTAAACTGGCTTGTTTTAAGGTTTGAGTTCGTCCATATCTACAGCCAGCGTCTCAAGCGGAAAATTTTCAAAATAAATATTGATAGTACTGAATTACGACTTTAAAATAAGACCCCTAGCTCGGCTCGGGGTCTATTTGGCTTTGATATTTTAGTTTTTCGATATTCAAAATCTAGTAGCGTTATCGAGATGTGCAAGCTCGGCGTAACCCTAATGTATGCGAATTAGGTAGTTTTCATTGAAAAGTTTACGTTGAATTCAGTTCATTGAAACTCCTCTTGTTGGCAAGATAAATTGTATTTATTTAAATCAACGGCATTACAAAATTATGTCGTCCTTAGTTACATTATGTAGGGTTTGGCACCACATTTTGTTACATTTTAACTAAGTTGTGTGCAAGAATTAAGAAGTATTTTTCATAATTCATCAATGAGTTTTCAATACCTTGGAAACTTTATTATTATAATCACTACTTAGTATAAAACAAAGTCGCTTTCTCTGTCCCTATGTATGCTTAAATCTTTAAAACTACGCAACGGATTTTGATGCGGTTTTTTTTTTTAATAGATAGAGTGATTCAAGAGGAAGGTTTGTAAGTAGAAAAATTGGACCCGGTAGGTGGCGTTAATAGCGGGCAGGACGACGTCTGCCGGGTCCGCTAGTGATACATAATTTAGAAAGAGGACTTTAGGGTCTCTAACTTCGATCGATGGTTTCTTTTTAGAAAGAAGTTTTCCTTTTCCTGTCCAAATTCGTAGGTGTTTCAGGAAACATTCAAACAACATTCAACAAACAAGACATTCATGTTATGAGAGATACATGACGCTCCTACCCAGACCTCGTCATCGATTTCCATCAGACATATTTTCAATCTATACTAATATAATAAAGCGGAAGAGTTTGTTTGTTTGAACGCGCTAAACTCAGGAACTACTGGACCGATTTCAAAAATTCTTTCACCGTTGGATATGTAAGTGATCCTTGAGTGCTATAGGCTATATATTTTGTACCACGGGCGAAGCCGGGGCGGACCACTAGTATCTTATAAAAGTAAAAAATCAAGTCACCATTTCCAAAGTGCTGGTGCCCTGTTCGGAGTTCTTGAACCTGAGCGGGTGTTTGAGCAAGTGCGTCAACAGGCTCAGCTGGCCGTACAGCCCGTCGTCGGGCGTGCACGGCTCCGCGCGCTTCTCGATGATCTCGCGCTTCTCCAGCGAGCAGCGGATCTGTTCGCACAGCTCGTTCAGGTCCGGCGCCCCGATGTCCTCCGACACTGCCCCTTCTGCGGCAAAACTCATTCATTTTTAACCCCCGACGCAAAAACGACGGGGTGTTATAAGTTTGACGTGTCTGTGTGTGTGTGTGTGTGTGTGTGTGTGTGTGTGTGTGTGTGTGTGTGTGTGTGTGTGTCTGTCTGTTCCCCTGTAGCACTCAAACGGGTGGACCGATTTGAATGCGGTTTTTTTTTATTTGAAAGGTGAATTAGTCGAGAGTGTTGTTTGAATGTTTGATGCAAATCGATCCAAGATGGCCGCTGCTACAAAATGACGGATTACATATTTTTTCACAACTCCCTTAATATGGGTATCAAATGAAAGGGCTTGACTAGTAGAATAGGACTATGCAAATCCAAGATGGCCGCCGCCACAAAATGGCGAATGTCGGGGGTTTTTTAAATTTTTAATTTTACTTGTGTTATAAGTGAAATGGACACACGAAACCTATAATTAGCGACAAATCGAATTAAAAAATATTCCTGACTGCATTAAAACAAGCCTTTTGTTAACACGCCGTGAAAACTCACGTTTTGTATGGATAACGCCGGAGACGGCGCGCCGTATACGGCGTTATCCATACAAACCGTGAGTTTTCACGGCAGGTTAACAAGAGACCTTAGAGTCGGGGCATAATACTAGAGCAACTCTGGCTCTGAATCAACTTGATTATCGCCATTTTGGCGCTGACTGCTAAGAAAAATGAGAGTGTAGGTACCCGGAACTAATGTGAATTGTGATAAATTGTATTGAGAAATGTGAAATTTAGTTCTCAGTTTGTTCATTTTTAAATCATCAAAAGAATCAGCTCATTTTATTATAGCCATAGTTTTTCTGGTGTACTAAAATTAGTGCTGTCCTTTTCACAATATTCCATGAACACAAGGATGGCGCTACGTACTAGACTTGTCAATTTAGTTAAGGTTGTGTTTAAAACAGAATCAGCGAGTATCATCATCATCATCATGATCAACCCATTACTGGCTCACTACAGAGCACGGGTCTCCTCTCAGAGTGAGAAGGGTTTTGGCCATAGTCTACCACGCTGGCCAAGCGGATTGGCAGACTTCACACACCTTTGAGAACGTTATGGAGAACTCTCAGGCATGCAGGTTTCCTCACGATGTTTTCCTTCACCGTTAAAGCAAGTGATATTTAAATACTTAAAACGCACATAACTCCGAAAAGTTAGAGGTGCGTGCCCCGGGATCGAACCCACGACCTCCGATTAGAAGTTGGTCGTCCTAACCACTAGGCTATCACAGCGAGTATGAATTGAATGAAATGGGATACCTTTAAAAAAATCCTCCGGCAGTCCGTCGATGAGCCTGCAGACGAGCCAGAAGTAGTCCCTGCACGCGGGCCCGTACGGCTCCTTGCCCTCCTCCGCGTGGTGATGCACCACCTGCGAGATGAACTGCTGATGGCTCAAGCTTAGGTGTGTGTTCACCTTTAACCTCGGACGGCCGTATCCAACGTACGAAGTATTCAATCAAACGTATGAAGTACTTAGTCGAACGTATGAAGTAGTCAGTCAAACGTATGAAGTAGTCATTCAAACGAATGAAGTAGTCAGTCAAACGTATGAAGTAGTCAGTCAAACATATGAAGTAGTCATTCAAACCTATGAAGTAGTCATTCAAACCTATGAAGTAGTCAGTCAAACGTATGAAGTAGTCAGTCAAACATATGAAGTAGTCATCCAGACATATGAATTAGTCATCCAGACATATGAATTTTGACTGACTATAGTCAGTCAAACGTATATGTAGTCAGTCAAACATGAAGTAATCACTTAATCAGTCAAACATATGAAGTAGTCAGTCAAAATATGTATGAAGTAGTCAGTAAAATGTATGCAGTGAGGCCGGCGTGTGCATTAATTAGGCCTCCGTAACCAAAGACCAAACGTAGCTCCAATACTTAGTAGTCTTAGAAATCCTAGCAGGTACTATTTGGCAGATTTTTTTGGATAGAGACGCGCGCAAATTTTAAATGAGCATTTACATACTACTTCTTGCATTCGATAATATGCAGGTGCACACGTATTTGCAGTTTCGCACCTGATTACGTACCAAGTATTTACTTCAAGTAATTACCCCACTTTTATATACTTGTAACAACATTTAACCAAATCATCTGCAAATCATAGATGATTAAGGTTTTCGCCATTTATATTAAGTCCTTCAGTATCCCATTCCAGATTCCTGAATATCATTTCCAAGACTGCTGAGAACAGTTTGGGAGATATCGGATCTCCCTGTCTGACTCCTCTTTCTATAGCGATAGTCTAAGCGATAATCTAAAAGATTGAAAGTTAAACCGACTTCACCATACACTTAACCGTCCATCCGTCCGTACTGAACCGATTTTGATGAAAGTTGCACTGTTCCCTAAGTTGAAGTAATCTCCTGTTGTGTTACCTCGTGGTGATGCTGCGGGTGCGGGCGCATGTCTGCGGCGCGCGGCAGGTGCTGCAGCAGCAGTTGCAGCAGCGGCGCCAGCACGCCGGCCTCGCCGCCCGCGCTCAGCCTGTACAGCGCGCTGCCCGCCTCGCGACGAACCTGCGTTACTTACAACTATACTTCACTTGTTCACAAGGGAAGGTATCTTTTGCTTCAATTTTTTTATTATTATTTGCCGTGGTAGAGACCACAGTATTTTTTTTAAAGAATACTAGCTGATGCCCGCGACTTCGTCCGCGTGGATTCAAAAACGTTCCGCTCTACTTTCTTACGGTTCCGTATTTATTTCATAAGAACCTTCTCCTGATAATAACAAACACAACATAAAAAGAATTAGCGAAATTGGTCCAGTCAGCAGGTCCAGGAAAATAGGGATTCATTTATATATATATATATATAGATTAGCCATGATAAACATGACTAATATTGCCCTTTCCCAATTTTCCAATTAAGTGAAAACTTGTGCTAGGAGTGGGTACGACAATTTATAGTGTAACGGGTGCGGTTTGAACCGTCGACCGTATGGTTCCCGATTCGCGCCCGACGAACGTTGCGTTATTGAGGCTATAAACGTAAATATGTATTATTTAAAAATTTCAACGGGGATACCTATTATTGCTGAAGCTGTGACCAACGGAGAGATGGACAGACAGCGAAAGCTTAGTAATAATAAATAAATAAACAAATAGCCTTTATTACAGATTACAATTTAAATAAGAATTCAAAAATGCACATAGGCGTCCGGTTTCAATCAGCTTGCCCTGTAGACACGTAGGCCTCCACTAATTTTTTCCATCTTTGCCTGTCTCTCGCAATTCGTGTCCACATAGCTCCTGCCACCTTTTTGATGTCCTCAGACCACCTCTTCATTCTACCTCTTTTACGTTTTGTGTTGAAACGAGGAATCCACTCTGTTATTATTTTTGACCATTTTTCTGTAGTCTACAGAAACATAGTAATACGGAACTTTAAAAACTAAGCATGCAAAGGCGGCCTTATTGCCCTGTTCGATCGTCTCACCGCGGGGTCGGCGTCGTCGAGCAGCAGGCGCGGCGCGGCGCGGCGCAGCGACCACGCGAGCGACACGGCGTCGCCGCCGCCGCGCGCCCACACCACGCACAGGCGCATGGCGTGCTGCACCACCTGCAACATGTCCCCAGTCGTGTGCCACATTCATGTTCCAGCCAGGGTTTAAACTCAATCGAAATCGATCAAAGAGCTGCATCAATCTCAATTGTAGTGTTGGCTGAATTTACGGTATTCTCGCTGCAACAATACATCGTAGCCAATAGCGAAAGAGTGTCGGCCATTCAGAGGTGAATGCCCCTTTATTGCTTTCTCTTCAAAAAAATGATCTTTTGATTATATCAATGAACATCAATCATGTGACATCTAACGATTGCAATGGTTCTTCTCCGAGCCATTTCATTTGTTCGAGACAATACAGCTATTTTGACTTCGAGAATACTAAAGTTCGGCCGTTCAGAGAATGCGTTTCTGACACCTATCAGTTAGTCACGACTAGTGATGGGCACAACATAACACTGAGTTCGTTACCGTTCCTCCAAAATGAACCGGCGCATTATTTTAAGATTATTTTCGTTTTAAATTGGCGGAATCATTTAAAATTTATATTTTAGTTATTTAAGTAGAAACCAAAAAAAGGTAATATTCATATAATAAAATTGTTTTATTCAACCTAAATATAAAAATGCTACTTTCTTTCGCGCGTTCGGTTTGGTCATAGTTTTATTTTTATATTTCATAAAAGTTATCTTATAGTCCATTATTTTCAAATTCTTAAAAAGAAAAACAAAGCGTATTATTTTATATTATAAGTATAACTGTATAAGAACAGATTACGATACTTGCCTGTTATTTTTAGCACAGCACTATTATACAAATATAAGGCGCTGACATAACCTTGTAATAGCGTAGTATAGATTTAGAAAAATATTGTTTACCAAGTTATTTGACACTCAGTTTGGCACAAAATTATAACATTCATTGATTATTGATATAATAATGTTGTTTTAATGCTCATCAATTAAATATAATAAATAAATAAATAAATAATTTTCTTTATTAAGGTAACAGAGACCCATATTTTGTTAGTATAAACAATGCTTAGAAACTATGTTAGTATAAATTACAATTTAATTAATAAAAATATAATAAAATTTCCTTAATAATAATAATTCATACATAATACATTGAGATACAATTTCACAGGTTCACCGGACAAGAACTTGAATGAATCGCTGCAATATTGGCGAATCCAGTTTTCCCGCTATCATGTTCAGGATACTGTTTGAGCTCGAACGCAGCCTTGCCAGGACGGATGACGTCCTTTTTCTTATGATGGCATAGAAATCATCCGTTCGTGCTTCAGCAAACATGCCTGACGCCGAACAAAACCGCGGCAAGCCCAACAGTATCCTGAAACTATTATTATATTGCACCCTCAGCGTATCGAATGCCTTTTGTGTGTAGTTGGTCCACAGGCCCCCCGTGTAGAAGGTTTGACAGTATGCTTTAAACAGCGTAATTTTTGCTTCCTTGCTACATCGGGTGAACCTGCGGGCCAACATATTACACCTTACAGCTAAGGCTCTTCGCTCTCGTTCCATGTCCACCTGATCCTTAAGGTCCTCCGTAACATAGTGACCTAGATATTTGTACTGGGTGACTCGTTTGAGTATAGTCCCATTGAGTGCGATACTAGGCTCGTATTGCACTTGCTTACGAGGGGCCTTAAAGATCAGGTATTCACTTTTGGCTACGTTATATACTAGCCCATGTCTAGCAGCGTACTTCTCACATAACTGAAGCAACTCTCTGATCGAGCCGGCCGTGGGACCCAACAACACCATGTCGTCAGCATAGCTTAAATTATTTACGCAGATGCCGTCTATCCAGCATCCGACTGGCTTTTTGCTGAGTTCCACGATCAGCTCGTTAACGTACAGGTTGAAGAGCTGAGGTGAGGTCAACCCCCCCTGCCTCACCCCGCACTCCAACCTATACGGCTCAGAGAGCTCCCTTCCCCACCGCACACTATTTAACTGGTTTGCGTACCAAAATCGCATAATACCAAGCAACTCCGGTTGTACGCCCGCTCGCTCCATCTTTTCCCATAGCACATCGTACGACACTAAATCGAAAGCCTTGGAAAGATCAAGGAAGCAGGCGTACACCGGTGTTTTTCGGCTGGTATAGTATTGGACAGTCTGCTTCAGGCTTAATATCGCGGTTTCCGTAGAAAGTCCAGGTCGAAACCCAAACTGCGCGTCATGAAATTGAAGCGTCTCGCTGAGCTTTCTGTCAATCAGACTGTCCAATACCTTTGCGACTATGGTAGCCAGCGATATGGGTCTATAATTAGATCGGTCAGAAATGTCACCCGTCCTGTTTTTAACAATGGGGACCACTATAGTTCTCATCATGCTTATAGGGATGTATGTGTGACTGATGCAAAGCGAGTAAAACATCGAGAGCACCCTTGGTAAGTGAAAACCCGCGTATTTCAGATGTTCGATGCTGAGGCTGTCGTGTCCAGGTGATTTTCCCCTGGTCATTTTGTTTATTATTTCGGCGACTTGCTTAGCGGAGAAACGCATTAGCTCCTTGTCACAACATACCTCAGCATCAACCACCCCCCCCCCCGATGGTCCAAGCGGCGATGAGACCTTAAAGTGATCCCGAAACATGTTCGCGATTTCTTTTTGCGTGGTACAGCCCGCAACACTCACCGGTAAGCTCGGTCGAACATTCAATTTGTTTGTTGCTTTCCAAAATTTAGAAAAATCTTTAGTTTTTCTGTGAGAGGCAATTATGTCCATTCTTATCTCCTCTTGGTGATTTTGACACCACCTTAACCTACTTTTAAAGATTTTTCGAGACTCGCACATCTCATCCCAAAGTTTTCCAGATCTAGGTTTACTATGTAATTGTTAAAACGGTAAACAACCAGCAAAAATATTTTTATCGTAACTGCAACGCCATTACAAAGCCACGTCGTCAGTTCAATCGCGACGTGTCAGGAACGCATTCTCTGAACGGCCGAATTATAAAGCCCTTATTAATCAAATCTACTTTGTTTTTTCTTAAATATGTAAACAGTCAAATATTATTATATTATATACCTGTGCTCGTCCCCAAAAACCAGTCTTATAAGTAGTTGGCTCTTTCATAGTCGCTGCTTCACATAATATTGATATCAGCCTTTCTGTAGTTTCCTCCACGTTCATTAATGATAACAGGGCCTAAAATAGTTTTAGAAATTAAAAAAAAACCACTTGAATTAATATTCAGAGGGGAGAAAAATAGAGGTCAGTGGACAACGTGTATTTACTTGATAAATCCAACGACTACAAGTCATTATACAGTTATAAACATCGACACGAACATTGAACGCTGAGGGAAAGTGTCTGGGGTTGTATTACGTGCGTGACAGTGTCGAGGTATATAACCTCTATTCGCGTGCGCTGGCCGGCTACACCAGAAGAGAAGTGGTTGTCAATTAGAACAGATAAGAATTCGAATTATCCAGCTGCGATTCGGTGTTTGCTGCGGGAATACACTTCAATTCTGTTTCTTGTACTGTGCATGTACCTGAGTTCATCTCCTGTCCGGACCGGAGCCCTAAAATTCTTTTGGACCATTTTATTGTTTATCACAAAATATACGGAGTTATTGTATTCAAGATGTAGCCGCTTGTTTGATTTCCGCTACAACAGTTCCCATACGCAGCTATCCCCTCCACGTTTCGTTCAATGTTCAATCTACTTGGCCGCGGGTATTTTATTTTTATTTATTTATTTATTGAACAGAAAATATTGTAAGATGTTGACAATTTGCAGCCCAAATAGACCGTGGTCTGTGCTCGGGCTGACAAAATTAAGTACATAACTATACAATATACTAATTATTACAAAAATAAAAATATAGAAATACAAAACAAAACAAAAATTTAAACAAACATACATACGAGTATAATGAGCCGAATGTCTCTTTCATATACGCTTGTGCAGAAAACGGGTCTAGACTTGCACCAGAGTCCCTATTGGTGGACTGATGAACCAGTCGCAACAAATACAATAATCAAAATTGAAAATTTAACAATTTAATATATAACTTACGGGATGCAGTTTTGGCGTCTGTCCGGTTTCGGCCGAGGGCAAAGTTCCGATTCGACACAGCAGTTGAAGTAGCAGAGCTAGACAGTCCTGTCGCCATTCGCTGTCATCACTTCGTTGTAAGACACCTGTCGACAAATCAATATAGATAAAACAAAATGAGCCAAGCCAAAACTTTTCTAGAGCTAAAGTAATAATCTCAAGACATTATAGTCATTATAGTCCATTATGTGTCATTATAGTGACATATAGTCATTATAGTGTCCATATAGACACATGAGACATTATAGTCCTCAAGTGTGTGCTCTAACAATATTTATTCCGCCACTCTCAGGCAGTCAGGTGAGCGAAAGTAAAATGTCACAGATTTTAAAGTTGAAAAACATTTTCGCATCATTAAAAGCGAATTATCTTCTAAACGAGAGCAGCCTATGAACGAATACAACATAGGGTGATATTGTATTGAGGTCAAACGCATGCCAATACAACAGTAATAAAATATTAGGATTCCGACGGTGCAGACCTGAATGTAAGCTTGCGTGAAAATTCACTCACTAGAAGTAAGCCTGCCAAGTTGGGGTTCATTTAATTCTTATTACCATAAACAGAATAAAGTTAACTCTAAAACTTACACTCGCTTAGCTTTACTTGAGGTCACGTTTTTTCACCACTTCACACCTCACTAAAAGATATATTTAACGTCATAAATTAGACATAACAAATCACTTCATACTAACCTGACATCATAATGTCATAAAGCAACCTCAGTCCACCTTTCTTAATGAACAGTTCGTTCCAATTCTCGACCGCGACCTTATCTTTAGTCTTGTCCAAAGTGCCGGTTTCCTTAGCGTTGGGACCATTGTTGGAACTGAGTTTGTCTATTATGTGCAGGGAATACATGAGTTTCTGTGGACTGTTCGGGTCTAGGAGCTCCGGTAGTTTGTTTTCGGACGGGTTTTGGAAAGCTTCTAACAGTGTTGGATTCAATGGGACGGCTTGAAGGATGTCCCACACTCGACGGGACAACAGTTGCGCCTTTGTGTGCGCTACCGGTTCCTGGGAACAAAGTTTAAACAATCATTTTAACGGTCGATATGAAACGCCTTCGAGGCCAATGATACCCAAAGTGGTCTGTCTATCGTCTCTCTCTCGTCTCTCAACCAATAGACGTCCACTGCTGGACATAGGTCTCTTGCAAGGATCGCCTGTTTCCATCGGCTACCAGCGACTCGCTTGAGATCGTCCGTCCATCTAGTGGGGGGTCTTCCAACGCTACGTTTGCTGGTGCGAGGTCGCCAGTCAAGCACCTTGGGACCCCAACGTCCATTAGTTCTTCGAACAACGTGCCCCGCCCATTGCCACTTCAGTTTCGCGACTCGATGAGCTATGTCGGTAACTCTGGTTCTCCTGCGGATCTCCTCATTTCTGATTTGATCTCGCAGGGATACTCCGAGCATAGCTCTCTCCATCGCCCGCTGAGTGACCCTGAGCCTTCTTATGAGGTCTGTCTATATTGACCCCCAAAGGTGGACGACCTACAAGGGTCCATGTGAGCGAAAAAAGAATTGGGGATCTGTGAAATGTAAACTCTAAAAAATTCTTCAATTCATACCCCGGTGCCGGGCTCCTTCATCTGTCCCAAGGCTTGCATGAGGGTGAACAGGTGGTGGAAGTACGTGGGGTCGAGCAGCAGGTACGTGGGCAGGCGCGCGCGCGACGGCGCCGGCTGCGCCGACGGCCACTCGGCCCACGCGCCGCGGCTGCCCACGCCCACCGACACGAACACCAACTGACCAATACAAACATTGAGTTTATTAATAAAAAGGGGCTAAAACACAAATATTCTATTGCAAATGTGATTCCCACGCTTATAACAATTTACTCATAAGCGTGGGAACGCAATGGACGCAAAAATAACTCTAAAAGAGCTTTATAAAATAAATGAATAATGGAATATTGTTGCAATATAGTAGGTAGAATTAAAAATTGATTATTGGAATAGTTTAGTAGTTTTACTACAGTAGTAGTAATTAATTAGCAGTGGTGTAAAAAACCTCAGCGAATAAGCCCTGTGTGGTTTCAATTGAGGTTTTAAAGGCTTAATAAAAGTACTGTTGTACTTAGATATTAAATAAATAATAATTAAAAAAAAAACATTTGGAGTAGGTGTTTGACGTGGCTCGTGTAGGCTTTATCAATACATAGCATAGAATTACCTGATTATCTTTAAACCCCATGTCGTACAGCGTCCTCTCGTCGTAATCAATAGTCAGTTCTTGGCCCTGTGTGATCATTCGCAGCGGACCATCGGTCGACAGAGCGGTGACGCCGTCTTCACCTTGGATCTATGGACAAAAATAATGCTGAAACCGACTAAAATTGGCATTGTTTTTATTCGTCCTTAGTTAGTTATAACCAAACTATGGGATAGGTCTGATACGGATAATATACAACTACATAGTATCTTGTACTCGTGATAGTCCTATGAAATGACATTGAATGTCCTTCATTGAGAACGTTATAATGGGTGTTTGGGGACCGCTATCAAAAACAAAGACAGACAAGAACAAAGACAGTAGTGACGGGCATTGACTCCGAGGTGTGCACGCTGTACATTGCCCGTTTGAAATATACTAAATTACTCATACTACAAGCATAAGATAAATGGTTACTGGTATTGGATTGTTTTTAGGCAGTATAATAACAGTTTTAAGTTTTCGATGGCAGTCTCATTACACCCTGCACACTGGCCTGCTTCTCCCATCAGACTCGGAAGAAGAGAGACAGACAGAGAAGTCGGACTGGTGCAGCGCGAGGTAGGTGGTTTTTGGTATTGGATTGTGTATAGGCAGTATAATAACAGCGCTAAGTTTTCGACAGCAGTCTCCTAACACCCCGTACACTGACCTGCTTCTCCCACCAGACGTGCACGTGCGCCCGCAAGTGCGCCTAGAAGTCGGACTGGTGCAGCGCGAGGGAGGTGGTTATTGGTATTGAATTGTGTATAGGCAATATAATAACAGCGCTAAGTTTTCGACAGCAGTCTCCTTACACCCCGTACACTGACCTGCTTCTCCCACCAGACGTGCACGTGCGCCCGCAAGTGCGCCTAGAAGTCGGACTGGTGCAGCGCGAGGGAGGTGGTTATTGGTATTGAATTGTGTATAGGCAATATAATAACAGCGCTAAGTTTTCGACAGCAGTCTCCTTACACCCCGTACACTGACCTGCTTCTCCCACCAGACGTGCACGTGCGCCCGCAAGTGCGCCACGAAGTCGGACTGGTGCAGCGCGAGCGAGGCGCGCGGGCCGGCGCCGGCGGGCTGCAGCGTCACGCGCACGCTGCCCGCGCCGCTCGCGCCGCCCTCCCACGAGCCGGACTCCGCCAACGCCCAGCGACGTAAGTGGTACGCGTACCTGTCGGCGGTGGTAACGCTTACACCCCGTACACTGACCTGCTTCTCCCACCAGACGTGCACGTGCGCCCGCAAGTGCGCCACGAAGTCGGACTGGTGCAGCGCGAGCGAGGCGCGCGGGCCGGCGCCGGCGGGCTGCAGCGTCACGCGCACGCTGCCCGCGCCGCTCGCGCCGCCCTCCCACGAGCCGGACTCCGCCAACGCCCAGCGACGTAAGTGGTACGCGTACCTGTCGGCGGTGGTAACGCTTACACCCCGTACACTGACCTGCTTCTCCCACCAGACGTGCACGTGCGCCCGCAAGTGCGCCACGAAGTCGGACTGGTGCAGCGCGAGCGAGGCGCGCGGGCCGGCGCCGGCGGGCTGCAGCGTCACGCGCACGCTGCCCGCGCCGCTCGCGCCGCCCTCCCACGAGCCGGACTCCGCCAACGCCCAGCGACGTAAGTGGTACGCGTACCTGTCGGCGGTGGTAACGCTTACACCCCGTACACTGACCTGCTTCTCCCACCAGACGTGCACGTGCGCCCGCAAGTGCGCCACGAAGTCGGACTGGTGCAGCGCGAGCGAGGCGCGCGGGCCGGCGCCGGCGGGCTGCAGCGTCACGCGCACGCTGCCCGCGCCGCTCGCGCCGCCCTCCCACGAGCCGGACTCCGCCAACGCCCAGCGACGTAAGTGGTACGCGTACCTGTCGGCGGTGGTCACGTTTACATACGATTCACCCGTTGTCCTAAGTGAACGACAAACGCGACGCCGTGCGACACGACACGAAAATATCAAACAATAGCCGAGCCTTCACATGGCCTACGTTGTCGCGTGGATAAGTTTATCCTTTTCTATGGACTCGTATCGTGATACCACTCCATAGAAAATGACAAACTTATCTACGCTACGCTACTGTTTGATATTTTCGCGTCGCGTCGTATTATGTTCCGTCCTCGCCTCGCGTTTGTCGTTCACCTAGGACAACGGGTCAGACTGGGACGAAGCGGCAAGACGCAGCGGAAACGCAATAGAGAAAATTGAAAATTTATTATTAAAAAAAAAAATTGTGTGTGCTTATGATTAAGACCAGACAACAGAAGTAAAAACTTCATCAAGTCGTGGTTAATAGTGATACGAAAAACTTTTTTTCTGTTCTATATACATAAAGTGGAGCGAGTATAGCAGTGATGCGTTGGCTATACCTCTCTCGTTCCCTCAGTCGACTCGAGCCGACCTTACCCGAACGTTACATAGCCGAGCGTGACGTCTCAGACTAATTCAATACCCACTAAATAAAGTGCTCAACACCCCTAAGGAATCGCGAAAATGTGTTTCAGAGTTTATTATACTCGAAAAATTAATTAAAAATCAACCTTCTTTTAAACGTGTCCAGATGCGTTTTTAACAACAACAACGCCCTCTGTATGCACTGCAGCGCGGCCTCCTCGGTCATGTGCTCGTATATGTTCTGTTTATCCACAGTCTTCTCTTTTTCCTTCTCTTCAATCGAAACGCTAGGGGACGTTGACGTCCCTTGCCCGTCCTTGTCCTTCGATATGAGCCTCTCGGCCGCCGAAGAGAGATGGAACATGCACTTGGAGATGAAGTCGTCCTCCTGTTGTAGTTGTTGGCCCATGTAGTAGCTGTTTAGGTATTGGATTGCGCCCATAGAGACGTCTGTGGGCAAGAATAAAACATAGATTCCAAAGTTATTGTTACTTACAACTCTATATGACTACTGTGAGTTCAAGTAGGTACGCGTTATTATTTTTCGGGTCCCAAACAATACATAGCACATCAAATATATTAGTACTACTTCTTTAGTATGCAATCTCTAAACTAAATTGACAGGTCTAATTGTACTGCTAGCCTTTTGTTTATTATGTTAGAATTTAGATTACAGGACGGCACGGCATTCCCCGGCACGCACCTCTTTTCGGAGTTATGTGCGTGTTAAGCAATTAAATATCACTCGCTTTACCGATGAAGGAAAACATCGTGAGGAAACCTGCACACCTCAGAGCTCTCCATAATGTTTTCAAAGTCGTGTCAAGTCTACCAATCCACACTGGGCCAGCGTGGTGGACTACAGCCAAAACCCTTCTCATTCTGAGGAGACCCGTGCCCTGTAGTGGGCCAGTAATGTGATGATCATGATGATGATCATGATCATGATGACGACGACGACGACGATGATGATGCCGATGATGATGATGACAATGATGACGATGATGATGATGGCGATGATGATGATGACGATGGTGATGATGATGATGATGACGATGGTGATGATGATGATGATGATGATAATGATGACGATGATGATGATGGCGATGATGATGACGATGGTGATGATGATGATGATGACGATGATGATGATGATGATGATGATGATAATGAGGATGTTTATAGCAGTCATACCAGTGCTGTTGGCTCTCAGAGCGATCTTCCACAAGTGGTCCATGGCCAGCGTGTGCGGGTGCGCCGCGTCGCGCGAGTCGCCCGCGCCCAGCGCCATGCGCGCCAAGTTGCACAGCTGCTGGTACAGGCTCAGTCCCATTATGCTTATGGTCTGCGTAAAAAAATTAAATTATTATTCAACTACACTATACTTATTGGGATTTAAACATAAGTGATATGCAAAAAAAAACGTGCCCCTATAATACCACACTTGTTACAAGTTACCACAGTAAGGGCCTGTTGCACCACCTTCTGATAAGTATCGGATAGCTATCCATAACTTTTGTCTTTGTCACTTGACATAAAGTAAGAAAGTGACAAAACTTATGTTTAGGCTATCCGACACTTATCAGAAGGTGGTGAAACAGGCAGTAAGTATCTTGAAACAATTTTATTTTAGAAATATAAAGTAACTTTTACTGTCATCAATGTTTAATAAGAAATAAGAAGCATTACAATTTACAACTTACCTACCATTCCATTAAAATGTGACTACATTACTTGATGATCTAATCAATTGATCAAATCTTTGTCAACAAACAATCATCAGTTTTGTTAAAATAGGGACGAAGGATGGTTTTTTAAGTAAAAATGACCTTATATAACCCCTGGCACGTAAGTCGACCGATGACCTTCAAGTGCGCGCAGCGTCGTACGAGTGAGCAGGACACAATACGATTGGAGAGCCAATCAGCGCTTACGAGGGATCCGCGAGAGCTAATCAGTGCTTACGAACGATCCCCACACCCTCCCCGTAACCCCCTCACACCCCGAGATACCTCATTTTCGACTTCTGCGCATTGAAGGTCAACGGTAGACTTATTTGCCGTGACTTGCAACATAAAACTATAAATCCTGAAAAAAAAAATATGAACAAGATACGCGTACTACTAAATAAAACTACGCTTCGATTTTTAATAATATAATGTGGCCGATTCTGTTGTACACAATCTCTAAATCTAAACTTGAATGACAGGTCTAAATATATTCCTGTCTCTTTCACAATCCTCCCTGCTGAAGGGGATAGCACTATTTTTAAATCTGTCAATTTAGTTTAGGTTTAGAGATTGTGTACAACAGAATTAGCCACAATATATCACAATGTGATATTAGAATTATTGAAAATGGTTAACCAACCTCTGGATCGAGCGTGGGCATCTTCTCAACGTAGAGGAACCGCAAGGCGTCCAGCCCCAGCGCGTGCTGGTCGGGAGACTTGGTGTGTGAGAGCAACCACGAGTACAGGCAGTCCGCGCACTCGCTCGACCCGCGCACCACCAGACACTGCCACAGCTCCTCCACTTGCTCCACTGTTAGCCTGTCAAATAGGAGTTTCTTGAGGTCTCTTCTCAGCAGAATTCGCTTTCCGATCCGGTGGTTAAGTCTTGTTACAAGACCCACAAGCCAGACTATGTGATTTAAAAAAAATATGATATGGGCTTAATTCGAGGTATAACCCGCGCCAATAAAGAAAGGAATTATAAATGGCGTCGCTAATCATTCCCTCTCACTCGCACGTTATTCCTGTCTTTACTCACACACCTTGTTACAGCGCGCAAAAAAATAATCAGTCTGTAACTGCTTGCATACTGTCTTGACGCGCTCCGTACTTTCTAATTTTAAAAGCATTTATGTGGTCTGTATAGCTACACATACAGCAGTTCAGTTTCGCTTCGTTTTTTGCTGACGGTCCAACCTGTACTTGTCATTACAAGTACAAGCCGCCATTTTAGATTCCTTTCTTTATTGGCGCGGCTTATATCTTGTGTTCGATGGGTATCAATTATTTTTTGTACGAAAAAGTTTCTCAAAAAATTTTTTCAATCAATTCCATGAGTAGAGAGAAAATATATTGTGCAGCGTTTTGAGAAAAACGCACAAACACTACACAATCTTTTACGCTAAACAAAACCGTCTGTTTTAAGGAATTGAAACATCGGCTTTAACTCACGTGTATTTTTGTCGGAGTGTGGCTGACTAGTTTCGAGCCCATCCGGGGCCCTTAGTCATGAGCATGTTCGCGCGGCGCGGCGCAAATCAAACTGCGTGCGGCCCGCGCGGCTGCACGGAGGGCGCGCTGTGAGGGGGGCTGAGGTTGGGGGGAGCCAGCTTCCAGCGCACGCAGTTTGATTTACGCTGCGCCGCGCGAACATGCTCATGACTAAGGGCCCCGGATGGGCTCGAAACTAGTCGGGCACACTCCGACAAAAATACACGTGAGTTAAAACCGGTATTTCAATTCCTTAAAATGAATATCACTCACGATAGTTTAAATGTTAAAACCGTCTGTTTCATCGTGAGTAAAAATGTCAGGCATTATGTGATCTTTTCTACGGCATTCAATCAGAAGAAGAAGAACGAAAGATCACGAACAAGCGATGGGGAAGCGATTATGAACCTTATTCCCTTGTCATAAGGTTCTCCGTAACAATACAATGACTTTTTCATGCTGTATCTTTTAGCTCCACCGCGGGTGCGACGATTGACGCTCACTATACTGATTTCTGAACACTAAACAAATGTTCGAAATAAAATTCATTCAGTATAAAATCACTAGAACAAGTATAAATTAAAAAATTTAAAAACCCCGACATTCGCCATTTTTGGTGGCGGCCATCTTAAATTTGCATAGTGCTATTCTACTAATCAAGCTCTTTCATTTGATACCCATATTGAGAGGGGGTTGTGAAAAAATATGTTGTCCAACATTTTGTGGTGGCGGCCATCTTGGACCGATTTTTATCAAACTAAGAACACTCCAGACAAATTCACCTTTTAAACAAAAAAACCGCATTCAAATCGGTTCACCCGTTTGAGCGCTACGGGGGAACAGACACACAGACACACACACACAGATACGTCAAACTTATAACACCCCAACGTTTTTGCGTCGGGGGTTAAAAATTGTTTTTTTCTAAAATGATGAATTTTTCTGAAATGCTATACCTGAAATGATGCGGCGAGCCCACGGGCGAGAAGATGGCGGTGAGGAAGTGCAGGCGCACGGTGAGCTCGGTGATGTGCGCGTAGTGCTGCGCGTCCGCCGCGCTCTGGCTGCTGGCGGTGACGGCGCGGTTTTGCACGTAGTGACGTAAGTCTTCAAGGAACAGCCTCATCATGCCGCGCTCGCGTTCCGCCCACATCACCACCTAAACAACCGTATAACCCCCGGCACGTAAGTCGAGCGGTGACCGTCAAGTGCGCGCAGCGTCGTACGAGTGAGCGGGACACAATACGATTGGAGAGCCAATCAGCGCTTACGAGGGATCCGCGAGAGCTAATCAGTGCTTACGAACGATCCCCACGCCCTCCCCGCGACCCCCTCACACCCCGAGATACCTCATTTTCGACTTCTGCGCATTGAAGGTCACCGCTCGACTTATTTGACGTGACTTGTATTATAACTATATTGAATAACTTAATTAACTGTAACTATACAGTAAAACTCCATTGAAACTTTGATCAGAGCGAAAAATAACACTCATGTAAAAATCGTGTTTTTTTGTGATATAAACATACGACCAATTTGACTTATGTTTTAAGGATGCGGATACAGTCCCAGGCCCCACAGTACCACTTATAAAAATAATTTTAACTAAAGTAAAATTTCATTGAAACCTTAATCAGAACGCCAAATATCACGCTTAAATCTTTTTAAAAACGTAACCTTTTAATGATATGTATTTCAAGGACCGATAGTTTTAAGGATGGTGGTTACAATCGCAAACATGCTGAAAACCTTTATATTAGGTGAGATTTAAATCTCGCTAATGAGTGATTACGAAACTATTGCGATCAAAGATCTGAAAGAAAACTTTTTAATTATGTTTTTTTTTTTTAAACTATGAAAACAACAGTACAAACTGTATGCAAGTTCTACACTAGTAAAACCGTACCTGATGCATGTCCATGCCGCGTAGTTGTTGAAATGACGAAAACAATTTTGGCAACAGTCGAAGTGACACTGCTACCGATCTGTTGAATAAATTAAAGTTTAAGTAGTTGTTTATATATTTATTCATATTATAATTTAAAACAGTAAAATAAAGATTATACTCGTATTACTAATTCCCTGGAATTCTGACGTTTCGTAATGTTACCAGAGATAAAACAATTCCCACAAAAAAGATTAAAAAATCAAAACTTATGCAAATACAAATCAACTACCGCATGTAGATATGACAAATGCCTGACAGACACTTCATGGTGATAATGTCATTCGACATCCATTTTTGAATAAATTTTTTCAATGTGCTTCTTTTGTTTTCTGTTGCTGTCAGTGTGCACTTTCTAGTTTCCACTCTTGGTGATTTCTATTTTAAGGCGAATCGAGTAATATTATTACGCGGCATATGGCTTTTTATGATGAAAGGGAATTAAAGTAGTTTGGGGTAAAATCATACTTCGTAGATGTTAACCCTGTTCTCCATACAAATAACTCATCTGTAAATTACAATGACAGCTGTCAGAATTCCGGGGAATTAGTAATACGGGTATAGTTGTAAGTTTTAAAGAAAAACTATTTATTTAAAAAACATTTAATTTTAAAAAAGATCATGACAAGTAAGTACATCTCAGACCAAAAATAAATATTGTCAGTTTCAGAAATGATATAATTATTGTTCCAAAATATGTTAAATGAACTAACCTGTGATTAGCAAGATTGTCCAGACATCCCTCAATGAATTTGATCCTAATGAATTTGTCTGTACTAAAACAAAGTAGAGCACACAGCGCTTTTTCAGCTTCTAAGGCTAAACCTTCTCCTAATTGTTCCTGTAACAATGGAGAAGTGTCATAGTGTTGGTGTTGTGTACAGAATAAAATATAGACCCAAAGTGATCTATGTATTCAGTGAAAAATGTTTCAAATCCATGAAAGATATCGATACCTGTCCATGTCCTTTACGACAATTGAAATTTCTGGTATCGATATAGATCAGTAGTTCCCAAAGTGGTCCAGGTGGACCCCCAAGGGTCCACGGGAGACTCGAGGGGGGTCTACGTTGGCGTGACAAGAAAATGGGGGTTCACGAGTCGTAAGCGGGGGTCCACGAATTTTTTTTATCTGGTTTCGATAGTGAAGAACTAAAATATTGGCTTGATTTCACCTTACAATGTAGGCAGATAATATTTTAAAATGCTATGGAATATGCAAGTTTTTACTTGTAAAAACTTGTATATTCCATATTCAGTGCTTAACTTTACCCCCGTTCTTGTCACAGCTGGTCACATTTGCCAGACAATGGTGTGACGTCACATATTTTGCAATTTTTCAACAAAAATTTGCTTTAAAATTTCTTATTTCATGTTTTAATAGTACCTACTTTAAAAATATTAGATTTTGAAATGTGACATCAAAAAATGTATGACCCCCTGCCACCCCCTTGTCACACAATGTCACAATTCGTCCCCCCTCCTCCTTAACGTGCGACGTAATTTATGGATAGTTGCAATTGGTCGATGGACGCAAATTTCCATAGTAAGATCTAATCTTCATATTTTTTTTCGAGTTTTGGGAATATGGTAGAAATGTGGCTGCAGGGGGTCCACCGGAACTAGTAAAATTTTGAAAGTGGTCCATGAGAAAAAAAAGTTTGGGAACCTCTGATATAGATCATCAAAGTTGAAATGCGCGCAATCAAAGTCACGAATCAAGAATGTGTTATAATATACGAAAACCTACCTAAAAGCATGTAAATTACGATAGTGAAAACAATCATCAAAATCGGTTCATTGGTTTGAATAATCGCAAACATACATACATACAGACGGGCCGAATACAGAATTCCCTTTTTTTTAAGGCGGTTAAAAATAGTAAAATTATAAAGGAGACGGTCATACGACTCACAATGGCGCCGTCCTGCAGCAGGTCCCACAGCAGCGTGTTGCCGGGCCGGCACACGTCGTCCACGTTGAAGGGCAGCGGGGCGGGCGCGGGCGACGGCGGCCGCGCCTCCAGCCCCGCGCACGCGCCCACGCCCACGCCCACGCCCACGCCCACCCCGCCGTACTCCGTCAGGCACTGCGCCTGAACACAACCGTACACGACTATGCAATTCACATGGTCATTAGAACACAAGGAACAAGCTCATCCGTACAATATTATAAATGCAAAAACGTATCTCTCCCTCCCTGTGTTAAAATCACAGACTTGTAGAAAGCAGACCTGGCATAACTACTTTAAAAACGTGTCTATAAAAACACTCAGATACACGCACAATCCGACCACACAAAATGGCGCGTGTTCATTGTGATGTTTTGAGTTGTGCGTGTGTGAGTGTTTATTTAGGACATCTTGTTGACCGCAATATGGCCGACACTTTTTATATGGAAATCGGACATTTTACTCTATAGTTAACCGATGAACTGAGAGCTTAACGAAATATGGCACACAGATAGATTTCATCCTGGAAACAAATAAAGGATACCTTTATCTCGGAAAGATTTTTAAAAATTAAATGATGGCGGAAGAAGTCGCCGGCATCAGCTAGTTTACTAGTCTAGTCTAGTAGTAGTTAGTCATCAACTCATCATTAAGAATGTGTAGACTCCACAATTATTGAACAATTGCAAAACTCCCGCAATTGTGTAAGGAGGATCTAATTGGAACAGACCGAGGTTAACAAAGGTCTTTGATCAGTAAGCTTGTAAAACTTACCGATTAAACCTTCTAAATATATAAAAGGAAAAGTTGACTGACTGACTGATCTATCAACGCACAGCTAAAAACACTGAACGGCGGGGTGATTACGTAAAACTTTGCAGTAGCGATAGCAACGCGACAGCAATAGCAATGAAACAGCGACCACTACGCGATCGGTCGCAAAATGTCACTAGAAATCGTATTACGCAAGCCGATCGCACGTCTATTGCTCGCCTGTCGCAAAATGTACTTTTGCCATCGATAATTCAAAAATTAATAAAATTGCTTGTTAAATGTATGTATTTAAAAAAAACAGTAAACGTACTCGACAATTACTTACAACAAATCAACAATCACTTTGCAACAAATGCAGAGGTTGTTGCAGTTTGACGTTTCATTTTGCTCGGCTGTCGCTGTCGTATTGCTGTCAAGGAATTTTAGATAATACCAATTTGATGTTTGCAAAAGTGACGTTTGACAGCAATGATCGCGCAATTTACGCCTGTTGCAAACCTGTCGCGAGATACGTAATCACCCCGCCGATCGGGCTGAAATTTGGCATGCAGATAGCTATTATGACATAGGAATCCGCTAAGAAAGTATTTTTGAAAATCTATGAGATTAATATGAATCCACGCGGAACAAGTCGCGGGCATAAGCTAGTTAGTGTACAAAAGCGCGTGTATGAGACACGATACTAGCGGCCTGTTTCACCACCTTCTGATAAGTGTTGGATAGCCTAAACGTAAGTTTTGTCACTTTCTTACTTTATGTCAAGTGACAAAGACAAAAGTTGTAGATAGCTATCTAATACATATCAGAAGGTGGTGAAACAGGCACTAACCTGTGCAGCGAGTCGCGCCAGCTCCTCCTCGCAGGCGGAGTCGTCCTCGTCCAAGTCGGGCAGGTGCCTGTGCGAGTGCGCGGACAGCGCGTGTGTGTGTGAGACGACACAGACCTGTGCAGCGAGTCGCGCCAGCTCCTCCTCGCAGGCGGAGTCGTCCTCGTCCAAGTCGGGCAGGTGCCTGTGCGAGTGCGCGGACAGCGCGTGTGTGTGTGAGACGACACAGACCTGTGCAGCGAGTCGCGCCAGCTCCTCCTCGCAGGCGGAGTCGTCCTCGTCCAAGTCGGGCAGGTGCCTGTGCGAGTGCGCGGACAGCGCGTGTGTGTGTGAGACGACACAGACCTGTGCAGCGAGTCGCGCCAGCTCCTCCTCGCAGGCGGAGTCGTCCTCGTCCAAGTCGGGCAGGTGCCTGTGCGAGTGCGCGGACAGCGCATGTGTGTGTGAGACGACACAGACCTGTGCAGCGAGTCGCGCCAGCTCCTCCTCGCAGGCGGAGTCGTCCTCGTCCAAGTCGGGCAGGTGCCTGTGCGAGTGCGCGGACAGCGCGTGTGTGTGTGAGACGACACAGACCTGTGCAGCGAGTCGCGCCAGCTCCTCCTCGCAGGCGGAGTCGTCCTCGTCCAAGTCGGGCAGGTGCCTGTGCGAGTGCGCGGACAGCGCGTGTGTGTGTGAGACGACACAGACCTGTGCAGCGAGTCGCGCCAGCTCCTCCTCGCAGGCGGAGTCGTCCTCGTCCAAGTCGGGCAGGTGCCTGTGCGAGTGCGCGGACAGCGCGTGTGTGTGTGAGACGACACAGACCTGTGCAGCGAGTCGCGCCAGCTCCTCCTCGCAGGCGGAGTCGTCCTCGTCCAAGTCGGGCAGGTGCCTGTGCGAGTGCGCGGACAGCGCGTGTGTGTGTGAGACGACACAGACCTGTGCAGCGAGTCGCGCCAGCTCCTCCTCGCAGGCGGAGTCGTCCTCGTCCAAGTCGGGCAGGTGCCTGTGCGAGTGCGCGGACAGCGCGTGTGTGTGTGAGACGACACAGACCTGTGCAGCGAGTCGCGCCAGCTCCTCCTCGCAGGCGGAGTCGTCCTCGTCCAAGTCGGGCAGGTGCCTGTGCGAGTGCGCGGACAGCGCGTGTGTGTGTGAGACGACACAGACCTGTGCAGCGAGTCGCGCCAGCTCCTCCTCGCAGGCGGAGTCGTCCTCGTCCAAGTCGGGCAGGTGCCTGTGCGAGTGCGCGGACAGCGCGTGTGTGTGTGAGACGACACAGACCTGTGCAGCGAGTCGCGCCAGCTCCTCCTCGCAGGCGGAGTCGTCCTCGTCCAAGTCGGGCAGGTGCCTGTGCGAGTGCGCGGACAGCGCGTGTGTGTGTGAGACGACACAGACCTGTGCAGCGAGTCGCGCCAGCTCCTCCTCGCAGGCGGAGTCGTCCTCGTCCAAGTCGGGCAGGTGCCTGTGCGAGTGCGCGGACAGCGCGTGTGTGTGTGAGACGACACAGACCTGTGCAGCGAGTCGCGCCAGCTCCTCCTCGCAGGCGGAGTCGTCCTCGTCCAAGTCGGGCAGGTGCCTGTGCGAGTGCGCGGACAGCGCGTGTGTGTGTGAGACGACACAGACCTGTGCAGCGAGTCGCGCCAGCTCCTCCTCGCAGGCGGAGTCGTCCTCGTCCAAGTCGGGCAGGTGCCTGTGCGAGTGCGAGGACAGCGCGTGTGTGTGTGAGACGACACAGACCTGTGCAGCGAGTCGCGCCAGCTCCTCCTCGCAGGCGGAGTCGTCCTCGTCCAAGTCGGGCAGGTGCCTGTGCGAGTGCGCGGACAGCGCGTGTGTGTGTGAGACGACACAGACCTGTGCAGCGAGTCGCGCCAGCTCCTCCTCGCAGGCGGAGTCGTCCTCGTCCAAGTCGGGCAGGTGCCTGTGCGAGTGCGCGGACAGCGCGTGTGTGTGTGAGACGACACAGACCTGTGCAGCGAGTCGCGCCAGCTCCTCCTCGCAGGCGGAGTCGTCCTCGTCCAAGTCGGGCAGGTGCCTGTGCGAGTGCGCGGACAGCGCGTGTGTGTGTGAGACGACACAGACCTGTGCAGCGAGTCGCGCCAGCTCCTCCTCGCAGGCGGAGTCGTCCTCGTCCAAGTCGGGCAGGTGCCTGTGCGAGTGCGCGGACAGCGCGTGTGTGTGTGAGACGACACAGACCTGTGCAGCGAGTCGCGCCAGCTCCTCCTCGCAGGCGGAGTCGTCCTCGTCCAAGTCGGGCAGGTGCCTGTGCGAGTGCGCGGACAGCGCGTGTGTGTGTGAGACGACACAGACCTGTGCAGCGAGTCGCGCCAGCTCCTCCTCGCAGGCGGAGTCGTCCTCGTCCAAGTCGGGCAGGTGCCTGTGCGAGTGCGCGGACAGCGCGTGTGTGTGTGAGACGACACAGACCTGTGCAGCGAGTCGCGCCAGCTCCTCCTCGCTGGCGGAGTCGTCCTCGTCCAAGTCGGGCAGGTGCCTGTGCGAGTGCGCGGACAGCGCGTGTGTGTGTGAGACGACACAGACCTGTGCAGCGAGTCACGCCAGCTCCTCCTCGCAGGCGGAGTCGTCCTCGTCCAAGTCGGGCAGGTGCCTGTGCGAGTGCGCGGACAGCGCGTGTGTGTGTGAGACGACACAGACCTGTGCAGCGAGTCGCGCCAGCTCCTCCTCGCAGGCGGAGTCGTCCTCGTCCAAGTCGGGCAGGTGCCTGTGCGAGTGCGCGGACAGCGCGTGTGTGTGTGAGACGACACAGACCTGTGCAGCGAGTCGCGCCAGCTCCTCCTCGCAGGCGGAGTCGTCCTCGTCCAAGTCGGGCAGGTGCCTGTGCGAGTGCGCGGACAGCGCGTGTGTGTGTGAGACGACACAGACCTGTGCAGCGAGTCGCGCCAGCTCCTCCTCGCAGGCGGAGTCGTCCTCGTCCAAGTCGGGCAGGTGCCTGTGCGAGTGCGCGGACAGCGCGTGTGTGTGTGAGACGACACAGACCTGTGCAGCGAGTCGCGCCAGCTCCTCCTCGCAGGCGGAGTCGTCCTCGTCCAAGTCGGGCAGGTGCCTGTGCGAGTGCGCGGACAGCGCGTGTGTGTGTGAGACGACACAGACCTGTGCAGCGAGTCGCGCCAGCTCCTCCTCGCAGGCGGAGTCGTCCTCGTCCAAGTCGGGCAGGTGCCTGTGCGAGTGCGCGGACAGCGCGTGTGTGTGTGAGACGACACAGACCTGTGCAGCGAGTCGCGCCAGCTCCTCCTCGCAGGCGGAGTCGTCCTCGTCCAAGTCGGGCAGGTGCCTGTGCGAGTGCGCGGACAGCGCGTGTGTGTGTGAGACGACACAGACCTGTGCAGCGAGTCGCGCCAGCTCCTCCTCGCAGGCGGAGTCGTCCTCGTCCAAGTCGGGCAGGTGCCTGTGCGAGTGCGCGGACAGCGCGCGTGTGTGTGAGACGACACAGACCTGTGCAGCGAGTCGCGCCAGCTCCTCCTCGCAGGCGGAGTCGTCCTCGTCCAAGTCGGGCAGGTGCCTGTGCGAGTGCGCGGACAGCGCGCGTGTGTGTGAGACGACACAGACCTGTGCAGCGAGTCGCGCCAGCTCCTCCTCGCAGGCGGAGTCGTCCTCGTTCAAGTCGGGCAGGTGCCTGTGCGAGTGCGCGGACAGCGCGTGTGTGTGTGAGACGACACAGACCTGTGCAGCGAGTCGCGCCAGCTCCTCCTCGCAGGCGGAGTCGTCCTCGTCCAAGTCGGGCAGGTGCCTGTGCGAGTGCGCGGACAGCGCGCGTGTGTGTGAGACGACACAGGCCTGTGCAGCGAGTCGCGCCAGCTCCTCCTCGCAGGCGGAGTCGTCCTCGTCCAAGTCGGGCAAGTGCCTGTGCGAGTGCGCGGACAGCGCGTGTGTGTGTGAGACGACACAGGCCTGTGCAGCGAGTGGCGCCAGCTCCTCCTCGCAGGCGGAGTCGTCCTCGTCCAAGTCGGGCAGGTGCCTGTGCGAGTGCGCGGACAGCGCGTGTGTGTGTGAGACGACACAGACCTGTGCAGCGAGTCGCGCCAGCTCCTCCTCGCAGGCGGAGTCGTCCTCGTCCAAGTCGGGCAGGTGCCTGTGCGAGTGCGCGGACAGCGCGTGTGTGTGTGAGACGACACAGACCTGTGCAGCGAGTCGCGCCAGCTCCTCCTCGCAGGCGGAGTCGTCCTCGTCCAAGTCGGGCAGGTGCCTGTGCGAGTGCGCGGACAGCGCGTGTGTGTGTGAGACGACACAGACCTGTGCAGCGAGTCGCGCCAGCTCCTCCTCGCAGGCGGAGTCGTCCTCGTCCAAGTCGGGCAGGTGCCTGTGCGAGTGCGCGGACAGCGCGTGTGTGTGTGAGACGACACAGACCTGTGCAGCGAGTCGCGCCAGCTCCTCCTCGCAGGCGGAGTCGTCCTCGTCCAAGTCGGGCAGGTGCCTGTGCGAGTGCGCGGACAGCGCGTGTGTGTGTGAGACGACCCAGACCTGTGCAGCGAGTCGCGCCAGCTCCTCCTCGCAGGCGGAGTCGTCCTCGTCCAAGTCGGGCAGGTGCCTGTGCGAGTGCGCGGACAGCGCGTGTGTGTGTGAGACGACACAGACCTGTGCAGCGAGTCGCGCCAGCTCCTCCTCGCAGGCGGAGTCGTCCTCGTCCAAGTCGGGCAGGTGCCTGTGCGAGTGCGCGGACAGCGCGTGTGTGTGTGAGACGACACAGACCTGTGCAGCGAGTCGCGCCAGCTCCTCCTCGCAGGCGGAGTCGTCCTCGTCCAAGTCGGGCAGGTGCCTGTGCGAGTGCGCGGACAGCGCGTGTGTGTGTGAGACGACACAGACCTGTGCAGCGAGTCGCGCCAGCTCCTCCTCGCAGGCGGAGTCGTCCTCGTCCAAGTCGGGCAGGTGCCTGTGCGAGTGCGCGGACAGCGCGTGTGTGTGTGAGACGACACAGACCTGTGCAGCGAGTCGCGCCAGCTCCTCCTCGCAGGCGGAGTCGTCCTCGTCCAAGTCGGGCAGGTGCCTGTGCGAGTGCGCGGACAGCGCGTGTGTGTGTGAGACGACACAGACCTGTGCAGCGAGTCGCGCCAGCTCCTCCTCGCAGGCGGAGTCGTCCTCGTCCAAGTCGGGCAGGTGCCTGTGCGAGTGCGCGGACAGCGCGTGTGTGTGTGAGACGACACAGACCTGTGCAGCGAGTCGCGCCAGCTCCTCCTCGCAGGCGGAGTCGTCCTCGTCCAAGTCGGGCAGGTGCCTGTGCGAGTGCGCGGACAGCGCGTGTGTGTGTGAGACGACACAGACCTGTGCAGCGAGTCGCGCCAGCTCCTCCTCGCAGGCGGAGTCGTCCTCGTCCAAGTCGGGCAGGTGCCTGTGCGAGTGCGCGGACAGCGCGTGTGTGTGTGAGACGACACAGACCTGTGCAGCGAGTCGCGCCAGCTCCTACTCGCAGGCGGAGTCGTCCTCGTCCAAGTCGGGCAGGTGCCTGTGCGAGTGCGCGGACAGCGCGTGTGTGTGTGAGACGACACAGACCTGTGCAGCGAGTCGCGCCAGCTCCTCCTCGCAGGCGGAGTCGTCCTCGTCCAAGTCGGGCAGGTGCCTGTGCGAGTGCGCGGACAGCGCGTGTGTGTGTGAGACGACACAGACCTGTGCAGCGAGTCGCGCCAGCTCCTCCTCGCAGGCGGAGTCGTCCTCGTCCAAGTCGGGCAGGTGCCTGTGCGAGTGCGCGGACAGCGCGTGTGTGTGTGAGACGACACAGACCTGTGCAGCGAGTCGCGCCAGCTCCTCCTCGCAGGCGGAGTCGTCCTCGTCCAAGTCGGGCAGGTGCCTGTGCGAGTGCGCGGACAGCGCGTGTGTGTGTGAGACGACACAGACCTGTGCAGCGAGTCGCGCCAGCTCCTCCTCGCAGGCGGAGTCGTCCTCGTCCAAGTCGGGCAGGTGCCTGTGCGAGTGCGCGGACAGCGCGTGTGTGTGTGAGACGACACAGACCTGTGCAGCGAGTCGCGCCAGCTCCTCCTCGCAGGCGGAGTCGTCCTCGTCCAAGTCGGGCAGGTGCCTGTGCGAGTGCGCGGACAGCGCGTGTGTGTGTGAGACGACACAGACCTGTGCAGCGAGTCGCGCCAGCTCCTCCTCGCAGGCGGAGTCGTCCTCGTCCAAGTCGGGCAGGTGCCTGTGCGAGTGCGCGGACAGCGCGTGTGTGTGTGAGACGACACAGACCTGTGCAGCGAGTCGCGCCAGCTCCTCCTCGCAGGCGGAGTCGTCCTCGTCCAAGTCGGGCAGGTGTCTGTGCGAGTGCGCGGACAGCGCGTGTGTGTGTGAGACGACACAGACCTGTGCAGCGAGTCGCGCCAGCTCCTCCTCGCAGGCGGAGTCGTCCTCGTCCAAGTCGGGCAGGTGCCTGTGCGAGTGCGCGGACAGCGCGTGTGTGTGTGAGACGACACAGACCTGTGCAGCGAGTCGCGCCAGCTCCTCCTCGCAGGCGGAGTCGTCCTCGTCCAAGTCGGGCAGGTGCCTGTGCGAGTGCGCGGACAGCGCGTGTGTGTGTGAGACGACACAGACCTGTGCAGCGAGTCGCGCCAGCTCCTCCTCGCAGGCGGAGTCGTCCTCGTCCAAGTCGGGCAGGTGCCTGTGCGAGTGCGCGGACAGCGCGTGTGTGTGTGAGACGACACAGACCTGTGCAGCGAGTCGCGCCAGCTCCTCCTCGCAGGCGGAGTCGTCCTCGTCCAAGTCGGGCAGGTGCCTGTGCGAGTGCGCGGACAGCGCGTGTGTGTGTGAGACGACACAGACCTGTGCAGCGAGTCGCGCCAGCTCCTCCTCGCAGGCGGAGTCGTCCTCGTCCAAGTCGGGCAGGTGCCTGTGCGAGTGCGCGGACAGCGCGTGTGTGTGTGAGACGACACAGACCTGTGCAGCGAGTCGCGCCAGCTCCTCCTCGCAGGCGGAGTCGTCCTCGTCCAAGTCGGGCAGGTGCCTGTGCGAGTGCGCGGACAGCGCGTGTGTGTGTGAGACGACACAGACCTGTGCAGCGAGTCGCGCCAGCTCCTCCTCGCAGGCGGAGTCGTCCTCGTCCAAGTCGGGCAGGTGCCTGTGCGAGTGCGCGGACAGCGCGTGTGTGTGTGAGACGACACAGACCTGTGCAGCGAGTCGCGCCAGCTCCTCCTCGCAGGCGGAGTCGTCCTCGTCCAAGTCGGGCAGGTGCCTGTGCGAGTGCGCGGACAGCGCATGTGTGTGTGAGACGACACAGACCTGTGCAGCGAGTCGCGCCAGCTCCTCCTCGCAGGCGGAGTCGTCCTCGTCCAAGTCGGGCAGGTGCCTGTGCGAGTGCGCGGACAGCGCGTGTGTGTGTGAGACGACACAGACCTGTGCAGCGAGTCGCGCCAGCTCCTCCTCGCAGGCGGAGTCGTCCTCGTCCAAGTCGGGCAGGTGCCTGTGCGAGTGCGCGGACAGCGCGTGTGTGTGTGAGACGACACAGACCTGTGCAGCGAGTCGCGCCAGCTCCTCCTCGCAGGCGGAGTCGTCCTCGTCCAAGTCGGGCAGGTGCCTGTGCGAGTGCGCGGACAGCGCGTGTGTGTGTGAGACGACACAGACCTGTGCAGCGAGTCGCGCCAGCTCCTCCTCGCAGGCGGAGTCGTCCTCGTCCAAGTCGGGCAGGTGCCTGTGCGAGTGCGCGGACAGCGCGTGTGTGTGTGAGACGACACAGACCTGTGCAGCGAGTCGCGCCAGCTCCTCCTCGCAGGCGGAGTCGTCCTCGTCCAAGTCGGGCAGGTGCCTGTGCGAGTGCGCGGACAGCGCGTGTGTGTGTGAGACGACACAGACCTGTGCAGCGAGTCGCGCCAGCTCCTCCTCGCAGGCGGAGTCGTCCTCGTCCAAGTCGGGCAGGTGCCTGTGCGAGTGCGCGGACAGCGCGTGTGTGTGTGAGACGACACAGACCTGTGCAGCGAGTCGCGCCAGCTCCTCCTCGCAGGCGGAGTCGTCCTCGTCCAAGTCGGGCAGGTGCCTGTGCGAGTGCGCGGACAGCGCGTGTGTGTGTGAGACGACACAGACCTGTGCAGCGAGTCGCGCCAGCTCCTCCTCGCAGGCGGAGTCGTCCTCGTCCAAGTCGGGCAGGTGCCTGTGCGAGTGCGCGGACAGCGCGTGTGTGTGTGAGACGACACAGACCTGTGCAGCGAGTCGCGCCAGCTCCTCCTCGCAGGCGGAGTCGTCCTCGTCCAAGTCGGGCAGGTGCCTGTGCGAGTGCGCGGACAGCGCGTGTGTGTGTGAGACGACACAGACCTGTGCAGCGAGTCGCGCCAGCTCCTCCTCGCAGGCGGAGTCGTCCTCGTCCAAGTCGGGCAGGTGCCTGTGCGAGTGCGCGGACAGCGCGTGTGTGTGTGAGACGACACAGACCTGTGCAGCGAGTCGCGCCAGCTCCTCCTCGCAGGCGGAGTCGTCCTCGTCCAAGTCGGGCAGGTGCCTGTGCGAGTGCGCGGACAGCGCGGACGACGCGCTGCCCTCCTCCTCCTCGCGCCGCTTGTAGCTCTCCATCAGCCGAAGCTCCATTAGTCTTCTATGGACAATTAGAGCGTTAGGGGTATCTTCTATACCATTTTAAAAACAGTTCATCCATCTATTTTTTCATGAGTTACGTAAAAAATGACTACCAAAAGTGACTACCAAACCTAACTGAGAGTAAACTTTGGCAGTTTGAAGGCATTCAGTCAGAATTTCTACTTTAATGTTTGTCAGTAACATTTCACGTCTCAACCGCTGATAAGATTTTGACGAAATCCAGCACAGAAATAGCTTGTATCCTGGAGACAAACATACTTATACTTTTTATGGCGGAAATTCACGGGATATTTTAAAAATTAGACCTAGCTCGAGAACATCGGCTAGGTTGTACAATAATAATGTAGTATACTTTACCTAGCATCGACATTTTCACATAGAAGTTGGCAGTGCGCGGTGTCGCTACCGGACGACTCCTCTTCCACTTCGGATACAGACTCCGCCAGCTCAGCGGTTTTCAGCTGCGCCGCTGTCGGTCAAAACATCGATCAGAACACCTCTTCTCAGACTAGGGTGCGTTTGGAACCCTCGTAGTTTCAGTTTTCAGTTCTCGTAATTATCACCATTACATCACTTCTATGTACTTGTAAAATTGACGCTCAAAAAGTGTACAGTGTACCAATTTTGAATAAAATTTATTTGACTTTGACTTTATTAGTATAGCTAGTTTAGCTCAGCATCGTGGTATCGGGTGGTTATTTGACTTTGGCTTTATTAGTATAGCTAGCTAGATTCGCTCAGCATCATGGTGTCGGGTGCTTATTTGACTTTGATTTTATTAGTATAACTAGCTAGCTAGTTTAGCTCAGCATCGTGGTATCAGGTAGTTATTTGACTTTGGCTTTATTAGTATAGCTAGCTAGATTCGCTCAGCATCGTGGTGTCGGGTGCTTATTTGACTTTGATTTTATTAGTATAGCTAGTTTAGCTAAGCATCGTAGTGTCGGGCGGTTATTTGAGTTTGATTTTATTAGTATAGCTAGTTTAGCTAGTTTAGCTCAGCATCGTGGTATCGGGTAGTTATTTGAGTTTGGCTTTATTAGTATAGCTAGCTAGTTTAGCTCAGCATCGTGTTGTCGGGTGGTTATTTGACTTTGACTTTATTAGTATAACTAGCTAGCTAGTTTAGCTCAGCATCGTGGTATCGGGTAGTTATTTGAGTTTGGCTTTATTAGTATAGCTAGCTAGTTTAGCTCAGCATCGTGTTGTCGGGTGGTTATTTTACTTTGTCTTTAATTGTATAGGGCTAGGTTGTTGGCAGCAACGAGGTTGGAGCAGTACTCACGGAAGTGGCGGGGCTTGCGCGGCTTGCGCACGGTGCGCTTCTTGTACAGCTTCTTGCGCGGCCGCAGCACCTCCTCGGCGCCGCTGCTGACGCTGCCGCTGCTGCCCGCGCGCTTGTTGCGTCTGACCGAACATGCCATCACATGGTTACACTTCTTATTGGACTTTAGGTAAGCTGTACAGTGTACACAATCCTCTCAACTAATATTTATATACATTGAACAATACTGAACAAATCGATCACTTGTTCTGTATGTATAAGTCAATAAATAATAATAAATGTTTGGTAGCAATAAATTGTGCATGTTAAGCATGATGAAACATTAAACATTATGTTAATGTTTTATCATGTATTGTATCTGTATCATATCTACTTATCATTAGGTTTACCTTTAAGGATAGATTTAAGTTTGTATGTAAATAAATATAAATCAACTCCTCCAATATAATGCTATCGTTACGGTGGTTCTAGTGTCACGCTGATTGTCGGCGGAGTTCGGCGCGTAGTTGGTCAGTGCCGACCGCTGCCCACGCGCTTGTTTTCAGTGATTGTTTTAGCGTCGCGCTGACGAGCGTCAGCACTGAGCGGTCGGCGTTATTCTAAAACGCTTCTTTAGCAAACGTATTGGCCTGTCGGCGCCGACGATCAGCATCACACTAAAACCAGCCTTAGGGCGGAGCAGAGGGCACTGCGGATGAAACTGGGAGTGCGACGCCCCGGGGCGGGGGGCAGCGATGCCCATCGCGGGAGGAAGAAAACCTCGTTAAAAAATTACGGGAGGGCGCGAGCCTTTGGAGGGACATCCCAGAGGCGAGCGGGAGCCCCAGCTGGGGCGGCTGCTGGACGCCTGGGATGCATACTTTGGGTTCCCCAGGCGTCCAGCACAGACAGCATGAGGGTCATGCCGTGGTGGTTTTTAGTGGGTATACCTGTTGGAGTCCCACATAACCTTCGTTCTGCCGCATTAGGCCGCAGAACGGGGGTACCTATAAAAGGTTTTCCACCACATCAAAAAAAAAAAGGGCAGACTCATTTGCACAGAAACAATCCAGGATGAACTTGGATCAACATTGCTTAAACAGGACAATCGAAACACTAGAACCTCACAAAGAACTATCACAAATGATCACAAACAAAAACGCGATAAACACCATCATACTTACTTCTGACAAGATTTGAGAGCAGAACATTCTTTTTTGGTAAGCTCCTCTCCTTCGCGAAGCCACTGTTCTTGCTCAGCTAAAATTGAATGATGACTTTTTAATATTTCTCCATTCGCCGCAAAATGTATGTTATAATATGTTATATCAGACTAGTTTATGTTTGAAAATTACCAGTAAGCTCTCTATGATGTTTAGTTTGTTTACGCGGCGTGGGGCCCGCTTCTTCGCCCGATGTGCTTAGTTCCTCGCACTAAAACAAACAAGGGCAACATCTAAATCTAAAATATGGAGTAGTCATATTAAATGGTGTGTAAGTGTCCCAAATTCCGTTCCGGCAGCGAGCTGAAGAGCCGCCAGTCCCCTTCCTCAAAAGCCGGCAACGCATTAGTGGATCCTCAGGTGCTGCTAATGTTCATGTGCGGTGGTAATCACTTGACATCATGTGACTCGCTTGCTCGTTTGCCAGCTATTATTATTTTAAAAAATACAAAATATGCATATTTCAATGTGTAAATTTTCGGAATCTACTCAATAAGAGTTTTCATTTGATACAAATTGTGAGAGAAGCTCTTTTTTTTTCTTACAATTATACCCGTATTACTAATTCCCTGGAATTCTGACATTTCGTAATGTTACCAGAGATAAAACAATTCCCACAAAAAAGATAAAAAATTCAAAACTTATGCAAATACAAATCAACTGCCGCATGTAGATATGACAAATGCCTGACAGACACTTCATGTTGATAATGTCGTTCGACATCCATTTTTGAATAAATTTTTTCAATGTGCTTCTTTTGTTTTCTGTTGCTGTCAGTGTGCACTTTCTAGTTTCCACTCTTGGTGTTTTCTATTTTAAGGCGAAACGAGTAATATTATTATTACGCGGCATTGGCTTTTTATGATGACAGGGAATTAAAGTAGTTTGGGGTAAAATCGTACTTCATAGATGTTAACCCTGTTCTCCATACAAATAACTCATCTGTAAATGACAATGACAGCTGTCAGAATTTTGGGGAATTAGTAATACGGGTGTAGTGCATATTTGTTTGTCACATCTGCCATATTGAATTTGTAATGACGTCATATAGCCTAAGACCAAAGAATGCTAATTACGTAAAGAAGCTAGACAGTAGATAAAGCTTACGGGATCATCGTCAGAGTTTGTCTGGTCCATGCTGACACTGGCTTCGGAGGAGGAGCGGTGGTGCGGCTTGCAGGCGGGCGGCGCCAGGCGCGGCGGCTCGGGCGCGGGCGACGTGGCGCCGGCGCCGCAGCCGCCGCGCGCCCACATCGCGCGCATCAGCGCAGACGCTAGGTACAGACTCTACAGAAACAAAAAAAAAATATTTTGAAAATTCTCAAAATTCAACGTTAATCTTTATTCAATAGTTCGTATTTCAGCTCAAAAGAAATTGAATTTTAATTTTCTTTTCAGAATTAACAGATAAGGCAACTCTCCCTTTTTATGTCCAATTTCAGCTTTGTGAACTTCAATATACTATAAAATAGTTCCCTTTTTCAGAATTCCACCATCAGATCCTCATCTGATAATCATAGGATCTATATATTTATAGAATTTTCCAAATCGGTTCAGGTGTCTTTGAGTTATCAGGGAACAAACATTCAGATTCCGACGAATTGAGAATTGCAAGAATTTGAAATCACTTAAAAATGTTCCAAAACAAGTATTAAAATTCTCTCCATCTGTTTTTCTTTTACCTGTTCAGTGTGTTCTTTAGGCGGCAACGCACACAGAAGACTGTACAAATGCGCGCACGGCTTGGGTGCTAGCGCTCTGATGAAGCCGGGCAACAAGTCGTACACTTGCCGCCCGCAGTGCTTCAGCTGAGCAGCCGCCCACACAAGCTCTACGTGCTCCGGAGTAACCCGACCCTCCACGGCAAGGAACTTTAGTATCATGTGCGATTGTTTTATGACCTGCAAAAGTGTGTCTTCGCTGTTATAAACTTCCTACTTACCAATAAAAAACGAATGTAGCTTTTGATACATATGTTAATTTTTATAAAAATTGTAAAAACTTTAAATTTTTAGATATACTATGATTAGATAGAGACATAGATATTGAATTATTTGAAGGTTAATAAAACATTGTTTGTAGTTTAAATAAGAAACCCTGTTTTGATTAACATTTCAGTACTGTGGAGTACATGGAGACCTTTAGATTTTCACCCTTGTGGAGCGAATTTGCATGTGTGACGAGATAAAACTCTGAAAACACCCTTCAGTTCATTGTCATTGTCATTGAGCAAATATATTATATGCATAGTGTATCTGTTCGTTTTCTACACTGGTTGCATAGAACAATTTTTCATACTAAATTCTAAATTCCCACATAATTCAAATAACACATTACCTCGACATGTAAATTAGGTCCAAACAGGTGTTCAATGATATTATTGAACGTCAACCAAGCAGCCAATTGCTGGCCTGCTATCTCAACATCGGCAGCGGCTTCCCCCGCGCACAGCTCATTATGGGCAGCTATATGTGTATTGATCTGTGCTACGCCAGCCAGTCTCATGGTCAGAGTGCTACTGTTGAAGTATTTGAACGCTAGAGCTAGGCCATCTTCGTCAAAAGCTAACGGTGCATCTAGTGGCTCTTTTGCAGCACCCCACATGAAATCTGTCAAAATTTTGCATATTTGAATGGTAAATTTTACCTCAGCTATATAATACATTGGCCCCAACATTAGTCGCAATACTTTTTACCCAACATAAAATAGTTTTGACCCCTACACTCACATCAAAGTTGGGAGTTGACCATCTGTGCTGGTTTCTTAGGTTCATTCACATGCTGGGGCTGGTTGGGGCTAACGTTAGGGTCAATATGTGCAGCATGCCTTAGTTCACATCAGATTGTTTTAGTGATCATGATCAATAGCCTCAATGCATAATATACTCGTATCAAATATTAATATATAACATAATTTTTTTCAATAGTTTTTTAAACATATTATTATGTATTCAACAATGCAATAATAATGAAATAATGATAGAAAAATGATTCTTAACCTAAAGTTAAAGACCAAAGCTAAAGAATTTATAGCTGCTTAATGCACTACAGACCTTCACAGTTTATGTGCGGACATCTGCCCAGAATGAAGATGAACCTGTTTAATGTTACATCAAAAGCAACAGAGGGTTTACTGTGATTAAGTCAACAGCAGTGTACACTTTTGAAATATAAAAATCTAATTATACAAGTATAATATGAGGAGCTGGCTTGTTCAAAACTAACAAACTTTGGATGCAATTTAAATGCAGTTTAGGCTGTTTGCAATAAAAATAAGTTGAGATTCTTGTTCAGCAGGCCAAAAACCACCAGATTTAAATAAAATAAAGAATTTTAACCATAAGTAATTATGCTATTTTGTTCGCCAGCTCTTCATATGGTATCTATAATAATATAAAGTAGCTTGTCCTGACTGATTATCAACGCACAGCCAAAACCACTGAAGCTAGAAACTTGAAATTTTCACCGTAGCATCCTTTATGTCGTAATAAGCGCACACTAAGAAAGCATTATTACGAATTCCATCCCTAAGGGGGTTAAATAGGGTTTGTATGAAAGTCCATCATTTTTCAAGTTATATCCATGAAAATTGGTAGTTAGGTTTTCGATTAAAAATAAAGAGTAATGTAATTGAGGAATTTCAGAGAAACTACCCTCAAGTGGGTTAAATGGGGGATGAAAGTTTGTATGAAAGTCCTTCATTTTTAAAGTTATATCCATGAAAATCGGCATTTGTATTGTTGGGTAAAAATAAAGAATTACGTGTTTCAGGAATTTTGGAAATTCCTACCCCAAGTGAGATTTATAAGAATCCAAGCGGACGAAGTCGCTGGCATCAGCTAGTTGGGTTATAAAACTGCCAAATATACTGACAGATATGGCATATGGGCATATCACATTAACTTTGAAAAAGTGTCTAGTTATCAAAGTATTTCCATAGTTCACAGGTACAATTTAAAAGTTCAAACTATTCTAATGTTGAGTGTCTACTGGCAAATTGACTTCTGCAAGAAATTGCTGAAGTTACTTTCCAGTGTACGAAGATATAATACATACAATGTATATTAGACTAATGTATATAAAACTAAAACACATAATTCTCACCTGCCATAGACTTAACAGCTGGCACTCTTAAATCTTTATCCTCCAAACTGCACATGTACTTTAGTATCTTACTTCTCAATGGCATAAAAAGTTGAGCGACTGCTCTAAAATTCAACCATAGCTTGAGATTACCAACAGCTGCCACAATCGCATGAGCCATAGACAAAGGTAGAGTTGTTGGCGTTCCAGACTCAAACACAGACGTCATGGCACACACCCCTCCCAATTTACAAAACAAACTAACATTCCTTAATAAATAAGCAGGTATTTCTGTATCATGCAGATCACAATATGAACTTAGATTTGATATTTCCTGTGCCGATAAGTCGTCTAAACGGCTCAGAGCTGTGTGTTTACAGACTAAATATAAGGGGAAATTTAGGAGGAATATTTTTGAGACTATATGCATTAGCTTTTCTTTCTGTTGCATTGACCATGACTCAGAGTTTGCATTTGATGTTGTTGGTTTATCACTAACTGTTTCATCTTCAACTTTATCAGTAACTTCCACTGGTTTTGTACTCTCTGTTTCCTCACTATCTTCCTTCTTATCACTCGTTTCTTCTTCATTTTTAGGGGCAGTTGCAACATCTTGCTTTTCAGTGTCTTGATTTTCAGGTAATGGTTGTGTTTTTGCAGATGCTATTAAATCATCTTTCAGTTGTTTTAGCTGACATACTGATAAGCAGAGTATGCTCTGGACCACTAGATAGAATCTCTCAAAGTTTTTTGCATCTCTATAACAGCACATGCATTGCCTAAAATGGTATTAAATTGTTAATTTCTTTGAATTGATAAAACACTGTAATAATAAAATTGGTACCAAAAGTAATCAATCAATTAAACATTTATTACTTTTTTTAATTTTTGAGGATAGGAATGGTAAATTATATTTTCATTTCCTTTCTATCATTCCTTTCCATTTCCTTTATATTATTAATATACATAAAGTAAGTAATTATAGTGTATCCATGTTCCATAGAAGTTGCAAATAATTTTTAAAAGATTTTCTTCAGATTGTATTCAAGATACGCTAAATATAGTATAGTATTTTCATATGAAATATTTACCTTTGGGGCCAGGAAAGTATATAATTTAACACTATTTCAAGCTCAGACTGGCTTATTGTTGGGTACTGGGATACATCATCAGTTAATCTCGTTTCACCTACAACATAAATAAAAATAACTCTAATACAAAGTCATTACAATTTGCATTTATCGAACATAAATAAACAACGCTAGATAATCGAATTTTACTATAAAAATATATAAAGACCACAAAATTTCGAAACAATGTAACTTACAATTTATTAAAAGCTGTGAAAACTCTGGACAAACATCACACATTCTCAAAGTTTTGTCTCAATATAAAGCGAAATATTATTAAATTATTATCGCAACTGTTATTGTGGTTAAAATATTGATCATCATTGATATTTTCATATCAGAAAACGAACACTGCCTCACAAATGTCACAGAATTGTTCCACCATTGTTGACGATGTTGTCAAAGTAGCGTTTTTTTACGCTCACCGGGCAATGAGAAACGTTAATTTCAATATGAATGATACCAAAAATATCAACGGTAAATAATTGGTAACATTAACTGTATTTTATCGTTAATAAGTAGGTAACGTTTTATATACAATAATGTCATTGTTTGGATGCTGGTGGGATGCTCAATCATATTATACGATTTTTTTACAGATTTTTATTAAAATATCGGAAAAATTATTAACTACAAGATAGTGGCCTATGTGTACAAGGGCGGATCCAGCTTTGGTGCCAGGGGGGGGTCACATAGTCGTGGTCAAGTCACAAGAAGTTATAATTTAATTTTATAATCATAGGTATTTTATTAATGTACTAGTAGCTGTTGCCCGCGACTTCGTCCGCGGTATTAGTATTTCAAAAGTCCCACGGGAACCCTTTGTTTTCCGCGAATAAAAATAGTAGCCTGTCAACTCTCCAGGTTCTCAACTAAAAAAATGCAACTGAAAAAATCACGTCAATCTGTAGTTAATAGTTATGTCCGATAAAAATTAGTACCTACAGGATCTCTGTTTTATTATATTTAGGTTCATAAACTGATGTCGTAAAATATAAGTAAACCGTTTTACCCCCTTTGGGGTGGATTTTCGTCAAATTTTTCTTAGCTGATGCCTACCTCCTAGAAAGAACCTAACTTCCAAATTTTAAGTTAATAATAACAATAATTCAAACTTCCCTGTACAAACTTCCATCCCCTATTTTACCACCCTTAAGAAGAGATTTACGAAAATAATTTAAATAGGTTTTTATTATTTAAAACTAATAACTTAAGTACATGCCAATTTTCGTATCTGAAACTTCAAAAACATAGAACTTTCATGTAACCGTCCTACACCCATTTTACCCCCATAGAAGAGAAATTTCGTAAGATATTTTCTAGGCTGATATATCAATATCAGTAGAATAATATATCAATAGAAAGAACCTAGGTACCTTCCAAATTTCAAGTTAATAATAACAATAATTACTTCACATAAAAACTTTCATCCCCTATTTTACCACCCTTAAGGGGAGATTTTCCAGAATAACTTATACAGGTTTTTATTATTTAAAAGTTATGATCTAAATGTCTATTTTCATATATGTATGTAACTTCAGAAACATAGAACTTTCACATAACCTTCCTACCCCCGTTTTACCCCCTTAGGGGAGGATTTTTGTGAAGTCTTTTTTGGAATGAACCTACTTTCCAAATTTGAAGTTGATAATAACAATAATATAATTAAAACTTCCCATTAAAACTTTCATCCCCTATTTTACCACCCTTAAAAGTAGATTTTTCAGAATAAAATATACAGGTTTTTATTATTTAATACTAATAATCTTAATGCCGATTTTCAGGTCTGTAACTTTAAAAATATAGGACTTTCATACAAACTTTCTACCCCCATTTTACCTCCTTAGGGGAAGATTTTAGTGATATTAAATAGCCTATAACTTTCCCCATTGATTGGACTACCAAACTCAAAAAAGAATTTTTAAAATCCAACAGGTACTTTCAAGAGATTAGCGCGTTCAAACAAACAAACAAACTCTTCCGCTTTATTATATTAGTATAGATAGTATAGATGTAAGTAGGTAATTACTGTACATAAAAATACCTATATTTAAATAACAAAATAATTTTTTCTTTTACGTCTTCTCCGGAAACGCGTTATTACTTCATCTACTGCAATGGGTACGTTTTTATGGACGTTAATCCATTGAAATGTTACAATTTAAGAACCGAATATTGCATTTATTAGAGGACGCAATTTTATTTTTGGGACATGTGGGGGGTCAATAGAAGCTTAACCTCAAGTTTGTGGGGTCGCTACCCTTGTCCCCCGGCCGCCATCTTGGAAAACACTTTTTTTGCGATATCTCGGAAACTATGCGTCTTACAAAAAATTCGTAAAGACATAATTTGTAGCAAATTGTTTTGCCTACAAATATGTTCATAAAACTTTTTGCCCTAAATTAAAAATTAAAGTTAGAAGCAAAAAAGTGAGAAAATTTTTATAAAATCTATTTTGCTCTATAACTTTTTTTTATACATTTTACAAAAAAAACTTCAGACCAATCTTGTACTGTTTTGTAGGCCTACTCCACGGACATCTTGCTTATAAGGTAATCTTCAACATCATAATATTTTCAATCACTTATTAGCTAGCTACTCTAATCTACTTTTCTTCGATGGTCCAGGCTGTGGCTGTGGCTGAAACATTTCGTTTTGACCGGATTCTCATGAGCATTGACGAACCCGGTCAACTTTGGAGCGCTGTAACAGCGTTTTACATGAATGAAATAAAAAAAAATTGATTGGTCCGAGATATTTTTTTGTAAAATGTATAAAAAAAAGTTACAGAGCAAAAAAGATTTTATAAAAATTTTCTCACTTTTTTGATTATAACTTCTTTAATTTTTAATTTGGGGCAAAAAGTTTTTAACACATATTTGTAGACAAAAGAATTTGCTACAAATTATGTTTTCACGATTTTTTTGTAAGACGCATAGTTTCCGAGATATCGCGTAAAAAGTGTTTTCCAAGATGGCGGCCGGGGTACAAGGGTGGCGACCCCACAAACTTGAGGTTAAGCTTCTGTTGACCCCCCACACATATCCCAAAAATAAAATTGCGTCCTCTAATAAATGCAAAGCTCATGTAACATTTCAATGAACTACGTGGAGAAGTGGCAGTCCGATTAGACGTTATTCAATCATTGAAGCTCTTAGCCACGATTTGATTCTCATACAAAATATTAAATTGATTAATATTGAAGGAACTTACATAAAATCTATATTGTGACAAAAATATATAAAAACATTACATTTAACAATTTTAATTAGTGATCCACCTAGGTCCTGGACGCAGCCCAGGGGGGGGTCATGACCCCCATGACCCCCCCCCTGGATCCGCCCTTGTATGTGTAATCATAACAAGACTTAACGCTCATAACTCCCCCAGAGTAAACATGTTCCTTGACTTAACGTTAGAACCACAGAGTACTTTGTCTATGTTAGAACATAGCCGTAAAATCACAGAACGAAAGATAGGTATAGACGTGTAGTGAAGTGCCATGTGCATAACAAACAACCACAGATTATAAAACAGTTCTTGAATACGATAAATCGATGTTATGATAAAAATAATTTTACTTCATGTAAATATTGTTTCCGTAAATTTAATAAATAAAAGGAAATAAAAATAGTATTTATGACCGACCTAGAAGGAGCAGCCGCCATGTACGCCATATCCCATATTATGTGGCGTACACGGGTCAGTCTCATTGCAACCAATGATTGACGTTGACGTGCTGCGTGTTGTATTAAATTTTGCTCATAATCAACTTAAAATGCCGGTTTGCATAGTGAAACTATGTAACAACAATACTGCAAGTAATATAAAAGATACTGGGATCACATACCATCAGTAATAATTACTTAAGTTATTATTATTGTTTAAGTTTTTAATTTCAACGTGAAATTACACAAATCATAAAGGAGTCACAAAATATAAGGTCTCTTGTTAACACACGTTTTTTCCACGGTACGGCGAAACGTGGAACCTTGTTAACGACATGGCGCGTCCACGGTTCCATACAAGACTGCAACCGTAAAATGTAAAACGTAGCCTTGTTAATCAAGGCCAAGTGCTACGTTTTACCACATGAGTAGATATACGTACAGAGAGGAAGCTTCATACAACCGGCCCGCTGTAGGTACGCATGTACTTTAATCAACAGTTCACGGACGCCCGCGTCTGACCTCCTACTGGCTCAGTTGGATGACAAACGTGCGCTATGTGTGAGTGTAACTACAGCGGGCCACTTGTATAAAGCTTCCTCTCTGTACGTATGTATATCTACTCATGTGGTTACACGGTTGCAGTTTTGTATGGAACCATGGTTGCGCCGCACAGTGGGTCGAAACTGCTATTTGAGGGACATAGGATTTTTTGTTACAAATTCCATTTTAAAAAAATACCTATCAAAAGATCTTGTCATTCTGATGAACAATTGTTATTAAAAGTTTTTCTCTAAAACTGATATCTTGCCCGAAAAAAAATATTTTCAGTTTTTGTTGTATGTAATGAAACATAAACTGCTAAAATTTGGCCAAGTCTTGACAGGTCTTGCTTTAAAACTACTTTATTCTTATTCTTTGGCTTGTTGGCTATAATTCTACGCTATCAGCGTGCAACCAAAGTTGCCCGTTCACGAGTTATAAGGTTCACAAAAATGAAGAAAAAAAAGTAAGTAAAAAGTAATTTTTAGGGTTCCATACCTCAAAAGGTATCAAAAGGAACCCTTATAAGATCACTCTCTTATCCGTCTGTCTATCTGTCCATGTGTCACCACCAATTTTCTCAGAAACGGGTGAACCAAGCAAGTTGAAATTTATACCAGATACTGAAATCTATAGTTCCTATTAGGTGTATAAAAATTAAGGACCCGAGTCAACACCATAGAGAGATATGGGCAAATTTAGATTTTCGCGAAAACTTGTAAGTACCGAAATTTACCTTAATTTTCAATTTTTTTTATTTTTCGTACTTTTTCCTTTACTTGTGCTGTAATATCTTGCTTTTAACCAAAATTGTCAATTCTAGGTCAACCGGAAGTACCCTATAGGTTTTGGGTTTTTCTATTGGTAAACTTCAGAGATAAGGAGGGCGGAACGGAATTTTTTTCAACATTTTGCACAATAAATCAAAACTATTATGCATAAAAATAAATAAAAATCTGTTTTAAAATTTACAAGTAATACCCTTTTATATGATATCCCATTTGGTATAGTTATCTTACTCTGAAAATTGAAAATACTAATTATTTGTTCATGAACACATTATAATTTTTTTCGTGTGATGTAACCACAAATTCACGGTTTTCAGATTTATTCCTTTAGTTGTACCATAAGACCTACCTACCTGCCAAATTTCAGGATTCTAGGTCAATGGAAACTACCATATAGGTTTTCGACCCAAAACCTATAGGGTACTTCCGGTTGACCTAGAATTGACAATTTTGGTTAAAAGCCAGGTCTTACAGCACAAGTAAAGGAAAAATTACGAAAAATAAAAAAAATTGAAAATTAAGGTAAATTTCGGTACTTACAAGTTTTTGCGAAAATCTAAATTTGCCCATATCTCTTTATGGTGTTGACTCCGGACATTAATTTTTATACACCTAATAGGGACTATAGATTTCAGTATCTGGTATAAATTTCAACTTGCTTGGTTCACCCGTTTCTGAGAAAATTGGTGGTGACACACGGACAGACAGACAGACGGATAAGAGAGTGATCTTATAAGGGTTCCTTTTGGTACCTTTTGAGGTACGGAACCCTAAAAGTTACTTTTTACTTACTTTTTTTCTTCATTTTTGTGAACCTTATAACTCGTGAACGGGCAACTTTGGGTGCACGCTGATAGCGTAGAATTATAGCCAACAAGCCAAAGAATAAGAATAAAGTAGTTTTAAACCAAGACCTGTCAGGACTCGGCCAAATTTTAGCATTTTATGTTTCATTCCATACAACAAAAACTGAAAATATTTTTTTTCGGGCAAGATATCAGTTTTAGAGATAAACTTTTAATAACAATTGCTCATCAGAACGACAAGATCTTTCGATAGTTATTTTTTTTTAATGGAATTTGTAACAAAAAATCCTATGTCCCTCAAATAGCAGTTTCGACCCACTGTGCGCCGTGTTGTTAACAAGGTTCAACGTTAATATACATTTATTTATTTCATATATAATTTCAAAAAAACTAATAAACGAATAGTAATTAATATTTCAATGAAATATGCACAGGTGTAAATTAAAATTTTAAAAATCCCCGACATTCGCCATTTTGTGGAAGCGGCTACCTTGGACCGATTTTCATCAAACATAATATCTGAGAACACTCCCAACTAATTCACCTTTCAGACAAAAAAAATTGCATTCAAATCGGTTTACCCGTTTGAGCGCTACGGTGGAACAGACAGACACACACAGACACATCAAACTTACAACACCCCGTCATTTATGCGTCGGTGGTTAAAAATAAAAATATTTAATTACATATATCGATTGAAAATTCCTTTTAAATAAAATCGATTCAAATTGAATCGTTAACCTGTGAAAGCGTCACTAAATTCGTTTTTTTTTATAGATGTGCCGATTCGATTATTTTGATAATCGATTAATCGATTATATTAATCGATTATAAAATAATAATCGATTATTAATCGATTATTGATCGATTATGAAATAATTCTTAGAAAGAACTGAAAAAACAATTCTACTTTCTGGAAAAAATTCTGAACCCTTGCATTTAGTAGCAACATCTATATTATAACCTTTTAGACTGTTCTGAAAAAAGAAAAACAAACACTATTTTTTAAATTTTTTGAAATTGAAATTATAGATATGCCGATTCGATTATTTTGATAATCGATTAATCGATTATAAAATAATAATCGATTATTAATCGATTAATGATCGATTATGAAATAATTCTTAGAAAGAACTGAAAAAACAATTCTACTTTCTGGAAAAAATTGTGAACCCTTGCATTTAGTAGCAACATCTATATTATAACCTTTTAGACTGTTCTGAAAAAAGAAAAACAAACACTATTTTTTAAATTTTTTGAAATTGAAATTAGAAAATTAAATAGAATAATTAAAAAATAATGTAATTGATCAAAATTAAATATACATACCTATTAGGTACCTATTTATTACACTAAGGCGAAAGTTTGTGTGTGTGTGTGTATGTATGTGTGTATGTTTATTACTTTTTAACGCCGCAACTACTGGACCGATTTGGCTAACATTTGGATTAGAGATAGCTGGTTATGTCCTGGAATAACACATAGGCTACTTTTTATCCCGGAAAAGTGTTCTTGAGGGACTTAAATAGATATAGACTTCCAAAAACGAGATAGGTGCTGTTAAACGCTGATTGTTCTTAGGTACCTACATCACGCTCACACTACGCGCTCACATAAATTATTGCAATAGTTTGCTGTCGTTGCATGCATTTGATCTATTGGTTGAGAAGCATGCATTTGTATGCTTTTGCATGAATTTGCTGTCGTTCTCGTTGCTAAGTTACTCTTAGATGATTTTGTTCAATAGTAGATTGTATCATAAGGGAGCAAAATAATATTTTTACGGCCAGGGCGCTTTTTTGAATCCAGAGCGAAGTGAGGGATTCTTTAGTACAATCCTGAACGTAGCGAGGGATTCAAAGTACGTCGCCCGAGCCAAAAATACGCATATTGCGCCCATAAATATGTATAAAATATGTATATTGCCGCCCGACGGCCCGAGTGATACACTCTACTTTTCATCACCCTCTATGAGGAAATAAAAGGCACCTCGTATTTTTAACCCTCGACCCAAAAACGACGGGGTGTTATAAGTTTGACGTGTCTGTGTGTGTGTGTATGTTTATGTCTGTCTGTTCCCCCATAGCTCTCGAATGGATAGACCGATTTGAATGCGGTTTTTTTGTTTGAAAGGTGAATTAGTTCGGGAGTGTTTTAGCTATGTTTGATGAAAATCGGTCCAAGATGGCCGCCGCCACAAAATGGCGGATTAATAATAAAAGTATAAATTAAAAATTTAAGAAACCCCCGAATTTCGCCATTTTGTGATGGCGGCCATCTTGGATTTGCATAGTGTTATTCTACTAGTCAAGACCTTTCATTTGATACCCATATTGAGGGAGTTGTGAAAAAATATGTAATCCGCCATTTTGTGGCGGCGGCCATCTTGGACCGATTTTCATCGAACACAACTAAGAACGCTCCCGACTAATTCACCTTTCAAACAAAAAAACCGCATTCAAATCGGTTCAACCGTTTGAGCGCTACGGGGGAACAGACAGACACACACACATACACACACAGACGTCAAAATTAAAGGTCGTGACAACAAGACCTTTCATTTAATACCGATATTGAGGGAGTTGTGAAAAAATATGTAATCCGCCATTTTGTGGCGGCGGCCATCTTGAACCAATTTTCATCAAACATAGCTAAAAATACTCCCGACTAATTCACCTTTCAAACAAAAAAAACCGCATTCAAATCGGTTCAACCATTTGAGCGCTACGGGGGAACAGACAGATACAGACACACATACATACACAGACGTCAAACTTGTAACAACAATTACAACAATCGATATCATTCGCGCCTAGCCCGGTAGGACCACGGGCCCTTCATCTTCAAAAAGTGCGCGGCAAAGATAATTGCGGCGCACGTATTTATAAGTGCGCCGCAATTATCTTTTACGCGCACTTATAAATAAGTACGCCGCAAACACCACCTTTGGGTGCACTTAAAGGCGAACCAAGTCGTCCTTTTCGAATAGATGGGATGAAAATATTTTTTATGTGTACAAACTTATTAATCACGGGTAACATCACAGGGCGCAACTAGTATATGTAAGTATAGACACACATAGCGCACTAAGCGTACCGCTCGCTCACAGTCGGCGGTTGGCTATCCGTTTGGTGTGAACAAAGCCTAAAACTAACTTTGAGGTAATCGCCTTTTTGGAATGATGGTGTTGCCAAACCATATATCTTTAGCAAGCAAATTAATAACAGAAAGCTGGTAAAGTTTGGTAATTAACGTATCTATATATATATATATATATATCTATCTATATATATCTATCTATATATATATATATATATATATATATATATATATATATATATATATATATATATATATATATATGTCGCCAGTGATGACCAGAGATGGACCAGAGACGACATCAGAAGGCTATTCTAGTAGTATCATTATTCATTATCAAGGTAGATCGAATTACATTGCTGTGGGCGTCACATGGGTACGGGCCTAATTGAGAAGCCTTCTCATTAACTGACACACTAACTGACTTTGCCCTACCTACCTAGTCGGTCTTCCACCTCCCCTTCACAACCGAGCCATCGCCAGCCAATCTAATCTAATCTAAGCTACATGACACACATCGCACGATACGACCTATTTCGTATAACACAACCTATATCACAGTACACCGCACGCACAAACCGTCTTCCGCGAGAGGCCAGATCGGAATGTGTCACACGCGCTACCGCTCTCTCTCTCTCTTATAATAGAATGTCGGTAGGGAGAATGACGTAATGGCGCAATGCTCGCTTATTCACACTACAACATCAACGAGCCGACATATATATATATATATATGTCGGCTCGTTGATATTGTAGTGTGAATAATCGAGCATTACGCCATTACGTCATTCCCCCTACCAACATTTTATTATTAGAGAGAGGGCGCAACACATGGGTGTGACACATTCCGATCTGGGCTATTGCCGAGGGCGCTACTCCTTTCGTGCGGTGTGTCATGTCGTAGGCTGTGTTGTACGAAGTAGGTCGTGTCGTGCGACGTATGTGTCGTGTGTCGTGTAGTACGAAGTATGGTGTGTCGTGCGACGTATGTGTCGTGTGTCGTGTAGTACGAAGTAGGTCGTGTTGTGCGACGTGTGTGTCGTATGTCGTGTAGTACGAAGTAGGTCATGTTGTGCGACGTGTGTATCGCGTAGGTCATGTCGTGCGACGTGTGTGTCGTGTGTCGTGTAGATTAGATTGGTCGGAAGTGGTTCGGTTAAAGGGGAGGTGGAGACCGACCTAGGTAGGTAGGTTAGGGTTGTTAGCTAGTGTGTCAGTTAATGAGAAGGCTTCTCAATTAGGCCCGTACCCATGTGACGCCCACAGCAAAGTATTTCGATCTACCCTCATAATGGATAATGGTTAGCTAATAATAGTCTTCTGATGTCGTCTCTGGTCCGTCCTGGCGACATATATATAATTCAAAGTCCTGACTGACTGACTGAGATATCAACGCACAGCCTAAACTAGTAAAGTTCGAAACTTGAAATTTTGACAGTTGGTTCCTTTTAAATCGTAAGGGCACACTAAGAAAGGATTATTGGAAATTCCACCTCTAAGGCGTTTAAATAGGGGATGGAAAATTATAAAGAAACTCCGTCAAATTTTCAAGCTATTTCCATGAAAATTCATATTTCGGCTTTCAGTTAAAATAAATACCTAGGTGTTTCAGGATTTTCTGGAATTTCACCCCCAAGGCAGTTAGATTTAAGTTATTTATTTATTTGAAAAGGACAATCCGAGGTTACAAAAAAAACATGATTAAACAGACAATATAAATATACAAAAAAAAATTTTGCTATAATATAGACCCACTTATATAGATTGCCACAGCTTGCGATATAAGAAAAATGTTAGTATGAGAGAGAGAGATAAAAAAAGAGGACAATAGAGCAATAGATAGATGATAGAGAATACAAGTTTGTTTGATATTTGTATGAATTCACGTGAACAAAGTCGCGGGCAACTGCTAGTTTCTTCATAATCGATCATGATCGATTATTCAAAATCATAATCGATTGCAATCGATCATTTTAATAATCGATTAATCGATTATTGATAATCGATTCCGCACATCACTAATTATTAGCATTTTGTTGCAAATTGTACCTATACTTCGACTTTTAATTGTATGCAGTAATGTGAAGTTTCGTGGGTTGTCACTTTTTAACGAAAATAAAATAGGGATGGGGTACAGGTGATTGATTTGAATCATTCAATTATTTTATTCAAATTAAAGTTTTTATTTTAAGTAATTATTATATTTTATGTACAAAAGTTACATATATATATTTATATATATAGTATATATATAAATACGTATATCTTTAATATATAAAACAAAGTCTCGTTTGTTCGAACACTTATAACTCGAGAACGGCTGGACCGATTTTCATGGTTTTTGATTTGTTGTATTTGTCTTCGTCCCGAATAGCAGAATAAATGTTAAAAATATTGGAAAATTGACGAAAAAATAAAAGAAAAAACATTTTCCCATACAAAATGTTCATGGGTTTCGTAACTGTCAAACATTGAATGTTCATCCTGTCGATACGGAACTCTCTCACCCGTACCGTACCGTATAATTCTTCTGTATATTTTCCTAAAGGGCTGGACTGATTTGGATGAAATTTTGTGTGTATATTTCAATGGGTTCCTGGATAGTTTGAAAACACTATTACCCGCTAAGTACAGCTAACCTATTGGGTCTTGGTAGGTGGCGCTGATATGATATTGGTATGTCACCAGGCAGGACGACGTCTGCCGAGACCGCTAGTATATTAGCTATATATAGTTATTAAGGTATTTATTATTAAGGTATAATATAGTTATTAAGGTAAGGTGTCCTAGTTATTAAGGTAAAATTTAAGGTATTTTAATTAAGGTAAATTCAAAATGAAACAGAATAGAATAGAAAATAAAAGTTTTTTATTCAAATACACTTTTAGATATACTTTTGAATCGTCGACGACGACGACGATGTATGTCCATTCCTATGTCCGCTTGTAACTAATCAATGGCTCAACGGATTTTGATAAAATATGATACGTCATTAAATTTGTCTCGATGACGCGAGTGTCAATGGGTACCTAAATTAAAAAAAAATCAAAATCGCGGACTTTATGCGCTTTATTGTGCGAGCTGAAAAAAAAATTTTCTTCATGACCCTCGAGTGGGGTATCAAAATAAAGGGATTCAAAAGGCAAATACGAAAATGTGTACAATTTACACAGACAATTACAATTTAGACAGGACCAAAAACAATTTAGAAATTATAAAATCCCAACTTGCCCCTGCCGGGAATCGAACCCGGGACCTCCCACTTATAAGCGCTTACGAGCACGAAGTAATCAATGTAAAAATATTAATATTATGTATTGTAAATAAAATAAATTAAAAAAATAAATAAAAAAAAGACCAAAACCACTGCGCCAGGGAGGTCAAAATCATCTAGAAAATTATAAGTAGATTCCAAAAATATGTAAATATGTTATTATAATGTTAAATATATTTTTTTCTGAATAACTAGTAGGTATTCTTTAAAAATATATATTTTTTTTTGTTATAAAAGGGCAGTAGCAACTTAGCATGTTAACTATGACAGATATCGTCAACACACATAGGCTGTTATTGCAATAGAAATAGTACTTCTTACTTTTTTTTTCAATTAAAGCTCATATAATTACTTAATTATACCAATAGGATGCGTTTGCCACAAAAAGTCAAGATGACAAAATTGTTAATTTGGCTTTTATACGTAGGAGCCATCGATTTACTTAATAGATAAATAAAATTATGATGATAATGAAAGAGTAACTTTGAACGAAACTTTTGTGAATGAAATTGAATGAATTGAACGTATCACATCACTATAGAAATGGGGTTGGCAACATTATTTTACGAAATGACATTAGGAAACGTCAGATTACTGCAGATAATTAAAAGTTTGACTATATTTGTATTTTGTAATTTGTATATCGTATAATCGTAGATACTAATCATTAATCTGTGATTTGTATCATTGCTGAGCACTAGCTGAGTTATTCTTGTGATTTATGCTATTGTGTAAATTGTAATTGTAATAATGACTGGAAGGAAGGGTAAAATTTGGGAAAGTCAATCACGCGAAATAGTTCTTGCCGTTGATAAATATTTCGAACAAGAAAAAAGTCGGTCTTCTAACTTAATGAAAGTAATGACACAGTTGGCTAAGGATTCTAATGATTCAGAAACCATTACGTTGTCCAGAGATCTTTTTGACGAAGTTGTTAATATGCTCAAAAATACAAACCGAGTAACTGAACGAGTCGTTGCTGCCACTGGGATATCCAAAAACACTGTGTCACGTATTCGGGGTGAGGGAGCTTTTGCTGCAGCAACTTCAAGTAAGATATGTTCTCCAAAAAGAGGCAAACGTGGACCTAACCCGGAAATTGATAAATTTGATATCAATGCCATCAAAAATTTAATTGAACATATGTACGAAGTGCAAAAATGTAATCCTACAGTTGGTAAAATATTCATTAAAGCTAAAGAAGATCTGAATTTTCCTGGTGGTGAAACTACATTAAGAAAACTCATGAAAGAAAAATTGGGTTATAAATTTAAGAAATGCCCTCAAAAGAAAATGGAGTTAGTTGAAAAAGAACCAAATGTATCTGATTGGGGAGTAATATATTTACCAATTCCAATGGAGGATTGATTTATGATGTGTAGCTAATAGTGGTTGCTAATTCTACTACACTGTAGAACTGCCATTTTCAATTTATTGGAACATGCGCTTCAGATTATATTGTATAATTGACTACTACTTAGATTTGGATCACAAGCATGTTAATGGGAGATGGGGGAGATAAACCAGCTGAAGATAGTCACAATCATCAATACTACTTTATTGATAAAATAGAAAAATTAAAATTATTGAATAAAAAACAGAGGAATCTGCAAGTTTTACATTAAAAACAGATGCATTACATATCCCATACTTGTATTAAATTTAAATTAATTTAATTTAAATATTCAAAGCTATTACATAATAATTATCCCATAGATTGCTAAAACGAATAAGCCTGAAATGAATATCTATTGGGTTGAATTGAATTGGGTGGAATGCTATGATACACAGTGCAGAAATGCAAAATATATTACTATAAGTGTTGGATGACCTTGAAGAATAACAACACGAAGACTGATTTTACAAGTTTATTCACCAATTTTTGTGGGACGATTGATTCCCTCTTTACAACTACCGTGCTTTATATAATCTCGTCATGGTTAAAACTAAGCTATTTCATAACAATGTCATGATATTAGTTCATTCATTAAAATTCATCATTGGAATAACTTAATTATTTAAAATATAACTAAGCAAACTAAAATACTACTTTGATAAACATTTTACGGAATCTCAACTATTATCGATCTTAATAATTATATTAAATTAAATTATTATACATTTTACGGTTACGCATTTGATTGAATGGTTGACTTAAGCATTAATACAATGTTATACATTCAATCAATATGTTTTCTTAATATAATATTTCATAAACTCTGTTAATTATCTATATTAGTGTACAATTCATTTACATTATTCATCATTATTTACCTAATCTCTAACAGCAGAGAGGCAACTTTTTAATGGGTCGTGTGGCAACATTGTTTACAACATGCCAATTATTTTGAAGCTGTGGTTTTCCAGTCTATGATCTGTGGTTGTTTCACAGAGTATGGTCACCAATATTTATGGTTCGCCGGGATGTCTGTGGAGGTTTCACCTCTATGGTTGATTTTGGCGCGCTTTTGTCACAGGCTTTTGTCGCATACAGAGCGTATGGTCTTGCTAATATGTTTTTCTGATAAATATTGCTGTGGATGTTCTGTTTGAAGTCAACAATAATACCTTGTGATAATTAAAACTGTTTCCTAATTATTGAAAACTACTTCTGATTGCTTACATTACGATATATATTATATTGAAACAGCATTCTGAACCAGATTCTTCAATTATTGACGATTCAAAAGTACTTGTAAAAGTTTATTTGAATAAAAAACTTTTGTATTCTATTAAAGTTATGGACTGTTTGTCCCACTCTTAGAATAAATAGGTATCGATGGTCCCACTGCTATATACCACCAGAATCCAAGTGACTTTTTTAAGATTCAATTTGACGATTCAAAAGTATTTGTAAAAGTTTATTTGAATAAAAAACTTTTCTATTCTATTCTAATCATTAAAAAACATGTTTTTAATACTGTGGTTTTATTCTTGTAAGCTACCTATTTGATTAAAGTAGGACAATTGTTAGTTTTTCCTTTTTTTGAGAATGCTATGTTTTTTATACTCTTCGTTATAATATATTTTAATCATTTCTGCGGGTAAGTTTTATTTTATTTTCTAAATAATTAACTCACAATGTTTGACACGTTTCCTAAGTTACCTACTCGATACCACTGTATTAACCATAACTGACTTTAAAGTAGGTAATATTTTTTTATAGGTTTTACGGCTCTGGGTTCTACAGTCTACTCTAGCCGTATATACATATACCTAGACTCTGCCCAATAATAATTATTATTATTATCTCTATGCCAATAATGCGTCAAATAGGTATGTCTTGCTCATAGAGATAATATTAATATTATCTATAGGCTAATGCTGTATTATCTATATTTTTGTTATTGTGTCAATTTTGACATGTTGTGACGTTTTTAATTTTTTATTTGACGGATCCGGGAATAGATAGAAAATTTTAGGAGCGATGGGTTAGGCTGTTAATTTTATAGTTTTTCTAAATAAAAGAAATGGTTCAGTTACTTTATATTATCGCCAGTCTACACGTGCTACTGTGTCCATTCACAAAAGTCGAGGAAAGTTTCAATATCCAGGCTTCCCACGACATATTGTACCATCGGTTTAACCTATCAGAGGTATAAAAGGTGTTCTAATTTTGGACTCTTGTGTTGCGCTCTCTGGGTGTTAATATTCTATTTTTTTTCCAGTACGATCATAATGAGTTCCCGGGTGTTGTGCCGCGCACTTTCATCGGGCCGCTCGCGATGTCGGCGCTGTCAGCACCTGTCGTCGGGGTGTTGCACTTGTGCGGTATTAATAAATTTTGGATGCAATATGTTGGTACGTATTTATCTAATGCGACTGCGACGATTAATGACAATATCATAAATCTTTCAGTCTTTGTTTTATAAATAAACAAGACATCATTGTATTTTATTACCTAATTGATGCCCGCGACTTTAGCCGTGGTTATGATTTTTTAATCCCCGAAATTAAAATCCTATGCCTCTGGGATATCTGTTTGATTGCCCCAGAACATGATCTTGTGCCAGTTCTGTCCAACAGCTCCGAGCAATTTGCTTGAGATTGTCTGAACACCTAGGGAGGGAGGTTCTTACAACTCTGGATGGATTTAATTATTTCCGATTTTTTTCTGTAGGAATATTCTGAGCATTGCTTTCCATTGTCGGCTGTGTGACCCTGAGCCTTCTCATGAGACCTATAGTTAGCAACCATGTTTCAGATCCACACTGTTTAGGGATTTTCATCTTCAGACACAGGTTTGGATGCGAAGACAACTCAAAGGTGCTCAAATTCCATCCAGCAGAGCATTGAGGCAGAAGTATAAACCAATATTGTTTTACTTGCAGTAAGATTAACATTGGCCCTGTCAGTCATAGCAGCATGGAGTCGCCTACGCAGGGCTCTGCAAAAGCAGTTTGGTCACACATTCTCCTGGTGGTTCAGTGTGATCAGTGTCACACAGTACCACTTTATGTTCTACATGAGCCGTCCACTTCCCAACATTTTAGCTTTGCCTCTTGGTAAGTACATAATAGGTTCGATCCCGGGGCACGCACCTCTAACTTTTCGGAGTTATGTGCGTTTTAAGTATTTAAATATCACTTGCTTTAACGGTGAAGGAAAACATCGTGAGGAAACCTGCATGCCTGAGAGTTCTCCATAACGTTCTCAAAGGTGTGTGAAGTCTGCCAATCCGCTTGGCCAGCGTGGTAGACTATGGCCAAAACCCTTCTCACTCTGAGAGGAGACCCGTGCTCTGTAGTGAGCCGGTAATGGGTTGATCATGATGACATGATGAAGTACATAATAAACCCTTCTCGGAGAGGAGACCTGTACCTTGTAGTGGGCCAGTAATGGGGTTGATAATGATAATGCTGATGAAGTACATAATATTTTTTTTCAATGAAAAGTCAAACATTGTGGCCAATTCTGTTGTACACAATCTCTAAACTAAACTAAATTGACAGGTTTAAAAATAGTGCTATCCTTTACCGCAGGTATCACTGTGAAAGAGATAAGAAAGCCCTGTCATTTTAGTTTAGGTTTAGAGATTGTGTACAACAGAATTGGCCACAATGACTGCTATCTTCCCTGCATTAAGTGCAGTCTAAGATTTACGAGCTAAGATGAGTGTTAATGAAATACATATTGATTTTTTTATAACTGAGTGAATGATCAGCATAATGTAGGTATTTTTGATTTTGCAAGCGAGTGATCAGCTGTTTTGATGTAACTATTACCCATTCTGATGCTGTGTGCTCATGATACCTCTCACTCTGCGCCTCAGATGAAACTTATAATACTGTTTGTTTAAATGTCACACCTTATTTATTAATTTTATTTTATTTTCAGTTCTCTTAGCAATGGAAGGATGGTTGTTGGGAAAACACAAACAATTTATAATAATGTCCGGAGCCTCTATAATCATATTCCGCTCTGAACTAGCCATGTTGTTTGGATTATACCTGATTATAGATTTATATTTCAAGAAAATTGATTTTCAATCGTAAGTTTTGCACGTTTTCTAGTAATAATTGTCAGAAGATTCTGACAATTAGACCAGATGGTCAAGTGTATCTCAGAACATAAATGGTATTCCTCAGTTATAGAAGTAAAAAAATATACTTCTTATTATGAATGAAACCAAGAATTATAAGAAATGAAAAATATATTAGGATGGAAACTATAAGGTGCTCATGCGATCGTTTTGTGATCATCATCAGAAAGAGCATCGCCTGGAGAACAAAATGATGAAATTACTAAATTGAATTATTTTAAGCTTTCTCCCAAGCCATCTGAAAACATCAGGAAACCATCTGATTTGATTCCTTGTTCCAGTGTAATGAAGACGGTAATGCCAGCTGGCGTCGCGCTGGTGGCGCTTACGGTATTAGTGGACTCCATATTCTGGCGCCGCCTGTTGTGGCCCGAAGCCGAAGTTTTCTGGTACAACACCATCCTCAACAAGAGCTCCAACTGGGGTGTATCCTTTATGAAATTCTTATCTTCTAGCTGATGCTCACTACAAGACTTCATGGATTTAGGTTTAAAAAAAGAAGTTTCTTCATGTAAACTTTATCACCCATTTTCATCACTTTGTCTTAAAGTGATGAAAATGGTTGATAAACTAACTAAGAAGGAAAGACTCCTTTAAATTCCTCAGTTCCTTAGTTCCTCAATCGATATTTCCCAAATACCAATTTTCATGGATATACCTTGAGAAATGACTTACCCTCTTTAACTCCCTTGGAGTTTCCAAACTTATAACTTGAAATATTCTTAAAACATCCCCTATTTTATCCCCTTGGGTGTTAAGTAATCGTTTCTTAATGAGTGCCTACATCATAAAAACTACAATAATTATAACCCCAACAGCATACACGGGTGTTAGATCAGTAAGTCATTCAGTCAGAACAAGTATTTGTATGTATAAAAGGTAAAATTATACTCATGTAGCTTTTCATACATCACTATACAATAGTATAAAACAAAGTCGCTTTCTCTGTCCCTATATCCCTATGTGTGCTTAAATCTTTAAAACTATGCAACGAATTTTGACACAGTTTTTTTTAATAGATAGAGTGATTCAAGAGGAAGGTTTATAAGTAGAAAAATTGGACCCGGTAGGTGGCGCTAATAGCGGGCAGGACGATGTCTGCCGGGTCCGCTAGTTTATTATATTTTCTTACATATAGAAATACAGACCTCACCATTTCTCTGGTACTTCTATTCGGCGTTACCGCGCGGCCTCGGCCCCAGCATGGTGCTGTTACCCGTCGGCCTGTATCTGGACAGACGCATCGTCCCCATCGCCGTGCCGGCGCTAGTTTACATACTACTCTTCTCTTTCCTGCCTCACAAGGAACTGCGGTTTATTATCTATGTGTTCCCATTGCTCAACGTTTCTTCGGCCGTCACTTGTTCCTATGTGTAAGTACCTCTCTCTCTGAGTGTATTGTGTTGCTAATTCCTAATTATCGTTGTCAATTTTTTCCTTCTTTCCAGATATATTCGACGGACGAAAGCACCAATCTACGAGTTGCTGTTCTGGGCAATAGTGATGGTTATAGTATGTAATATTGCGTTCACAGTGGCGTTGACTCTGGTCGCCATGACCAACTACCCCGGCGGAGTAGCTATGATTAAGTAAGTCCTATAGTATGCGTCACGAAAGATGAAACAATGAGGTTATCAGTTGCGCTGGGCAGTTAACTGAACGTGTGGCAGACTTAAGATTTTACCATTATCACTAAAATCTGATCTTAGCCTAAGCTAACCTTAATCTAAACCTAAGGGTGCCTATCCACAGAAGCATAGCGGAGTCGGCCGACCAATGACATTAAGAATTGATGTGATAAAATTATCGCGTCATCTGACAATAATCTAATTTAATCTAATAATTGGTCTGCTTAGCATGTCTCTGTTCCACTTCAGTAGGTAGGCGCCCTAAGAGTCGAGATCATATTCGTATGATTTAGCGATACCTCTACTATTACGTGATTAATGGAAAGGGGTTGCGACCAATGCAATGAGGAATACAAATCAGGGATAAGAGAGTATTGATTCAATTTATTATTTTACAGATTTCACAAGTTATTAAAAAGCGAACCTTACGTCAATGTACATATCAGCAACCTGGCGGCGCAGACAGGCGTCACGAGATTCACGCAAATAAACGACCACTGGACTTACAGCAAGAACGAATCCTTACAAGTTGACCAGTTACAACATTTTACACACTTACTCGTTGAAGCCAAGAGTAAATATTCCCCTAATCTTAAAGCATTTTTACAAACACACACGATTTTAGATAGCGTCGAATCGTTTTCGCAAATCACTATGAATTATAAATTTATACCGCCTGTTAAAATTAAAACAAAACCAGCCATATTTATATTAGAAAGAAAGAATTTCAGAGAAGCACCTTACCCCTATGGTGTTATAAACACGCAAACAGATGGAGAATATACAGATACAGAACATAGTCAAGTAAGCTTAGAAGAAAGAGAAATAAATACTATTAATATAAGCGAAGAAGTTATTGACAAAACACCTGAAACAGTGTCAGATATAGAAGAGAAAATAGATGGGTCAGAAGAAGAACTAAATACTAATGGATCCGAAGAAATTATTGACGAACCTGTAGAAATAAACTCTCCTGAACAGATCACAGTAACAGTAGTCAGCGATGTTGATAACGATAGTTCTTCACGCGAAGAACTAGAAGACAATCTAGTTACAACATTTAAGCCTAAAAAGGTTGTCGACGACATAAAATCATTTAATAAACAAGAAAGAAAGAAAAGGGCTATAGCAAAAATAAAATCGGAAACTAGGAAAGAAGTTGTGGCGTCGGCGAAAGAGAAATTAAAGGAAATAATGAAACGACATAAGCATATCGCTGAAGAGCTTGCTGAAGATATCATATCAGAGGATATTAAGACTGAAGTAGTTGAAGAGAAAGATGGTAGGGGGGATATACCTGATGTTGAAATTACACAAAACGATGAAAATCCTGTTGTTGAAGAAGTTAAAGAAACCACTAACACTGACTCTGCAGAAACTATAATTGAGTTGAAAAAAGCAGTTAATAATCAAAACATTAATATAGACTCTATAGTTGAAGAAGTCATAGCTCGATTGTTAGAACGTAAAATATACGATGATAAAACGACACCAGACGACATTAAGGTTGAAGACAGACTGATGATCCAAAGAATTGTGGAAGAAATTCTATCTGAGAGAATGAATTATACAAAAACAGTGGAATATAACCATGGAAAAGAAGTAATATAAATAACTATAGTTCATTGAAACTGGTGATCTCTATTCAACTTATAATTATTGATATACATATATATAACATCTATTAAGTGAGCCTGAGCATCTAGATAGCTCTAGTCTGTATCTAGCCGGGATAAAAAGTAGCCTAGATCACTCATTGTAAAATCCTCTAGCTTATAGGTACAATGAATGATCCAGGCGTCAGCTAGTTTGGAATAAGATGATAGATGCAATAATTCATGTGTGAAAGTGCCAAATAGATTTTATTATCACATTTTGTTAATAAAAAAAGATATTTTATTAAAATTGTCTTTCAATCAACAGAACCTGAGAGTATGACGCGAATGTGGGCGAGGCTCGAAGCTAAAAGCTACTGTTTCATTTTGAATCGTGTTAAGTTATTTTACACACATCAGCATCAGTGCAGTGGCACGGGCCAGGGCAGCAACAATATCTTCTATAAATGCTACTAATATTATAAACGTGAAAGTGTGGATGTTTGGATGTTTGTCTACAACGTCGCAACTACTGAACAGATTTGGCTGAAATTTTGAATGGAGATAGATAATGCCATGACTTAACACATAGGCTACTTTTAGCTATTTCCTACTTTTTATCCTGAAAAATCCACAGTTCCCGCGGGATTTTGAAAGAACCCAAATCTACAGCTACAGCTGCTATAGGTAGATCACTATAGCAAACTATCTTGAAAGTTAGTATAAAGGTTGGAAAAGGGAGCGGGAACGGGAACCAGAAATCCACGATTCTCTCAGGATTTGTGAAAAACCGAAATTCACGCGGGCGAAGCCGCGGACAAAAGCTAGTAATTCTTTATATGCGAAAGTTTGTGACCACAGAGTACATTGAATATAACGGCTATGACGATGTTTGGATGTTCGTTACTCAATCACGCTTCAATAGCTGCATGGAATTTCATGGAATTTGCAAATCTTGGATTTATGATATTTTCATATCCTGGGAAAGCGTTTTTCTTGTGGGACTTTAATGCAACGCCATCTAGCGGAAACAAGTTGGCTACTTTCGTTATAACACAGAGAGCACTTCAGCACTCCCCGGGACGCGACGTATTTCGTCATCGTTACTGAACGCTTTCAGGCGCGTTGACCACTTTATGGGTGAACAAAAATCATGGAACTGGCGTCATCGTAACCGATCGCTTTCCATGAGCTATATGTATATTTTTTTGGGTCAGCAAAAATCGTGAAACTCGCGTCACCGCACCCTTTGGTGACTGCGGATAGAAGTGAAAACTAAGTAATTAACTTGTGAATTGTATCGTCTAGCTATTAGATTATTATTTTTGAATTATTTTTTGTTTGTAAAGAAGTGTCAATGACCAATTTAAACTTTAATCCAGTTTTAACTTCTATCGGCTGTCCCTAAAGCTGCCTCGCTTTTTTTTTCATCGTTTTTATCGTTGTATTTTTCACTGCCATCCTACCGATACTGTACGCCGTATATTCTTTAGGACATAATTAAAAAGACCAAGTTTATTAAATATTATATATATTATATTTATCAAATATTTATATATAATTATATTTAATTCAGTATAAAGAGATCTTACGCTTCACATTATTTGCATTTGTTGAGCGTACGTTTACTTTTAAATGGTATTAAAATTAACTTCCATTGATATAAAATTAACTAATATTATACCTATATAAAATTAGTGAAACATATTACAGTGAGGAAGAAAATGGTGTTATTGCTGTTGTACACGTAATCTTAAGCTAAATTGACAAAATCAAAATCTAATGCTAAAAAAGATAGCACTATTTTTAGATCTGTTACATTACGAGATTATGGTGTAACAGAATAAGTACAAACGGGTGGGTAGTAAAAAAAATACCTGACTTTATCCATATTCAAAACTTTGTTTACATAAAAATAAGTACTTGGACACATTAATGACTATATTTTCGTTTTGTATCACACTTTTTAAAAACATTTAAACAGACCAGTCTTACTTAGAAAAACAATACTTTTATCAATTAAATACTTAAAACTTAAATGTTTAAAAATTGTACTTAAAAAAAATGCTCAACTATGATCAACATACTAGTAGTTACATCAGAATCAATTTAGATTTTGAATGGTACTCAAATTATTATTATCATTCAACAATCTTTATAATACAGGAACGTATCTCGTTTACTTTGTATTTTATAATCATTTGATTACAATTACAATATTAATATAAGGCATTAATTAGAGTCTAGACAGGAAGAGTGCATATTATGCACTGAAAGTCGATTGCAAAATTGCAGTTCTGATATAACTGCAATTTTGCAGTCGGCTCGCTGTCCGTCCGACCAGACACTTACAATCACAGTCGCTTTCCACACAAGACTAACGGGGTGTCCTACGTCAACGACAAACGCGAGAACGCGACATATTAATACAACGCAAAACACGTGAGAACGCGACATAATACAACGCAAAACACGTGAGAACGCGACATAATACAACGCAACAAACGTGAGAACGCGACATAATAAAACGCAACAAACGCGAGAACGCGACATATAATACAACGCGACAAATGTGAGAACGCAACATAATACAACGCAACAAACGTGAGAACGCGACATATAATACAACGCGACAAATGTGAGAACGCAACATAATACAACGCAACAAACGCGAGAACGCGACATAATACGACGCGCCGCGGAAATATCAAACAGTAGCTGAGCCTTCACGTGACCTACGTTGTCGCGTGGATAAGTTTGTCATTTTCTATGGAACCGTATAGCATCGCGTCACGTTTGTCGTTCACCTAGGACAACACGTAATTAATTTATTCCAGCTCCAACAGAATCTTCCAGTCGAACCGTCCCGAGCTGGAGTTGATGGAGGGGGGGCACGGCGGTGACACCACCTCCCAGGGCTTCTCGCGCACGGCGCCCAGCGCGCAGTACGGCACCCGCAGTAAATGTTTGCTGACCTGGTACGGAGGGTAGTCGGATCTCTCCTGGCCGAATCGTTTGAGCGCTATGACCGTCGAGTCTAATGTGGAGGCGTGGCCGACGAAGATTATGTTACCACCTTGAAATAAAAGAAGAAGAAATATTAGAGGGAATATTTCGTCATCGTCGTCTCCAATGTATAACCCCCGGCACGTAAGTCGAGCGGTGACCTTCAAGTGCGCGCAGCGTCGTACGAGTGAGCGGGACACAATACGATTGGAGAGCCAATCAGCGCTTAAGAGGGATCCGCGAGAGCTAATCAGTGCTTCCGAACGATACGCACGCCCTCCCCGCGACCCCCTCACACCCCGAGATACCTCATTTTCGACTTCTACGTATTGAAGGTCACCGCTCGACTTATTTGCCGTGACTTATATCCGTAGTCGTCCGCTTGTGTCCAGAGATACATTGTATTTAATTAATAATAAATAAATAATAATAATTCGACACCTAAATAAATGTAACCGTATTGGTTATACATGGAAATAGATAGCTCTAAAAGCCAATAATTCTAATCACTTCGTCTAATATATTGAGATGGTGATATTGAAAAACAACCCGGTCGCGTGGATTGTTAGCTCTTCTCGGACCAGTTGCGCAAACATGCTACCCACGAGAAAATTATGTCTACTCATTTTCTTGTCTTTGTCTTTATGTTTTTGAAAAATTTCTCGCTCGTAGCATGCAACAGTGCGCATTTGGAACTCTCGTAGTTTTAGTTTTTTAAGTTCTCGTAAGTAATCATCACCATTGCCTCACTTATATGTACTTGTAAAATTGACGTTCAAAAAGTGTACAAGTGTACCAATTTAGAAGTTTCATTTGACTTTGAAAAAAAAAAAAATTTTTTTTCATCAGTCACAGAACACGATCTTGTGCCACTTGTGTCCACAGTGTTATTGTACTTAATCAATAATATAATCATTCGACACCTTAATAAATACGTATTTATACCATTCAATTAAATTAGGAGATACATGCCCTGTTTCACCACCTGATAAGTGTTGGATAGCTTATTCACAACTTTTGTCATTGTCACTTGACATAAAGTAAGAGAGTGACAAAACTTACATGTAGGCTATCCGACACTTATCAGATGGTGGTGAAACAGGCCCTACTAAATCTTAAAGATATCAGATTAAAAAAAAAATACATGCCTTCCTCTTCAGTATCTCTGACCGCCGATTGTATTACCAGTTCGTTTCTTTTGTAGAAATCGTCTACACTCTCTGTCGATGTAATGTCCAAATCCACGAACGGTTTATATCTGCAATAAGATTTATTTAAATTATTACTAGCATCTGCCCGCGGCTTCGCCCGCGTGAATTTCGTTTTTAAACAAATCCCGAGTGAATCGTGGATTTCCGGTTCCCGTTCCCGCTCCCTTTTCCAACCTTTATACCAACTATCAAGGAAGTTCGCTATAGTAATCTACCTATAGCTGTAGATATAGATTTCGGGTTTTTCGAAATCCCGCGGGAACTGTGGATTTTTCCAGGATAAAAAGTAGCCTATGTTTTAAGTCAGGGCATAATCAAAACTTCAGCCAAATCGGTTCAGTAGTTGCGACGTTATAGAGTAACAAACATCCAAACATCTAAACATCCAAACATCCACACTTTCACATTTATAATATATTAGTAGGATTTTGCCGTCAAACAAATACCACACCGTAGCGGAGTACGAGTAACTCATTAATATAATACAAGTGACGGCAAATAAGTCTAACGTTGACCTTCAATGCGCAGAAGTCGAAAATGAGGTATCTCGGGGTGTGAGGGGGTCGCGGGGAGGGCGTGGGGATCGTTCGTAAGCACTGATTAGCTCTCGCGGATGCCTCGTAAGCACTGATTGGCTCTCCAATCGTATTATGTCCCGCTCACTCATACGACGCTGCGCCCACTTGAAGGTCAGCGCTCGGCTTACGTGCCGGAAGTTATATCAACCTCTAGATCAGTGTTTCCCAAACATTATTCTGCTACGGCCCGGTAATTTTCACACTGTACCTTCGTGACCCACTTAATGCTTGATGAGCTAATATTGACGTAATCTTGACGACAAGATAAACTAAAATCTATCAATGGTCTTGTGTTAAATTTATCATTGAGTGCTGTGTCAGTTGACAGTTCAGTTAACGAGTCGACATCTGAATCTAATTAGTTTCAGAATCAAACTTGAATATAAAGTGCGGGTGCGCGCCGCTTACCGCTTACTAATATTTATGATGCGTCGATCGATAGTTGTAGGTAATATTTTTAAAATAAGGCGGGAATGTCGCGACCCGGTATTTTATTTTGATGACCCGGTACCGGGTCGCGACTCGGCTAATCGGAGACGCTGTTCTAGATGTTTGGTACTCACTCCAAGTCCACAGTGTAGCCGGCCTTGTGCAGTTCGGCGGGCGTCATGAACGGAGCCAGTCCGTTCGCCATGTGCCACCCTTTGTACTCGAACAAACCCGGCTCTACTCTTATTTTCACCGATGGATCAGCTTGGAGACCTAAAAAATTGGAGACTACATTGGAGACTACTACTAAATTGGAGACCTGAAAAATTGGACCTAGGAGTAAATTTAGAACTTTTCCCATGATGCCTGGAATCTGGATACACAATAGGTATTAAATACAGCTTTATAGCTAGCAGGAAGTGGTGTGCGGTTTGGACGCTTCGCCCGCCAACCCGCATCGGAGCAGCGTGGTGGATCTAAGTTCTAAATCCCTCTCTTCTATGAGAGGAGGCCTTTGCCCAGCTGTGGGACGTCAAAAGAGGCTGTAGTAGGTGGTGGTGTATGAGTGTCTCACCCAGCAGGAAGTGGTGCGCAGTTTGGACGCTGCGCCCGCCAACCCGCATTGGAGCAGCGTGGCAGGTCTAAGCTCTAAATCCCTCTCTTTTATGACAGAGGAGGGACGTTGACAAGGCTGTAGTGGTGGTGGTGGTGTATGAGTGTCTCACCCAGCAGGAAGTGGTGCGCGGTCTGCACGCAGCGCAGCGCCGCGGACGCGTACACGTGGCGCACGGACGCGTGCGCGAGGCGCAGCCCCTCGCCCACCAGGAAGGCCTGCAGCTGCCCCACGCGCGTCAGCGGCGAGTCGCGCGAGTACGACTCCGCACCTCCTGCTCTAACCACAGGGAATACACTCCAAACTACCGCTCCCATTTATTGTATCAAAAAAAAAAAAACATTTTTTTTTGGCTAATTAATCTTTAATAAAATTAAAAAAAAATTGCGTGTATCCGTTGCACACGTGCGGAAGAAATGAAACTTGTTTGGTTTAGACGATCATATATAATTCTATATAAATTATTTATCATTAAAGAAAATTACTCGGCAGCCATGAAAAAAAATTAAAAACAAAAGGAAAGAATTTTTAAGATTTAAGAGATTTAGATTTAAGAGGATAATATAGTGGATAATGTTAGATAGATACCTGTAATAACTTCCTAATTATGTAACTTTAAAACTTTATGAAATTGTTGTCCGTAAAATGTTAAATATTGTGGCCAATTCTGTTGTACACAATCTCTAAACCTAAACTAAAATGACAGGTCTAAATTTATTCCTATCTCTTTCACAGTGCTCACTGCAGAAAAAGATAGCAATAGATTTAGGCCTGTCATTTTAGTTTAGGTTTAGAGATTGTGTACAACAAAATTAGCCACATTGTATGCCTTTTAGAGGTAGATTGTTCCTACTAAATTCAATCGTTTTAAGATCTTATTGTGTAACAGTCAAACGATTGTATGATTTAATTACAATCATAATTAATGATATGAACCTATCACATCACATATCACTATTGAAATGTTGTCAACCTCTAACATTATCGTTAGTAAAATAATGCGGTTGACAGCAACATAGACAACATTATTTTACAGAATGGCATTTTGGAACGTCAGTTTACTGCATCGAATTAAAAGTCCCCGAGTATCACTCACCTATCAGGCACGGTGAGGGGCATGTTGAGGTCCTTCCTCACGTACGCGCCGTTCTCGTCGAAGCAGAACGGCACCCACGAGCCGTACGTGAGGTCGACGCGCTCGCCGTGCCGCAGCGCGAACATCCAGCGGCGAGGCTTGTCCGACCCGTTCGTGAGGGGCTCACTCTCCTGACACAAGTACAGGGTACAGCGGGGACCGCTATCGAAAACTTAGCGCTATTATTATTATACTACCTAACCACGATCCAATAAAAATAACCATTTGTCTTATACTTGTTTACTACTACGGGTTGTTACGTTCCCTCAAATATGGTTGAGCGAAGCAATGGCTGGATCATGCGTCATGCTCGTGAACGGGTGCCGCCGTCGGAAATGGGGCTACTTTTGTCTGCCCTTTTTAACATGTGTAGAATTGTAAGCACCATTCCGAACCAGTGGTAGATTCATTTGTCGATTCAAAAGCACTTGTAAAAGTTTATCTGAATAAAAAATATGTCTTACGGCCTGTTTCACCACCTTCTGATAAGTGTCGGATAGCCTAAACGTAAGTTTTGTCACTTTCTTACTTACAAAATTTGTAGATAGCTATCCGATACTTATCAGAAGGTGGTGAAACAGGCCATTAGACTTGCCTTTACACAAGTTTAAGAACTCTATTAAAAGTATGCTCATAAAAAAAGCTTATTATACAATTGAAGATTATATAAACGATAAAAAAGCTTGGATTTAACTCGTTCCAGCAATGCGCGAGACGGCATTTCAATCATGTACATTAATAATAATAATTGTTATAATGTTATTTTTAAAAAGAGCAACCGCCGAGTTTCTTGCAGGTTCTTCTCGGCTGGAACTGCATTCCGAACCAGTGGTAGATTCAATTGACGATTCAAAAGTACTTGTAAAAGTTTATTTGAATAAAAAACTTTTCTATTCTATTTCTATTCTATTCTACTAGTACTAGTGGTTTAGTATTTGTCAAACTGGCAATGTTCAGCGTGCAAACCGCGGCGACAACATTAGGTATTTACCCAACGTTTGTTGAGCTAGCGTCAGATTGCGAAGTTTTAAAATATACAGGAAATATTTTAATTTCTTTAGCGTTGTTTTTTTGTGTAATGTTGTCAGTACATAATTATTACTATTAAAAACTGTATACATGATTTAAACTTTTGGCAAACTTTTATTTTATTTTTTATTTATTTATAACTAGCTTCAGCCTGCGACTTCGCCCGCGTGAATTTAGATTTTAAACAAATCCCGAGGGAATCGTGGATTTCCGGTTCCCGTTCCCGCTCCCTTTCCTAACCTTTATACCTATTATCAAGGAAGTTCGCTATAGTAATCTACCTATAGTTATAGCTATACATTTCGGGCTTTTCAAAATCCCGTGGGAACTGTGCATTTTTCCAGGATAAAAAGTAGCCTATGTGTTAATCCAGGGAATAATCTATCTGCATTCCAAATTTCAGCCAAATCCATCCAGTAGTTTTTGCTCCAGTAGTTTTTGCGTGATTGAGTAACAAATATCCAAACATCCACACTTTCACATTTATAATATTAGTAGGATTTACAAAATTATCACTCGAATGCTCTTCGAATAGTCGATTGATTTTTTAAATAATGAAGCAATTTACGAGCAAGTTGGCTGCAAAAATATAATTACTTTATTAGAAGCTTCGGCGTAGGCGTCGCCACTTCCTGGATTTGAATTGTGTTTCCGAACAGCGCTGCCTCCTGTAACACAAACATATTAAGTCAAAAATATGCTCATGTATTGAAGATTAAAATAAGTCAAAAATATGCTCCTGTATTGAAGATTAAAATAAGTCAATAATATGCTCCTGTATTGAAGATTAAAATAAGTCAATAATATGCTCCTGTATTGAAGATTAAAATAAGTCAATAATATGCTCCTGTATTGAAGATTAAAATAAGTCAATAATATGCTCCTGTATTGAAGATTAAAATAAGTCAAAAATATGCTCCTGTATTGAAGATTAAAATAAGTCAAAAATATGCTCCGGTATTGAAGATTAAAATAAGTCAAAAATATGCTCCTGTATTGAAGATTAAAATAAGTCAAAAATATGCTCCTGTATTGAAGATTAAAATAAGTCAAAAATATGCTCCTGTATTGAAGAATAAAAGTTTTCGCACTTTTATAAGTTACAACGCATTATATCTGCAACGTATTATAGATGTAATTTTTCTGATAGAGGCGAAAATATCTTCACCCGCGCGTTATCGGTCGATCCGGCGTCTAGACGGCTTTCGCTGATATGACTATGACCGCGATGGTACGAGTTTCTTGTTGTATTTTAAAGCGTAGACTTTGAGGCAAGCGACTCCTATCTCTCCGTACTCTCTGCTCTCCATACATCTTTATATATAAACTAGCGGACCTGGCAGACGTCATCCTGCCCGGTGACATAACGACATCAACGCCACCTACCGAGACCTACCTACCCGGTAATCCGTAATTGTGTTTTAGAACCATCCAGAAACCCATTGATAAAAATGAAAAATGTGATAAATGAAGAACCGCTCGACCGATTTTGGGCAAACTTTACATAAACCATCTACTAAATAGTCCGAACAAAGCCTAAAAATTTGGTTTGGATAGGTGAGCCCGTTCTTGAGTTATAACATTACAACGAAAAGTGGCATTGATTTTTATATATATAGATTTTTTGCGTGTTCGTTATTTTTCTGTTCCTAAACCTTTAATCGATTTTGACCTCCTTGATTCGACCTTGATGCCTCTCAAGTGTCGCGTATTCCAGTCGCATACCTCGGAAGTCTGCCTCAATGTAACGCAACAAGTCCTGTCTTCCATTAGTGTTTACAATCATTTTAGTGGGCGTGATAACTCCTCTCTGCGCTAACGCATATCATCGATGTAACTTATAAAAGTGTTCTTACTGCACGTCGCATTGCGAAGTGCGACGGCAACGTACTGGGTAACTTTTAAAGGCCGTTTACACGGTTGTCTAAAGCCGCATACCTTTCGTGGCACGGCGAAAATCGACTGTCTAAATGGCAATTCGGCCAGGCCGCAAGTGACTAAAATCGCCAGTTCCAAAATCAGGCGACTTGGCCGTGCGGTGGTGACTAAAATCGACCGTGCAAATGCACAGTCGCTTTCTAAATTTTTTCCCTTTTTCTTGGATTTAATTTCTTACGCCTAATTCACACGAGAGATTTTTTAACGGACGTTAAAAAAGCGTCCAAATGGAACAAAATATGTATTCCCAAGTATATGTTCACACGTCAGCGTTTTTTTAACGCAACGTGTTCTCAGCGCTCGGCGTTGGGCGTTAAATGCAAACTTCTTACTATATTCAGAATGAGCGTTAAAAAAACGCCAACGGCGGGTTTTTTACGCAACGTTTTTTTTACGCTCGTACGAATTAGGCCTTAGTGTGCGTCCTGAGTGAGGGCGCAGCGCAGGCGGAGTGAACGGCGCACTATCCAACTGTTCCACACCTTTGAAGTTGTCCGCAGTGCGAGCGGGCGCGCACTTGCCCGCGTGCTCTAAGGACAAGTACGATGCGTATCCGCTCCGCAATCCGCCATACGCGGTGCGCCGTCACTCAGGACTCTTAAATTCTTGATTAATGGCTTGTCGAACAATTCCAATACCAGTACAAACATCGGCACGTACGTCGAACGCTGAACGAAACGTGGAGGGGTTAGCTGCGCATGGGTACTGTCGCCTACGTAATACAATGTCGCTAATTCTGTTGTACACAATCTCTAAACCTAAACTAAATTGACAGGTTTAAAAATAGTGCTATCCCCTTCAGCAGGGAGGATTGTGAAAGAGACAGGAGTATATTTAGACCTGTCATTTTAGTTTAGATTTAGAGATTGTGTACAACAGAATCGGCCACAATCATTGCTTTAATTATTTAATAGTACCTATTTAATTTAGCTATTAATTGTGCCTGCCTTCTCAAAATAGTATTTTTTCTAGGCATATTCACTGTTCAACGTCACAAACAAAGTTAATAAAAAACAAATTAACAAACTCAATCTTAACAAAATATAACAACAAAAATTAACCACAATAACAATACAATTAAGAACGCGACTGTACACTGGACGTGCGCGGGGCGTCCTAGTTAACCCCTCCTCTTTCCTTCAGCGTTCGATGTACGTGCCGATGTTTATATGCTGCGCGACTGTTCTGTTTTATATTTGGATGCAAAATGAACAAGTTGCCTGCTATTTTCATCGTCCATGTAAATGATGTGGCCATTGGATCTTTAATAAGCGATGCGACTAGTGACTAGCCGCACGACTTTAGTCACCCGTGTAAACGGCCCATTACGTGCTCGTTTAAGGGTCTGTTTCACCACCTTCTGATAAGTGTCGGATAGCCTAAACGTAAGTTTTGTCACTATCTTTATGTCAAGTGACAAAGAAAAAAGTTGTGAAGAAGCTATCCGACACTTATCAGAAGGTGGTGAAACAGGTACTTAGAGTCCCAACCACTCACCCTGAGTGACAGTGAGCACATTCTCGGTTTTGTTGAGAGTGACCGCCGTCCAGAATTTGTTCCAAGCTCTGTACGTCTCTTCGGATTTCTCGTAGGCGAGTTTGGCCGCGTCCTCGTGGGGGTACGATGGTATGTCCGCTTCGGTGTTGGAGTCCGACTCGGACTTAGAGTCCGCACCTTGGAAATAATACCAGTTTTAAGCTACACACACATCAATTACGTCACTGCCAAGTCACCAATCGGTTACGTCAAGAAATATAGTAATAAGCCTCAAACAACTGTCAAAAGTTGTAGTCACTCTCATAATAATCATCACAATCATTATCAAATTATTATCGAACCACGGGTCTCCTCTTAGAAAAAGAAGGGTTTATGCCATAGTTAACCACGCTGCCCAAATGCAACGGGCCAGTCAAGTTTTTGACTGGCCCGTTGGCGTGGTTGGCAGTGACCCTGCCTTCCGCTCCAGGGTCGTGGGTTCGATTCCCGTCCCGAGTCTGGGTGTATTTATAATATGTATGTATTATTAAAATATATATGTATTTATATGTAAATATGTCTATCAGTCGGCTGTTACCTATAACACAGGCATTAAGTTGCCTACTTTAGGAAGAGACGACCGTGTGTGTATGTGTGAGTATTTATTTATTTATTTATTTAAGTCGGTAGACTTCACACGCCTTTGAGAACATAATGGAGAACTCTCAGGCGTACATGTTTCCTCACGATGTTTTCCTTCACCGTTAAAGCCAGTGTTATTTACAATGAAAACAAAATTACTTTGCTATAATCCGCTAACAGTGTTGTCCGCTAACAGTGCTATAATCCGTTAACACTGTTAGCGGATTATAGCAAAGTAATTTTGTTTTCATTGTATATCATGGAATTCCACAAAGTAACACCTGCTTCTATTCAACCAGTTATTTTACACGGAAGCCTATAATAAATGAGCACTGTTTAAGACCCTTTCAATCTAAGATAATGTGGCCAATTCTGTTGTACACATTCTCTAAATCTAAACTAAAATGACAGGTCTAAATCGATTGCTATCTCTTTCACAATGCTCCCCGCAGAAAAGGATAGCACTATTTTTAAACCTGTCAATTTAGTTTAAGTTTAGAGATTGTGTACAACAGAATTAGCCACAGTGTACCAACTAATTGGAACCATTATACGAAATTAGAAATACTAAAAGCACATTTACCTCAATTATGAACAGGATCTATAGACGCCGTACACGATATTACAAACATTAAAATAAGACCACGTCCAAATTTTTGTTCCATTTTTTAAAACCTGTACAAAGACTTCTAATCAAATACTCGTAAAGTTTATAAATTCTTCTATGTCGGGAAGTAATAGTTTGTGAATGCTGTTATGTGAGGCACTAGATAACAACTGCCCTCAATAAAGGATATTGCATTTTGCATCTATTTAAATATAGGTTGTACTTTCGATCCTTGCAATTTATGGTACCGTTTATTGTTTACCGAGATGCGATTGCGGGGAACTTAAGTAGGTATGTGCTAGAACCTTTTTCAGACCATTTATCATCCATTACTTATCAGTAGTAACGAATTATTACTAAATTTATTACTAACTAGAAAATGCCCGCGGCTTCGCCCGCGTGAATTTCGGTTTTGCACAAATTCCGAGGGAAGCGTGGATTTCCGGTTCCCGTTCCTGCTCCCTTTTGCAACCTTTATACCTACTTTCAAGGAAGTTTGCTATAGTAATCTACCTATAGCTGTAGCTATAGATTTCGGTTTTTTCAAAATCCCGTGGGAACTCTTTGATTTTTCGAGATAAAAAGTAGCCTATGTTTTAAGTCAGGGCATAATTTTTCTCCATTCAAAATTTCAGCCAAATCGGTTCAGCAGTTACAGCGTGATTGAGTAACAAACATCCATCCACACTTTCACATTTATAATATTATAAGTAGGAGGATTATTGGCTCAACGACTTCGTGACATGTCAAACTCCACCCATTACACTATTGTTGTGCCCACTTCTAAAGCCCAAACTATATACGATACACTTAAGCCCAAATTAGACGGTGCCCAGTTCATCGTTCATTTTTGCGATGAACGATATACGATACACTTAAGCCCAAATTAGACGGTGCCCAGTTCATCGTTCATTTTTGCGATGAACGATATACGATACACTTAAGCCCAAATTAGACGGTGCCCAGTTCATCGTTCATTTTTGCGATGAACGATGCACGATATACAATATAATACATACGCGGAGGCAAAATAGCCTGTGAATAATGAACGGTCGGTGTTTCGATGGTTCGGAACTGTAATTGAAAAAAAATATTTTTTTTTTACAATTACAGTTCTGTTTAACCCCCCAAAACTATTAAGTATTGCATAAAAAATGTTTTTTTTTTTGTAAAAACGTTTTTTTTTTTCACATTTTTTTATAGTATCTTATCAGTAATCATCAGTCCTATCACCTGGTTTCGTTTCCGAGAGCGTTCCCCATACACCCTGTGTCTGTGCACTTACCACTGGGCGTCTTGAGGGAGATAGCGCGATGCAAGGTCCACGCGTCGGAGTCGGGCGTGCGACGCGTGAACACGCCCGGCAGGTGACCGCTCACACCTGCGAACATACCACCAGTCACCACCACCACTCTGCATTCCCATGGAATTGGGCATACTTTTCTTTTTTATTCATCTACTAGTGAATCCCGCAGACTTCGTCCTGCCCGGTGGTGACATACCGACATCAGCATCACCTACCGAGACCCGGTAGGTTACCTGTACCTACCCGGTAATTGTGTGTTCGAACCATCCAGGAACCCATTAAAATATACACACAAAATTTCATCCAAATTGATCCAGTCGTTTAGGAGGAGTTAGGTGACAAACACACGTACAGAAGAATAATACTATATGTAGGTACGGGTGAGAGAGTTTACCGTATCCACGCGACAGGATGTTTGACAGTTACGAAACCCGTGAACATTTTGTATGGAAAATATTTTTAAAAATCCCTTAGGAACTCTTTAATTTTCCGGGATAAAAAGTACCCTATGTCCTTTTCCAAGGCCTTGTCTACCTCTACACCAAATTTCGTCCAAATCGGTAAAGCCGTTCTTGAGTTATGAATAGTGTAACTAACACGACTACCTTTTATATATATATATATATATATATATATATAGATTACAGCCCCCGCGCACTAGGCCACTAGTGGCGACGATTAGTGCCCGCCACAAGAGATTTTTCATACGTTTTCTTGTGGCTCGAGCGCGGCCACTCGAGCGCTCAGTGTGCGGTGGTACCATATAAAATGTATGAAAAATCTCTCCCGCGACTTGTGGCCGGCCACTAGTCGTCGCCACTGTGGCCCAGTGTGCAGGGGCTGTAAGTTAGTCCTTGACTGCGATCTTACTTGGTGGTAAGGGATGAAGTCAAACATGGAGGCGGGCTAACTTGGAAGAGTATGGCAGTTTTTACTAAACCTAACCCCCTGAATCGTAAGCACTTGTCGTAATCGTAAGTCCTAAGCACTTGTAAAAGTTTATCTGAATAAAAAATATGTCTTAGACTTGCCTTTACACAAGTTTAAGAACTCTATTAAAAGTATGCTCATAAAAAAGCTTATTATACAATTGAAGATTATATAAACGATAAAAAAGCTTGGATTTAACTCGTTCCAGCAATGCGCGAGACGGCATTTCAATCATGTACCTACATTAATAATAATAATTGTTATAATGTTATTTTTAAAAAAGAGCAACCGCCGAGTTTCTTGCAGGTTCTTCTCGGCTGGAACTGCATTCCGAACCTGTGGTAGATTCAATTGACGATTCAAAAGTACTTGTAAAAGTTTATTTGAATAAAAAACTTTTCTATTCTATTTTATTCTATTCTATCCGTTTCTACGTGGTGAGCGCTGTGGTCTGTTCAGTGAGAGGTCCCAGGTTTAATTTCCGACAGGGGCAATTTGGGAATTTTTAATTTCTAAATTGTCTCTGGTCTGATTTGGTCTGGTGGGAGGCTTCACCCGTGGCCAGTTACCAACTTACCACCCTACCGGAAAAGCCGTGCCGCCAACCAATAGCGTTCCGGTACTATCGTACCACGTAAGAACCGATTCATGCAGGAGCATGAGTTTAGTAAAAACTGCCACACCTCATAAAGGTTCATCATCATCATCATCATGATCAACCCATTACCGGCTCACTACAGAGCACGGGTCTCCTCTCAGAGTGAGAAGGGTTTTGGCCATAGTCTACCACGCTGGCCAAGCGGATTGGCAGACTTCACACACCTTTGAGAACGTTATGAAGAACTCTCAGGCATGCAGGTTTCCTCACGATGTTTTCCTTCACCGTTAAAGCAAGTGATATTTAAATACTTAAAACGCACATAACTCCGAAAAGTTAGAGGTGCGTGCCCCGGGATCGAACCCACGACCTCCGATTAGAAGTCGGTTGTTCTAACCACTAGGCTATCACAGCTGCTGCAGCAGCACATAAAGGTTAGCCCGCTTCTATCTTAGACTGTATCGTCGTACGATCAGGTGAGATCGCAAATGGAATTGCAGATGAAAAAGAATTGATATGATAAAACAAAGTAATTACGCCGGATTTGTCTGTCTCTGTTCGCTAACCGCAAAAACTATTGTAGGGATTTTTATACAGTTTTTATGGAAAGACTTGAGAAGTTTTTCTTGTACTTATCTCCTAACAACTTCAGATTCACCTCAAGGGCGTCGCCAGCCGATGGCCAAGGGGGGGGCAAGTTGATGATATTATAGTATGGGAAAAGTACAAAGTATTGTTGGTACAGTCCAGCTTTTGAAGCTGTTTACGAGCTCTTAATTTATTTTCGAATTAGAATTTTTCATTGACCTCGTTTCCATTTGCGCTAGGTTTAATTTACATACTTAATGCAAAATATAGCATATCTATATTTTTTCAAATCTCTAGGGGGGGGCAGCTGCCCCCCCCTGCCCCTACCTGGCGACGCCCATGATTCACCTGGCAGGTATTTGAAACCGGCAGAATCACCTGGCAAATTTTTTCTATGCGTAAAACTGTATATGTATTGAAATGTATTCAAACGCCGCGCGCCGGTTCGATATACCAGCAATAATATCGCAAAGCGGAAAACGTATGAAATGACGTAACAACTATAACAAATATGTAGCTATTATTGTTTACAGCTATCTTCTTATCATTTCAAACTCAATTAAGGACTTATGATATTCTCTGTGTTTTGAGGATTGCTTTTTTGTGTAATGGCAAATCTTTAAAAATGGAATTCTTTCGGAATCTTAGAATAACTAACCTATAAATAGATTTACTGCTATCTATCTGCCAAAGTCCTTTTACTTTTCAACATATATAAACATAGATACGTACTGTGATGATATAAAATTGATAAGAACTAACCTCTACCACTACTCTAGCGGCACGCTATGATGGCCGGTTTGACGTTTGTCCGCTCATGAAGTTCCGTATTAATTGATAACGACTTTGAAGGAAATAATTGTATTACTTTATTGACGATAGTGATGTGCAGAGATTCATAAATTTTATCGAATGTAGTTTTAGGTTTAGGACTCAAAATTTATTTATTAAATTGATTTCTTAAATGTATACAAGTGTAGAAAAATCAGTTTGCACCATTTAAGGGGTGAATGTACTTGTGAATATGAACAATTTTCACTATGTGGACAAACCTCTGAAATCGCAAAAAAATATCAATAAATTTTTAAAAATGGAATCTAATACGATCGTCACATAGGATCGCTGGCTAGCACAACTACTACCTCCGGCAAACTCGCGTCAATGCTCAATGCAAAACAAAGCAGTTTCGAATTGACGTTGCTTCGAAAAGTATAAACTGTCAGTGCAATGCGATTGTGATATAGTTTTGACCTGGCTTTGGATTTCAAATATTGATACTGCATTACTGTTGACCCTTGCTCGTTAATTTGGACTCTGTTCAAGCCCTTTGTTGTGGATTTCGTCGATATGACCGAACGTACGCAGAGAACTGTTCTAAATAGTCAGACACGTGAGTTCGTAATACGCCTTCGTAACTATTTCGATCGTGAAGCTCAAAATGGAGGGCCAATTTTACCTATAACGTCAGTGGTTGAACGCGTAGCTGATGCGCTTAATATTGGACAACGAACTGTTAGACGGATAACTAAAAAAAAATATGGCGAGACTGGCACAGAAGAAAATAAACTTCACACACCAAAAAAGAGAAAACGAGCAAAACCAGTCGTAGGCATCGATAGCTTTGATGCCGATGCTATCCGAAGACATGTTTACGGCTACTATTTACAGAAGGAGTATCCAACAAGAAAAAAGTTGGTGCATTCACTGAAGGAAGCTGGATTATTCTTCGGTGGGGAAAGTTCTTTAACGAAGATTTTGAAGACCATTGGATTTCGATACAAAAAATGTAACAAACGCAAAATATTGATGGAAAGATTTGATATAGCGATGGCAAGGTATACTTTTTTACGGCAAGTGAAAGAAATCAAAAATTGGCAAAATGTTGTGTTCTTGGATGAAACATGGCTTAATGCTAACCATACTGTAGGCCGTTCTTGGAACGATGACACAGCAGCATCTACTTCCAAAGTTCCTGTAGGAAAAGGATCGCGACTTATAATTTGTCACGCCGGAACCATCAACGGGTTTGTCGAAGGTTCTCTCATGGCTTTTGCGTCAAAAACCACTGGAGACTATCATGAAGACATGAATGGAGAAAAGTTTACTGAATGGTTTACCTCAATGTTGTGTAGCCTCCCTGAACCATCTATTATAATTATGGACAACGCCCCATACCACTCGATGCAAATTGACAAGCCACCTGCCCAATCCCAAAAGAAAGCTGATATCGTCGCATGGCTTCGTAAAAATGGCGTAGATGCAAACATGAATATGTTAAAAGCGGAATTAGTACGTCTTTTAAAAGAAAACAAACCAACCAAGATCCGATACGTCATTGACGAAATAGCATTAGAACATGGGCACAGAGTTATACGGTTACCGCCTTACCATTGTGAGTATAATGCGATTGAGTTGGTGTGGGCTCAAATTAAGGGATATGCTGCAAGACACAATACAGAACCCCCATTTACCACAAAAAAAATGCTAAAATTATTAGAAGAAGCTTGTGAACATGTGACTAAAGGAGACTGGGAAAAGGTTGTGAATAGAACTGTTAAATTAATAAGGGAAGATTATGAAAGAGATGTGAAAATAGATAATATTATAGAAAACGAACATATAATTATTAATGTATGTGATGATAGCAGTGACGACAGTGAAAATAGTAGTATGGACGAATCTGATTAATTATGGCCTTTTGTGGCACCTTTTTTGGTATCTTTTGTATTCATATGTTTCTTGTGTGCATATAAAGTATGTATATTCATTTTCGTTCAAATATTCAGTTCGTTCAAATAAATTAAATAAACATATACATTTTTGTTTTATTAAACCTATTTAATCAGGTACAAAAACAAAACTTAATTGTTTTTTGTTCGAGAATAAATTGACATTCCACATCACTATTGTAATGTGTCAAACCGGCCATCATAGCGTGCCGCTAGTGTAATGCCTGTCACTCGAAAACATTTCACTACCGCACTCATAATCGACAAGTTTACCTCAGGTAAATCGTACGCGGTATTTCTGATAAATAAATAACGAACGTTTGAGTATTATCAATCCTAGTGTTGCCATTGGTAAATTTTTAAATTAAAATAAATTGGTAAATTTTAAACTTTTATTTACGAAATTGCTTCGATTTTTAATGCTCGTTGTCCCTTGAATTTTGTTTTGAATGTATTAAATTAATGTGACAAATGTCCTATTTAAAAGTTATTGTCATTTATTTACTTAATTCATACATAATAGAAACACATAAAATACAAAACAAAACAAACATAATATTGAAAAAAAAAAACCATCAAAAACCAGACTGTGTTAAAAACTATACAGACTGTGTTAATAGATTTAGACGAAACGATAGACACCTCATCTAAGAAAAATAAGCCAATCCTTGGCTCAATAAAATGCAATGGCTTCATTCAATACTTTAGCCCTTTATAAATATTATCTGATCGCCTTACCGGTAAGCCAAGACGTGCCGTGCACCCAGCCGTCAGGTGAACTGTCGAACTGCTTCTCTTCAATGTAAATATAATCCCCGAGCACGAGTTCGAGCTCGTCGCTCGCTACCGGCGTGTAGCTTTGCGTCACCCGGTACACCTGCTCATAGAGTAATATTGTTAGCGAACTATTAAGATGAAGGTAGTACGGCCTAAGGGTTGGGGCATACTAGCAGAGTCGAAGCGCATCGAAGCGTCAGCAAAATTATTTTGCAGCATATTGGTATAAGCCGCGGCACGTAACTCGAGCACTGACCTTCAAGTGCGCGCAGCGTCGTACGAGTGAGCGGGACACAGTACGATTGGAGAGCCAATCAGCGCTTATGAGGGATCCGCGAGAGCTAATCAGGGTTTACGAACGATCCCCACACCTTCCCCGCGACCCCCTCGCCACCCGCAATACCTTATTTTCGACTTCTGCGCATTGAAGGTCAGCGCTCGAGTTTCGTGCCGCTGTTTATACCTATCTCGACAAAATAAGGCACGAGCTCGTACGAATGCGCGCGCACCATTACGCGTTAGCCGCACGCATTCACTCGTCTTTTTTATCTGATAGAAATAATTTCTATCAGATAAAAATGTCTTTTTATGTCTTGTTTTGTAGAGATAGGTAACAATATACCGTAAAATGTTTTTGTTGACGCTTCGATGCGCTTCGACTCTGTGCTAGTATCTCCCGACCCTAATACAACGGTATGGCCAAATATGTCGGTATGAGGGATGTGTGGTCTAGCTGCCGAAATTGCTTTCATCAGTCAATTGGTTAAGCAAATCGATAACTGGGTCAAACGTCGTCATAACATCAAAGCAAGCCACCCTGCGTTGCAGATTTTGACAAAAAAAAACGTTCTCTGACGTCAAAGCAATACGCCAGCGTGAGTAGCAGACTTTGTCTCAATCACAGCTTACCTGATGGTTAGAGAAGCGAGGATCTCGAGAGTAGAGCCGCAGCTCCCAGTCAGGATGCAGTGGCTCCGTGAGATCCAGTTCATCCACCAGCGCCTTGAGAGCTTCGTACGCGCTCACGTCGAAGCGATACGCCAGCGTGAGTAGCAGACTTTGTCTCAATCACAGCTTACCTGATGGTTAGAGAAGCGAGGATCTCGAGAGTACAGCCGCAGCTCCCAGTCAGGATGCAGTGGCTCCGTGAGATCCAGTTCATCCACCAGCGCCTTGAGAGCTTCGTACGCGCTCACGTCGAAGCGATACGCCAGCGTGAGATGCAAGGACTTCGTTTGCGCTTCGGCGTTTAACGCTGAATGTCAAATAACGTAGGGTTATCTTTTTAGATTATGTGTAATTTATAAATATAATTTAATAATTAAAACCGTTATCGCTAAAGTCTAAAGTTTAGGTAAACTCAAAACTGTAAAAAAAAATCAACACGTAAGTTGAAGACTGAAGTCGGGTATGAGGACGAAACCGACGCGACGCGCAAAGCCTGCATAACTTTAAGATAAGTAACAAACAAAAATTATTATTTTTATAAAGTTCTTTGTTTTTCTTTTTTAAAGTTTTATGTGAACTGTTAGGCATGCGCATGCGGGTCGATCTTTTCTATGAACTAGCATAATGTATTGTGAATAGATACCTATTGTAGATACATATGAATAACAATGGTTAATTATTATTTACAGATTTTTAAAGTAGTTATGCTAGTTTGTTGTATGTTTGTTTAGTCTCTATAAACCTAGAGTTATTAGCCAAGCTGTCAAAAAAATGTAAATAAGTACTTACATTAAATTAAAAAAAGAATCATTAGAAAATTCTGCATAATAAATAAAATTATATAGCAAATAGATATGATTAAATTAATCATGCATTGTACTGCTTCAAGTACTAGTTGTAATAAACTAAGTGAATCCTTACATGTATTATTAGATATTTCTTCTGTTACTATGCCACCTTGTAACCTTTGGTTAGTATCCACCTCACCACCCACTGTGTAAACAATACATTTTTATTATATTTTAACAGATTATATTAAGGGCCTGTTTCACCACCTTCTAATAATAAGTGTTGGATAGCCTAAACATAAGTTTTGTCACTTTCTTACTTTATGTCAAGTGGCAAAGACAAAACATGTGAATAGTTATCCAACATTTATCATGCGGTGGTGAAACAGGCCCTTAATCTAATACAAGTCTTAATTAGTAGCTAATCTCAATGATTAAATCTGTAGAAAAGCATAAACAAAACAGGTGTTTCTTAAATTTATTATGTCTGTCTGTTTGTCGAGACTCCAGGCTTATCTTCGAAACAGATTTTGAGTGAACTTTCACAGGCATCTTGAGGGTTATAGAAAGAGTGATCTTGGCTACTTTTTATCGCCGAAAATCAAAGAACTTACTCTAAAGAGTAAACAATCTCTCAACTGAACTAATTTTATTGATAGCTCTTGAAAGTTTTGTAGTCCTTTTTACAGTTAAAGGGAAAGCACTAAGACTTGTTATCTTATATGTAACCAATGACATCAATAATTTTGTTAATTTCCTGAAATAATATTAATATAATTTATTATAATCTATATTCTACTTAACTAAATATGAAATAATAAATTATAAAATTACTCTTACCCATTGTTGATACTTGTGTGGCATAGTGTAATGCAATTTTCTGCAAATAGTCAGAATGCTCTTCAGAAATGAACAGGCCCATGAAGTTCTGTGATATGTAAGACTCCAATTTCAATTCTGTTTCAGGAGGCGGCCCAACAACCTCCACTGTTTGTTTGATTGATTTTGCCAGTTGCAAGGACACATTGTCTTTTGCCTGTCGACAATTTAAAAAAAAATATTTAGTGTAGTTGTTATTATTTTGGAGTTTTGTATCCATCGCCATCATGTAATAAAAACTATTGCAGGTTTCAAAACTTCAAATGTCAATTAAGTGTAAGCCTATTAAATTGTTCACATTGCTGTTCTGCTTTGAAATATTTATCCTTGTTCTGGTTTGAAATATTAACTTTGATCCATGTGCCAAATACTACTTCATTATCTATCTATAATAATAAAAGAAGCTTGTCCTGACTGACTGACTGATCATCAACTCACAGCCTAAACCACTGAAGCTAGAAACTTGAAATTTTCACAGTAGCTTTCTTTTATGACGTACACTAAGAAAGGATTATTGCAAATTCCACACTTAAGGGGGTTAAATAGGGGAAGAAAGTTTGTATGGAAGTCTGTCATTTTTCAATTTATATCCATGAAAATTGGTATTTAGGTTTTCAGTTAAAAATAAAGAGTTACATGTTTATGAAATTTTGGAAAACTACCACCAAGTGGGTTAAATAGGGGATGAAAGTTTGTATGAAGGTCCATCATTTTTAAAGATATATCAATGAAAATTGGTATTTGTATTGTCGGTTAAAAATAAAGAATTATATGTTTCAGGAATTTTGGAAATTCCACCAAAAGTGAGATTTATAAGAATCCAAGTGGACGAAGTCGATGGCATCTGCTAGTTTTCTTATAAAGTAGTTTGCCCAGTATAAATTTTAAGGCTGTCTCGTTATTACTGGCATCGAATAGCTTTAAAAAGAAAATTCATATTCTTGTTTATAAGTCCATATTGATCGAGTCCTGTGATATATGACAATTTGTGAAGTGAAGTAAAAATAATTTAAATAAATAAAATAGCCTTTTATTTCAGAGTATATTATGTTTGTCAAATTTTCATTATAAAAATTCTTAAGCACTGAGTGCCTTACGGCAAAGGCCTCCTCCAGCTCTCTCCAGTGCATGCGGTCCTGTGCCACCCTTCTCCAGAATGGAGCAGCTGTAAGTTTCAACTCATCCTCGCAAGTAGCAAATTGAATAAAGGAGTATAGTTACTGTTGGATCTTTGCTCAATGAATCGGTATAGCGTAACAGATTTTTTTAACACATTAAAGGTGTGTTAAAAACCGCACAGTTATTAAGACCAACAGTAGAGGTCACTGTGGAGAACTAGCTTGAGATTACATGCTGAAATCATTATAAGGATCCTTACCTTAAAAAACGGCACAAGGGTAATATGAGGTGGGAAATTGTGTGCACCGTTCCACCCTGTAGCTAATGACTTTTCCCAGAAGCCCTGCAGCTGGGCCAGCAGTCGCCCAGTGGGATTGGCATACAATATGTACTCTCTAGGTTGCTCTGCATCTATGTAGGCATCGTTAACATGCGTGAGGAGCCAGTCTGATGCTAACTGGACACTACGGTTACCTGTCGCCGCTAAAGCTTTCAGGCTGAACAGAAAATATTTTTTTAAAATACACTTTAGTTAGTTTTTACACATTAAACCTAAAAAGTTAAAAAGACAAAAATCACGCTCTTCTTCCAGAGAACTTACAAGAATGGAGTTTTTATAAGAAACAAATAGGACCTCAGTAAAAATTAACAAAGTGCATGGTTGCTGTTAGCTATTACTATAATGTAATAAGTTAAAATTAGCAGTTTATCTCATTTAACCTATCTATTTATCTAAATTACATTTAGATTGTATCGTAATATCGTAACAATTCTTGTGTAGATATAGTGAACTTTTTGATTTATACAAATTATTTTTTATCGTTCGCAAACTGAATTCTTGATAGTAAATTATCCAACAATCTAAAATGTTTACCTTTAAGTACAAAATATTTTTTTTTAAGATTAGGAAACTGTACTTACGCTCGGTTTTTAGGGAACCCCATTTGTAATAGTATCTCAAGAGGTGTCGCATCCTGTTGTTTGGATACTTTACTAGATGTTGAAATTTTTCGTGGTGGAAGATTAGCCATATTTACAAGTTTTAACAATCTACATTTATTAAAAGTTTTAGAAAACAAATACATATATTACGTTGTCTTTCTTTAGAACTTTGTGATTTAAAGCCACATTTAAAGCCTAACCAGGGTGCGTAAACTTAGTATAAAAAACAGGGAAATGCTTTGTGTACTATACTGTAAATTTACATAGTGCACTCAACTGCAAGTCTGTTAGTAATTCAACAAGTATTTTTAATTTAGCAGAATTATAATCATGTAGTTCATAATTCTTAATGCAGAGGGGACTAGTATTGCGTACGTTTTGAAAAGTCTTCGCTAGATGGCGTCGACTCATTTTGAGAAAATTACCAGTTCAAAAATAAAACTACTAAATTGGTAACTTTAAAAAAGTAAACAAAGTCTGATTTTTAATTCGGTGGAATTCTGACAGTTGCCATTTAAAAATAGAATGAATTATTCTAGAGTTAATTGTATGAAAAACAGGGTTAACACACGAAGTTCGATTTTACCCCAAGCTAAAGTACCTGAAGTATCTAACCAGGCATTTGCCATATTATGTCTACACTCTACATGAGGCAATTGATTTTTATTTATATGTCAGTTTTGAATTTATTATCTTTTTTGTGGGAACAGTTTTATCTCTGCTAATATTAAGAAACGTCAGAATTCCACGGAATTAAAATCAGAGTATAATTAGTTTTTAAATAATTATAATTAAGAAAAACTAGTAAAATGAAGTAAATATTAATGTTATCAATAATTTTTTCTTAGAATTTTATTTAAGATGTTTTTAAAATCTTATTCTTATATAGATCGACCAGAATCTCATGAAAAATAGGGAAATTAAATTTTGTAGTAAGCAACACTAGGTTAACTCGGCTGCCCTAGTGATAAACAAAGTAATTACATTCAAAACACTTTACCTGGGATCGTTTCACGAAACGAAAAATCAAGCAACTGCATTTTAAATACAAAAACAAAGTAATCAACATCCAATTACTTTATTTTTGTGTTGTGCTTGTTGTTTACTTGGTTTTTGCATTTATATTCCGGGTTAGTGAGTGCAGTTACTTTGTTTGGGCAATTTAAATATCAGTAAACGGTTTAAGTTACTTGAAATATTAAACTGTGGTAAAAAACTACTCGACATAAAACCTTTGCGTGCCGACCCCCTCCGCACCGTCAATAGCGGCAGGACCGTCGCACTTGAAATTTGACACGCGCCACTTGACACTCGACTCGATCATAACGTATTTTTTACGACTTACACAAACAAAGCTCTACAATGTTTATATTTTCAGAACGCTAATGAAATAAACTAGCTGACTAACACAAAATAAATACGTTTTGATTATATTTCAAGCGGAAATATGAGCTTGTTCTTAGAAGAATTGAAAAATTAACTACTTTTGTAGAAAAGATGGAATATATTAGCTACCGAATGTCATTTTCACTAAAAAACATTTTTTTATTAGATTATGCATATAATTCCCTAAACAAATTGGTAATTTTTATAAATATTGTAAATATAAAACTACAACTATTTGAAAACGCAAAAAATTCGCGACGGAAGCAATTCGCGCGGGCTGACTAACGGTTTTTTCGAAACGGTCCTGTGTCATAATTATAAGATATATCTTAGCAAATTTTCGTTTGAAATATCAGTAATTTACATATATTGAATATCACGACAAAACTGTATCGTATTATCGCAAAAAAAAATCACAAAAAAAATCATGGAAAATGGAAAGTCGGAAAAATTATAGGTTTTACTTTTTTTTTGTATTCGAATTATTCAAAAACTAAAGCATAGATTCGTGTACGGTTTCTTTTAAATATAAGAAAGATGTATAAAGAATTGAGAACATACCCATTTTTTAACTTCTTCGAAGGATTTCACAAACAAAAGACACTCGAAAGTCAACATGTGGTCGAGACCGCCGACAGCGCACGAGACCCGAAACTCGAATGGTGTTCACGGAATGAGTATTGTTTTATTATGTTGGCAATTTTGTTGAGTGGAAAGGTTTATTCGTTCTCATTCTTTTAGTATACGATACAAACCATTCTGATATTAATAATTTAAACTATAAGGTCGAAACTAGGACAACATAGTCTTGTCGCACCGGTCCGACAGCCGGCCCTGAGGGAGACATTTGTCCGTCGGATATGTACGACAATCCGGCACTCAAGAGTTAATGCAAAAAGTCAATTTCACAAAAAATGTCAGTTACTTTGTTTATCGCTAGGGCAGCTGTAGTGTTGCTAACCTTGGAATTTCATTTCCCTATTTTTCATGAGATTCTGGTCGATCTATACTTGTCTTAATTAGTAGGAATTATTTCTTTAAATCAGGCAACACTGACACTGACGAGTGATGACCACGTGATCACTGAAAATGAAAAATGTCAAGAAAATTCAAAATGTCTGCCGACGTGCCATTTTGGTTAACGTAGATATTTTTTGGATTAAATTCTAAATTGTTGTGTGAACTCGTCGTTGAGTTGAGCTTTAGTTCCTTGAGGTTAAGTTTATTACAGTGATATTCGTGCAACGGAGAAAAGACTCATGTGTTAAGAGATAAGACTCTTTATATTTTAGTGTATTTTTATTTGAGACAGGACTCTTTGTATTCTTTATAGTTACTGATTAGTGTATTTTAAATTTACTACTGCTTAGTTAATGCATAGAAAAAATAAATAATTTTTTGAAATAACGTTGTTTTATTTCATAAATTAATCCAAATTGACCTTTATTAGGATATGTAGTACGTATATATATATATGTAGGTACTGTACCTACGTATTTATATAAGTAGGTAGGTATGTATAGATTCAACGTTAGTTTCAAATCTCGACTCCAGAGGCGCAAGCGATGCATTTCCAATTTTAGGCATAGAGTTTGGTCTCTATTTCATATATAGACAAAGTACTCTGTGAGCCTAACTAGAGTTAAAGTGATTTCAGCCCCCTGATTGTGTAACTTTTGACGATGAAATGGTATTCATTTGATGGCCTAAGACCATTAAAGTAAAATATACCTTGAGCGTATTGATTTAAAGTTACAAATTCAGTACAACTAATTTCAACATGGAGCGTTATGGATCGTATAGTACACACCTAAACGTATAAGAATGGATAGACGAAATTGAGCTCTATTTCAATGATTTTATGGTTTATTTTACTTTGATGCCTAAGGCCATCAAATGAATACCATTTCATCGTCAAAAGTTACACAATCAGGGGGCAGATTTAAAGTCACACAGGTGACAGGCCACAGCCAAAGAATATAGATTATAGGTACTAGTCTCTACGAGAGTACACCACAGATCACTAATATACTAGTCTCTAAGAGAGTACACACACTCTGGTCACAGCAGTGTTGCCAGTGGCAGATAGTCAAATGTAACATCAGACAGCTCAAAAAGTAACATTTTCATGAGAAAAGTAACATTATCTCATTTTATCTGGAAAACGCATCGACGTCATACCCTGTAGACACCTCATGTTTATTTTAATTCTACTGAAACAATTCTGGCAACTAGCTGAAGTATGAAGGCGCGGGGAATCGCGTTCTGATTGGCCCGACCAAGGTCAGTACTTACCTAGGTTGCGAAAAGTACACGGACTAGGGATGGGACACGTTTGATTAAAACACGATAAGTAGATAATTACCTACCAAACATATTGTATGAATGTTATTTTATATTTTGTATTACAGATTTCTAACCAAACCTAGCCTACCTGTAAACTTTTTAAGTACCTACATAATTATTTTAGAGTTCTACATAGATACATATTATATTACAAAATATGAAATTTTAAAAACAGAGAAATATTAAAAAACTTTAGAGGTGTCAAGGGACACCCGGATGGAACTTCGTTCTATCCGGGTTGTATTGTATAGTTATTATTTTTTATTATATTAGGTAGGGGTAGAGGTAGGGGTAGGGGTGAAGGTAGGTAGGTAGGGGTAGGCGTAGGGGTTGTGGTAGAGGTAGGTTGAGGTAGGGGTAGAGATAGGGGTAGGGGTAGAGGTAGGGGTAAGGGTAGGGGCAGAGGTAGAGGTAGGTAGGTAGAAGTAGGGGTAGTGGTAGGGGTAGGGGTAGAGGTAGGGGTAGAGGTAGGGGTAGAGGTAGGGGTAGAGGTAGGTAAGTAGGGGTAGGCGTAGGGGTTGTGGTAGAGGTAGGTTGAGGTAGGGGTAGAGATAGGGGTAGAGGTAGAGGTAGGGGTAGGGGCAGAAGTAGATGTAGGTAGGTAGAAGTAGGGGTAGTGGTAGGGGTAGTGGTAGGGGTAGTGGTAGAGGTAGGGATAGAGGTAGGAGTAGGGGTAGTGGTAGAGGAGGGATAAAGGTAGGTAGGTAGAGGCCTACCTCTACCCCTAGGTAGAGGTAGGGGTAGGGGTAGGGGCAGAAGTAGAGGTAGGTAGGTAGAAGTAGGGGTAGTGGTAGGGGTAAGGGTAGTGGTAGAGGTGTAACGATAGAGGTAGAGGTAGTTAGGTAGAGGTAGGGGTAGAGGTAGGGGTAGAGGTAGAGGTAGGGGTAGAGGTAGCGGTAGAGGTAGGGGTAGGGGTAGGTGTAGTGGTAGGTAGGTAGAGGTAGGTAGGTAGAGGTTGAGGTAGGGGTAGGGGTAGAGGTAGGGTTTTTTTTTTTTTATTTTTTTTTTGTAAAGAATCCTTTGACATTGTCAAAGCCTGTGTGAATCATTACGTCATTTTATATATTTTTTTATAGTTATCAGTATTTGAAAGGGATGAGGTGTTTGTTGCGTGCGTTTACATGTAGGGACGACTTACTTTGTCAAATAGTTGTTTATATCTTTTATGTTATATGTCAATGTTATTATTTTTATTGCCTTCCTGTATACGTCTATCCTCTGCAAAAGTTGTATAATCTTACTTATATAATTTTGCAGCTATCTTTTGTCTTTCGACCATTTCTTCTACGTTCCACTAATATACATATTATCACGTAATTAAGTTTACTTATTCCTATTTACAACTGTTTTAATTATTTTTGTACTATGTTTTAAAAACTCCCCACGTTCCTTATTACTCTGAATTATTTTAGCTATATTTTCTTCTGTTACTGGAGTACTCAGCGATTGCTCCATGTTATATCTTTGCAAGTTAAACACTGGACATTCAAGCAAGATGTGCATCACTGATTCGGACGTGTCAGGGTCACAGATACAAGATGGATTCTCCTTACACTTGAATCTAGCCAAGTATTCGGAGAAGCCACCATGCCCAGTGAACATCTGTGTAGTGATGCTGTCCAAGTCGATCTTGCGTATTATCCTGTGTGCCTCGATTGCGTCTGGGAAGAACGTCTTGGTTATTTTTGCCGTTTGTCCAGATTTATATCTCTGATTCCATTCGTCAAGGGATTCCTTACGTATTTGGCCCTTGACAAATGAAACCGGACACATGTCATAGTCGGGGCTTTTCTTCAAATGTAGCGCAGCATTTTTTGCCAGCTGATCAGCACGTTCATTACCCATGTGACCCGCATGGGCTTTTATCCAAAATAAAGAAACAACTTTGCCCTGAGTAAAAGCCCGTTCCAGGTTCTTACGGGCCTCAACTGCTAAGGGATGGTAGGAGCCATGATTTACTATAGTCTCCAGCGCAGATCTGGAGTCGCTATAAATCCCAAAGCACGTCTCTGTACCATTTATGATCTCCCTCCCAGAGGTAGGGTTAGGGGTAAGGGTAGGTGTAGGGGTAGGGTTAGAGGTAGGGGTAGAGGTAGGGGTAGGGGTAGAGGTAGGTGTAGGGGTAGGGTTAGAGGTAGGGGTAGAGGTAGTGGTAGGGGAAGAGGTAGGTAGGTAGAGGTAGGGGTAGGGTTAGGTGTAGTGGTAGGTAGGTAGAGGTAGGTAGGTAGAGGTAGAGGTAGGGGTAAGGGTAGGTGTAGGGGTAGGGGTAAGGGTAGGTGTAGGGGTAGGGTTAGAGGTAGGGGTAGAGGTAGGGGTAGTTTTAGAGGTAGAGGTAGAGGTAGAGGTAGGGATAGCGGTAGAGGTAGTGGTAGGGGTAGGGGAAGACGTAGGTAGGTAGAGGTAGGGGTAGGGTTAGGGGTAGGGGTAGGCGTAGGATTAGGGGTACCCCTACCTCTACCCCTACCCCTACCCTTACACCTACTATCCCTACCTCTACCTCTACTTCTACGTCTACCTACCTCTACCTACCTAAATGAAAATAACTGGCTTGCTTTCTTTATTATACTATAGCAAAATATATATAACTATAGCAAAAAGTGTCGTTACAACTTTTTCTCTTAATTTTTCCGTCTAAAAAAAAATTCGCTCTATGGCTTTGATACATATAAAGTTTTGTTCATATTATCGACAATAGAATAGAATTAATGGTGAACATCACTATCGTTCAGACGCTAAATAATAAAACGAGAGAAATACTTACGAGACGAATGTGAATAAAAGAGATGCAATCAGCAATGATAACTCGAGTAGAGCGCAAGCTCCGCCTCCTTTGAACTAGACCAGCATAAGATGAACCCCGATATAAATTATTTCAATTTATGATTATTTTGGTAAAATTAGTTTTACTGACTCACCGATGAAATGTTATGCCGTCTTTGTTTAAACTCGATGTTGGAGTACTTTTACCACACATCTTACAGAACAGGAAGGCATCGTTGTATTTTTTGTCACTATATTTCATTCGCCAAAGCGGACGTGTTTACGGCGCTCAGAACTGGTCGAAACTAATTCGGAATTTTCGAGCAGCCACTTATATAATACGAAGAAAACTCAACTATTACCATCACCACGTGCCTGTTTTGTTCAGTCTATATGGGTATGTCGTCGATGGGAAAACGAAACTAACATACTCATGCCACTCTAAACAAAAATTAAAAAAAAAATCTGTCCTAATCTAACTAATATAATTATGTATCTCCATCATAACAAAGTTTAGTCAGAGAGAATAAAACATACAAACGAAAATAATACTTTTAAATTTTAAAATACAAAACAAAGTCAACTTTCTGCATGTTCTATAGATCGACCAGAATCTCATGAAAAATAGGGAAATTAAATTTTGTAGTAAGCAACACTAGGTTAACTCGGCTGCCCTAGTGATAAACAAAGTATGTAATTACATTCAGAACACCTTACCTGGGATCGTTTCACGAAACGAAAAATCATGCAACTGCATTTTAAATACAAAAACAAAGTAATCAACATCCAATTACTTTGTTTTAGTGTTGTGCTTGTTTACTTGATTTTTGCATTTATATTCCGGGTTAATGAGTGCAGTTACTTTGTTTGGGCAATTTAAATTTCAGTAAACGGTTCAAGTTATTTGAAATATTAAACTGTGGTAAAAAGCTACTCGACATAAAACTTTTGTTAATGCCAAAAGTCAATTTCACAAAAAAAATGTCAGTTACTTTGTTTATCGCTAGGGCAGCTGTAGTGTTGCTAACCTTGGAATTTCATTTCCCTATTTTTCATGAGATTCTGGTTGATCTATAATTACATTCAGAACACCTTACCTGGGATCGTTTCACGAAACGAAAAATCATGCAACTGCATTTTAAATACAAAAACAAAGTAATCAACATCCAATTACTTTGTTTTAGTGTTGTGCTTGTTGTTTACTTGATTTTTGCATTTATATTCCGGGTTAGTGAGTTCAGTTACATTGTTTGGGCAATTTAAATTTCAGTAAACGGTTCAAGTTATTTGAAATACTAAACTGTGATAAAAAACTACTCGACATAAAACTTTTGTTAATGCAAAAGTCAATTTCACAAAAAATGTCAGTTACTTTGTTTATCGCTAGGGCAGCCGTAGTGTTGCTAACCTTGGAATTTCATTTCCCTATTTTTCATGAGATTCTGGTCGATCTTTACCTACATCGATGATGTTGACACCACAGACCGTGCCACAGACATTATTATCTCTATGGCCACAGACCACGAAACATAAGGCCGGAACCACACTTACGTGTCGTGGCGTGTCGTGACGCGCCAGAAGTCTATCGGTTTCATACATTTAGTATGGTTAGAGACACACTTGTAGGGCGTGTCGTTTTTACTAAATGTATGAAACCGGCGCATCACGACACGCCACGACACATAAGTGTGCCGGCAGCCTAAGTTGACTCCACGTTGACACTGACAGATACACTGCCCACTAAAGTGGAGATATCAAGATATTGTAATATATACTCTAAATAGATGTCAAGTTTACAGCTGTCTGTGGTCACAAGATTTTTAATGACACGAGACGATGACACGTGACGTGCTAGTGATGTAACTATCGATATTTTGACTGTGAGGATCTATAGGGACACAATATGCGTGTTTAAATATGTGGACCATACTCTAATATTACATTATGCGAAAGTGTGTCTTTCTGTCTTTTACCTTTTCAGGGCCCATCCGATTTGGACGAAATTTTGTACACAGACAGCTTGCATCCCGGGAACCGATATCTAAGGCTACTTTTGTCTTGCAGTATCAAAGCGTTCCTACAAGATTAATAAAATAAAAACCTAAGCTCACGTGAATGAAGTCTCGGGCATCATCTTGTTAGGAAATACAAGAATAATATGTTTCATATTATAGTATATTTTTAACCGACTTCAAAAAAGGAGGTTGTATGTATGTATATATGTATGTATATAAGTATGTTTGCGATTATCTCCGCAACTAATGAACCGATTTTGATGATTTTTTCACTATCATAATCTACATACTTTCAGAAAGGTTTTAGTGTACACATCGAAAAATATACATATATATATATATATATATATATATATATATATATATATATATAAAAACACAAAATATACATATCCTTCTAGAACCTTTGTTGTGCCTTCTAGAACTGAAATAAAATCGAGTCTTTTTGGAGTCGATGAACTTTATAAACGGTGTTTCGAAAATACGATCATACAAGCTATTTTTAAGAAAAAATAAACCAACTTCGGTCCAGCAATCTCAGAGGAACCGCGGTGCACTAGTTAAAAATATTAGTGACATGTGGGTACATTTATGCGTGTAACATCGCACATAAGAATGGTAACTAGGTGTGTTATACATATACTAAAACCTTCCTGAAAGTACTATGTCGATTACAATAGTGAATTGTTTTGTCTCCAAATACAAAATATTAAACCTATGTATATTAATAGGTAGTAATATTATACTTCGTGCAATTTGCACATTGCACACGTTGCACATTGCACGAAGAACCGATGGACGTTGGGGTCCCAAGGTGCTTGAATGGCGACCTCGCACCAGCAAACGAAGCGTAGGTAGGCCCCCCCACTCGATGGACAGACGATCTCAAGCGAGTCGCTGGTAGCCGCTGGAATCAGGCGGCACAAGATCGTGTGCTGTGGCGATCCTTGCAAGAGACCTATGTCCAGCAGTGGACGTCCATTGTTTGAAACGAACGAACGAACGAACGAATATTATACACTTACTAAATTTCTTTGAACATTAATGTTTATACGTCACTCCGTTAATGTGCGAATGGAAACTTCATTGGCGGAATTTTCTTCTGCATTACAGACATCCATTGGTAACGGTTCTCTTGCCTTAAATTAAAAAAATCAGACGTGGTAGAACATTTTTCACGTTTCGCTTCAGCGTTTTTCATACACCAATAACAGCTTTTAGGGTAAAACTTTTAAAACGTGCCGCCTTGATATGGGTTATGGGATGGGGGGAGGGAGAGGGTAAATCATCCAGTGTTGAGGTTAGAATTGATTTTCGTTGTTTTCTTGAAAACGATGAATTACCTTATTATAAGAGTGTTAGCATTATACTCGTGGACCAAACGTCTATCACTAATGACTATTTTATCTCTGAATTCGTGCCAAAGACTATTAAGTCCAACCCTAGTATTTGCATGTATTTTGCACCTTCACACTAGCATGAAATTATGGTATTATTACAAATATTTGATATTATTATAATTACCAATGTGTCTATATGCGGCAAAAATAATAGCGTTTGCTTTTAAGCGCCTCCATTTTAAATTGTTTTTGGGCACAAATCAATTAAGTGTGAAGTGTTTTGAACAAATATGACTATGTTTCTGCGATGTCCAATATTGCGGTCTTATTCTTTGTGCCCATTCATTTCTTATTTTTGGGTTCTTTGGAAATCTGTAACAAATAAAAATTTAGCGATCATGATACAACAATCTAGCACGCGGAAATACACGTAAGTATTCATTGTGTGTAGTGGCTACGGAATCTAATGTTCAAAAATTAAAAAAAAAACCGACATTCACCATTTTTTTATCCATCTTGGATCTTGGATTTGCATGGTGTTATTCTACTAGTCAAGCCCTTTCATTTGATACCCATATTAACGGAGTTGTAAATAATAAATAATCTACCATTTTGTAGCGGCGGCCATCTTGCAGCGATTTTCATCAAAATAGCTGACAACACTTTCGACTAATTCACCTTTCAAACAAAAAAACCGCGTTCAAATCGGTTCACCCGTTTTAGCGCTACAGAGGAACAGACAGACAGACAGACAGACAGACACACACACATACACACACACACACAACACACACACACAGACACATCAAACTTATAACACCCCGTCGTTTTTGCGTCGGAGGTTAAAAATTTTATCGCACGTAATCGATAATATGCAATTTTAGTACATCACTATGCTAAAAAACATAACCTTTATTAGTCAACAGAAAATATTTAAAAAATAGGCAAAAATGGGTGTAGAATTGAACACGATGATGGTTTCCAAAAACTACAAATAACGTTACATAATTTTAGATTATATTTACATACAAAACTATCAAAACTCACCGATGAAATGATAATATTTCTTTAAAATTTTCTTTTCGGCCCCTATAGGAATTACATTCTTTCACAGCACAGGACAATAAAATAAAACTACGGAAAATTTATCAAAAATAACTTAAGATCAAACATTTATAAATTTTTGGAAGAAGAACACCAAAATAATAAACATTTATCAGCCTCGTGATTGATGTTTTTGGAAAATTATGATGCGACTAAATAAGGACTAAATTCAATTATGACACATCCAAAAACAATATAGTAATGATGATTTATGAGACATACCTATTTAATTTGGTAGGATTAAATTTATTAAAATATAACAAATAAGTCCATTTGACAATCAATTTAGTGACACGGTTAGAAATAATAAAAAGCAAGTGCGATTCGGTGTTTCATTTACACCTAGACAGGAGTCATTTAGGTTAGGTGAGTACAATAACTGTACCTCAAGTTAATTTTTAGCTTCAGATCTCTAGTTAATAGATCAACGGTGGAGATGGAAGTTCAAAGAAAAATCAGCCAAGCGCGAGTCGGGCCTCGCTCTTTCAGGGTTCCGTACATAATTATGAACAATATAATATTTTGGGTCTAAGAAATATTTAATTTCCGAGCTAGACATCGCAACAAACCGTGAAAGAAAAACCCAAAAAAATGTTCGTTTATTTTGGTCACAGCTTTTAAACTATTTAATAAATCGTTGTTTTCAGTATTTGTTGTTTAAATAGAGCATGTAGTACATAATATACTGAAATATCATATTCCCAACTAGTTTAATTTTTGAGATAGCCCCCGTCACAAAAATGGTCTAAAACTGACAAATTTGATGGCCCCCCATTCCCTTATTTTTTGAGATAAAAATTAAAAAAATATATATTTGTACTCTACTTAATGAGCTCTAAACAATGATACCCCACAAGCTAGGGTAAAGAAAAATTTTTTTTTCCGGCTCCTTTTTCATGTATGGGAGCCCCCCTGAAAAATAATTTAATTCAATTTCTAATTCAATATTTGATTTTGGGTTAACGTTTTACACTAAATACCATTTCAGGTTTGTAACTGATTTCGTCTGCGAGCTAGAGACCTGTGACCGGCGGACAGACGGACAGACAGACAGACAGACAGACAGCCGAGTGACATTAATAGGGCTCCGTTTTTACCCTTCGGGTACGGAACCCTAAAAAACGCGAGTGATTAGTAGGTACCATGGTAGGTACTACTACTACCTAGTACCTACCTAGGTAGGTAGGTACGCCGCGCCAAAGGTGTCTGGAGTTGTATTCTCACCAAGAAGGATAAAGTCAAACACTGGAGAATGAAAAGCAAACAAAACGATAAAGCATAGAAGGCCTTGAATAAGTCTGAATATTTTTAACCCCCGACGCAAAAGCGACGGGGTGTTATAAGTTTGACGTGTGTGTGTGTGTGTGTGTGTCTATCTGTTCCACCGTAGCACTCAAACGGGTGAACCGATTGGAAAGCGGTTTTTTTGTTTGAAAGGTGAATTAATTGGAAGTGTTCTAAGCTATGTTTGATGAAAATTGGTCCAAGACGGCCACCGACACAAAATGGCGGATAACATATTTTTTTACAACTCCCTCAATATAGGTATCAAATGAAAAGGTTTGACTAATAGAATAGCATTATGCAAACCCTAGATGGACGCCATCCACCATAAAATGGCGAATGTCGGGGGTTTTTTTAAATTTTTAATTTATACTTGTTTGTTTCGTTCTCACCTACTTAAGTAGAGTGTGTGAGGTATAGAAAGAGAGAGACTAGAGACAAAAGATAAATGACCTTTACTATACCCGAATAACTAATTCCGCGGAATTCTGACGTTTCGTAATGTTACCAGAGATAAAACAATTGCCACAAAAAAGGTAAATAATTCAAAATTTATGCAAATACAAATCAACTGCCGCATGTAGATATGACAAATGCCTGACAGACACTTCATGGTGATAATGTCATGCAACATCCATTTTTGAATAATTTTTTTCAATGTGCTTCTTTTGTTTTCTATTGCTGTTAGTGTGCACTTTCTAGTTTCCACTCTTGGTGTTTTCTTTTTTAAGGCGAAACGAGTAATATTATTACTCGTCATATGGCTTTTTATGATGACAGGGAATTAAAGTAGTTTGGGGTAAAATCGTACTTCGTAGATGTTAACCCTGTTTTCCATACAAATAACTCATCTGTAAATGACAATGACAGCTGTCAGAATTCCGTGGAATTAGTCATACGGGTATACACTACAATGTTTTAGGCACAGTTTCCAGTGTTTACGTACCTATAGTATAAAGTTATAAGTATAACCTTCTTGATTTTCACGCGTGACGCGTCAATCCAAAAACAAGTGCGCCAACACAACGAACAAAATCTTGGATGCGTTCCGTTTCACGATTATTTTTTGTTCTTGCTTACTGGAAAAAAAAAATTTTTTTATAATTAAATATAATTTAAATTTTTTTTTATGAAGTCCTGAAAGTTACGTAAAAGTAACATTTTGAGTCGTGTAACATGGACGTAACATGAGAGGGTCAAAAGTAACGTAAAATGTTACTCACAGAACATATTACTCTGTTTAAAGTATGAAGTGAGGATTAAACGTTATAACTTTCAATTTAACGCATTAATTTTTTTTTAATTATTAACGTTGTTAGAGTCTGGCTAATGAAAGATGAGCCTGGGCTTTTTTCCAAACTTTTTAGATGGCAACCCTAAAACGTCGATCGGGAAAAAGAAGATGGCGGTTGTTGGGGATTTTTTATGAGTTTGTTTAGTGAGTATTTTTTGTGATCGAGTCTAAAAATGAAAAAAAAAATACCTACAAATAGGCATATGGATATTTATTATACGGTAATCTTATATTTTAAAGCATTTAAGGTAGTGCAAATAAACTATAGAATATGTAAGTAACATAAAATAACATAAACAACAAATAAAAATGTGAAAACTAGTGCTATTTTGTAATTTACTTAGTAATATACTACTGTTAATAATTGATATCGATTTTAAAATTATCTTAAGGGGGTCGATAATACTTGCCGTTTACCCTACGAGAAATTGACAGTCAACTGGAGTACTGGACGTAGCTTAGTAGAAATGACCCAACCCATAAAAAGTTATTCTGAGTAATCGAGGTTTGAAGTTTGGATGGTAATTGCTGCAATGATATTGTCTTTGGAATAGTTGAAAATATTGTCAAATATGGGCAAAAATACTAATATTTTTATTGTACTTCAAAGACTGACGTATCTTACAGTTATCGGGGAAAATTTGGGTTTGAGTCGTTTCTGCTAAATTTGTTTTAACACTACGGGGTATTTTTCTTAATGCTCAGAAAGGAACTAAAAACAAAACTTTCTAAACAAATTGATATTTTTAAATAAAAATGATTTATTTCGGAATGTTTAGGCCCTTAGGGGGAAGCGAGCGCAGAAACTCTGCCAGCGGAGCTAGAGCCCAAGGGCTTGAAAAAAATCGGGGAGAACATCGTCTTAAGGGCGTCTCCTGTGAGTCTCGAAACTCGGCTTACGTGACGTTGGAATGCTAGTTTTGCAATAGACTAATCCATACGTCCCAGTAACAGAGGAAGGGATTCACGTCAAAGTATGGCGGGCAGCTTTCTCAAGGTAATTCTTTGAAAACTGCTTAAAGTGTTGGGCTAGAACAGGGAGATCGAGATCTTGGAGATCAATATTGCGCACAAACCACGGGGCACCCATTGCCGTGTGCAGAAACTTATTCTGCAGTGTTTGCAAAACTACCTAGTCTACTTTAATCGAGAAGGGAGGGATATGTGCAAATATACAATGCATGTGCAGGACATTATTGAGCGAATACAGGTTCTTTGCTCGATCACAATGCACAACTTGAGCACAAATGCTGCCTTTTGGGGCTTTACGTCTTTGAGCGGCAAAGTTCATCTTATCGTCTAAGTTCACACCTAGATATTTGGCTTTGTCTTGCCAGGGGAAAAGAACGCCGTATAGAAATTATTCGGCACGGCACGTTTGCCGGAGTACTTGCTACCACGCTTTCCACGTAAAAAGCACAGTTCCGTTTTTTCACCGTTGACCTCTATCCTCCATCGGCGGAACCAGTCGCCTAGACCCTAGATGACTAGCCGTAACTTGGAGTCGAGATCGAATGACCGAAAATTGGGTATGGGTCGTATATGTCATCTTATCGTCCGCAAACTAGGCTAACATAACATCTGGGGTGCAATGTATGTCGCTGGTAAATAGCGCATACAAGAGAGGAAACAGCACTGCCGGGGGACTCAAGCACCAAGTGGTCTCGGAGATGATAAGATGCCGTCCAGGCCATGGGTGTTGCCAAGCGGGAGCAGATAGGGACATCTGCCCCCCCTAGAGATTTGATAAAATTATGAATTTCATCAAATCTCTAGGGGGGCAGATGTCTATCTGCTCCCGCTTGGCACTTGCTACATGAGGCAGTTGATTTTTATAACAATAAGTTTTGATTTTTTTATCTCTTTTGTGAGAATTGTTTTATCTCTGGTAACATTACGAAACGTCAGATTTCCACCGAATTAAAAATCAGAGTATAGCCAAATGCAAACAAAGTCCTAAATTCACTCACTTGACTTATAATTAATAATTATTTTCACATCTTCCAAATAAAAGCTGTGATAGCCTAGTGGTTAGGGCAACCGACTTCTAATCGGAGGTCGTGGGTTCGATCCCGTGGCACGCACCTCTAACTTTTCGGAGTTATGTGCGTTTTAAAAGTATTTAAATATCACTTGGTTTAACGGTGAAGGACAACATCGTGAGGAAACCTGCATACCTGAGAGTTCTCTCCATAACGTTCTCAAAGGTGTGTGAAGTCTGCCAATCCGCTTGGCCAAAACCCTTCTCACTCTGAGAGGAGACCCATGCTCTGTAGTGAGCCGGTAATGGGTTGATCATGATGATGATGATGATGATGATTTTCACGTCAATTCAAGAACTTGTAATACTTGCTTTATACCTTCATAACCTCTCGACTGGACCTAAAATTCATTTTTCTTTCCATCCTCCGTATATATTATTTATCTAGTCCCCCCCTTTGCCCATCAGCTGGTGACGCTCTTGGTCCAGGCGGTAACGGAAGGTATGATTTATAAGAAATTCTCGTAGCAAACATACGAGTTTATTAGGCACGCCCAAATGCCCAACGCACACATAATTTCATACATAACATAAAAAACCATGATAACATTGTAGGATCAGGGATCTTTTTTTCTGAGTGAAAGAAACAACCTTTAAGATCTCTTTGAATAGGTGTATGCGAAACGCTCTCGAAAACGAAGATAGGTGATAGTACTGATAAGTACTGATCTTCTTCTTCGTTTCACTCTTAACAGAGCGGTCGTGGTCATCCAGAAGTGACGTCTTTAAGGGCAGATTTATGCGCCACACGAGTGTTCGCCACTTCTCCCTGTTGGCCGACAGCCTGGTGCAATCGTGCAAGGAACCGCCCACAGCTGATTTGATTTGGTCGGTCCGTCGAATTGCCCGTGTCAACTAGCAGTTGACATGGCCTTTGGGTGCGTCGGGCGGCGGGCATAATAGAAATATACCTATTCCTCTTACACTCAGGCGTATTTATTTATATTATCTCGCTTCTACGTTAAATTTCCTAGTAGTTAGAGAGGAAAAAAACATAGGTTTATAGGAACGATTAAAAAAGAAAAAAAGTTTCAAGTGGCAGTTTGTGTCGCGGACGCCGTTGCGCGGTCGGGCGTACAGTTTTTGTTTTATAATTTCGCGTGTTTTAAAGTGATTTATGAGTATTTTCGCTGTGTTTTCATATATTTAACGAAATAAGTAAACAATTAATGTGTTTTTAACAATATTTCACCATAGAACACAACATTTTTTTGTTTACGGAGACCAAAATATTCGTTTCAAATATTTTGGCAGTTAAAAATCGAATGTCAGTTTTAATATTTTTTTTTTTCGTATTATCTTATTATTCGAAATTAATAAGTTACATAACTAATAATTGACCGGAATTAGAAATAAAATTAGCAAAATACAGTTAATCAAGCAAGGATCGCGAATTTTCAAAAAAAAATTACGCCTGCCGGCGCCAGGCTACTTTGCAGAATCAAAGTGATGTAAGTAAATATTTTTTTTTGTATAGACGAGTGTATATTTTTATATATTTTCCTATTGCCTAATATCTTACTAACGTAATTTGAAGTTAAACTCCCTAGGTTACCGCTTTAATCTTCAAGGATTTATTTTTAAACACAAGTGGCGCTCCGAAACGCGCTATTTCAATATTTATCGCGTCGTAATACGATACCAGAGTCACATATTGAAAAACAAAAGACTGTATTCTATAGTCTCATTCATAGTAAACGTAAAAAACAACACTTGACAGCCTTACAATATCAAGTGAAGTCATAATAAACGCTTTTATGAGGCCCGCCGCGGGTGGGCGCCGGCCGAAAGTCATAAAAAACGTACGGGCAAAGTCAAGGACCATACAGAAAAAGCTCGGAGCTTTTGGGCGATAAATCGGACTTTGCGTTACCTTGACCTCGCGCAGTCACGTTGTTGCGCGTGATACCTACGCTATTAGGTTATTGCGGTTATACTGGATTGTGTTTAGGTAGTCTAATAATAGCGACAAGTTTTCGGAAGCGGTCTCCTTATACCCTGTATAACTCATTTTTACCATTTTGTGGATTGGGTCCTTTCTGCTAAACTACGTCCACGGTTGAACTACGTCAGACTCTAGGAAAAAGTGGTTATTTTTGTTTAAAGTAGGACAACTGATAGTAGCAGACTTCTCTTTCTTTCTTATGCTTAAAATCGGTACGAGTGAGTGAGTCAAAGAGATGTTTGATTTCGTCTAAAATATTTCGCTTCCATAGATACTTATTCCTAGTTAATAGGCCGTATTATGTTTTTTTGTGGTCTGTGGTTTTGTTTTGAGTTTTGACGTTGTTTTGACTTTTCTTAACATTTCATAAATTCTTTGTTTCAACTTTCAATGCGTTTCAATGTGATGAATTTTTAATTTTTTGTCTTTCGCGAAAAATAAAATATTATATAAATAATTTGTCCCTACTAAAATATTCAAAACCTACAAAATGTATTTGAGGTACTATTTAAATGAAAACGGTGATAGACAATACACATTAGCGGTAAGTACATCATTAAAACCTATAATACGTTTTATTACTATAAAACATGTTTTTATTGACTCCATTTTTTGTTTCAGACAATAGATCCGAATGGAAAACCTACGCTATCAGCACACCCAGGTAACAACTATGTATTTTACACTGAAAGTTTTAATAATAATAAGTTGACTGCATGACTACTTACATAGTATTAGTATTAATATACTTATAAGCTCCTGTCCCACAGAAATTCTATGTAGGAGTTGTGCTTTTGATTTTGTTTGAAACATGCTTCAAAACATCACATCACATTTGCTGGAATCTGTGGATTTTTTTGTACAAAGTATTCTGTTACGCAGCCTTAATTAAAATCTTTTTATGCATTTTTGATAAAAAGATTGTGCACAGATTATGCATTGTCTTATGTCCCCTACAAACTGATTAGAAATTACGATAGTATTTGTTGTATACCCACTGCTCTTGTAATCTATGCACACTAATAAAAAAAAATTAAGTGTGATTTAGAAATAACTGCTATTGGACAGAGTTAAGAGTCAATCAAATTACTTATATTTTAAGAAACTCGAGTGACCTTATCTTTTAAACCTATGTAACTATTTGCAGCACGTTTCTCCCCAGAAGATAAATATTCTAGACAAAGAATAACTATCAAGAAACGATTTGGTCTACTACTCACCCAGCAGCCAGAACCTATCCATTAATCTGCTATCATGAATTTGATTATTTTATTAATTAATAATTAAAGCTATAAATAAATTTTACATCTTTTATTTAGTTTAATTAGTTTCCCATTACTTTTGTAGGTAGTCTCTTATATTCATGAATCAAATGCCTTTGCGATTTCAAAAAAATATTTATTGATCTGTAAGCAGGTAATAAATATTAGGCTGTTAAATATGCAAATCTATAATAATATAAAGAAGCTTGTCCTGACTGACTGATCATCAACGCACAGCCTAAACCACTGAAGCTAGAAACTTGAAATTTTCACAGTCATCATCATGATAATGATCAACCCATTACCGGCTCACTACAGAGCACGGGTCTCCTCTCAGTGTGAGAGAAGGGTTTACCCCATGTATGTTCCGCAATTTTTTGTAGTTTTCGAGTTATAGAATAGAATAGAAAAGTTTTTTATTCAAATAAACTTTTACAAGTACTTTTGAATCGTCAATTTGTTTCGTTTCGTTTTTTGTTTTGTTTATCTCCGAAACGGCTAGATCAATTTTGATAAGACTTTCACTGACAGGTAGTTATGTAAGTAGGTATGTAATAAGAAGTAACTTAGGCTACACGAGCGGATACCCGCGACTTCGTTCGCGTGGATATTGATTTTAATAATCCCGTGTGAATCATTTTGTTTTTCCTAAGCTCCTTTGAGCTTATACCTTGCTAAAAACTGTAAAAAGTTCACTGGCGGATGTTTAGGTACATCAAAATGTAAACATCCGCCAATGAAAGTCCCATCCCATCAAATCCCATCAAAATCGGTCCAGCCTTTCAGAGATTAGCCAGTAGTCTTTAAAGTATCTACTTTCTAACAAAAAAAGAATGAATGAAATCGGACTACCCGTTAACGAATTACAGCTATGTACACATTTTGCCTTTCATCCCCTCTCCCAAAGGAAACCGTGCTCAATTTCGGGATAAAAAGTATCCTATATGTTACTCCATAGTAAAATCATGCCGAGTTTCATTTCAATCCATTCAGTAGTTTTTACGTGATGCGCGCACAAACATACAGACAAACAGATAAACAGACAAACAGATAAACAGACAAACAGACAAAAATTTCAAAAATACCTTTTTTACGTTCTATTACTTATCCCTAACATCCCCCAGTTATTATTTTGCAAAAATTTTCAATGTACAGACACGGCAATTCTACGATTTTATTATATGTATAGATTTAACACTCAGTTGCGCGAAGCAAAGGAGTGGTAAGGTGTTTATCCGTCTATGTATGTATGTATATGTATGTTTATTTGTTCCTGTGGCACTAGAGACCAAACGCGTGGGCCAATTTTGATAAGTGGCACGTGGTTAGATTCGCCATGCCAGCGCAAGTGTCAACAAGAACGTAAAAATTTGAAAAATTCAAAATAGCGGATTTTGGACGCCATAATTTTTTACTCCTTCAAATCTTATCAAGTAGGATGAAGTAGGATGATCAAGTAGGAATTTTTAAAGGTCCGTCCGTTTAACCGATTTATACGAAATTTGGTAGGTACAGCTGAGGTAGCTTGCGTCCCGGAAATTGACATAGGCAACTTTTATCCCGAAAAAGCAAATAGTTCCCACAGGATTTTTAAAAACCTAATTCCACGCTGACGAAGTCGCGGCCATCATCTAGTACATAATATTATGTGGAAAATGAACTAGAAAATAGCTATACAAAAACTATCGTTCGTTAACTATTAAAATTTAAAATCGAGAAATGACATCAAAATGGTAACTACACTAGCGGCACGCTATGATGGCCGGTTTGACACATTACAATAGTGATGTGGAATGTCAATTTATTCTCGAACAAAAAACAATTAAGTTTTGTTTTTGTACCTGTAAATGTAAAATGTATATGTTTATTTAATTTATTTGAACGAACTGAATATTTGAACGAAAATGAATATACATACTTTATATGCACACAAGAAACATATGAATACAAAAGATACCAAAAAAGGTGCCACAAAAGGCCATAATTAATCAGATTCGTCCATACTACTATTTTCACTGTCGTCACTGCTATCATCACATACATTAATAATTATATGTTCGTTTTCTATAATATTATCTATTTTCACATCTCTTTCATAATCTTCCCTTATTAATTTAACAGTTCTATTCACAACCTTTTCCCAGTCTCCTTTAGTCACATGTTCACAAGCTTCTTCTAATAATTTTAGCATTTTTTTTGTGGTAAATGGGGGTTCTGTATTGTGTCTTGCAGCATATCCCTTAATTTGAGCCCACACCAACTCAATCGCATTATACTCACAATGGTAAGGCGGTAACCGTATAACTCTGTGCCCATGTTCTAATGCTATTTCGTCAATGACGTATCGGATCTTGGTTGGTTTGTTTTCTTTTAAAAGACGTACTAATTCCGCTTTTAACATATTCATGTTTGCATCTACGCCATTTTTACGAAGCCATGCGACGATATCAGCTTTCTTTTGGGATTGGGCAGGTGGCTTGTCAATTTGCATCGAGTGGTATGGGGCGTTGTCCATAATTATAATAGATGGTTCAGGGAGGCTACACAACATTGAGGTAAACCATTCAGTAAACTTTTCTCCATTCATGTCTTCATGATAGTCTCCAGTGGTTTTTGACGCAAAAGCCATGAGAGAACCTTCGACAAACCCGTTGATGGTTCCGGCGTGACAAATTATAAGTCGCGATCCTTTTCCTACAGGAACTTTGGAAGTAGATGCTGCTGTGTCATCGTTCCAAGAACGGCCTACAGTATGGTTAGCATTAAGCCATGTTTCATCCAAGAACACAACATTTTGCCAATTTTTGATTTCTTTCACTTGCCGTAAAAAAGTATACCTTGCCATCGCTATATCAAATCTTTCCATCAATATTTTGCGTTTGTTACATTTTTTGTATCGAAATCCAATGGTCTTCAAAATCTTCGTTAAAGAACTTTCCCCACCGAAGAATAATCCAGCTTCCTTCAGTGAATGCACCAACTTTTTTCTTGTTGGATACTCCTTCTGTAAATAGTAGCCGTAAACATGTCTTCGGATAGCATCGGCATCAAAGCTATCGATGCCTACGACTGGTTTTGCTCGTTTTCTCTTTTTTGGTGTGTGAAGTTTATTTTCTTCTGTGCCAGTCTCGCCATATTTTTTTTTAGTTATCCGTCTAACAGTTCGTTGTCCAATATTAAGCGCATCAGCTACGCGTTCAACCACTGACGTTATAGGTAAAATTGGCCCTCCATTTTGAGCTTCACGATCGAAATAGTTACGAAGGCGTATTACGAACTCACGTGTCTGACTATTTAGAACAGTGTGCTTAGTCTAAATCGGAGCACTCGAAAACGAACTCGAAAACTATTGATCGATTTCAGAGTAAAATAGACCTAAAATGGCTTGTATTAAGGTTTGAGTTCGCCAATACATTCAGCATTGTTCGAATGCTGAATGTATTGGCGAACTCAAACCTTAATACAAGCCATTTTAGGTCTATTTTACTCTGAAATCGATCAATAGTTTTCGAGTTCGTTTTCGAGTGCTCCGCTTTAGACTAAGCACACAGTTCTCTGCGTACGTTCGGTCATATCGACGAAATCCACAACAAAGGGCTTGAACAGAGTCCAAATTAACGAGCAAGGGTCAACAGTAATGCAGTATCAATATTTGAAATCCAAAGCCAGGTCAAAACTATATCACAATCGCATTGCACTGACAGTTTATACTTTTCGAAGCAACGTCAATTCGAAACTGCTTTGTTTTGCATTGAGCATTGACGCGAGTTTGCCGGAGGTAGTAGTTGTGCTAGCCAGCGATCCTATGTGACGATCGTATTAGATTCCATTTTTAAAAATTTATTGATATTTTTTTGCGATTTCAGAGGTTTGTCCACATAGTGAAAATTGTTCATATTCACAAGTACATTCACCCCTTAAATGGTGCAAACTGATTTTTCTACACTTGTATACATTTAAGAAATCAATTTAATAAATAAATTTTGAGTCCTAAACCTAAAACTACATTCGATAAAATTTATGAATCTCTGCACATCACTATCGTCAATAAAGTAATACAATTATTTCCTTCAAAGTCGTTATCAATTAATACGGAACTTCATGAGCGGACAAACGTCAAACCGGCCATCATAGCGTGCCGCTAGAGTAACAACATACTTTTGTTGAAAAAAGTTTTTGATCTCTCTTGTATCTCTCGCGGAAATGACTGCTGTCTAAGTAATCTATACTAATAAATAAAATTGAAGTGTCTGTCTGTAATATCGAAATAACTACCTCATATTAAGCTCATATGGTTATTTGAACGCTACCATAACCGAATTACACGTTTTTAAAATTTTTGTCTGTCTGTCTGTCTGTCTGTCTGTTTGAACGGGCTAATCTTCGGAACGGCTGAACCGATTTTGACGGGACCTTCACATACAAGTAGAGAATTAACCAGGGAGTAACATAGGCTACTTTTTAACCGACTTTCAAAAAAGGAGGAGTTGTGTTTTTCTACGTATGTACACCGATATCTCCGAGATTTCTGAACTGATTTGCGTAATTTTTTTTTTAATCGATAGAGAAACATTGCGACCCTGTTCTATAAAAAAATTTGGATTCCAACTCCTCAATCCTGATGCTGTAGGGGACCTAATCCCCAAAACTAATGGGTTTTAGAAACTTTCGGTTATTTAAATTGATATTGGGGGTACCAATTAAAGACTTTATCATTGAATGAACTCGAGTAGGTACATATCCAACTCCTCAACCCTGATGCTGTAAGGAATTGTATTCCGAAATCGTGGGGATCCCACGGGATTTTTCCGTTTTGGGGACGGGTTTCTACAGATAAGCTACTTTTTGTTCTGGAAAATCAAAAGTTCCCACGGGATTTTTAAAAACCTAAATCCACACGGGCGAAGCCGTGGGCATCATCTAGTTTAACATATAATATTATAATATTTTTTTTTTATTTAACACATACGCTACTTTTTATCCTGGAAAAATCCAGAGTTCCTATGGGATTTTTAAAACACCGAAATCTATAGCTATAGGTAAATTACTATAGCAAACTTCCTTGAAAATAAGTATAAAGGTTGGAAAAGAGACCGGGAACGGGAACCGGAAATCCACGATTCCCTCGGGATTTGTGAAAAACCGAAATTCACGCGGACAAAGTCGCGGGCAAAATCTAGTATGTAATAAGTAAATAAACGAGATTTTGAATTAATCTGCATTTTTCTTCACTCTCTTACCCTTACACGAGTAGGTAGGTATGTAAAAAAATCAATATCAGAAGCTGTACTATATTCTCCAACTAGATGATGCCCACGGCTTCGCCCGTGTAGATTTAGGTTTTTAAAAATCCCGTGGGAACTTTTGATTTTCCAGAACAAAAAGTAGCTTATCTGTAGAAACCCGTCCCCAAAACGGAAAAATCCCGTGGGATCCCCACGATTTCGGAATACAATTCCTTACAGCATCAGGGTTGAGGAGTTGGATATGTACCTACTCGAGTTCATTCAACGATAAAGTCTTTAATTGGTACCCCCAATATAAATTTAAATAACCGAAAGTTTCTAAAACCCATTAGTTTTGGGGATTAAGTCCCCTACAGCATCAGGATTGAAGAGTTGGAATCCAAATTTTTTATACAACAGAATCGCAATGTTTTTCTATCGATTAAAAAAAAACTTACGCAAATCGGTTCAGAAATCTCGGAGATATCGGTGTACATAGGTAGAAAAACACAACTCCTCCTTTTTTGAAAGTCGGTTAAAAAAGCCTATGTTACTCCCTGGTTAATTCTCTACTTGTATGTGAAGGTCCCGTCAAAATCGGTTCAGCCGTTCCGAAGATTAGCCCGTTCAAACAGACAGACAGACAGACAGACAAAAATTTTAAAAAGGTGTGATTCGGTTATGGTAGCGTTCAAATAACCATATGAGCTTAATATGAGATAGTTATTTCGATATTACAGACAGACACTTCAATTTTATTTATTAGTATAGATAAGTATAGAGTATAGATTAGTATAGATTATAATTTTTATGTACTGGTCTACTCTATAAGGTCTTTTTCAAGCATTATACATTATAGTCTGTTCGTTTTCTTACGGTCGCCTTTTGTGTCTAGCCGCCTCCGCCGCGCGGTGTTTTGCCAAAGACACCGCCGTGACTTCAAAGCATGCCGCGAGGGTTGTACAGGCACAAGGGGTTTTGGCGTTTTATACCTTCTCATATTTTTTCATTAAAATTATCTTTCCTTTTTATATTTTTTTATATTCGTATTTTATTACAATATAACCATAAACATAAAATATAATATTCTCATGAACACGGGTCTTCTCTCAAAATGAGAAGGATTTTAACCATAGTCTACCACGCTGGCCAAGTGCGGATTGGCAGACTATTCGGAGATTCTGTTAGAATAGAAAAAAAATTACAAACAGAAAAAAAGTAATAAAAATAAAAGCAGAATACTAAGAGCACCTGCACCTGTACCGACACTAAGTTACCGAACGAACTATAATTATGCCTGCTTTATAAAATTAAAAATCTTCGAAATAAAAACTCATAGGTGCCTAAAAATATTGAAAAAAAAATAATAGCCCATTTGAAAACGGTAAAAGGATCAAAACGGTTTGTTACACTACACTGCAACTGCTGCGGCCTGTTCATTCACGTAAACAAAGAATCTCGGGTAAATGCCTAAACTTGCGAAGCGGGTTGGTGCGTCAACGCTCTTAAACGAGTTGAAAAGGTGATTACGAAAATACATATAATTTTTTGACTAAAAAATATTGTGATCATAAGTGAAAGAGAAAAAAAATTATCACGCAGTCGGTATTTTTTATTTTTTACCCGACTGGGTTATGTGTTTCACCTGTGTGTATGTATGTCCATTCCTATGTCCGCGTGTAACCATTGATCTATTAACTAAGAGATCTGAAGCTAAAAATTAACTTGAGGTACAGTTATTGTACTCACCTAACCTAAATGACTCCTGTCTAGGTGTAAATGAAACACCGAATCGCACTTGCTTTTTATTATTTCTAACCGTGTCACTAAATTGATTGTCAAATGGACTTATTTGTTATATTTTAATAAATTTAATCCTACCAAATTAAATAGGTATGTCTCATAAATCATCATTACTATATTGTTTTTGGATGTGTCATAATTGAATTTAGTCCTTATTTAGTCGCATCATAATTTTCCAAAAACATCAATCACGAGGCTGATAAATGTTTATTATTTTGGTGTTCTTCTTCCAAGAATTTATAAATGTTTGATTTTAAGTTATTTTTGATAAATTTTCCGTAGTTTTATTATAATGTCCTGTGCTGTGAAAGAATGTAATTCCTATAGGGGCCGAAAAGAAAATTTTAAAGAAATATTATCATTTCATCGGTGAGTTTTGATAGTTTTGTATGTAAATATAATCTAAAATTATGTAACGTTATTTGTAGTTTTTGGAAACCATCATCGTGTTCAATTCTACACCCATTTTTGCCTATTTTTTAAATATTTTCTGTTGACTAATAAAGGTTATGTTTTTTAGCATAGTGATGTACTAAAATTGCATATCGATTACGTGCGATAAAATTTTTAACCTCCGACGCAAAAACGACGGGGTGTTATAAGTTTGATGTGTCTGTGTGTGTGTGTTGTGTGTGTGTGTGTATGTGTGTGTGTCTGTCTGTCTGTCTGTCTGTTCCTCTGTAGCGCTAAAACGGGTGAACCGATTTGAACGCGGTTTTTTTGTTTGAAAGGTGAATTAGTCGAAAGTGTTGTCAGCTATTTTGATGAAAATCGCTGCAAGATGGCCGCCGCTACAAAATGGTAGATTATTTATTATTTACAACTCCGTTAATATGGGTATCAAATGAAAGGGCTTGACTAGTAGAATAACACCATGCAAATCCAAGATCGCCGCGATAAAAAAATGGTGAATGTCGGGTTTTTTTTTAATTTTTGAACATTAGATTCCGTAGCCACTACACACAATGAATACTTACGTGTATTTCCGCGTGCTAGATTGTTGTATCATGATCGCTAAATTTTTATTTGTTACAGATTTCCAAAGAACCCAAAAATAAGAAATGAATGGGCACAAAGAATAAGACCGCAATATTGGACATCGCAGAAACATAGTCATATTTGTTCAAAACACTTCACACTTAATTGATTTGTGCCCAAAAACAATTTAAAATGGAGGCGCTTAAAAGCAAACGCTATTATTTTTGCCGCATATAGACACATTGGTAATTATAATGATATAAAATATTTGTAATAATACCATAATTTCATGCTAGTGTTGTGTGAAGGTGCAAAATACATGCAAATACTAGGGTTGGACTTAATAGTCTTTGGCACGAATTCAGAGATAAAATAGTCATTAGTGATAGATGTTTGGTCCACGAGTATGATGCTAACACTCTTATAATAAGGTAGTTCATCGTTTTCAAGAAAACAACGAAAATCAATTCTAACCTCAACACTGGATGATTTACCCTCTCCCTCCCCCCATCCCATAACCCATATCAAGGCGGCACGTTTTAAAAGTTTTACCCTAAAAGCTGTTATTGGTGTATGAAAAACGCTGAAGCGAAACGTGAAAAATGTTCTACCACGTCTGATTTTTTTAATTTAAGGCAAGAGAACCGTTACCAATGGATGTCTGTAATGCAGAAGAAAATTCCGCCAATGAAGTTTCCATTCGCAGATTAACGGAGTGACGTATAAACATTAATGTTCAAAGAAATTTAGTAAGTGTATAATATTCGTTCGTTCGTTCGTTCGTTTCAAACAATGGACGTCCACTGCTGGACATAGGTCTCTTGCAAGGATCGCCACAACACACGATCTTGTGCCGCCTGATTCCAGCGGCTACCAGCGACTCGCTTGAGATCGTCTGTCCATCGAGTGGGGGGGCCTACCTACGCTTCGTTTGCTGGTGCGAGGTCGCCATTCAAGCACCTTGGGATCCCAACGTCCATCGGTTCTTCGTGCAATGTGCAACGTGTGCAATGTGCAAATTGCACGAAATATAATATTACTACCTATTAATATAAATAGGTTTAATATTTTGTATTTCGAGACAAAACAATTCACTATTGTAATCTACATAGTACTTTCAGGAAGGTTTTAGTATATGTATAACACACCTAGTTACCATTCTTATGTGCGATGTTACACGCATAAATGTACCCACATGTCACTAATATTTTTGACTAGTGCACCGCGGTTCCTCTGAGATTGCTGGACCGAAGTCGGTTTAATTTTTCTTAAAAATAGCTTGTATGATCGTATTTTCGAAACACCGTTTATAAAGTTTCATCGACTCCAAAAAGACTCGATTTTATTTCAGTTCTAGAAGGCACAACAAAGGTTCTAGAAGGATATGTATATTTTGTGTTTTTTATATATATATATATATGTATATTTTTCGATGTGTACACTAAAACCTTTCTGAAAGTATGTAGATTATGATAGTGAAAAAATCATCAAAATCGGTTCATTAGTTGCGGAGATAATCGCGAACATACTTATATACATACATATATACATACATACAACCTCCTTTTTTGAAGTCGGTTAAAAATATACTATAATATGAAACATATTATTCTTGTATTTCCTAACAAGATGATGCCCGAGACTTCATTCACGTGAGCTTAGGTTTTTATTTTATTAATCTTGTAGGAACGCTTTGATACTGCAAGACAAAAGTAGCCTTAGATATCGGTTCCCAGGATGCAAGCTGTCTGTGTACAAAATTTCGTCCAAATCGGATGGGCAATGAAAAGGTAAAAGACAGAAAGACACACTTTCGCATAATGTAATATTAGAGTATGGTCCACATATTTAAACACGCATATTGTGTCCCTATAGATCCTCACAGTCAAAATATCGATAGTTACATCACTAGCACGTCACGTGTCATCGTCACGTGTCATTAAAAAACTTGTGACCACAGACAGCTGTAAACTTGACATCTATTTAGAGTATATATTACAATATCTTAGCGTGTAACTAATAAACGGCTCAACGGATTTTGATAAATGATACGTCATTAGATTTGTCTTCATGACGCGAGTGTTATAGGGTACCTAAATTTAAAAAAAAATTAAAATGGCGGACTTTATGCGCTTTAATGTGCGAGCTGAAAAAAAATTTTTTCCTCAAGACCCTCGAGTGGGGTATCAAAATGAAGGGATTTAAAAGGCAAATACAAAAATGTATACAATTATATATTTGAAAATAAGTTGGAGTGATAAATCACAGAAAATGACCGTTTCCTATGTCAGTTCGTAACTACTCAACGACTCAACTTATTTTGATAAATGATACGTCATTAGATTTGTCTTAACAGCGCAAATGTTACTGTGTACATAAAATTCATAAAAATTCAAAATGGCGGATTTTATGCACTTTAATGTGCGAGCTGAAAAAATTTTTTTCCTCAAGACCCTCGAGTGGGGTATCAAAATAAAGGGCTTTAAAAGGCAAATACGAAAATATATACAATCTATGTGTTTGTAATCAGTTTGGAGTGACAAATCATAGAAAACAAAATAAATAACAACTACACTGTGAGTAAATTGGTGGTAATTTATTTAAGATCCCTTCCCACTCCACTCTACCACATTCCACATAATCCCCCCTACACCTCCCCCCTTCCCATCAATTATTGTAACACTAATAATTTAACCTTAAATCGCCAAACACTAAAATAATACAATAATATTATGAAGGACCTTATTAAAGTTTCTAGTGTTCAACAGATGGCGCTAATAGTGGTCTTAAACGCGCTATTACCTACACGCGGAGTGACACAGGCCTGTCTCTTGTAAAAATATGCATTTAAAAATTTTTCATAGTTTTGCACTAAAAACCAAGAAATAAATTACGTAATTAAAAAAACTAAAAACCCGACTGCGTAAAACAAACTAGTTCTGGTAACTGAAAAGCAAAAAACAAGCTTTGTACTTTATAAACTAGAATTTGATAAGATCATAAACATAATTAATGTTAGAAAATGTATGGCAGGCGGGGGCATTACTTAGCCAACTACTCAGGACTATTAGTTCGCCCCCGCATGCCATACATTTTCTAACATTAATTATGTTTATGATCTTATCAAATTCTAGTTTATAAAGTACAAAGCTTGTTTTTTGCTTTTCAGTTACCAGAACTAGTTTGTTTTACGCAGTCGGGTTTTTAGTTTTTTTAATTACGTAATTTATTACCAATATTACTTATACTTGTTTTAGAAAAAACTAGTGTTGCGCTCGGTGCGCGAGCTGCAAGCAGCTCGCGGGCCTTGTAGTCTCTTCAATATTCATAAAATAAAGAAATTCCAGAATATTCTGGAGAGTCTCTTGAAAGATAGAAAGAAATATTGGTATCACGTTTCGTATCTTTTCTGAAAGGACACTAATGAGGTCTATGCATGCGTTTAGTGGAAAAAAAAGATCGATACAAAAATGTTCTGGAGAGCCACTTGAAAATTAAAAAGAAATTTTGTATGGACACGAATTTTTTTGTTCCGTAGCTATCTTTTTTTATTGACTCACCAAAGGGCCTAAGGTCTTGAACATTTTTAGTATCAGGACCATGCCTCTATGATTGATAATTTTCGAGGGCCGTTAGGGTACTCGTAATTTTTCCACATTCACTACGTTTTGTATTTTTTGTGAAAAAAAATCTTTAAGTTCTATTTACTTATACGTGTATTGGGGGGAAAAGTTTCATACAAAAATGTCTAAGAGTAAGAGAGCCTCTTAAATTGATATTGGGAGTACCAATTAAAGACTTTATCGTTGAATGAACTCGAGTAGGTACATATCCAACTCCTCAACCCTGATGCTGTAAGGAATTGTATTCCGAAATCGTGGGGATTCCACGGCATTTTTCCGTTTTGGGGACGGGTTTCTACAGATAAGCTACTTTTTGTTCTGGAAAATCAAAAGTTCCCACGGGATTTTTAAAAACCTAAATCCACACGGGCGAAGCCGTGGGCATCATCTAGTCTATAGTATAATAAAACTGTAACAGATCCAATTCTGTACATTGAAGATATTTTGAAAATTTTTATTGGTGGGCACTCTATAATCGATACTGAAGCCAAAACTGCAATTTTTTTCATTTTTGTCTGTCTGTCTGTCTGTCTGTATCTTGGCCGCGCATCACGCCGAAACTACTGAATGGATTCAAATGAAACTTGGTACGATTTGAGTTTATACTCCGAGGTAGGACATAGGATACTTTTTATCCCGAAATTCAGCACGGTTCCCTTGGGAGAGGGGATGAAAGTTAAAACGTGTATTTAGCTGTAATTCATTAACGCGTTGTTCGATTTCACTCATTTTTTTTTTGTTAGAAAGGTAATACTTTATGTATTGTCCCGTAAATATTTCAAGGTCATAGGTTTTTTAGTTTAGAAATGACAGACATTACAATCCTCAGTATTGGGTTCAAATAACTTGGGACCCGGATCTTTGAACGTACGGCCTATTTTAAACTGGTGTGCGTTTAAATTTATGTTTGTCGGTCTGTCTATTTATTCCAGCTAATCTCCGAAACGGCTGGATCGATTTTAATGGAACTTTCAATGTTATAAGGAGTAACTTAGGCTACATTTAGTTTAGGTACCTACATAAAAGAATTATGGGATCTGATCCGATCCTATATAAAACCTATAAACACGCGAACGAAGTCGCGGGGGCCAGCTAGTATAAAATAAAACAAAAGATAAAGTTCGTAAACTAAAACCCGACTACTCATCTATAATATAATAAAACTGTAACAGATCCAATTCTGTACATTGAAGATATTTTGAAAATTTTTATTGGAGGGCACTCTATAATCGATACTGAAACCAAAACTGTAATTTTTTTCATTTTTGTCTGTCTGTCTGTCTGTCTGTCTGTCTGTCTGTATCTTGGCCGCGCATCACGCCAAAACTACTGAACGGATTCGAATGAAACTTGGTACGAATTGAATTTATACTCCGAGGTAGGACATAGGATACTTTTTATCCCGAAATTCAGCACGGTTTCCTTGGGAGAGGGGAAGAAAGTTAAAACGTGTATTTAGCTGTAATTCATTAACACGTAGTTCGATTTAACTCATTCTTTTTTTGTTAGAAAGGTAGTGCTTTAAGTATTGTCCCGTAAATATTTCAAGGTCATAAGTTTTTTAGTTCAGAAATGACAGACATTTATTGGGTTCAAATAACTTGGGACCCGGAACTTTGAATGTACGGCTTATTTTAAACTGGTGTGCGTTTAAATTTATGTGTGTTGGTGTGTCTATTTGTTCCAACTAATCTCCGAAATGGCTGTATCGATTTTGACGGAACTTTCAATGGCAGATAGGTGATGTTATAAGGACTAACTTAGGCTACAATCCGATCCTATTTAAAAACCTATATCCATGCGGACGAAGTCGCGGGGATCAGCTAGTAATAGTATAAAATAATAATTTAGTGTGCAGGGCATTTCCGCCAACGACAAAAAAACAATTAGATAGCAGCCAAAATACTCATTATCTTTGTGACTTTTAAATTTAATAATGTTATAAAATCCATTCTCTACATCGTCTGTTAGTATCAGTAGTCTATCTGTTATAGATATTAAACAAAAAAAAAATATACCTTAGTCGACGCAAATTCTAGTGTAACAAACTACGTTTTCTACATTCATTACGAATTTACAAGAAAAAGAGCAAACAAATTGACTTCATACTAACATTCCTAGAATAAACGCCTTTTACTGATATCGAACCATGTCATAACATAATGCTATATGGTCTAGGACCTAGGTATACAACGTTAGTTTGACTTTACGCAAAACCTGAAAGTAGTTTGTTCAGAATCAGTAACAAAATCGAATCCAACCATTTTTATATAGTGTTATATTTTTGTCCAAAAATATTTTGAAATCTTACAAGCTTAGACACAATGATTTACCGCGCATCAGCTGACGGTCGGAACACAGCGGCGGTCATTCAACTCGCGTCGATCGCTAGTCCCTGCGGCGACGGCTTGCGGTGACCATTTTTTTCGAGGACAACGACGCAACATAACAAGCTTATAACTTCGTTACTTTTCATTAAATTTTTTTGAAATTTTGTATAAATATTCTTAATGTAAAAATATTTGACACGTGTTTCGGTTTTTGCGCAAAGTAAAACTAACGTTGTATATTCTTTTGGTTGTAATATATGTGTATCTCGAAAATCGGTCATTACCAAATCACACACAATATTTCAATTTTCAAGTTATTTATTCACCCGCCCCCCACTTCAGTTAGAGAGATGCGAAGCTTTCGCCATCAGCACGCTGATGAATGCTGTGAGTGGCGGATGTGTTACATAATCCGGTCTCAGGATGCATTCTTTTGCGAAACTATAAAAAATGTCCTTACCTACATAGAGTGAAATATACTAATACATAAACATTTTATCCTGTTTATTATTGAATAAGATTGAATGTAATAATAGTACTATGAATGTCTATCCGGTGATTAGAAACTAGAAATCCTTGATTTAAGTACAAAATTATCAGAAAATGTGCAAAATGTCACTACCGGTACTGTCTTTACCGTGGTTAACCAGAAGCTACGGTAAGGACACCATAGCTACGGAAATGACTAATTGCATCACATACAAAGAGAAGCTGGCGTGAACAAGCAAATGATGTCGTCATCATTGTGAGTAGGTGTCTCCCCTTCACCCCGCCCACCTTCACAAAGCATCATTTCATACAAAAATACCATCCCCTCTTGGAGATGGTACAGCGCTCCATCTCCTCTTGCTCTGTTGCTAATAATAATTAATCTGACTGTCTCGATGGGCTTTTTATTGACGAAGGGAGAAGTAGGTATTTAAAATGCAGTGTTTGTTGCACTTAGAGATTCTATTCTAACTCGTATTATTAATTATTCTTATGATCAAAGCATCATTTAGAGACTTCAAAAACATAAATTACACTAGTTTACAAAATTTAACTTTTTGTCTGTTGCCGAGAATTTTGTGATTGATAATGTTCATTTATGACTTGTTTTTGTCAAATCTACCCTCAAAATTTTTTGAGCAGCTCGAGTTACTTTGTTTTGGATTCTTATCATTTAAGCGTATATTACACGTAACGTTAATCAATAACAGGCGTATTTTACTGTATTAAAATTAGTATCTGAAGTTTTTGCGTCATGAGTAATTCAAGAAGACGTTGTTTAAACAATCCAGATCATTTTTGCTATATATGCGGGGAATATGTGTTTCAACGATTGTAGAAAATATGTATATCAGAGTTGGTGAAAAATACCTATTTTGAGTATGTTGCTCTTGGATAAAAATGAGAAGTCTTGGGCTCTCAATTGTGTTTGTAAATCGTGTGTGGAATATTTAAAATTATGGAAAAGTGGTAAAAGAAGTGCCTTTAAATTTTGAACACTGACTATTTGGTCAACAAAATGGTTACACTAAGTTTCCCTGTTTTATATGTCTTTGGGATCGTAGAACTAAACATGAGCATTGGATAAGAAGAAACTGGCCCTTGAGATAAACTATGGAGCCTGGAAAGTAAAATATAGTCCAGAATTCATTAGTAGCTTCTGACAAAATTATCCTTCCACCACGAAAAAAGAGTTTTCACTCCTTTTTCCAAGATGGTGGCCAGGGGACAAGGGTGGCGACCCCACAAACTTGAGGTTAAGCTTCTATTAACCCCCACACATGTCCCAAAAATAAAATTGCGTCCTCTAAAAAAATGCAAAGCTCATGTAACATTTAATTTTCGTTTTGCTGAAAATCGCGAAAAACCCGTTTTTGCAACCTTTGACCCCGAGTAATTTTTTTCCAGGTGTCGGATCGATGAGGACTTTTCACATTTCATTTATAATAGTGTTTTGAACAATCTTACCAATTTTCAGCCAAATGTGAATTTTTGTAACCTTGGAAGTCTAAATTGACCGGGCTAAAAATAACACCTGGAGATCTGAAGGAAAATATTAATTTAATTTATATTATTAGCACAATTTTAATTATTATTAACACAAATTGCTTTAAAACTTGAGATAGATTAAGATGTCAATTATCTTCTATTCTATATACAATTCAATATACATCTATAATATAATAAAACTGTAACAGATCCAATTCTGTACATTGAAGATATTTTGAAAATTTTTATTGGAGGGCACTCTATAATCGATACTGAAGCCAAAACTGCAATTTTTTTTATTTTTGTCTGTCTGTCTGTCTGTATCTTGGCCGCGCATCACGCCGAAACTACTGAATGGATTCGAATGAAACTTGGTACGATTTGAGTTTATACTCCGAGGTAGGACATAGGATACTTTTTATCCCGAAATTCAGCACGGTTCCCTTGGGAGAGGGGATGAAAGTTAAAACGCAAATTTAGCTGTAATTCATTAACGCGTTGTTCGATTTCACTCATTCTTTTTTTGTTAGAAAGGTAGTACTTTATATATTGTTCCGTAAATATTTCAAGGTCATAAGTTTTTTAGTTCAGAAATGACAGCCATTAAAATCCTCAGTATTGGGTTCAAATAACTTGGGACCCGGATCTTTGAACGTACGGCTTATTTTAAACTGGTGTGCGTTTAAATTTATGTATGTCGGTTTGTCTATTTGTTCCAGCTAATCTCCGAAACGGCTGGATCGATTTTAATGGAACTTTCAATGTTATAAGGAGTAACAGGCAACATTTAGTTTAGGTATATAAAAGAATTATGGGATCCGATCCGATCCTATATAAAACCTATAAACACGCGAACGAAGTCGCAGGGGTCAGCTAGTACTTAATATAATAAAATCGTAGACTTGCCGTATCTGTACATTAAAGATTTTTGCAAAATAATAACTGGGGGATGTAATTAGGGATAAGTAATAGAACTTAAAAAAGCAATTTTTGAAATTTTTGTTTATCTGTTTGTCTGTATGTTTGTGCGCGCATCACGCAATAACTACTGAATGGTTTGAAATGAAACTTGGCATGATTTAAGTTCATAATACGGAGTAACATATAGGATACTTTTTATTCCTAAATTCAGCACGGTTCTCTTGGGAGAGGGGATGGAAGTCAAAATGTGTACTTACTTAACTGTAATTCTTAATGCGTGGTCCGATTTCATTCATTCTTTTTTTGTTAGACCTTTCTTTTGAGATACTTACTTTAAAGATTACCGGCTAATCTCTGAAAGGCTGGGTCGATTTTGATGGGACGTTCACTGGCGGATGTTTACATATTGATGGACCTAAACATACGCCAGTGAACTTTTAAGTTTTTATGTTTTTAGTTTTAAATGTTGATTATATATATTATTTTGATTTTTAACCATGACATAGAGAGATTAAGTCAGATTTCAGACATCCGAGTTCCGACTGTAAAGCAGTCATTGCCGTACTTTAATGTCCTTACCGTTCCTTACGAGTTTTAATTATTTATGATGGCAATAAAAAAAACCCACGATGAAAACATTTCCTTCTTCGATTTTCTATTGACTGCAGTTACTTTAATTGGATAATGTTACAGTTTTTTTAGCGTGTCCTTACCGTGTTTTTTGTGTCCATACCATTTTTTCAACATGGAATATTTATTAAACTTCTCAAAATAATTCTTGTACACAGAAGTGAGACCTTTATAATGGTTGTGGAAATATATTAAAGCCATCCATAATCTGATATCTAAAGATTTTTTTTAATCTTTCAAATTTTGCGATTTGCGGAAATGCCCTGCAGAAAAACGTGTATTCAATAATTGTGTACCAATGGAAGAAAGGGCGGGGCAAGCGGCTAGTGGCGCCATTAGTTACGTCTTACTGAAACTAACTTAATATTCCCGTTTAGCTGCGCGAACGTCACTTCTCAATTATTTCGCATATAAAATGTAGCCTATGTCACCCCCTGACTATAACAACGAATCAATTAACACCTCATTCATCAAAATTGGCCCAGTAGTTTAGGCGCTTCGGTGGAACAAAAAATTGGACACAAACATACATACATAGACTACTAAAATCATACAGGCGGTACTGTGAGGAGGCCAGTGACAAAAAATAATAACACCACGTTGGAGTTTACTATTAAATCACTAATTAAATACTTAAATTATTTCTGTTTTATTTATTCACACTTTTATCACACATTTTATTATTAAAAAAAAGTTCATACCTAGGAAAATTTTCGAAAAAAAATCAACAATAAATAATTTTGGTTTTCATATGTACTTAGTTAATTAATTATTAAAGCTTCATAAGACATAGCTTAATATGACAATATTATTATTTGTATTGAGTTGTGCATTGATAAAATCTATCTATACATTAGAGTCCGACCGAAACTGGTTTTCTGGCCGAAACCTTTTCGGTTTCGGCCAGAAAACCGGTTTCGGTCGAAACCGAATATTCGGCCGTGGCTTCAGTTTTGGCCGAAACCGAAACTGCCACCGAAACTTGATTTTTGGCTGAAACTCGGCCGAAACCGAAACTGAACTTTCGGTCGGACACTACTATCTATACTTACATATAATAAAATCGTAGACTTGCCGTGTCTGTACATTAAAGATTTTTGCAAAATAATAACTGGGGGATGTTAGGGATAAGCAATAGAACGTAAAAAAGCTATTTTTGAAATTTTTGTCTGTATGTTTGTGCGCGCACCACGCAAAAACTACTGAATGGATTGAAATGAAACTTGGTATGATTTAAGTTCATACTACGGAGTAACATATAGGATACTTTTTATCCCGAAATTCAGCACGGTTCCCTTGGGAGAGGGGATGAAAGTTAAAATGTGTACTTAGCTGTAATTCATTAACGCGTGGTCCGATTTCATTCATTCTTTTTTTTGTTAGAAAGGATATTATACTTTACAGATTACCGGGTAATCTCAAAAAGGCTGGATCGATTTTGATGGGACTTTTACTGGCGGATGTTTATATTTTGATCTACCTAAACATCCGCCAGTGAACTTTTAACAGATTTTAGCAAGCTATGAGCTCAAAGGAGCTTAGGAAAACAAAATGATTCACACGGGATTTTCAAAAACCAATATCCACGCGAACGAAGTCGCGGGTGTCCGCTTGTTAATAAAAATATTAAACAGTCTTAACGCGTACAGCGTCAACATTAAAATGAACAAAATTAGTATTATTTATAATAATAAAAACTAAATAAGAATTTCATAAAATGTTCAGTATTTGCAGTCAGCTGTCTCTCCAAGCTATTAGATTTCTGTCCATGTTGACGACTTAATTAAATAATCAAATAATATTGCTCGTGGAATGCCATATTGGCTACTAGCAGCGCAAAGTGATAAAAAGCTTTTTGTAAAGTTTGGTAGCTCCGACCTGCAGGGTTATTCTGTAACTTAGTTACCAACTGAAAATAGTTGCCAACGAATTAGTTTGATATACATTGCTGCTTTACTGTGGGAAATATAAAGTGTTTTCATAATTTCACACAGTGAAGCAGCAATGTATATCGAACTAATTCGTTGGCAACTATTTTCAGTTGGTAACTATGTTAGAGAATAGCCCCACTGGTCCATCCTTCTTTTACACATACTTTCGCACCCGACTCTGGTCTGATGATAAAATAAAACGAGAGAACTGGTTGAGCACCCCTGTTTTGGGGCAATGCGGCATAGGGCCGCAGTTGCCCCAAGCATAAACGCCGCACTTTCCCGAAGCATACATTTTGAAGTTAAGTTTTCAAGTCAGTATTTTCATGTTATTTTTCAAGATACAAAGACAATAATTACATGAATACAAACCTTAAGATCTAGAGAATACAGTTATACATAACAAGTCAGAAATTAAAAAAAATAAGTATAATATTGATATTTGGAAGGCAACAACGCACACGTGCCAACTACGAAGTATAGTGAATTCTCAGTGTGAAAGAAACATGGCGACTAATTCTATTTAGCGCTGGAGGAAGCGCTATATAAATTTTTTCTCGAAACTAATTTCATTTCCTCTATCGTGACTTACTGATATATCTTATAGTTTCTGAGAAATCGATGCTAGCCGCACTTCCCCCTTCGCCGCACTTACCCCAACTTACCTTATACACACAACCAATTTCGGTGAAGGGCCCGTGGTCCCACCGATGTCATCCAAACAAAATGATGCGCCATTTATTGAATTCATTTGTTACAAAAAATGTGATAAATGAAGAACCGCTCGACCGATCTTGTGCAAACTTCACATAAACCATCTACTAAATAGGCCAAACAAAACCTAAACATTTGGTTTGCATAGGTGAGCCCGTTCTTGAGTTATAAAATTACAGCGAAAAGTGGCATTGATTTTTATATATATAGATTTTCTTATAGTTATATTCAGTATCCAAGAAATAATTACGTTTATATTGCTTACGTCTTTGCTAAACAAATGTTGTGACACTCACCGATATCGATATTAATATAATCATGAGCTAATTTATTCTTCATACCAAAACTTTTTACATAGGTAATATTTATCGAACAAGTCCTATCGATATGGCAAAATTATCGATAGTATCGATACTATTGATAAATAGATATTTTCTGTGTAGAAAGTAAATAGTGTTAACAATAGTTTTGCAATATTTGTCGTAATGCGTTATAATATCGATACTATCGAAAGTTTTTTAAATATTGGTATTTGCTTCGAGAAACCGAAACACATGGAAAAATTTAGAGGAGGCCTATGTCGAAGGACACGCAGCAATAGATTAAGTGATTAATTTTAAATTACATAGTATGTAAGGAAAAAATGTAATTTACTGTAATAAAGACTATTTTATTTATTTTTTAATATTTGCTATGCGACCCTAGTGTTGCTCCAAAAAATATATCGATACTGTCGATATTATCCATAGTACATCGAAAATTCATGGTTAACTATCAAATTTCAGGACATTTGAATAAAATAGCAAATAACAATAAACAACAATACTTTTTAACCAACATCCCCAAAAAGAGGTTAATATTTTGCAGAAATGTCAATTTACATGGAGACATACACATACTGAGGAGCAGATAATATGATTGGACAATAGAATAGAAGATTTTTATTCAAATAATATTTTACAAGTACTTTTGAATCGTCAATTGAATCTACCACTGGTTCGGAATGCTGTTCCAGTCGAGAAGAACCAGTAAGAAACTCTGCGTTGTGCCATGTGTATGCGCACGCACTTGCGCACTATAATATCTCCTACAGTGCACACTTTGCGACTCTAGTGATGCTCCAAAAAAGATATCGATACTGTCGATATTATCCATAGTATATCTAAAATTCATGGTTAACTATCAAATTTCAGGACATTTGAATAAAATAGCAAATAACAATAAACAACAATACTTTATAACCAACATCCCCAAAAAGAGGTTAATATTTTGCAGAAATGTTACATGGAGACATACACATACTGAGGAGCAGATAAGATTGGACAACAGAATAGAATAAAATAGAAGTTTTTATTCAAATAAACTTTTACAAGTACTTTTGAATCGTCAATTGAATCTACCACTGGTTCGGAATGCTGTTCCAGCTGAGAAGAACCAGTAAGAAACTCGGCAGTTGCTCTCTTGCAACATACTGGATGATTACACTCACAGATAAGGGAATAAGAGATATGCCAAGGGGGCGTGGTTCGTACGAACTCTTCTGGTGTTATACACCTGATAACCGTTTCTGTCTTTCGTCGAATGTCGTCCAATGATCGCTTCACCGCTCTCGATTTTTAACAAAATGCTGTGTTGTTCAGTGGTTGTTTGCAAAAAATCAAGCAAAAAAGTGAATCACGCGAAAGATGGCATCTCATTTCACACTTAAGTACAAGTTATTGTTGTTATTTTCTATAAAAAACAAGAAAACATTATTTTGTATATTTACATTATGCTCAGAATGTGTTAAATTGAGAAGTCTATATCTTATTGTGAACAAAAACCATTGCTTGCTTAGTAGAAATCAAACATTGAATCGGTCGGCCTTAGGACGCAATGGTACTTGTACTATATAAATATATTCTTTCACTAAAACGTTAGACCTTTTATGGAACGGGCGCCGATCGGGTGTCCGTGAACTAGAGATGTGATAATGTTAGCTACCTTGTTATCGATATTTTAACGACCAAACGATGATTTGTGATACAGTTATTATTAATAGTAGGTACCTGCTGTGAACAATTATTATGTACTTAGGGGCCGTTCAAATATTACGTAAGCAGGTTTATTACAATTATTTACCTCCCCATCCCCCTTGTCAGCAAAAGTAAGCAAAGCTCTTACCCCCTCCCCCCATTCTTACGTAAACATTTTTCAATTAAATTTTTTTTTTTTATATTATAATTATTATAATTATGTTATAATTATAATTTTAAAAATAAGAAAATAGATTTAGGATAGAGATTAGATTTTACTGATACAAATTCAACATAGAGTAAGGGACAAAAATATTTTAATTTTACGAACATAACAAACTTCATGATGACGTAATCATCATCTAGACTCCCCTACCCCCCATGTCATCCAAAATAAGCAAAACAAAGTTACACTTAAAATTTTTAACAGACTTCCAAAAGAGCAAGAGATTCTCAATTCGGTGCGATTCTTTCGGTGAGATAACTTTACATTTTAGTTAATCACTAAAATTTTAATGGTTTTTACTCAGACATGGACAACGTTTGATGCACGGTCATTGAAATTGAACGCTGTTTACTAAACGATAAAGTCTATATTTGCTGGTGCTGCTTGCACTGATCTATCAGTATGCATGGTGTACGAGACTTCACATCTATTGCTGCATGTGTATTTGTAATAAGTGGTAGGGACAAACTAACGGCAGCAGGTTTCCATACAATTTGATGTAAAGGGCAAATCTCCTCTTATTCTCTTATCTGTGATCACAATTCACACTCTTCATAATCTTGTACCTGATGAAGAACGTGCAAGATTGTGAAGAGTATGATAATCTTTCCAACAATCTCCTAAACAGAGAAAAGCATTGCATTTCGAGCACTTTACTATAGTTTCTTTCCTGCGTTTTGCTGCTGCGCAGCGCACGCAACGGTTTCGTACGAATTTAGCTCGTTTGAGTGGGTCAGCTGGCACTTGGATGGGAAAGTGATTACTTTGTTGGTCCAATCTTACCTCTGGTTTAGGCAAAGGGCGCACTGAGGGCACTGAGGGCACTTGATATTTTTCCAGTAGGCCCTCTGCTAATTTCATCCGAAACTCTCTATGTGTCATGACTTTGAAAGTGGGGTTCCTCCTGTATATCAAGAAGGCGTTTAAAATACTAGTATTCACTAGTCTTCTAAACACCTTGTGATACCATTTGGAACCTCGTTTTCGTTCCATCAGATACATAGAGAGTTTCTGATCCTTTAAATCTACACCCCCCATGTATGAGTTATAATCTTTAATGGCACACGGTTTTAAAATATTTACGCCGCCTCTTCTGTTTGGAACCATGTCGTCCCTGTGGTAAGTTGAAATGGCAGTTACTAATTTAACATCTTCCCAACAGACCAAGGAAATGTCCCCGCAATGCCGGAATAATGTTGCTCCCCGCTGCAACGAATTCGCGTTTAAATTTTTAATATCTGATGGCACAGCTTTCCTGTTCCGATTCATCGTACCAATAACATCAGTGTCTCTACTTTTTAAAAATCTGGTTAATGGTAACTGGTTATACCAGTTATCCATAACCAAAGTATGCCCTAAGTCTAGGAACTCATTCATGAGCTCAAGAACTACCTTAGCGGCAGGATTTTTGAACCCATGAATGGGTCCCTGGACAAAACTAGAATCTTTGCCAGCATAAAGTATAAATTTTAATTGGTAACCTGTCCCTGCTTCGCACAATTCAAATGACTTGATGCCAAAACGGGCCGCCTTCGATCGTATGCACTGTACCCAGCTAAGACGACCCTTCCAGAGAAGCAGGGACTCATCCAAACTCAAAAACTCAGTGGGTTTATAAAATTCGGAAAATTTATTATTACAATGTGTAACTATTGGTGCGATTTTTGCAATTTTTTTGTCGTACGATAATTTGCATTTTGGCACCATGTCATTGTCAACAAAATGCAAAAATCTAATTAGCTGCAAGAACCTGTCCCTCGACATAAGCCTCCTAAATTTGTACATTTCCAACAGACCTGTGGTCCAGTAGTCTCCAATGCTAGACCGATAAGTAAAAGTCATTAACATAAAGATCGCCAAAAGCCTGTAAATCTCAGGAGCATCGGTTTCCGTCCACTTCATAAGGTTTTTGGATGGAACCCGATGCTCTGCTGCTATTTCAAGCGTTTGGCGAGCATATCGATTAGTTTCTTTCACTATTGTGTTAATTATGTCTCCCCCCCAAAAATATTCGAAAATATCTACGGGGTCCAGGGAAATCTGGGTAGGGCCAGGAGATCCCCTAAACTCAGTTTTCTGGCCAGAGAACGTCGAAAAGTCCTCTGACCATGAAAACTGAGATAAGTCGCCGTCACCACCACCCAAATTCCCTTGAACCTCTTCCTCTGCCTCTTCCACCTGAATAATTTCAGAACGTAAATCGTTGACGATTTGCCTCATGCTCTCCACGTTGTAGGTTTCGCCTTCCACAGCTTCTCCGATATCCGCCATAAAGTCATCTTCGCCTTCACTCTCTTCAATGTCGCTGCCGGAGTCTACGATGTCCAGTTCAATTTCCCCCGTAGTCAGCGTTCGTCTTGATCGCTGACGACGGCGTTTCAAGGACGGAGACGAAGAAGAAGGGCCCGGAGTGGGGAGTGCCATCATCGGACTACGGGTTGGTCTCCAAGGAACTAGTCCTGTGGAACACCGCTGCAGCAGCACAGCGTCCGGTTGCAGATTTATGCTGCCCCCCGGGGTAACTGAAACTTGGAACCCAGGCACCAAATTTGGAGTCTTTGGATTTCGAGTTTTTTTTACGTGCGTGGGTCACTGTTTTATGCAAAGATAATCGGAGTCGATCACGTCCACGATCACGAGATGAAATGCACGAGTCCAAGAATGGCGAAGTACTGTCTACTGATAACGAAAAAACTAACGAAGCACCACAACACAATAATAATTATTCAACTGTATTTATTACTAGAAAAACTTCAATATCAAAGTAGGTAGGTACCTACAATCAATGTTGGTCAAACTAAAATGGCGGATAAATCGCCACCGCACATAGAAATAAAAAATAATGCCTATCGGCTATCACGCTCGCTATCACAGCTCGCTATGCTATGAGTTGACGCACTATGACGCTCAGTGTTGCCAGCACGGTCTTGTCAAAAGTTACTTAAAATAAATAAAAAAGTAAAAGTGTAAAAAATAACCTTTCATTTTTTTGACGTGATATTGTGGCCGATTCTGTTGTACACAATCTCTAAATCTAAACTAAAATGACAGGTCTAAATATATTCCTGTCTCTTTCACAATCCTCCCTGCTGAAGGGGATAGCACTATTTTTAAACCTGTCAATTTAGTTTAGGTTTAGAGATTGTGTACAACAGAATTAGCCACATTAACGTCTTATAAATTAAAATAAATGAACGCCAGTCGCACGTACGTAAAAGCATGACTCATTGTCACGTACCTACCGCGTGCAAACGAGAGCGCGGACCAAGCGATAGAAAAAGCATGATCAGCCGGCATAGCCGAGCACGCAAGCGAGAGCGCTGGACAAGCGATAGAGAGGCAATGTTTTCTTATGACGTTAACACGTAAAAATGTCGTCCGTAAACCGACTTCACAGACAACTATCTTTTTTTTTCTAGTAGAAAATTGTATTACAAGTCTAAAGAATTGATGTTGCTCGTAAATAACTTGCACAAATATTCATTCAGATTGCATTCAGACATTGGCTGAGATCGGTCGAGAATTGAGATGAAACGAGTGTGAAAGAGAAACTGATGAGAAGAGTTGAAATAAGAACCACAGATGACAGAGTATTTATGAAGATTCGAAAAATCACCTAAACGTTACCTTTTGAATAGTGCAACCACCTAAAAGGTTACAAAAGTAACCTTCTAGCAACACTGATGACGTTAGAAGACGCTACCACAGAGTACCTACAGAGGGGAAGCTTCTACAAGCGGCCCGCTGTAGGTACACTCACACATATGCGCATGTTTGTCACCAACTGTACCGGTTAGTTGAACGAGCGTGCGTCCGTGAACCGTTGGTGAGTGTGTTTGTGTGAGTATACCTACAGCGGGCCGCTTGTGGAAGCTTCCCCTCTGTAGATTTACTACTCGTGTGACGCTACAGTGCGACCAATCTATCTGTGAACTGAGGTCGCTAGTGTCGTTTTAGTGTTACCATATACCTAATCATTTATTCGCAGCGTTGCCAACTTCCACGGTCTTAATTACCCGAAAACTAACTGAAAATCCCCAATTTTGGGGAAAGGAAAATCGATATTCCCCACAAGTTATATACAAAGAAAGTGCTGTTCATATTGTAGATCAAATATATTTACTACTTATATTTAAGTATTTAATGACTTTAATTAAGATATTGTGGCTAATTCTGTTGTACACAATCTCTAATTAAATAGTGCTATCCTTTTCCGCAGGTATCGTTGTGAAAGAGATAAGAATATATTTAGCCCTTTAAGTTTAGAGATTGTGTACACAGTAAAACAGAATTAGCAACATTGGCTGTTAATTGCGCCTTTGTTTTGTTAACATATCACATTTTGACGGATCAAATTTTAGGCTCCCTCCTTTCTTCTTAATACCTTCTCTATATACCCTATCCACCGAGACAAGTTAGTATAGCACTCTCCCCGTTACGTAAACCCAAACAAATTCTGAACCGCGGACGGAAATCTTAAAATCAAGTGAAACCTTATCTATAATTTAGTAGTTTTTTAGTAGTATTTGGTAGCTAAGCTAAAATATTTAGTAGTTCAATATAACCAAAATTAAATGAAAAATAAAGTGCGCCGCCAAGCTGACGTCAGGTTGGCGGGCGGGTGGAATTTAAACGGCGTACAATACTTTGAAAATATATATGTCAAATTTTAGTAGTCTTTTGGTAGTTTAATAAAATTACGTTAAATCTTATTCACGCCTTTGTTTATAGACTGGAAAATATATTTTCTTTTTCTTCATCGGAAACGCCTGTGGAAATTAAATTAGTTCTGCTGAAAGATTGCTATGATAATTTCCACAGGCGTTTCCGATGAAGAAAAAGAAAATATATTTTCCAGTCTATAAACAAAGGCGTGAATAAGATTTAACGTAATTTTATTAAACTACCAAAAGACTACTAAAATTTGACATATATATTTTCAAAGTATTGTACGCCGTTTAAATTCCACCCGCCAACCTGACGTCAGCTTGGCGGCGCACTTTATTTTTCATTTAATTTTGGTTATATTGAACTACTAAATATTTTAGCTTAGCTACCAAATACTACTAAAAAACTACTAAATTATAGATAAGGTTTCACTTGATTTTAAGATTTACGGTCCGTGGATCTGACGGACACAAACAAATGATACGGACAAAAAAGTCAGTGGGTATTAACCATTTTAAGTATGCGTACATAATGCGCTTACTATTCTATCATGTCTACTAAGTGAAAAAATTAAGGTACCTACGTTCCTAAAACCCGAAGATTTAAATAATCGTAGGGTTTTCTTAATTTAATTTAATTGACTGCTTTACAGTCGGAACTCGGATGTCTGAAATCTGACTTAATCTCTCTATGTCATGGTTAAAAATCAAAATAATATATATAATCAACATTTTTACTGTAGGTACCTAATCAAAATATTATAAAAATAGAGGATGCCCGTGATTTCGTCCGCGTGGATTTAGGTTTTTAAAAATCCCGCGGGAACTCTTGGTTTTTCTTTTGAGCTCATAATAAATAAAATAAAATAAAATAAAAAGCCTTTTATTTCTTACATTTAACAGTATTTTTAGTATCTTTACAATGTTTTGTTACTTGGTTAGTTACACTTATAATTTAGTTGTTAGTATTGTTAGGTAATTAATATAATAGATATTTTTTTTATGTAAGAACCCCAGGTTGGGTAAAGGCCAATTTTGAGCTCATACCTTGCTAAAAACTGTTAAAAGTTCACTGGCGTATGTTTAGGTACATCAATATGTAAACATCCGCCAGTGAACGTCCCATCAAAATCGACCCAGCCTTTCAGAGATTAGCCGGTAATCTATAAAGTATCTCAAAAGAAAGGTCTAACAAAAAAAGAATGAATGAAATCGGACCACGCATTAAGAATTACAGCTAAGTAAGTACATATTTTGACTTCCATCCTCTCTCCCAAGAGAACCGTGCTGAATTTCGGAATAAAAAGTATCCTATATGTTACTCCGTATTAGACGTGTGCGCCGCGCCGACCCGCCGCCGCCGCCGTCATTTTTGGACGCCACCGCCGCCGGTCTGCGTATCAGCGTAAAATCGGCGCGAGTTCTAAATGTTTTAGAACACCCTCCAACATCATTCACCCTCTTCTATACCAAATAACCTAACGATTACACCATTCATATTCCATATTTCTATACAATAAATTACAAAAAAATTTTGATCGATATGAAGTTACACCTCCCTTATCTATACTAATAAATAAAATTGAAGTGTCTGTCTGTAATATTGAAATAACTACCTCATATTAAGCTCATATGGTTATTTGAACGATACTATAACCGAATCACACGTTTTTAAAATTTTTGTCTGTCTGTCTGTCTGTCTGTCTGTCTGTCTGTCTGTCTGTCTGTTTGAACGGGCTAATCTTTGGAACGGCTGAACCGATTTTGACGGGACTTTCACATACAAGTAGAGAATTAACCAGGGAGTAACATAGGCTACTTTTTTAACCGACTTTCAAAAAAGGAGGAGTTGTGTTTTTCTACCTATGTACACCGATATCTCCGAGATTTCTGAACCGATTTGCGTATTTTTTTTTTAATCGATAGAGAAACATTGCGACACTGTCCTACAAAAAATTTGGATTCCAACTCCTCAATCCTGATGCTGTAGGGGATCTGATCCCCAAAACTAATGGGATTTAGGCACTGTCGGTTATTTAAATTGATATTGGGGATATCAATTAAAGACTTTATTGTTGAATAACCTCGAGTAGGTACATGTCCAACTCCTCAACCCTGATGCTGTAAGGAATTGCATTCTGAAATCGTAAGGATCCCACGGAATTTTTCCGTTTTGTGGACGGGTTACTACTTACTACAGATAGGCTACTTTTTGTTCTGGAAAATCAAAGTTCCCACGAGATTTTTACAAACCTAAATACACACGGGCGAAGCCGTGGGCATCATCTAGTTCATAATAAAACTTAACTAACTAACTTACCTAACAAGTAGAATCGTCGTCATCTCAACCAATGGACGTCCACTGCTGGACATAGTTCTCTTGCAAGGATCGCCACAGAACACGATCTTGTGCCGCCTGATTCCAGCGGCTGCCAGCGACTCGCTTGAGATCGTCTGTCCATCGAGTGGGGGGTCTACCTACGCTTCGTTTACTGGTGCGAGGTCACCATTCAAGCACCTTGGGACCCCAACGTCCATCGGTTCTTCGAGCAATGTGCCTCGCCCATTGCCACTTCAGTTTCGCGACTCGTTGAGTTATGTCGGTAACTCTGGTTCTCCTGCGGATCTCCTTATTTCTGATTTGATCCCGCAGGGATACTCTGAGCATAGCTCTCTCCATCGCCCGCTGAGTGACCCTGAGTCTTCTTATGAGGTCCATTGTTAGCGACCATGTCTCAGATCCATAAGTCATCACTGGCAACCCGCACTGTTCGAAGACTTTCGTCTTCAGACACTGAGGGATATTGAACGAAAATACATCTCGAAGTTTCCCGAACGCTGCCCAGCCGAGTTGGATTCCGCAATTGATCTCTTTCTCAAAATCAGACCTACCTAGCTGGACCGTGTGTCCCAGGTATATATACTAGTCTACAATTTCGAGTGCCGATTACCGGGTGGAGTGGAACATGAGCATTAGACATGACCTTCGTCTTACTCATGTTCATTTTTAAGCCCACCTGTTGAGAAACTCTGCTGAGATCATTGAGCATTGTACTGAGGTCTTCCAGAGTCTCTGCCATCACGACTATATCATCGGCAAACCGTTGGTGAGTGATGTACTCACCGTTTATGTTGATGCCAAGTCCGTTCCAGCCCAGAAGCATAAAGACCTCTTCCAACACAGCGGTAAATAGCTTCGGGGAGATAACATCTCCCTGACGCACTCCTCGCTGCAACTGGATTGGCCTTGTAGTCTGGTCCTGTATACGGACTGACATAGTAGCGTTCGTACAAACACTTCAACGCTTGGATGTACCGATAGTCGATCTGACATCTCTGCAGTGATTTCAATACAGCCCAAGTTTCCACCAAATCAAAGGCTTTCTCATAGTCCACAAACGCTAAGCAAAGTGGCCGGTTATACTCTTCAGTCTTCTGTATAATCTGCCGCAGCGTATGGATGTGGTCTATGGTACTGAAGCCTTTTCGGAACCCGGCCTGTTCGGGAGGCTGGAAGTCTTCGAACCTACGAGTGAGACATTCGTAATGACTCTCGAGAACAACTTATAGACATGGCTCAGCAGAGAGATGGGTTTATAATTCTTCAGCAAGGTATTATCGCCCTTTTTAAAGAAAAGAACCACCACGCCTCCGTGCCATGCCTCCGGCGTTATGCGCTCGTCGTTGACGGAATTGAACAGTCACTGAAAAGCTTTAAGAACTGGTTTTCCACCTGCTTTCAGGAGTTCCGCTGTGATTCCGTCATCACCTGACGCCTTGTTGTCCTTAAATTGTTTGAGTACCTAGTAGAATAAAATTGCTATAATTTAAGACCAGAATTATAATTTAAGATCTGTAGATACATTACTTACTGAGATGCTCGTGACTTCATCCGCGTAGATTCTTAATGTCATACAAACTTCCATCTCCTATTTAACCAATTTGGGGGTAGTTTTTTTAAAATTTCTTAAACACGTAATTCTTTATTTTTAATCGAAAATCTAAATACCAATTTTCATGGGTATAACTTGATAAATGTCGTGAAAACGTGACGGGGTCTCATTTAAATTTTCATCCCCTATTTAACGTACTTGGGGATAGAATTTTCAAAAATCCTGAAATATATTTTTTTTTTTATCGCAAGCCCAAATACCAATTTTCATGGATATAACTTAAAAAATGATACTTTCATACAAACTTTCATCCCCTATCTAACCCCCTTAGGGGTAGAATTTCCAATAATCCTTTTTTAGTGGGCCCCTATATCATAATCATAATCATTTACTTATTTATCATAAATGAAAGTTATTGTAAACGTCCTGAAAATGTACAATAAAAAACTAGTCCGTTATACTACCTAGTTCAAAATCTGAACGCAAGGTATCCCATACTTGCAAACGTTAAAGTTACTGGACTATTTGGCAAGTTGTTGTTATTGCAAAAGTTTTATGTAATTGTACCTATCTGATTTTCAGTAAAAATAATTCTACAAGTTAGCCAGTTTTATTAAAATTATCCGCGCCGAAATTACGCCGAAAACACGCCGCCGCCGCCGATTTTTGACCGGCGTGCGCCGCCGGAGATTTTAGCATCGGCGCACACGTCTACTCCGTATTATGAACTTAAATCATGCCAAGTTTCATTTCAAACCATTCAGTAGTTATTGCGTGATGCGCGCACAAACATACAGACAAACAGATAAACAAAAATTTCAAAAATTGCTTTTTTAAGTTCTATTACTTATCCCTAACATCCCCCAGTTATTATTTTGCAAAAATATTTAATGTACAGATACGGCAAGTCTACGATTTTATTATATTAAGTATGTATATTGTATAGAATAGAAGAAGATAATTGACATCTTAATCTATCTCAAGTTTTAAAGCAATTTGTGTTAATAATAATTAAAATTGTGCTAATAATATAAATAAAATTAAAATTTTCCTTCAGATCTCCAGGTGTTATTTTTAGACTTCCAAGGTTACAAAAATTCACATTTGGCTGAAAATTGGTAAGATTGTTCAAAACACTATTATAAATGAAATGTGAAAAGTCCTCATCGATCCGACACCTGGAAAAAAATTACTCGGGGTCAAAAACGGGTTTTTCGCGATTTTCAGCAAAACGGAAATGAAATGTTACATGAGCTTTGCATTTTTTTAGAGGACGCAATTTTATTTTTGGGACATGTGTGGGGGTTAGTAAAAGCTTAACCTCAAGTTTGTGGGGTCGCCACCCTTGTCCCCTGGCCACCATCTTGGAAAAAGGGGTGAAAACACGTTTTTCGCGATATCTCGGATGTATGAAGTCAATTTGTTTGCTCTTTTTCTTGTAAATTCGTAATGAATGTAGAAAACTTTGATAAATTACTCTCTAGATAGAGTGAAGCGCTGCAGTCGCAACAAAAATAACAGGCCAACTTTGAAAGCGCTGTGTGCGTATTACGCACGACACGTATACGTAGGCGCGCGTGTTTAACAAGCGCGCTGATTCATGTGGGCGTGCGCTGAGTGATACCAGTTCTTGAATATTTCCCATCAAGTAGGGGAATATTATATTTTGATTTTGAGGTGCATATTATCTATTATTTGTTTTAAATTTAATTATTTTACATACTTATTAGGAGTTTTTTTACAGTTTATTTAAACACTAGCATCTGCCCGCGGCTTTGCCCGCGTGAATTTCGGTTTTAAACAAATTAAAAAAATAAAAGCTGATCAAGGTTTATATACCTACTATCCATGTATGTGGACGTATGTTTGTGGAAACTCTAAGTATGGACTTAAGGGAATATAGACGCCATTTTGATTTTTTTTGTTAATGGACCGAATTCTCTCAAAATCGATATCTGAAGTTCTTTGTGATCGTAAAAAAGAAAACTGATGTCAAAATAGCAAAAAATGGACGCCATTTTGTTTTTTTTTGTTAATGGACCGAATTATCTCAAAGTCGATATCTGAAGTTCTTTGTGATCGTAAAAAAGAAAACTTATGTCAAAATAGCAAAAAATGGACGCCATTTTGTTTTTTTTTTGTTAATGGACCGAATTCTCTCAAAATCGATATATGGGGTTCCCTGTGATCATAAAAAAGAAAACTGATGTCAAAATAGCAAAAAATGGACGCCATTTTGATTTTTTTTGTTAATGGACAGAATCCTTTCAAAATCGATATATGGGGTTCCCTGTGATCATAAAAAAGAAAACTGATGTCAAAATAACAAAAAATGGACGCCATTTTGATTTTTTTTGTTAATGGACCGAATTCTCTCAAAATCGATATCTGAAGTTCTTTATGATCATAAAAAAGAAAACTTATGTCAAAATAGCAAAAAATGGACGCCATTTTGATTTTTTTTGTTAATGGACCGAATTCTCTCAAAATCGATATCTGAAGTTCTTTGTGATCGTAAAAAAGAAAACTCATGTCAAAATAGCAAAAAATGGACGCCATTTTGATTTTTTTTGTTAATGGACTGAATTCTCTCAAAATCGATATATGGGGTTCCCTGTGATCATAAAAAAGAAAACTGATGTCAAAATAGCAAAAATTCGGTCGGTCGGTAGAGAATTCGGTCTATTAACAAAAAAATCAAAATGGCGTCCATTTTTTGTTATTTTGACATCAGTTTTCTTTTTTATGATCACAGGGAACCCCATTATCGATTTTGAGAGAATTCGGTCCATTAACAAAAAAAATCAAAATGGCGTCCATTTTTTGTTATTTTGACATCAGTTTTCTTTTTTTATGATCACGGAACCCCATATTTAGATTTTGAAAGGATTCTGTCCATTAACAAAAAAAATCAAAATGGCGTCCATATTCCCATATTCATACTTAGACTTTCCGTTTTTGAAACATACGTCCACGTACATGGATATAGTATATAAACCTTGATCAGCTTTTATAAAGACAATTAATTACTATTGAACCATATGGGTAAATTTGCAATCCAAACTTGACAACACCAAAAAATGACGCGTTGGTTTTGTGAAAAAATGTATCAATATATTAGTTTTGTTTTTGTAAATTACTATTAATTATGAGTTACTTACTGATGGTAGGAGATTTTGTTAGTTGCTCGTAAACGTCCTTTGTAATTTCTGCAGATTTTTATCGCGCAAGTAGTCATTTTCACCAAAATAAACGAATGCAAAAAATAAGCCGTGCGTGCGTATCCCTTGAGGTTACAATCGACACTGCGGAGCGGGGAGCGCTTTAAAGACTAGGAGTTCCCCCATATTTTTATCTACGCTGTGGAGCCCCCGTCGCTATATCTAGCGAGTAATTTATCAAAGGTAGAAAACGTAGTTTGTTACACTAGAATTTGCGTCGACTAAGGTATAATTTTTGTTTTTGTTTAATATCTATATAGACCAGAGTAAATCCCTTCAAAAATAATAAAAAGTAAAGAAAAATCACAGTAGGATGAAACCCATTGGAAAGGGAGGAGAATATAATAAGAATTAAAGGAAAAATAATTTACGGGCGATCTGAGCTAGGGAAAAAAAATGGGGTGAGTTTTAAGGGTAAAAAATGGTTTATCTTGATTTCCGACAAAACTACAAGTCCTATGGAAAAAAATCCAATGGCAAAGTTGTAGATAATAAAAATATCAACAACTTTTGTGTATACACTTTTTTCATTTAACCTCAAAATGTATGTGAAAAACTCAAAAAACCATGTTTTTGGTTTTTTATTATTATCTTTTACAAAAACATTTTTTTTTTCACGAAATTTGGTGAAAACTTATTTTTTTATATCTTAAATACACTGTAATTTATTTGATTTGAAATGTTTATTATTTCTCCTTATTTTGACTTAATATCGAAAAAGCACTCTAATTTTCAATCGAAAAATCATCCGTCAAAATGTCAGCTTTTTTCAAAATGTAGGTGTGCTTTCTGTTCGCTGAAAACTCTTCTTTCCGATGGTGCTGTTCCCCCCATTTTTTTTCCCTAGCTCAGATCGCCCGTAAATTATTTTTCCTTTAATTCTTATTATATTCTCCTCCCTTTCCAATGGGTTTCATCCTACTGTGATTTTTCTTTGTTTCAAAAATTATCGACACTGGGCTAATAACATATAGACTACTGATACTAACAGACGATGTAGAGAATGGATTTTATAACATTATTAAAAGTCACAAAGATAATGAGTATTTTGGCTGCTAGCTTGTTACATGATTTTTTGTCGTTGGCGGAAATGCCCCCCCCACACAGGCGCGTTATTATAGGTCGATAATATCGCATGCGTTATTGCGATATCTGTTTCCAGTACATTTTGTATTAGGATGGTCATGTAGTTACACACTGCTGCGATAATAACGCCGCAATGGAAGTAGGAACTCCTGCGATACTATCGTCGTCCGATACTATCGACCTTAGATAATAACCTTTTCATCCCATCTATTCGAAAAGGACGACTTGGTTCGCCTTTATGTGCACCCAAAGGTGGTGTTTTCGGCGCATTTTTATAAGTGCGCGTAAAAGATCTTTTAATCGCACTTATTTATAAGTGCGCCTAAAAGATCTTTTACGCGCACTTATTGAAGACGAAGGGCCCGTGGTCCCACCGGGCTAGGCGCGAACGATAGTATCGATTGTTGTTATTGTTGTTACAAGTTTGACGTCTGTGTATGTATGTGCGTCTGTGTCTGTCTGTTCCCCCGTAGCGCTCAAACGGTTGAACCGATTTGAATGCGGTTTTTTTTGTTTGAAATGTGAATTAGTCGGGAGTATTCTTAGCTATGTTTTATGAAAATTGGTCCAAGATGGCCGCCGCCACAAAATGGCGGATTACATATTTTTTCACAACTCCCTCAATATGGGTATCAAATTAAAGGTCTTGTCGTGAAGACCTTTCATTTTGACGTTTGTGTGTATGTGTGTGTATGTGTGTGTGTCTGTCTGTTCCCCCATAGCGCTCAAACGGTTGAACCGATATGAATGCGGTTTTTTTGTTTGGAAGGTGAATTAGTCGGGAGTGTTCTTAGCTATGTTCGATGAAAATTGGTCCAAGATGGCCGCCGCCACAAAATGGCGGATTACATATTTTTTCACAACTCCCTCAATATGGGTATCAAATGAAAGGGCTTGACTAATAGAATAACACTATGCAAATCCAAGATGGCCGCCATCACAAAATGGCGAATGTCGGGAGTTTCTTAAATTTTTAATTTATACTTGTATTATTAATCCGCCATTTTGTGGCGGCGGCCATCTTGGACCGATTTTAATCAAACAAACATAGCTAAACACACTCCCGACTAATTCACCTTTCAAACAAAAAACCGCATTCAAATCGGTCCATCCGTTTGAGAGCTATGGGGGAACAGACAGACATACACATACACACACACACACACAGACGTCAAACTTATAACACCCCGTCGTTTTTGCGGCGGGGGTTAAAAATATGAGGCGCCTTTTATTTCCTCATAGAGGGTGATGAAAAGTAGAGTGTATCACTCGGGCGCAATATATTTTTGGCTCGGGCGACGTACTTTGAATCCCTCGCTACGTTCAGGATTGTACTAAAGAATCCCTCGCTACGCTCGGGATTCTACTATACAATCCCTCACTTCGCTCTGGATTCAAAAAAGCGCCCTCGCCGTAAAAATATTATTTTGCTCCCTTATGATACAATCTACTATATTATTATTATCTCTATGATAATAACGCGCCTGTGTGGGGGAGCCTTTAAGAGATTAAAGATCTGTCGTGACAAGCATTGACATATAGTACTTGGACTTCGGGTCAGCGCTAAAAATTGTCCGAACCGAGAGAGATCCAAAACGCGTATAGATTTCCAATCTTCACTTTAGTATTGTGTTCGTCATCACAGAGAACACGCGTCAATAATGCCGTACTGTGTTATAAAATCTTGTAAAAACTACCCGAGTAAGGTGAGAAAAAAAGATGGTGTATCATATTTTCAGTAAGTAAACATTTATTAACGATATAAAAGAATTATTTCGCTTAGAAACATAGTATTCCATCCAAATTTCAATTATTTGTAAAAACAAATCGCATAACCAACCAAAATGAACAAAAGTATCTATGTGTCCTTTTCTAACACGCTACGCGCGTATAAGGCAGAGGGAGTACAATATTTTTATCAAATTCATCGCCATTTAGCTCGGGCTACCGGAGCAATTGAATGATTTAGAACAACGGCTGCATAGAGTCGTTGTTTAATATTTAAATGTGAATGTTTTACTAATTGAGTTATTGAATTTTCTTATTTGAAAAAGTCATATTATTTACTTAGATTTATATATTGTAAGTATTAAAAAAATTCAAAAATCGATATTTGAGTTTCCTTGTATAAAAAAGCTTCATTCTTCTTCATACATATTAAAAAAAAATTACCCATTTTCAAATTATTTGCTGAGGGACCGAATTCTTAGGAATTGACATTTGGGTGTTATCTAATTATCATAAAATGTAAATGTAAATTATTTTCTATCTCATTATGTATTTAATTCTATGTAATTTAATGTCTACTTAAAATTAATAAGCGACTCCACTCCATTTATGTAGTCCGATTTTCGCTCGAAGCTGCATATGGTGAAAATGGGCGACCGTCAGTTGAAGCTACATAAGGTGATAGTTGAAGCTACATAGATTATTGCAAGCAAAATTAGGCTGTATAGTAATGTATTAAGACATAAATTATAAAGTATTAGTTTGTTTATTTTATATAGGTTTTCTCGGGACATGTTTTTCGTGAATTTTGTATCACACCAGAAGTCCAAGTACTATTATATGTCAATGGTGACAAGTGTTCATGAACCATGAACCTATAGAAGAGGACTTGGCATAATGTCCTATAGAAAATAGTGGATCGGAAAATAGCTTAAGCTTATCAAAATTTTCATAAGTGTGTAAGAGACAACACTACATTTTTAAACATAACAATAAAACAGATCGTGGCAGAAATTTTATTGCAACTTCCCTTAAGATGGCCTCCCTAAATGTATACATGAACACTCACACACGCACAACTTGAGACATCACAATGAACACGCGCCATTTTAGGTTGGGGGATTGTGCGTGTGTGAGTGTATTTTTGGCACGTTTTTAAGGTAGGTATGCCTACTCTACTTATTATTATTATCTCTATGGTTAAATGTCAATTACTATAACTGTCACTGTCAAAGTTGTCAGTTGCTGAATTAGTCATTGTTTTGAATTTTTCAATTTTCATTAAATGATTAACCTATTTTCGGCTTTCGCGATTTATTGCGAATTTGTGATGATGATTTATCCAACGTCTCAACTCTCAATATTGTTAGTAATTTAAAGATGTAAAATGGCCACTAATACAGACGAGCTAAAGGTTTATTGGAATAAAATTAACTATGCCTATCCCATTCTCAATGATACACTTTTTACCGATTGCTCGGACGCCGAATATGAAGAAATACAGCAAATAATAACCGGTCTGGGTGTTCAGATAAAGATTCGGGATCTAATTTTAGTCCACATCGAAAAATATTTGCGTCAGCATGTCGCTCCAGTGTTTTGGTCGAAGTTTACAAAAGCCGAGGAAGAAGTAAAAGGATTTCAACTGTTCAAGTCTGCAGTGAACGACCTGTACGAAGCTCTGGCAAGTTTCACACCCATGATCACCAGACTTACAATTTTAAATAACAACTGCAGCGATAATAAGCCCTTGTACGGCGAACGAGATGTCATGTCTGGGTTCAAACAACTCTTGCGTGCCACTCTCCTATCACAACTACCGCTCGATTTTCAAGTTATAATCAATCATTTTTATAAAGCGTCATTCAATGTCTTCGATAATGCAGAATATGAAAATTCTGATATGGGTGAGGATGCAATGTGTTCGGGCTGTTGGAACGAGTATTCAGATTGCAACTGTGCTTACATTGTGAAAGTATTTCACGACACAAATAGGAAACTCGTGGAACTCACGCTTCTCGAGAGACTGACAGGACAAGTGCTAACTAATTTCATACAACAGAGAATTGAATTGCACATTCAAAAACTTTGCACGGGCACATTTGATGTTTCCCATATAGGTTTCCTGGAGAACTGGTTAGACACAACCGTGATGTCATGGTTGACACGAATCTACTGCTCTGGCTCCTCAAAACCACCGAGTGTTGATAAAAATATACAAAATGCTATTGCAAAGTTCAAACAAAAGCTGAGTTACTACCTGTATCACAACTATACAAAATTAAGAATTGACCAGTTATTCAACATAATAATAGAGTATCCAGATTCTCAACCAGCTGTTGATGACATAAAATTATGCTTAGATAAAACAGATCTGCGTGGTACACTGTGTAAGAAATTACAGAATGCTTTGGAGACAAGACTATTGCATCCGGGTGTTAACACTCCTGATATTCTGACGGCTTATATTTCTGCAATTAGAGCATTGAGACACCTCGACCCTTCCGGAGTTATTTTAGAGACGGTGACAAAGCCTGTTCGTAATTATTTGAGGAACAGAGAGGATACAGTGAGGAGCGTTGTCAGCAGTTTAACAGAGGAAGGCGCAGGGAGTGAACTAGCAGAAGAATTAGCTAAATTTGCTGCAGAAACCGACGATGACCATGAAAAAGAGGAAGATTGGGATAATTGGGTTCCAGACCCTAAAGATGCAGATCCCAAAGTTGACAGTACTGATAGGAAAACAAATGACATCATATCAATGCTTGTAAATGTTTACGGGAGCAAGGAATTATTTGTAAATGAATACAGAACACTGCTAGCTGACAGACTTCTCGCCCAAAGTGTGATCAACACAGAAAAGGAAATAAGATACTTAGAATTACTGAAACTGAGATTTGGAGAGTCACAGTTACACTTCTGTGAGGTAATGTTGAAAGATGTTTCTGATTCAAAGAGAATTAATGCACTTATACAACAAGATAAGAACTTTGAATCATTGAATAGTAAGTTTGCATCTAATGCAATGATTCTGTCTGCACAATTTTGGCCACCATTCAAAGATGAAAGTTTGGAATTGCCTGAAGAAATAAAACAACATTTCGATGCATACACAAAGTCATACGAGGCACTTAAGGGAAACAGAACTTTGAATTGGAAGCCACATTTAGGTAATGTGAACATTGAAATAGAGATTGGAGAAAAAAAGCTAGACTTAACTGTTTCACCTTTTAATGCAACTCTAATAATGCATTTTCAAACCAAACCAGAGTGGTCGCTAGATGAGCTACATCAGATTATGAAAGTTCCTGTGACAATTTTGAGAAGGAAAATTACTTATTGGCAATCTTTAGGAGTAATTTCTGAGAAAAGTACAGACAATTATGTTTTAATGGAGGGTAGTGAAGGTAATAAGTCTAGTTGTGCAACTAGCCAAGTCCAAGAAATGATATGTGAAGATGAAGAGAGCGAGAGTGTTATGGCATCTGCACATGATCAAAGAGAAGGGGAGTTACAGGTTTTCTGGTCATACATTGTGGGAATGTTGACCAATTTAGATTCCTTGCCCTTGGAGCGAATCCATCAGATGTTGAAGATGTTTGCTTCTCAAGCACCAGGGACAGAGTGCAGCCCGCAGGAGTTGCGACAGTTTTTAGACACTAAAGTACGCACACATCAGCTTGTGTTGCAAGGTGGCATGTATAAATTACCTAAGACTTAATAAATGTATAAAATAGTATTTACTTATTTGCTTTACCAATATTATTGTTACCATGTTATTGCCTATTGGATAGGGTGCATGGGTGAATCTTGGGCAGGTATATAACCAGTGGCAATAACATGAAACAGGTTAATTAGATTGTAAAAAAAAAACAAGTAAAAGTTTCAAGAAACTTTATTTTTTGCATGGGTTTATAGAAAAAGAAAGTTTGGCTATACTGATATCCATGGATTAAAATTTTATTGTTAACATAACCATGACAATTCTCAAGCTTTCCTTGTATACTTACATTAATTACACTTCAGAATAAAACAATACAACATAGTAATAAATTATTACACCATAATACCATGACAATGCTAAAATAAAAATATCTATTAAAAACCTTTCAATATTAATGATTTTAATACATACAATATAATCTTGTCAGTCTTAACATCTATTAAATACTGTTAAAATAGGGAATACATACTATAAAAAATTATGTATTTAATTAAATAACTGAAATATTGCATTGTGAGCCCCAAAATGTTAATAATAATTCAACTTATTTTCGTTAAAGCCGATAATACTAGACACACATTAATTAAGGCCTCTAGTAACCTAATGGTCGCAGAGTCGAGTAACGGATCAAAGCGACAATCTATAAAATTACATAGCATATTTCACCTCTATCTCCACAACGTAAAACACTTTCTGCACAGTAAAGATATGCCGAATTTGCACACCTCTAATACGCTATTAGATTTCGAATATCGAAAAACTATAATATCAGAGCAAAATTATAAAGTCGTATAACCCCCGCAGATTGCTATTGCGCTGGAACCTTGTCACATTAACATCGGCTTGACGCGGTAGATGACACGAAAATATACAGTCAGCGACCAAAATTTGTGGATATATGATAGTAATAATTATTCAATACTCGATACGCGTACTCTGCCAACAGTTTTGTCAACGTCTATTTAGTGCTGACGTTACTAAAATGGCGGCCAGGCGCAATACCAATTTGCGGGGATTATACGTATACATTCAGTACCTTTTTCCAATTTTTATTTTCTGCCGCTTGGAGCGCTGGCTGGCTGTAGAAGTATGGACGAACTCAAACCTTAAAACAAGCCGGGTTAGGTCCATTTCACTCTTAAGTCATTGTGTTTCGATACTCGAATACAACGCACGTGCGTTGCCGCAATGTGCAACCTCAGCGTAACTCCACAGACAAAAAGACCAGCGCATTCAGCAGAATGCGTATTTAATGCGCTTCGACTCTGCGTCAATGTGAGTCGACCCTTACTCATGTTTCAGCATGAGTCGCACATTATTATAACCACATAGGCCTACCGTTTAACTGAGAGGGTTCCTTTCCCGAGGCGACGCGGACTTAACTTTGACGTCGACTGTCACCCCAAACCGTCAAAACCCTCCCTCACCTAACCGTCAAAACCCTCCCTCACCTAACCGTCATAATCCTCCCGCACCTAACCGTCAAAACCCTCCCGCACCTAACAGCCAACTCTCCCGCACAAAACCGTCAAAGCCCTCCCGCACCTAACCGTTAAAACTTAAAACCCTCCCGCACCTAACCGTCAAAACCCTCCCTCACCTAACCGTCAAAACCCTCCCTCACCTAACAGCCAACTCTCCCGCACAAAACCGTCAAAGCCCTCCCGCACCTAACCGTTAAAACTTAAAACCCTCCCGCACCTAACCGTCAAAACCCTCCCTCACCTAACCGTCAAAACCCTCCCTCACCTAACAGCCAACTCTCCCGCACAAAACCGTCAAAGCCCTCCCGCACCTAACCGTTAAAACTTAAAACCCTCCTGCACCTAACCGTCAACTCTTCCGCACCGCGCCGCCACCTTAGGAAGCGAACCTCCTCTAGGCCTTTGAGTACAATTTAATCTCTTTGGGAGCTACGATGCCACAAACGAAAAGTGTATCCAACGCAAAACCTGTTTTAACGTTAGAGAATAGAAAATTATGTTTCTAACAACATTTTAAGATACTGAGAATTAATACAAAATGTACTTACAATAAAAACGTGGAATGCATCAAGTATCATATTTTATATTGATATTCAATTTGATATTCAATTCAATGCGAGCAGAACGTTACATCACACTATAATATAATATTATTTAATCTCAAACGCACAATGAAAAAAAAAACTTTGGGAAACTACAGTAAGCATATTTAATAAATTCACAATATTAATCTTTACTACAAAAATTTGAAAATGAATCTAGTAATTTTGGATTTTGGAATGTTATAACCAAATCTTTATAGGATAGCACCAATTTAATAAATATCAAATCAAAACAAACTATTATACAACATATAGTAAGAATACAAGAAGTTAAAGCAAGTTAGAACATGAATAACAGATCCATCCATCTACAAGTTCCATAAGCGAATATAGTTATATTCCTAAGAAATAAAAGCTTAACAAATATTCGAATTTACTGAGAGAATATCAAAACGCACAGTGTTATTGTATGGGTATTATGCTGAAAGTCCCTCGAACTATAGTTGGGACATTACAAACGTGCGAACTGAGTCATAGAGCTGACAGATCATAGTGTTGTGAGGGCTCTCCCACGCTCTTCGTAACCTGTTATCAACTATCGACAAATCCTTTATTTATTACTAGCGGTCCGCCCCGGCTACGCCCGTGGTACATAATATATAGCCTATAGCACTCAAGGATTACGTACATATCCAACGGTGAAAGAATTTTTGAAATCGGTCCAGTAGTTCCTGAGATTAGCGCGTTGAAACAAACAAACTCTTCCGCTTTATTATATTAAGTATAGATTGTTACACACAACACCACAGAATCAGGTTCCAGTTCCATAAGGCCTAGAAGTGCGAACGAGAAGTCCGATACAAATGATTTGACTTGGATCGCACGTTTGTAATGTCCCAACTTATTAATTTAATTTAATTAATTAAAATTTGAACTTGAGTGGAACAAACAATAGTCACTGGAGACTTAGTGCCTGTTTCACCACCTTCTGATATGTATTAGATAGCTATCTACAACTTTTGTCTTTGTCACTTGACATAAAGTAAGAAAGTGACAAAACTTACGTTTAGGCTATCCAACACTTATCAGAAGGTGGTGAAACAGGCCGTTAACGTTGCATTGAATGTTGCGCCTTATTTTATTTTAAGCCACTAGTTCTGGAGAAGCGATAACTTAACATAGAAGATGATCGACTTTACAAGATTTTCGTAACAAATGGATCCTAGACAAACGTTTCTGAAGAAATCTACATTTATTTACCAAATCATTATTTTGTCAAAAAAACTTTAGTAGGAAAAAGAAGTTGTTGAAGAGAAGTTGAAAAACTAAATTTAAAAAAAAAAAGTTTAGAAACCGACAGCACAGTATACTGTATAGTACAATGTATTTTTCCTTAGCTAGTATAAAAGCTAACCAAACACTTTTCTTAAAGCGCGTAAACGATAAGTACATATGGAGCTTAGCACGTTCTTACTGCGAACTGACGTGATAAACCAAACCTGTGTGCGTCTTAGCATCGGGCATAGCGCGTCCCTTAAGCGTTTTCCCGATATTTTTTCAGATATTCCTTTTAAATCGTCTCAGGAAAAATACATTATAGGTACATAGATATACAAAAGATCGCACAGCCTCCACATGGCATGTTATAACATCTACTATATAAAAATAACTCCAGAACGCACGAACCGATTTCCACGGTTTTGCATTCGTTGGAAAGGTCTCGGGCTCCGTGAGGTTTATAGAAAAACACGCGAACGAAGTCGCGGGGGTCAGCTAGTTAGATATAAAAAAAGAAAAACTCAACAAAGGACTAAGATACAGAAGTATAAGGGCAGAAACATTTTATATAACACACGATATGTTTCCACTTTAAGCCGTTTGTTTATTTATGCAGGCTTCACACCACCAATTATATCGTCCAGTTTGCAAGAGATTTGAACATGCAAACTTGATGTCAGTTTGCATGACTAGCACACATTTGACAAACTGTCAATTGGATTAAGCCATCATGCAAATTGAAGGATATACTTGGTGTGTGATCTATAAGATCCATATTATTTAACCAGTTTCAAGTACATTACACGATACAACGACGATAGACTCGGATGGTATGCGGGGGATAAGTTATATAAAAAAAAACAAGTACAGTACAAAAATAAATAGAGTAGCCTACAACAGTTAAAGCTCTACGAGTAAATTACATATGTACAGACACAGGGGCCTAGCACCGTGCAGCAATGTGATTGTCCCAATCATTTCATACTGGCTTAAAATTAGACTAGAGGTAAACTTCGTCAATCTTGGACCAATAGAGCAGAGAACATTCCCGGTGTTTGTCATGCGATCAATCTATACTAATATAATAAAGCGGAAGAGTTTGTTTGTTTGAATGCGCTAATCTCAGGAACTACTGGACCGATTTCAAAAATTCTTTCACCGTTGGATATGTACGTGATCCTTGAGTGCTATAGGCTACATATTATGTACCACGGGCGAAGCCGGGGCGGACCGCTAGTGAAATATAAATCGTTATCGCATTAAAATGTACGTTCAAAGCAGTCCCTACTAATAACAAGCTATATTTTAGAAAAAATTTAACCGACTTCAGTCCAGCAATATCAGAAAAATCGGTGAACCGATCAAAAATATTAGTGAAAATGATAACTACATGACGTGTCATGATTATTTATTAAAAATACTTATTGAAAAACTTACAACCGCAACGGGCGACTAGCCCGTACGATTTTCGGAAGGTCCCCTCGAATTCTCTGGTCTGCCATCATCAAACCCTAATTTCCTTATCATGGGACCACCTTTGAAATATCTTCTTTCCAACAAAACAATAATCATCAAAATCGGTTCATGAACGACGAAGTTATCCGCGAAAAAACATAAAAAAGCATATATACGGTCGAATTGAGAAACCTCCTCCTTTTTTGAAGTCGGTTAAAACTGATAACAAAAGCTGTCGTTTAATGACGCAGAAGTGACATATCAAAAATTTTTTTTTTCATTTAAATGAAGACAGCCCTCATATGTTCCGATTCCTATTTCCGAATCGGAAAAAGCGCCTTATATTTTCATTGTTTCGATACTGATCGCGTTATTCTTTGGACAGTATAAATAAATACAATGAGAATGTATGGCGCTGTTATATCTAGTATTTCTTGGTATGTTACGTCTGTGGCATCGGCCACGATACACAGACCAGACGTCCACCTTTAGGACACAGTTGTACCAAGCGAATTAAAACGATTGAGATAATCGCAATATGGTCACGATTACAAATTCGGTGCTACTCAGTGCTAGTTATTCGAGCAACATCTTTCACAATATACGTAGATAATTTTACTAGTAATAATAGTTTTGTTGTTCCTTGCACTACATACAATAATTATTATAATATTATATAGTATATTTTTCCTTAGTTAAATTTACAGGTAAACGACGAATCACGCCTCGCAAGAACGCGTTAGCGACACTATTTATTTAAGTACGTCGCGCCGGGTACACTGATATGCAGAACGCGAATTTTGGTTATCAACTGGACGTAGATCGCGCGCACACTTTAAGGCTCATTCGCACATATCAGTGAAGCATCAGTGCCGCGGCCGTAAGCAGTTCCGGCACAGTGAAAAATATGTCATTCTCTATGAACTGTCACTGAAACACTGCGTCGTCTGTCGTCACTGATACACTGATGAGAGACACTGATGCTTCACTGATATTATGTGCAAATCGGCCTTTATCATGCGCAAGTTGGAACTTGGAGCTCGTTTTATAAAGGATTGGCGTGAATTACACGCGTTACTGCGAGAAGTTGTACTTCGCGACCGAAGTATAGCCGCGATTGTAAGAAGTATACCTGCGAATTGCGATTTGATTACCTTTTAAATAAACTAAGTAAAAATGTACACCAAAACCTGCGATTTGATTACCTTTTAAATAAACTAAGTAAAAATGTACACCAAAATTTTTTACGATATATTTTTTGAGAGTTGTTTTTGTTAAACTAACAAGCGGTCATTATATTGTGAGAGATGATTTTAGCAAGCCTTGATTGTTATTAATTGGCTTCGTACTCCCGAAAACTAAAAACGCTAATTAAAATTTAAGTGTACCTTATTTGGCATTTTCTCCAAGCAACAAACTTAAGTCTCCTTTATATTTGAGGTGCGCTTAACGATTAATTGGCGTTTATGCATTCGACAGTAAGATGATTAAGGGCCTGTTACACCACCTTCTGATAAGTGTCAGATAGCTTATTCACAACTTTTGTCTTTGTCACTTGGCATAAAGCAAGAAAGGGACAAAACTACGTTTAGGCTATCTGACACTAACTTATCAGAAGGTGGTGAAACAGGCCCCTAATCGATAAATTTGTATAAACACATTCAAGCCGCTAGTTTAAAAAGAAACTTAGTAGTTAATATTTTAAATGCAATAATCTATGTATAAGTATTATAATAATTTTATTAAATAGCTTATGTCTTACATAATAAATTATTAAGTACAAAAAATTTCATTAAGTCCATTATATTTTATTTTATCTGTGTTAACAATCTCATCATGGACGACATTTGTTACACTGACTATACATAATTATGTCTAACATTAATAATATAATAATAACCTAATAATATATTAAATTAATATTCAAATCCCTTATGTTTGCAACTTGCTATGAACAAAACCAATCATTAAAGGGTTAAAGATTTGGGCATACAGGTAGTTATATTGTTTATTATTGGCCTTTGCAAATGTCCTTAGTTAACTTATTGCAGTCAAAACTGTAAATGCTACTATGAATATTTAAATATCGACCCTTTTCCTTAAAAATCCTTATTTATATTCAGATTAACAAAGTCCTAAAAAGCACCTTAACATCTGACAACCGATGACTGCCACAAGAACAAAACAAGCGTTGCGCAGCTGAGAGATTTATCTGTATACTAATTACAACTCTATGGAAATTAGATAAGATCGATATTTAAATAGATCGGTTAGAAACTTCGCTAATTTTTGTTGGACCGTAAAAGAGTGCCATCTACAGATACTCGCTTTAAAAACTGATATCAAAAGCATTTTTTGGTATTCATAATAGTTATTCAATAGCAATAGCAAATTACAACATTTTTATTTGACAATAGGTACACTTTTCTCATCTTGTTAATTAGCTACGATAGAAAAGCTTTATATTTGTAGTCTAACATTAATAAAATTGCACTTTAAAAGCATAATTAAGTATTCACAAGAATTCAAGAACTATAAGTCTAGTATCAGAGGACTAAGGCTGAAATCAAGTCTGTCACGATTCGCATGATATCAATTGAAATTGGGTATTTTGTATGAAGATGCATACGCATCAATTCAGTTTTTGCATTTTTATATTCAAAATTCGGCCAAGCGTGGCTCTCGATTTTACATGTTAAAGCATGCTTTAACACGCGAACGCATGTAAGCATGCTTTAACACGCGAACGCATGCTGTGCTTATGCGCATGACTATGTCTGAAACCTGCCAGCTAAATGCGAATTAATGCTGATAAATGTGATTTCAGCCATAATGGATATCACTCGCTATAGTTTAAACGCCTAAAGAAGCCTTAGTATAAGTTTGCACATCTCAACGACTTCGATAGATTACGAGTATAGAAACATTAAAATGTTAGTGAATAGACCTAAAACCTTTATTTTAAAGTCGTACCATTCAATATTATGGATTTTAATTTTAAAAAGGTTCCGCTCGGGGCGCTGACTGTAAGACGTATAGACGAAATCGAGCCTCGAAATCTATTAAGATTTATTTCGATGGTAAAGTTTTACGATACTCGAAGTCGATCAATGTAAACCTGTACTAAGTATACTTTGCTATTACCATAGGATTAGTATCGTAGAAGAATGCTGAGGGGGTCTTATGATGGTGTTTTAACGGTTTTCTCGCTCACCGGTTGTGCCTGGCGGGGGGATTGGGTGGCGGCGCGGGGGCGGATTGCGGGGGCCGCTTGAACGGGCCCAGGCGTTTGGTGGGGCGGGGGGAAACAGAGTGCGGCTCCCCGATGCCCCCCCACGAGCTCGCGCCGTGGTCTATGAGCGCGTTGGCCAGACGAGCGCTGTTTTGATCTGTAACAAACACAATCTGTCAACAAATAAAAATCGAACTTAAAGCCCCTTATTTTAAATAATATAATGTTAAAACAGTGCATTTAAGGCCCATTTTACTTTGACGTTATAATGTCGTATTAAGTACACTGATCACATGTGTGCAATAAGGGTGAGTAAACACTGAGCTGTACTGCGCTGCGCTTTGTTTAAAACATAGCAAGTATCACGCGATACGTGCTAGCTCGCTCGGCATCGTATTGCCCAACCCGCTGTATTCCGTGTCCGTGTCCTATCCCACGTGCACTTGTATGTCGCGGTGTGTGTGTGGGTGTGCGTGCGTGCGTGTGTGTGTGTGCGTGCGTGCGTGTGTGTGTCTCTCTCTCTCTCTCTCTCTCTCTGTGTGTGTGTGTGTGTACGCGCGCGTGCGTGCGTGTGTGTGTGCATGCGCGATAACACTGATAAACGGCGTACCGGTGGCCTGTTCGTGCGCGAGGTGCGCGTGGTGGTGGTGGTGCGGGTGCGGCACGGGCTCGCGCACGCGCGTCACGAAGGTCTCGAAGGTGGCGGGCTGCGTGTGGTGGTGCACGAGCGCGTCCAGGTCGCGCGCGCGCTCGCTGCACGCGTGCTGGTACAGCGGCATGGTCGCGCGCTAGTGTGTGAGTGTGTGTGTCGTACCGGTGGCCTGTTCGTGCGCGAGGTGCGCGTGGTGGTGGTGGTGCGGGTGCGGCACGGGCTCGCGCACGCGCGTCACGAAGGTCTCGAAGGTGGCGGGCTGCGTGTGGTGGTGCACGAGCGCGTCCAGGTCGCGCGCGCGCTCGCTGCACGCGTGCTGGTACAGCGGCATGGTCGCGCGCTAGTGTGTGAGTGTGTGTGTCGTACCGGTGGCCTGTTCGTGCGCGAGGTGCGCGTGGTGGTGGTGGTGCGGGTGCGGCACGGGCTCGCGCACGCGCGTCACGAAGGTCTCGAAGGTGGCGGGCTGCGTGTGGTGGTGCACGAGCGCGTCCAGGTCGCGCGCGCGCTCGCTGCACGCGTGCTGGTACAGCGGCATGGTCGCGCGCACGGCTCGCCCGCCCGCGAACGCCGCGCCGCGCACCAGCGCCGCGCAGCAGCTCACGCGGATCACGCACTCCTCCCACAGCGGCCCGAACACCGCCACCTGCGAACGTACCGGTGGCCTGTTCGTGCGCGAGGTGCGCGTGGTGGTGGTGGTGCGGGTGCGGCACGGGCTCGCGCACGCGCGTCACGAAGGTCTCGAAGGTGGCGGGCTGCGTGTGGTGGTGCACGAGCGCGTCCAGGTCGCGCGCGCGCTCGCTGCACGCGTGCTGGTACAGCGGCATGGTCGCGCGCACGGCTCGCCCGCCCGCGAACGCCGCGCCGCGCACCAGCGCCGCGCAGCAGCTCACGCGGATCACGCACTCCTCCCACAGCGGCCCGAACACCGCCACCTGCGAACGTACCGGTGGCCTGTTCGTGCGCGAGGTGCGCGTGGTGGTGGTGGTGCGGGTGCGGCACGGGCTCGCGCACGCGCGTCACGAAGGTCTCGAAGGTGGCGGGCTGCGTGTGGTGGTGCACGAGCGCGTCCAGGTCGCGCGCGCGCTCGCTGCACGCGTGCTGGTACAGCGGCATGGTCGCGCGCTAGTGTGTGAGTGTGTGTGTCGTACCGGTGGCCTGTTCGTGCGCGAGGTGCGCGTGGTGGTGGTGGTGCGGGTGCGGCACGGGCTCGCGCACGCGCGTCACGAAGGTCTCGAAGGTGGCGGGCTGCGTGTGGTGGTGCACGAGCGCGTCCAGGTCGCGCGCGCGCTCGCTGCACGCGTGCTGGTACAGCGGCATGGTCGCGCGCACGGCTCGCCCGCCCGCGAACGCCGCGCCGCGCACCAGCGCCGCGCAGCAGCTCACGCGGATCACGCACTCCTCCCACAGCGGCCCGAACACCGCCACCTGCGAACGTACCGGTGGCCTGTTCGTGCGCGAGGTGCGCGTGGTGGTGGTGGTGCGGGTGCGGCACGGGCTCGCGCACGCGCGTCACGAAGGTCTCGAAGGTGGCGGGCTGCGTGTGGTGGTGCACGAGCGCGTCCAGGTCGCGCGCGCGCTCGCTGCACGCGTGCTGGTACAGCGGCATGGTCGCGCGCACGGCTCGCCCGCCCGCGAACGCCGCGCCGCGCACCAGCGCCGCGCAGCAGCTCACGCGGATCACGCACTCCTCCCACAGCGGCCCGAACACCGCCACCTGCGAACGTACCGGTGGCCTGTTCGTGCGCGAGGTGCGCGTGGTGGTGGTGGTGCGGGTGCGGCACGGGCTCGCGCACGCGCGTCACGAAGGTCTCGAAGGTGGCGGGCTGCGTGTGGTGGTGCACGAGCGCGTCCAGGTCGCGCGCGCGCTCGCTGCACGCGTGCTGGTACAGCGGCATGGTCGCGCGCACGGCTCGCCCGCCCGCGAACGCCGCGCCGCGCACCAGCGCCGCGCAGCAGCTCACGCGGATCACGCACTCCTCCCACAGCGGCCCGAACACCGCCACCTGCGAACGTACCGGTGGCCTGTTCGTGCGCGAGGTGCGCGTGGTGGTGGTGGTGCGGGTGCGGCACGGGCTCGCGCACGCGCGTCACGAAGGTCTCGAAGGTGGCGGGCTGCGTGTGGTGGTGCACGAGCGCGTCCAGGTCGCGCGCGCGCTCGCTGCACGCGTGCTGGTACAGCGGCATGGTCGCGCGCTAGTGTGTGAGTGTGTGTGTCGTACCGGTGGCCTGTTCGTGCGCGAGGTGCGCGTGGTGGTGGTGGTGCGGGTGCGGCACGGGCTCGCGCACGCGCGTCACGAAGGTCTCGAAGGTGGCGGGCTGCGTGTGGTGGTGCACGAGCGCGTCCAGGTCGCGCGCGCGCTCGCTGCACGCGTGCTGGTACAGCGGCATGGTCGCGCGCTAGTGTGTGAGTGTGTGTGTCGTACCGGTGGCCTGTTCGTGCGCGAGGTGCGCGTGGTGGTGGTGGTGCGGCACGGGCTCGCGCACGCGCGTCACGAAGGTCTCGAAGGTGGCGGGCTGCGTGTGGTGGTGCACGAGCGCGTCCAGGTCGCGCGCGCGCTCGCTGCACGCGTGCTGGTACAGCGGCATGGTCGCGCGCTAGTGTGTGAGTGTGTGTGTCGTACCGGTGGCCTGTTCGTGCGCGAGGTGCGCGTGGTGGTGGTGGTGCGGGTGCGGCACGGGCTCGCGCACGCGCGTCACGAAGGTCTCGAAGGTGGCGGGCTGCGTGTGGTGGTGCACGAGCGCGTCCAGGTCGCGCGCGCGCTCGCTGCACGCGTGCTGGTACAGCGGCATGGTCGCGCGCTAGTGTGTGAGTGTGTGTGTCGTACCGGTGGCCTGTTCGTGCGCGAGGTGCGCGTGGTGGTGGTGGTGCGGGTGCGGCACGGGCTCGCGCACGCGCGTCACGAAGGTCTCGAAGGTGGCGGGCTGCGTGTGGTGGTGCACGAGCGCGTCCAGGTCGCGCGCGCGCTCGCTGCACGCGTGCTGGTACAGCGGCATGGTCGCGCGCTAGTGTGTGAGTGTGTGTGTCGTACCGGTGGCCTGTTCGTGCGCGAGGTGCGCGTGGTGGTGGTGGTGCGGGTGCGGCACGGGCTCGCGCACGCGCGTCACGAAGGTCTCGAAGGTGGCGGGCTGCGTGTGGTGGTGCACGAGCGCGTCCAGGTCGCGCGCGCGCTCGCTGCACGCGTGCTGGTACAGCGGCATGGTCGCGCGCTAGTGTGTGAGTGTGTGTGTCGTACCGGTGGCCTGTTCGTGCGCGAGGTGCGCGTGGTGGTGGTGGTGCGGGTGCGGCACGGGCTCGCGCACGCGCGTCACGAAGGTCTCGAAGGTGGCGGGCTGCGTGTGGTGGTGCACGAGCGCGTCCAGGTCGCGCGCGCGCTCGCTGCACGCGTGCTGGTACAGCGGCATGGTCGCGCGCACGGCTCGCCCGCCCGCGAACGCCGCGCCGCGCACCAGCGCCGCGCAGCAGCTCACGCGGATCACGCACTCCTCCCACAGCGGCCCGAACACCGCCACCTGCGAACGTACCGGTGGCCTGTTCGTGCGCGAGGTGCGCGTGGTGGTGGTGGTGCGGGTGCGGCACGGGCTCGCGCACGCGCGTCACGAAGGTCTCGAAGGTGGCGGGCTGCGTGTGGTGGTGCACGAGCGCGTCCAGGTCGCGCGCGCGCTCGCTGCACGCGTGCTGGTACAGCGGCATGGTCGCGCGCTAGTGTGTGAGTGTGTGTGTCGTACCGGTGGCCTGTTCGTGCGCGAGGTGCGCGTGGTGGTGGTGGTGCGGGTGCGGCACGGGCTCGCGCACGCGCGTCACGAAGGTCTCGAAGGTGGCGGGCTGCGTGTGGTGGTGCACGAGCGCGTCCAGGTCGCGCGCGCGCTCGCTGCACGCGTGCTGGTACAGCGGCATGGTCGCGCGCTAGTGTGTGAGTGTGTGTGTCGTACCGGTGGCCTGTTCGTGCGCGAGGTGCGCGTGGTGGTGGTGGTGCGGGTGCGGCACGGGCTCGCGCACGCGCGTCACGAAGGTCTCGAAGGTGGCGGGCTGCGTGTGGTGGTGCACGAGCGCGTCCAGGTCGCGCGCGCGCTCGCTGCACGCGTGCTGGTACAGCGGCATGGTCGCGCGCTAGTGTGTGAGTGTGTGTGTCGTACCGGTGGCCTGTTCGTGCGCGAGGTGCGCGTGGTGGTGGTGGTGCGGGTGCGGCACGGGCTCGCGCACGCGCGTCACGAAGGTCTCGAAGGTGGCGGGCTGCGTGTGGTGGTGCACGAGCGCGTCCAGGTCGCGCGCGCGCTCGCTGCACGCGTGCTGGTACAGCGGCATGGTCGCGCGCTAGTGTGTGAGTGTGTGTGTCGTACCGGTGGCCTGTTCGTGCGCGAGGTGCGCGTGGTGGTGGTGGTGCGGGTGCGGCACGGGCTCGCGCACGCGCGTCACGAAGGTCTCGAAGGTGGCGGGCTGCGTGTGGTGGTGCACGAGCGCGTCCAGGTCGCGCGCGCGCTCGCTGCACGCGTGCTGGTACAGCGGCATGGTCGCGCGCTAGTGTGTGAGTGTGTGTGTCGTACCGGTGGCCTGTTCGTGCGCGAGGTGCGCGTGGTGGTGGTGGTGCGGGTGCGGCACGGGCTCGCGCACGCGCGTCACGAAGGTCTCGAAGGTGGCGGGCTGCGTGTGGTGGTGCACGAGCGCGTCCAGGTCGCGCGCGCGCTCGCTGCACGCGTGCTGGTACAGCGGCATGGTCGCGCGCACGGCTCGCCCGCCCGCGAACGCCGCGCCGCGCACCAGCGCCGCGCAGCAGCTCACGCGGATCACGCACTCCTCCCACAGCGGCCCGAACACCGCCACCTGCGAACGTACCGGTGGCCTGTTCGTGCGCGAGGTGCGCGTGGTGGTGGTGGTGCGGGTGCGGCACGGGCTCGCGCACGCGCGTCACGAAGGTCTCGAAGGTGGCGGGCTGCGTGTGGTGGTGCACGAGCGCGTCCAGGTCGCGCGCGCGCTCGCTGCACGCGTGCTGGTACAGCGGCATGGTCGCGCGCACGGCTCGCCCGCCCGCGAACGCCGCGCCGCGCACCAGCGCCGCGCAGCAGCTCACGCGGATCACGCACTCCTCCCACAGCGGCCCGAACACCGCCACCTGCGAACGTACCGGTGGCCTGTTCGTGCGCGAGGTGCGCGTGGTGGTGGTGGTGCGGGTGCGGCACGGGCTCGCGCACGCGCGTCACGAAGGTCTCGAAGGTGGCGGGCTGCGTGTGGTGGTGCACGAGCGCGTCCAGGTCGCGCGCGCGCTCGCTGCACGCGTGCTGGTACAGCGGCATGGTCGCGCGCACGGCTCGCCCGCCCGCGAACGCCGCGCCGCGCACCAGCGCCGCGCAGCAGCTCACGCGGATCACGCACTCCTCCCACAGCGGCCCGAACACCGCCACCTGCGAACGTACCGGTGGCCTGTTCGTGCGCGAGGTGCGCGTGGTGGTGGTGGTGCGGGTGCGGCACGGGCTCGCGCACGCGCGTCACGAAGGTCTCGAAGGTGGCGGGCTGCGTGTGGTGGTGCACGAGCGCGTCCAGGTCGCGCGCGCGCTCGCTGCACGCGTGCTGGTACAGCGGCATGGTCGCGCGCTAGTGTGTGAGTGTGTGTGTCGTACCGGTGGCCTGTTCGTGCGCGAGGTGCGCGTGGTGGTGGTGGTGCGGGTGCGGCACGGGCTCGCGCACGCGCGTCACGAAGGTCTCGAAGGTGGCGGGCTGCGTGTGGTGGTGCACGAGCGCGTCCAGGTCGCGCGCGCGCTCGCTGCACGCGTGCTGGTACAGCGGCATGGTCGCGCGCACGGCTCGCCCGCCCGCGAACGCCGCGCCGCGCACCAGCGCCGCGCAGCAGCTCACGCGGATCACGCACTCCTCCCACAGCGGCCCGAACACCGCCACCTGCGAACGTACCGGTGGCCTGTTCGTGCGCGAGGTGCGCGTGGTGGTGGTGGTGCGGGTGCGGCACGGGCTCGCGCACGCGCGTCACGAAGGTCTCGAAGGTGGCGGGCTGCGTGTGGTGGTGCACGAGCGCGTCCAGGTCGCGCGCGCGCTCGCTGCACGCGTGCTGGTACAGCGGCATGGTCGCGCGCTAGTGTGTGAGTGTGTGTGTCGTACCGGTGGCCTGTTCGTGCGCGAGGTGCGCGTGGTGGTGGTGGTGCGGGTGCGGCACGGGCTCGCGCACGCGCGTCACGAAGGTCTCGAAGGTGGCGGGCTGCGTGTGGTGGTGCACGAGCGCGTCCAGGTCGCGCGCGCGCTCGCTGCACGCGTGCTGGTACAGCGGCATGGTCGCGCGCTAGTGTGTGAGTGTGTGTGTCGTACCGGTGGCCTGTTCGTGCGCGAGGTGCGCGTGGTGGTGGTGGTGCGGGTGCGGCACGGGCTCGCGCACGCGCGTCACGAAGGTCTCGAAGGTGGCGGGCTGCGTGTGGTGGTGCACGAGCGCGTCCAGGTCGCGCGCGCGCTCGCTGCACGCGTGCTGGTACAGCGGCATGGTCGCGCGCTAGTGTGTGAGTGTGTGTGTCGTACCGGTGGCCTGTTCGTGCGCGAGGTGCGCGTGGTGGTGGTGGTGCGGGTGCGGCACGGGCTCGCGCACGCGCGTCACGAAGGTCTCGAAGGTGGCGGGCTGCGTGTGGTGGTGCACGAGCGCGTCCAGGTCGCGCGCGCGCTCGCTGCACGCGTGCTGGTACAGCGGCATGGTCGCGCGCACGGCTCGCCCGCCCGCGAACGCCGCGCCGCGCACCAGCGCCGCGCAGCAGCTCACGCGGATCACGCACTCCTCCCACAGCGGCCCGAACACCGCCACCTGCGAACGTACCGGTGGCCTGTTCGTGCGCGAGGTGCGCGTGGTGGTGGTGGTGCGGGTGCGGCACGGGCTCGCGCACGCGCGTCACGAAGGTCTCGAAGGTGGCGGGCTGCGTGTGGTGGTGCACGAGCGCGTCCAGGTCGCGCGCGCGCTCGCTGCACGCGTGCTGGTACAGCGGCATGGTCGCGCGCTAGTGTGTGAGTGTGTGTGTCGTACCGGTGGCCTGTTCGTGCGCGAGGTGCGCGTGGTGGTGGTGGTGCGGGTGCGGCACGGGCTCGCGCACGCGCGTCACGAAGGTCTCGAAGGTGGCGGGCTGCGTGTGGTGGTGCACGAGCGCGTCCAGGTCGCGCGCGCGCTCGCTGCACGCGTGCTGGTACAGCGGCATGGTCGCGCGCACGGCTCGCCCGCCCGCGAACGCCGCGCCGCGCACCAGCGCCGCGCAGCAGCTCACGCGGATCACGCACTCCTCCCACAGCGGCCCGAACACCGCCACCTGCGAACGTACCGGTGGCCTGTTCGTGCGCGAGGTGCGCGTGGTGGTGGTGGTGCGGGTGCGGCACGGGCTCGCGCACGCGCGTCACGAAGGTCTCGAAGGTGGCGGGCTGCGTGTGGTGGTGCACGAGCGCGTCCAGGTCGCGCGCGCGCTCGCTGCACGCGTGCTGGTACAGCGGCATGGTCGCGCGCTAGTGTGTGAGTGTGTGTGTCGTACCGGTGGCCTGTTCGTGCGCGAGGTGCGCGTGGTGGTGGTGGTGCGGGTGCGGCACGGGCTCGCGCACGCGCGTCACGAAGGTCTCGAAGGTGGCGGGCTGCGTGTGGTGGTGCACGAGCGCGTCCAGGTCGCGCGCGCGCTCGCTGCACGCGTGCTGGTACAGCGGCATGGTCGCGCGCTAGTGTGTGAGTGTGTGTGTCGTACCGGTGGCCTGTTCGTGCGCGAGGTGCGCGTGGTGGTGGTGGTGCGGGTGCGGCACGGGCTCGCGCACGCGCGTCACGAAGGTCTCGAAGGTGGCGGGCTGCGTGTGGTGGTGCACGAGCGCGTCCAGGTCGCGCGCGCGCTCGCTGCACGCGTGCTGGTACAGCGGCATGGTCGCGCGCTAGTGTGTGAGTGTGTGTGTCGTACCGGTGGCCTGTTCGTGCGCGAGGTGCGCGTGGTGGTGGTGGTGCGGGTGCGGCACGGGCTCGCGCACGCGCGTCACGAAGGTCTCGAAGGTGGCGGGCTGCGTGTGGTGGTGCACGAGCGCGTCCAGGTCGCGCGCGCGCTCGCTGCACGCGTGCTGGTACAGCGGCATGGTCGCGCGCTAGTGTGTGAGTGTGTGTGTCGTACCGGTGGCCTGTTCGTGCGCGAGGTGCGCGTGGTGGTGGTGGTGCGGGTGCGGCACGGGCTCGCGCACGCGCGTCACGAAGGTCTCGAAGGTGGCGGGCTGCGTGTGGTGGTGCACGAGCGCGTCCAGGTCGCGCGCGCGCTCGCTGCACGCGTGCTGGTACAGCGGCATGGTCGCGCGCACGGCTCGCCCGCCCGCGAACGCCGCGCCGCGCACCAGCGCCGCGCAGCAGCTCACGCGGATCACGCACTCCTCCCACAGCGGCCCGAACACCGCCACCTGCGAACGTACCGGTGGCCTGTTCGTGCGCGAGGTGCGCGTGGTGGTGGTGGTGCGGGTGCGGCACGGGCTCGCGCACGCGCGTCACGAAGGTCTCGAAGGTGGCGGGCTGCGTGTGGTGGTGCACGAGCGCGTCCAGGTCGCGCGCGCGCTCGCTGCACGCGTGCTGGTACAGCGGCATGGTCGCGCGCACGGCTCGCCCGCCCGCGAACGCCGCGCCGCGCACCAGCGCCGCGCAGCAGCTCACGCGGATCACGCACTCCTCCCACAGCGGCCCGAACACCGCCACCTGCGAACGTACCGGTGGCCTGTTCGTGCGCGAGGTGCGCGTGGTGGTGGTGGTGCGGGTGCGGCACGGGCTCGCGCACGCGCGTCACGAAGGTCTCGAAGGTGGCGGGCTGCGTGTGGTGGTGCACGAGCGCGTCCAGGTCGCGCGCGCGCTCGCTGCACGCGTGCTGGTACAGCGGCATGGTCGCGCGCTAGTGTGTGAGTGTGTGTGTCGTACCGGTGGCCTGTTCGTGCGCGAGGTGCGCGTGGTGGTGGTGGTGCGGGTGCGGCACGGGCTCGCGCACGCGCGTCACGAAGGTCTCGAAGGTGGCGGGCTGCGTGTGGTGGTGCACGAGCGCGTCCAGGTCGCGCGCGCGCTCGCTGCACGCGTGCTGGTACAGCGGCATGGTCGCGCGCTAGTGTGTGAGTGTGTGTGTCGTACCGGTGGCCTGTTCGTGCGCGAGGTGCGCGTGGTGGTGGTGGTGCGGGTGCGGCACGGGCTCGCGCACGCGCGTCACGAAGGTCTCGAAGGTGGCGGGCTGCGTGTGGTGGTGCACGAGCGCGTCCAGGTCGCGCGCGCGCTCGCTGCACGCGTGCTGGTACAGCGGCATGGTCGCGCGCTAGTGTGTGAGTGTGTGTGTCGTACCGGTGGCCTGTTCGTGCGCGAGGTGCGCGTGGTGGTGGTGGTGCGGGTGCGGCACGGGCTCGCGCACGCGCGTCACGAAGGTCTCGAAGGTGGCGGGCTGCGTGTGGTGGTGCACGAGCGCGTCCAGGTCGCGCGCGCGCTCGCTGCACGCGTGCTGGTACAGCGGCATGGTCGCGCGCACGGCTCGCCCGCCCGCGAACGCCGCGCCGCGCACCAGCGCCGCGCAGCAGCTCACGCGGATCACGCACTCCTCCCACAGCGGCCCGAACACCGCCACCTGCGAACGTACCGGTGGCCTGTTCGTGCGCGAGGTGCGCGTGGTGGTGGTGGTGCGGGTGCGGCACGGGCTCGCGCACGCGCGTCACGAAGGTCTCGAAGGTGGCGGGCTGCGTGTGGTGGTGCACGAGCGCGTCCAGGTCGCGCGCGCGCTCGCTGCACGCGTGCTGGTACAGCGGCATGGTCGCGCGCTAGTGTGTGAGTGTGTGTGTCGTACCGGTGGCCTGTTCGTGCGCGAGGTGCGCGTGGTGGTGGTGGTGCGGGTGCGGCACGGGCTCGCGCACGCGCGTCACGAAGGTCTCGAAGGTGGCGGGCTGCGTGTGGTGGTGCACGAGCGCGTCCAGGTCGCGCGCGCGCTCGCTGCACGCGTGCTGGTACAGCGGCATGGTCGCGCGCTAGTGTGTGAGTGTGTGTGTCGTACCGGTGGCCTGTTCGTGCGCGAGGTGCGCGTGGTGGTGGTGGTGCGGGTGCGGCACGGGCTCGCGCACGCGCGTCACGAAGGTCTCGAAGGTGGCGGGCTGCGTGTGGTGGTGCACGAGCGCGTCCAGGTCGCGCGCGCGCTCGCTGCACGCGTGCTGGTACAGCGGCATGGTCGCGCGCTAGTGTGTGAGTGTGTGTGTCGTACCGGTGGCCTGTTCGTGCGCGAGGTGCGCGTGGTGGTGGTGGTGCGGGTGCGGCACGGGCTCGCGCACGCGCGTCACGAAGGTCTCGAAGGTGGCGGGCTGCGTGTGGTGGTGCACGAGCGCGTCCAGGTCGCGCGCGCGCTCGCTGCACGCGTGCTGGTACAGCGGCATGGTCGCGCGCACGGCTCGCCCGCCCGCGAACGCCGCGCCGCGCACCAGCGCCGCGCAGCAGCTCACGCGGATCACGCACTCCTCCCACAGCGGCCCGAACACCGCCACCTGCGAACGTACCGGTGGCCTGTTCGTGCGCGAGGTGCGCGTGGTGGTGGTGGTGCGGGTGCGGCACGGGCTCGCGCACGCGCGTCACGAAGGTCTCGAAGGTGGCGGGCTGCGTGTGGTGGTGCACGAGCGCGTCCAGGTCGCGCGCGCGCTCGCTGCACGCGTGCTGGTACAGCGGCATGGTCGCGCGCTAGTGTGTGAGTGTGTGTGTCGTACCGGTGGCCTGTTCGTGCGCGAGGTGCGCGTGGTGGTGGTGGTGCGGGTGCGGCACGGGCTCGCGCACGCGCGTCACGAAGGTCTCGAAGGTGGCGGGCTGCGTGTGGTGGTGCACGAGCGCGTCCAGGTCGCGCGCGCGCTCGCTGCACGCGTGCTGGTACAGCGGCATGGTCGCGCGCTAGTGTGTGAGTGTGTGTGTCGTACCGGTGGCCTGTTCGTGCGCGAGGTGCGCGTGGTGGTGGTGGTGCGGGTGCGGCACGGGCTCGCGCACGCGCGTCACGAAGGTCTCGAAGGTGGCGGGCTGCGTGTGGTGGTGCACGAGCGCGTCCAGGTCGCGCGCGCGCTCGCTGCACGCGTGCTGGTACAGCGGCATGGTCGCGCGCTAGTGTGTGAGTGTGTGTGTCGTACCGGTGGCCTGTTCGTGCGCGAGGTGCGCGTGGTGGTGGTGGTGCGGGTGCGGCACGGGCTCGCGCACGCGCGTCACGAAGGTCTCGAAGGTGGCGGGCTGCGTGTGGTGGTGCACGAGCGCGTCCAGGTCGCGCGCGCGCTCGCTGCACGCGTGCTGGTACAGCGGCATGGTCGCGCGCTAGTGTGTGAGTGTGTGTGTCGTACCGGTGGCCTGTTCGTGCGCGAGGTGCGCGTGGTGGTGGTGGTGCGGGTGCGGCACGGGCTCGCGCACGCGCGTCACGAAGGTCTCGAAGGTGGCGGGCTGCGTGTGGTGGTGCACGAGCGCGTCCAGGTCGCGCGCGCGCTCGCTGCACGCGTGCTGGTACAGCGGCATGGTCGCGCGCTAGTGTGTGAGTGGGTGTGTCGTACCGGTGGCCTGTTCGTGCGCGAGGTGCGCGTGGTGGTGGTGGTGCGGGTGCGGCACGGGCTCGCGCACGCGCGTCACGAAGGTCTCGAAGGTGGCGGGCTGCGTGTGGTGGTGCACGAGCGCGTCCAGGTCGCGCGCGCGCTCGCTGCACGCGTGCTGGTACAGCGGCATGGTCGCGCGCACGGCTCGCCCGCCCGCGAACGCCGCGCCGCGCACCAGCGCCGCGCAGCAGCTCACGCGGATCACGCACTCCTCCCACAGCGGCCCGAACACCGCCACCTGCGAACGTAGCGGTTTTGTTCTGTCAGCACTCGGATTAACCTAATATGGTGGCCTTCTTTTTGGATCTAACAAAATCATCGAGGCGCGATAAATTCGATACATTTTTAGTTCGTGATATTTAGTTGGATACATATAAGTTCGTGATGTTTGGATAAATTTTAGTTCGTGATAGTTGGCAATAAAAAAAAATTGTTTTCTGTCCCCCTTATACGACGACGATGGGATAAACAGAGTACCTTAGCTCTCATTTGATTACCGTCGAATTTATGGTACCGAAAATACGCATAGTTAAATTAAATTAAATAAATAGTTTATTGCATGTACTGTAAGCTGTGATAGCCTAGTGGTTAGGACGACCGACTTCTAATCGGAGGTCGTGGGTTCGATCCCGGGCACGCACTTCTAACTTTTCGGAGTTATGTGCGTTTTAAGTATTTAAATGTCACTTGCTTCAACGGTGAAGGAAAACATCGTGAGGAAACCTGCATGCCTGAGCGTTCTCCATAACGTTCTCAAAGGTGTGTAAAGTCTGCCAATCCGCTTGGCCAGCGTGGTAGACTATGGCCAAAAACCCCTCTCACTCTGAGAGGAGACCCGTGCTCTGTAGTGAGCCGGTAATGGGTTGATCATGTGTACAAAGGCAAGCAAAATGGAATAGTATAGTGTTGTGTGTGTGGTCGTACGTCCGGCTTCCTGTTGACGGTGCAGCGCAGCAGGCCGCCGGGCAGCGGGTACAGCACGATGAGCACGTCGCAGAACTGCGTGGGCAGCGTGTCGCGCTTGTACGGCCGCCAGTGCTCGCTCCACACCACGTGCACCTCGTCGTTGCCGAGGTGCCGCGTCTGGAACAGACACCACCGATACCTAACATGACGGCTGTAAGGGCGGTCCCCTTACAGCTATCCGACACCAACACAGTACTGGGTGTTTACTGACAAGATATCACAAAAAAAAATTGGTTGTCTGTAAAGTCGGTTTACGGACGATGATGTGTGATAACGTCATAAGAAAACATTATCGTGCCTCTCTATCGCTTGTTCCGCTCTCTCGCTTGCCCGCTCGGCTCAGGCGGAACGTGAAACTTTTTCGTGCATGCAGCCGGCGTTCATCGATTTATAAGACGTTATCACATGAAAAAAAATAAAATATTACCTGTATTTTTTAAAGTTCGCAATGTAATACAATCAGCTGACCTAAATACCTAAACTTGTCGTCGGCCAGTCGCCGCTTGCAGGGCATTGACACCGAGTTGTACACGCTTTACATTGCTGGTTCGAAAAATAGTACCACTTCAGTTGGGACATTACAAACGTGCGAACTGAGTCATAAAGCATTAGGATTTTAGTGTTGTAAGGGCTCTCCCTCGCTCTTTATTACCTGTTATCGACTATTGACAAATCCTTTATTATTGTTACACACAACACCAGACAATCAGCCATACCAGTATGGTATCGGTATGGTACCAGTTCCATAAGGCCTATAAGTGCGACCGAGAAGTCCGATAAAAAATCAGCCAAGTGCGAGTCGGGCCTCGCTCTTTCAGGGTTCCGTACATAATTATGAACAATATAATATTTTGGGTCTAAGAAATATTTAATTTCCGAGTTAGACATCGCAAGAAACCGTGAAAGAAAAACGCAAAATAAGTTCGTTTGTTTTGGTCACAGCTTATAAACTATTTTATGAATCGTTGTTTTCAGTATTTGTTGTACAAATAGAGCATATAGTACATAATATACCGAAATATCATATTCCTAACTAGTTTAGTTTTTTAGATAGCCCCCGTCACAAAAATGGTCTAAAACTGACAATTTTGATGACCCCCCATTTCCTTAATTTTTAAGCAAAAAATTAAAAAAATATATATTCGTACTCTACTCAATGAGCTCTAAACAATGATACCCCACAAGCTAGGGTAAGAAAAATTTTTTTTTTCCGGCTCCTTTCTCATGTATGGGAGCCCCCCTGAAAAATAATTTAATTCAATTTTTAATTCAATATTTGATTTTGTGTCAACGTTTTACACCAAATACCAAAATTTCAGGTTTGTAACTCATTTCGTCTGCGAGCTAGAGACCTGTGACCGGCGGACAGACGGACAGACAGACAGCCGAGTGACATTAATAGGGCTCCGTTTTTACCCTTTGGGTACGGAACCCTAAAAATGATATATGACTTGGTTTGCACGTTTGTAATGTCCCAACTACAATACTACAAGTGTAAGATAAATAAAATGTTCGCGTACCTTGTTGAGTATGGCGTCGGGCGTGTCGGCCGGCATGCGCGTGGCCACGTGGAACAGCGCCTCCAGGGTCAGCGTGGCGATGTAGGGCGCGCTCACCCCGCCGCCGCCCCCGCCGCGCAGACCCCCCGTGAACCCCACGTGGCTCTCCAACTCCACCTGCGTAGTTGAATATATGACCCTTTAATATCCCATGGCACAGGCACAGGCCTTCTCTCTCAGAGGGACAAATCTATATAAATGGGTACAAAATATACGATTCAATGCGGTCACTACTGGTTAAGACACCAGCCTTCCTTTCAGGGGGGAATGGTAAGGACATCTGCACGCCTGAGAGTTGAATAGAATAGAATAGAATAGAAAAGTTTTTTATTCAAATAAACTTTTACAAGTGCTTTTGAATCGTCGATTGAGTCTACCACAGGTTCGGAATGCAGTTCCAGCCGAGAAGAACCTGTAAGAAACTCGGCGGTTGCTCTTTTTTTTAAAATAACATTATAACAATTATTATTATTAATGTACATGATTGAAATGCCGTCTCTCCGTCGTCGTCGTCGCCGTTCTCCATAAAGGCGTGTGAAGTCTACCAATCCGCACTTAACCAATCTGGTGAACTAGGGCCCTTCTCATTCTGAGAGGAGACCCGTGCTGTCTAGTGGGCCAGTAATGGGTTGATGATGATAATACGATTCAAAGAAATCAGACAATGTGACCGATTCTGTTGTACACAATTTCTAAACTAAAATGACAGGTCTAAATATATTCCTGTCTCTTTCACAATCCCCCCTGCTGAAGGGGATAGCACTATTTTTAAACCTGTCAATTTAGTTTAGTTTAGAGATTGTGTACAACAGAATTAGCCACAATATGTTCAATGAGGGTATATGCATGTAACCAATATAAATGCGAAATTAACTCTGTCTGACTGTCTATCATCTTTTCACTAATCAGCCGCTGGATGGGTCTTAATGAAATTTTTGAATATTGACACAGAGACAGATCTTGAAAATGGCCAGGATACTTTTCCCGGAAACTCAGTTCTTACCGCTTTTCCTACAGGACCTATCCACGCGAACATAGTCTATTAATATACAGCTAGTATTATACTAAATAGTACATACCTCCCAAGCGAGTGCAGCGAGGAACGCCTCGTAGGCGGGGCTGCCGCAGCGGTTGGACAGGATCTCGGTGCGCGTCTCCTGCCCCTTGCCCACGTATATCACCGCCACTTTGTGCGTTTCCCTGCACCTGTTTAACGTTATACAATTGAATATGAAGGTTTGTATTCAAATAAACTTTTACAAGTACCTTTGAATCGTCAATTGAATCTACCCACTAGTTCGAAATATAAGTGTACACGTGTTTAGCACCAGTGTTCAGTACAACTGTTTAGTACAAGTGTTTAGTACCAGTGTTTAGTATAAGTGTTTAGTACAAGTGTTTAGTACAAGTGTTTAGTGTAAGTGTTTAGTACAAGTGTTTAGTACAAGTGTTTAGTATAAGTGTTTAGTACAAGTGTTTAGTACAAGTGTTAAGTACAAGTGTTTAGTACAAGTGTTTAGTACAAGTGTTTAGTACAAGTGTTTAGTACCAGTGTTTAGTACAAGTGTTTAGTACCAGTGTTTAGTACCAGTGTTTAGTACCAGTGTTTAGTACAAGTGTTTAGTACAAGTGTTTAGTATAAGTGTTTAGTACAAGTGTTTAGTACCAGTGTTTAGTACAAGTGTTTAGTACAAGTGTTTAGTATAAGTGTTTAGTACAAGTGTTTAGTACAAGTGTTTAGTACAAGTGTTTAGTACCAGTGTTTAGTACAAGTGTTTAGTGTAAGTGTTTAGTACAAGTGTTTAGTACAAGTGTTTAGTACAAGTGTTTAGTACAAGTGTTTAGTACAAGTGTTTAGTACAAGTGTTTAGTACAAGTGTTTAGTACAAGTGTTTAGTATAAGTGTTTAGTACAAGTGTTTAGTACCAGTGTTTAGTACAAGTGTTTAGTATAAGTGTTTAGTACAAGTGTTTAGTACAAGTGTTTAGTACCAGTGTTTAGTACAAGTGTTTAGTGTAAGTGTTTAGTACAAGTGTTTAGTACAAGTGTTTAGTACAAGTGTTTAGTACAAGTGTTTAGTACAAGTGTTTAGTACAAGTGTTTAGTACAAGTGTTTAGTATAAGTGTTTAGTACAAGTGTTTAGTACAAGTGTTTAGTACAAGTGTTTAGTACGGGTGTTATGTACCAGTGTTTAGTACAAGTGTTTAGTACAAGTGTTTAGTACAAGTGTTTAGTACAAGTGTTTAGTACAAGTGTTTAGTACAAGTGTTTAGTACAAGTGTTTAGTACAAGTGTTTAGTACAAGTGTTTAGTACAAGTGTTTAGTACAAGTGTTTAGTACAAGTGTTTAGTACAAGTGTTTAGTATAAGTGTTTAGTACAAGTGTAGTACAAAGTGTTTAGTACAAGTGTTTAGTACAAGTGTTTAGTACAAGTATTTAGTACAAGTGTTTAGTACAAGTGTTTAGTACAAGTGTTAAGTACAAGTGTTTAGTACAAGTGTTTAGTACAAGTGTTTAGTACCAGTGTTTAGTACAAGTGTTTAGTACAAGTGTTTAGTACAAGTGTTTAGTACAAGTGTTTAGTACAAGTGTTTAGTACAAGTGTTTAGTACAAGTGTTTAGTACAAGTGTTTAGTATAAGTGTTTAGTACAAGTGTTTAGTACAAGTGTTTAGTACAAGTGTTTAGTACCAGTGTTTAGTACAAGTGTTTAGTACCAGTGTTTAGTACCAGTGTTTAGTACAAGTGTTTAGTACAAGTGTTTAGTACAAGTGTTTAGTAGAAGTGTTTAGTACAAGTGTTTAGTACAAGTGTTTAGTATAAGTGTTTAGTACAAGTGTTTAGTACAAGTGTTTAGTACAAGTGTTTAGTACCAGTGTTTAGTACAAGTGTTTAGTGTAAGTGTTTAGTACAAGTGTTTAGTACAAGTGTTTAGTACAAGTGTTTAGTACAAGTGTTTAGTACAAGTGTTTAGTACAAGTGTTTAGTACAAGTGTTTAGTACAAGTGTTTAGTACAAGTGTTTAGTATAAGTGTTTAGTACAAGTGTTTAGTACAAGTGTTTAGTACCAGTGTTTAGTACCAGTGTTTAGTACCAGTGTTTAGTACCAGTGTTTAGTACAAGTGTTTAGTACAAGTGTTTAGTACAAGTGTTTAGTATAAGTGTTTAGTACAAGTGTTTAGTACCAGTGTTTAGTACAAGTGTTTAGTACCAGTGTTTAGTACAAGTGTTTAGTACAAGTATTTAGTACAAGTGTTTAGTACAAGTGTTTAGTACAAGTGTTTAGTACAAGTGTTTAGTACAAGTGTTTAGTACAAGTGTTTAGTACAAGTGTTTAGTACAAGTGTTTAGTACAATTAGTGTTTAGTACTAGTGTTTAGTACCAGTGTTTAGTACTAGGGTTCAGAACCGGGAAATCCCGGTCTCGAAAGTACCGGGAATTCCCGGTTCTTTTGTCAGTAAAAAAGAACCGGGAAATCAAATTTGATTCCCGGTTCTTTCGCTACTTTCGGGAATTTTATTTTAATTACAAGATTCACGCTACTAGTTACATACATAATCTTTACAATACTAACTTTACATTTTTATACTTTCTTCTGTTCAAAAATTCAAAACTAACGTGAATTGAGCGCTAAAATAACTTTTATACTATATATTACAAGCGCTGAAATAGCGTGCGGTAACTTACAAGTCTACCTCTCTTGTACCTCAAATACCAATTTTCATGGATATAATTTGAAATTTGACAGATTTTCACACAAACTTACATCCCCTATTTAACCCCCTTACGGGTGGAATTTCCACTAATCCTTTCAGTCAAAATTCAAGTCGAAAATTTCAAGTTTCTGACGATGTTGCGCCATCTGTTCCGGCTTTCAGCGTTGTGAACCGCTTCGGCAACATTCATGTTGAGAGTAGTGCGGATCTGGTCAGTCCAGCAAATTGGACTCCTACCTCTCGATCTCTTGCCATTCATTTTCCCGGTAACTAAGTTTTTATAGGTTATCGCCGGGTTTACGGGCGATATGGCCGAAGAACTCAAAGATCTTCCTCAGGCATATGTAGGAGAGCCTCGGCTTTTGGTCAATTTTAAGTTCTTCGCGGATCGATTGGTTGGTCTTGAATGCAGTCCAAGAGATTCTGAGTATTTTCCTCCAGCACCACATCTCAAAGGCGCTGGCGGTCTCCAGCTTTTAATGTCCATGTCTCCGCCCCGTATAATAAAATGGAGAAGACTAAAGTGTTGACTAGTGTAATTTTTGTCTTATTACTGATGTTACGATCTTTCCATATTCTGCCTTGGCCATTCCGATTCTCCTGCGAACTTCAGATTCACAAGAACCGTTATTGCTGATGCTAGAACCCAAGTAAATGAAGTGATCAACGGGCTTTAAATTGAGTTTTCCATTAAGTTCTAGCTTAGAAGCACGATCCACCACCATGTTCTTGGTTTTAGACCGATTTATGGCCCGTGTTGCTCCATTTTGTTCAGGAGTTGGAACATTTCAGCTTCATTACCTGCGAAAAGGTTGGTGTCATCGGCGTAGAGAAGGTTTTGAATTTTAATGCCATTGATGGTAATTCCACCATCCCAGTCTTCGCAGATCCGGCGTATGATGCTCTCTCCGTAGATGTTAAACAGAATAGGGGATACGATGCATCCTTGACGAACTCCTTTGCCAAACGAGAAAGGTGTTGATGTCGTCTTTTCGATTCTTACTTCCCCCTGACTATCTGAGTATAGGCTTTGAAGCACTCCGATCAGATGTTTTGGGACTCCTATTTCCTGGAGAACTGTCCATAGGAGCTTCCAGTTCACACAGTCAAAGGCCTTACTGTAGTCGACGAAACACATAATGAATTCGTAAGCTTTTTCAACGTAGGCGCACACTAAGATAGAATTATTGGAAATTCCATCGCTAAGGGGGTTAAATAGGGGATGAAAATTTGCATGAAAGTCGGTCATTTTTCAAGTAATATCCATGAAAATTGATATTTTACTTTCGATAAAAAATAAAAATATTGAATTTCAGGATTTCTGGAAATTCTATCCTCAAGTGGGTAAAATAGGGGATGAAAGTTTAAATGACAGTCCGTTATTTTTCACGACATCTATCAAATTAAATCTATGAAAGTTGGTATTTAGATTTCTGGTTAAAATAAAGAGTTGTAGTATTAGACTTTACGCTTTAGCAACCGATACGTATTTAAGGAATATTGGAAAAACTACCCCCAAGTTGGTTAAATAGGAAATGGAAGTTTAAGATTAAGAATCCACGCGGGCGAAGTCGCGAGCATCACAGTAAGTAATGTATCTACAGAGCTGGTTCTGGTCTTAAATTGTAGCAATTTTATTTTACTTCTTGAAAAGGTACGATCAAAAACTAGTCCTTTATGGTTATAATCGCCAAAATCTGAAAAAAACCGAAATTTTCGCGGTTTTTTCGATTTTGGACAGAGTTGCGTTCGGCACTTAAACTCACACTACTTAAATATTTCATTGTGGTTTACTTTTAAAGTGTAAAACTTGTTTTATAAAAAAAAACTACAAAGAACCGAAAATCCCGAAAGAACCGGGAATTCCCGGTTCCTTTGGGTAAAAGTACCGAAATTCCCGGTTCTCAAAAACAGGACCGGTTCCGTAAACCCTATTTAGTACAAGTGTTTAGTATAAGTGTTTAGTACAAGTGTTTAGTACAAGTATTTAGTACAAGTTTTTAGTACAAGTGTTTAGTACCAGTGTTTAGTACAAGTGTTTAGTACAAGTGTTTAGTATAAGTGTTTAGTACAAGTGTTTAGTACAAGTGTTTAGTACAAGTGTTTAGTACCAGTGTTTAGTACAAGTGTTTAGTGTAAGTGTTTAGTACAAGTGTTTAGTACAAGTGTTTAGTACAAGTGTTTAGTACAAGTGTTTAGTACAAGTGTTTAGTACAAGTGTTTAGTTCAAGTGTTTAGTACAAGTGTTTAGTACAAGTGTTTAGTACAAGTGTTTAGTACAAGTGTTTAGTACAAGTGTTTAGTACAAGTGTTTAGTATAAGTGTTTAGTACAAGTGTTTAGTACAAGTGTTTAGTACAAGTGTTTAGTACCAGTGTTTAGTACAAGTGTTTAGTACAAGTGTTTAGTACAAGTGTTTAGTACAAGTGTTTAGTACAAGTGTTTAGTACCAGTGTTTAGTACAAGTGTTTAGTACAAGTGTTTAGTACAAGTGTTTAGTACAAGTGTTTAGTACAAGTGTTTAGTACAAGTGTTTAGTACAAGTGTTTAGTACAAGTGTTTAGTACAAGTGTTTAGTACAAGTGTTTAGTACAAGTGTTTAGTACAAGTGTTTAGTACTAGTGTTTAGTACAAGTGTTTAGTACAAGTGTTTAGTATAAGTGTTTAGTACAAGTGTTAGTACCAGTGTTTAGTACCAGTGTTTAGTACAAGTGTTTAGTATAAGTGTTTAGTATAAGTGTTTAGTATAAGTGTTTAGTATAAGTGATTAGTACAAGTGTTTAGTACCAGTGTTTAGTACAAGTGTTTAGTACCAGTGTTTAGTACAAGTGTTTAGTACAAGTGTGTAGTACAAGTGTTTAGTACAAGTGTTTAGTACAAGTGTTTAGTACAAGTGTTTAGTACAAGTGTTTAGTACAAGTGTTTAGTACAAGTGTTTAGTACAAGTGTTTAGTACAAGTGTTTAGTACAAGTGTTTAGTACCAGTGTTTAGTACGGGTGTTATGTACCAGTGTTTAGTACAAGTGTTTAGTACCAGTGTTTAGTACAAGTGTTTAGTACCAGTGTTTAGTACAAGTGTTTAGTACAAGTGTTTAGTACAAGTGTTTAGTATAAGTGTTTAGTACAAGTGTTTAGTACCAGTGTTTAGTACAAGTGTTTAGTATAAGTGTTTAGTACAAGTGTTTAGTACAAGTGTTTAGTACAAGTGTTTAGTACAAGTGTTTAGTACAAGTGTTTAGTACAAGTGTTTAGTACAAGTGTTTAGTACAAGTGTTTAGTACTAGTGTTTAGTACAAGTGTTTAGTATAAGTGTTTAGTACAAGTGTTTAGTACCAGTGTTTAGTACCAGTGTTTAGTACAAGTGTTTAGTACCGGTGTTTAGTACAAGTGTTTAGTATAAGTGTTTAGTACAAGTGTTTAGTACAAGTGTTTAGTACAAGTGTTTAGTATAAGTGTTTAGTACAAGTGTTTAGTACAAGTGTTTAGTATAAGTGTTTAGTACAAGTGTTTAGTACCAGTGTTTAGTACGGGTGTTATGTACCAGTGTTTAGTACAAGTGTTTAGTACCAGTGTTTAGTACAAGTGTTTAGTACCAGTGTTTAGTACAAGTGTTTAGTACAAGTGTTTAGTACAAGTGTTTAGTACAATTAGTGTTTAGTACTAGTGTTTAGTACCAGTGTTTAGTACAAGTGCTTAGTACGGGTGTTTAGTACAGTTGCCAGTGAGGGCAGCACGCACTGCTAGCTCACCTCTGAGCGTCGAGGTTCCGGAGCTCCCTCAGCAGGCGGTCGGAGCGGCGCAGCAGCTGCGCGTGCGGGCGCCGCGCCGCGCCCAGCGTGCCCAGCTGCGACACCAGCAGGCGGCTCTGCTCGAACGGCCCGGCCTCGCCCGCGGCACAGCTCTCCCAACCTTCCGACTCGTCATCACTGTAAAGTTTTATAATTAAAAGCGAACTTGTTTATACAATTTTTTTTACTTTTATGGACTCGCAAAGTAGGTAGATGTCAATCAACCCCTATTATTCTATATGAAACTAGTGTTTAGTACACTATTCTACAAGATTACACTAAATCATAACTGGAACCGTAACAGGAAATGTAACTGAAATCAGATCCAGTATACGGATACCGAACCGGGAATAGATTTAATGTCACAAATTCAGTACAACTAATTTTAACATGGAGCGTTGTGGATCGTATGGTACATACCTAAACGTATAAGAATGCATACACGAAATTGAGCTCTAATACAATGTTGTTATGGTTTATTTTACTTTGATGCCTAAGGCCATCAAATGAATACCATTTCATCGTCAAGATTTACGCAATCGGGGGGCTGATCCGAATCCGACGTGTGACATGTGGCTCATAAAACTTCCATTCTCCGCCCATTCATCATTATCATGCGCTCGCACCTCACTTCAGGTGATGTGTAATTGTGTAACCAATGTATGCTAAGATCTGTGGACAATGTTGGTCCTTCGAAGCGGATTTAGTACTCACCTGTCGCGGTTAGCAACGTAGTGTCGCTCAGAGTTCCTGTGCGCCACCAGGGCACACACCAGCTCGTCCTCGAGCCCGCTGGCGAGGGGCGAAGCGCCCACTTCGTCGAGACGCCGCCCGCACGTCACCTCGGGCGACGTGTGACCTATGTACGCTAAGACCTGTGGACAATGGTTCTGTTTATCGTTGAGCCATTACAAACGTGCCAATTGAGTCATAAATCATTTTATCGGACCTCTCGTTCACACTAGGCCTTATGGAACTGGAACCTCAGTCTCTGGTGTTGTGTAACAGTAAAAAAGGATTTGTCAATAGTCAATAACAGGTTATAAAGAGCGAGGGAGAGCTCACAACCTATAAGCTATTAGCTCATAAGCTATGATCCTAATGATTTATATGACGTTTGTAATGGCTCGATGGATGTAAATGTCAATCATTTTCGTCTCTCCTACCGTAAACGAATCATGCATTTTTAGGCACAATTTAAAAATATTATCCAAACCTAATTTCGGCCACGGCATCTGTAATCCTACTTTAGGTTTATTTCGGTAATTGTTTTGTACAATCAGTTCTGTTATAAAAAAAGCTGTGTTTACTTATGTACACGCGTAAAAAGTTATACTTCTTTGCATGCAAATAATTAATTACAATCAGACACTAGATGGCGCGACAGACGGCCATGTTTGTTTGCGAAGCGACGACATGTTGATGTTAAAGCTCTCGTTTAAACATGTCATTTTTCGTGTCACCTTGTCGCATCATAAAAATTCACTCTTATCATTTTTTCAGAACGCGCCTAAAGACGTATAACTTCAAAAAATTCTTACATGATCCAACTGATGTTTATCCGGCGGTGAGTTTTTGTAGTCTGGTAACAAATCGGCGGGCAGCGGCGGCGGAAGCGACGAAAGCGTATTGTCTCTTGGGCTGGCAACACTGTTAAATAAATGTCAATATAATTTTCTTAGAAATTAGTTGCAAGCCGCGAATTCAGCCGATGCACAATATGTATTTATTTTGAAGTACTGCACAAGTCACGGCAAATAAGTCTAGCGCTGACCTTCAATGCGCAGAAGTCGAAAATGAGGTATCTCGGGTGGTGAGGGGGCTCGGGGAGGGCGTGGGGATCGTTCGTAAGCACTGATTAGCTCTCGCGGATTCCTCGTAAGCGTTGATTGGCTCTCCAATCGTATTGTGTCCCGCTCACTCGTACGACGCTGCGCGCACTTAAAGGTCAGCGCTCGACTTACGTGCCGGGGGTTATACTTACGTTTTGGGTAATGGGAGTAGTTCTAACGGCTCCGACGATGCGACAGACGGGTCGTAGTAGAGCGCGGACGCGTCCCAGCACGCCTTGCCGCATATGTCGCGCAGCAGCACTCGCACTTGACGGTCCGATGTCATTAGTCCTGGGAATGGATTGTTAGGAAATAAAGGAATCGATGATAGTGCGACAAATTTAGAAAATTTAACGGTTGATTCACATTGACGCAGGATCGAAGCGCACAGAAGCGACAATCTAAAATCTTACATCATATATTAACCTCTATACCCATCTCGTAATGCACAAATTTTCTAACGAGATAGTTATATATAGAGACGCGCATATTCAGCAGAATAAACGCGAATACGCGCGTCTTTTTTTCTTTTTAAATTACCGGTATGAAATTGGGCACCTAGTAGTGGAAATAGAGGTCAATATGCTATGAAATTTAGATTTTCGCGTTGATGCGTTTAGAGCATTTAATCAACCCTTAAAGTTTTACATCGTCAGAGAAAATCGACGGCCTGTAATACCTACCATATCTGTGTCAGGCAAAAAAGAATCTGTGAATCGAGAAAAAACCCAAGAATAGTTCTCATTTATAGCTTATGTATGATGTTAAAAGAACCTTTCGTGAAGTGATTTCGTACTTGTATGAGATTAGTAAATCATCCCCACAGGTAGCCTAATTAAGCCAAGCTAACACGAGGGGCGTCACTCAAACGCCCAACTGATTTTAAGTCCAATCCGGAATCCCCAATATTACCTGACCCCTCATCTGACTCACCGGGCGTAGTGCCCCCGCAGGGTGGATGGATGGCCGGGAGCTCCACGAGACTGGCCAGCGTCGTGTCACTGAAGCGCATCAGTTGCACGTGCGGAGCGGCCAACACGGCGGAACCCAGCTCCGAGCCGAGCGCTGTATCGTGAATCCGGAATCCCCAATATTACCTGACCCCTCATCTGACTCACCGGGCGTAGTACCCCCGCAGGGTGGATGGATGGCCGGGAGCTCCACGAGACTGGCCAGCGTCGTGTCACTGAACCGCATCAGTTGCACGTGCGGAGCGGCCAACACGGCGGAGCCCAGCTCCGAGCCGAGCGCCGTGTCGTGTTGTTCGCAGACGCTCGATGAGGTTTGACAACCGCTCCATAATGGCCAGTGACCCAAGTATAGGACCAGTTGCGAGCATATCTGTTGGATACAAAAATTGCAATCTAAGCGTTTGATTGACTGACAATTTTACGCGCAGACTGTCTTAAGATAATAAATGATAACTATTTTTTTTCTCAATAGCACTGAACTAGTTAGAATTGGGTTTGATTAATGAAGGTGCTCCTTGGAAGTGTAATTTGTAGTCCAAAAGTAAAATAGGTTGTTGGAGTTCGTACTTTTGTTAGACAGATCCTTCTTAATGATTTTGAGATAGTGAATACAAAAATAATACCTGGCTGAGTGTGCTGTGGACTCTTCAGATACTAGGTCACATTTGGAACCCTCATAGCTTTACTTTGAAGTTGTAAATAATTATCATCATTACCGTCTCACCTACCATTCCATATACTTGTAGTGTAGTATACAGTGTAGTTAAAAATAAATAAATAAATCAATATACTTATTTTCGTATAAGTAGGTACATTGATTTATTTATGTATTTTGAAAACATGGATGGATAAAAGAACGATTTTTGAACGCTATTACTTCAAAGTAAAATTGAAAAAATAGGTCCTCCAAGAAGCATTTTTCTTTTAAAGTAATGGGTATAGATAAATTTACAACACAAGACATTTTTTTAATATTTGTGCAGGAATTAATAGTTAAGACTCACCGTTTGCGCCCACAGTTTGACGTCGATGGTTGAGGCCGGTATTGTTTTGGGCGTCAAATTGTCCAGCTGAATGTTGGGGTCGAAATCTTCGTCGACGGGCAGCGCGAGGCCTTCTATATCGGAGCCGTTAGTTCCCTTCATCACTGCATACAACACCTGGACAAGATTAAACAAAGAATATGACAATTACTCACATTGGTGTCATCATTTAGACTGTGGAAAACTCTGAGAACATGCTATATTTTAAGAAAAATTAAACCCACTTCGGTCCAGCAATCTCAGAAAAATCGGTGTACCAGTCAAAAATATTAGTGACACGTGGGTACATTTATACGTGTAATTTCGTCCATAAGAATGATAACTAAGGGTTTTATATTATATAAAACCTTTCTGAAAGTATATGTATATTACGATAAATCAATACTTAATTTAGTCTATAGATTAAACAGGATAGAAAGTATACAATGAATATAAAATTATTTTGCTATAATCCGCTAACAGTGACAAATTTGTAGGCACAACACCACACAAATTCACCACAAAACAAACTCGACGATCGTTTCGCTCCGACACCGGAGCATCTTCAGGAGATGTTGACTTCACAACGGACGATTGCAAACGTTGTGAAGTCAACATCTCCTGAAGATGCTCCGGTGTCGGAGCGAAACGATCGTCGAGTTTGTTTTGTGGTGAATTTGTGTGGTGTTGTGCCTACTTTGTCACTGTTAGCGGATTATAGCAAAATAATTTTAAATTCATTGTATATCATGGAATTCCGCAAAGTAACGCCTGCTTCCATTCAACAGGATAGAAAGTAGTCTATATCAGGAATCCTAATCATTTCAGGGATAAAAAGTATCTTATAGTTACTCTTTGTTTGATTTTCAATTCCCGCTAAAATCGGTTCAGCTGCTCCGAAGACTGGCTCGTTCAAACTGACAGAGAGAGAAAAACAGTCTCCAGGATCAAGCTATCTCTGTGACAATTTCCTCATTAATAATCTTTAAAGAGTAAATACTTATTTATTAAAGCAATATCAATGACACTTTTATCTGTTAAAAAAATATGGGTATGTCCCAAATCCCAATGAAACTTTTCCTACAGTTTGTGTTTTCGTATCCTGTCAAAAATTCAACATTTCACAACGATTGAAATTCACCACAAAATGTAGAAAATGTGCCAAGGTTTTTCATATACACATTCTAATAAAAACTCTTATAGTTTTACGTAAGACAGTGCGATTTAGTGCTGGGACACTTGAACGTTGCATCTTTCTCATTAGCACCGTGTTACGTCGCGGCGCACGTGCGTCCGGCGCGATTCTGTTTAAAACGACGGCGCGTGTTATGTTCACCACAGTTCAACGGCTGACTCCAACGCCACTACTTCCTAAATCACCTATTCAAAGTCATCCCCGCAATCAACATGCAAAACATCGTAAGTTAATTTTTTTTTTACATAAGAGGAATAAATCCACAGCGATCTATTTAAAGCTGCGAGTACACCAATCTAATCCAAAATCGAACTGAAGATCAAAAATTGTTTTTACATGTGAAGTAAATAAAGTTTGAAGTGTTTTAGAAATTGGTAAAATAGATTGCAATCTCAATACGTGGATTGTTTATTATTGACCCGATTTAATACGTATTTGGATTAAACCACGACACAAGCTGTAGCGATAAAGCCGCTGGCATTAGCTACTAACTAATAAGATAATTTAATACAAATTGGAAATTACCAAAGTCTAACCTTCAATCAAAAGCCAAAGTCAAAGAACCAGGCGTATGCGCATTGTACTAGCAGCTTTCGACATTTTTTCAGATTGAACGATTTGTTTGATTAAAATGTTAACAGTTTCATATTACATGTTCTCACGCTCACACCTTTAATTCGTGCTAATATTTCCATTAAAGAATGATTGTAACACAATTTAAGGTTAGTGACGAATGCTATTTTCACTCTTTTGAGAACTAATTCAATGATACTCTTAAATATTTATCTAATGTTCGGGATTTCATCCGGGGATTTTTTTAAATTGAGTTTCCCGGATAGAAACTCTTTGATTTTCCCGGATAATAAGTAGCCTGTATCCGTTTCCCGGATATATATCTGAGTCTAATTTCGTCAAGATCCATTCAGCCGTTGCGCCATGCAAAGGTTGCAGATAGGTAGATTTACTTTAGCATTTAAAATATTAATTATTGATCTGACATAATATTTTGGCATACAGTACGTACGATTATTACCTACTATTGTATTAACACTTATTAAAACCATTGTTTCAAAATACTTAGTGTCATTTGCTAGTAAAGAATTACGTTTTGTTTCAAAGTTTTGTTAATTTTCCTGTGTCTATATATTTGAATGTTTATTGCGCTTTGCAAACAACAATAGACTACGCAAACAGAATAGACGGTGCTAAACAGTGAAAGGGAACAATTTGACAATCTACAGTTTAAAGCGGATACGGGATTTTTGGACATTAACTAAATTGACAGGTTTAAAAATAGTGCTATCCCCTTCAGCAGGGAGGATTGTGAATAAGACAGGAATATATTTAGACCTGTCATTTTAGTTTAGTATAGAAATTGTGTAAAACAGAATCGGCCACATTGTAGTTTTAAAATAATACGATCGTCTGCCACATATGACTTGAGTAGCTTCAAGGCGGGAGTGGATAGGCATCTTCCAGGCAAGCGCGCTTTAACTTAACATATGGGCAACACGCGCTGCTCAGCCAATTGAGGCGTTTCATCGTTCGTTCGTTTCACTTTTTGAGAGTCAGGTCCCCATACCCAAGCATTCCGTTAAGAAGATTTGCGTCAATTACTGTTAGGAAGATCAAGAAAATATACACATGTTACAATTCACAGGTATTGTGCGCGTTTGCCTTATTGGCTCTTGTTGCAGCGATTCCTCAAGATCAGGAACCAGCTTACATCCTCAAACAGGAATCCGATGTCAATCCAGAAGGCTACCATTTCGAGTAAGTACGAATTATTCTTCCACCCGCCATCGAGTCTGCAATATTTCGATTGCAAGTCCTCTTCCAAAAAAAAAAAAAATCGTAATCCATAGTTTTCATTGCAAGAAGTTGTATCATTAATATAGTTTATTTAACAATGTTTTTTCAATGCAATACCAATCTATAACTAAAACTAATATAGAAAGCAATTTGAAATTTCATCAATGATTCTATGACCACGATTTTTTTAATAACATTTCTATAAACTAAATTTTTTTAATAACATTTCTATAAATATTCATATAATGCAGTAATGCGATTAAATATATCCAAAGGTTAACGTTAATAACTCCTACTTTCTCTATTTATTTTTGAACCAATTATTATAATTACTCCTTCTGATCTGTTCTCCATTTTTAAAGCGAATAAGCTTCCTTGCATACGTTTGAGAGGGGGGCCTAAATGGCTAAAAGGCACGAACAAACGCCCTCGTGTCTCACGTCTCCTGTGTAAAAGTCGATATGAGTGCTCGGGATAGAGTTCTATCCCGTTCACTCATATCTAAATTTGGGCCGTTTTGTAGCTTTCTAAGTAAGATTTACAAAAAAACAAGTAAATCCTTGTCCAGATTCGAAACCAGCGACGGCATCTCCCGTCAAGAGCAAGGCACTCTGAAGCAGATCAGCGAGGACCAGAAGGCGCTCGAGGTGCAGGGCACGTACAAGTACACGGCGCCCGACGGCCTCACGTACGTCGTCACCTTCACCGCCAACGAGCACGGCTACCAGCCGCAGGAGCATATCGAGCAACCGGGACAGTAAAGCTTTGACTATTGCTTCCTCGTAAATAAGTACATCGAGCAACCGGGACAGTGAAGCTTTAACTTTTGCCACCTCGTAAATAAGTACATTGAGCAACCGGGAAAGTAAAGCTTTAACCTTGGCCCTTTGTAAATAAGTACATCGAGCAACCGGGACAGTAAAGCTTTGACTTTTGCTTCCTCGTAAATAAGTACATCGAGCAACCGGGACAGTGAAGCTTTAACTTTTGCCACCTCGTAAATAAGTACATTGAGCAACCGGGAAAGTAAAGCTTTAACCTTGGCCCTTTGTAAATAAGTACATCGAGCAACCGGGACAGTAAAGCTTCAACTTTTGCCTCCTTGTAAATATTTACGTGTAATATTGAATAGAAGCAGGCGGTACTTTGCGGAAATACATAATATAATATGATGAAAAGTCAAAATTATTGTGCTATAAAAAAATTTAGCAGATTATAGCAAAATAATTTAGACTTTTCATCATTACAGTACATGTAATGTTTTTCTCTCTCGTACATACATAAAGTAATTTTTATTCAATTTATGGATTGAAAAGATACCAAAAGTACATACAGCAGCTACCCCAAAAGGTAAATTAGTTCGAAGGTCTTCGACCATTTTTTACATTTATAACTTAAAAAACTGATCATGTCACATTAGCTAAATTCACGTTAATTACAAAAGTTACATTAGGGCTTCAGATTTCTTAGAAAAAAAGAAGAGGAATACCCAGGGCTATTCTGATCAGATATTAACTCTTTTAATCTTCAGGGACTTTTCTTTCAAATGTATAAGTCCAAACGTAATCTAAAAGCTTTTGTTGAATTTATGAATTTGATGTGCGATATACCTCCATGTAGGTATATCAAATTCAGAAATCTTTGGACTTTTACAAGTCCCATGTTCCTTAATAGACTAAAAGCTGTTTTATATAAATTGGATTGTAAAACAGTACACACAGCGTACTCGTACGCAATCTTACGTACGTCACGTAACATAATATTTATAACCGTTGTGTACAAATAGTGTGTAAGATGCCACTGAAGTTTGTTCAATTCTTTAGTGGCAATGCATCAAAACGGCTCAAATGTAAATTAGAAAGGAGGATTCGTTGTTGTAATCCTTTATACGATTTTTGTATGTTTGTAAACTATTTTGAATAATATATTTTTTTATGAATAACTTTGATTTGGTTTCCATTAGTCGTTCCCTAATAATATAATTTATGACGTCATTCTATGATGCTTAAAATGACTTAATAACAACTCTAAATTTAATATTCGTTGGCAAATTGTGCTATTAGCCAAAATTCATACATTCTCTTGGCATCTAGCATCTCTCATCAGACATTAATCAACCATAGAGCCTCGTGGAATGAGTAAAAACTCCGTGGATCTATGCTAAACAGGGCTAAGTGAGTTTCTGTGACTATCTTCCTGTGTTATCGTCAGACCCTGGTCACTGTCGATGAGTTAACTTCTCATCTTAGCCAAATAAATCAATTCGTCCAAACATTATATCTACCTATATCTTTTCAAAGTATCTATAGTTGAGAAGTTGCAGGTAATTCGCAGACTATCTGATTGCAGCATCAGGTCAACATCCGGTTACAAGTCACGGCAAATAAGTCTAGCGTTGACCTTCAATGCGCAGGAGTCGAAAATGAGGTATCTCGGGTGGTGAGGGGCTCGCGGGGAGGGCGTGGGGATCGTTCGTAAGCATTCTCCAATTGTACTGCGTCCCGCTCATTCGTACGACGCTGCGCGCACTTGAAGGTCAGCGCTCGACTTACGTGTCGGGAGTTATACCATATTGCAGTGTTGTCGGTTTACTTAGAATACCATGTTTACAGTCGATTAAACTGGTGGAAACAAATTTTATGATTGAAATCCTATTGAAATCCTATTGTAAGCGCTTATAACGCTAAAACGATTGTACAGATTTTCATAAAATATAGCTGGTTCTTAGCTAGTTATGACGATTAAATCTGCTTTCGAATAAAAAAACTGCATTCGAATCGGTCCATCCCACACAACACACATACGCACATACACCACGCACGCACGCACGCCGCACGCACAAACACACGTCGGAGTTTTTTTTTCATTGTATGATAGGCTTACGCGCTTGCCGAGAAAATGTCTATTCACTCTCGCCTTGAAGGCGTACTCAAGTCGAACGAGGCGAGAAAAAAAAACAGAGGGAAGCTGAAAAAAACCGGCCAAATGTCGGAGTCACAAAGTAAACTACCGAGTCGGACTCGCGCACGAAGGGTTCCGTACCATCTATACTATCTATACTAATATAATAAAGCGGAAGAGTTTGTTTGTTTGAACGCGCTAATCTCAGGAACTACTGGTCCGATTTCAAAAATTCTTTCACCGTTGGATATGTACGTGATTCTTGAGTGCTATAGGCTATATATGTACCACTGGCGAAGCCGGGGCGGACCGCTACTTATCTATAAAAACGGGAAATAAAATCATGTCTGTTGCATGGGAGCCCTCTTAAATATTTATTTTATTCTGTTTTTTAGTATTTGTTGTTATAGCGGCAATAGAATTACATCATCTGTGAAAATTTCAACCGTCTAGCTATCACGGCACATGAGATGTAGCCTGGTGACAGATGGACAAACAGACAGACAGACAGACGGACAGCGGAGTCTTAGTAATAGGGTCCCGTTTTTACCCTTTGGGTACGGAACCCTAAAAATAAACTTACCCGAAATATGACAAGCAGTAATGTCTGTTCGCCATCTTTCTCGTCCATGAGGCGCGCGGGGCCGCAGCGCACCGCGAACTCCGCCAGGCAGAGCAGCAGCGAGCCCGCCAGCGGCTTCACCGCGTCGCGCCCGCTACTGCTCGATATTTGAGCGAGGCAGGCGCAGATCCATTTTATTATTTTTTCTGTTCAAAAAATTATACAAGTACCTATAAATTAAAAATTTAAAAAACCCCCGACATTCGCCATTTTGTGGCAGCGGCCATCTTGGACCGATTTTCTTCAAACATAGCTAACAACACTCTCGACTAATTGACCTTTCAAACAAAAAAAAACCGCATTCAAATCGGTCCACCCGTTTGAGCCACACACAGACACGTCAAACTTATAACACCCCGCCGTTTTTGCGTCGGGGGTTAAAAAGAAGTTAAGGTTAAATCGGTCTGACCGAAAGCAAAGAATACTAAATATTATTACGTGAAAAAGACACACTTTATTACCCACCAATCGTCGTTCCCAATGTACTCTCGATGTATACTCGACTTGATTTGACTTGACTTGATTGTGATTTTTAATTCCATGGAATTCTGACGTTTCTTAATGTTACCAGACAAGACAAACAGTTCCCACAAAAAAGATAATAAATTCAAAATTTACATAAACAAGAATCAATTGCCTCATGTAGATATGACAAATGCCTGACAAATACTTCAGGTATTTTAGTTTGGGGTAAAATCGAACTTCAGGTGGTAACTCTGTTTTTCATACAAATAACTCATTCTATTTTTAAATGACAACGGTCAGAATTCCACCGTTTCCACAATTAAAAATCAGACTATACGCCTGATTTACGTATAGTGTTGTCTTTTTCCCACTCGAGTTAGGTATAGCGTAAATGTATGAAATGTCGGGGGTAGTTAGTTATGTCAAAAAAAGGATTTGACATTGTCAAGTATCTCTTACGGTAAATATGGTTTGATGTGACAAAAGTACTCTGTAAATAATAAATGAATGAAAAGGTATTTCATTTACCAGCGAGTCCTGGATATAACTCCACGATGCGGTCCGTGTAGTCAGCCAACACTAGCACGGCGTCACTCACTACTTTGGCTATCATTTTATTTTTCATCTGTAACAATAATCAAATTGTACATAATATTAAAGCTTAGACAAAAGCTAAAATGTAAAGTTCTAAAAACCCACAACGATCTGCAGCGTCTTCTGTAGTGGCCTATAGCTTTAAAACATGTCTAAGTCTAAGATCAAATACAATCGGTGGAGAGATCAGGCGTCGGGACCGATGGCTTTACGTGATCTCCAAGTCCGAGGGAGTTTATGTAAATCCGTCAACTTCCCAACTTCGGGATGCTACTCAGTAGCATCCCGAAGTTGGGAAGTTGACGGATGCTACTGAGAATTTTTAGACAGAACATGGAGAAAGTGGAGTCGCCTTCCGTATTAACGCGATATATATTTTCTACCAAAAAAAAAAAAGCAAATAAAAGCAACGGGGCGAGGCACCCGTCACCCAGATGCGTATTAATAATATTTACACTGACAAAAAAATTAGTGTCACTACGCAACACGCACACTTCAATAAATTCATCATCAAAAATGAAGGCCAGAACTTCCCGTTTTTTAAAATCAAAAATTATTTGTCCAATGAAAAAACACAATAACTTTTTTGGGCTCAACCCAGGGTCGAAGTAGATGGTAATTACAGAACTCTGTAGGCGAGGACGTCCACAGTGTAAAGATGTGTGAGGTAAGCGACCAGATACAGCGACGTGAGGCAAGCGACGACGCATTTGCAACCTTAACGCGCTAATCCTACAGCTTAATTCTGTCTGCACAACATTGAGCGTAAATGTGTTTTCTTGATTCCGTAGAACTATATTTGCCTATGTAGTAGGTAGTAGTACATGTGTTCTGTATAGTTTGAAATGGTACATTGGGTGTTACCATGAGCATCTGCAGCAGGCAGGTGACGTAGGAGGGCAGGCGCGGGCAGGCGGCGCGTGCGGCCAGCAGGTGGCAGCAGTGCGCCGCCAGCGCGCACGCGCCCGCGCAGCGCGCCGCCGCCGCGCCCTCGCGCCGGCACACGCGCACCACGATGTTGAGCACGTGCTCCTGGGGACACGCACACCAAACACTCAAACGAGCGTCACGGCCATATCTCATTAGGATGCCATGGCAGCGACGCCAGCAGCGCTTCCATTTTTTTTTGACGTGGTGGAAAAGCGTTATGTGGGACTCCACCCCGAATGGGGGTATCATGATCAACCCATTACCGGCTCACTACAGAGCACGGGTCTCCTCTCAGAGTGAGAAGGGTTTTGGCCATAGTCTACCACGCTGGCCAAGCGGATTGGCAGACTTCACACACCTTTGAGAACGTTATGGAGAACTCTCAGGCATGCAGGTTTCCTCACGATGTTTTCCTTCACCGTTAAAGCGAGTGATATTTAAATACTTAAAACGCACATAACTCCGAAAAGTTAGAGGTGCGTGCCCGGGATCGAACCCACGACCTCCGATTAGAAGTCGGTCGTCCTAACCACTAGGCTATCACAGCTTTTTAATGGGGGTATACCGCACTAAAAACCACCAAAGCATGTCAAACTTGCTATGTTGGACGACTGGGGAACCCGTTGTATACGTCCCAGGCGCTAAAGAGGAGGGAACCGGGACAGCTTGAACGCCCCCTCAGACAGTGAGGATCCGCGGCTACCCTAGGCGTCCGTGAGACTCCAAAACTAGCCGCCAAAGCAGATGCCAACGAGATTAGTACCGCTTGTTCACGCAGTCAAAATGGACGTCGAAGAGATCGCGCTCGTTATTCAGCGCCCCAGGTAAATTAAATGAAAAAATAAAAAGAAACTTTGGGTATACCCACAAAAATTACCAACTTTTATCATCAACACGCGTTGGCAACACAAAAGTTGTCAATTTTTTTTTTGGTGGAGAGCCAGTTTTACGCACCTTCAGATCTGGACAAGACACCGTGTTGTACTGGTGCGGGTAGGGCTGCAACATGGGCGCGTTCATCAGCTCGTCGGGCAGCGCGAGCAGGGAGCCCAAGAACGTCACGGCGGCCGTGCGCGGGCACTGCAACAATACAAATTACAATGTTTTATCATACAAAATATATATTATCAAGGATAGAACGGCAAAGTGGGGGAAAAACGCGTGCCAAATTGATGCACAGTTGTGCACAAATTTCCAAAATCAAACAGTGTGCACCGAGATTTCGACGTATACTCTGATTTCTAATTCCGTGGAATTCTGACGTTTCGTAATGTTACCGGAGATAAACAATTCCCACAAAAAAGGTAAAAAATTCAAAGCTAATGTAAATAAAAATCAACTGCCGCATGTAGATATGACAAATGCCTGACAGACACTTCATGGTGATAATGTCATTCGACTTCCATTTTTGAATAATTTTTTTTCAATATTCTTCTTTTGTTTTCTATTGCTGTTAGTGTGCACTTTGCACAGCGCTTGTGCTCCACCAGCACGTCCACCACGGACCGGTCCTCGCCCGTCAAACCTGCCCAACCAACAGGTGCATATTATACGTACCGAGGGTCCGCAGTCCGAGGAGTTGAGCACCACGGTGGAGGCGTGCACGAAGTCGAGCAGCAGCAGCGAGTAGCCCTCCAGCGCGAGCGACAGGCAGCGCGGCGCCGCGTGCTCCACCAGCACGTCCACCACGGACCGGTCCTCGCCCGTCAAACCTGCCCAACCAACAGGTGCTGAACACAGGACCTCCTGTCTCATAGGAGTGAGGGATATAGAGCTTGGACCCGCCACGCTGCTCCAATGCGTATTGGTGGGCTCTAAGGGACCGTTCAGATAGACCGGCGCGGAGAGCAGAGCAAATTTTAATTGCATTTAAAATATAATCTTAAGACATTGAAATAAGCTTTATTTTATTTTATTTTTTTTTATTTTATTTTACAAGGAAAACTTACAGCTAATTGTAAAAAAAGTAGATAGATAAAACAGTAGAAAAATTATAGCTAGTAACAAGTTTTCACAAATAGAATTTACATAAGAAAGAGGGAAAATTAAAAACTCACATGGGTAAACAAAATAGATAACAGAAGTAAGGGGAAAAAAGGTAAACATCAATATTTAAACGAAGGTTGGCAACAAATTAATTAACTGTAGGTGCATGGGCGTTAAAAAAATTGTTGGCAATAGTTTTACGGATAGTGGTAGCAGTGTTGCAAAATGGATCTATATTATTATTATTAGCGTATATTTTATTAAAAGAAAAGGCGGATCGTAACATAAAAGAATTTTTTCGAAATTCGGTATGCATATGCGGTATTTGGAAGGTTGACAAAATTCTAGGATGCGTATTAGTGGGAACTTTAAATAATATCTTTTCAAGAAGCGGCGCACAATCTATTTTGCTTTGTGCTATATTGATGAGGTACGAAATGTCGCTAATTTCTCTCCTTATGGCCAGTGGCAGTAAGTGCAGCCTGGCACATTGATCCTCGTAACTTGTATTAGAATTTAGATTAAATTTATATTCAAGGAATCTAATGAATTTTTTCTGGATTCTTTCAATACGCTGAATGTACGTTTGGTACCGAGGATTCCAGATTTGTGATGCGTATTCGAGGTTGCTCCTTACTAGGGCACAATATAGGACTTTTATTGTTTTTAATTTGGTGAATTCTTTGGATGATCGCATTAGGAAGCCCAACATTTTTGATGCTTTGCCTTCTTTATTTGTACATTTTATCTCTTTTATGATAAGAGGATGCTCGAGGATGCTTCCAATACGCTCGGTGTGAAATATTAAGAGCAGCCGCTCGGCTGCTCCATTGCTCGTGCTCTTTCGCACTCGAGCATCCGACCGGCTCCGTTCGCGTGCTCTTTCATGCTCGCGCAGCCGACCGTAGGCCGAATTGCTCTGAGTACAATCCGGCCCAAGAGCGTACGCTCGGCTCCGAACGCATCCGCGTGTCCGTTCACACAGACCGGCGCGGAGAGCAGAGCTTTGAACGGCCGGTCTGTGTGAAAAAAAATGCTCTCCGACGCTCTCCGCGCCGGTCTATCTGAACGGTCCCTAACGACTATTGTCACATGCTAGTGTTAGTAACCGGCACCGACTCTCCGAGGCATTAAATTTCATTTGTATTTACCTATTTAAAGTGCATCGAAATAAGTACACATTTTGACTTTCATCCCCTCTCCCAAGGGAACTGTGCTGAATTTCGGGATAAAAAGTTTTCTATATGCTATTCCGTAGTATGTAACCCGTAATCATGCCAAGTTTAATTTCAATCCATTCAGTAGTTTTTGCGTGATACATGCACAAACATACAGATAAACAGACAAAATTTTCAAAAACAGCTTTTTTTACGTTTTATTACTTATCCCTTACGTCTCTCACTTATTTTTTTTTTGCCAATATCTTTAATGGACAGACACAGCAAGTCTATGGTTTTATTCTATGTATAAACTAAGCACCTGCCGGGTGCACGCCTGCCTCACTGCATCTTTTGTCTGTCAAATGGAATTGCGCGCGTAACATTTTTCTGTCACTTTCAACGCTCGCGCAGAAAATTTTATATCTTACATCCAGGCAACCATGGATATAGCACCATTTTTGATCAGGCAACCTAATGCGGTTCGATTGGGAATAAAATAATCTTTCATTTGACATATAATTCGATTAAATAACAGATGAGGGAAGTTGATCAAAAAAAATTGATTAAATTTTTTTGTGTTTATCATCATAGGCACCAAATTTAGCCAGGCAACGAATGTGCAATGTATCAATTTATGAATTATCTAGCATATAATTTCTATCAGCATTAAATAACAGATGAGGGTATGTTTTTCTTATGTCGGATGCCCCACCACATGAATCAATGTTTATTGGTAAAAACCGCATGAAAATCAGTTCAGTAGTTTTTGAATTTATTGCGAACAGATATACAGACAAGACGGAGGACTACGACGGGGTGTTATAAGTTTGACGTGTGTGTGTGTATGTGTGTGTGCGTGCGTGTGTGTGTGCGTGCGTGCGTGCGTGCGTGCGTGCGTGCGTGCGATTACATATTTTTTGACAACTCCCTTAATATGGGTATCAAATGAAAGGGCTTGACTAGTAGAATAGCACTATGCAAATCCAAGATGGCCGCCACCACAAAATGGCGAATGTCGGGGGTTTTTTAAAATTTTCAATTTATACTTGTATAATAATTAGTAGTGATAATAAGTTACCATGGTGCAGCGCTCGCTGGTAGAGCTGCAGGTGCGCGAGGTGCGCGCGGCCGCTGCAGGCGGCGGGCGCGCCCGGGCCCTGCGCCTGCGCCGCCGTCGCCTCGCACAGCAGCCGCAGCGCCACCAACTTGCCCGCTCTGACACCACAACAAATTATTATTATGTATATCTTTAAATATAAAAATCAATGCCACTTTTCATTGTAATTTTATAACTCGAGAACGGGCTCACCTACCCAAACCAAATGTTTAGGCTTTGTTCGGACTATTTAGTAGATGGTTTACGTGAAGTTTACACAAAATCGGTCGAGCGGTTCTTCATTTATCACATTTTTCATTTTTATGAATGGGTGCCTGGATGGTTCGAAAACAATTACCGTGTCTCGGTAGGTGGGGTTGATGTCGTTATGTCACCGAGCAGGATGACGTCTGCCAGGTCCGCTAGTTATGTATATGTCGCAGACATCTTGTGCGAATGCGCCGTTTACATACGGCGTCGTCAGTTTATAAACGCTCGCTGTCATGTAAATACGCAGAAGGCAAAATGTAAAGCACGAATTTTGCGTACTTATTCGCATAACATGAACGCGCGCGTCATAATATACAGTGTTTAGAGTCCAAGAGCGAGCGAAGCGAGCTCGGGACTTGGGGCACTTCGACTCGGATAGGTTAGGTTAGAAGGGGAGTGCGGGGTGTTACAGACCCCGCCATACCCTTCGCTGTCATTTCTTTTTAAAACCACCCAGAAAAACGAGTCCCGCGAGGTCTCTTTATAGATTGGAAAAATGCACGCGCGCGTCCACGATTATATTAGATTAAAAACGGACTACAATAGGATTGTGAACAGCCTTTATTTCTTACAATACCACGAGCCAATTTCAGTTAACAGTGCAATCACTTATTTTTATTAAGTTCCATAGCTCACAACACTAAACACTACGCTGAACTAGAGAATCGAATCGTCGTCAGACATCATCATCATCAACCGGGCACGGGTCTCCTCTCAGAATTAGAAGAGTTTAGGGCGCAGTCCACCACGCTAGCCAAGTGCTGATTTGGTACAAGTGGTAAATGGACTGGGGATAAACTGGTGAGTAATGAAAGGTTTATATTAATTGAGGAGCTGGCGAACAAAACGGCATAATTACATAAAATAAAATTTAACAGGAGAAGCAAAAAACGTATTCAAAACTGTTAAAGACTTGTTCGAAGCCAACAAACTTTGGATGCAATTTTGATGCAGTTTCAGACCGTTTTCGACAGAAATAAGTTGAGATTCTTTTTCAGCAGGCCAAAAACAAAAAGATAAAAAAAATATATATTTTGGTGTAGGTAATTATGCTGTTTTGTTCGGCAGCTCCTCATTTGTTTTTGTATGAATCTTCACAAGACATATGATGGGTACCTGTGCGACGGCGGCAGCGCCTCGGCCTCCAGGCACCAGCCGGCCACGAGGTTGAAGGGCACGTGTATTTCCGTGTTGCCATTGAGCGTTTGGTTCGCGCTTATCTGCAAAATCGTACACATTATCACTTACGTGCTTACAATACAAGTACAAATTAAAAATTTGAAAAACCCCCGACATTCGCCATTATGTGGCGGCGGCCATCTTGGATTTGCATAGTACTATTCTACTAGTCAAGCCCTTTCATTTGATACCCATATTAATGGAGTTGTGAAAAAATATGTAATCCGTAATTTTGTAGCGGAAGCTATCTTGTACCGATTTCCATCAAACATAGCTAACAACACTCTCGACTAATTCACCTTTCAAACAAAAAAAACCGCATTTAAATCGGTCCACCCGTTTGAGCGCTACAGGGGAACAGACACACACACACACACACACACGCACACACGCACGCACGCACGCACGCACGCACGCCGCACGCACGCACGTACGCCGCACGCACGCACGCACGCACGCACGCACGCACGCACGCACACACACACACACACACACAGAGACACGTCAAACTTATAACACCCTGTCGTTTTTGCGTCGGGGGTTAAAAATCATTGTGGTCTCTGAAAATGTATGGTTAGGTCTTATATGTGTGGTCTTACTACAAATAACTGTAAATTAAAATTTTAATAACCCCCGACCTGAGGGAAAATCTGACGTCCCACCACCCTCCTGCTCCAGAAGTCAGAACCTTGATCACGATGACAGTGGCGGGGCAAGACCTAAATTTTATGTGGGCAAGATATATTTTGCGAGGCCCTCTGCCCGCAAAACGCGTTCACGGCTTTTAAGTTTAATGCATAAATCTACGGGGCGCGAGGCCCTCCGAAGCGCGAGGCCGTGGGCCTGGGCCCACGTCGCCCACGCCTTCCGCCGCCTCTGCACTATGAAATGTCTACCAGGTACTCGTTGAGAAAAATCTAATTACCCATTATGCGTCTAAGATCCCTATCGCAGCTCAAAAGAGGTGATAACTTTGAAACGACTGAACTGATTTTGATAAAACATGTCTAAGAACCACCGCTAGAAAACCTGTTTTCAAATAATAAAAAGCCGCATTCAAATCGGTTCACCTGTTTATTAAGAGGTATGGTGGGACAAACAGACAGACAGTCACCCAAACATAGCGGTCAAACTTATAACACCCCTCTTTTTGCGTCGGGGGTTAAAAATAAGCCTTAATGCATGTTTACTTTAACTGTACTACAATTTGACAGATATCCAATACGAAAATTGTTAAATGTCTTTAGGGGTCAGTCAAACTTGTTTTTGTTTTTCGTGGTAAGACACATAGTAACGTGATATATAACAAAGATACATAAAATATAATAGCTGAATAAGTTTATTTAACTAGACTACTAGAACAAATCTATTTACTTGTATGATATCGGTGAAAGAAAAATGCATATTTCTTATATTATCTTTGCTGATAACAGATGCCAATCGCCTCGTGCTTATAAAAAACTATTAGCCTATTAAATATGATTTTGAGTTCATGCAAAAATCTTATAAAGAAAAAAAGCAGTTTCAGTTTTTCCCGAATTTTCCAAGTTTTCCGGGCAACCGTTCGAATTTTACTTCTCTAAACATACTCGGACTATTACGAACAAACGCACGAAAAAGCATGACTCATTGTCGTTCCGCGTGCAAGCGAGAGCGCGGAACAAGCGATAGAGAAGGCACGATCGGCCTAAGCGTTCAGCTTGTGACGCATCTATCTCTTTGTTTTCTTATGACGTTACCACGTAAAATTATCCTCCGTAAAACGACTTTACAGACAACCAAATTTTTTGTTTAAGTTTTGTGTAAAACCAAATTAGCACTAAAACCTCATAAAACATTTTAAAATGTAGTTATTATGTAGATGTATATAATAATATGTATAGATCGCCCAGAATCTCATGAAAAATAGGGAAATGAAATTCCAAGGTTAGCAACACTACGGCCGCCCTAGCGATAAACAAAGCAACTGACATTTTTTGTGAAATTGACTTTTTGCATTAACAAAAGTTTTATGTCGAGTAGTTTTTTACCACAGTTTAATATTTCAAATAACTTGAACCGTTTACTGAAATTTAAATTGCCCAAACAAAGTAACTGCACTCACTAACCCGGAATATAAATGCAAAAACCAAGTAAACAACAAGCACAACACAAAAACAAAGTAATTGGATGTTGATTACTTTGTTTTTGTATTTAAAATGCAGTTGCTGGATTTTTCGTTTCGTGAAACGATCCCAGGTAAGGTGTTCTGAATGTAATTATTTTGTTTATCACTAGGGCAGCCGAGTTAACCTAGTGTTGCTTTTACTACAAAATTTAACTTCCCCATTTCTCATGAGATTCTGGTCGATCTATACACTACAAATTATATATCATGTCTATTTGTGTAGTTATTTGTTTTTTTGCCTTGACACAGAAAATAATTGAGAAGTCAGAACTTTGTGTTTATTTAGGTAAAGTTTGTGTTAGAGATGTTCCTAAATTATGTTCTAAAATCTATTACCATCCTTTGTCCATCACATTGTGCGTACGAAATTCGGATCAAGATAATTGATATGTTAATGTGATCGATTTTTTCAAAACGATTTTGATAAAAGTTAAAACAGCAAAATGTGACTATACCCAGATATACAAAAAGCAACAGTTCTGATTAATTAAATTTTTCTGTTTTGTGTGACCATAAACCATAATAAAATACCGCTAAAAATACTTTCCATGATCCGATTCGATTCAACTAGCGTAACTTTCATGCACTCCGGATTTACTTCACATATCGCGTCTAGCAACGAAACCAACAAAGTCACATACATATAAAAACTTGCAAATAAATAGCACAAGAAAATAAAACCAAATTAAAACAGCACAATTAAAAACGGTTCGATTGGCACTAAACAGATGATTACGTTTTGTCAAATCGTTTAAAATTTTGAAACTACCCTTTGTTTTTGTAATATTCGATGAGTAAAAACATTGTATGAATATTAACGTTTTGTGTAAGATATAGTATAAATTTATATATTTGTAAAGATAAGAAGAAAATGATTATTACGATATAAACCTTTATAATTCAATGGAATAAAGGCTGAATCAGAACAGTTGAAACTCGAACGTCAAAATATTATCATAACCATTTATAGCCCACGTAAGCTCATGAAGCTACCTTAATTTTTACTTTGTAAAGAGATTTTTTGGGACAAAGCAATATACCTACATTTTTTTTTCGAAAATCCCGCCTAAACGTCGCTTCACAACTTTTGAAGAATTTGGTCCACCATCCAGAATCGATTTGGGTCATACATACACCACAGGCAGAGAAAGTGAACACCCCTATTTTTAGTACCCTTATTTCTGTAAGTTTTCTGTAATGCGAGAACTGGTATGAAAGGGGGTTGGCTTTTGAAACGTGCCGCCCTGATAGAGCAAAAGTGAGTTTATAGGGGTGTCTTAGAGGGTCTGTCGATGCCCCCGGAACAAATTTTTTTTGCCGGACGCGCGATTTTTTTTTACAAAAAATACGAATAATACGTATATTTTTAGGTTAGAAACGTAAATTTTTGATAAAAATTTGCGTGAAATGAAACGTTGTTTGACACGACAAGTGCAGGGTGGCCATTTTGTGGGGAGTTTCCCAACCTGCGGGGAGATTTGAAATAGATTGGGAATTTATTGGATTTATTTATAAATAGGTTTTGTTTTTTTAACCACACTTTTGGTAAATCCCCATTAACAAGTAGGGGTGGGAAGAAGCTAGGGTAGGTTAGGTTAGGTTAGAACATAAATATTTATGTTCTAACTGGGTGTTAGTTAGGTTCTATTGGGTCCTTGGTCGAATGTGGTCCAAATCGAAATCTGAGCACCCCAACCCCAAGCAGTCTTGTCTTGATGACGTACCCCCTTCTTCCCCCCTCCCCTCTCCCTTCACTTAACGAGGCGACTCGTTTTAAATGTTTTACTAATGTCAGTTTCATCAATATTAAAAAAATTATTTAAAAAAAAGTATGCGTTTCCGGCAAAGGGTTTGAGGGGGGGATGACTTACCTTCCTCCCCTCCCCCCTCCCCCACCCTCACCTACCCCCTATCGGGGCGGCACGATTCAAAATATTAACCATGAAAGGACAGTAGTTAGCATAGGCTCCAATCATTGAGGATAGTGTATAAAAAAACACCCCTATTTTTGCGTCGCGGGTTAGAAAATATTTTCAAAATATTTGCAAGGCGACACAGTTACCTCCCGTTTGCGAAGCCTCCTGAGGAGTCTTCTTTTTCCTGCACCTCTTTCGCATTGGCAATCCTTGAAGAGCTTCGAATTGGATAACAGTTCGCACAGTTTGAACTGGACCATACACTAGCACTTTGCGCACCAAACACTAACCGACTGCGTATTCCGAATTCACACAAAACAAATGGACAACGCATCGGTAGACGGTATTAATAATAATAACAGAACATGATCCGTACGAGATAAACGGTCGGACAATAAAATTTATACTATTACAACATCTGTCGAACAGTGCCAGATATCGAGTGATACCGATAACCCCGGTGTAGTATTTGCGATAACTATTCAACAGATGCAACAGAATCGGTATGGACCGCAGCGGTTACAACGCGGCTACAAGTGTGACGGATTTAATCTCAAGCGCAATATCGGCGAATCTATTTAGTAGGTAGAAAAAAAAACGATTGACTAAAGTTATTCTGAGCTGGTGTGTTTTCAAGTATTTTCGAGGGTACGTTTTAGTGACTAAGTCATTGATGTAGCGGTTAGTATGTTCGACTGCTGTTGCTGCTATCTGGTCCGGTGCGGTAACTAGGTCGTGGGGTTCGATTTTCGGGTCGGGCCAAAAATTGTTAGGTATTGGGTTTGTCTGGCAAGAAATTCTCATCTCAGTGCCAGTCCGGAGTCGTTAGTTTGTGGTTATTATCACTATCATGTGACAATAGTCATTAAAGCCCGTCAACCTGCACTGAAGCAGCATGGCGGGTCTATGCTCAAAAAAGAGTAGGCCTTTGATCAACTGTAGGGCGTTAAATAGCTGTTACCTAAGTTGCGGGAAAAAGCTAATAATTAAAAGACTATACGCATTAAAAGCTATTTTTTTCCATATGTCCGTTAATTTGTCCAAGCATTGCAGAACTGTATGTTTCAAATTGATTTATTTTAATGTTTTCACTATTTCAGAGTATCTGCAAGGTCAAGTGTTTTAAACTCTTATAACCTACTTGTTGCTTTTTTGAACAAAAAAGAGAAATCGGGGCGTTCTTGAGCCTTACCTTTATAATACAGATTTTGACATTTGACGATTAAACCAGAAAAGAGCAATCCAAATAAAGCAAATTTTGTTTAGGAGTTTCGAATTTTTGTAATGAAGTACTGAGCTGCCTCGTGGGTTGGGAATTCGGCACGGGTGCGACACTATATTACACATTCTAGTAAAGTTGTATGTTAGAAGAAAGTGTCATTTTGAGCTATTTCGAACTGTAGGTAAACACAGAAGTTGAGAAATAAATCGCAAAATGGAGGTATTTTCCATCACAGGAAAGTGTTTATTTTGCCACGCGTGAATTCTTAGTGAACAGTGATGATCGCCAATCTATTCTATATAATGTCTGTGATCATATCTTATGAAATTGAAATAGTCAAACAATAGTACCCACCTACTGTAAAATTACTGCAGTTACAGCATGCAAGTGCATAATAGTCGTTTGCATATTTACGTACTCTATGCATTTAAAGCAAACGTTATGTAATAGTTCATTTAACATCAACTAAAGCTCGGCGCCCACTAGCGGCACGTCACGGCAAGGGATTTTTCAAGTAGTGAACAATAAAAGACCATAATTACATGACGTTAAAGTAAATTGAAATTTCAATGTCAATGGTCGTAGGTACAAAAATAATGCCGCGGTAAGCTTAGGCATGCCGTGTCGGCAGCCTAAACTCAACGCAAAACCAATAATCATATTTTGTCCTAAATACCCGCGGCCACGTAGATTGAACACTGAACGAAACGTGGAGGGGATATGAAAATGAAAAAAATCTCGGCGCGACTGACGGGCGACCGGCGACGACTTTAGGTATTTAGGCGTCAGCTGATTGCATTACATTGCGAACTTGTTAAAAATATAGGAAATATTTTAATTTTTTTTCACGTTTTTTGTGGTATCTTGTCAGTTATCACTATTACCTATCTTCGTTTTCGATAGCGGTCCCCTTACACCTATTAGGTATATAGGGAGGATTCCTCGCCCTGCCGTGCCGTGCCGCCGGTGGGCGTCGAGCCTTAGGCAGATTTATGATTATGTAGCACGAACTGTGACTGATTCGTTGGAGCCTTGAAGGCCACTTTCGACGCTTGCGTTACAACGTACCTACTTATAAAATGCCTACTTCTAAGTAAGTATCTACATTATTACTAATTGTGCAGGCGAGTTAGTGAAATTGATTGTATGACACCATTTCAACTGGCCTATAGATTGGACTGTGTTGCAACAGATTTATTTTTAGAGACCACTCATGAGGTTAACTGGTAAATAGGACAGCAATTGTTTTTTAATATTTTTCTAGTCAATTAATACATGAAGTAGTATAATCATAGTGTTTCCGAAAAATTAAGATCAATCATTTTTAGATATTTTTAATAAAGTACGTTTTAGTATTGTAGGATTTTAAATAGCAGCGTTCTGGAAGCTTAGAGATGTCTTCTCGTCCAAATTCCCGCAGTGGCTGAAGACTAAAGTCTTCGAACAGTGTCTGTTGCCAGTAAAGACATACGACTCCGAGACATGGTCGCTAACCATTGGCCAAGAGAGCTCGTCATCAGCGGGCGATGGAGAGAGCTAATAGTTTATTATTTGCGTGATCAAATCAAAAATGGGATTCCTGGAACCGTCACTGACATAGCTCAAAGGCCAAATATCAAACCGATAGACCTTGGGGTCCTAACCTAAGTAGCTGGAATAGCGACCTCGTACCGGAAAGCGCAGTATTGGTGGGAAGGTACGTGGGAAGACCCCCCACTAGATGGACGGACGTTCTCAAGCGAATCGCTGGCAGCCGCTGGAAACAAGCGGCGCAAGATCGTGTTCTGTGGCGATCCTTGCAAGAGACCTATGTCCAGCAGTGGACATCTATTGGTTGAGACGACGATAAACATTTCTCGTTTTAGCTCTCTTTTACTCGAGTCTGAGTAGAGTCAGAGGCGCCGATGCGGAGCCTCCGAAAAGTGTCAAAAGTGGCCATTGAGAGGTTTAAGCGGGTGAAAACCTCACATAACCCATATCCAGTTCAGTATCCGTCCGTCCAGACGTCTCCGGAAGTTGGGTTTCTCAAGGAAAGGTAAACGGGCACTTTTTTATGGAAACCATACCCACGGCGGACACAAACGAAATTAACAGTGTGTATTTAAATACGACAATGACCTACAATGACATAGGTCGCATTGTTGTGGGCCTTGCCAATCTCGAAAAAATTTAAAATGTTTCGGTACATGAAAATGCTTGGTAAAATAGACAGCGTATGCGACCTATGATCACGTAGCTCATCCGTGTGACCTCTGGTGTATGGAAACTATTTTTTTAAATATTTAATAACCTTTTTTTGACATCGATTTCGAATCAAACATTTATAAATATCAAATTATAATATTGTCTTTCATTTACTACTATTTTGGTTCATGTCCGCAACTTTTCGCAAAGCGGGTCGGATTGTGTCCTTTTATCCAATGAGTCAGAGTACGCCCTGTAGGTTTCAACCGTGGAGATATTTCAGTCGTCTCTCGTGGAGACATTGTTGCACTCACCTTGAGCAAGGTCGCGTTGAGGTGCACCAGGTAGTTGAAGAGGTGGTGGTGCGCGTGCGGGTCGCGCAGCGCGTTGGGGTCGCCCAGCGCCGCCAGCATGCGCCGCCACAGCACGCACGCCACGTCGGGCAGCCAGCCGCGCGCCGCGCCGCCCAGCACCACGCCCACGCCCGCGCCCGCGCCCGCACCCACGCCGCCCACGCACACGCCCGCATCGCTCTCCGACCATTCTGTGTTGAGAAACCGGTAGCTCGGATACACTCGTCTTAGGGTCGGGGCATACTAGCACAGAGTCGAACCCATCGAAGCGAATCGAAAAAAAATCACAGCATATTGGCACCTATCGCTACAAAACAAGGCATAAACCACCAAAACGAACGAATGCGCGCGGCTAACTCGTTGTGCCTTATTGTGTAGAGATAGGTGCCAATATGCCATGATTTTTTTTTTCGATTCGCTTCCAGTCTGCGCTAGCATACTCCAACCCTTACAATCCTGTCTCCTGGGACCATATTTTTGTAAGAAATACTAGGCCCTATCACGGTATTCTAACAAAATAGTCTTGTTTGTTCGAACAAAAACACCCTAACATGTTATCCGACTGGACTGGATAATATCCCCGCATTCGCTTGCGCGGGGTATGCTGGTTGCATCGTTACTGCACCAAACTGCATCAAACTTTACGAACGTTTCTGGACTCTGTATAACTGTTTTGTTAGTCAACTTGTTAACTAACTGATATACTATGTCAAGCGAGTCGCAGGTTGCCTCTGGATACAAGCAGCACAAGACAGTGACGTGTGGAAATGCCTTCAAAAGACCTATGCTGCTGGGAATAAGTCTTTTGTGACGTACGTCGTCGTCGTCGTCGTTGTCAAGTGTCAACCGATTGAAGTCCACTGCTGGACATAGGTCTCTTGAAGGGACTTCCACATGCCACGGTCTTGTGCCGCTTGTATCCAGCGGCTCCCTGTGACTCGTTTGATGTCGGTCCACCTAGTGGGGGGTCTACCAACACTGCGCTTCCCGGTCGCCACTCCAGCACCTTGGGACCCCAACGTCCATCGGTTCTCCGAACTATGTGCCCCGCCCATTGCCACTTCAGTTTCGCAACCCTTTGAGCTATGTCGGTGACTTTGGTTCTTCTACGGATCTCCTCACTTCTGATTTGATCGCGTAGAGAAACTCCGAGCATAGCTCTCTCCATCGCTCTCTGAGCGACTCTGAAATTTCTGCAGCTGTGACGTACATCAGCTGACAACTCCTTGATGATTAAATGGACTAAAACCTTATAAGGGGACTAAAAACATTCTTACCAACGTTTCCGCCATCCGAAGCCAAGTCAATTTGTAATGGAGAATCTTTTATGGAGCTGCTCTCAACGCCGCTTGACGGAGCCGGCGACGGTGAACGGGAACCTAAGTACAAAACATACTATAATCCTATTCAAATGCTGACAATCGCGGTTTTGTTCCTCCTGCTAATTTCACTGACATAGCAAAAGTGTTACATTTGTGAGTGAAGTTAACAGGAGGTCAAGAGGTATTAGCATTTTATAACGATTATAATTATAATATTAACTAGCGGCCCGCCCCGGCTTCGCCCGTGGTACATAATATATTATAGCCTATAGCACTCAGGGATCACGTACATATACAACGGTGAAAGAATTTTTGAAATCGGTCCAGTAGTTCCTGAGATTAGCGGGTTCAAACAAACAAACTCTTCCGCTTTATTATATTAACTAGATGATGCCCACGGCTTCGCCCGTGTGTATTTAGGTTTGTAAAAATCTCGTGGGAATTTTGATATCTGTAGTAGGTAGTAACCCGTCCACAAAACGGAAAAATTCCGTGGGATCCTTACGATTTCGGAATGCAATTCCTCGAGGTCATTCAACAATAAAGTCTTTAATTGGTATCCCCAATATCAATTTAAATAACCGACAGTGCCTAAATCCCATTAGTTTTAGGGATCAGATCCCCTACAGCATCAGGATTGAGGAGTTGGAATCCAAATTTTTTGTAGGACAGTGTCGCAATGTTTCTCTATCGATTAAAAAAAAAATTACGCAAATCGGTTCAGAAATCTCGGAGATATCGGTGTACATAGGTAGAAAAACACAACTCCTCCTTTTTTGAAAGTCGGTTAAAAAAGTAGCCTATGTTACTCCCTGTTTAATTCTCTACTTGTATGTGAAAGTCCCGTCAAAATCGGTTCAGCCGTTCCAAAGATTAGCCCGTTCAAACAGACAGACAGACAGACAGACAGACAGACAGACAGACAGACAAAAATTTTAAAAACGTGTGATTCGGTTATAGTATCGTTCAAATAACCATATGAGCTTAATATGAGGTAGTTATTTCGATATTACAGACAGACACTTCAATTTTATTTATTAGTAAGTATAGATAGTATAGTATCTATACTAATATAATAAAGCGGAAGAGTTTGTTTGTTTGAACGCGCTAATCTCAGGATCTACTGGACCGATTTCAAAAATTCTTTCACCGTTGGATATGTACGTGATCCCTGAGTGCTATAGGCTATATATTATGTACCACGGGCGAAGCCGGGGCGGACCGCTAGTATAGTATATAGTATTAATTTCTACACCATTTCTTTGAGTAACAAATAATAATATCCTGCAAAGTTTCAAAGCCAATTGTATTTCAGGTGGTGAAAGCAAAGTTACCGTTAAACTTACCAACCAAAAAACAAGTAAAGTCAGTATTCGTAATTGTATGGTTAAGAGACAAATGATGGTCAAAAATTAATAAAGTTTGTTTTGTGCGACCCAAAGTGGATTAGGGGTTAGTTAACTTTAACGGTAACCTTACATTACCGCGTGATATGCAACCCACCCTTAATGAAACTTTGAATACCGATACGCTTCATAAAATTAAAGAACACGTTAAACATCGATTAACAAAAATTAATGGGACGGCAAATGTGTAATAAAATGGTGGTATAGTAGAATATGGCCTACACTCTTTCTGCAACCAACTGTAAAGTAAAACACACTAGCTAGTGCACAGTGAGTTACTAAAGTTTTGAAAACGTAAAACAAATCTAAAAAAACCGGTCAAGTGCGTGGCCCGCCACGCACTTGACCGGTTTTTTTAGATTTGTTTAGTGTAGGGTTCCGTAGTCACAATCCTCGAAAAACAGATATAACTCCTTAACCTGTGAACCCTACTACACTAGCGGCACGCTATGATGGCCGGTTTGACACATTACAATAGTGATGTGGAATGTCAATTTATTCTCGAACAAAAAACAATTAAGTTTTGTTTTTGTACCTGATTAAATAGGTTTAATAAAACAAAAATGTATATGTTTATTTAATTTATTTGAACGAACTGAATATTTGAACGAAAATGAATATACATACTTTATATGCACACAAGAAACATATGAATACAAAAGATACCAAAAAAGGTGCCACAAAAGGCCATAATTAATCAGATTCGTCCATACTACTATTTTCACTGTCGTCACTGCTATCATCACATACATTAATAATTATATGTTCGTTTTCTATAATATTATCTATTTTCACATCTCTTTCATAATCTTCCCTTATTAATTTAACAGTTCTATTCACAACCTTTTCCCAGTCTCCTTTAGTCACATGTTCACAAGCTTCTTCTAATAATTTTAGCATTTTTTTTGTGGTAAATGGGGGTTCTGTATTGTGTCTTGCAGCATATCCCTTAATAACTAGCTGTTGCCCGCGACTTCGTCCGCGTTAAACAATTTTAAACGGGAACCCTTTGTTTCCCCGGGATAAAATAGTAGTCTGTCACTTTCCAGGTCCTCAACTAAAAAAATGCGACTGCAAAAAATCACGTCAATCTGTAGTTAAATGTTCGATGATAATAATATGTTGAAAGGAAACCCCCCTTGAGGTGGATTTTCGTCAAATTTTTCTTAGCTTATGCCTACCTACCCCCTAGAAAGAACCTAACTTCCAAATTTCAAGTTAATAATAACAATAACTTAAATTTCACGTAAAAAGTTTCATCCCCTTTTTTACCACCCTTAAGGGGAGATTTTCCTGAACAACTTACACAGGTTTTTATTATTTAAAATTTATAATCTAAATGCCTATTTTCATATCTGTAACTTCAAAAACATAGAACTTTCATATAACCTTCCTACCCCCATTTTACCCCCTTAGGGGAGGATTTTCGTGAAATCTTTTCTAGGCTGATATCTAAGCCCTAGAATAAACCTACGTCTCAAATTTCAAGTCGATAATAACAATAATTAAAACTTAACATAAAAACTTTCAACCCCTATTTTACCACCCTTAAGTGAAGATTTTTCAGAATAAAATACACAGGTTTATATTATTTAAAACCAATAATCTAAATGCCGATTTTCAGGTCTGTAACTTTAAAAACATAGGACTTTCATACAAACTTTCTACCCCCATTTTACCCCCTTAGGGGAGGATTTTAGGAATACTAAATAGCCTATAACCTTCCCAGAAAATTGTACTACCAAATGCAAAAATAATTTTTCAAATCCGACTGGTACTTCCAGAGATTAGCGCGTTCAAACAAACAAACTCTTCCGCTTTATTATATTAGTATAGATTTGAGCCCACACCAACTCAATCGCATTATACTCACAATGGTAAGGCGGTAACCGTATAACTCTGTGCCCATGTTCTAATGCTATTTCGTCAATGACGTATCGGATTTTGGTTGGTTTGTTTTCTTTTAAAAGACGTACTAATTCCGCTTTTAACATATTCATGTTTGCATCTACGCCATTTTTACGAAGCCATGCGACGATATCAGCTTTCTTTTGGGATTGGGCAGGTGGCTTGTCAATTTGCATCGAGTGGTATGGGGCGTTGTCCATAATTATAATAGATGGTTCAGGGAGGCTACACAACATTGAGGTAAACCATTCAGTAAACTTTTCTCCATTCATGTCTTCATGATAGTCTCCAGTGGTTTTTGACGCAAAAGCCATGAGAGAACCTTCGACAAACCCGTTGATGGTTCCGGCGTGACAAATTATAAGTCGCGATCCTTTTCCTACAGGAACTTTGGAAGTAGATGCTGCTGTGTCATCGTTCCAAGAACGGCCTACAGTATGGTTAGCATTAAGCCATGTTTCATCCAAGAACACAACATTTTGCCAATTTTTGATTTCTTTCACTTGCCGTAAAAAAGTATACCTTGCCATCGCTATATCAAATCTTTCCATCAATATTTTGCGTTTGTTACATTTTTTGTATCGAAATCCAATGGTCTTCAAAATCTTCGTTAAAGAACTTTCCCCACCGAAGAATAATCCAGCTTCCTTCAGTGAATGCACCAACTTTTTTCTTGTTGGATACTCCTTCTGTAAATAGTAGCCGTAAACATGTCTTCGGATAGCATCGGCATCAAAGCTATCGATGCCTACGACTGGTTTTGCTCGTTTTCTCTTTTTTGGTGTGTGAAGTTTATTTTCTTCTGTGCCAGTCTCGCCATATTTTTTTTTAGTTATCCGTCTAACAGTTCGTTGTCCAATATTAAGCGCATCAGCTACGCGTTCAACCACTGACGTTATAGGTAAAATTGGCCCTCCATTTTGAGCTTCACGATCGAAATAGTTACGAAGGCGTATTACGAACTCACGTGTCTGACTATTTAGAACAGTTCTCTGCGTACGTTCGGTCATATCGACGAAATCCACAACAAAGGGCTTGAACAGAGTCCAAATTAACGAGCAAGGGTCAACAGTAATGCAGTATCAATATTTGAAATCCAAAGCCAGGTCAAAACTATATCACAATCGCATTGCACTGACAGTTTATACTTTTCGAAGCAACGTCAATTCGAAACTGCTTTGTTTTGCATTGAGCATTGACGCGAGTTTGCCGGAGGTAGTAGTTGTGCTAGCCAGCGATCCTATGTGACGATCGTATTAGATTCCATTTTTAAAAATTTATTGATATTTTTTTGCGATTTCAGAGGTTTGTCCACATAGTGAAAATTGTTCATATTCACAAGTACATTCACCCCTTAAATGGTGCAAACTGATTTTTCTACACTTGTATACATTTAAGAAATCAATTTAATAAATAAATTTTGAGTCCTAAACCTAAAACTACATTCGATAAAATTTATGAATCTCTGCACATCACTATCGTCAATAAAGTAATACAATTATTTCCTTCAAAGTCGTTATCAATTAATACGGAACTTCATGAGCGGACAAACGTCAAACCGGCCATCATAGCGTGCCGCTAGAGTAAGCCATGATAGTTTTCCTTTAAAATTGATTATATATACTACTGTTGTGAATTTTTTCAAGTTCCTATATACTGCCATTTGGCTGATAGAGGGGGGGGGACACTTGACTTTAATAAAAATTATCACTTTAAAACATCATATTTTACAAACGGATCTAGAAATCGAAAAATCATGTTCCCACACCCACAGTATTTTTAAAAGACCTATTCAACGATACCCCACACTATGGGGTAGACGAGAAAAAAAAATATTCATCCCCACTTTACATGTAGGGGATGTACCATAAAAAAATATTTATCAAAATTTTATTTCACCACTTTGTCGGCGTGATTAATATTTATACCCATGCCAAATAGATTTCTAGCACTAATAGTCTCTGAGATTAACCAAGGACGGACAGACAGACAGACAGACGGACGGACGGACATGGCGAAACTATAAGGGTTCCTTGTTTACTACGGAACCCTAAAAAACGTCAAAATGTAAATAAAAAAATATATATATGTTACCACTAGCGGAATCCCTTTCTTCGTGTTGCGACGATGTCCTCAGCGAGTCGAGAGAGTACCATCGCCTCGGCTTATTGCTCACCGGTTCTTTGGTATCGTCTGTTACAAAATATATTATGATACAGTACGAATATAATAAGTATAATAAGATACAGTAAAAAACATGCGCACATAAAGCGCCCTAAGTCTTCATTCTCTAACGCATGGCTTTAAAATAACCCTTCCGAGCTCTGTTTCCTCACATTTACAATATGAGTATCTGAAAATCAAGAGTGAATAGGAATCTTCTAATGTAGATAAATGTGTTAGCTTAGGCCACATCGTCAATTTCCATTAGGTGTGATCGTGTTTGAATAAATTGAACAGGAAGGTAAAGTTTGACGACTTTTCAATAAAGTTCAGACAGTCGCGTCACCTGAACTCAATCAATTTGCGAGCGTACTAGAGAGGAGACCAAGATTGTTCTCTTCAAAAGCACTAATTCGTAGGTGAAAGTAGTCTATTTAAATTAGCATTTACGGACGAGACATAGTAAAGAGCGAGATCACAGACGCTAAAATGTAACCTCGAAAAACGTATAACGAAACGTGGAGGGGATAGCTGCGTATGGGAACTGTCACGCACGTAATACAATAGCTTACCCCCTCCACTTCCCTTCAGCGTTTGATGTACGTGCCGATGTTTATACCTGCAGATGGTTGCGCGTGCAGGTGAGCGTGCCTGGGCAAGTGCGGGTCGCTGCGGCACCGGGCCAGCGGCCGCCGCAGCGCCGCCTCCTTGCGCGGGTGACTCTCGTGACTCGTGCGCGGAGATTTGCCTACGACAACATCACACGTAAAATACTGGTACTAATTCTGTATGGTTAAGCTCAGTGAACATTTCGACGTTACTAGGTTTGGAATATGTCTTATTTTAAAGTCGTACATACATTCAGTGCTTCAGTACTTGGGGCGCTGGCTATAGAAAGATGTATGGAAGAACTCAAAGCTCAAACTCAAAACAAGCTAGTTTTTACATAGAAGTTATTGTTTCAATACTCGAAATTTATCAAAATTGTAGCAATGTGGAAACTCGGCATAACTGTTGTCACATCTTTAAACTAAACTGACAATTTAAAAAAACAGTTAAACCTATCAATTTTTGTGCAATGCTTTTCATAATGTTTCTTGCATTTCCTCTGAAAAGAACAGTATTAGAATTTGAACTGTCAATTTAGTTTAGTTTAGTGATTAATATTAATGACAACAAAATATTTTCATGAATTGTCCTAGTCCAGGTTACCTGGTGTCCTAGTATCGCCGGTCGCGAGCGTGGGTCGTCGCAAGGGCATGGGTCGCGGGTGTATGGGCGCCGGGGCGGGCCGCCGGCCCCTCCCGCGGCCCTCCGGCGCTGTGTTGGTCTCGGAGAGCTCGAGCGAGTAAACGTGCCTCGCCAGCACGCGGGTCAGGGTTTCCATTGTTTTCTGCAACAAATACATAGAAATAGAAACTCAACTTTTATTAGTACTTGGATGGCCAAGTGAATCTACCACTGTTTGGGAATGCCATTTCTACCGAGAAGAACTAACAAGAAACTCTGCGGTTGATCCATTCCCTGAATGCAGCAATTGAATTTCGTTTTTCCAACACTGTTTTCATGGTTTGAGTCATTTGGAAATTACAAAATCTAATTTTCCCTTGTTAATATGTATAGAATCTTCATTGACCCAAAATTTTGATTCTGTTTTAACAGGTTTTTTTTTATTTGTGTTTGCTGTTGCATCTAAAATAATGATCAAAATAAAACAGGCAACTACCCTATTGGGACATTTGAGATATTTGCAGAACAACAAAACAAATTGAAAATTTTCATATTTTCTTAAAAAATCTTACCGCCCATTCCTTTATCAAATCTTCCCAGTGTGTAAGCCGAGTCAACAATTCCATAAAATTTTGCCATAGTTCCGGTTTGACTGCCACATTCAGATTCGCCTTTATCCATGTCACTATCAGGGTTTGAAATAACGCCGGAGCTAAGAAACCTCCTGCAAAAAAAACAATTTTCAATATTCATAATTTTATGAGTAAAATTTATGAATAAAATTTTAAAATGTTTTGTAAACGTACCTAAAGTGTCCTGTTTCCTTTTAGGTGGCACTTTTGTCAGGACCAAAGACGTTATTTGCAGCAATACCAAAAGTAATTGTTCCCTGTAGAGAAGACCAAAATGTTATTTTTTTGTAGAAACAAAGATTTGAAAGCTCTCAAATAAAAAGTTTTGGTATAGGTAGTAAGTAACTGGTGATATAAATGAGTTAAAACAGTACATAAATATATCCCTGACATAAAGCTGTTTCACTTTCACTCTGTCTTGAGTCTGAGTAAACACCGTGTCTTGAGTTCTATAGATCTCGCTGTAAGCCCTAAGTCACTCGGATTTGATACCATGCAAAATACAATTAAATAATAACGGATGATAATAATTAATGTTCTCTGAACATTATAATATATTATAAACAATATATATAAACAAAAAGTCCCAATCAAAATGAATACTTATCATACAGATATTGCATATTCATTTGCTAGTCGCATCCGGTTACTTCAAAGCTGTAATTGCAAAAAAAAAAAATTCCTGTACCTATTTTTTAAAGTTCGTAACGTAATTCAAATACAATCAGCTGACGCTGGAGGTCAACCAACATTTCGTTATCTTGACCTCCATAATGCGGTAGATAACGTTGCGTGCGATACCTACGCTATAAGATAAATGGTTATTGGTATTGGATTGTGTTTAGGTAGTATAATAATAGCGCTAAGTTTTCGGTAGCGGTCTCCCTATACCCTGTATTATATTTACCAGGATCCTGCGTCCATCGCGACGTGCATGACCATGTACCGGTAGATGTTGAGCACGCGTTTGCACGTGTCCGTCTGTTCGTCCAACAGCTGCGGGGCTCCCAGCCCGCCAGGCGGCGCCACCGGCGACGCGCTCGCCACGAAAACGTTCGCCGCTTGCGTCATGAACACTTGGAGTACGTTCTGTAACAATACGGGAATTTCGATGCTATAAATGTAAGCATAGAGTAAGTAGAGTCGCCTTTGTACGTATGGATGCGCGAAAAGTATTTTCTACCCAATTTTGAGGTCTTCCGCACACAACACGCAATCAATATGTAAACTGACAAAAAAATTATGTGTATCTACAATGGGAGACAAACCATAATTTTATGATTGATTAATGAGGCTTTTACTACAAATTCTTTATTGAAAAAATTTAAAAATGTCCATTATGGACGTTTTTAAACTTAATAAACCCAACTTAACCCATCAGCATATTCCGTGTTCTGTAACAACTGTTGGAATTTCTCTTAGAGTACATTCAAATAACTTTTACTATAATGTATATCTATATTGTGAAACTGTAAATGTAAAAGTGAGTTTGTTTGTTACGCTTTCCCGCCTAAATTGCTGAATCGCTGAAAATAAACTTTAACGTTTGGTACAGAGATAGACTAAACCTTGGAAAAGGACATCGGCTACTTTTTATTCCGAAAAATAAGGGATTTTCAAAACCTTACAGTCACACGGTTAAAGTCTCGGGCATCATGTAGTTGGCAATAATTCTATAATAACTTTGTCGTTGACGTGACAACATACCTGCATCCCCGCTCGCACCATAACATTGTCCCGTCCAATGGCCCCCAAATAGGAGTCGTTGCGAAGACGCCGCGGAGGCGCGAGCGGCTCCCCGCTCTGAGCCAGCTGCTGCTCGTATATACTCTCCATTAAAAATGGTGGGATTTCCGCTACCTGATGAAAAGAAAAACATAATCGGTCAATTGCGCTATATGTCTTAAAAAATATCAAAGTCAGACATGTCAAAAATGTTTGATGCTCATCTTAAAGTACATTTTTACAGATTTTTTATGCAGTAACTCGTTTAAAACGAGTCCAGTAAATAAGAACCGTTTCTTAGTTTGTTTAGGAATAAGGGGATAGCTTTTTATTAATGCCGCTACATTTTCGGGGAGAAATATTTGCAAAAAATTACAGTAAAGGGAGAAAAGAGAAAGAGTACAGATACATAGATGAAAAAGGGAAAATTATACTGACATTCATCTGTATCCAGTCCTTATAAAGTGCAATGACGCGCCGTATAGCGGCCGCGTGCGAGAAAGGCAATAGAAACGCCTGACGCAGAACTTCAACTGTAAAGTCCACGTGCTCCCGGGACCAGCAACAGAGCACGTCGCGGACCACTTGCTCCGAACTTAGTTCCTCGTACAAACCTGAACCTGCTGAAAAAAATAAACGATTTTATTGATCTATGTGTAATGTTTTCAAATTAACTTTGATATAAGGGAGGATTGTTTCAACTTGTTTTAACCATGTTAAAGGTCAGTTATAGAAACTTGTAATTAGTTTGGTGTACTGTGAAAGGTAGTCCATTATCCGATATTATATATTCTAGCAAACCTGATTTCATGCTGGGGTGCTACAGGTGCTTTATATTCTACTCTAGAGGGAGTTTTTTGTTCATGATGTAAATATTATACATAATCCTTATAAGTCTATAATGATATAAAGTTAATGTCATACCTGATTCCAAACTAGGATGAGGCGTAATAGATGCAGAATCATGAGAGGAAGCCCGGCTTGAATCCGATGGATGGCCCACTGTGAACGAAGTTTCTTCTTCATGGTGCAAAGACTGTGCAGGCGTTGGCGTGCCTGAATGTGGGAACTGGGATCCGGTACTGGTCATAGAAGATGGCTGACCACCTTCACTCCCTGGCTTTTTCATAAAGTGCACGTAATTTGTCACCCATTTTATCAGGGTCACACGACACAACACATAATCGTCCTCTAATATGGTGTGTTGCACTGGTAGCTCTGAAATATTAAAAAAAATTGGCACTAGATTTTCTTGGATCACATAATTTCATAATGTTCATTATTTTTTAATTTTATTTGGTTCGCTGGAAAATTTTAAAATCGTATTCGTAAAATAGTTCGCACGAAAGTTGGTTGAATATGAACGTACATGAAACGCCGAATGAAAACTGTCTCATTATACTCACCAAGATTGGGCTTGTACAGCGAATTTTTGTGATTGAACTGTGGGCATATTATCGGCAAGTAGTACATTTTAAACTTCTCTAACAGAAAAGCGAAGCTCCTCATCGCTTTCGCATGCGAACGGTCTCTCCAATGGATTTTCGTCACTGTGCTTGCCATCCCATCAAGGAGTATTTCGAAAAAATACTTCGTCTCATTCTCTACTGGTCTCTCGTTGGCACTGGCTGATAATAACGGCTGTATATCAACACTTTGGACTGGATTCAGAGCATTTGTATCGTGGAATATAGAGGCTGATACATTCGCCAACTTCCCCATTATTCCTGTAGGAGTTTGTTCCACTACAACTTTCTTCGCATTGTCTGTACTAAAGTTTGGATGTTGCAAGATGTCTTCCATCTTGAAATCGACCGATTCGTTTGTTATGTTGGTGACTACGTCAAATGGTTTCGCTTTAAAAGGGGAGCCTATTGTCTGTATACATGTGTCAGGTAATCCCGGTACGAGTGACGCAAACATTTTGTTGACCTCCGGAGGCGCATTGTCGCCGAGAGCTTGATACCATAAAAGAAAGTATCTGAAAAAAATTACAATTTTGTCACTTAATGATCAACAGGCCCTGGTAACATGCTGGAGCCATACCAATAGTCATTAAACTACTCATGCATAGTAACTAAATATTTAGTTAAGTAATACCAACTTACTTTATGGAATCTGCTCTTAGTTTTTGTGAATTGCCACTGTGTAGAAGTTTCGAGAATATTCGCGTCAACGAATGCAACTGCCATCTTTTGCCGATGAGCTCCGGCAGAAGACATAATACCTTTTCTAGAAGAGACAAAGCCCCTTCTAACTCTTCCCTGCCAGCTTTGTGAACTAAAATATATCATACAATCTGAGTAATACTCGAAAATGTTGATTGGAGTGTTAGTACGTCAATAATGTTAGGAAAAGCTTTATGTGCGTGATTTAGCTCTGAATATTATTATATTATTTAAGTGTAATAACTCTGAATTAGATTATTTATTCTGTGATCTAATTACGTAAAATAAAGAAAAATCAAATAGGAAATTATGAACTACACGCAATTCCCAAAACTATACCATGCTTTTTCTTATCATACAGCCTGTATTAGATTTAATATTTTTAACATGTTCGTTTGAATTTCTTATAAGACATCACTTGTGGATGTAGAGGAATTCTCTCCTAGATCAGAAATTGTGCCTGAAATGATGTATCACACGAAATTCTTAGACAAAGTAGAAAATCATTTTACGTTGATCTCTTGGTTAAATAGTAAAGCAGTACAAAATACACTCATAATATTGTTATCTGTCTATCTACTTAGGAGATGAGTGTGGTGCTACCAATGATAAACCTGTGATAAATCAAGATAAGTGAGTTTCACAAAATTACTCCATACATAAGCTAAAAGCTTATACAATGTCATTTATCAAAATATGGTTAAGTATGGAGAAAACGTATTACATACATATTTATTTTAATTTTTTTTTAAATATTATATTAAGAAGCTCTCTGAAATATTTGATAAAACTTTGTTTTTATATTTATACATATAAATCCTTTACCAATGTAAACTTACATTAGTTGCATCAAACTTCTAGTATACTCGGAATACAAGATCAGTGGCATTGCATAGTAGCAATAGATTTTAGGCATTGCATAGTAGCTATAGATTTTAGGCATTGCATAGTAGCGATAGCTTTTGCAATAGATTATTTAATATAGATTTATGACAAACTAAAAATATTTTGTTTACTTCTACTGTCCAAACCACAGACATATATTATAGAGAGTAGCTCGACCATCATCACCTTTTACTAAGAATTTATGTGTATCGAAATAATCCCTTACATGTGATAGGGAATATACCTCCTACATCCTTGATTGGAATCAAGTGTGATTTTTGTAAATTTGTACACAATTGTGCATCAATTTGACACGCGTTTTCCTCCAACTATCGATAATATATTTCTATGGTCCAAACATTCAGAGAAAACTAGAAGTTTGGCAATGTGCAGCGATTTAATGAGATGGTTGATTTCTACTTTAATGATGACAAGTTATGATAATGTGATTGATATTGTTTATGACGTAAATTTGCCACAATTTACATCATGTGCCACACCCACAACTCACCTAGGTGAAACGGAAGTTCTGTACGGCAGAAACAGAAAAAAGAAAAATAAGTAAAGTGCACAAACTAGCATACTGGCGTAATGTTATGCTATGTTAAATATACAATTTATCATACAGAAGAAAAACTGTCGCGAGCGGTACTTATTAATTAATTATTTATCAATAAGGAAAAGGCTCATTAGAGCTGAAGCAAACTGCTTATGACTAACAATCCTCAACAAGTTCTACAATAGTTTTGACGCCCGCTCACACTACTTTTGAAGATCACTCACACAAATGTAAAACTTCAGCATCGTTAACTGTATAAACTTTACTACAAGAATAAAATCATCAAAATTAATATTACGTTCTACCTGCAATAATAACATTAATTAAGGAGCTTGCTTAGCAGTTTGACTTTAATATTTCTGTAATTTATATTTATTTCTTAATTCATTCATAGGCCCTCAAGATATTATGTCACTTGGAAGCCAATAAACAGATACATAGAGGTCTCTGAAACATTGTCTTATCCAAAGGGTCAAACTCTATCTATTATAGTATAAGTAGCGGCACGAAAGTCTAGTGCTGACCGAGAAAAGTGTGCGCAGCATCGTAAGAGTGAACGGGACACCGTACGATTGGAAAGCCAATCAGCGTTTACGAGGGATCCGCGAGAGCTAATCAGTGCTGACGAACGATCCCCACGCCCTCTCCGCGACCCCCACCACCCCGAGATACCTCATTTTCGACTTCTGAGCATTGAAGGTAAGTGCTAGACTTTCGTGCCGCTACTTGTATGACCAAATGAAAGTTGATTGAGAACTGTCATTATTTTGCTACTAGATGATACAGTCGCATAGACAGGACCTACCTTACAAATTTTAGCATCAACGGGTAAGTGAAGTTAAACTCCTGATGGTTAATTTTTAATATGTATTTAAAGATGTATTTGGAAATTTCTTTCAAGTGTAGGTAAATACATTTCTCGCAGTTAAACAAGCTTCTCACTAAATATGGCACTAAGCTCAATAATGTTTCAAATTAAAATTACAAACTGCACTGACGTGTCTTCCATCAGATATTTGTAATAGGTGGATGCAGTTTAATAGAGAATATGACTACTATGATGTATTATTAAATAAACAACAAAAAATCAAAATCACTACACCAAATCAAAATAACATGGGTTTTAGACAAATTTTCAAAACTATATTTTACTCTAGAGTCTAGAAATCAAAATATATTGAATTAAAGTTTCACTAACAACTAAATTATCTAAAATCTTATAAATCTAAAAACTAAATTATTTGCATTACCCATTAGTCATATTTTAATTTTATTTATATTTAAACACCCATTAGTCTAGTGTTGACAAATTTTTTGTAAGTTATTTAAATTAAAGTTTATAAGTGTATAAGCAGAAACATTGTGTCCCAATTTTTAGTCTTTTCATTGTAGGTATGGTTCAAAAATAATTGAGAAACCATTTTACCAAACTATTTTTATTAGGTGAGTAATTCACTAACAAAAAAAAAACATTCTATAAAAAATAAGCTAGTTATAAACAATCAGTTTTTCCTTATTACTAAAATATACATACCTCTTTGTCGAAGATTGTTTTCGGCTAATATGAAATTGTCATATAAAATAAAATAAACATGGCTAAAGTTGTTTTCAAAGTAATTTTTGGCTTCATCAGCATCAAAATGTTCTGAAATTAAATGAAACAACCTTTAGTACTTAGTTTAGTTAATACCCAACTAATAACCCTTCTGAGATTGGATGACCAAGAAAAAAGTCAGTACTCAGTAGATCTAAATCCACTTATGATGAGTCAGTCAGTCAGTCAGTCTACTTTTCTCATTTACAATATTCCAAGCATACCAATACAAAAGCTTGTATTTTGTTGTTACTATGTAAACAGGCTAACAGTATAGCTCTACAAGGAATTGAAACCCATAAACTTATTGAGAAAATGTAGCTTCTTCGTAGATAACTGACAATACACGGAGAAACATCAATTACAGTTATTCTCGACTAATTAGCATCTAGTGCGCAATGTAGCGTTCACCGTTCTCAATAATCACTTGTATAACACATAGAAGGCTGTTTAATACTGAACAAATACAAAATTACGCGTACACATCCGTGTTTACTCACCTAAAACAATCTTTAAATGTTTTAGCCTGGTGGTAGAGTCCTTTTTAGAATCCTGTATTTTGACTGTAGATTTCTTAACATCTTGGTGAGATTTTTTGGTAAACATCTCGCCGGTAAAGAAACAGATTTATATTATAAATTTTTTCATTATTACGATGGGGAAATGGTAATTTCACATGATTTTTTTGTTAACTTTTCACTACATATTTTGTGAATCAAGTTTTCACTTCACGCAAAAGTCAAAATTGTGTCATCAAAAGTCACCGTAAAACTTGACAGTTTGACAATGACATTCTGACGTATAGAGTCATAGAGCTAGAAACCTAAAAACATAGAACCTATGGAATTTGCGCTCCAAACAAAATGTTGAAGCAAAGGGCCTTGAACAGGTCTGGAGTTGCTTTGTCTCGTTCTCACCTATTTAAATAAAGAAAAACTAGAGAGCAAAAATAGTCCACTTGTCTTCTCTCCTTCCTCACTACAGTCCTTCCAGAGTGAGTCCTTCTCTTCACTACAATGTTTTAGGCGCAGTCTCCAGTGTCTACATAGAATATATACTTATAACCTTCTTGTTTGAGATAAAGCAATGAGGAAGTTTCCTGATGTTGAAAATATCATATTTAACACAATGGAATTAAAATATAGATCAAAATTAATAAATCAGTGAAAAGATTTTTGAAATCCATCAATAAATGACCGAGAAATTAATTATTTCAGTTTATGTATTATAACCACATTTTAACGCAAAATGATTGCCACTTCTTACTCGAGTATGACGTCATCGTGTCGATTCATAGCTATTTTTTTTTCCATATTTAAAATTTTCTTCTTTTATCTACACCCATGCTTTAAATCCTCTATTACAGATTCTGAAACAGTTAGCTTATTGCCAATATTAGAACACACAATGTTGTAACAACCATTACATCATCCAAACGAGTGATGTAATGAAATTCGGTACAATATTACATCATCCGTTTTTAACCCCGACGCAAATACGACGGGGTGTTAAGTTTGACGTGTCTGTGTGTGTGGGTCTATTCCCCCGTAGCGCTTAAACAGGTGAATCGGTTTGAATGCGGAGGTGGGAATGGGGATGTGGGCGTGGGCGTGGACGTGGGCGAGGGTTGGGCGTGAGTTGGGTGTGGATGTGGTTGTGTGTGTGTGTGTGTGTGTGTGTGTGTGTGTGTGTGTGTGTGTGTGTGTGTGTGTGTGTGTGTGTGTGTGTGTGTGTGTGTGTGTGTGTGTGTGTGTTTGTGTGTGTGTGTGTTGTGTGTGTGTGTCTGTCTGTTCCCCCGTAGCGCTCAAACAGGTTTGAATGCGGGGGTGGGGATGGGGGTGTGGGTGTGTGAGTGTGTGTGTGTGTGTCTGTCTGTCTGTTCCACCGTAGTGCTCAAACGGGTGAACGGATTTGAATGCGGTTTTTTTTGTTTGAATTAGTCAGGAGTGTTCTTAGCTATGTTTCATGAAAATTGGACCGCCACAAAATGGCGGACTACATATTTTTTCACAACTCCCTCAATATGGGTATCAAATGAAAGGGCTTGACTAGTAGAATAGCACAATGCAAATTCAAGATGGCTTCAACACAAAATGGCGAATGTCGGGGGTTTAGCAGTAAGCTAACTGTTTTAGAATCATATAGAGGATTCATATTATGGGTGTAGATAATAGTTATTTATGCAACTGTTGTTTAATACCTAATTATCAACAGTTGCATACAAGACTTTATCTACACCCATACTAAGAATCCTCTATAAGATTCTGAAACAGTTAGCTTACTGCTAACATTAAAACAGCCAGTCCTAGTAGTAACCTAATATCATCCATTACTAATATACAAATAAACTAAGAATTAATGAAAGAATTATTTATTTTAGTAGTAATTTACATTTTGTATGGCATGCGCCCATGGTTCCGAATATTAGCGCAGTCTGAAAGAATAATATTGTAATTTATTCATCATATCACAAGAAAAATAACATTATAATGAAGTAAGTAACTAACGTACCTTTATCGCTAGATATAGTTGATCAGGCGCTTGGCTTAAAAACCTATTTATTTCATCAGGTGAAAACGTTTTCGATTTCTTCCCTGTATAGCCTTCTCCTTTACGTTTCAACAAGGTAATTAATTTTGAATATTTTGAGATATCCACGTTGTGATTAATACTCAGTGTACTTTTGAGCATTGGGTAGAAGGTCCATAGGGATGAAGATTTAAATTTCTCTGATAAAGCTTGAAAATAAACTAAAAGTACTTCTTCAGAAAATGATGATGAACCCTTTGATAGTTTCCAATTCATAAAATCTTGATACGTTTTTTCATAACGCGTTCTTGATTTTTCCGGTAGTAATTTATTGTAAATGTCTTTTGCAGCGTTTAAAATATCTGGCGGTGTGCTATTAAAACTTGAATCGCTCATTTTTTGTAACAATAAAAATATCGAAGAAAAATGGCGGGGATTCGAATAACTATAACGGCGCGCGACGTAGTCAGAACGCGTGTAAACGAAAATGTTCTTTTTTTGAAATTCATACAGATACCGCGCATCAAGCAATGAATGTGGCTGTATATTGAAACTCTTTGCGCATGAAGGGATTGAAAAAAAAAAAACAAAGGAGTGTTGTTATGAAATTCAGTACAAAATAACATCATCCGTTTGGATGATGTAATGGTTATTAGGACATTGGGTGTTTTAATGTTGGCAATAAGCTAACTGTTTCAGAATCTTTAATAGAGGATTTAAAGCATGGGTGTAGATAAAGTCTTGTATGCAACTGTTGATAATTAGGTATTAAAACACTCATGTGATACTATTATCACATTCGGCTTCGCCTCATGTGATAAACCCACATTCGTGTTTTAATACCCCTTATTACACAACAGTTGCATAAATAACTATTCCCAATTTCTCCGAGATTTCTGAACCAATTTGCGTGATTTTTTTTAATCGACAGCTGAGGGCGTTTGCCAAATGGTCCTGTAGATTTTTTCGAAAAAAAAAAAGATAAAAATTTTTAGTATAAAGTTCCATAACTTTTCGCCTGGGGGGCTATTCTCTAACTTAATACCTATGTGAAATGAAATCACTGTTTATATTTTCACACACTAAAACAACAATGTAAGTAAGTATATCCAACTAATTCGTTGGCAACTATTTTCAGTTGGTAACTAAGTTAGAGAATAGCCCCACTGCAGGGTTATTCTGTAACTTAGGTACCAACTGAAAATAGTTGCCAACGAATTAGTTCGATATACATTGCTGCTTTACTGTGTGAAATTATGAAAACACGTTATATTTTCCACAGTAAAGCAGCAATGTATATCAAACAAATTCGTTGGCAACTATTTTCAATTGGTAACTAAGTTACAGAATAACCACGTTGGTCCTCGTAAAGTAACATCCTGGTAAGAAGCAGCACTCTAGGAACAAGGAAGAGAGACGCTTTATCTTAGGCAGCACTAATGTGCACACATGCACAAAACGCACACCAGCGTTTTAATGTTTTTATCATCATACTAGCTGTTGCCCGCGGCTTCGCCCGCGTGAATTTCGGTTTTTCACAAATCCTGAGGGAATCGTGGATTTCAGGTTCCTGTTCTCGCTCCCTTTTCCAATCTTTATACTTACTTTCAAGGTAGTTTGCTATATAATATTGATTTACCTATATCTGTAGATTTGGGTTTTTTCAAAATCCCGTGGGAACTGTGGATTTTTTCAGGATAAAAAGTCTATCTCCATTCAAAATTTCAGCTAAATCTGGTTAGTAGTTGCGACGTTATAGAGTAACAAACATCCAAACATCTATACATCCAAATATCCGCATTTTCACATTTAGATAATTATTTAATAACTAAGTAGCTTTACATTATTTATTTATTTATTTAGTTATATATTTATTGATTTAGTTATTAATTTAGTATTTATTTAATTGCCTTCGGCCACCAGAGGGCGCAGCTGTCGTATCGAGATTCCGCCTGCGGCCGTCAGAGGTCATTGCAATTGCTTCGAGTTTCCAGCTCCGGCCGCAAGAGTTTTGACTATAAGAGGGCACTGCAATCGCTTCGAGTTTCCGGTTTAGGCCGCTAGAGGGCGCTGCAATCATTTTTAGTTTCCAGTTTTGACCGCACGAGGGCGCTGCCATCACTTCAAGTTTCTGGCCTAGGCCGCCAGAGGGCGCTGCGATCGTTTTTTAAGTTTCCAGTTTTTGCCGCAAGAGGGCACTGTGATCGTTTTAATTTCAAGTTTTGGCCGCAAGAGGGCGCTGCAATCGTTTTTTTTAGTTTCCAGTTTTGGCTGCTAGAGGGCGCTGCTATTGCTCCAAGTTTCCGGCTTAGACCGCCAGAGAGCGTTGAGATCGTTTTTAGTTTCTAGTTTTGGCCGCCAGAGGGCGCTGCGATCGTTTTTAGTTTCCAGTTTTGGCTGCTAGAAGGCGCTGCTATTGCTTCAAGTTTCCGGCTTAGGCTGCCAGAGGGCGCTGTGATCGTTTTTAGTTTCCCGTTTTGGCCGCCAGAGGGCGCTGCCATCGTTTTTAGCTTCCAGTTTTGGCCGCTAGAGGGCGCTGCAATCGTTTTTTTTAGCTTCCAGTTTTGGCTGCTAGGGGGTGCTGCTATTGCTTCAAGTTTCCGGCTTAGGCCACCAGAGGGCGCTGTGATCGTTTTTTAGTTTCCAGTTTTGGCCGCCAAAGGGCGCTATGATCGCTTCAAGTTAGACCGCCAAAGGGCACTGCAATCGTTTTTAGTTCCCATTAAAACTTTCATCCTCTATTTTACCACCCTTAAAAGTAGATTTTTCAAAATAAAATTTACAGAGTTTTATTATTTAAAACTCATAATCTATATGCCGATTTTCAGGTCTGTAACTTTAAAAACATAGGACTTTCATAAAAATTTTCAACCCCTATTTTACCACCCTTGGGGAGATTTTCCTGAATAACTTATACAGGTTTTTATCATTTAAAAATTATAATTTCATATCCTATTTTCATATCTGTAACTTCAAAAACATAACCTTCCAACCCCCATTTTACCCCCTTAGGGGAGGATTTTCGTGAAATATTTTCCAGGCTGATATCTAAGCCCTAGAATTAACCTACCTTCCAAATTTCAAGTTGATAATAGCAAAATTATAATTAAAACTTTCATCCCCTATTTTACCACCCTTAAGGGAAGATTTTTCAAAATAAAATATACAGAGTTTTATTATTTAAAACTAATAATCTAAATTCCGATTTTCAGGTCTGTAACTTTAAAAACATAGGACTTTCATACAAACTTTCTACCCCCATTTTACCTCCTTAGGGGAGGATTTTAGGGATATGAAATAGCCTATAACCTGCCCCAAAAGTTGGACAACCAAATGCAAAAAGAATTTTTCAAATCCGATAGGTACTTCCAGAGATTAGCGCGTTCAAACAAACAAACAAACAAACAAACAAACAAACAAACAAACAAACAAACAAACAAACAAACAAACAAACAAACAAACTCTTCCGCTTTATTATATTAGTATAGATATTTTGAATGATGCACTCAAGAAGCAAAGTATAACATATTCTATACTAATATAATAAAGCGGAAGAGTTTGTTTGTTTGAACGCGCTAATCACAGGAACTACTTACTGGACCGATTTCAAAAATTCTTTCACCGTTGGATATGTACGGATCCGTGAGTGCTTTAAGCTATATATTATGTACCACGGGCGAAGCCGGGGTGGACCGCTAGTGTATAATATTCTATGATGCACTTCAAATAGTGCATAAATAGACAATAAGGAAAATGCCTAACATTTTTTTTTGAATATTGATACAAAATATAGACTCAATAGCGCAACGCGCAATGGTCGTCGTCACAGACTATAATAGTAGTCGTCGCTCGTGGACTAAAAACTGAAAGGTCGACGGTTCAAATCCCACCCGTTGCACTATTGTCCCACCCTCTACTCGCACAAGCTTTTCGCTTATTTGGAGAGGAAAGAGGAATATTAGTCTGGTCATGTACAACATGTCTAATATTGTTTAAAAAATACCTATACCAGCTAATCTATTCAGAATATCGGAATCGGTTTCATGTAGGCCTAAACTAACCTACTAGAGCTTCCAGAATTACGGATTTCCTAATTACGTAACTGGTTACGCATTTTAATGCTCTAATTCCGTAATTACGTAACTGGATTTTGAAATTTTTATTTATTAATGAAAATGAAATGAAAAATCCCGAAGTAATCTATAAATTAATATAAATCGACCATTAAAAATTGAATTTGTCCGGAAAGGGGTAGGTAGGTATAGGTCAGTAATTAAATGATGAAACGTAAATCGGTATTCTAGATCTCATTTAGTCAGACCGTCACCAGAATTTTGGTTCAACAACTAGACATATAGTAAGTATCTATGTTGGTACTTTTGAAATATTTACAATACAAATTAAAATTGAATTGATAAAATACGTGTAACACATTTTTATTAAATTTTCCATTACAGTAAACCTAAAGTGATAAGGACTGAGTAAGATTCAAAAACATAAGTATTTTAGTTAGAACAAGCGGATACCCGCGACTTCGTTCGCGTAAATATTGGTTTTTAAAAATCCCGCGGGAATCATTTTGTTTTTAGGGTTCCATAGTAAACAAGGAACCCTTATTGTTTCGCCATGTCCGTCCGTCCGTCCATCCTCGGTTAATCTCAGAGACTATTAAGGTAAAGTCTCCTTATTCCGTGGTATTCTAAAATTGGCACCCAATTCCGAGGTATATAGAAAAACAGCGTTTTCTACCGATCACCAAGCTATTTTTTACTGCAACTTATCTTAATCAATTGATAGTTTATCATTCCATAGATAAATGACGAAATTGTTGGTTTTATATGTATATGTTTTAAAATAACCGGCAAGTTTTACACTAGCAGCCGGCCCGAACGCATGTTTCATACATTTTGGACCTCGTGCACGAAATACCTACATTTTTTTAAATAGTGTTTATCCGTTAATTTCGAGCTTTATTTGTTTTTATTTAGATTTGAATATTTGAAGGACTATATTTTCAATCGAAAACAATCAACTTTTGTGAATATTTGTAAAGAAATTAAGGTGAAAATAGGTTTTGAAAATACCTCGGCGTTAGGTGCCAAATATTTTAGCCGGTTCCTAACGCCGTGGTATACCGCGGAATTGCGATTTCATAGACTTCATAACTTTTTCAATTTTTAGAGTCGTTTTATGTTAAATACTTCTTGTTTCGGTTTTGAATATTTAAATAGGCAATAAGGTTACAGAGTCCTAATTACGAGGTACACTTTGGCGTCTCAATCACTAACTATACCGTGTCAAAGTTTACCTATTTAGGTAATTTATTGATAGATTGTATGGGAAAGCTAAAGAAAATTAATTTAAAAGAAAATTAAATTTATACATATTTCAATGAAATTTTGTGAGAGTTTTGTACATATTTACGAAGATAATCTAATTAAGCTTTAAATTATTTGTTTATTATGGAAAAATCTTTTCTTTTTTAACACTCGGAATTAGGAAACGTGTTTTTTGTTACAAAACTCAATTCCGTGGTATTACCTCGGAATAAGGTTCTATGAGCCCCTAATTATGTGGTATGGATAGAAATACTACCTCGGAATAAGGTTATATGAGCCTCTAATTATGTGGTATGTATAGAAATAAAATACAGGATGCTCACAATATTTAAGTATGGTTTCAGTTACACCAAGTATCATTCGCGTTCAGTCACGCAAACATTCATATTCTAAAACGTTTATCTTATTATTGCTCGTGCTGATTCATTCACTGACTCACTCATTGATCACCCCTCCTGTAAAATTTTGTATAAATAATTTTTTTTCACTAATGATTCCGTATAGAAGACAAAAATTCATTCGGAACAAAAATATGGAGAGAGCTGATGATTGAGGATTTCGGAGACGGGTGAAGAGCACGCTTAAGGTATTGAAGATAGGAGGGGGGTGCTTGAGCAAATGTCATTCAAAACGTCATCCAATTGGCAGTGAGCTGAAAAAAATTCAAAATGGCGAGAAAAAGATGGCCGCCATACAAATTTCGTCGGTGTCTACCTCGGAGGGTAAAAAAAATGGAAGAGTGGTTTCCTAGCAACAGATGATCAGAATTAGAAGGTCTACTTGATGAATAGAAAAAAAATTCAAAATGGTGGAATTTATTTTTCCATAGAAAATGTATGGCGAATATTGAAGAGACTACAAGTTGTAAACTATGCAAGGCTTTGATGTGGTTTTTTGGAGAAATCTCAAAAAAAATATGGGAAGATGTATATTATTACAGGATGCTCACAATATTTCAGTATGGTTTCAGTTACACCAAGTATCATTCGCGTTCAGTCACGCAAACATTCATATTCTAAAACGTTTATCTTATTATTGCTCGTGCTGATTCATTCACTGACTCACTCATTGATCACCTCTCCTGTAAAATTTTGTATGAAAATTATTTTTTTCACAAATGGTTTCGTATAGAAGATAAAAATTCATTCAGAACAAAAATATGGAGAGAGCTGATGATTGAGGATTTCAGAGACGAGCGATGGGCACGCTTAAGGTATTGAAGATAGGTGGCGGGTGCTCGAGCAAATGTCAGTCGAAACGTCATCCAATTGGCAGTGAGCTGAAAAAAATTCAAAATGGCGAAAATAAGATGGCCGCCATACAAATTTCGTCGGTCTCCATCTCGGAAGGTATAAAAGATAGAAGAGTGGTTTCTTGGCAAAATATGATCAGGATCCGATGGTTTATTAGATAAATAGAAAAAAAAATCAAAATGGCGGAATTTATTTTTCCATAGAAAATGTATGGCGAATATTGAGAGAGTAGTAGGGTACTTCAAATATTTATTTTAAAAATTTCTGCTTGGTGCGTAGACGAATGGCTGAATATATTGGCGGACTCAAACCTTAAAACCAGCCAGTTCAGTTGCATTTCACTCTCAAGTCATGTTAGTCAATGTGTTTCGATACTCGAATTTCTATCATCGTTTCCCCAATGTACAAAGTCGGCATAAGGCCTCTGTACTCACTAGGTTAGCAATCAGCTGTTCGACAAAAATCTTAGCACTACTTATCTTAGCTAATGTATATATTATATATATACAGTAGTACAATATTATACAGTAGTAATACAGAGTACAATATTATACTGCCAGGCGCAAGCCCTCCGGTCACCCGTGGACTCCACGAGACGGGATGACAGGCCCTTAAAAAGGACCTAGCATCCTCGCCCTACGAACCCATGGTCTCCTCCCCAAAAGGCACAAATATGAAATTATTTTCTATATTTTCATATTTGCGCCTCTTGGCCCTTTCCGCCTTAGTGGCTGCTGCTCCGGCCGCCACGGAGGTCACCTGTATGTGAGACAGTGCCAGTGTATCCACACACGTGGCATCCCATCCAAGCTACCTCCTTTGCTTTCATGGAACAAGAGTCACACCGTCATACCTAAACCTGTCATGTTATCAAATCTAAGATTTTTGTCGAACAGCTGATTGCTAACCTAGTGAGTACAGAGGCCTTATGCCGACTTTGTACATTGGGGAAACGATGATAGAAATTCGAGTATCGAAACACATTGACTAACATGACTTGAGAGTGAAATGCAACTAAACTGGCTGGTTTTAAGGTTTGAGTCCGCCAATATATTCAGCCATTCGTCTACGCCCCAAGCAGAAATTTTTAAAATAAATATTCGAAGTACCCTACTACTCTCTCAATATTCGCCATACATTTTCTATGGAAAAATAAATTCCGCCATTTTGATTTTTTTTTCTATTTATCCAATAAACCATCGGATCCTGATCATCTTTTGCCAAGAAACCACTCTTCTATCTTTTATACCTTCCGAGATGGAGACCGACGAAATTTGTATGGCGGCCATCTTATTTTCGCCATTTTGAATTTTTTTCAGCTCACTGCCAATTGGATGACGTTTCGACTGACATTTGCTCGAGCACCCGCCACCTATCTTCAATACCTTAAGCGTGCCCATCGCTCGTCTCTGAAATCCTCAATCATCAGCTCTCTCCATATTTTTGTTCTGAATGAATTTTTATCCTCTATACGAAACCATTTGTGAAAAAAATAATTTTCATACAAAATTTTACAGGAGAGGTGATCAATGAGTGAGTCAGTGAATGAATCAGCACGAGCAATAATAAGATAAACGTTTTAGAATATGAATGTTTGCGTGACTGAACGCGAATGATACTTGGTGTAACTGAAACCATACTGAAATATTGTGAGCATCCTGTATAATAATATACATATTATATTAATATTTTACACACAAACATAATTAAACAATTACATACGTATCGAATTGATTTTGAAATCTATTAATAAATACAGTTCATTTTTGAACACCATGTAGAATTCATTCTACTCGTTTCCCTTTGAATTTTGTACCCTCGGAATTAGGAGCCATTTGCCTCGGAATTAGGATTTTTACCTCGGAATTGGAGCATTCGGACTTTCTTCATATTTAATTTAATTTTACATTTAAATCAAGTTGTAATTGTTGTCCTTTTAGGATATTTCAAGAGTTAAATAAATAACGCTTCTGATAAAAATAGCCAGTTCTTCAGAAAGGTGTAGTAAATGCTTAATTTTTGACGTTCTTTCGAGTTTTTATGAAAATACCACGGAATAAGGGGACTTTACCTTAGTACCTACAAGAAATCTGTAATTTGGCTTAGGGGTAGAATTTCGAAGAATCCTAAAAGATTTATTTCTTAGTCTTTAATGTGAAGCTTTAATACCAATTTTAATGTATATAACTTGAAAAATATCGTGAAAATAATAGACTTCCATACAAACTTTCATCCTCTACTCAACCCACTTGGGTATAGAATTTACAAAAATCCAGAAATACGTAACTCTTTATTTTTAATTGAAAGCCCAAGTATTAGTTTCAACAGCTTGAAAAATTAAGGAGTGTCATATATAAAATTCCATCCCCTATTTAAAGCTCTTAGGGGTGCAATTTCCTATAATCCTTTCTTAGTGTGCTCTTACGTCATAAAAGGAACCTACTGTCAAAATTTCAAGTTTCATAGTCAAACAAATAAGTTAGGGACCTTTGCTTCAATATTGAACTCAGACACAAAACACGGGGAATACCCGCTTGTATAGTTCTGGTATTTTCATAATTTATAAATCATAATGCACTGTTGCTGTATGAAGTCAAAATTTCATTTAAATTAACTACTTATTACACTTGTCTTTCAAAATATTAACATTAAATATAGGTCTACTCACGTAATTAGGGAATTTCACCCTTCAGTTACGGAATTGTGAAAGTCCTAAAATTAGTCCGTAATTACATAATAGAGAGTTTTAACTACCAATAAAACTTACCTATTATTTTTTCCATCAATATCCGGAATCCATCTTGAGTCAAGCCCTTGTCTTTCTGCCGGAAGTCAGCTGTTTCTGTTCCCTCTCCGATAGTAGCGCCCCCTTGTGCAACCTATGGAACTTGCTTAAGCACCGGGTGACCGCTCGTCATTATAGAACTCATGATGCACCAGGTAGACCTTACCTGGATTCCGGATATTGATGGAAAAAATAATAGGTAAGTTTTATTGGTAGTTAAAACTCTCTATTATTTGTTTCGTTTCAATATCCGGAATCCATCTTGAGTGATGTGTTTGTTATCACCTGGTGCTGCAAAGTGACGCTATAATGTGTGTTGAAATGAATTAAGCAGATCAAGATATTATATATAAATAAAGATTCCTATTTTAATATCAAATAAAGGTGTATGAAGAATTTTGTATTAAATACTTGAATTCAAACAGTTAAGTACAATTATATGAAATTAACATAAATTCCTCTTTGTGATCTGATTAAGAAAATTTATTATTAAAATATGTTAATCAACAGGCTCGAACTACTTTGATAATGAAACTGGTTCAGTATTATTTTGTAAAATTCAATCAATTCTCTATGATAATACTTTTGGAAAGTATGAATCTTCTTCCAATTTCCCGTTGCTAGAATTTGATCAATAGGAATTTTAAGTGAAGCTACTGCTGAGCGAAATGAACCTGGAGTACGTAGCTGCAATTCCTGCATCTTTTAAGAGAGATTTAATCCGACCACCTATTATAGTTCTGGAAGCAGTTAAATTTTTTCTACGATTTTGATTGTTGATTTTGAATAACTGTCTTATCCAAAAACTATATTTAAATTCTTGTCTTGTGGTGTGTTCTAAGCCATGGAGGATTAGAAAATACCCCGACAAGAACCCAGATTGTCTCCGATTGACACTTTTAGTTTTAGAACCAAATGCCGGCCATAGAACTATACTAGTATCTTCATCGATCAAACTATGACTGTCTACATACAATGTAAAAACATGAACTCTGCGACCTGAGGCTGATAGAAAAAGCGTAGCTGTATAGAAACCTGGTAAAGGTTGTTTTCGTCAGGATTATATGAATTCATATATTGTAATAAAAGTTTAGGATTCTTGCTGCCACGGAAATAGCTTTCAGCATACATTTTATAAAAGAATTTGATGAAAGATCAGTTGCTTGTCAAATGAGTAAATGCTGAGATTACTGATTTATATAAGCACTACTTAGGATAGTTCTATAGGCGAGGCCGATATCTCTGGGAAGATGAGATAGGTAGCGGCCAACTTGGACAGTATTGGAGTGCTTATAATCGATAGAATTGCAATCACACCACTTCTTTCACCTATTCCACACTGGCCTGTATGTATTAATTGTAGAACCACGCCATGCTTCTATTTGCAAGTCTTGAATCTCTGGCGGGTGAGTGCTTGTGGGGTGCAGTTCTTTGTGGTGTATTGGTAAATGATAGATTTGATTATTGATGATAGTGGACTTGTATTGTAATGATATGATTTTGATATGATAGGAGTACTTTCCGCGTGGCTGGTCCGAATTGTACTGTCTTTGCCGACCGCTCTCGCGAGCAGGAGGCAATGGCGTAAATTGCTGAGTATGCGGTGTTCGGTTACATGCAGTGACCCGAACAGTGCTTTTTCTCGTGTCTAACAGAGTGTGCGCCAGATTTGGAATTGCATGTGCGGCTGCTCTGTTTTGAACATCCGCCTGCCAAAACATTTAGTTCCATTTCGAAGCAATAATATGTATTTCCCGCTGGATTTGCTCAAGTGACTGAGAACTCTGGGAATTAGATTTGGTGGAGGTGACAAAATGCGTTGTCATGTTGAGCCTTCTCGTCCTGCACATCCAATGAGACGTAGGTACCTCGGTACTACGTGAGCTGTTTCGACGCAAAGAGGTTTATCTCTGGTGTGCCCCACATCTGAAAAATGACCGCTGTTGCTGCTGTTTTCAGATACCACTCAGGGCATACTTTTTGACGAGACATAGTATCCACATCCACAATCCAGGAAAGTAAAAATTGATAGAAGCTAACGTGTTTGGTGGAGAATTTGTCACCGACTTCATACCGCCTTCTTTGTCTATGTAAGCGACCACTGTTCGATTGTCGGATTGGAGGAGTACCTGTGCATTCTATAGCTGATGTTGTTGATGCACTATAGCTGTATACACCGCGAACATTTCTTTTAGGTTTGCGTGCCAGGCTAGCAGTCGGTTCGTCCAAGACCCAGTGATTTTTATGTCGTCTCCTCAACCGATGTCGGATGCTTCCGTGGTTAATAAGTGGGTCAAAGGGCCCGTGAGATTTGGCATGTACCCTCCTATAGCTTTGATCCACCACTTCATTTCTGAGCACGCTGGCAGAGAAATGACCACTTTGCGATAGGGGTGATTCTTCGACAACTGTCGTCTGTAATATTGCAGTGTACGACTGTGAAGCCGACCCCTTCGAGTAGCGAATGTCGCAAAGTTCAGTCTCCCCATTAAGGATTGATATTGTTGGAGAGACCACTTGCGATTTCGAAGCTGTGTCTGAAGCGCACTGCGTAGCGTTATGCACTTCGGCTCCGACAGGGACTTTGCGTTGCGTTTTGTGTCCCACGTTATGCCGAGAAACTCGAGGCATTGTGTCGGAGCCAGCACAGACTTGTCAAAGTTGTTGTCCAGCCCAATAACTGCAGAATCCTTATGTGAATGCTAAGTCGTCTCGTAGCTGTTCCTCCGAGTTGTTCGCTAGGAGAAAATTGACCAAATACACTACGCACCTGATGCCGTGAGTTCGAGGAACTGCGCTACCCAATTTGTTATGGACGCAAATGTTTTGGGTGCTGATGGCAAACTGGTCATCTGAAGCAATTGGTGTTTGTGCGAATTTCGATGGTAGTTGACCCTAAAGACTATGCGATGCAGCTGAGCTATGGGCACGTGGAAAGAGGCTTGGCTCAGATCCAACTTCACCATCCAGTCTTGGTCCTGAAGGAAATCTGGGACTCTGAAGTGATTGAAAAGTCGAAACGGTTTTGCCGCTACAAACTCATTTAGTTGTTTTACGTTTAAGATAGGTCGGAATGTCTGGTCCGGTTTGGGAACCAAAAAGAACGTGGAAAGGTAGCTGGCTAGCTGGGGCTGTGTTTCGTCTGTTCTAGTATCCCTGCTTCTAACATACTGTCGATTTGTGAAGTCATATCGTTAGTAGTTTTTGTTCTGTAACATCGGATAATTGTCGTATTTGGAAATATTAACGGCGGATTTAGGATAGAAGAAATATGTACCCCAATATGTTCAACAGTTACATTATTTTCTCTGGTGCCTAAAGGTTGCTCCAAACACTTTGAAATTGCTTTAGAGCGCCGCCCTGAAATGTCCGAGAGTCATTCGCGATGCCTATACCTAGCGGTAGACTGCGAATGAGATTTATTTCCCTTTTGTTTACCACGATTGATGTTTGGCCTTGCTCGTGTGTGATTTGAGAGTTTTCCGTTTTAGATGAGGTATCTCGCCGAAAAAATTTAGTATAATGAAAAAATTTAGTATAATGACGGTTTACTAGTTGAAGGTTTTGAATTAAGGTAAAAGTCGTTTTGTTGTATGTTTCGGAAATTAGTCGTAATGATGAAGTTAGTTTATCCGCTCCCCCCCCCCCCCCATTTTTCGAAGATAGCTTTGAACTAACTCGTCATTAAATAATATTGTGAACTGGGGGGAATTTTATGTAAAACGCCTCTATGAAGATCCTCGATAATCTGACTTAATAATACTTCTCGGCATAAGCTAAAACAGCTGTCTTGCCGCATACTATTGTAATTGTAATAAATCGTTGGTTACTTTACTATACTCGGAATCTTTTGAAAATAATATTTGAATCTTGTCAAACAAAGAATTTGGAGTCAATGACTCTTTGGAATCACTCGACCAATCCACTAATGTTTGTAAAGTTTTTGTAATTCGTCTTTTTGACAAAGGAAAGTATTGGATAAAACAGCAAATAAACTTTCTAACAAGTACGAACGGGAATCTTTCAACGATGCAACTTCAAATCTTTTTAATTCATCGTTAACTTTAAGTTTCACGAATCCGGGGGTAGCTAAATATTTCTTTTGAACATCAAAAATCTAATAGCTTACCAAACGTCACAATTAAAATGTTGAAGTTACTTCAATTTGCTTTAACGTAACTTGGATCTTTAACGGTATTACCCACTTCGAATAAAATATTAAGTTGATTAGGAATTATTTATTTCATCCTCAGGGCGCCGTAAATTAAGATCATTTGAATCTACCGTTGAAAATTGCTTTATTTGAGTTCGAATTTGCTATGTCACTCTTTTGTTATACGATTCGTTATAAATGCAACTTGTTGGGACAAGAACCAAAATGTGCATTACTCACGGTTTTGTTCTGCTTCTCCTCTTCGGCCTCCTACTCACCTCCGACGTAGAATCACCTTCACCACTTTCACTACTGGAACTCGGTGATGGAGAACGCGCACGTTTTTGGAAATGCAATTCACCAGAAACACTTTTGTTCTCCATTTTCGGAGAGGTTTAAATATAATGAAAATTATTTTAAAATTTTAAAAATTATAATTATAATTTTATATCAAATTTTTTAAGGTAGGTAAAATATTTTTTTTTTTTTTTTTTTTTTTTTTTTTTCGCGTAAGTACTAAGTAGTAAGTACTAACAACTGACTTATGAACGGCGCGAAAAACAACGCTATAATGACGAGCGGTCACCCGGTGCTTAAGCAAGTTCCATAGGTTGCACAAGGGGGCGCTACTATCGGAGAGGGAACAGAAACAGCTGACTTCCGGCAGAAAGACAAGGGCTTGACTCAAGATGGATTCCGGATATTGAAACGAAACAAATAATGGAAGCTCTACTACCTACGTACCTACCCACCTATATAGGTAGGTAAGTACTTAGTATTTTTTGTTCTGTGGGTTTCCTCTGCAAATCAAGTTTACCTGGTACTAGAAACTAGTATGCTGGCCGTAGATAGAGAACTATACTGGCATTTAATTAACGTAAGATTGATGGTCAGAAAAAAGCTGAACGTAAAAATATATAAAAGGATTAAGTTGCTGAGATAAAGAGTCGCCTATTTCTGCAAGATGCAATCGATGTCTGGACTATTAGTATACGTATATAGGTACATAGATAGTTTAGTTGTAGGTACCTAAAACCGTAAACAGGTTGGTAACAGGTACCTGCAATAGTACCTACATCGCATTTTTAGTAATTTTAATATTACTAGCTGATCAGCGCAACTTTGTCTGCGTGGATTTAGATTAAAAAATCTCTTTATTATCACTGTGATTTTCCGAAATTAAACTAAGTAGGTAACCTACCTAGGTATATTATGCCTGTGAATATCGTAAAGATCCGTTTAGCGAATGTGCTGTGGTAAGGTAACAGACAAGCAGACAGACATACATGAGACAGACAGACAGACCGTCTATTTTGCACTGTATTTTTTTAAGTAGATACATTTGCCTGCGATTTCAACCTGGATTTTTTAAAATCGTCTAAGTAGTAGTTACTTAAAAACTAAGGTACTGGCACATAGGAAGGCCCACCTTATTTAAAATCTCAATAAAAAATAATGTCTTAAAGATTTGACAAAAACAACTATGTGTAATATTGCAACGTTTAATTGCCCTTCTAAAAATAATCAAAAAACTATAATTTAATTACTCAAAGTTATATTAAAGAGTGTTTTTAAAAAACACTATAGTGGGCCTTGTTAAAGGCACTGTCCCTTACTAAGGCCCGTTTATAACTAACTGTTACTTAACATCAACTTAATATTTCTACAAAATAATTCACAAATCACGTTTAACAGTTTAAGATATAAGTTATTTAACCAATACTTTGGAGATTTAATGAAAAAATTGCACACTGGGCCTTGACCCATGTATGAAAAACAAAAATAGTCATAAAAGTAAAATTTTACTTTAAATCAATAAAAAAACAATTATTTCTAATGACAAATTCGCAACTCTAGACAGTATTAATTTAAGAATCAAAATATTCAGTTCTCATTTTCCACTTAAATTTTAAGTGGGCCTTACTAGGGCTATTGAATATTTTTTATTTTATTTTCACAAGCTATACAGCTTTATCAACAACTTTTTAATAAAAAAAAAACTAATAAATTGAAAATGTATGCAAACATACAAAAATCAGTATAAATATTACAAAAATAAAGTACCTTTACCATATTGAGAACTATGAATAATTTAACAAATTATCAATGAAAGTTATGATTAACTGCTAAAAAAATCGTAAAAAAATTGTAAACTAAACAAACTAAATTCGTTTTATTTATACTTTAGTACTTAAGTATTTACAATCCAAGTGCATTTGACATTTTCATAGATGTAGTAAAGCCCATAGGCCTCTACGTAGGCCCGGGCCATACTACGGATTTTTCATAGTGGCGGAAAAATTAACTTATAATCACAAATATCTTAATAATCGGTAAACTTAGCATCGCATTCTAGTCTCCAATGATTATTTTACAATATGATGATAGAATCACTCGAAAACTGACGCTATTTGTGGAAAAATTGGCAAAAACAATCACAGCGAGATTATAATCACGCGATATCGACAGCGTTCAGAGAGAAATGAACGAAATGTAACAAAATGGCGGCGCGGAAATGATTTGGCGCCATTCAACATTCAATGTGGGGTCAAGGTGAATATGGGCCCGAAATTTCGAATGCTTTAGGCAGTGGCAAGTGCGTTTTTTCAATGTGGGCTTTCGTAGAGGCCGGGCCTTCGTATGTGCCAGTACCTTATTCTAAATGTATCGTGTGTTATTCAGGCACCTACCTCCTCTAGTGTGTAAAATTTTTGAGTTATAGTTAAGGCGAAAGACAATCAAACACACATACACACACAGCCACACACACACACACATATACGCACACACACACACACACACACACACACACACACACACACACACACACACACACACACACACACACACACTTTCGGTATTCGAACCATAGAATTTTTGGTATAAAACAGAATATAATTCCTAAAATAGTCATCGCAGAAGGCTCTCACGCAAACTGGTTTTTTGATTATTATCAAAAAATCATCTTTACGTAGGAATTTAAGCATAATTCTGATTAATGACCACAAGTTCAGTGTGTACTAAACCTGATAGCGAAGAGTCGCGTAGTCTATCATAAACTGTGGGTACAGTTAAACGTCTGTATTTAAGATAAAATTTATTAATTATAAGTATAACATAATTATGTGCTAGCTAATAGAGTGGAACTTAATTTTTATTGACATAATTTATTAACGTGATTTTGCGACGATAAGAAATAAAAATAAAATGAATAAAATGACCTCCCGCTGGCTGAGGAGTATGATAATTTTTAATTTAAGTTTATTAGTGAGTTCAAGGACTAACCGAGTGAATAAACATGTAATAGGTTTTCCGGAATATGAAGAAAATCCATTATTAGCTAATAAGCAGGTGAGAAATTTAACTGTACGTAGGTACGATCGGTATCCCGGATGTGAATTGATGAGCTTACGAGTTACGAGTAGGTAAGTAGGTACACTCAATTTGCAGTTAAGTGACTGAATGAAGGTCGGCTTTTTGTTTGGTTCAAGTTATCGTTAAACCACGATATCTATTTATTCTGTATTTAGATAGGTACTGCACTGCACTTATATTATGTACAAGCGGAAACCCGCGACTTCGTTCACGTGGATATTGGTTTTTAAACATCCCGTGGGAATCCTTTTGTCTTTCCTAAGCTCCTTTGAGCTCATACCTTGCTAAAAACTGTTAAAAGTTCACTGGCGGATGTTTAGGTAGATCAAAATGTAAACATCCGCCAGTGAAAGTCCCATCAAAATCGATCCAGCCTTTTGAGAGATTAGCCAGTAATTTTTAAAGTATTTCCTTTCTAACAAAAAAAGAATGAATGAAAACGGACCACGCGTTAATGAATTACAGCTAAGTACACATTTTGACTTTCATCCCCTCTCCCAAGGGAACCGTGCTGAATTTCGGGATAAAAAGTATCCTATATGTTACTCCGTAGTATGAACTTAAATCATGCCAAGTTTTATTTCAATCCATTCAGTAGTTTTTGCGTGATGCGCGCACAAACATACAGACAAACAGATAAACAGACAAACAGACAAAAATTTCAAAAATAGCTTTTTTACTTTCTATTACTTATCCCTAACATCCCCCAGTTATTATTTTGCAAAAATCTTTATGTACAGATACGGCAAATCTACGATTTTATTATATGTATATAGAATACATATGTATGTATAGACTAGCTGATGCTCGCGACTTCGCCCGCGTGGATTCATACAAACATTCATACCCCCTTTAACCTTCTTGGAGGTAATTTTTCCACAATTGTTAATTCTTTATTTTTAACCGAAAACCTAAATAGTTAAATACCAATTTTCATGGATAAAACATGATTTAAAATGGCGTGAAAAATTACGGACTATGATACAAACATTCATCCCCTATATAACTCACTTGGGAGTAGAATTTTCAAAAATCTTGAAACACGTTTATTTACTTACTTACTACTTTACTCGACAGTTCAAATACCGATTTTCATGGCTCTAACTTGAAAAATGACGAACTTTCATACAAACTTTTATCCCCTATTTAACCCCCTTAGGGGTAGAATTTGCAATAATTCTTTCTTAGTGTGCGCCTACGTCATAAAAGGAAGTTACTGTGATTTCAAGTTTCTAGCTTCAGATTTGAATAATATTTTTTAATAAAATTAAAATTTTATTTCCAACATTCCATTAAGGAAGGATTGATCTTTAATATTTTACATTTTTTTTAAAATAATTGTTATATCTAAAGCACAAAGTTTTGGTGTTCAAAAGTTCCTAAAAAATCGTGAATCCGGGTTACGGCCTCTTAAGCTTCGCGTTGATGATCAGTCAGTCAGTCAGTCAGGACAAACCTCTTTATATTAGTATAGATAGATAGATAGATAGTGTGTACCTACCTACTTATTTTTGTAAACATAATCACATCACTTCATCGCAGTAGCGTTTACCCTGTAGGTATTTTGCAAATATTTTATGACGTCCTGAAAAATCCAGCGGATGACCTCCGGTAGTGTTGGTTTCCTACGGACTATGAGTAATGAGAACAAGTATAAATTGAAAATTTAAAAACCCCCGACATTCGCCATTTTGTGGCGGCGGCCATCTTGGATTTGCATAGTGCTATTCTACTAGTCAAGCCCTTTCATTTGATACCCATACTAAGGGAGTTGTGAAAAAATATGTAATCCGCCATTTTGTAGCTTCGGCCATCTTGGATCGATTTTCATCAAACATAGCTAACAAGTAACAACACTCTCGACTAATTCCCCTTTCCGCATTTCCCCGCATTCAAATCGGTTCACCCGTTTTAGCGCTACAGGGGAACAGACAGACACACACACACACACTCAGACACGCCAAACTTATAACACCCCGTCGTTTTTGCGTCGGGGGTTAATAAGGAAATAGAAAGTGCACCCGTGTTTGCACTTTGCGCACGTTTTTGAGCACTATAAATAAATCTCCTGCGTAGTTGGCTAAGCTTGTTTCCATTGAAATAGACCGTTCGTAATCAAAATTCGCTCCGGAGAACAATACTTATCATATTCATAGAATACCTACGTCATTTCATTGGATAGAATCAATTATTATGATATTGATTTATTATATAACATGAAGTGGAGAAAACTAAAGCCCAACTAGATACCTACGACTCTTTTAAAATAACATGGGGTGACGGGTAACAGGGGTGATACACCGCCAATTTCCCAGGCTGCTACCTGCTGAGAATTTGTTGACAGAAAAGTATACCTACATACCTACCTACCTATATTGTTTTGCTTGCCCGTGTTTAATCCTACTAATATTATAAATGTGAAAGTGTGGATGTTTGGATGTTTAGATGTTTGTATGTTTGGATGTTTGTTACTCAATCACGCCGCAACTACTGAACCGATTTGGCTGAAATTTTGAATGGAGATAGCTTATGCCCTGACTTAAAACATAGGCTACTTTTTATCCCGGAAAAGTATTCCTGTGGGACTAAAATAGATATAATCTTCCAAAAACGCCATAGAGGGCGCTGACTGTTCTTAGGTAAATCACGTTCACATAACACATTATTGCAATAGTTTGCTGTGTTGCATGCATTGGCAACACATAGGCTACTTTTTATCCTGGAAAAAATGCACAGTTCCCATGGGATTTTGAAAACCCCGAAGTCTATATCTACAGCTATAGGTAGATTATTATAGCGAACTTCCTTGATAGAAAGTATAAAGGTTGGAAAAGGGAGCGGGAACGGGAACCGGGAATCAACGATTCCCTCGGGATTTGTTCAAAACCGAAATTCACGCGAGCGAAGCTGCGGGCAGAAGCTATCACACATAATCACAATACCAATCCTACTAATCCTACTATAATATTATAAATGTGAAAGTGTGGATGTTTGGATGTTTAGATGTTTGGATGTTTGTTACTCAATCACGCCGCAACTACTGAACCGATTTGGCTGAAATTTTGAACGGAGATAGCTTATGCCCTGACTTAAAACATAGGCTACTTTTTATCCCGGAAAAGTATTCCTGTGGGACTTAAATAGATATAGACTTCCAAAAACGCGATAGATGGCGTTGACTGTTCTTAGGTAAATCACGCTCACATAGCACATTATTACAATAGTTGCATGCATCTGTATGCGTATGCACTTTTTATCCTGGAAAAATCTACAGTTCGCACGGGATTTTGATAAAAACGAAATATATATCTACAGCTATAGGTAGATTACTATAGCAAACTTCCTTGAAAGTAGGTATAAAGTTTGGAAAAGGGAGCGGGAACGGGAGCCGGAAATCCACGATTCGATTTGTGAAAAACCGAAATTCACGCGGGCGAAGCCGCGGGCAAAATCTAGTTTATTTAAAAAAGTTACTTACATTTTCAATTTATCAAATTAAATACCAATAAAATAGGTGGATATGTGATATGTCATAAATGTATGTGGTTATGTGTCACGAGTTAAATTTTTCGATGGTGCAAAAATCGATTTCAAAAAAATTGTCAGTTAGGTTAGGTTTGTTTATCGCTAGAGCAGCCAAACTGCCGGTGTTTTAGGAACCTTAGATAAAAGATGAAATAAAATTAAATGTGTATTTTAAATATCTTTAAATTACCATAAAATTATTACCTACAACAACCTACCTAAAATTCGTACCTAACAACCATAATATACTTATAATAAAACTTTGGTTGGCAGGTTGCCAGATTTTACAAAACAAAAAGAACATTCCTACTTATCTACCTAGTGCCTACCGGATCGTCGCAGAATTCTCCGATGCAGCGATGCAAATATTATCCTACTCGATTCCAAGATACGATTTCGCTCTGCTTATACAAAAGGAGTCAGGGCTAACATGCGACACACGAGAAAATTATCTCTACACTTTTTCTCGTCGAATTCTATTGTATTCGACGAGAAAAAGTGTAGAGATAATTTTCTCGTGCGTCGCATGTTAGCACTTCTGAGTCTGTGAGATAGACTGGCTGTGACTTTTCCCATCCATGAGCAAAAGGGTTCACGTACCTTCTTCTCAAGCTCTTTGAAAACCATAACCACATTTTTTGCCCTTTTTCATCTTACCCCTCGGCCCACACATACAATATTGTGACCTTTAATATATATATATAGAATTTAATTTATTACCTACCTAGATATTCTATGAATTTTTGTTACGATTACAGGATCGTGTGCCCGTATTTTTGCCATCCACGTGTCCGGAGAACGAGCTGTATTATCCCGGAGATCAAACCGACGACTGGATTTGCGACTGTCGCCCGGGTAAATTGCGTATTTTTTTTTAATCAATGACGCCAAAGTTTTTTTGTTGATGGTCGAGCCGAAACAGTGTAGTTAAGATAGAAATTTGCGCTAGCTTAAAAGGAGACAGTTATTTAATTATGTATCCACTATTCATTAAATAATCGGTTTCTAAGTGACACGATAACGGACCTCTATAATGATTGGTGGGTTGATTAAGTTAAGAAGATATTATATATATCTGATAGCTGTCCGGTTATAACGAGCGGCGATGATGACGCAAGCGTGACGTACCTTGGAAACATAGGTACTAAGTAGAGAGAAAAGTCGTCAAGACCCCGATATTCAGTGTTCTACCATTTTTTTCCAATTATTAATTTTTTTCTACAAAATCATTTCGATTCTGAAAAATAAAAATATTACGAGTAGGTATTTACTCATAACCTTGTCTAATCTCCTAATTCCAGGATTCCTCTTCCATCCGGACACAGACAAGTGTTGGCTAGCGTACCAAAGAGGACCGTGTCCAGACGAACAATATTTGGTGTTACCCACGGACTCCATGATACCTGTATGCGCGCCGAATCCCTGCAAAGTTGACAACGCGGTCGAGTGGAACGGACAATGTCAACAGCTGGGCGCGAGCGTCTGCGGCGACAAGTTCCCGCCCGAAGTGCTCTGGGTCAACGCAACCACGATCACCGTGGACTGTGTGAAAGTCTATTTAAATAATAGATTTTCACTCGATACGGAATTCGAAACAACCACGACTTGTCCGCTGGGCTGCAGGCGGAGTGTTCAAAACAAATGTACGCCGCTGAGAGTATGATTTTTTTAATTTTTATAGAGGTGCAAACAAACTAGGTTTTGGTGCTGATTCAAATGTATAAAATCTCTAAATTAACTACTTGCTATATTTGCGAGTCGAAATCTTTGCGAGACTGCTACAAGGAGTAAACTTATTTTGCTGAGATAAAAGTTATTTTTCTATGATCCGCCAAATCAAAAATGAAACGTGTAGCATGCGCTATGCAATAAGCATTTGCATATATTACTTATGTTTGACGATAAAGTATAGCAAAATACATTTTATGTTACTCGTAGGTCTTAAATTGGTGTCAAGTAACCTACCGTTATATTAAACTAGTGTTTGCCTCTCTTTCTATCTCTTTCTATCGCGTAACTCTTATCCCTTCCGACTACGTAAGGGTTGTGGAATGGGCCCGACCAACCCGAGCGCGCTAGGTACTTGTAGCGCATCGTAGGTAATGCGGAGTGCGCCGGACCTGGCGCACTCTGATTGACCTATCGTAGTGTGTCTCGATAAATAAAATCAAAGAAAGTGTACTTTGTTTGCACGCACAAGAAACAGTTTAAAGACAAACAGTATTTAAGTAAATTGATTGAATGTTTAAAAGTTGATTAGGTATAAGTACATACATATACCTATCTATATCTACTCGTGTGGGTATTCTCAGGTCTTTTCTTATCTATCATAATATCTAAGTATATCAAAATAAAAGGCAAGAAACTATAAATATTGTTTATTTTTGGGATATTTTTAATTGCACATCTAAAATAATGAACGTATAACAAAATATATACTGACTTTCACACCAAAATATACTCTATTGCACACTAAATTATTTCTTACTTATAGGGTCCAAAAGCGAGCGAAACGAGCTCTTGCGGCACCCCGACTCGGATAGGCTAGTTAGAAGGGGATGGCGGGGTTTCCAAGACCCCGCCATCCCCTCCTCCTCGCTCCTACCCCCTCCTATTTCATTTTATACCACCCAAAAATAGGAGCCCCGGCCTCGCTTCGTGACCGCTGTGGTCGTAAAGTGAGAGGTCCCGGGTTCGATTCCCGGCAGGGGCAATTTGGGATTTTATAATTTCTAAATTGTCTCTGCCCTGTCTGGTGGGAGGCTTCAGCCGTGGCTGGTTACCAACTTACCACCTTACTGGCAAAAGCCGTGCCGCCAAGCGATTTAGCGTCCCGGTACGATGCCGTGTATAAACCGATCAGGGTTATGCATACCTCTTCCAAGTTAGCCCACTTCCATCTTAGACTGCATCATCACTTACCATCAGGTGAGATTGCATTCAAGGGCTAATTTGTAGTTGAATAAAAAATTTGTGTGCAATTCAGTGCAATTCAGATTTTTAGTGCTACTTTCGAATATTTTTAGTGTGCAATTCAGTATTTTACGTGCTACTTTCCAATATATTGTTATACGAAAGGGAATTTATAGGTGTACGATTAAATACTACCCTTTATTTTTTTGCAGCCCCTCCTGATCCAACTAAACCTCGTAAGATCGACACAAAGAACGATACGGAGTCTTTGGTGAACAGATTTTCATCGCGTTTGAAATCATTTATCGTTAATATATTTAATTTAAAATTGTGATATTTACCTATAAATTAGTTATTTATTAAATAAAAACAATGATAGAAAATCTGCACTATTATATAAAAATACCTATTCACCATTTTCCAGTTCTGCAATCAACGTAGAAAAATACCTAAATACCTACTTAATTTGGCGATTTGTCTGCGGGTGTCCCGTGTCATAGTTTTACTTTGTTTATTTTATACAGTTTTGGTCCGTATATTTAAATTATTCCACTGTTTCGAGTTGAAACCAATCATTTTTATTAAAAACATCTGATTTTAATACTTATAACCAGTTGGCTAAATTGAGCGTGGGCTAATAATCATGTTTCACGGCAATTAGGAGACGGGTATAAAGAACTCTTAAAATTACAGTAGGTAGGTAGGTACCTATAGATAGTTAAAACAACAACATTATGTAACAGTAAAAACATTTTTTTTTAGTAAAATAGGTAGGTACCTAGTGCCTAGGTATATAGCAGTAAAACACAGTGAAGAATATAGTGTGACTTTTTTTAACTGTGCTTTAAATCTGTCATTTCATTTATTAAAGATGTCAACGCTAGTACACAGTAATCTACTAATTCCATGGGAAATGTAAAATCATGGACGTTTTCCTAAAGTTAGTTTCCATACTAAACAGTTGACGTTTACGTACCTACTGTTAATCTTAACTTGAATGGTTACACTCAGGATCCAGGTCATCTAGGCTGTACCTATATCCTAGGATAATGGTGACTTGCCTCTATATTACTGTAATAGAAACAAAATGCTCTGATATAAGATTGCCATTGCTAACAACATGGGCTTAGAATGTACCTAGGTACTAGCGAAAAAATTCTAAGCCCTCATACGCATTAGCGGTTGCAGTAGCGGTGCGGCTAGCCGCTTTTTATATTTTTATATGAAACCGCTCATTTTGTACGCACTAAGCGCTCGTACGCATTAGCGGTTGCGGTAGCGGTTGCATAAGTATAAAAATATAAAAGCGGCTAGCCGCACCGCTACCGCAACCGCTAATGCGTATGAGGGCTATGTCTATGGCTAACAAGCTAAAAAGCTGCAACGTCGATATAGGCGCAGCCCTAACAAATGATTCTCGATCGCGATGTATTGCCACCAGTTATCTATGGCAACAGATAGGCGTCCTCTACGTAGCCATGGCAACAGTGTACCACCTCACGCCATGAGGCATCGGCAGACACGTGTATTGTCATATTTCACCATTGTTCAAGTCTTTAAGAAGCTACTGAATGGAGTGCCTAGTGTTCAATGAGAGTATAGGATCGTGCGTGTCTTTCGTGTTGGTGCCACGAGTATGAGTGCCTACGAGATTTCAAACGGCAAACACAGGGTGATTAAAATAAGGTAAGGTTAAAAAATTTTAGTAAAAAAAAAAAACAAATACCGGATGTTAGCGAACTGAGGTTAAAACAATTAAAACTTATACCTATACGAATAGTTAAGTCACTAGCTGAAGTAGGCGACGAGAAAAAGTCGTGCTCCTACAGTCGCGCGCAATCATCAGGCCATTATACCAAGTCCTCCTGCACACCGCGCGGCTACCTCAGAAACCGTGACATAATACGTTCGGTCGTCATCACCATCTTCATTATCATCATCATTAAGTATCACCATCAACCCATTACCGGCCCACTACAGAGCACGGGTCTCCTCTCAGAATGAGAAGGGGTTAGGCCGTAATCCACCACGCTGGCCAAGTGCGGATTGGTGGTTTCCTCACGATGTTTCCCTTAACCGTTAAAGCGAGCGATAATATTAATTGCTTAAAACGCACATAACTCGAAAAAGTTGAGATGCGTGCCAGGATCGAACTCGGTTCCCCCGAAAGGGAAGCCGATATCTTAACCATAGGTGAGGCCGAGGTCATAGGTGACTAAGCTAATAATAACAATAGGTCCGGTCACAGAATACATCTTCTATCTATACATATAATAAAATCATAGACTTGCCGTATCTGTACATTAAAGCTTTTTGCAAAATAATAACCTGGGGGATGTTAGGGATAAGTAATAGAACGTAAAAAAGCTATTTTGAAATTGTTGTCTGTTTGTCTGTATGTTTGTGCGCGCATCACGCAAAAACTACTGAATGGATTGAAATGAAAGGTATGATTTAAGTTCATACTACGGAGTAACATATAGAATACTTTTTATCCCGAAATTCAGCACGGTTCCCTTGGGAGAGGGGATGAAAGTTAAAATGTTTACTTAGCTGTAATTCAAATTAACGCGTGGTCCGATTTCATTAATTCTTTGTTTGTTAGAAAGGAGATACTTTAAAGATTACCAGCTAATCTCAGAAAGGCTGGATCGATTTTGATGGGACTTTTACTGGCGCATGTTTACATTTTGTTCTACCTAAACATCCACCAGTGAACTTTTGACAGTTTTTAGTAAGGTATGAGCTCAATGGAGCTTAGGAAAACAAAATGATTCCCACGGGATTTTTAAAAACCAATATCCACGCGAACGAAGTCGCGAGTATCCGCTTGTCTATAGGTACTAATATAATAAAGCGGAAGAATTTGTTTGAAGGCGCTAATCTCAGGAACTACTGCTGGATTATTCTGTAACTTAGTTAGCAACTGAAATAAGTTGCCAACTAATTAGTTATATATACATTGCTGCTTTTCTGTGGGGAATATAAAGTGTTTTCATAATTTTAGCAGCAATGTATATCTAACTATTTAGTTGGCAACTATTTTCAGTTGCTAACTAAGTTACAGAATAACCCCCCTGGACCGATTTCAAAAATTCTTTCGCCGTTGGATATGTACGTGATCCCTGAGTGCTAAAGGCTATAATTATATTATGTACCACGGGCAAAGCCGGGGCGGACCGCTAGTATTACATAATTCTTAGGTAGGCTAGTTGACTGCTGACGAAAATAGTTCGCAATTTTTTTGAACATATTTGAATTTTGTTTTATTGTTCGAGCAGGTTTAGCTTTGAAAACAAAAATATTCTAATGGATAAGTATTTACCTATTCTATTCAGTTCGTCGCTGCCACAATAAAATATGATTATTTTTTTAATTTATTCGTGGATGCAAAATTGAACCGGTTTGGTGCTTTCGTTCGGAAAATCCGTCTCTGACGAAATCCTTAAGCCGGCTTCAGACTCCCGCAGAGAATATCCCTGACATTTCGCCGACCGGTCTGCAAAAATGCGTAGGTACAGTTTGGATGCAATTTGAATTCAGTAATGTCAACTGCAATGCAAATGAACTCCAGTGCACGGACCGTCTGAAAGTGACAGATATGAGTTAGGTAGGTAGAGTGTGACGATCGCATTCACCTCTGATCTGCCGACATTCTTCATTCATTTCATTGGCCAAAATGCATTGCTGCTCGGATAATATAAATTCAGCCAATCACAACAATTGAGGTTGTAGCAACGACTGATGCAGCTTTTAGGGGACACACCGGTCGAGCCGTGTGATCCGTGTTGATGATGAATCGGCAGCGTGTAGCATACCCCTTATTATAATATTAATATACCGGTACCTTAGTATCGGTAAAAAATCTGGGCTACTAGTAAAACTGCTAGGTGTTGATCAGGGATTAGATCCAGGTCAGGGCCCCGTTTTAATAATCATTTAATACAGGATGTCGATAATTCGTTCTTTTTATAGGCGCCATAAGATCGAGCCAACTCTCACTGTGGGCACCTTGTAGTTATAGGACAGGAGTCGACGGTGAAACTGATTTTATCAATATGATAAGAATTTTTAGCCATCGTGCCAAAACCTTTGTCTGCGTCGTATTATTTATTGCTCATTCTTTATTGAGGGTAGTGACCCGATTCATTGAACACAACTTAGACCTAAAAATTTATATTTTATGCTTATTCAAAAAAATGTAGGTATATATTTATCGCGCTTTCATATATAAAACGTCGAATGGCCACTCTAATCACTAAATCTATTATCCACTCTATTCATTCTTTGGATTACACAATAAAAAACTAAACTAAATTGACAAGTCTAAACTCAACGCTAGGTCCTTCACGCATGAAACACTGTGAGAAGGATAGCGCTGCCAAATGTCACTGTTTAGAAATTGTGTACAACTGAATTAGCACCAATGTTAACTCAGGTTAAAAAAATATTATCAAATATTAAGTGATAATAATCGTGAACGAGCAATGGCTTACATTCGCACGTTAAACACTGAGGAAAGGGAAAAGTCATGATTCGGTTCGGTTCGCTTCGGTCATCCAATTCTTAAGTCATCCAGCCTTACTTATCGAGAACAATCTCGAACAAATATTACTTGCTTACTATTAAGTAGGTACCTAATGTTTAAATTAAAAGGATCACTAACGTTATCTTTTGTAAGCCCTTTGTCATTACAATTGGCTCTACACAAAGATGTTGTACCTATTCTCTCACTAGGCTCTACATCAGTGGCATGCACTTCATAAAAGCACTGCTTACAAATGCACCGTAGTAAAAGTAGAAAAAGACAAGATAACGATTTTTTTTAATACCTATTGCATACCCTAGCTTCGAACTCTGTGCACGCCACTGCTCTACAGTATAATTGCGACTTGCTGTTGTGGTCTCTTGGACTTGTGGTCTACCGGGGGCGATTAATTTGAATATAATCGCGAGAAAGCTCGCCACTATCGCGATTGACCGCTGACCTACATTGGCTCCACCATCGTAGATTAAAAGCACTGCACACTGCGAGATAAGACGAAAACACAAAAAAGAACTAGGTATAAGCTACTTATAAACGTAATATTAGATTTTTTCGCATACAAGTATTTAAATTAAAAATTTAAAAAACCCCCGACATTCGCCATTTTGTGGCGGCAGCCATTTTGGATTTGCATAGTGCTATTCTACTAGTCAAGCCCTTTCATTTGATACCCATATTAAGGGAGTTGTGAAAAAATATGTACTTAATACGCCATTTTGTAGCGGCGGGCGGCCATCTTGGATAGATTTTCATCAAACATAGCTAACAACACTCTCGACTAATTCACCTTTCAAACTAAAAAAAACCGCATTCAAATCGGTCCACCCGTTTGAGCGCTACAGGGGAACAGACAGACAGACACACACACACAGACACATCAAACTTATAACACCCCGTCGTTTTTGCGTCGGGGGTTAAAAATAGTTCTTCATTCTTTCTTCAGTTTTTTTTTTATTGGAATAGCGGGCAACGGAGCAAGCGGGTCACCTGATGACCGCCGTCCATGAACATTAGCAGCACCTTAGGAACCACTAATGCGTTGCCGGCTTTTGAGGAAGGGGACTGGCTCTTCAGCTCGCTGCCGGAACACACGGATGCTTTGCGGCAGATTACGGCTGAAGTGTGGTCGCTAGCCAGGCGGATTCGGGGTAGAATCCTACAAAGCGGTGATACCATCCAGTTAAGTTGTGTGGTATCAGGCACAACGACCCGTAAAGGGGACTGAAGAGCGTCAGGGCCTCATTAGCATATTGGCAGGGTGCACGGCGCGCAAGTGAGGTTGACTTTGGCCACATAGGTGAAATTTGGGCCACTTACACTCCACATTAATAATATAATATTAATAATAGTTAAATTAATTTACCTTTCTATTTCAATCGCTTACATCCAAAACATCGATAGCGCAAAGGTCAGGGCGCAGCATGGACTGCCAACTGAGACGTCGAAGCGACGCGACGACTTGCCCGGTTCCTATATCCAAAAAACGACTCGTTTTGCTTACGGCTAGTAGTATTTTCTACGAGGCGTAAGTCAAATCCGTTCCTATAACCAACGATCCGTACAATAAGTTACCGATAGCTTGTATCTACGGATGGGAGGGTTACGAGTAACGAATAGTAGGACATATGTATGAAGATGACGGTCTATGGTGTTCCTATAAATAACAAGCTATAATTTAAAAATTAAAAAACCCGACTGTCATGCTAAAAAACGAACTAAAAAATTAATAAACTACCACCGTACCACTTACAGTGTAGTTGTTATTTATTTTGTTTTTCATGATTTGTCACTCCAAATTGATTTAAAACATATAGATTGTGTACATTTTCGTACTCGCCTTTTAAAGCCCTTTATTTTGATACCCCACTCGAGGGTCTTGAAGAAAAAAATTTTTTTCAGCCTGCACATTAAAGTGCATAACATTCGCCATTTTGATTTTTTATAAATTTTATGTACCCAGTAACATTTGCGCCGTCAAGATAAATCTAATGACGTATAATTTATCAAAATAGGTTGAGCCGTTAAGTAGTTACGAACTGACATAGGAAACGGTCATTTTCTACGATTTATCACTCCAAATTGTTTCCAAATATATAAATTTATACATTTTCGTATTTGCCTTTTGAATCCCTTTATTTTGATACCCCACTCGAGGGTCTTGAAGAAAAAATTTTTTTTCAGCTCGCACATTAAAGCGCATAAAGTCCGCCATTTTGATTTTTTTTTAAATTTAGGTACCCTATAACACTCGCGTCATTGAGACAAATCTAATGACGTATCATTTATCAAAATCCGTTGAGCCGTTGATTAGTTACAAGCGGACATAGGAATGGACATACATACACACAGGTGAAACACATATACCCAGTCGGGTAAATAAACAAGCTATAATTTAAAAATTAAAAAAACCCGACTGCCATGCTAAAAAACGAACTAAAAAATTAATAAACTACCACCGTACCACTTACAGTGTATAGTTGTTATTTATTTTGTTTTTCATGATTTGTCACTCCAAATTGATTTAAAACATATAGATTATATACATTTTCGTATTCGCCTTTTAAAGCCCTTTATTTTGATACCCCACTCGAGGGTCTTGAAGAAAAAAAATTTTTTCAGCCCGCACATTAAAGTGCATAACATTCGCCATTTTGATTTTTTATGAATTTCATGTACTCAGTAACATTTGCGCCGTCAAGACAAATCTAATGACGTATAATTTATCAAAATAAGTTGAGCCGTTAAGTAGTTACGAACTCACATAGGAAACGGTCATTTTCTACGATTTATCACTCCAAATTGTTTCCAAATATATAAATTTATAAATTTTCGTATTTGCCTTTTGAATCCCTTTATTTTGATACCCCACTCGAGGTTCTTGAAGAAAAAAATTTTTTTCAGCTCGCACATTAAAGCGCATAAAGTCCGCCATTTTGATTTTTTTTTTAATTTAGGTACCCTATAACACTCGCGTCATTGAGACAAATCTAATGACGTATCATTTATCAAAATCCGTTGAGCCGTTGATTAGTTACAAGCGGACATAGGAATGGACATACATACACACAGGTGAAACACATATACCCAGTCGGGTAAAAATTAATAAACTACCACCGTACCACTTAGTGTAGTTGTTATTTATTTTGTTTTTCATGATTTGTCACTCCAAATTGATTTAAAACATATAGATTGTATACATTTTCGTACTCGCCTTTTAAAGCCCTTTATTTTGATACCCCACTCGAGGGTCTTGAAGAAAAAAATTTTTTTCAGTCCGCACATTAAAGTGCATAACATTCGCCATTTTGATTTTTTATGAATTTTATGTACCCAGTAACATTTGCGCCGTCAAGACAAATCTAATGACGTATAATTTATCAAAATAGGTTGAGCCGTTAAGTAGTTACGAACTGACATAGGAAACGGTCATTTTCTACGATTTATCACTCCAAATTGTTTCCAAATATATAAATTTATACATTTTTGTATTTGCCTTTTGAATCCCTTTATTTTGATACCCCACTCGAGGGTCTTGAAGAAAAAATTTTTTTTCAGCTCGCACATTAAAGCGCATTAAGTCCGCCATTTTGTTTTTTTTTTAAATTTAGGTACCCTATAACACTCGCGTCATTGAGACAAATCTAATGACGTATCATTTATCAAAATCCGTTGAGCCGTTGATTAGTTACACGCGGACATAGGAATGGACATACATACACACAGGTGAAACACATAACCCAGTCGGGTAAAAATAACCTTCAACGAGCTGTCAAAGTTACGGATCGTCTATATTTTGTTTACCGCTCGATATTGGTCGGTATCTCACTACAGTTTTGCGTTTTTGGAATATTTTACATTAAATAATTGTAAAATGTCTCGTTCAGATAGTGAAATAAGTGATTTAGAATTGTTATCGGACTGGAATTACGTATACAGACGAAGAATTTGTGATTAATGGAAAGAATACAAAACATGGGTTCACTATTTTAGTACTTTGGATTACTTGTGTAACATTCATAGTAAAAGTACGAGTAGGTAATAAGATAGGTATACAATCAAGAAAGTTATAACTACATATTCTACTTGCATACACCTCGAAAGAAGACAGATGAAATTCGATGCTATTTCAAAGACTATTTCGTTTTTGTTTTTAAAAACTAAAAATCTCACATAATTATTTTGAAAATACTTTTGAATAGGTACCTACTCGTTGAAATTCCGTTGAAAACTGTAATTTGTATGGAATTGTCAATATCACTTCAAGCCGTCCATCGTTTGTAAGCCGTCACTAATATTGCATTTTGTTATCACTTCAGCAGTCCGTAAACTAATTTATTTTATTTATTTAACAGATTTCTTTAACACCAAAACTATAAGTAATAAACATAAAAAGTAATTTTTCGCACTATAGTATCGATATAAGCTTAAAATATTAAAATATGCATAATTTTTTTTGTAATTATAAACATGTTCGATTGCAATAGCGAAACGGAATGAATGTCTAGGGAGGGCTTCGGTTAAACGCGTGACCAACATCTGGTCGTAGCAGGTAGATGACCCAAAAATTTTTAGGAACGCCATTTTTTGTTCGTTACTCGTAACTCAAAAACGAATTGTAGCTTTTGTACAGTTACGATTCGTTGAATATAGGAACCGGGCATAGACGGTTCAAACCCCACGTTGGAGCAGAAAGGATGGTTATTAACTAGACGCTAGGTCAGGCTGACTATTCAGTAAACTTTAAGTCTCCATTGAATCGTCACAGTAGTCGCATAAAACCTACTAAATAACCAGCCAGGTAGGTAGGTTTATTCTATTTTTAGGAAAAATTCTTCTACAACCAGTATTTTTTTCCAACGATAAATTAACTAAGTAAGTAGGTAGGTACCTACTTGATAATTATTACTCTTGTCAGGCAAATCAATACACAATTATTTATTGTCCTTTCGAAATCCTCGAATGAGAGTATTTTATAAGGCACATACATATTATTATTATACATATAAGGCAGTTAGGTACCTATTCGAGTTTGCTATAAAAATAGTTTAACAAAAAATATACAAAATTATCTACGTCATAGATGGGAAGATACGTAAAGTTTACTAGACACTTGATAGTCTTGATAGCACACGACCTTGAAATGACAGACATTACGACGACGATGCTATCTACAAAAGTTCTTTGGGTGTTTGACTTTGAGTGATGTTGCGTAGGTCATAAAGACGGGTTACTGGACAACTCGACCGCAATAAAATCGACCGAATGGTCGAGTTGTCCACATTCAATTTTATTAATATTTTTTGATGGTCAACTCGACCGCACGTACAAAGTACAGTCATTTACAGTAGCAGATAGGTTGGGTTGAGGTATAAAAGTACAGTACAGGTATAAAAAGAAAGAGATAGCTAATCTCATTTTCGTTTAGAGACGTACCTATTATTATCTCTTGTATTCAGGAGAAAGAGACGGCTATTGGTGACATTTAAAAAAATTAGTAGGTGTAATTTATTTGTTATGAAAATCGTTCATAACAAAAAAATCCTGATCTGTGATTTTCTTATAAGATAACATGTTTGATATTATAGACAATAAGAGGCCAAATGCTATTTATGATTTGTTTTTAACCGACTTCAAAAAAAGGAGGTTCTGTATTCGACCCGTATGTATGTATGTATGTATGTATGTATGTATGTATGTATGTATGTATGTATGTATGTATGTATGTATGTATGTAAGTATGTTCGCGATTATCTCCGCAACTAATGAACCGATTTTGATGATTGTTTCACTATCGTTATCTACATACTTTCAAGAAGGTTTTAGTATATAACACATCGAGTTATCATTCTTACGTACGAAGTTATAAGCATAAATGTACACATATGTCACTAATATGTTCTCTGAGATTGCCAGACCTATTGCTGAAGTCTGATATAGCTATTCTGTCCAAAGACTTCACTCTGCTACGCCTACGTAACATTGACCTTTTGCAAAAAGTTTTGGGCCGAAGTCAGTACAGTTGCATATAGAGTGATTCCTTGGAGTTTGTGCATGGTTACGTGTATTTCCATTCTATACAAAGCCAAACCGCAAGGGTGTGAAACTAGTCGCGTATAGATTGTAAATTACGGTCTATCCAAATTATACAAGAGTTGTACGCATACAAACTAATCTTGTGTAGATCAGAAGTTAGGTTAGGTTGGGTTAGAACATAATAAAACCACTCACCTATAGCTAGCTGAGAACCACACATAAAATGTATATGTCACAGGATATTTAATAATAATAATATATAGGTCATAATCTATTTTACATAGTTCTCATTTATATTATTATTATTATTACCTAATATAAAGAAAACAAATCACTAAAAAGCATAAAATAATTTTTTTCAAAGAAAAATGAACCGACTTCAAACGAATCGAACTAAAAAGTTTAAAATAATTTTTTATTCATTTAGATTGACGATTAAACTACCTAACTCAAATGATATATAATTTTTTGAAGTCGGCGCCAAACCACATTCAATTCGTGTAAGTAAAATCAGAATATCCACTTTTGAATGCGAGCGCGGTGAACCTAGTCGCGGAGGATGAGTCTGGGACCCGGGGGGCACATTTTCGACTTGAAGTGAACTTGAAGTCATTTGGCGCCGACTTCAAAAAATTATATATCATTTGAGTTAGGTAGTTTAATCGTCAATCTAAATGAATAAAAAATTATTTTAAACTTTTTAGTTCGATTCGTTTGAAGTCGGTTCATTTTTCTTTGAAAAAAATTATTATTAATTGATATATGTGATATTTTTTTAGACTGACTAACTGACTGACTGACATAAATCCATGGAAATAGAAATTAAGGTTTTTAATATTGATAGAAATTATACAAATCTGTGATTTTATAAAAAGACTTACTTTTTATAGAGTAAAATATTTAGTTACGTTATATTATGATGTTTTAGATGACTAATTACATACAGTATTGTGAAATTTTATACATATACATATATAAATACTTTTTATTTTAAATTATAAGTTTTTTAATTTTTGTGATATTGATTTTTACTGACGCTACTTATAATTTGTTTTTTCTTTTTGTTTTATTTGTTATGAAAATCATTCATAACAAAAAAAATCCTGATGTGTGATTTTCTCCTAAGGTGACCTGTTTGATATTATAGATAATAAGAGGTCAAAAGCTACTAATAATTTGTTTTTGTTTGTTGATATAAGTGGTATTTTTTTAAACTAACTGACTGACTGACTGACTGAAACAATCCATGAAAATAGAAATTGTTAAGGTTTCAATATTGACAGCAATTATACAAATCTGTGATTTTATAAATGAGACTTATTTTTTTATAGAGTAAAATATTTAGGTTTGTACGTTATATTATGATGTTTTTGATGACTTACATACAGTATTGCGAAATTTTATACATATACATATATAAATACTTTTATTTTATATTTATAACCTTTTTAATTTTTGTGATGTTAATTTTTACTGATGCTACTTATAATTTGTTTTTTCTTTTTGTTTTATTTGTTATGAAAATCATTCATAACAAAAAAATCCTGATGTGTGATTTTCTCCTAAGATGACCTGTTTGATATTATAGATAATAAGAGGTCAAAAGCTACTAATAATTTGTTTTTGTTTATTGATATAAGTGGTATTTTTTAAAACTGACTGACTGACACAATCCATGGAAATAGAAATTGTTAAGGTTTTTAATATCGATAGCAATTATACAAATCTGTGATTTTATAAAGACATAGGCCATTGATAATATATAAGACAAGTGATATTTTAACCAAAGAAATTGATAAGGTTTGTAATATCAATATTAATTAAACAATAATCTGTGATTTTATAAATAAGACTTAGTTTTTTATATATTTTTTGTTGTACATAACATGCTGTTTTAAATTTATACAATATACTTACCTATTTTATTGTTTACATTTTGTTTTATTTTATAGTCAAAATTCAAAGAATACCTAAATTAGGCTCTTTCAAAAAATACCATTTATACATAATATCTTGATAATAATTAATAAACGCTGATAAATTATAAGTAATTTCATATAAGAGTTAATCAAAATATTTGATACGTGAAACACTTTTTTTATTCGACTGTACATAAACAACTCAGTATTCTGCTATTGGCCGACTTGACCATCAAAAAATTGGATGTGGACAACTCGACCATTCGGTCGATTTTATTGCGGTCGAGTAGTCCAGTAACCCATAAAGACAATTGATTGTATTTTGATTATGAAGTAGGTAAGTACTTCAGTCTACACACATACGGTTACTCTTATTTTGTTATCTTTTACTTGTTTTTACGTAATTTTCTACATCGATGGTAATTTCCCTTATTAAACGACCTTGAGGTGGTTCTTGATTTCATCAACGTAACGTAACATCAAATGTAAGTTCCTACCGACACCATGTTTCCCTTTTCCAACGTGCTGCAAGAGCGTCAGTAAGTACCTAACTATTAAGTAGGTAGGTATCTATTGTGGTTAACCGTTAAGGTAAGTACCTACCTACTTACCCCTTCTTCACTGTAGGTATCTTGGCAGCAATTAGGACGTTCGACTAGTGACTAGATCGACCATACTGCAATTCCCAGATAAGCAAGTCCTTGTGGTTCCAAGGATACAAGATCTGGTAGGTACCTACTTACTAAATACTATTTATCGAGTAAGTTGAGCCACAAGTTCGCTTGCACAAAGTAAGTAGGGTAAAACCCGGATAGATGCCGCAGTTGGATAGATGCCTCAGTGTCAAAAAACCTGACTTCCCAAACTCGCGACTAAAAATTGATAGTTTAAATAAGAAGCGCAGGCCCCCCAAACCTCAGGCCCCTACATACATTTGTATTAAAACAATTTGTTTCGCTTGTGCGTGTGATTATCTCCGCAGCGAACGCGGCAAATCCTTCAAAGTTTTAGAGGCGAGTATTTGCCGTTGTATAACTTTTGAAGTAGTAGTAGATTCTGTTATATTTTTTATTATGTCAATACACTGGTTCAATAAGTGTACACCTAAGTGTAAATAATCGCTCTTTAGTTTTTAGTTTATTTAATAAATAAAAGGGCATCTATCCATATCAAAAAGGATAGTTGCCTCGATTTTTCGAGGTATAGGTGCCCTTAGAGGCATCTATCCCTTAATATACCTATAGATATATCAAGTATTTTTTTTAATATTTTTAATGTTCTTTTATAGTTTTATTTCTTTTTTCAATAAATTCCTAATAGTTTTATATTCTTCGGGGCATCTATCTCTTTCAGCCCGATCTGTGCAGTGATTTGAGCTGTGCGTTAATAGATCAGTCAGTCAATCAGTCAGCCAGTCACCTTTTCCTTTTATATATTTAGATAATAAAACCTTATAAAACTAAGTATTTTGCTTATTTTTTTCATAGGGCATCTATCCTTTTTAGTATTTTCATAGTGGGGCATCTATCCACACAGGTAGGCATCTATCCTCAAAAAAAAGGGTCTGCAAAAAGTTTAATTCTGCAAAATCTGTAATCGTTAGGACAACAAAAACAAGTCATAATGGAACCCAAAAGATTAAACTAGCTATATTCATAAATATTATTTGTGATAAATTAATATTTTAAAAGTTAGGAGGTCATTTCAAAAAGTGGGGCGTCTATCCGGGTTTTACCCTACTTACATAATTAGTTAAAGTAAAAGTAACATTTTTAATGTTAATTTTTTTAAATTTTGATAGTTAAGACACTAAAACATATTATTTACGCGCTGCTGCGAGTGATCTATTTAAGTAAGTTTACCTAACTATATGTACTGACTCTGTAATTTCTGTTCAGACTCTAAGTTTACATTTAATTATAGGTGATCCGGTGTCCACGGATCGGTTCAGTGTGTAGTGTGTACCTCTACCTAGGGATTAGAAAATACCAAGATGATAGAACTAGGTCAGTAGTCAGTACGGGGCCTAGTTTACCTGTAGGTAATGTAGTTTACCTACTTAATTCATAGATTACAATAATTACTTCACACACCCTGCCTGATAAATTGCAAAAGCGATTAATATCTTTGATGTTGATAATTATTATTAGATTATTATTTTTATTCTCTCATTTATTTGCATACTCATATTTACAACGAGCGGATACCCGCGACTTCGTTCGCGTGGATATTGATTTTAATAATCCCGTGGGCATCATTTTGTTTTTCCTATGCTCCTTTGAGCTTAAACCTTGCTAAAAACTGTTAAAAGTTCACTGGCGGATGTTTAGGTACATCAAAATGTAAATATCCGCCAGTGAAAGTTCCATCAAAATCGGTCCAGCCTTTCGGAGATAAGCCAGTAGTCTTTAAAGTATCTACTTTCTAACAAAAAAAGAATGAATGAAATCGGACCACCCGTTAACGAATTACAGCTAATTACACATTTTCCCTTTCATCCCCTCTCCCAAGGGAACCGTGCTGAATTTCGGGATAAAAAGTATCCTATATGTTACTCCATAGTATTAACTTAAAGCATGCCGAGTTTCATTTCAATCCATTCAGTAGTTTTTACGTGATGCGCGCACAAACATACAGACAAACAGACAAACAGATAAACAGACAAACAGACAAACAGACAAAAATTTCAAAAATAGCTTTTTTACGTTCTATTACTTATCCCTAACATCCCCCAGTTATTATTTTGCAAAAATCTTCAATGTACAGATACGGCAATTCTACGATTTTATTATATGTATAGATTTTATTTATTTTTAACAATGTTTAAGTGTAAAAAATAAAAAAAATATATGTACCTACACAATAATATATTAAAAGTAACATTCTTAAAAATAAAATTACATAATGGGTTCCATCGACAGCGGTATAAAATCCAAGCTGCCGGTCGCGGTGGTCAGGGCTTCAAAGTGAGGAACCTCTTCACAATCCGTGCCGTCTCGAGGAGAACTGCCTTCTGTATCCTGCTCTTGATCCAACTGCAATAGTCAAGCGAAAGTTTCTTGAGATGTTGGTCGAAACTTATCGCTATCAGACCATTTACCGAAACGACAATCGGAACAATAATCGTTGAATCAACACTCCACATGGCGGCAATTAGATTAATTATTATTATTAATTATTATTAGAACGATGGTTTTATAGGATGCTTTTGTCCAGCAGGCTATTATGGTGGGAAACCGTAGTCCGTAACAATCATTAATTTTTCGTCCACTCTCCTAGACGATGGGACGGCAGTCCGACACTACCGGAGAGAGATCAGGTGCTAGACCGACGGCTTTTCTAGTATAAGTACATTATGTATAGGTATACAGTTATAGTGGTATGACATGATGCAGTATAAATAGTGGCATGTGCTCTCCGAGAGCCGAGGCACGGAGATGTAACACCGCCAACTTCAAAAACTCCGGGTTGCAACTGAGAATTTCTACACAGAAAACCCCAATAAGTATTTATGGCTCAAGCCTCGACCCGAGCCGAACAAGCTAGCCGCTAACTAGAGTCTAATCCAATGAGGCAACTTATGTAACTAAAGTACACAGAAAACAAAACTGGAGAAGTAAAAGAAGATTGGACCCTGGGTACAGGCAGTGGAGTGCAGTCCATATACTTACCTATGCAAATAACCACAGCATACCTACTCTACGAAACTAGTTAGACATTCTAGACACTTCCACCACTAGCACTACAGCACTTTACCTTCCCACGGCTGGGCACAGGCCTTCTCTCTTACAGGAGAGAGAGATTAAGAGCTTAGACCAGCCACAATGACTGGCCCGTTGGCGCGGTTGGCAGCTTGACCCTGCCTACCTCTCCCGGGTCGCGGGTTCGATTCCCGTCCCGAGTCTGGGTGTATTTATGTAAGTATATAAGTATGTATTTATACATTTATTAAATATTTATATTTATATGTGTAATACCTATATGTAAATATGTATATCAGTCGGTTGTTACCTATAACACAGGCATTAAGTTGCCTACTTTAGGAATAGCCGACCGTGTGTGTATGTGTGTATATTTATTTATTTATTTATTTTACAATGCTCCAATGTGGTTTGGCGAGCATCATCTTGTGTCGAACTCAGCGCAGGCCACTGCCTTTGCATACCCTGGTTTCGAACCTTCTGAACGCCACTGGGTCTGGTAAGTAAGAAGTTTCAGACTTCCTCCTAAGCCGATAGCATTCGCAGGCAATAAACCTTTTCAGTCCTAGGTAGGTACGAAAATCCATTTTTTACATTCGGTCTCTCTACTAATAAGATTTATTGCTGTTCTTAGCCTTATTGCAATGAATAGCCAAGAAACACGTGTAAGAACATTAAATTAGGGTATAGTGGTATAGTTGTACACAGTACAGCCACGTACAGCTACCTACATCTACTAATGTTTTAAATTATTTGTTGTTCTCTAGTAAACAAATCGAGGTCAGTAGGTCAGTAATGCGTGTAATCTAAACGAAAATATGTTTACTGATCATTACCTACCTACTATTAAACTAGCTACCTACCTATAGAGAAATTTTACACCAAGCATTAATGCAAAATGCACAGACATTACTGTTTACTTTAACTTTAAATTCGAGTAAGAGCATATTATTTTATCAAGCCTAGAATAACAGTGCAAAAGTCGATACTACGACTATAGTAATTAATTAATTAATATAATAATAGTGAAAATTATCTTATTATGACTGAATCTTGTAAGTTCTCGTACCTACTATATATCAGAAATTGTGATCTTTGCTGATCTAGTCCAATTAGTATGTATCTTCTTTAGTGGTACGGGTATGTCTGTCTAATTCTATACAACAACCAATCTTAGAGCTTCGACCTAAGCTTCCCAAGCTAGGTAGCGTACCTATATTGTTGCCCATATGAGTGAGCAAGATACAGCTTTGCTTCTGAACATGAGCTTTTTGTAGGAAATAGATAGGTATATGTAGTAGGTACCTAGTACTTCATTTGTTGAGTTATAGATAAGAAGCTGTCCTTCTCTACATGTTCTTTTTATAAAATGTTGTGGTTAGGCTATTACTTAGGTTGAAGTTTCCAGAAACAAAATTACAGCACACTTTGAAAAGTTCGGTCATAGTCGAGTGAAAATCACAACCAATTTGTACCTACGATAACTTGGCGTGGAGCGATTACCATCAAGGGGTAGTATAGCGTCGTGGCATGACGTCACGCATCGTTCCCTTAACGCGATAAAGCCTCCACACTGCACCAACTTGCTCTCCAACAGCCACTTCACTTTCCGATCTGATGATGATTTGGTGATGATTTTTAATGACCTGATGATGATGTATCTTTTAACGTAATAGTAAAATAAAAAAATCGACTACATAAAAACAACTTATGTACATTGCCAACAGAAATTTTGAAGCACTGAAAGTCCATAAAAATAAAATAAAAAGAAGATCTAGCCTAAGTATATTAATTTAGCTATCGCACGGTTTACACCCATCGATAGATAGCTAGCTACCTCATTGATAAAATTCCATCCAGTCGTTGGGACCTTGGGATGCTTAGAGGGTATGTCTAAAGAATCCCATGTACATTCCCACACGTAAAATCCATAATCCTATCTTTGATGCCGTGCAGTCGAGTAAAAAATAGTGCCTCAATAAATTCATCCAATATTAGAGTAAATTATTGATTTCTGCAAGCTAATTTTTTTCTTGGTCATTTCATAATAATCCGCACGATCCAGAATATTAATTAGAAATGCGAAAAGTGTCCCTTTTCACGACTCAACAGTAAGTCCAACTTAACGTAGTAAGTACTTCACTTAGTACGCCAAACGCAGCGCATCATTCTCAAAACACTACGTAAAGTTACTATAGGTACAGGTTTTTGTTGCATTGGTTCAATAATATGTTCAGCGCTAAATTAAATATTGTGACTGCTCAGTAGGTTGGAACGTACCTAAGTTAGAATTAAGAATTGGTTCCGTATGTAGAGGCTAATAAGCCAGCGGCTACTGGCTCCCCAACCAACATAATGACTGCCTAATAACGCCTGTAACAGTTACCAAGGCGCCTGCCACAACAATCAAATCGTTTCTAACCTTGTCCTATTTGAAAGAAATGCTAAGGTTAAACTGATCATCCTTACGCTTAATTGTCTAGAACTCTAGAATTCTAGATATTAAGGAATTAGCTAATCGGAAATTCAAAACTAGTTAAAAGCACAAACTGAATCATTTATTCAACTACTGAGTATAGTTACTCTTAGGTATATCCAAATCGCCCAACACTCATACGTATAGCAACTTTTTGCAGCATTTGGATTTATAGATATATATTACATTATCTTAGTGCTATACAAAAAAATGACAAAAAAGATACGCTTGAATTTCCAGCCGGTAAACACTCATCAGTAGGTGAGTAGGTATATACTTAACATTCTGTAGCGAAACATGGCCTCTGACTATAAGAGAAGAAAATGAGTTAGGTAAAGTGGTTAGCTTAGTTTGTAAAATCTACGGTTTACTGCAAGGAGCTGATGAAACCTATCGTTAACGATTGAACTTCGAGCTAGAACAGCTGGGTGGATTTCCCAACAGCAAAATTTGCACGGCATGGGTGAAATCGGTACTGTCCAACGTTAGTATAAAGATCTAATATTTTTTTCTAGGTAGAATAGGTAGATACCTATGCGAGACAATAAATATTTATTGATTAGGACTGCAGTTTAGGAAATAAAAAATTTTTAAAGCCCCGAATTTATCATTTCGGTAGCTGTCCTCACAACCTTTTTCAATGTAATTTCCCTCATAAATCAAAAAGTATTGCTTTTTTAGGTACATGGCTACTTTTATTTAAATTGTGAATAGTGACAGTATAGTTATAAAATAATTTTATGATAATATCTACTTAGTTTAATAACTGGTAAGTAAAAATGCTTGTGTCCCAGAAAGTCCTCTCATTTCGGTGTTTTTTTTTTAATCGATTGTAGTTTTGCATAGGACAACTCTAGCTCCCCCCTCGTGCGCTTAAAATGTAGGTAACAGTGTGGTCTATGTGCTTATCGTAGGAGGAAATGCGCCGCTTGCCTGCGTGTTCCCGCAAAAAAAGTAAGTAGTTCAATTCGGTGGCATGTGACAAACTTCTTATCATTTCCGTGTACAGGTATAACTTGTCTTGCAATTAGTTAATACATATAAAAAACTATTCAAGAGTACGTAATGGCAATACGTTTATTTGTGTAATATTCATATCATCTTGTAATAAATAGTCTTCTTGTAATGCTAATTTTTGTCCGTATTTCTAATTTCGGTGTTATCATTTCGGTGGATTCGGTGGGCTAAATTGTCAACCGAAATGACAAAAAACTCACCGAAATGATAGAAATTCTCATTTCGGTTTTTTTAAATCTTAATTATCTCATTTCGGTGGATTGCTTTATCATTTCGGTGTTTAATTGTCTCATTTCGGTGGATTGTTTTATTATTTTGGTAGATTATTATTTGTTTCGATGAAAATTCAGGCCAGCAGGTAATTTTTTAACTAAACCACTTCAAAAAAAGAGTTTATGTATTTGACTCGTACGAATTTATGTATGTATGTATGGCCGCAATTATCTCAAAGACTAATGAACCGATTTTGATAATTTTTTCGCTATCGTAATTAACATACTTTCAGAGAGTTTTTAGTAACTATATTATACCTACGTTCAAATAATTCATATGTACAAATTGACATAAGTTTACACTTACTTATGTCATCAAAATATTGAACCTGTACACCGATTTTCCCCATATTTGGTTCTACACTAATTTTTTTTTTACTCAATAGAGAAAGTTTATGAAATGGTCGCAAAAAGAATACATGAACTGTTGGTAGGTAGAAGGTAGGTGGTCAAAAACACTGAAAAATAAACGAAAACCAAACCAAAAAGGAAAATTCTAGTAGATAACGAGCGATATGTATATTAAAATATAGGTAAGTTTTGATTTTTGTTCATCAGTTTTTTGTAAAATCATCATGATCAACCCATTACCGGCTCACTGCAGAGCACGGGTCTCCTCTCAGAGTGAGAAGGGTTTTGGCCATAGTCTACCACGCTGGCCAAGCGGATTGGTAGACTTCACACACCTTTGAGAACGTTATGGAGAACTCTCAGGCATGAAGGTTTCCTTACGATTTTTTCCTTCACCGTTAAAGCAAGTGATATTTAAATATTTACGCACATAACATTATTTATTTTAAAGTGTCAGGTGAATTCAATGTTGAAATGTAATCTACTAATCTACTAACTATCATTGACGTATTTTTTTTTAGAATGCCGAGACGAACATTGACCAAAGATGAGAGAAAAGAAAAAGAAGATTATACGAACAGAAAAAAAAAAACAACGAATTAAAAGCGATCGAGAAGAGTTTCTTAGAAAAGATAGAGAGAGATATGCAAGAAGAAAAGCTACAGGATTAATTTTTTCGAGGAGTGCATTAAATTCTCACAAGCTCCGAAATCTACGCAAAAAAAAAACGCAGCCAGTTCGAAAGCATATTATTATAAGAAAAAAAAAATACAAAATTCAGACAACTCGACAAACCTTAGTGGCACACTCAATTATCAATGATGATTTAGAATCTAATGGAACTTCAAATACACAGTCAAATAATGCATCTGCATTATCTATACGTTATCATATTCTTGGTTGGTCACAGACTTTCAAACTGTATACTTTATTAGTCACTGTATGCATCATAATATTGATTTTTTTCTCTTCATTTAACGACAACTCTGAAATCTCAATAACTCCATAAAATTTGAAGCCCTTTAAGTGTCGCAATATATAGAGTTTACACTGTATTTAAGTAAGTGCGAAATTATTAGAATAGTAGAAATTAAAAGACTGATTATTGCTAAGCTAAGATTAAAATCGTTAATTAAAATATATGTCTTTTCATTTAGTTTTATTCTATTCCTTTTATTGTAGGTAGGTGCATTTTTTTGTGTGAAATCCAGATGAATATCTAAAATTAAGTAGAACATACGTAACTAGGTTAACACATTGTCACTCATGATAGTATACAACCTTTCACACTTGCTAAGAGTGCATCTATTTAGTTAAAGTGTATGGTTGAGGCTGCTCAGTAGTATATTTAATATATTTTCAGTGAATTTTAATTTCGGTGGACAGTTCCTATCATTTCGGTGGCTACTTATATCATTTCGGTGGCTAGTTTTATCATTTCGGTGGCATTAAAATTTTAAACACGTATTCTCACGAGTTTATAAGACATATTTTGATGGTATTCAATAAGAGCATAAACAATAACAAGAAGAACAATAAACCATAGTTCAAATTTGAAAAAACTTAATAATAAAAAAGTCCACCGAAATTCAAGAAAAAACGGCATTGTTGAAATTGCCCCAGCTGATTAACGAGGATTCAGGAAACGATGTCCTGCTCCCGTTCTATTAATGAGACTTACAGCAAATAGTTACTCAAATATCTCATAAATATACTTAATAACGCTATGTTTACGCTATTGATTTTTGGCATTTTCAGCAACTCAAAAAACAGTTACCTAAGTACTCAATACTTAAGAAACTTTTAAGTACTGAGAGAGTCATCGGTATTAGGAAAAAATGATCCTTCAGGGCTATCAGGCGAGTTAAAGGTATACGTGATACTATTAAGATTCTTAAATATTTTTACTTCCTTAGGATTAAGTAGTTCGAAAACAGGAAACCCATTGGTAAGAAAGAATTCAGCTCAACCTGGAACTATCGTTTACCTATTACCCTTACTTACTCTACTCATTTTTCTAAAAAGAGGGCAATACCTGTGCGTCGGATTCATAAAGGATTCAATAAATTATTTACAGTAGATTACCTACCTATTCAGCATGGTGGTCTAGAATGCCGTTTCAAGGGACTGATATTTACTTATTTCACTATCAGCACAATGGACGCAATCTCCTTTGTCTTTTGGAAATATAATAGGTAAGTACTTTCAAATTCAATAGACTAATTCGTAATGCTGAAAAACTATTTCGCATAGTTGCTTCTTGTACCTTGGCAGACTTACGATGCTTTACGATTCTGTTTTTCTTGAACATTATGTCATTGTTTCATTGCTTATTATGATTAATTGTGTCAATCGCGGTCTGAAATCAAATTTTCGCCGCTAAAAGTAGACGGTGACCTGGTTTGGTGGTAGGTATAGTATTAGGTGGTAGTTGGGCGTTGCGTGCCACTCAGCGCCGTGTCCGAGCGGGCAGTTGGTGGCCGCGGGGCTGGTGGGACTCTCGAGGGTCAGTCGGAGCGACGCGCCCTCCGCGCCCGCTCGTCGCGACTCGCTTCACTCACCGCAACCCTCGACACATGGCACGCACGCCGCCTAACCCTCCTTTGTTATGGAAAAGCGCGCAGTCAGCGGCCGGGGCGAACCCATCCCGTCCATCCTCAAAAAGCCCAAGGGGAACCCCACAGGCGACCTCCTCGACAAGAGTTCCAAGATCAAGCGGGAAAAGAACGGCTCCAAAAAGGGCGATGTAAACACCCCCCTTCCCCAGGGGTGCACGCCGCTCATGTATGCTTGCCAGCAGGCGAACTACAAGTCCGTCGTCGATATCCTCAACAAAGATGTGAGTTCTATACATTCTTCTGATTTCTTGTAAAAAATATCGACCGTTTTTTAAATTTCTGTATTAACTACGACAATAATTTTGAAGGTAAATAGGCAACGGCAGCCTTTGGCGCAGTACATATTACACTCGTAAATCAAGATGTTAATAATGGTGTGGAAATATGAAACGTTAGCTTTGTTTCTAGTAGTTAGTTCGCGCACGCGATGTTACCCCGTCACCCGTGACGCCAGCCATCGCATCGTCTTGCCGCTTGTAAACAATACATCAAACTGAAGTCATTTCCGTCACATGTCAATCTACTGAGCAATGCTGAGCAATGTACTCGATCTTTTAATTTTATAAATGTATAGAGGATCTGTCTGTCTGTTACCTTTTCACTGTTCATCCGCTGAACCGTTCGTGTGATTTTGCACACAGATAGCTTGCATCCTGGAGACATTTTACTGTAGGTACTTTTTATCCTGGGAAATCAAAGAGCATTTTAAAAGATTAATCATCTTTAGCTCTGACGATGGAACCAGGAGTTGGATAATAGAGCTGTTCAATGGCTTCTAGTAAACCCCTCGTGCTTGGACTCATTTGGTTTGTTTTAGCGATTCCAAAACGTTGCACTTAACGAGAGTCTGATGAATGATGATGCATGCTAGAGGTGGATATTGTAGTGACCTATATTTTTCATTTTGCTAAAGACTATGAAAGAATATCTAATACGAATAATGTAATTCTTAAAAATTATTATATAGCTTCCTTGCGTGATCCTCGACGCTATTAAATTGAAAACCTTTCAAGGAAATGCATCGAGGCAAATATCGCTGGAAACTCATGGCAGTCAATCAATAGGTCTACAAACAGCCCCGGCGTATGGAAAACGTTCTCACGTCACCCTTTAACGTAACACCGTCGATTATGACATACCTATTGTGTTTACCTTGTTAATCATGCAGGGGTTGTGAGTTGCGATGTTTTCATTTTCTTTAGCATAAGTTTAAACTGAAATGAATTTTACGTACCCATTTATTTTTTCGTCTACAGCTGATGGATCCAAGGTCTTTTTATTTGGTAAAAAGTTAGCGCTTTGTACTGCAATCTACTTATCACTACATACCTATACCTACTTAGTATAAAACAAAGTCGTTTTCTCTGTCCCTATGTCCCTATATCCCTTTGTACGCTTAAATCTTTAAAACTACGCAACGGATTTTGATGCGGTTTTTTTTAATAGATAGAGTGATTCAAGAGGAAGGTTTTATATCTTTTTTATATTATAACATCCATTAAATTGTGGAGAAATACTGTTATTTTTGAGGTTTCTAATGTGATGTCGTAAATAATTACATTTTTTCCGCTTACATTGCAAACGCAGGCTGAACCCTACGAGATTTATCAATATAATGTACTAAGTATTGTACACATTGAAAAGGTCTATAGAAAACTCCGCGATGGTATATGTCTATCTCTTATGGATATCCCACAATAACATTTTTTGTCATTTACTTTTTTACGACAAATAATGGCTAATTTTATAAGCGATTTTAACCAATACAGCATAAATCCTTATCTAATAAAATACCTTAAGTGCATTGTTGATTTATTATAGATCTACATATATGGCCCTTTACAGCATATGATTTAAATGAATATTTTCGAAGATATTACAGATTTAAAAATTGCGGGACATAGCCTTTACGCGCGGCGCGCGGTTCCAGCCGGCCGGCCGGGGCGGTGCGTAAAGTTCTCCCCATATAGCATTTTGAATTTAGCAGCGATCGGACGCGTATGCTATCGGAGCTCTCTAGCGAGGAAAATAACAATCACACTAATGTTATAAAGGCGTTATTAAGTTATTAAGTTTGTGTGTATGTTTGTTCCTCTTCTCCGCCGCAACTACTGAACCGATTTGGCTGAAATTTTGAATGGAGATCATCGATGATGGAGATAGCTTATGCCCTGATTTAACACATAAAGTAACTTTTTATCCCGGAAAAGTATTCCTGTAACCTAACTAAAATAGATATAGACCTCCAAAACGCCACAGAGGGCGCTGACTGTTCTTAGGTAAATCACGCTCACATAACCCATTATTCCAATACTTTGCTGTGTAGCATGCATTGGCAACACATAGGCTACTTTTTATCCTGGAAAAATGCACAGTTCCCACGGGATTTCGAAAAACCCGAAATCTATATCTACAGCTATAGGTAGATTACTATTTACTATAGCGACCTTGCTTGATATTTTAAGTATAAAGGTAGGAAAAGGGAGCGGGAACGGGAACCGGAACGCCACGATTCCCTCGGGATTTGTTCAAAACCGAAATTCACGCGGGCGAAGCCGCGGGCAGAAGCTAGTTTGATATAAACTGCTGCTGTCAAAGATGCAAACGCGCTAACCTGGAAATAGTAGGTACCTACCTAGCTACACTGTGAAAAGTACCGTAGACTTCTACCACACGAGCTTCTACTCTGCATGCGGCATCGTACCTTGAGTGAGGCTAAATTGTTTGATAGTACAGCTTTTGCCAGTAGGGTGGTAGTCGTACGCCAGAATTTAGTGAATTTATAAAGTGTAATTTCCTGATTGACTTAGTCGATGATGATCAGTGTGACTGTGATAGTAACAGCGAAAAGGGACGTCTGCTGGAACTCATTACCTCTCCAAAACCACCCCCTAGAAGGGCCCACGTACCGCTTCTAAGAGACCGCCATTTCAATTAGCGTAAAAAAGAAACAGGTAAGTAGGTAAATTGAAAGTCTGTCGCTTCACACTTCACAGGTCCTCAAAATATGGTCATTCGATTGGAATATTTTCCATAACTACTTACTGTATAATTCACAACGTTAAAATAACTCGATCAAAAATACTTTGGAATAAGATTAAAAAATAAAAAAAATCTTAAATATTTTATTGAGGATGAAAAATTACTAATTATGTAGCTGTATGTTGAGCTACTAAGTAGGAGAGGTGCACCGTGGAATTTGATCAAAATGTCAAGCGGCTTAGAACCAAAGCCAATCATTTCTCCCGCAGCCATCATCAGTGCGTATCCGAGACCGCGGTCTCCGCTGCGCGCTGCACTACTGCGCGTCGAGCGGCGCGGGACCGAACCAGGCGGCGCGCGCGGCCTGCGCCGACCGCGTCCTCATGGCTGCGCCGGCCTTGGCAGACGCGCGGGATGCCGATGGCCTCACGCCCCTACACTTGGCAGTCGTGCACGGGAATGTGCCACTTGTGCAAACGTTGTTGGCGGCCGGCGCAGATGTCAACGCGAAGGACAACGAACAGCATACTGTCGTACATTGGGCTACAGGTGAGACTGTGAAATTCATATTGTAATTACTTAAAACATCCAGATGCTTATGCTCTGCACCGTTTTTTTTATGGAAATGAATGTAGGTACCTAGAGTTCTCTCATGGACCCAGATTACGTATTGATGGCTGCATTAGTCTTAGCCATCGATGTAGAAGAGTCCCCAGACGATAGTCTGGATGAAAATGTGGCAGTAGTTCTCGGGAGTGTGCCATTGGTGCAAACGTTACTGTCGGCGGGTAGGTACCATTCGGGTATAGTCTGTCTGTTCATATACTTAACTAGATTCACGCTATTCAAAAAGATGTTCGTTAGGTTCCTACAAAATATATCGTTGGTATTCTCATTCCTGAGGCTTCGTGACGTTGATAAATCAATACCTATAAAAACTCGCATTTTACTTACGTAAGAATTATAGTTTTGGATAAAAAATTATAATTTTGCTTCATCAATAATTGGCAAAGTTACTTACTTACCTAGTAGTTAAATTATAGTAGGTATCATGAAGCGATTTGGATCAATTGGGAAAATATTGAACAGTTTGAAATTGCGTGCTTAGAGCACGCCTTCACACAAAGCAACACACTAGGTCAAAGCCATTCTACGGTGATGTAATGTGGGTTACCTGAATGAAATTATGTTATGACTTTTATTTTAAAGTTTTCCGGGCAATCAAGTCACAAGTAAGATACCTACCTAGTAGGATTTTCATTCTGAGAGGAGATCCGTGCCCTGTAGTAGACTGCAAATAGGCTGATAGTAATGTGACGATGAAGATAGAATTGAGTGGAACTAAGAAAGTGGAGCCCCCTTGTTTCATAGAGATCTTCACCTAGTAATCAATCAACAATAAAAGGGTTTTTATAAAAAATGAATTGAATGCTTCATATTCAAAACAGTAGGTAACTATATACTTGTAGGTTTGCAGGGTACTTCAGCTATTCCATTTCCAGACTTCTAGGTAGGTAGGTACATAATGGCACAGAATAACACTGTATCGGGCGTCAATCAGTCACTTATTTCTACGTTACTGACGTCATGAGAATCGATGATTACGAAAAATTAAATTTCCATTGTGGCTGTAAGTAAGTATTCCATCGTTTTTATTAGGGTTCCGTAGTAAACAAGGAACCCTTATAGTTTCGCCATGTCCGTCCGTCTGTCTGTCTGTCCGTCCGTGGGTTAATCTCAGAGACTATTAGTGCTAGAAATCTGAAATTTGTTTTAAAATTAAATATGTTACGTGTGGAATGATAATAATAAAATTCATATTTATCAACTTAAATAGATACGTTTATGCACATTGTGATGATCCTTTACATCATATTATTATCATTTTTAAATGTATAACTTACGAGTTAAATAGGTACCTACTTACCGCAAAATAAGTAAAGTTCGTAAACTAAAACCCGACTACGTTTATTAATTTAATAATAAATAATTGAGTGGGCAGAAGCGCGGGGCAAGCAGCTAGTGGCGCCATCTGTTATGCCTATCTGAAACTAATTTTATAATCTAGAAAGCCGCGCGATGTTCCTTCCCGGTGTTTTTCGTAAATAAAATGTATGTCACCCGGACCATAACAACGAATCAATAGATACCTCATTCATCAAAATCGGTCCAGTAGTTTAGGCGCTACGGTGGTACACACAGAATCTCATACAAAAATCGCCACAAACATATGTATACATGTATGTATACATACATAGACTGCTAAAATCATAACCCTTCCTTTTGGCTTTGCCGTAGTCGGGTAATAAAAACAAACGGGCCGCTCAAAAATTAAACTCAAGCGCGGATCGCGGTCGCAGGGCTATTCTGTAAAGCCATTTTCGAATTATAGAGAGTGAATTCGAGATGAGTTTGCTAATTTGTACTCTGTAAAACTCGATAGTACAGGACGTCTTCTCACTCAAACTCACTTCACTTCGCAAGTGCGTAGCAAATGTTTACAGAATATCAAACCAAGGTGAAGTGAGTTTGCTTTCGAAGCGAGTTATCTCACTTGAGTGAGCTTCGATATGGAGATGGTATTTTAGAGAATAGCCCTACAAAATATCGGTTCCGATGACGCGACTCCGCGACGGGCCTCGCCGCGCCGCCGCGTGCTATCCGTGCGAAGCCAGAAGGGGTCGCTAGTCTAATCTAAATATAGCTAACCGACAACATAGGGAAAGACTTTCCCTCTGCTTCAATTTCTTTTATAATTATGAGCTAATTAAAAATTATTTTCACCGCCGAAAATAAAACGGATAAGATGACCTTTTGATTAAAATTTAGTTGTCCGGCAAAAATTGCCTTTTCTTTAACCGTGACCTTTGCTAGAAATTGCTATATTGCTATTATAATAGCGTTGAATAATTCATAAAATCACGAAATGTCAAACAGTATTATTAGGTACTTAACGTAAGAAAAATATTAAGCTCATGTTTATTTTGCTGATTACAATATTTAACGAATGTAATCACACTAATATTTTATATTATAAAGGCGAAAGTTTGTGTGTATGTATGTTACTCTATTACGCGGATTACGCCGCAACTACTGAACCGATTGGGCTGAAATTTTGAATGGAGATAGATTATGCCCTTTTTTTTTTTTTTTTTTTTTTGACGCTGGGAAATGCATTTACGCACACCCTCCGGAAGCCTTACAGCGAACTGCAATGCTTCCGGAAGGTAGTGTGGGACTCAGGCAGGCCAAGAAGTGGCCAGAATACCCACTAAAACCCAGCGATGTTCCTCCGTGTCGCCTGGTGGCTGGGTTACGGGTACACTTGCGCAATCATCCGCGACCCAGCCGGCGCCGTCCGCCGAGGCAGACCCTCCCCCGGGGGACCTTTAACACCGTCTGAGGCGCACCAGGAACATAGTGGTGCGCCTCCCGACCCGAGGCGTCTCAACGGGCGACGGATACGCCATTCCATCACCCGGAGTTCCTCGCCAGAGGCAACCCTCAAGAGGGCCACACCCGCAGGCGACCCTCAAGAGGTTCACCCCTCGTGTAATTTTTTATAGAGGTTTTCTTCCTCGCGGCCCCTCGCTCAGTGCGTGGGGCCCCCGGTTCCGCTCAGTGCGGATTACGGGTTGCCCGACGGTGGCCGAAGCCAGCGCCCACCGGCCACAAAGACCAGCGGACCCGCCGCGCAGGGCGTTTCCACCCCCTCCGGTAATTTTTTAACGAGGTTTTCTTCCTCACGGCCCGAAAGCCTCCCCCCCAATTGTCGCCGCCCGGAGTCTCCACAGTCCACTCTGATGAACAGAGAAGTACCAGGAGCCTCCAAGCGGCAACCCCCTGCTGGTTTTGGTCCGCGCCGGGTTTCCCCGGTACCTCCCATATCTGGGAGGCGTTCCCCCATCCGCCACCGGGGGGACGCGCCCGATGGGGGACCAGCAACCCCACACGGGAAGAGATAGATTATGCCCTAACTTAACATAGTTATAGGCTTTTTATTACTTGTTTTACTACTACTTTTATTACTTTTTTTCTTGAAAAATTCCACAGATTTTGAAAAAAAAAAACCGGTCAAGTGCGAGTCAGACTCGCGCACCGAGGGTTCCGTAGGTACTCCAGAAGTACAATCTGTTTATCATTAGTTTGTCTTAAAAGGTAAGGTGCTAATTAAGCTAGGCCTCTAAATTGTATAAGCACTCATACAACTCAGCGGTGTATCTATCTTAATTGGCTCAACTATGTAGGTATATAGGTGTCCCACCCTTTAATTTCCAACTTTTTTAGTTTTTGCAATTTTTCCTTTATTTTTGCTGTAAGACCTGGCTTTTTGCCAAATTTCGTAATTCTAGGTCAACTGGAACTACCTACCATTTCATGAACTTAAAGGAAAAATTCCGAAAAATAAAAAAAGTTGAAAATTAAGGTTTTTGGTACTTACAAGTTTTCGTAAAAATATAAATTTGCTCATATCTTTTTATTGTGTGGACTCAGGACCTTAATTTTTATACACCTAATAGGGACATAGACCTTAGTATCTGGTATAAATTTTAACTTGCTAGGTCCACCCGTTCCTGAGAAAATCGGTGGTGACACACGGACAGACGGACAGACAAACGGACAGACGGACAAGAAAGTGATCTTATAAGGGTTCCTTTTTTACCTTTTGAGGTACGGAACCCTAAAAACGAAATTTACAGCTACAGCTATAGGTGGATTACTATAGCAAACTTCCTTGAAAGGAGGTAAGGTAAGGTTGGAAAAGGGAGCGGAAACGGGAACCGGAAATTCACGATTCCCTCACGATTAGTGAAAAACCGAAATTCACGCGGGCGAAGCCGTGGTCAAAAGCTAGTAAATAAATAAAATTATACTTATATGGCTGATGAAAATATTTCGTAGTGAAATGATGACTGCAGTATAACATGGCGGGCAGGGTAACCAAAGTTTGTATGTCGTCGTTAAGGGGGTGCGGTGTCCAGTGATTACGTTATTGAGCGGCGAACAAGGCCGGGCCCTTGAACCCGCCGTGGAGCCTGTCTCGGACTTAGGTTTTACACGAAAACACTAAGAAGGTCACGATAAATTACTCAGTATTCGAAACTGAAAGCTTTTTGTTCGACCAATTACGATAGTAGGTAGGTAAAGTTATAATATCTAGATTAGGTAAAATAGCAGCTATTTAAGATCAGTTAATTATGTCTATAGTAACAAAATTATAACAAAGTCCACGTACAACAAATATTACCTATTATAGTAAGGATTTAATTAAAAGCGATGTGCGCAAGTTTACGAAGACGTACTTGAATAGATCCGTAGGAGAACCAGCATTACCGACATAACTCAAGGAGTCGCGAAACTGAAGCGCCAATAGGCGGGGCACATAGTTCCAAGAATTAATAGACGTTGTGGTCTCAACGTGCTCGAATGATGACCACGGACCGGCAAACGTAGCGTTAGAAGATCTCAAAAAATTCACTAGCAGACGCTGGATAAAAACCGGCACAAGAATTTTTGCTTTGTGGTAGGATTCTACCCCGAATCCGCCTGGCTAGCGACCACAATTCAGCCGTAATCTGTCTTAAAGCATCCGATGTGTTCCGGTAGCGAGTTGATCCAGTCCCTTTTTTCAAAAGCCGACAACGCTTAGTGGTTCCTCAGATGCTGCTAATGTTCATGGGCGGCGGTAATCACTTAACATCACTTAACATCAGGTGACCCGCTTGCACGGTTGCCCGCTTTTCCTATAAAAACGAACGTTTTCTATGGTGATTCTGGCAAGACACCTATCTTTAACAGTGGACATTATCGGTGATGTTGATGACTTGAATAGATAAAGTTTGTTGAAAAGATATTATTAAATCGTCAGTTTGCGGCGAAGTGGGCGCGCTGCGGGCGGTGCTGGCGGGCGGCGCCGACGCCGCGACGTCGGACCAGCACGGCGGCTACCCGCTGCACTACGCGGCGCAGATGTGCGGCGCACCCGCTGCTACTGACCATCAGGTCAGTTCTCTTTACCTTAGATGCAATCCTGATCCATGATCCTGACATCATTTTTTCCTTGCACCGATTTGTCTAGTCAACGTGTAAACATTGTGTTTTTTTTTCGAAGACATAATGATGCATCACGACGATACGTCTCGGTATTTTTCGTGTACGTCGGTTGGCCTAGTAAATATCTTTAATTGTGATTTAATGTAACAGAGCAGAGGAGCAGCGCTAGAAGTGCTGCGCGCGCTGGTGCGCGAGGGCGGCGCGCGCGTGGACGTGCGCGACGCGGACGGGCGCACGCCGCTGCTGTGGGCCGCCTCCGCGGGCTCCGCCGCCGCCGTGCTGGCGCTGCACCAAGCCGGCGCCAGCGTCGATGACGCTGACAGGTCTATATCGGATTCACATAGAACACCGTATTCGGTAGTTGAATCTTTAAGATTCAAAGCGTTTGCCGTTGAAGTCCCTATGGCGACTTCACACAAAACAGCGTAATGTAACGTAACGTTAGACGAAATTAAACGAGTCGCAGCCTCGCAGGGAGTGGCTGGATGCGAGCGGTACAAGACCGTAGTGAGTAGTAATTCCTAAAAGAGACCTATGTTCAAAGTCAAATTTAAATTTAAAATTGGTGCACTCTACATTTTTGAATCGAGCAGTGGACGTTCATGTCTATAAAAGCTTAAAATGAATAGATTGGTTTAAAATGAACTAAAATCTATTTTGGCAGAGATGGATTAACAGCGTTGCACTGCGCAGCAGCCCGTGGACATACTGAAGCGTTAGAAACATTAGTTGGTCTTTGTGGCGCCCGTGTCGACGTTGCCGACTCGCACGGTTGTACTCCTTTACATTACGCAGCGGCGCTGGGTCACGCGGACGCTACTTCAGCCCTGCTCGTCCATGGAGCAGACGCACATCGACAGGACCGAAGGGGGAGAAGTCCTGCACATACTGCAGCCGCGAAAGGACAGATAGAGACCGTACGTATACTAGGTGAGTTATAAATCTTCCACTATCTTCCACTAAACCAATTCAGGAGGTTTCAAGTAAACGATTAAATATTTTGTATTGTTAACAGGTGCGAGAGGGGCTAATTTATGGCTAAGGAATTCTAAAGGTGATTTGCCATTACACGAAGCAGTAGCATCAGGACGCAGAGAGTTAGTAAAGTGGTTGCTAGATGGAAGGCCGTCACAAGTCAATGCCACAAATCACGAAGGACAGACACCGTTACACATCGCAGCGGCCACTGACAATGCCGACCTCTGTCGCTTATTGCTAGACCGTGGTGCCGAAGTTAACCCAGTTGCAAGATCGTCAAAGAATGAACCATTAACGCCTTTAGACTGTGCGGCAAGCAGAGGTCATAGGTCGACTGCTAAGTATTTACAAATGCACGGCGGTTTACCGGCTTCAAAACTTTCAAATACACAAATCGTTATAGACGGTGCCCAAATCACTGGCCTACCAACTAGGAAAGTCACAAGTACAAAAATTGATGTACGCGATCGAATAAGAATAGAAAAACGTGAGGTAGTAGAACTTTCGAGTCCAGTTTCAGATAGACGTAAAATTATTAAACATAGAAGTGAGGTTGATTCATTAAGTTCGTCATCTGATGAACGTAAAACTAAAAGAAAATCACAAACGGAATATACTGACCGGTATCCTGATCGAAGGAAACGTTTAGCCGAAAAGCAAAAAAGTTTTAGTGATGGGTACGACAGTGAGTTTGAAGGACATGAAAAACGTAAGGACTATAAACACAAAATAAAGAGAGATATAAAAGAGAAAAAGAATAGATCAAGAAGTGAACCTGGTAGAAGAAGTAAAGACAGTGCTAAACAACGGAAATATTACAGATCTTCTTCAGAAAATTCATCAGTTTCATCAGATCATTCTAAAAGAAGAAAGAATAAACGTCATAGAAAACGCCATAAAAGAAAATCAACAACATCTGAAAGTAGTTCAGAGTCAAGTGAACGGCAAACTACAAAGCGAAGAGGTAAGAAAACATCAATACATATTGAACACGATGAAGAAAAACAAAAGGTTAATATAGTGAAATATAAAAAAGTAGAAACTCCACATCAAAGTTCGGAAATTACAGAAATCGACAAAGATAACGTACAAACAGAAAGTATGCCACTAAAAGCAGATATTGAATCCACTAAAGACAGTCAACTAAGTAAAAGCAAAACTCACAGTGAAACGGAAACTGATACTGTTTCCGTTAAAACGAACATGGTTATAACAGAAGCTCAAATACATATGGAACGTGAATCTAGTCAACATGGTAATTCGGAACTGATTGTTACTATGGATTCATCAAATAATGTATCAATAGAAACTACAAATTTGTCCGTTACACATAAGGATGAAAGTGAAAATGTGATGCAAGATGAAGAAAAATTAAAACAACAAGAAGCTGCTTCTGAATTAGTAAAAGATGAAAATTTTGTAAAAATTGAAGAATCGCCTCCAGAAACTACAACCACAGAAAAAATAATAGAAATTAAAGTCACAGACATCGATGAGAAAAATGCACCCAAAAGTACTGATGCATTGGAAGAAGCTAAGTCTGAACCTGGTGTAGAACCTGAGACTGAAAATAAGGAAAGTTCTGAGGATACACAAAAGGGAACCAAAGCTCAGGAAAACGAGTCTGCAGATAAGGACACTCGTGAAGAAATAACTGAATCGCCTAAGGAGAGTGTAGATAAAGTACGCAAAACATCATTCAAAGTTTTGTCAGGTCCAAATGAAATTAAAATTGAAGATGATGGAACACAAGAGATTAAATCAAACTTAGAAACTAGTAGTAATGGATTGGCTGAGGCCCAAGATAAAAGTCCCACTGTTTCTTTTTCTAACAAAGATGAAGTTTTCAAAATTAAGGACATAGAAGCCTCTGAACACTTAATGGGAGAACATGTTGATCATAAAGAAGTCGTAGAATCTGAAAGTATAAAAAAAGAAACATCCGTAACTGATAGCAAAGAATCCACAGATAAAGAAATCAATGAAGCAACAACTGTTAGTTGTGATATGGCTGTACCAGCCGATAAAGGTATTATTAAAGTTTTGGATGATGGTACATCAACTGATATGGCGCTGCAAAGTTTTGAATTTGATGTTACCAGCTTGCCACTAGTAGAAACATCCCCTAGGCGATCGAAATTATCAAAAGATAGCCAAGGCAGCAGTAGAAAAAGTAGTATTTATGAGACTGAAAGTTATAAAGTTCTCTCAGATACTGTAGGAACAGTGGAGGCAGGCACAGGGATATTAAAAAAGCCAAGCGTCGTTGATGATGAACAAGACCCAAATTATGAAAGCCTGCCTAGGGATAGTTCATTTGGAAGGATTCCTAGTATAAGTGATAATGAAATTTATTATAGTCATTCAGAAGCAAATGGAAGAAGAAAACGTTTTCGTAAGAAAGGTAGGACAAAAAGTCGGATAACAATAAGATCAAAAAGTGAAAATTCTGAAAGAGGTTACGAATCAAGTGGCTTATTGGATTCAGGGTTTGAACCAAGCCCACGACCAGTTCAGCGCTGTATAATGAGTCCACGACTTAATGCTTATTACCAGCAGAGAAAGAGTGCAAGGGTTACGGGAATGGCTGATAGTAAAATACCAGTGCGAAAGCCTGGGGATAAAAGAGCTGTTGATATGAGATCTGTCACACAACGCATTCAAACAAATATGAGAAGGTAAGCTTGTCGCTAGTATCTTATCTACCTACTTACACTTTTCTTGTTATAGAATACAAACATTCTAACTTTTTCAGATATTACTGCGAGCGAAAGATTTTTCAGCACTTACTAGAACTTAAACGTCTCCAAATAAGAACAAGTAAAGCGAACGAAGCTGTGCTAGTCAAACGAGCTATAGACGAATACAATAAATCCAGTTTGGCTCAAGTTGGTTTAGGTTCTTACAGTAGTACGGATTACTCATTTAGTAGTTTTGAAAAATTTCTTTACAACAGTCTAAGAAAATTACAGAAGAGTGGGAAGAAGCAATTAGAAAATTTGCCAGAAGCGCCAATAGATTTTGATTATGGAGAGAGTGAGTTATATAAAATGAGTGCTATACCAGACAACCCTTGCCTGTGTACTAGCAAGACACATCGGTGTTTTCATGCTGTACATGCGTATACTGGAATTCCGTGTTCTGCTTACAGTGAGTGGTGACTTTTAAGTAAATATTTTTGTGTTCCCGATCATTCCTAGAAATTATTTGAAATCTTTGTTCCAGTTCCTTATAAATGGAATCACCATACGATGCCTAAACCAGCCACAGCGGGCCCAACAGTTAAATCCAAAGGCTTCCTGCCCAAGATCAATTCAAAACCACCATCAGGAAAAGCTCACGTAACGTTGGAAGTATCTCACGGCACAGAGAAACAGTTGATAGCATTGCCAGCGGAAAAATTGGATAGGAATAAAAAATATTACGTAACATTCACTGTAAAAGGTTCTGAACCACCATCAGATAATGACAACGCTTCACCAAAATCTTCTACAAAAACAGTTAGAAGTGGCTAGGTAGCTTTTAAATATTGTTAATAATAAATAAATAAATATTGCGATGTTTTATTTGAGGCAAGAAGAAAAAAAATTAGCATGAAAAACTTATTTAAGCTTTAAAAATTATGTACCTACCCTAAGTTAAATACTGATTGGATACTGGAAAATAATTATTCTGAAACTAGCTGACCCCCGCGACTTCGTTCGCGTGTTTTTCTTTGCTATAAACCTCACGGAGCCCGAGACCTTTTACAACGAATGCAAAACCGTGGAAATCGGTTCGTGCGTTCTGGAGTTATAGCGTCAGGAAGGAAAACCCGACTTATTTTTATATAGTAGATAATAAATAAATAAATATTGCGATGTTTTATTTGAGGCAAGAAGAAAAAAATTAGCTAGCGCCACCCAGATTTCAAGGAAAATATTATATACTTACATATTTTTGGAATTTTATCTAAGTAATTATTAAAATCAATATTTATTTAGATTTATATACATATAAACAAATGCGAAATCAGTATCGGTACTTTCTTATTATTTTCTCTGGTCCTTCAATTCATAAAATACAATTTTAGTTTCTTCCCTTTCAAAGGAGATAATCATACTATGACATTCCCTAGGTAACTATAAGCAAGAGGAGGTAAGTACTTATACTATCTCTTAGCTATAAGCATGCAGCGATGATAACATATTATAAGCTGTCCATTAACTTAAGTACGTAATTAAGGACATGTTGCCCCACATACTAATTTTATATTATTGTGTAAAGTTGTATTTCCTTGGATTTATAACATGTACGAGTATAATATTATGTATTACATGAATATTTACTTTAAACAAACTCTTTTATTTAAAAAAAATCGGGTAAATCCAATTGTTTATCCTTAGTAGTTCTGATGATCAACGTGAGATAATTTCACTAACTTTTATCACCCATTGTCTGACGTAGGAGTAGGTCCTAATAGTCATATTCCCAGTAGTTCTGTTAATCAGTTCTATTAACTGAACTTCTGGGATTTTAAATCACGATCGAGACAAAGATCAAAAGAACCCCTGGGTATAAAAGGAATCGTCTATTCGAATAATATGAAATATCAGACGATATTCTTTAAACTACTTATTTTAAATATTAAAGATCATGATCAAATAACGAGGACGAGTGCAAAAGAATTTAAATAATAGACAAATGTATAAAACATTAAAATATTATTTATTCGTAACTTTAATAAATAACAAACAATTAATTAAGCTATAAGCAAAATAAAAACAAAGAAGAAAAAGACAGAATTAGTTCACTGATCAATATCCATCCATATGGCTAAAGCAAAATTATCAATGAAATAATAGCTACCTACATTGCTTTGACTAGATTAACTTAAATCAATTCCGATAAGTGAAAAGCACAATACTAGTAGGTATCATTAGAAATGTAGCCTAAGTAGTACTTAAAGTAGTACTTAGTAGCACTAGTAGACAAGTAGAAATTGAGACAACTATACTCCCAGTAGTAAAGCGACGCCGGCGAGAGTCCAGCGGGTTGGTTTGTCCCTCGTCTTCAAGTTGAACGTCCACACGAATGTAGGGCCTCGCATTCTGTGAGAAAAATAAATTATGTTAGAGTATGTAAACATACAGTACAGATATGATAAAACAATAAACAATGAGATCAGATAAGAATAGGAATTTTGAACCGCAATTTCTAATTCTATCTTGATTCTTGCTCACGGGTGTCTTATACTGAGCAAGGTACAAGTAAGAAATGGCGGTTTGTTATACATAAATCGTTGAAATAAATTGTTGAAAAAATAAAAATTAAAAATTTCAAAACGTTTGCTTCGTCCACAAAGAAGATTCTTTGGAATGGAATAGAATAGGAGAAAAACAAATTATGCTTATGATACTAATTTGAAATGCTAAGAATAATTATTTTTTTTAAACTGGTTCAAAAGGTGTTCGGGTCACTGCGTGTAACCGAACACTGCGTACTCAACAGTTTACGCCATTGCCTCCTGCTCGCGAGAGCGGTCGGCAAAGACAGTACAATTCGGACCATCCGCGCGGACTGTACTGCTATCAATATCAATATCATCATATCATTAATATCCTACTTATAATCAAATCATCATATAACAACACACCACAAAGACCTGCACCACACATTTTTTGGTAATTTTTGTCTGTAATACATACGTACCGTACGTGCTGTGATAGCCTAGTGGTTAGGACGACCGACTTCTAATCGGAGGTCGTGGGTTCGATCCCGGGGCACGCACCTATAACTTTTCGGAGTTATGTGCGTTTAAGTATTTAAATATCACTTGCTTTAACAGTGAAGGAAAACGGAAAGGAATCCTGCATGCCTGAGAGTTCTCCATAACGTTCTCAAAGGTGTGTGAAGTCTGCCAATCCGCTTGGTCAGCGTGGTAGACTATGGCCAAAACCCTTCTCACTCTGAGAGGAGACCCGTGCTCTGTAGTGAGCCGGTAATGGGTTGATCATGATGATGATGATACATACGTACCGTACTTTATAGACGGGGCACTCGTACACGTTGCGCGTGTCCTGCTTGTCCTGCGTGACCGCCTTGACGTAGATGACGGGCATCATGGGGAACAGCTCCATCATGTGCGACTCCACGATGCCGCCCGTGCCCGTGTCCCAGCGCGCGCCCTCCATGTACAGCCCGTGGATGTTCGCGCCCTCGCGCGGTGGGGCGCTGAACATTTTTAAGCCGTTGGAATAATAGGCTTAATCGTAAGGATAAAAGCTTCAAAGAAATAAGTAAGCAATATACATAAGCAACCGATTACCTACCGAATCGAAGAACTGCGTTAAAGAATCGGGACAGGAAACTCCCATTTGGAAGAAGAAAATCAGAAGCAACATCAGGAAATTTCTGTCAGTGCAAGCAAGAGACCCATGTCAAGCAGTGACCGTTTATAGATAGACGACGACGAGGTCTTATATTACTAAAGTTATTGCCTAAAAGCACGAACTTAAAGCCCTTCCCCCCTGCTTCTTTAAGCTATTGCCTACAAGCAGTAATTTAAAGTCCCCCCGGTTTTTAGCTATTGCCAAAAGCAACTAACTTAAAATCCCCCCGGTTTTTAGCTATTGCCAAAAGCAACCAACTTAAAGTCCTCCCGGTTATTAACTATTGACTAAAAGCACAATTTAAAGCCCCGCCAATTCTTAGCAATTGACTAAAAGCACAATTTAAAGTCCCGCTGGTTCTTAGCTATTGCCTCAAGTAACTAACTTGAAGTCGCCGCGGTTCTTCTTGGTGACGTCACAGTTGAGGCACATCTTGTCGAGCGGCCACTCGTTCTTGCGCGCCGTCTGCTGCATGATGGCCGTCAGGAACGACTGCGGGTTGAAGAACCCGGCCAGCCACACCGCCGGCGGCAGCTACACGACGGATACAAGCAACAATGTTTCAAATACCTACATGCTTTTAAAATGTAAAATACGACCAATTTCTATTTTGGATTTACAATACATAGGTACTTATTTAAGAAAAGCTGTACTTTATTTAAATGGAGATATCAGATAATGTATGGACAAAGCGTCGCAGACTGGACTGGACGCGGACCAAATCCTGACCTGACACAGACCAGTGAGCCTAACTGGTCTATGCCTGATGACTATGGGACCACCTGCAAAGTGTACCCTTTAAAAGAAAAAAATTTCCAGATCGGTCCAGGTGTCTTTGAGTAATCGGGGAACATATTATATAAAAAGATTCCGACAAATTGAGAACTTCCTCTTTTTTTTGAAGTCGGTTAATAAAAATGGTACGATTTTACGCATAGTCCGAAACGACTGGAGGGAAATCAGATGCAAGACCGATGGCTTTTATTGCTCTCCGATCTACGACGATACACCCTCGTGCTGAAATGATATAACTAACATTGAAGTCACCGGACCAGTTCTCCAGCTCAGTGAGCCGCAAGCACAGGTCGGAGAACCAGGCGGCGAGGCCCAGCAGGCTGGGGTACGCCAGCTTCGTCCACGAGTCGGGCACGTGGTCCATGAACAACGACTCCATCAGCTTCTCCATGTCGCTGCTGATTGTCAGCTCTCCCTATCGGATAGAGCAGTTAATTAAATTTAAATAAGTATTGCAAGTTAAAACACAGTTTTATGATCCAGAGGGACAACGAATGTACTTGTGTAGAGCAAAGTCAAGATTCTTATAGGGCGACATGGAGGCACGAACAAACTTGCTTAGTTTGCAAGTTTTGAGTGCCATTGAGTGAGTTGTATTGGATGTAAATGGTAAAAGATTTAAAACAGGTGAAACACATAACCCAGTCGGGTAAATACAAACACGGGCATCGCTTGACATCAAAGGCCCAACTGTTTGGATCGTAAAACTATGTGTTACACATAATTTTGTATGGTCATGCAGCCAGTCATGGTAGAAGTAGTAAGTTTTCTAAATAACTTTTAAAATTTAAATTTTATTTTAATTCTATTTTTTAATTCTAAAGTATCTAAGTATTAATTTCTATAAAACTAAGTACTTATTATAGCTACTAACGATATGACAATTACTTTACAATTTCCTTTCCTTTACCTTCAGACCCAGTTCCAACTCCTTCAGTGATCTTCTGATCTCGCCCATGAGCCTGTTCATCCGCTCGCACTCCTGCAGCGCCACGATGGTGAAGGGGGTCAACTCCTCGACCTTGCCCATCAGCTCTTGAAGATTGAACGGCTCCGGCACCCGGTCCATGATATCATCCAAGATCATCCGAACCTATTTATATAACGATACAAAATTGTTTACAATAATTTTTCTTCAAAACGAAGTTTAGTATCAGGAAGGTGGTATTAAATCAAATAATACATATTTTTCACAACTCCCTTAATATGGGTATCAAATGAAAGGGCTTGACTAGTAGAATAGCACTATTGCAAATTCAAGATCGCCGCCACCACAAAATGGCGAATGTCGGGGGTTTTTTTAATTTTTTTAATTTATACTTGTGAATGAATAATTGCAACAGAGAATACCTAGCAAGGCAAAAATTGTTAGAGTTGACATCATAAAAGATACATTTCTATTTTTGTACTTACCCAGTAAACCTTCTTCATCTTTAGATTTTAAGATGTCGTACGTATTTAGTAATGAACGGCCAACTAAGATCGTATGTACAAGGAATAAAACAAGTAAATATATTTTACCATTTCCTCCTTGCTCGCTCCACCACCCGCTTGAGCACCAGTATCTCGTGGTTGCATCTCAAAGACAACCTGTGAATGGTTTTACACTTTAAAAGGAACAGTGAAGATTGCTCTACTTCATCCCATAGTTTCAATTTCAACTTAAATTTCTGAATACAAAACGTAGCGTAAGATATAAGTGATCTGGGCATATAAATCACAAGCTCAAGATTATCAACGACTCGAAGAAAATTTTATCAAATGCTTCATTTGGACGCTTGGAGCCTTTCCTAGGGAGCAGCTGGCTACGAAGAGTTTTAAAAAATTCTAAATCATCACTGCACCTTAAAAAGTCGTTCAGACACCGTGGTCAAGTAGCCAATCTCAGCGTTAGGATGTAGGCCGTAGAGGTACGGCGTCTCGTCGGGCAGGTAGTCATCAATGTACTGATGGTATCCCACGTAGTCCGAATTCGGTGGTGATATGAATCCTTGTGCAAGCGTCAATTCGCCATCCACCTATGTCACGGAATAAATGTTTTTTTTATTGTCTTCTTTTGTAGTTACCATTCTAACTAACATGATTTACCTAAGATAAATACTAGCAAATCTCTAAAACAAATCTCACAGATAGATGTGAGTAATATTTTTGTATCGAAAATATCCAAGCATTTACAATTTTTCACCGTGAAAGGGATGACATTATAATTTTTCATTTACCAGTTTTGTTTAGATTAGGATTTGTATGCTACAGAGTTAGTACCATTATCATATAAAATAAAATTAAGGTATCCACGCCAGTGAATAAATAATATAAAGCTATCAGAAAATGATGACAATAGTGATGAAGTTATAGTAAAACCACTTACCAGTTCGGGCTGCATATACTCAAGCAGGAAAGTCCGGCACAGCCTCCTGTCCCAGTCATCTGTGATGTGTCCGCCGTACATGATCTCACCGAAGAGATACCTGAGATCTTCCCACGGAACTCGAGGATTGGCTTCCAGATAATTGAATAGGACATACACGCATATCGTCAGATCACCAAAATTGAATGGATACACCCTTGAAGAGAAAGTTTTTTTAAGTAGTTAGTTACATCATCCTACCACGTCAAGAGTATTGAAATATAATAAAATGAATCAATAGCAATAAATACGGGGTGATTATTCGAGACTAAATCTATCGTTTATGATAATTGGTAAATTGTATGACAAATATTATAATATCCTGCTTAAAAAACATAAGATTAACAAAGCACTAGATTTTTTGAGTGATGGGATAGGATCAGCTGCGATCATATAACATTGACAATCATAATGCGTTCGTTATACCGTCTACACTTTGTTAATGTATGAACAATATAAATTGCTTTTTTTTAGCTTACCTGTTCCATCCTTGAGGACCGAATTTGCGCCGTTCAGCGACCACTGCGTGGAAATAGCACAGGGCGAACAATACAGCCTTGAATTCCGCTTCCTTACTGCACATTTCCAGGGTCTCTTGACTGAAGTTATCAAGAGCCTGTAGATTTAAAGAGAAAGTTTAAAAAATAGTTCAAGAGAGAAATGTAGACGGAAATCTAGAGCATATCATAGATAAAAAAATATTACATACCTTATGCAAGTTAGCCCACATTCCTATGGGGGGTTCGTTTGTAATTTTGATGGCAGATTCCAATATCCCTTGGGGGATGATGTGATAGGCGGGGTCAGCAGCTGGTTCTGCGCTTAAGAAGAGTCTAGAAATGAATTGCATAATTGAAAGACAGATAGAAAACTCTTATACCTTTCGTACGCAGACATCCCCTCAAAAAATAAACAGCAAAAATAAAATAATACACATCTAGAAATAAAATGGTAAAAACATGGATAATAACAACATGGTTCCATTAATTTAGTTCCAAATATGTTTTGCGTCAACTTAGGCGTGCACAACATTGAAATATAAAACTAGTTTATTAAAAATATTATTAATCGTCGTCTCAACCAATAGACGTCCACTGCTAGACATAGGTCTCTTGCAAGGATCGCCACATAACACGATCTTGTGCCGCCTGTTTCCATCGGCTACCAGCGACTCGCTTGAGATCGTCCGTCCATCTAGTGGGGGGTCTTCCAAGTAACGTAGTAGTAGTAGTTTTAAAGTCCACAATCATGCCTACTCAATACCTTGCGGTACCAATACTTTCCTTATCAACAAAGGCTGTATAAGTTTAGGTTAGATATAACTAGTTAGTACCCATATGGCTAGATTGTAATTACATTAAGAAAGTAACTCACAAGCCCTCACTAGCCCTAATACGAACAAAAAACTAAAAAGTAATTAAATATACAGGCCTATAATCAGGGAGCGGGTTTTCGAATGTCTCCTCCATTTTCTTCTCCAGTGTAGTAAGCCACTTGGCCACCAGATGCACGTTCTGCAAGATGACCCAGTCGCCATTGACCGCGGATATGCCCATGGCTTCCTCGGCCACCACCTCTTGGCCTTGGCCGAGCGACACGATGTGGAAATTCTTTTTATCCGTTGAGAAGCCGAGCTTACGACCTAATTTTTCCACATCCTGGGTACAATGGAAATTAGATACATTAGAAAAATTTATATATCTTACGTTCAGTAAATTTTACAGCGGACGAAGAAATCTTGATAAAGAAGGCTCACTATTGAAAAATTTTGGTTGATGTGTCAGTTATTGCGAACTGGCCGGCAGGTCTGCGTTTCAAGATTTAGGAATGATGCCCGCCTCAAAAGCCGGTATGGTGGAGATACTATATTGAAAACTATAAGCTTTTATCATTTTTTGCCTAATTTCCTGACCAACTCTTGTATCTCGGACCTTGAAAGAAATTTTGTAAAAAAATTTGGTTACTATGTACATTGGTACATATTGATGTACCTATACAGTAATAGTGAAAGAACTATCCGGAAATTGTCTCGGGATAGTAGGTTTCTCAAGATATCTATTCGCAAATAAAAGTTATCACTCCAAACCTTTAACGGATCGACTCCTGGCGACAGTATGAAGAACATAGGTGTTGTACACGTGCTCTCCTCGAAGGACTTGTCAAAGGGTGGAGTTCTCGCTTCGACGTATTTAGTTCCAAGGTTTTCTTCGCAGAATGCTCTAAAGTATTTAAGATTTATATTATTTCATCTAATTTTTTAAGGATTTAAAAATAATTAAGCATATAGGAAAAAATTATACAAGGAGTAACTTAGGCTACTTTTTATCCCTTTTTAGGGTTCTGCATGAAAAACAATTACTGCTGATCATTAATTCCTGTGCAATTAATGATTTGCACAGGAATCAGCTCGATTTGTGTGGCCGTAACCTGACCAGAGTATTTTTATTGATAGAGTAAGTAGATGTTATTAACTCATGTCGGGGTTATTGGTTACTTTTATCATTCACTGCGGCTGTGAAAGCAATCATCAAACAAAGCATGTTATACCCAGAAGCATATGACATGCGGTCGGGCCTGAGCGCGCGCAGGATGCACAGTCGCTGCAGCGATGTCTTGTTCTTCCACTCGCCCGGCAACTTGTCTCGCTCCGGCGCCTCGCCGTCTGTATACTTTTGCCATCTAAATGTTTATCAAGTTATATTATTTTATTTCTATCATATTTCATTTCTATCAGACATGTTTTAACTAAGGTCCATATTAAGCGATAAAGCAGGAGTGTAGCTTTCGCCAGTATGAAACATGATAGACCACTTGCGTTCTTCGCATGTGTCGATTATTCTCAGACGCATCGCGTATGTGGGGAACGCACCGTGCCTTAAGGTGCGTCCAGACTTGAACATTTCACCGAACCGAACAGCGAACATTTCGGCGAACTTGTTACGCTCAATGTGGACGGCGCGCTTGGAGCGCTTGAATCGGGTTACTGCGTAACAGTTCGGCGAAACTTTCGCCGAACTGTTACGCAGTAACCCATCTCAAGCGCTCCAAGCGCGCCGTCCACATTGAGCGTAACAAGTTCGCCGAAATGTTCGCTGTTCGGTTCGGTGAAATGTTCAAGTCTGGACGCACCTTTATACATCATCAGCTATCTTGCCTTGTCATTTATGCATAATGTATATTAAATACTTTCTAAACCTGACACAAAGTTTGCATCATGGAGACAGACATGGCATACTTTTATCCAACAAATCAAAAGTTACCACGGAATTCGAAAAAAATCTTTTCACTCTTTTCACACGCGGGCACATTAGCCAATTATTGTCAATATAAGCAGAACTAGTGTGTCCATACCTTTTTGCGGCTCCCTCAATGTCCTTGTCTAGGTTTTCGAAGGCATCCATCTTGGCGAGCGCCACAATGCCACCAAACGCGTTATTGGAAAGCCATGAGTACGGGGAGCTCACGGGCGCCACGGCATATTTTAGCAAAAAGTCCAACTCTCTTGGATCTAGTTTACCCTCGGTTTGTAATACCTGGAAGTTAGACACAAATGACAAATAGGAAATAGTTTTGTATTGTGTGATAAGTGTAAGAGACCAAGGGTTGTTTAAATACTCATCACGCTATTGTGAGTGCCATTTTTAACCGAATACGGGAGGATGAACTTGAATGCGCACAACTCATTTTATGGTGATTGGTTCTCATTCATATCACTTCATAATCCGCCCCCATCATTGGTTCCCACCCACCTTCGTACAGTCTACCACATAAATCTTTTCTAAGACGACTGAAGAAATGTACGCGTACGCAAGTATCTTCAGTATTTTCACTGATGCTTTAAAATCCGTGCCAGTGCTTGTACTCTCTAGCGAAGGAATTGTCAAAGTCGAGCAAACATACAAACCTGCAAAGTGATAAGGAACAAGAACACGAGTTTGTCCTTCTCGAACAGTCCTCGACTGGTGTACACGAACACGGCAAACGTGATGCTGTCCAGCAGGTTGGCGACCCTGGCGTCCAGCTCGTCAGCGGGCTGGGCTCTGTTCAGCGCGTCCTTGAACACCACGCTGTACGCCTTGAGCGAGAACTGGTACATCGGGTTGATCTTGCACAAGTCGTTCAGGATGAAATACAGCATCGATGCGCGGGTTGCTGCGCGCCTGTGATGATCGTAAAATTAATTATTAAAGTGCTCCTGACCCAATTTCGGTCACGGTGGCTTCCTTGGAAGACTTTCCAACTACGCCGAATATATAATGCACAAATGTCTGTGCAAGCACAGATGCATTCTCTTCCATTATTTTTTTATTTGAGGGGACTATTTTTTGAGTTGGTTGATGTTTAAGTCATCATATGAGATTTTACAGGGATTGCCTAGGACCTAGTGTTTACCTGTATCTTTCTCGTGCTTCATCGATTTTGACGGCAGTAACTTTTCCTTCTTCAACTTTTATTTCGATATCCGCAGCGGTTTTCTTTGTTGTCTCCAAATTAATCACCAAAGCTGAATCACTGAGAATGTCCGGTCCAGCTGAAGACAATCGCTTTAGCAAATCATCTTCTAAACTTTTTAGCGTGATTTTGAAATCATTTTGCATTTTTGTCAATCCAGCGCGAAGGGCTTCGAGATCGGGTCTTTCAGCTTTAACTACCTCTCCTAGTAGCTGTTCTTCGAGGCTGATGAAAATGAGCGTATTAATTCTACTATTTTGTTCGTAATGGAAGAAAGTTTATGAAATATTTATCTTACCCATCCCTTGTTACAGTGAAGTTTATTAAAGTACATTGCGCTTGCATTTCGGGCTGATAGTGAGGGTTGGCCAGCTTCGTTTGAAGCAAGAGCCTAAAGTTTGCATGATAATCTATCTCTCTGTCACCAATCTGTAATCACCAAAAATCACCAAAATTACGGATTTGGAAATAAGGAAATTTTCTGCCGAACGAAGTTCAAACAACCATGTCAAAGAAAATTAGACTCTAATTATATCAACAAGACATAATAGCTAACATGATGTTCCTTTGATGTGTGGAAGCTAAAGTAATTGATTAATAAGAACAAGTGCAAATATCAAGGGCCATCACAGGGTGTCATCCTAGTAGGCATGAGTCACATAAGTTTTCAGGGATGTCATTTGATTACAAATGTTACGTCTTTCTACACAATTTCGTCCTGGAACCGTAGGTTTCCTACCTTCAGAACTCGTCCTTTCCGAATAAGCACACGTCCCAGCAACGGTTCGAGCACAGCGTCAACAGTCTCCCCGATGTTCTCGAGCAGCACCACGTCGCCGTTGCTGACTGCGCGCTCGATGCGATCCAGGTAGTTCCGCTGCGTCAGTCTGATCACTACAAGCGCGTCGCCGTATCGGGACTTGATCCATTTTATTCCTTGTCTGTTGATAAACCTCATTAAACTTAGGTACTTTAAAATCGCTTTTTTATCATACTTCTTTCTTTGTTTTTGTCATTAACTTGCTGTCGTGTATAAATAAAGGGTATACAGAAATAAATTTCATATAGGTACAAATATTCATCACCAGAATTGACTGAAATGTTGAAAGAAAGCAGACAGACAGGCATAAGAATATCAAGTTTTGCTCATTTCTTTGAGACTACACGGATTATGCTAAGCTAACTTTGCTATAATCTACAAGAAATAGGGAGAATTTGATGGGAGATACTTTTTAAGTTTCTTCATTATGAAGAGAAATTATGTCGTTCCTCCAGAAAATTTTTTTTTTAAGCTAGGCTTTTCTGCTTTTCAATGACGTATTTTCATGAGTAGCTTATCCAAAATACGTACGTTATAAATACGTTATAAATATACTTAGTTTAGAATCAAAAATGTTTGAAGATTTTGTACGCACAGTTGAGGATCGATCATGAGCGGCCATCGTGTTGAATTGGTGAGAATAGTTGCATTCTCTGTACTCATGGTGTCAGTGGGCAGGCCTTCGTTGTTCCATGTTGCTACTTGAGCGTCGTCTGTTAACATCGTTAGAGGTTCCAGACCTTCTGTTGTCTCGATTTTAGGCTGTAAAGACAAACAAAAATCTCAAATTGAGACGCAGTCACAGTCAGCATTTGTAAACTATTCAGGAGAGTCAAAATAAGATTAAAAAGTCATTTTGTTTATAATTTTAGTAATAAAACTGCTGAACTGTAGGGCTATTCTCTAAAATACCATCTCGATATCGAAGCTCACTCAAGTGAGATAACTCGCTTCGAAAGCAAACTCACTTCACCTTGGTTTGATATTCTGTAGGGCTATTCTCTAAAATACCATCTCGATATCGAAGCTCACTCAAGTGAAATAACTCGCTTCCAAAGCAAACTCACTTCACCTTGGTTTGATATTCTGTAAACATCTGCTACGCACTTGCGAAGTGAAGTGAGTTTGAGTGAGAAGACCTGTACTATCGAGTTTTACAGAGTACAAATTAGCAAACTCATCTCGAATTCACTCTCGATAATTCGAAAATGGCTTTACAGAATAGCCTTGCTGTAAACATCTGCTACGCTCTTGCGAAGTGAAGTGAGTTTGAGTGAGAAGACATGTACTATCGAGTTTTACAGAGTACAAATTAGCAAACTCATCTCGAATTCACTCTCTATAATTCGAAAATGGCTTTACAGAATAGCCCTGCAGATTTGAGAATGAAATGTGGTGTAAAGGTAAATTAGAAACCGAGTAGCGATAAGCTACATGATGTCTCCCTTTAGGTAAGTAAGTTTCAATATGGAGAATGTTTCAGACGAACATTACCATGTATTTAGATTTAATTTACAAAGTCGGCGATAAACATCACAATATTATCTTGCTTGGGCTTGAGAAATTTAAACATTACAGTTACTATAAGGCTTTTAGAGTATAAACTTAAACTTTATAGGCTTTGACCATAACGTAATTTAGAGTTGTTTTAATTTTACTTTAGTTAAGTATTTAAATTTTTTGTGAATTCAGTTTTAAATGGAAGGTGATCGTATTAGATACCTACTTAACTAGCGTAAAGATACTCACGTCGGTCTTTTGCAGTGTAGGAACCCAATCTTCGTCCATAAGCAGCAATCGGTAGCGGCGCGTAAAGCAACCGACGTATGATATGAAAGCTGTCACTAATAAAACATCTCCGGGCAACATCACACCAGATTCCTTCAGATTTACCACTGTTGATGACCATCTGAATTTCAAAATCGCAAATGAATTTTTGGATGAAAATATAAATTATGAAGTAAGGCAAAAAACAGAGAAATCTCTCTGTAGTTGATGCCAATATATAATTCGATGCCAAACTGCGCGTGGTTTCGATGCAACCATGCATACAAATATAGGAGTGTTAAGTACTTTATCATTATAATTATGTTGACGTACGACTTGTATTAGAAATTAGAATCATTTGATATTATGATATATTTTTAGGTCTTGTAATAACTATCGAATGTCCCTACCTTATTTTCTCCGAAGCTAAACCATTAACTAATCTGTTAGCTAAATCAATAGTTGCGTTTGTGGCATCAGCTTCTGCTTGGCATTTAATTTTCTCATTGACAGCTTCTTGGAAAGCTTTCAGCAATTCTTCCAGTTTCTCCTCAAGTTCCTGTATTACATAACATTAATTATTTACTTAAATAACATTTTTCTTCAATTATTTTCTTTATTTTTTAGGATTCCATTCCTCAAAAGGAAAAACGAACCGTAAATGAAAAGGAAATAGGTATGATTGTGCATTGTACTTTCCAATGTCCATATGTCATTCTTTCTCGCTTTAGTTTTACGTGTAGCTATGGTAGCTGCATACTCTTCTTTACTGACGATGTCTCGCTCTCTAAATGCAGGACGAGACAGCAATATTTTAGGCTCCGCCCACCAACGACTTCTCGCTTGCATGGAGAGCGCTCTTAAATGATGAACTACCCGTATTAATAATTGTAATAATCAATTTTAAATTAAACTTTGAAGTTTGTCATCCCATCTTTTTATTGAATGACTACAAACAAAAATAAGTCTCGTTCATTGCGAAGGAAACAAGGTATAAATTGTAATGACAAAGAGTTACATATTTATTCCGTATGTAACACTTTTAGTTATGACAATTTAGTTTTACGTATAACCTAATTATCAACAGTTATACTAAAGTTATTTCATATTCCATACGTGAATCTGGTCCGTGAGGAATGCGAGCTTGTCCCTCGCGGCCTGCAACTCTGCATTGGCAGCGTTGAGGGCCCGCCTCTTGGGCTCCACCACCACGTACACGTCGTAGAACTTGACGATGTTTATGACCCACGAGCAGAGCCCGGCGGCCGCGGCCGATTTAGACATTATAAACTCCGCGTTGAATTCCGGATTCTTTATGTACGGCATTACGGCCTGGGCATTGAGAAAGTAAGATATTTTTATTTCGCAGTGATATATGAATTATAAATTAAAAATTTGAAAAACCCCCGACATTCAATATTTTGTAACAGCGGCCATCTTGGATTTGCAATAGTGCTATTCTACTAGTCAAGCCCTTTCATTTGATACCCATATTAAGGGAGTTTTCAAAAAATATGTAATCCGCCATCTTGTAGCGGCGGCCATCTTGGACCGATTTTCATTAAACGTAGCTAAACAACACTCTCGACTAATTTACCTTTCAAACAAAAAAAATCGGTCCACACGTTTGAGCGCCACAGGGGAACAGACAGACACACATACACACACACAGACACGTCAAACTTATAACACCCCGTCGTTTTTGCGTCAGGGCTTAAAAATCAGAATCTATTCAGTTTTAGCTAAGTAGTTTTAGCCACTCTTATTTGCAGCGTAAGCGTACGTTCGCGTAATTAACCATACTTTTCCTTCAATTGACGTCCGTAAGCATGTATTAACATGCAAAATCGAGAGCCATATCTGTACGCATTTTAAATATAAAAATGCGAAAGCTTAATAATGCTGAAAAGAGAATTGATGCGTATACATCTTCATAGAAATAAACAATACAGTAGATTTTAGTCCAATAGTCTTTAGTTACCTTAATAACATCTGGATGAATGTTCTCTTTATCGTAGTACACGAGATCGTATAAAAATTGATCGACCTTAGCCATCATAAGCTGAAATTTCAAATCACACATTAATAATCTCACTATATCTTTCATACGTTTATGGTATTTATCATCTTGCAAAATTGGAGACGTCTTATTATTAAAATTTGTTTCAAATAATTTGCTTATTAGAATGACTGGTACCTTGCAAGCTTTCCAGGACCTGTCTTTAGGTATTTTTCCTTTCTTTGAAAATAATACAAGCACGGCAGCCGTTACGTTAACGACAGCATCAGGTGGCGAACCGAAGGACTTCAACTCGGTCAAATTGTTCTTATTCAGTGTGTTCAAAGCCTCCTGAGCTGCGATCAATGCTGGCTCGGCCTTAGCTAAGTCATCTGCGCAAATCTTCGCCTTTATCGTCACGTCCTCTTCTATAACTTTTACTTTCTTCTCTTCTTCCGCGGCTGTTCAACAAACGGGACAACTATACATAGCGTACAACAATGGAAACTTTAAATTTCAGTGTCATTTATTTGCATAAAAACTTGTAATAATAATGTCTTATGCAGAGTACTTTACAGTGTGCAAAATTCGCCTCATTTAATTATGTTGTACCTAAGGGACTGTTGATAAACAATGAACATCTCTCTTTGCTACAATGACTCAATGATACAAAATCTGTACCGTGAGTTCTGGTGTCATCTTCTGTATCGCAGAATATAGAGGATTATGATCTAGGAACTCACCAAATGCTTTCTCTTTTGACACTTTTTCGCTCTCAGCACCCACCACTTCGATGAGTTCTTCGGCCGCTTTATTCTTGACTTTCAAAATTACTTCTTGTTCTGCCAAAGTTACCTGAAATTAAATCAAAAATATTAAATAGGGGAACCTAACGTAACAGAATGAATTTTTAGTTTCAAGAGCTTATTAATAAATAATGTATACCTACCCTCATCAATTACAGGATAAAGTAAAAAATATTCACGAGATTAAAGTTGTGTTCTGACTTCAAATGATCTATGATTTTAGATCTAGTCACAGTTACATTTTACCTTTAACACTGCAACGTCTGCAGCGCAAGACGCTAATTTCTCGAGACCATTTTCCAGTCTGAATATCATCATCTTCAAATTCTTGGTCTTTTCCGTCAACAGTCTTGAATATAGGGATATTTGTTCGAGGAATGTCTTTGGCGTCGTGTAATTGTACCGACGTTCGTTCGTGAAGTACACCGCTGACATTTGATTCACGCTTTGATGTACGTGCGACATGAACGCCGCGACTGGATCTATCAAATGTGGCTGAAAAAATGGACAGCAATGGATAACTAAATACATTATAGTAATATTATGATTAAGTATAATTTATAATGAACAAAACACAAAAACATTCTTATTTTCTTAATTACATAGACCTCATTCAAATTTTAAGAATATTGTGGTCATGAGCGTATTTTAGGAGTTACTAAAAACTTCTAAAATAATATTTGGAGATATTATTGGGAATTAGAATTAGAATGGGGAAAATCAAAAAACCTGGCGGTGCACTTTATATAGCCGCAAATGGAACAGAGATAAAGTGTAACTGCTCTTTGCCGAATTGGGCACTTCGAACGAATTGAAGAAGAAGTACTGTTATATTTACCGGCAAAGCCTCCACTTCGGCAATGAATCTCTTGGACACGGAGCGTAGGGCCTCCTGCGGCCACTCGTGGAACCAATTGATGGCGGTGCAGTTCACGATGGAGGGAAACTTGCGAGCGCGTACTCTTAACGTCGCACCCACAGGGGAGAAGCATAACACCACCTTTATAATACGTTTTTTTTGAACTAATAGTTAGGCCATTTAAAAATCTTAATACGACCTAATATGTTGCGTAAAAAACACTTTTGAATGGAGGTAATCAGGTTTCTATTGAATATGCTACATATTTTTAAATACGAGTACTTTAATACGAACAATTGATTTGTTATCAAAAGTAGCTATAACTAACAATCTAACCTTCAACATTGTCCGCACCCTGTTAATGTAGAATCTCCAACAGTTCTCGCGCGTATCAGGCACACCGGAAGCCTTGGTCTAGAATAATATTCATCAATCAAAAAGTAGCAATGATTCAGAAATCAATCTTCCAACAACAATACCACATAGGCAGAAAAGTTCATGGTCATCATGGTCAATTTAAGACAGATCTTGTTTCCATCTCAAACATTCGCCACTTCTCTCTGCTAGCTGTCAGAAAGCTTAACGAAAGCGCCCACAACAATCGCAAGAGCGACTCTCCTCGCTTTCGGGTGCTTTCTTCTATCTTTACCAATAACATAGGACCATGACTGTCTGAGTGACTGACACAACGCAAAGCCTAAAACGATGGACCTAGTTTGAAATTTTGAGGAAATATCGCTGGAGTACTTACACTAGAGGAGTAACTGGGGCGAGATATTTTGAAATCGCATCCCAAAAAGTGTGGTAAAGTTTTTATGAAGAAACATTTTTAAAAACCTAAATCCATACGGACGAACAAAGTTGTGAGCATCAGCTAGGATTAGTTAAGTATATTATACCACCTACCTCACCCCTTACTCCGTTGATGATATTCTCTATTTCATCATCAGCGAATAACTCTGGTATTTCTCCCGAGGCCAGCAGATCGTTGATGAGCACGAGGAATCTCTCCTCGGCCACTTGACCGTCTGTCATCAGGAACATGCTGCCGATGTTCTTTAGACCGGCCTTGATGTTGAGGGCCGCTGTATCATTAAATTATCATTCTTAAAATTTATTATAGTAATTCAAAACAAATAATATCACTTACCAGCAGCGTTCGTGCCTCATATATGCCTCTAATTATTATCCTACGTATTTTATGGGTACAGTTTAGCAGTTCAATACTACAGTAAAAGATGGACTAAAAATAACGTATACCGTAGAAGTCATACAGTCCAAAAAGCATTGTGGAGAGATAGTTATGTTACGAGGGAATAGAAGATAGTAAAACTTACCAAGATCAACTTTAAGATCGTTTATGCTATATCCCTTGCGCAGTTGAATCTGGAACACCTCAAGTGAGGAGATGAAAGCTGACAGTCGAGACAGCGATTGTTTTCCAGAACCTCCCACACCCACTAGCAACGCGTTACCACGTGGAGCCTCCAATATACGGTTTATTCTACAACGAAAAAGAAAATTATGCCAAGGGCTCCATCCAACATGCAAATCGAGGATTATTTAATTGTTTAAGAAAGCATTGATCGTTAATATCAAGAAGTTTCGGGTCCAAATCTTCAACAGTTTCAAAATTTCATATAAAATGTGCTAAAATAATATAAGTGCTGACATTGATATTGAAAATTAACACTCTCATAACGCAGAAGACATCGCGCACAAACTGCATACTTCAAGAGAAGTTCTGGGATATATGTGAAACTACAACTGAAAAAATCAAATACCTACTGCAAGCGTGGCGGTACTACCCTCCATATACATTTCTCTTATAACTTGGAAACTTTACAAGCAGTGTATATATCTAAAAGTAGTTTCAGATCGATTCGATTCGATTCAGATCTTGAATTCCTAAATAATTAGTACCTGCATATGTGATACATAGCATCCTCGAAAAGCACAAGATTCATAGTGGCCACGAGATCGTTATAGGATGATAGAGATTCGTCGAGTAACTTTTTAATGTGTGGCCAGTCTTTGATGGGGAAATATTTAGGGTCTCCAATACCCTCAGCGAAATGACAGTAAATTAGTGGTTTCTCGAATACAATGTTTTCATCAAAATCCTGAAAAACAAAACAATTTAGTAACAATACGCTGAATCTTTTAAGCAGTCATCTTCAGATTATGCCTCTCATAGGTGACGTCTATTATTATTATTTGTTAGTCACAATCATCCGCCATGTTGAAATGAGCTCTTTGTCACGCAAGTATGAGAGCGATTAAACTGCACCTCTATCGCGATGATTTTAGAGGTTAATTTAAAGCATCGTCTTGTAGATGGGGCAGAGGCATAAGTAGGTAATTTTTGTGCTTTGGATTACTGAATAGCTTTTTACTTAATTAAGTTTAAATGTAGTAAAAGGTGGAGTACTTCACAATTCTTCTTTATGGTGTCGGCTATGAGCTTGGCGAAACATTCATTGTCAGTCGAGTCAATCAACTTATCGGAGTACACGCGCGTGGCCTCGTGCAGCCACAGCCTTATCAGCTCCGACGACAGCTTTATAGCGTCACCCGTCGTGAACAGAATACCCTGTAACGAGTCACCATTCTCAATATCATCAAAAGCCTCGTATATATCCTCTCCTCTACTAATGATTTCCTGGAACTGATGGAAAGTCCATAGCTGGTGTTCCAAGTTCTACACTAAGTGATCTTCAAACGAAACCCTTAAGCGACAACGAATGGCTTACTAAGCGAGAGTTAGGAAGATTTTAATAAGGCAATGAGGCAGTCTGACATCAGACAGTCCTTTGACAACCGAATAGCAAAGTTTTAAGTAAATGACATGATAAACTTGTAACCCAATTCCCATTATATCCTACCTGGAATATATTCGACAGATCCCTCAGATTGAATATGTAGTGGAATTTGATGGCGGTCGGCAAGAAGGTGGAGGAGAGTTTGGAGTGGAGAGCCAGCGCACAGTTGACCATGGGTTCCGCGTAGCGTTGCACTTGGACGTTGAACTTGTTCGCGGGATTGGCCAAGTGCTGGGACAGGATCTGCTTGTAGATGTGGAAGCACGCGTCCAGGCCTGGGAAACTGAATCAACAAGACAAATAAAAGCAATTCTTATCCCAAAGTTTTTTGCGTTTCGACAAATCAAACGTGTTCCGATATTTCCAAAATTTAAGCAAACTTCCATAGCATCTATCATATCCAAATACAGTTAAATTATATATCTCAATTATACAAACTGTTGTATTATTTCGTTAACAATTATTGGTTTCTGTCCAAAAAAATCTAGATGCAGAATTGCAAAATTTGAAAATTAAAATGAGAGGTCAACATTTATCATTCTTTTTAGGTGCCAGGGCCTAGGGATAAGTTGAAAATCATAGCATAACATTGAGAAATTTTTCATAAAAATGACTTCGGACACACTTACAGACGATTCTGTAATGTGGTATTATTATTGCATTCATTGTCATTTACTTTCGACTCTATTGTTCATGTATACCAACCTGACAGCGAATGTACAGAAATGTCTCTGCAGCCTCGGATCAATGGTGAACGATCCAGCAGTCGGATTCATGCATGATACAAACATGCAATTCGCTATTTCCTTCAAGGTCAACTTTTGTCTGTCGTACCTGAAAATGTACACCTCATCATTATAAAGGAGGAGGTACCTATGTGGAGCGTAGAACCTTATCATATCACTCCAGATACCCTTGAGCTTTTTCCTTAGGACAAAAAAATTTTATTCGGTTTACGATAAAGCACCAATCATTATTAATTCATTGGTTGAATTCTCTTACCAATGGTGATAATCCATGAATTGCCTGATGAGCGTATGCGGCTGCACCGTCCCGTAGGTGTCTACCTCGGGCATGTTCAGATCGTCCACGAAGTAGATCATGAACTTGCTGCCCGGCGGACCGAAACTGCGACCCGACTTCTTTTCTAAAGGCTTCTCTAGAACCTTCTGGATCATCTCTATTCAAAACAAATTTCTGTTAAACTAAATGTATGTTAAATAATCAATGTACTTAGTTCTCATGTATCACATCAAAAACTCTGAAGATACTATACCACAAACAAAAAGAATGCCTGCGTTGGGAAATATATTTATAGATCATGTGGGATCGATCAGCAGGGGCATTTGGGAGGCCTATTTCAAGCCAGTAAATGTGAATGAAAAACGGAAATTTTATAGGAATTTTACAGAAAATTGGGTTTCGGAATTTTGGTGCTTTATGAAACCTGGGCTCGCAAAGACGGTCCTCAACGCTGACCTGAAGTGGTGTAGAAGTTGAGAGGCACGTTGGTGATGGCGTAGTTGTCGGACAGCGCGTTGAGCTTGGCCGCGACGCTGACCGTCTTGCCGCTGCCCGCGCTGCCCACCAGCATCACCGGCTTCTGCTTCGCGATCAGCAGGTCCATGAAGAAGCGGATACGCGTCGTCTCGGACGTTGATACTAGGCATGACTGAAATAGCCCAGGGTTTCAATTATAACAAGTGTAAGGGGACCGCTTTCGGAAACGAAGATAGGTAATAATAGTGATGATTACTGACAAAAAAATACAAAAAAAAAAAACGGGAAAAGAAAATTAAAATTATCCTGTATTCTTTAAAAGTTCGCAATGTAATGCAATCAGCTGACGCCTTAATACCAAAAGTTGTCACCGGCCAGCTGACGCTCGCAGGGCATTGACCGAGTTGTGTACGCGTTACATTGCCGGTTTGCAAAATATTAAATACAAGTAGACAAACGTTTATTGGTTTGTATATCAGTGGATCGTGTCTAGATAGTATAATAATAGCGCTAAGTTTTCGATAAAATACCCTGTATAAAGGCTGTGAAATCTTATAACTTCGGGTAACTCTTGTGTCATCTCAAACTCTATTTTGTCTAACCTGTAATGGTATATCCGGGTCCAATTCAAACGGCTCGACCCGTTCAGACCACGGTAGAAACTTTTTCGTTTCGGGGTCTATGAAGAAACCAAATACATTGCCGGTAGACGGGAACTTGATCTGTTTGAACTCGTTGCAGAACCACTTGCTGAACTCATTGCGCCAATCCACGAGCTGGTCTTGGAAGAGTCCCGATCCAAAACCCCAGACGACGCAAAACACGAAATAGGTCTCATACCTTTGGGGTGAAAGAGTTTCTGTTAAAGTGAACTAGACTGATACAGTTTACTTTCTGATGGGATGTATTTTCTCATGTCATAGTTAACAAGAAGACTAGAAAATTCATGCTCGTCATATAAAACCATTCCATTCAAAGTAAGTAAAAGTTAAGCTAATGGAGGTATTTGTTAAAAAGTTGGTATCCCCATTGATATGTAGATAAGAACGTTTGTTTCCAAAGAAGTGGTTGAATAATCTAACCTTTGATGTTTACTTACCATTCCTTAGGACAGTCAGTGGGCAGTAAAGACTTATTGAGGAAGCACTCCAGCAAGTAGCACGTCAGTTGTATCTGCTGCAACTCACTCAACGGCGTAATCCGTTTATACTTCTTACAGGACTCCAACAGGGGTGGAATGTATTTGTCGAACATCACTGTTAGCATTGCCTTTTCCGATTCATCGTCGCGAGTAGTTTCGATCCACGATGCCACAAATCTGTGACAGGTAAAAAGTTAGTAAACTACACCTATTAGAATACTGCTAGGTTGGACTGGCTATTGATTACATCAACCTGATTATCGCTATTGCTGAGAAAAGTTGTTGCTTATGACAAAATTTAAAGCCATCGTCATCCTGCGCCTGATTATTTTCCGATTGTGTAGAATTATCACCTCATCTGAGAGTAAGAAACTAGAACACAGATGTATGTACTAGCTGTGTTTGTACTCACAAATACGCAGTTTTTTATCTCCCGCGTAACTGGTTACTGGTTAGTTTCTGTTGAGATAGACCGTCGCCGAAATTCAAGAGGACATTATAATTATTTCGGTTTAATTTACAATATGTAAACACTCACGGATTCCATCCCAAGTCTTGCGGATTAATGTACAAGATTCCAGCCCGAGACACGGTGGCGGGCGTCGCGGTTCTCAGCGTCGCTATCTCAAACAGCAACCTCATTGACTTTGTTAGGGCTATGCGTTCATTACTGGCTAACGTTAGCACCTAAACAATATTTATTATAGAATATTGATCATGCCTAAACATTAATAATATTTCCCTTCCCCTTCTAACTTAGCTGTGCTAGGAACAGGTACGCCAACGGGTGCTTTTTGAACTTATGATCTTCTAGACTTAAGTAAACCCATTACGTACACGATGACGCGGACGTATTGGGAATAAAAAATTACTCCATTTACCCCGGAAAAATTGCTTAATTTTATAAAACGAATTTATTTTGGATAGCGAATTCTCCTCGTAAGTACAGCAAAGATTGTCGCTTGATGAGTATCTCAGATGCGTCGGAGTTTTCGGTCGTCATCCTGAACTTAAGTTTAAGTTGATTATGAAGATGATTTAGCTAAGTACAACCTGTTTATACGGATTTCTGAACACGTACACATTTCCGGATGAAGATAGAAAACTTTCTAACCTTATTGTCATCCATCAAAGTGTTCAAGCTCTCGATCCACATCGGATCAATGTCCCCATCGAGCACTATCCACTTAGGACCATCGCCTGGCATGTTCGCCATGTCCCGCATGATTGTGGAAAACAGACCATCCTTCCACTCTCTTGTTGCAGGGTTTATTATACCTGTCGTGATTTATGATAATAATAAGTTATAACCATTATATCGTGATCATTATATTTTGATGGCTCACAAGCCCCAGTCGAAATGGTCTTGTGTGGACAGCAGTTCTTTACATAGAGCATAGATGACAGCGTAATAAATTTTCGTGCAAGTAGACGTGCTTTCTGGAAACCTTATTGCAAAAACAAAATATAGAATATCTTTAAAATGGAGCCCTAATATGAATTTTTTGGGTACCTATCACTAACATAGAGATGTATTACGGTTGTGAGGTGTAGACGATTTAATACAGAGGAACGATATTAATATAGGATGTTATAAATGTTAGTTCATAAAGTATTATGTTTGGTGATATGTATAGTGTTCAAATCTGGTATGGTTTTGTAAATTCGTGACATACCAAACAATTCATCATTGGTAACAGCTTTTGGATCAAGGTCGTTGTAATACGGTTTCATTTTCAACATCTGGTATGTTTTGTTGAGGCATTGCCAGACCATAGATTTTCCAGTGCCAGCAAACCCATCAATGAACACAGAATGCCGTACGGCGAATAATTCTACCAGTTGGACCATCTAGAAAAGATATTCATTCTTGGGTTCAAGAATTGTAACTGAATTTAAATCGCTCCCGACATTTTCGAATGAGCGGGCCTATGTTTGATATATCTGACATCCTGCTTCTTTGTCAGAAAATCAATTTGCCTACCGAATACTCATTGGGACCTATCCGATGAGTTTAAGCTTGGGGAACCTAAGTTTAATTGGGCTGAATTCGTTTGGCCACCTCCCTCCTCCAGACCAAGCCAGATCAAATCTTGGACGCTATCGACAAGTCAAAATATAAAGACCACATCAATGAGTCCAAACACGATATTATTTCTGTAAGTAAGTAGTGTAGGAGATGGATAGTCCGTGATTTGTGCTGGTTGCAGCATCATGAGATATAGGTACAGCATTTACAAAACTTTATGAAAATAAATATGGAACAAGTTATTAATTTTAAATTTACTTACATGCCAGTAAAATGAATAAATTAGCTGGTGTAGATGGTCTAATTGATAATTACGCAGATTCTTACGCAATCAAAATTCAAAACTTTGGTAAATAAGTATTCTCGAATTTTCTCAAAAATATAAACTTATTACGAAAATACAACTTTTTTCTGAATCGAAGGAATCTAACCTTTAAAATAAATCCTGGTTCGGGTTGCAGCTTCATAGAGATAGCCCCTTCTACCAATCGCTTTTCAAAATCGAAATCCCTCTTTCGCGGAACATCTAGCGCGGGGAACAAATCGCCTATCAAGCCCATGAACACTGGCATATCGTCTGTTACAATCTTCGGTATATTGAAATCTCTCAAGGCTCTCATTAATACTTGGTCTTCTGGCCTTAGACGATCGCCTCTCTAAGAAAGTGACGAAGGAATCTATATTTATTATTTTTTATTAAATATTATCAATAACTGCTACGCGTCGCGATGAAAGTACCATTTGGAAGTCTGCGTTTTTGGAAAAGTTGCATCTGTTTATTTACTATTTATTACTACAGAAGAAAAGTTTACCTTCAAAGAGCCAGCAACAACGAGCACAGATTTGATAGCTCTCAAGCCCCAATCGTAATGGTCTTGTTTGGACAGCAGTTCTTTACATAGAGTGTACAGCGTGATAAACTTTCGTGCAAGTAGACGTGCTTCCTGAAAGCCTTCGGCCACCAACATGATTTCGCAAATCAGTTCGAAATCCGGCACTACCATTGCACATGGCCTAAAATACGTCGAGTATATTCAATAAGAAACTTATGAGAGCTATTTTAACTTCTCTAATCAAAAATGAATCAGTCTGATCAGTTATAGTAAGACCACGATTAACTTGGCTCTCCCATGATCTGCGGGACGAGGGAGGGGGGGAAATTCTCATTGATAAATTAATAATCAATGGATGTGCTCGTACTATAATGTATGACAAGCATTTTTGATGCCCCTGTGAGTGTGTGTGTGTGTATTGCTACTGTAAGGACATGACACTAAATTAGGGAAAAAGAAATTTTATAATAATTATCATAGTTATTCTATTATTTGCGTAATCGCAATTTAGTCTTTCATCTGTGTCTCTTTAAGTTTGCTCAATACTTTTCTATAGTAGTAGTAGTTAGTACTATACATTTAAAGTTAAGTAGGTACGTTTCAGGATATAGAAAAAAGATTTTCCATAACCAAGAAAGAAGAAGATACGTTATTAAATATAATTTATACCCCATTTTTTAAATTTTATACATATTATACTCATAATAAAATAATTTATTTAATACATCTACTAAATACAAGTAAAGTTCGTGAACTAAAACCCGACTACGCTTAATAATTTAATAATAATTTAGTGGGCAAATGCGCGGGGCAAGGAGCTAGTGGTGCCATCTGTTATTCTTATCCGAAACTAATTTTACAAGTATAAATTAAAAATTTAAAAACCCCCGACATTCGCCATTTTGTGGCGGCAGCGATCTTGGATTTGTATAATGCTATTCTACTAGTCAAGCCCTTTCATTTGATACCCATATTAAGGGAGTTGTGAAAAAATATGTAATCCACCATTTTGTAGCGGCGGCCATCTTGGATCGATTTTCATCAAACATAGCTAACAACACTCTCGATTAATTCACCTTTCAAACAAAAAAAATCGCATTCAAATCAGTTCACCCGTTTGAGCTGAGCGCTACAGGGGAACAGACGGACAGACAGACAGACAGACACACACACACACACACACACACAGACACGTCAAACTTATAACACCCCGTCGTTTTTGCGATCGACTTCTCGATTTTTTTCGTAGATAAAATGTAGCCTATGTCACCCTGATAATAACAACGAATCAATAGACACCTCATTCATCAAAATCGGTCCAGCAGTTTAGGCGCTACATTAGTACACACAGAATCTCATACAAAAATCGGTTACAAACATCCATACATAAATATATACATACGTAATCTTGGAAATAAAAGAGGATTCTCCGTGGATCAATATATTTAATTTTAATTAGCACTGTTACACCAATGGCCGACGGGACGCCGAGGCAGAGAGCAAGCAGAGAGCCAGAGAAGATAAAGTACAATTCGAGTTTCGACACAACAGATAAAACTTATGCAACAGATCTGTAGCATCAATAGTCACAGATAATAAATCAGTGTTGACAATTCTTTATAAAAACAAATCGCAACTTAATTATTTACAACACGTAAATACATAGACTGCTAAAATCATAACTCTTCCTTTTGGCTTTGCCGTAGTCGGGTAAAAAAAAACCAGACGTTTAGATTAGTACGGCATGGAGATGTTAGGAGATGAAATAAAACAAAGATAAAAAAACTATTAGGATTCGTCGAGACGTGTTCTTCTATATCTTAAAATTTCAATGCATTGCTGTCAGATGATGTGTCACTGTCGCTATCAATAACTATATTATAATTCACTAATTCATCGTCGTCATTCTGCAATCTCTCAACGTGAACTTAAGTACAATGTGACTTCACGTAGCCTCCGTTACAGCTTGAAAAGCATCTTGCACCAGATTTAATATTTTTGTTTCGAAACGCCAGCGAAATAACTAAAAATGTTGTGTTGAAATTATTGGTCCACATTATAGTATTTTTATAATAATTGAGAGGCCGTTTGCGTGATGGCTTCAATGGGTATGGAAATTTTTCACATGAAGCTGACAACACTTACTTGACATTACCCGTCAGCCTCATATTTATTATTATGATATATAATTTAGAGATATTTGTTCTTTTCTCTCACATTCTTGAGCACAAAACGAACGCACTACCATAACAATTTTTCTAGCACAACTTTTTATCACATAAGAACTGGTTACTGCTATGTATTTCACAAAATTTTCGTAACGATGTAAACAATGAACTTTGAAGTTTCAAAGTGACTTTTCAATATGACAGATTTCGACTGCCCTAGTGATATAAACAAAGTAATTGACATTTTTTGTGAAATTGACTTTTTTACATTAACAAAAGTTTAATGTCGAGCAGTTTTTTAACACAGTGTCCACAGTATAATATTTCAAATAACTTGAACAGTTTACTGAAATTTGAATTGCCCAAACAAATAACTGCACACTGAGACTGGAATTTAGGGTATTACTTTATGTACTTATAAATAATCGTTTTAATTGTTATCGGTTACTTACTATTTTAAAATGTTTTTTTTTTTTTTTTTTTTTTTTTTATTGTATAATAGGCTTACGCTTGACGACAATCATGCCTGAAAAGCCATGATGAGGTCTAAGCTGGAACGCGCTTGCCTAGAAAATGCCTATACACTATTGCCTTGAAGGTACTCAAGTCGTACGAGGAGGGGAACACGGAAGCCGGAAGGTCGTTCCACACCCTAGCGGTTCGTATCAGAAACGTAGATCGAAAGCGCTTCGTGCGAGCTGACTGAACGTCAACCACATAGGGATGCCATCGCTCACGACTTCTCGCTGTTCTGTGGTGAAATGGTGAAGGAGGAACTAGGTTAAAAAGTTCCTGAGCACACTCTCCAAAGTATATCCGATAAAAGACCGATAGACAAGCGATATTGCGTCGGTGCTGTAAACTGAGCAATTTCGCCTGCGTTAGTGACCGATCGCCTATAATTCTACGGGCGCGGCGATCAACCGAGTCTAATGCGTCGAGTTGGTATTTGGCAGAGCCGTCCCAGAGGTGGCAGCAGTACTCCATGCCTGACCGGATTTGAGCCTGGTAGAGTGTGAGGCGCTGTGCAGGTGTGAAGTACCGCTTCACCTTGTTCAGGATACCAAGTTTTTTGGCAGCTGTTTTGGCCTTTAACTCGATGCATTTCCCGAAATTGAGTTTGGGTGAGATGTCAATACCCAGAAGCTCAATGTGATCACTAATCGGAACGGATACACTTTGGAAAGTAGGAGCCAAGGTGAAAGGGCTCCTTTTTGCGGTGAATAAACATGCTTGCGTTTTGGTGGCATTAAACTTAACTAAATTGGCGTCACCCCAATCAGACACCTCCTTTTTCTACTGAAGGTAGGTGCAGAATTTTAGATACCTACGTACATAATTAACTAATAGGGACATTACTTTACAGGAATATAACTAAAAATAGACACAATACTGTAAATTATAACTTTACAAGATAAACATAGTTGATTATGATGCCCACGACTCCGTCCGCGTGTATTTAGGTTTTTGAAATTCTAGTCTAAGCTCTTAATTTACCAGGATAAAAAAGTAGCTTATGTCCTTTCCAAAAATGAAACTTATCTTTATACCTCGTTAAGATCGGTTGAACAGTTGGTGCGTGAAGACTTAGTAGACAGACATACTTTCGCATTTATAATATTAGTAGGTAAGTATAGATATGGTATAGATTCTTGAGTTGTAATAAGCTCTAACTTAAGTCTCTGAGTGAACTAGGTTGGATATGCTTTGTCCGTCTGACTGTCACAGCCTTATAACTTCTGATTTAATGAACAGAATTACTTCAAATTCACCGATAATACGTAGAATAACATTCAGAATTACGACCTAAAGCCGGTGATTACATAAAAAATAATAAAAATAGTTATTTGAGTTATTTGGGGAGGGCCCGGGTGCCCATTAAAGCAAATGGGGGGGGGGGACAATTGTATTAGTCGCAATATCACAATCACAATATCACACACACACAAACGCACACGCACACGCACATTTGAACATTAATTTTTGGGGTAACTATTTGTATCTGAATAACATAGTAAACTCTTTGTAATAAATTGAAAAATTATTTTTGGAAGAAATTATCAAGCAATATACAAACGAAGTAAATGACTTAACATCTTTTTAAAGTTGAAACATTAATTTTTTTGTATTTTATTTGCAATTAGAAAAACCATATTTTTAATTTTAAACAAAATTAAAAGCGAAGGAGTTAGAAATAAATACTGTTATTTATAAGTTAAAATATATTATTTTGCAATTTATTACAGAGATAAATAAGTAGGTATTTTGTAGAAAGGTTGCCTTCAAATAAGAGTTTCAATGTTTATGCTTGTCCTGTAAAATTGTTCTGAATGTAGTTACTTTGTTTATCACTAGGGCAGCCGATTTATCAATGAATTTATCAATGAACTTATGAATGAACAAATCGCTGCGCGGGGCGCAGGGAGGGCTCCGTTTCAATGCAGGAGGGCCATCTTTATCACGGTCTGAGTATAGTTATTCACTAATCAAAGTCGTGATGGCCTAATTCTTAGAATACGTGATAATTTTCGATGTTATTCAAATCCTGATGGCGCTGATCAGATTTTTGTATGAAGGTTAATGAATGAAATACAAGGTGTATTTATTTATTAAATACTACAAAAATAATATAAACAAAATATGCTATTGGTCGAACTATAGCTTAGAAGCGATCTTATATAGGCAATCACGTTATACAGAATATAATGACGACTGTCTCACTAACTAGAGAGAATCCTTTGGCTGAAAATGAGAAAGTAATTGTAAATTACGCACTTAGTTTTGTTAAACAGTGTAATGTTTGGACTACTTACCTAAACAGCGCCTTTAAATTCTCAGGTAACTCAGTCCTCCCTGCGTACCCAGGGTTCATTGTGATGAACATTCCAATTGTGGGAATTAGAGAGATAAATTCACCCATGAAGTCGAACTTCTTCTTCTTCGCCTTAATGGCATCGAGGACACTCTTTACTTGCACAGACACTACGGACAGCACTTCCACTGAGATCCGATTGAATTCATCAAAGCATCCCCAAGCACCGGTTTGAGCCAATCCTAAAAATTTTGGAAGTGACAAGTGAGAATACCTTAGCCTAATAGCAACGGAATTCAGCTGACTGTATTTGTTGTGTTACCTGTACCTGTACTGTTGACCTGTACAACTGAATGGGACCACAATGAATCCTACCTAGAAATTAACGTAATTGGAGCCAAACAGAAGATTACTAATAAAAGAAAAATCCAAACCCTTGTAAATATTCCCGCAGGATTTGTAGTCCATTTGTTCGGAGCAGTTGAACACGTAGACCATAATACCCAACGCTCTGCCCAAATCCTTTGTAGTTTCGGTTTTACCGGTACCGGCTGGTCCCGCGGGAGCTCCACCCATCACCAAATGGAGACTCTACAATGGACCATTATACGATATGACATAAGGTGTAAACAAAAAAAGGTCCGCCACAAAAGTACGTTATAATATTCGTTTTTTTCGGTTGCATTATTGTGACAGCCTCTTGCAATTGAGATCGAGGATGGGCGCTGCGCCCGTTTTTTAAAACAAATCGTTCAAGCTGGAAAACGACACCATTAGTAAGGCATCCCTGGATTACGAATCAAGTGAGGAAGTACAGAATCATAAAAATGCTTTCCTTTGAGATGAATGTTTCACTACATTTTTAAAGTGAATATAACATAATATCATACCTGTGTGAGAGTTATATAGCACCTGTCCGTCAGCGGCGTGATCACAAGACGCGGCGTATTGCCCAAGTATTCATAATCATAGAGAAATTGGGCGTCGCAAATATTTGCAAAACAATTGTTCGCCTTCAGGTCCCATCGATGCCTAAATAAACCAAATTCTATTAAAAAGTAGGTGACAGGGTAGTTTAAATTTTTAATTTAAACTGGTCATAACTTTAGTTGTTTTAATTTACTACATTCTCATGTGGTTCTACAGACCCTCACCTTAGTTGACTCTGCCACTGGAAAGCAGCGGAAGTTTCTACTTTGGCAACAATCAGTTTAGCCACAACATCCCTTGAATGTACGTCAATGGTACAAATGGTCATAATCTTCTGACGATCACCAACAGTCAAATCACCCAAAAGTAACACAATCAATGCATTGAGCTGCGCTATTTGTTTCTTCTGGTAGTCCTTGAGAGCATTTTCGTAACCTAATAATATTGAGAACCATAAATAATGAGGTATAGTTTTTCTCAACGCTGCCAATTTAGCTACAGCAATATGCCTGCGCAGATATTATAAATTTTTGGTTTGGTTATCTTCACCCGCTATTGGATGTTCTATATAAGTCATAAAGGCATCCTTTTTATCACTTTATGAGCGAAAAGCACGAATACTTTCTCGTTGAATTTCAAATATTTTGAAAAATACAACAGGTTTTGACTGGCCGTGGCAAAAAAGAAAACCAACAGCCAGGATACGTTAACATGCACCTATTTGGTTAAGCCATATTTTTCTAGATAATTCCCAAATCTGAATACATTATTTCCTTACCCTCCTCAAGTTTCTCAAAAGCCTGGTTAGTCTCCGTAGTCCACCATATCTGTGTACCGACCAACGCAGGCTGAGCTGGCCAATCGAACACCCACTCGTCACGAGGTTTGTCTTCATAGGACTTTACGCTGTGCTCGAATATATCGCGTAGTGTGTAACGCATGCAATCAGTAACTCGATTCAGCCATATTTCGACCTGGACGATTGACCAAATAGTTAGATTCCTTTTACACAAAAGGTCTTTCTTGAATAGTAATAATAGTTCCAGAATATTTAATACCCTTGCTGGGAAAAGGCTTCCTCTGCCATAGTTAAGAATAATACGTAGTTGTAGCCGTCAAGCTGGTTCTGTTGTAGCGAATATAATATTTGGAGATACCAGAAAGATCTGACTTTCGGCTTAGGCTTTTTTTTTTTGCTAACGGGAGCAAATACCATTAAGATTGTTTAGCACTTGAAATCCAATATTCCTATACCAACCATATTCTTCAAATTTATCGTAAGACATGAACGGCTGAAATATCTTCATGTAGGTATAAGAACTTCTTTCAAAAAGGTGCAACATATTATATTGGTCTTTCTTATAATATGGTCGTGTTCAAATGCTGAGCGACCTTTTCTTAGTTACCTACCTTCCCAGAGCAATCGCAACACGGAGCCTTAAACGGCACATGTTCTTCGTTCTCCTTAGATATCATCTCAAATGCTTGTTTGCTGCCTGGCTTCGTGAACACCAGCTTAGCCAAGTTATCATACAACTTGGACAGATGGCGGCACACTGCTGGTGGATTGTTTCCGTTGGACAAAATGTCTGGAATATGATATTGAGAATTAGAATAATAGAATTAGAATATGTATTCAATTTTCAAAATGTGAAATCAGACGTTTTCATCTAAAAGTGTTCGCAGCTATTTAGACGATTTTAAATCATTAAACTTAATAGTAGTGATAGTAGAAAACTTTGTTGCAACAAAACATAAAAACAAACATTACGTAAATAACAAGACAATTGTGCTAGGGGACATTAAAATACTTATAATGAATCATCCAATTCCGCTTTTAAAACGTTATTAAGTATAGCATATATCTTAAAACAGTTGAAGCAAATGAAATAGTTACCAAGCAAATCTGCCGAGGAGACGAAATAAAACCGTGGATACGCCAAGCGTTTTGTTTCCAAATAGTCGTTGAGAGCTTTCTCGCATAGATTAAGCGCTGCCATTAGTTCTTCTAGTTTATCTAACAGCCCAGGCTTATTCGTAGCTTGAATGACATTTGGCGTAACTCCTATGTCTTTCAACAATTCCTTGAAGATAAAAATATATCAATTTATTAGATTTTAATACTATTGCCACTGCGTATTGCCCATGTTAATATACGGTTCTGAGATACAGTGCCAAATATTTACCTTGAAAGTCTTATCGACATTATCAAATCTCTTGGAATCCTCAGGCAACTGAGAACGAATATCATCAGATCCAACAAATATACTCTCCAAGTACTGCCATTTGCGTTGCACTTCAAACCATATCGCTATCACCGCGTCCGCGGTGCCGAGCTTCCTTTGCCACGCCGTAACCTCTTCCTCGTAGTAGGCGATGAACTTAGACGACATCATGTTTTGTACTTGGTTCTACAAAACACATCAAATATTTATTATTCCCGAGTCTCTTAAATTACCTTCAAAATCCACACACTTTTGAAGAACTAAGTAAATAATGGATGAGACTAATTAAAGCAAATAGAACACGCTAGCGTGCGTGCAATGAGACAGAATAGGCTAAACTTTAGACAATTGCACATTCTGTTTTACTTTAAACCACTAAATAAAAAAAGAAAGTAAAACTGAGTTTCCGTCACCATAAGTTGTTCTTAAACTTTACTTTAGAGCAGATTTATAATTACTTGGTTGTCTTCAAGAGTCTCAACAAGCTCTTCACTCGCTTTAGGCAGCTTAGCACCAGTTCTGTCATGGGTTGTATACTCGAATTCCATCACTGCCCACGTGGCCTCCAACTCCCTAAAAGTAAGTGTTGTTTTAGTTTATAGCTTAAAAATCTTTGTTCCTACGATATTTATTACTTTCATTAATTAGATATCAATTTAGCATAATATTATTACACATTTTACTTTTAATCGTACTTATATTCAATCTAGTTATTATTCTAAGCAATTTACTTGAGAGTTTTCTCCATTGCAGCTTCCTTAACAGACTTATCAACAATAGTCTTGACTTCTTCTTCATATTTATGGAGATTCAATGCCAGTAAGTCTGCTAGTGTTGTATCATCAGTGATATTGAACTTGACCTAAAAAAAGTCTCAATTTTATAATGCTTCCAATAGGTTTTAATTTGACAAATATTTACCTTTGGCTTCTTCTTAATAATATAACTTTCATCTATTGTTTTGGGATCGAAAATTACTTGTGTTTCATTTCAAATCATAAACAAATGAAAGTGATTATTAACAATATGTGAAACAGACAATCATAAAGAAGCGCATTCTTTATAATTTAAAAGAAAAACATTCTTACCTGCTTTATTCAATTTGCCGTTGATGCCTTATCTTTTGTACACTACATTTTACACTTTACGGTTCTATATTATGACTTCAACAATAATAAATAGTTACTCTAAATTACCAATTATTTTAACTAAGGACGTAATTGTCATAAATGTTACGTTTCACTGAATATTTACAAAATGAATTCTGAGAAGATCAATGTATGATTTTGTGAGTTTGATTGCAATTTTCCCGTCGTAGGAGTTATTTGTGTTCCATTTTCCTTTATTTCTTGTAAGGTGTACGATCTGTTCAACTTTGCAAATTTATTGCTATGTTGCATCGTGCATTCTTGCAACTTTGGTCTTCTAAAGTCTTGCAATTGAAGAAATCTTCTATGGTCTGTTGTCTTTGTTGCTTCTTTTTTATTTTTACCTTCGCCAATAACTGTTACCTTACCATCTAATGTATTAGCTAAATCTTCTAATGATTTGAATTCTTCTAAAATTTCATTGAAAGATACGCGACTTTGCAATGTGTGCTTTATTGAAAACGACTTGGAGTAACGATGATTTGTTTCGATGGTCATGATGAATGAATGTGCAGCTTTCTACATGTAAAATGATAAAATTAATACCTATGTTAAAACAAACTATTAAGCGAGGTAAAGGAAACATGGTGAAAGAATAAAAAGGATACTAATAAGATGGTCAAATCAAACATTTACCCCCAAAATATGGAATCATGGTCACGAAAAGTATTATTACAGGAATGATTCAAGTAAATCAAACGTGGTCTAGAATTAAACTCTAACTATAATATTTTACAGTCCGTTGGGGGCTATGATGGCACAATTAAAACAATGTCAAAGTAATTAAGAAAATGAGTATAACAATACTTACTTTTGTGGCCATCATCAACTCAACCCAGTGTCTGTCTTTGATGGCGGGATTCTGTAGATCAGTCACAGCACGCAGTGAAGTCATCAAGTTCTTAATTGTAGCTTCTATTGTAAGATAGGGTTCCCTAAGATATTTTACATGTGTTAGAATGATTTATACCATTGTGAAATCTGAATTAGGTGCATTATAGTTCTTATAACTCTTGAACCACATTATCGGTATTCGGGGAAAACTTATCGGTGATATTTTCCCAAGCAGTACGACACTTCGCTGCATTAGTTGGTTGCTCCAACCAAAATTTGTTTTGGTAATAAGCGTAATAGCGTACCACGAATATTTTGTTCGAGAATGTGGCCTCAGCAAGCAATATAAATTCTTAACTATGGACGTAGATCAAGTCCACGTTCCCAACACGACAGATTTATTTTAACGTGTCTTTTATTTTGATCTTTTTATAGCCTTGTCTTATTTATGATGAAGAGTTTTACCATGTTCTCATCTCCTTGTCCAATTGGCGGAGGTCTTTTGTGAAGCGTTTGCACTCCTGGTCCATACCATCAGCGTCGATCTTTTTCCATGGAGATTTCTTCCAGAATTCTATCGTACCCATCACCAGATTATAGTAATCCCATAGTTGCTATAATACAATTATTTTATCGATAATAATAATAATTGTGTTAAAATTTAATATATCTAAAGAGTACAGATGAGAAAGCCCAAGGCTCAGGACTTAGGGCGGCTCAGGTTTGCTGGTCTTTTTCGGTGGAACCATAGACGTAAGCCAGGCATGGAGAACTTAGATGACGGCATTGTCTTAGCGTTAATAATAATAATTAATCAAACCCTTCTACTGGTAAACGCAGTGTAGGAGGACATCTATTATGATGTCCTAGTCCAATGACCTAAAAGACTGGAACAAAATGGTTGGATGATTATAAATACCTTCGCAAGTTTCAATTCACGTCTGCACTGCTTCAGGACCTTCTCGTCCGGTGGTTGTATGTCAAACAGACTGCTGGATTTCTTCAAGGTTTTCACCACGTCTTCGAATTGTCCGAGCTCTTGATTAACTTTGTCTATTTGTCTGTAAGGCTCTTTGCATCTTTGGTAGAATATCTGCATAGAAAGTAAATACAATAGTATATATTTTTGTATTTTCTCGCGGTCACGTTAAGTCACGGTCACAAATGTCAATATTTGTGCGCTCCGTGGTCACGGTACTTAAAAATGGGAAGAGTTTCTCAACTCGTCGAAATGTTTTTATGTACATATGTATATACGTCCACCGATTACTAAAAGACGCCTGGATCGATTTGGAAAATTCTTCTTTTGTTTGAAAGGATATACTTTCCAGATAATCATTTCATCCGATGGTGGGATCCTGGAGGATACTCTTCAAATTTTATGGTAAATATATTGAAGTCGGTTTAATGTTTCCTAAAATATAGATACAGAAGATAAACATAATGTAACCCTTGGAATAAAACTTACGTCCTTCAATCCAAACTGGTCTCTGTACATATTGATGCGTAGATTGAGCAGCGCCACTCGTTTGGCTATGAGCGCGGCCTGGGCGGCCTGCATCGGCGCCACTTCGTTCTTCATCACCGTCGCCAGCTTCACGAGGTTGCGCCACTTCTCCGGGAGTAGATCCAACTGGTTTAAACAAAACCCTTTTTAGGATACCATCAACCATGCCAGAATTGTAAAAAGGAATCCTTATGGTTTGTTAGACATTGGGGTCCCAATATGCTTAAATAGCGACCACGCATTAGCCACGCAGCGTTGGAAGACCCCCCACTTGGCGCAAAGATGATCTCAAGTTTGCTAGCAGCCTCTGGATATCGGTGTTGATGTCTATTGGTCGAGATGATGTCTGATTGATGATTGGGTTGAGATGATTCGTCGTCTGTCCGTCTGTCACAAAACTTACGGAACCAAGCAAGTACATTACTACACTACACTACTGTCGAAAATACTGGATTTATAATTCTTACCAAAGTATATACCGAATATTGATGACTTTCGGAGTACTTCTATTGTCCAAACGAGTGCGTAAAATATAAAATTATGTACGTTACTTCATTTTAAATTCATTTTCAGAAGAAATTTTCTATTTTCATATTATGACTTATACAAAACACTACTTGCTGTTCCCGGCATTCATTTCGTAAAGTAGGGTTTAGGAACGCATAGAGGACAAACGTGCGAATATTCAATTTATCAAGATTTTTTGGGTCAGAAATCGTTGCAGAACAATTAGATTTCAATCAAAGATTCATCATAATCATTTATTTTCAATTCATAAATAGTTTAGCAGTGCATACATACAAACATTCATTTTTATTCAAATAAGATGTAAAAACTAATTGCTTTTATAACTATCTACAGGTCAGCAGCATTAAATACCTGTTCGTAAGTCTCCTCGGGGAATTCGACACCGTATTCCTTGAGGACGTAGATAATGTCCCTTAGCGGCTCGAACATCATCTCGGTGCCCGCGTCCACCTTGGCCCTCACTTCGTTGAGCACGCCCATGATTCTCAGCAGACCCTCGTAATCGTCCTCCGCCAACTCAACCGTCAACTCTTTTGTAGCGTAGGCAATGAATTTCTCCAAATCGTCAAGGCTGTGAATGTTGCAAGCGATTTTTTTTAAATTACGGGTTTAAAGGCCGAAACACTCGTAGGCTCGCTTCATTCAGGACCTTCTTCGCGAGCTCTTAGCTTCGCACTCTACGGGTAGTTGAGACAAGACTGTGTGGAGTCGGGTGATCAGATTTCGTTTTGATCAGATTTCGTTTTGGGCTATCTTTAACCTAATCTACATGGCCTGGACTGCACTAATTCGCGCTGTATAAAAATACTTACTTTAAGGGTAGGAGGACAAAACTGCGTGAAGTCGGGGTGTTTGATCTAATCTACACGGAGTAGGGGGGGTTAGAATTTTTTCGCACACCACTCGACTTAATCTAATGCAATATTGATTATAAGAGCAATATGAGATACTGATGTTATTCGGTAAGTAAGGCACTGTTTGGTGAGCATTTATCCATTTAGAGAAGCAAAAAGAATATTTATTTAGGAGTCAACATATCTTAGTTGGTACATAATTATGGTCTAAAAATTATTTTGGTGAGCATTTTAATCGTGGTCATAAATAAATATATAAAACATAGTAACCTCGACTGCACGTGATCCTTAAGATTTTGCTTGTAAAGGTTACTCCACTTGCATATGGTGTTCATGATCGCCTGGTTGAGCCGCTTCAGGTCAAGCTTCAACCAGCCGTTGCAGAGATATTCACCGGGTAGGCTCGATACCTCGTCGTATAGCGTGTTGTATTTGTCGATCTACAAATTAACGCAATAATTAATTATTGTGCAGACATCAAGTTTAGGCGCGAAGACGCATAGAAGACTTTTTTAATCCAAGTAGATTCAGATAATGTTGTGAGATTCACAGGATCTGGTTCCAATCTCTGAATCCCAAAATCTGATGCCAATAAACAAATAAACGTTTTACTCGTAAATTAAAAGGTACACAAGAGAAATTTTGAAGGACGTGTGGCCTACTTGCGAAAATGCATAAAACCATTCAATAAGCGACGTTTATCAAGGTTGATAACGTCTGATGGGTGGCCAACTTTGAATCTCCGAAATTGGCTTTTCGAGGTAAACAATTCGTCAAAAGCAAGATAGCCAAGATAAAAAAAAATACACGAAATAGATGTTTGAACTGAGACGTCACGATGTAAGTCTTGACATGTCTCACGATGCAACGCGTAGTATAAACATCGTCACGTACATCGAACGCTGAAGGAAAGTGGAGGGGGTAAGCTGTTGTATTACGTGCGTGACAGTTCCCATACGCAGCTATCCCCTCCACGTTTCCTTCAGTGTTCGATGTATAGTCTGTTCGTTTTCTTACGGTCGCCTTTTGTGTCTAGCCGCCTCCGCTGCGCGGTGTTTTGTCAAAGACACCGCCGTGACTTCAAAGCATGCCGCGAGGGGTGTACAGGCACAAGGGGTTTTGGCGTTTTATACCTACTCATATTTTTTCATTAAAATTCTCTTTCCTTTTTATATTTTTTTATTTTCGTATTTTATTACAATTAACCATAAACATAAAATATAATATTCTCATGAACACGGGTCTTCTCTCAAAATGAGAAGGATTTTAACCATAGTCTACCACGCTGGCCAAGTGCGGATTGGCAGACTATTCGGTGATTCTGTTAGAATAGAAAAAAAATGGCAAACAGAAAAAAGTAATAAAAATAAAAGCAGAATACTAAGAGCACCTCCGCCTGTACCGACACTAAGTTACCGAACGAACTTTACGTGTCACGGGTTATACAGAGGCTCGAGACGCACATCTAGAAATCCGAGCACCTACCTCGAGTTGGTACTGTTCAAGTGTTGGTTTTGCCTCGGGTGGATCGCTGCCGTTCTCGTAACGATACTTGTCGAACTCCTCGGGAGGTATCACGCGGCCGTACTTCATGAAACCCGCCAACACTTCCTGCCGGTCCTCCAGCCATAGCGGGGCGTATTTCTCGTATTTCTATAGACGAACAGTTAGTTAAGCCAACCCTTAGAACAGTAAAAGCTAATATTATCATCAAATATAACTTTACAATGAACGCGTGGTGACTAATTTGATATGGGGTTACCTAAGTATAAACCACATCTACAGGAAAAAACTGTTCAAGAAGTGGACACTGCGTGGTAACGTCTTACAAATGTCAGAAATAGTATAAAGTTTTCCTTAATTGTTTCACTAATTGTTTCAGCTTGAAATTCATTGAACGGGCTTATTGCTCCATAACGGGGTCTAATATTTCTTAGGTATATCCTCTTATGCCAGTTTACCTTTGTCTGACGTCTCAAAAGAAAACATTCTTTTTTCATGGTCAATTTTTGATTTTTTCTGTTTATTAAAATAGGAACAACTGCAATTAAACAGTAATTTTTTTCTATTATCTCGCCTATTTCAACAAAGAAAGATTGGTTACTTACCGAGGCATATTGTACGACATCTTTTATACTATTTTCAACCCTTTTCAATATATCGTGGTACAGATCGATCATTGCAAACTCATTTTTTAAATCATCTGTAAAAAAATGTTTAATTTATCATCAGTGTAAAGATGTACCTACGTATAGCAAAACCATTATATACTTGGCTCTCCCATGGTCTGCGGGACGCGGGACGGGAGGAAATTCTCATTGATAAATTAATAATCAATGGATGTGCTCGTACTATAATGTATAACAAGCATTTTTGGCGCGGCTTTGCGCCACTGTGAGTGTGTGTGTGTGTGTATTGCTACTGTAAGGACATGACACTAAATTAGGGAAAAAGAAATTTTATAATTATAATAATTTTAATTATCATAATTATTCTATTATTTGCGTAATCGCAATTTAGTCTTTCATCTTGATCTCTTTAAGTTTGCTCAATACTTTTCTATAGTTAGTATTATACATTTAAAGTTAAGTAGGTACGTTTCAGGATATGGAAAAAAGATTTTCCATAACCAAGAAAGAAGAAGAAACGTTATTAAATATAATTTATACCCCATTTTTTAAATTTTATACATATTATACTCATAATAAAATAATGTATTTAATACATCTACTAAATAAAGGTAAAGTTCGTGAACTAAAACCCGACTACGCTTAATAATTTAATAATAATTTAGTGGGCAAAAGCGCGGGGCAAGCAGATAGTGGTGCCATCTGTTATTCCTATCCGAAACTAATTTTACAAGTATAAATTAAAAATTAAAAAAACCCCCGACATTCGCCATTTTGTGGCGGCAGCCATCTTGGATTTGTATAATGCTATTCTACTAGTCAAGCCCTTTCATTTGATACCCATATTAAGGGAGTTGTGAAAAAATATGTATGCCACCATTTTGTAGCGGCGGCCATCTTGGATCGATTTTCATCAAACATAGCTAACAACACTCTCGATTAATTCACCTTTCAAACAAAAAAAACCGCATTCAAATCAGTTCACCCGTTTGAGCTCAGTGCTACTGACAGGGGAACAGACAGACAGACAGACACACACACACACACACACACACACAGACACGTCAAACTTATAACACCCCGTCGTTTTTGCGTCGGGGGTTAAAAATCTAGAAAGCCGCGCAAAGCTGACTTCTCCATTTATTTCGTAAATAAAATGTAGCCTATGTCACCCTGATCATAACAACGAATCAATAGACACCTCATTCATCAAAATGGGTCCAGCAGTTTAGGTGCTACATTAGTACATTTAGTACACACAGAATCTCATACAAAAATCGGCCACAAGCATACATACATACATATATATGTATATACGTAAATACATAGACTGCTAAAATCATAACCCTTCCTTTTGGCTTTGCCGTAGTCGGGTATAAAAAAAACCAGACGTTTAGATTAGTACGGCATGGAGATGTTAGGAGATGGAATAAAACAAAGATAATAAAACAATTAGAATTGATAGGTTTATTATTCACATCTCGAATAAGAGTGATCTAACAAGACGTGTTCTTGTATATCTTAAAATTTCAATGCATTGCTGTCAGATGATGTGTCACTGTCGCTATCAATAACAGCTATATTATAATTCACTAATTCATCGTCGTCATTCTGCAATCTCTCAACGTGAACTTACAATGTGATTTCACGTAGCCTCCGTTACAGCTTGAAAAGCATCTTGCACCAGATTTAATATTTTTGTTTCGAAACGCCAACGAAATAATTTAAAATGTTGTCTTGAAATTATTGGTCCACATTATAGTTTTTTTTATAATAATTGAGAGGCCGTTTTAACCAATATCTGACGATGCGTGATGGCTTCAATGGGTATGGAAATTTTTCACATGAAGCTGACAACACTTACTTGACACAGTCGTCAGCCTCATATTTATTATTATGATATTTATTTTAGAGATATTTGTTGTTTTCCCTCACATTCTTGAGCACAAAACGAACGTACTACCATAACAATTTTTCTAGCACTACTTTTTATCACAATAAAGATGATTACTGCTATGTATTTCACAAAATTTTCGTAACGATGTAAACAATGAACTTTGAAGTTTCAAAGTGACTTTTCAATATGACAGATTTCGACTGCCCTAGTGATAAACAAAGTAACTGACATTTTTTGTGACATTGACTTTTTTGCATTAACAAAAGTTTTATGTCGAGTAGTTTTTTACCACAGTGTCCACAGTTTAATATTTCAAATAACTTGAACCGTTTACTGAAATTTGAATTGCCCAAACAAATAACTGCACACACTAACCCGGAATATAAATGCAAAAACCAAGTAAATAACAAGCACAACACAAAAACAAAGTAATTTGATGTTGATCACTTTGTTTTTGTATTTAAAATGCAGTTGCTTGATTTTTCGTTTCGTGGAACGATCCCAGGTAAAACTTGTCTATGTTTGAGATCACCTTTACTTTCTTTATGTTTAATGTTAACAAATTAAACACTCTGTCATCTGTCAGTTTTGCTGCACGCTTGTGTCAAAAGTTTTCAAACGGTTGACGAAAACATAGATCAAACATAGAAACTGGAATTTAGGGTATTACTTTATGTACTTATAAATAATCGTTTTAATTGTTACCGGCTACTTACTATTTTAAAATGTTTCTACTGAAGATAGGTGCAGAATTTTAGATACCTACGTACATAATTAACTAATAGGGATATTACTTTACAGGAATATAACTAAAAATAGACACAGTACTGTAAATTATAACTTTACAAGATCAACATAGTTGATTGATGCCCACGACTCCGTCCGCGTGTATTTAGGTTTTTGAAATTCTAGTCTAAGCTCTGTAATTTACCAGGATAAAAAAGTAGCTTATGTCATTCTCAAAAATACAACTTATCTGTATACCTCGTTAAGATCAGCTGAACAGATGGTGCATGAAGACTTAGTAGACAGACATACTTTCGCATTTATAATATTAGTAGGTAAGTATAGATTCTTGAGTTGTTGTAATAAGCTCTAACTTACCGTCTCTAAGTTAACTAAGTTGGATATGCTTTGTCCGTCTGACTGTCACAGCCTTATAACTTCTGATTTAATTAAAAGAATTACTTCAAATTCACCGATAACATGTAGAATAACATGTAGAATAACGGCCTAATGCCGGTGGTGGGTCCATATTGGCTCACATAAAATTCCAAATCCTATTCGTTGTCTTACTACCGTTCTGTGGTCATAATAAATAATAATCGTTCTTCATAATTTTGTTTTTCATAATTTTTTATTCATACATTTTTTATCCCTACCAACGGATCTCATAACCGTTAGTGATCATATTTAGAAATATTTTCGGACATCCGATGATAGGAGTTGAAATATGTAAGACAATGCGCTCCCGCCGGTGATTATATAAAAAATAATAAAAATAGTTATTTGAGTTATTTGGGAGGGGCGCGGGTGCCCATTAAAGCAAATGGGGGGAGGGGGCAATATTTTTTTATTCACAATATCACAATCACAATATCACACACACACACGCACACGCACACACACATTTGAACATTAATTTTTGGGGTAACTATTTGTATCTGAATAACAAAGTAAACTCTTTGTAATAAATTGAAAAATATTTTTGGAAGAAATTGACTTGACTTAACATCTTTTTAAAGATAAATAAGTAGGTATTTTGTAGAAAGGTTGCCTTTAAATAAGAGTTTTCAATGTTTATGCTTGTCCTGTAAAATTATTCTGAATGTAGTTACTTTGTTTATCACTAGGGCAGCCAATTTATCAATGAATAATGGACGTAGTTCAGCAAAAGGGATTCAACCCACACAACTTGTCATACAAATATATACCTAAATATTGCTGAATTAAAATTAACTTTGCTATGATAAGTCGTGTGAGTTGAATCCTTTTTGCTGAACTACGTCAATTTATCAATGAACTTATGAATGAACACATCTTCCCCTCGTACTCCACCAACCCTCGCAGAAGGGCCAACTATATCGCGGTCTGCCTATAGTGAATCCAATTTCTCATCACTGAAGATGAAAACTCCATTCGTATCTACTTACATAAGTATCATGACGTTGTAAAAGGCGTTTTAACACAATTTTTCTACTCATTTAGATACTAGTAAGGTATGTTTACCTTGTAATGTCCCTTCATGACAAATATCAGGTTAAGATAGCTTTAGCCTAGTTTCGCGTAATTAGAACCTCGTGTTTATTTCTCAGACTTGGACTATTACTATGTACATTGTATATGTATTCTAATTTTATATTATCATCTCTACTATACTATTTACTATCTGGTCACATCACTGTACTGCATATTTTTACCTTCGTAACTATCAAGCGGCACGATAGGATCGATTCTCGGGAAAATCGTCGCTTGTAAGAACATGTCCTTCATCATTTCTTGCAGTGTGTCGTACAGGCCATCGATGTCGTCGATCTCCAGCGATGGAGAGAAATATATATCTGTATTCATTATAAAGTGTCCAATTAGAAATCCAAGATGTGTCGCACCGTACGGGAGGCCTACTGTAATCTTTAATCTAACGATCCAATTCCGAAGCTATTCAATATCGGCGCTCAGTTCAGTTTTTTAGGTCTTCAATTGAGTCGCGATTATAGTTGATGGTAGACCCACAAATCACGTAAAACGCTGAGCCAAAACCCCAGCTGGTTTTTGGTTCTCTTGCATAATTAGATGGATCGGGAGAATTTCTGCAAAATCATGCTGAGGCAGTGCCCTATTCAGCCGGTATTACTAATTACAAATTAGTAGGTAGGTCCAGGTTTTATTATACATATTTCGGAATACTTACCAGGATCTCTGAGTTCAGCAATCACTTCCATAAAAGCCACCCTCGGACCTTTCTCCAAATCAGTTTGTTTCTCAAATAGATCTAGACTTGATTGAATTGCTTTCATCACTTGTGCTGATACCTGCACATGCCACAAGAAATAATAAATATCAATTATTAAAATGTTTACACTAGGTACCTGAAATACTTAAATGTCATCATAGGCTGGCAGTACGAAATAAACTTTATATTTCAATCGAAATTGAATATCTGAAAGATATTCGTAACTTTAGTTTAACTTAAATTGCCCTAAAGTTTATGAGCGTGAGTAACAACAGAAAAGGTACCATGATCCATTATAACACGTACCAGAGAATCCACGTATTTCACGTAGGCAGGCCACCTTTCAGCGCGAAATGCTTCTATCTCCATCTCACGTCGCTCTTCTTCTATATCCGCTAGCTCTTCAGGATCCAATTCTTCTTCTTCCTCAGCTGGTGAATCTACTTCCTCACCTGTTCAACCACACACTTAAAATTTCTCCTTCCAAATCGAACAGTTACTTTACTTTCTCTGCAATCTAATTAGATAGATTTCTTCTAAATTTTGATTTACAAAATCCTGTTGTGTCTTTGTTACGTAGTAGTAGCATTTATTCAAACGCACTTGTTGCAACGTTGACTAGTCGGTGATTCTTTTATCGAATATAATAAGACATTAGTACATTACCTGCATCCCTGAGTGCCTGTCGCTCTCTTTTTTCCGCTTCCTTAGCCTCTCGTTTGAGCCGCCTCTTCTCTCTTCTCTCGAACTTGGCCTGCGCCAACTCCGCCTTTTCCAATTCTCTCTGTTCCCTAGCTATACGTTTTGCCTCTTTTGCTTCCATCATTTGCTGGAGCTTTTGTCTCCTCGCAAGTTTCTCGTCTTCATCTAACGTTGCTTCGTCCACTTCTTCAAGTTCTTCCTCTTCCAAGTCAGACTAAAATTATTGAAGTTAACTATTTCAGTGTTTATTTACATCTATAAAAAGCAGACTTTAAAATTTTAATATTGTATTTGTGAATATCTAATACTTTTTTAATATCTATACAGCAAATGTTTGTGTAAGTAAACACTAAAAGTCATTGATAGCAGAAGTAGGTAGCTGGATTTTTGAAAGCTGTCTCTTTTTCAGTGTATCACTTAGAGGAAGATACTTATAATAAGTTACCTCTTCATCATCTTGGATGTTGAAAAACAGCTTGTAATTATTTATTAATATATCTTTGAACTCAGCATGACTCTCTAGGATCTTCTTACTCCTATAAAAAGATAATATAACTAAGTAATATGATAAGTATATTTATAATTTATCCACAGTTTTAATTGATTTTTACGAACTTCAGTTCTCTAAATAAATGAACATTTTAAAAGCTACTTATTGAGGGGATCATTTTGTTTATATTATTTTTCCAACCAAAAAAAAAAAAATTTTTTTTTTCATGCTTTTTTCTACCTTTAGAATTATGTTTGATTTACCGTGCAACCAGTCTAGGATGTCGTTCATTCACTGCGAGAAGTTCCAATTTGTCCGGGTTTTCTTTACGATTATGCAACGGTTTATCACCCCACGCTGAGATATTCGTCAACCCGGTGCGAACATTCTTCTGTGCTGTCAGTACCCGCTCTTGCAGTGTGTTGATAGCTGCGTACACTTCTGCCATCCATTCTGTGACTAAATATATATAAATATGTTTATTATTATTATATTCTATAATAATTACTCGATTAAGTACATTATTTTATTAACTCTGACATAAGTACTTTTATACAATTTGATCCTTCCGCTTGCGCACACGTCTTGAGAAATCAATTTTTGTTTACAGGGTTAGTCCAAGGACTAAAATGCTTGGATAACAGTTTGCAACTCTGAATAACTGTCCAAAGGTGAAGGAAGTTGCAAATTATCTTACAGATTTCGGCATAGGTATTGCTTGCCAAAAAATCAATGTTTAAAGTGCTACGTGGTGGCCCTATTTTTTCATTCATAACATTGGATCTATTCATCAAAATTGAGAAAATTTGTAACTGTAAGAACGGAAAAGTAATATCTATACTAATATAATAAAGCGGAAGAGTTTGTTTGTTTGTTTGTTTGTTTGTTTGTTTGTTTGTTTGTTTGAACGCGCTAATCTCTGGAAGTACCTATCGGATTTGAAAAATTCTTTTTGCATTTGGTTGTCCAACTTTTGGGGCAGGTTATAGGCTATTTAATATCCCTAAAATCCTCCCCTAAGGGGGTAAAATGGGGGTAGAAAGTTTGTATGAAAGTCCTATGTTTTTAAAGTTACAGACCTGAAAATCGGCATTTAGATTATTAGTTTTAAATAATAAAACTCTGTATATTTTATTTAAAAAAAATTTCCCTTAAGGGTGGTAAAATAGGGGATGAAAGTTTTAATGGGAAGTTTTAATTATAATTTTGCTATTATCAACTTGAAATTTGGAAGGTAGGTTAATTCTAGGGCTTAGATATCAGCCTGGAAAATATTTCACGAAAATCCTCCCCTAAGGGGGTAAAATGGGGGTTGGAAGGTTATGTTTTAGAAGTTACAGATATGAAAATAGGATATGAAATTATAATTTTTAAATGATAAAAACCTGTATAAGTTATTCTGGAAAATCTCCCCTTAAGGGTGGTAAAATAGGGGATGAAAATTTTTATGAAAGTCCTATGTTTTTAAAGTTACAGACCTGAAAATCGGCATTTAGATTATAAGTTTTAAATAATAAAACTCTGTAAATTTTATTTTGAAAAATCTGCTTTTAAGGGCGGTAAAATAGGGGATGAAAGTTTAAATGGGAACTAAAAACGATTGCAGCGCCCTCTGGCGGTCTAACTTGAAGCGATCATAGCGCCCTTTGGCGGCCAAAACTGGAAACTAAAAAACGATCACAGCGCCCTCTGGTGGCCTAAGCCGGAAACTTGAAGCAATAGCAGCACCCCCTAGCAGCCAAAACTGGAAACTAAAAAACGATTGCAGCGCCCTCTAGCGGCCAAAACTGGAAGCTAAAAACGATCGCAGCGCCCTCTGGTGGCCAAAACTGGAAACTAAAAACCGATCACAGTGCCCTCTGGCGGCCTAAGCCGGAAACTTGAAGCAATAGCAGCGCCCTCTAGCAGCCAAAACTGGAAACTTAAAACGATCGCAGCGCCCTCTGGCGGCCAAAACTAGAAACTAAAAACCATCTCAGCGCCCTCTGGCAGTCTAAGCCGGAAACTTGGAGCAATAGCAGCGCCCTCTAGCAGCTAAAACTGGAAACTACAAAACGATTGCAGCGCCCTCTTGCGGCCAAAACTGGAAATTAAAACGATCACAGTGCCTTCTTGCGCAGCGCCCTCTGGCGGTTGTGGTTTCTTCTCAACATGTCGAAGTCCGCGATGGACTTCGGCCTGTCGAGAAGAAACCACAACCAAAGCCCTCTGGCGGCCTAGGCCAGAAACTTGAAGTGATTGCAGCGCCCTCGTGCGGTCAAAACTGGAAACTAAAAATGATCGCAGCGCCCTCTAGCGGTCTAAGCCGGAAACTCGAAGCGATTGCAGTGCCCTCTTATAGTCAAAACTCTTGCGGCCGGAGCTGGAAACTCGAAGCAATTGCAATGACCTCTGACGGCCGCAGGCGGAATCTCGATACAACAGCTGCGCACTCTGGTGGCCGAAGGCAATTAAATAAATACTAAATTAATAACTAAATCAATAAATAAATAACTAAATAAATAAATAAATAATGTAAAGCTATTTAGTTATTAAGTAAATATATATCTAAATGTGAAAGTGCGGATATTTGGATGTTTGGATGTTTAGATGTTTGGATGTTTGGATGTTTGTTACTCTATAACGCAACTACTGAACAGATTTGGCTGAAATTTTGAATGAAGATAGATAATGCCCTGACTTAAAACATAGGCAACTTTTTATCCTGAAAAAATCCACAGTTCCCACGGAATTTTGAAAAAACCCAAATCTCAGCTATAGGTAGATCAATATAGCAAACTACCTTGAAAGTAAGTATAAAGATTGGAAAAGGGAGCGGGAACAGGAACCAGAAATCCACGATTCCCTCAGGATTTGTGAAAAACCGAAATACACGCGGGCGAAGCCGCGGGCAACAGCTAGTAGATCTATAAAGATAATCTTAAATTGACTTACAGTCATCGTTCCAAGTAAGCTCTTCAACGCCCCTTCCGAGAAGATTGTCGATTGCTAATATTTCTTTCTCTATTAGAGCCACTTCGGTTTCGTGACTACCCTCGCGTATCGCATTGTACCACGATATTGCGCGGTTGAGTCTATTCATGTCATACTGTAATTTTGAAAAAGTCAATAATAAATCTGAGTTTAAAAATAAAAAGAACATTTATATCTATAAAGTAAAAAAAAAATAACAACATATACATTTAAGATTTACCTGTAATTTTTCATTTCTCGCATACAAATCTAATCCATCCTGCGGTATACCTTGTTTGTCTAAGTATTTCATATAGCGAATCTCCCGCAATAGCATTACCAGCTAATGAAAAGAAAACACACCCATGAAATAAGTTAAGAGTACCGTCTATCAAAATATCAATGATGTAAATGTCAATGTTGGCCGATTCTATACTTGATGTATCAAGTAAGTATAGAATCGGGCCTAAGATGCTTCCTTGTGATACCACAATCACGAAGAGTATAGCATTAATTTCAGACTAAAGACGATTAAGTTACCACTCAAGCCAGTCGATTAACGTTTATCTTTATAAAACAAAAATAAACTTCAGAAGCTCTCATCATTTTATCATAACGCGCCTAAAGAAATATAACTTCAAAAATTACGAGTGAAATCACCTCAGGACTAAAGTTGTTCCTGACGAACGGTGGGTCCCTGTAAATAAGGTTCTTAGCGAGGTAAGTCTTGCAGATGGTGGGCACGGTCGCGGCCCACTGCTTGAACTGTTTGTCCTCCAACTGGTTCAGGTAGCCCAGCATCTCGTGGTGTTTCTGTTTCAGGTACACGGCGTTGTCGCATTCCGTGATGCTAAAATTTATAATGGCGCGCTATTAGTTTAGGCGATTTAGGGCCTGGTTCACCACCGTCTGTTAAGTGTAGGATAGCTTATTCACAACTTTTGTCTTAGTCCCTTGTCATAAAGAAAGGAAATGACAAAATTTACGTTTAGGCTATCCAACACTTATGTTCTATGGTGGTGGCTGGTGGTGGTGGTTCTATGGTGGTGGTGGCTCGTAATGTTAAATTAGATATTCTTATGATATACTATATTATGTTTGGCAATTTATAATTGAGAGGATCGGTTAATAGCGACATGAGTTATTTAGGTCACGCTTACAAATCTATTCGCTCTAATACCAAGTTTATTAATGTGATCTTTATTGTTATTGATAAGAATTCTGAATGTACCAAATAAAATATTACACACGAAGAGTGAGTCTACCACATCTACCAACTAATATATATAGATGTACCAAGCACACTGTTGCAAATACATACGGATCTTCAAATAAAATAAAGTCCTCCATAGGGTTCTGTATCCTTTTCCGTAGTTTATGGATCCACCACAGTATACCGCTCACTGGCGGCAAATACGGATCCACCATTGGCCTCTCCGAGCCTTTCGGATTCCATTTCTGAAAGAAATGCGCAGTTTATGTTTTTCTCTTATTAATTATTGGCTAGCTTCCACTTGATGATAATCATGTCTGATAGAAAGCAATGATGAGGTCTATATTGAAGCGCACTTGCCATAAAGATACCTATTCATTCTCGCATTGGAGGTTAACTCTAGTGACACGTAGCAGAAAACACGACGCCAGACGGGCGTTCCCATACTACCAACCAGCTTTTTAGCTCTTCTCAGATCAGAGCGCGTTTGGAAGCCTCAAAGTTTTAGTTTTTAAGTTCTCGTAAATAATTATCACCATCATCTCACTTCTATGTATGTATTTGTAAAAATTAACGTTAAAAAAGTGTACATTGTAACAATTTTGAACAATTTGAATTGAATCTTTTAGTGTTGGAAACTATGAACATAAGCGTTTCTTGCAAGCAGATTGATGTGATCCGATCCTTTCTGTTCTGTTCTACAAGGATGCACTGTATTTGGACTGCAACATTTCAGTTGGATGTAGTTCTATTGCAGTTGACTCAACTACCTACACCCAAACAGCATACACGGTCTGTCTTGTAATAATTATAATAATAGACTAGCTGACCCCCGCGACTTCGTTCGCGTGTTTTTCTTTGCTATAAACCTCACGGAGCCCGAGACCTTTCCAACGAATGCAAAACCGTGGAAATCGGTTCGTGCGTTCTGGAGTTATAGCGTCAGGAAGGAAAACCCTACTTATTTTTATATAGTAGATAGTATTCTACTTACCGCCATTTCTTCGTCAAATATTTCCTTTACTTGGTCTAAATTCGTATGCATAAAGTCAAGTAATTTCGCCACCTTCGGTTTTAGTTCCCCTTTAATGATGGGTCGATGGAATAAGTCCCCGATGATTTGGAAAAACTGAAAAATGTGTCTGTCTATTATTACTTGTAACCAACTTGTATCCCCGACCGGCGGCCTTATCGTAGGATCTCTTCAGACAACCACATTGCAGAGGATAGGTATAGTGACCGGTGAAAAAGGGTTAAGAATGTAAGCAAATAAATAAGGAAATGAAAATATAGGTAGGTATAAATTAACAACTTAACAATGATATTTAAACATAATATATAAGTAGTCTGTTTCAACAGAGTTGAGCTAAAATGTAAACCAACACACCTTTTTGCTAAAAAACTACAGAATGGATTGAAATGAAACTTGGCACGATTTAAGTTTATACTACAAACTTAAATCGTGCCAAGTTTCATTTCAATCCATTCTGTAGATTTTTAGCAAAAAGGTGTGTTGCTTTACATTTTAGAACAACTCTATTGAAACGGACGGTAAATACATAGGTATATAGGTACATAAATACATAATATATACAAATACGCATACTTATTAGACAACTACATGATATATTTAGGTGATTAATACATACAAGATGTCACGGCCCTTAGCAATTAGGAATACGACACACAAAGAGAGCAAACTCTAGGCGACAATTGTGAAGATTCAACAATTTCAGGTAGGTAAGTGCACACACTACCTACACATATTTCCTAGAACTAAGCAAATAGGTACGACATACTTTGAAGAAATGCTCCAAATCTCTACACTCGTCCAGACCCTGCGCGAAAAGGGAAGCGAGCTTTCGATCAACATCCTCCAGTATCGCCATGTGTTTCTCATAATCGGCTAAGAATCTATCGTCTTCGGGATCGGCTGGGTCGTACGTGATGTTGCCGAGACGCTGGTAATCCAACGTGTACTCTTCTAACACCTGCAAATCATTTTTCTTAAAGAATATAAGCCATGTTGACAGTGACTTGTAACGTGGCAGGTCAGTCGAGGGACCTCGCCACGCTCATGGGAACAAGGGGTTGAACCGTGCTCCTTGAATGGGATAGGGATCCGTCGCTGACTAGACAATAACGACACGGGTTGGGCTAGAACCGTCAACCTATTAGATTTCAGCATGTACCTTGGTTGTTGAACAATAGGGTACTTTCGTTAGTGAAAAATAAATTATGAAATTTGATAAAAATAAAAATTTATGTAGAAATATACTTAAATATTCTGATTTTGAGTCATAAAAGCACATGATTATTTTATTAAATTAAAATTAAAAGTCGTAATTTCCCATCTGTATATCACGTGACCTAAAACACGAGCCGCCTTGTTGTGACGTCATAATGATAGAAAATACTAATATTAATCTGTGGTCATATAAGCAAAAACTAATATTAATCTGTGGTCATACAAGAAAGATAGAACCTATGGAATCTAAACTCCAAACAAAAAAGGAATGTTGATATTTTTTAATATAGTATTATATAAATAAATATTTTCGATATATCTATATTTTTAAATATATCGATATCGGAGTTCGATATACCGAAAAAAATATCGATATTTCGATATATCAGCTTTATTTAAAAAATCGTAAGTCACTTCAAAAATGATTACACAGTTATATTATAGTCCAGTATCTTTATCAAACAAATTAAATTATAAATATATATATATGTGTTAGGTTATAGTTCTTAGTAATTATTTTATTAAAATAAGGTACAATATGGCCTGTTCCCGACACTTATCAGAAGGTAGTGCTTCTGATAAGTGTCGGGATAGCCTAAACGTAAGTTTTGTCACTTCCTTACTTATGTCAAGTGACAAGGACTATAGTTGTGAATAAGCTATCCGACACTTATCAGATGGTGGTGAAACAGGGCCTTATACCAATATTTTTAAATGACGTTATCACGTAAAATATTCATCCGTAAGCCGACTTGACAGACAACTAATGATGTTTACAAAGATGTTTTAACATTCTGGAATTCGGCAGAACAGAAGTCTGGGTTACATGCAAAAGTTGTTGCTTCAGAGTACAATGAACTTTATGGTTTTTGTCTATATGACCATAGATTAATGATTAGTATTAACTATCATTATGACGTCAAAACAAGGCGGCTCGTGTTCAAGGTTACGTGATATAACAGATTAACGATTACGACTTTTAATTTTAATTTAATAAAAAAATAATGTGAAAATTTAAATTTAAATTTTGTGTAAAATAAAAATTTAATACTTAAATATTCTGATTTTGAGTCATAAAAGTATGACTCAAAATCAGAATATTTAAGTATATTTCAATATAAATTTTTATTTTTATCAAATTTCTTAATTTATTTTTCACTAGCGAATGTACCTATTTATTACCACAGAGGTATCATCATCATCATCATGATCAACCCATTACCGGCTCACTACAGAGCACGGATCTCCTCTCAGAGTGAGAGGGCCTTGGCCATAGTCCACCACGCTGGCCAAGCGGATTGGTAGACTTCACACACCTTTGAGAACGTTATGGAGAACTCTCAGGCATGCAGGTTTCCTCACAATGTTTTCCTTCACCGTTAAAGCAAGTGATATTTAAATTCTTAAAACGCACATAACTCCGAAAAGTTAGAAGTGCGTGCCCGGGATCGAACCCACGACCTCCGATTAGAAGTCGGTCGTCCTAGCCATTAGGCTATCACAGCTTTATCACAGCTTTTTGTATCTACATTTCGATATCAAACTATCGATATATCGTCCAAAAAATATTAGTAATAAAGAAAAAGTAGCCCAGGTGAATGACTTTATCTTCACTACAATATTTAAGGCGCAAACTCCAGTGTTATATAGAATCCCTAGTAGCAATTTTCGTTGGGGGTTTGTTGCCAACGGTAGCCAACGGTTGGTAACATGTTGGGAGATGGTGGTTGAGATGCCAACTAAGTCCCTCTGTAAGGCCAACTGCATGAAATGTTACGTTACGTCATGCAATATTGCCAACAATCTTGTAACGTTGGGCCAACCTTCGCCATAGTTGGTTTAACAACAAGGTATAATCATACTGTTGGTCCAACGTAGGCCTAACTACAGACTACAGCGTTGTAATATATGCAAATTATGTAACGTTGGGCCAACCTTCGCTATAGTTGGTTGAACAACAAGGTATAATCATATTGTTGGTCCAACGTTGGCCTAACTACAGACTACAGCGTTGTAATATATGCAAAATTGTAACGTTGGGCCAACGTTCGCTATAGTTGGTTGAACAACAAGGTATAATCATACTGTTGGTGCAACGTTGGCCTAACTGTAGACTACAGCGTTGTAATATATGCAAAATATGTAACGTTGGGCCAACGTTCGCTATAGTTGGTTGAACAACAAGGTATAATCATACTGTTGGTCCAACGTTGGCCTAACTACAGACTACAGCGTTGTAATATATGCAAATATTGTAACGTTGGGCCAACCTTCGCTATAGTTGGTTGAACAACAAGGTATAATCATACTGTTGGTCCAACGTAGGCCTAACTACAGACTACAGCGTTGTAATATATGCAAATTATGTAACGTTGGGCCAACGTTCGCTATAGTTGGTTGAACAACAAGTTATAATCATACTGTTGGTCCAACGTTGGCCTAACTACAGACTACAGCGTTGTAACATATGCAAAATATGTAACGTTGGGCCAACGTTCGCTATAGTTGGTTGAACAACAAGGTATAATCATACTGTTGGTGCAACGTTGGCCTAACTACAGACTTCGGCGTTGTAATATATGCAATATATGTAACGTTGGGCCAACGTTCGCTATAGTTGGTTGAACAACAAGGTATAATCATTTGTTGGTCCAACGTTGGCCTAACTACAGACTACAGCGTTGTAATATATGCAAATTATGTAACGTTGGGCCAACCTTCGCTATAGTTGGTTGAATAACAAGGTATAATCATACTGTTGGTGCTACGTTGGCCTAACTACAGACTTTAGCGTTGTAATATATGGAAAATATGTAACGTTGGTCCAACGTTGGCCTAACTACAGACTACATCGTTGTAATATATGCAAATTATGTAACGTTGGGCCAACCTTCGCTATAGTTGGTTGAACAACAAGGTATAATCATACTGTCGGTCCAACGTTGGCCTAACTATAGACTACAGCGTTGTAATATATACAAATTATGTAACGTTGGGCCAACCTTCGCTATAGTTACAACAAGGTATAAGGAACAACAAGGTAGGTTCAACCAACTATAGCGAAGGTTGGCCCAACGTTACATAATTTGCATATACTACAACGCTGTAGTCTGTAGTTAGACCAACGTTGGACCAACAGTATGATTATACCTTGTTGTTCAACCAACTACAGCGAACGTTGGCCCAACGTTACATATATTGCATATATTACAACGCTGTAGTCTGTAGTTAGGCCAACGTTGGACCAACAGTATGATTATACCTTGTTGTTCAACCAACTATAGCGAACGTTGGCCCAACGTTACATATTTTGCATATATTACAACGCTGTAGTCTGTAGTTAAGCCAACGTTGCACCAACAGTATGATTATACCTTGTTATTCAACCAACTATAGTGAACGTTGGCCCAACGTTACATATTTTGCATATATTACAACGCCGAAGTCTGTAGTTAGGCCAACGTTGCACCAACAGTATGATTATACCTTGTTGTTCAACCAACTATAGCGAACGTTGGCCTAACGTTACATATTTTGCATATATTACAACGCTGTAGTCTGTAGTTAGGCCAACGTTGGACCAACAGTATGATTATACCTTGTTTTTCAACCAACTATAGCGAACGTTGGCCCAACGTTACATAATTTGTATATATTACAACGCTGTAGTCTGTAGTTAGGCCAACGTTGGACCAACAGTATGATTATACCTTGTTGTTCAACCAACTATAGCGAACGTTGGCCCAACGTCACATATTTTGCATATATTACAACGTTGTAGTCTGTAGTTAGGCCAACGTTGGACCAACAGTATGATTATACCTTGTTGTTCAACCAACTATGGCGAAGGTTGGCCCAACGTTACAAGATAGTTGGCAATATTGCATGACGTAACGTAACATTTCATGCAGTTGGCCTTACAGAGGGACTTAGTTGGCATCTCAACCACCCGGTCCGCCCCGGCTTCGCCTGTGGTACATAATATTATATAGCCTATAGCACTCAAGGAAAGAATTTTTGAAATTGGTCCAGTAGTTTCCGAGATTAGCGCGTTCAAACAAACAAACTCTTCCGCTTTATTATATTAGTATATAGATTTCTATACAATAAATTACAAAAAAAAAATCGATCGATATGAAGTTACACCTTCATATTCATAATAAAGCTTAACTAACTAACTTACCTAAGTAAAAAACTTACTCCTACAACATCTCATCATCATCATCATCATCATCATCATGATCAACCCATTACCAGCTCACTACAAAACACGGGTCTCCTCTCAGAGTGAGCAGGGTTTTGGCCATAGTCTACCACGCTGGCCAAGCGGATTGGCAGACTTTACACACTTTTGAGAACGTTATGGAGAACACTCAGGCGTGCAGGTTTCCTCACGATGTTTTCCTTCACCGTCAAAGCAAGTGATATTTAAATACTTAAAACGCACATAACTCCGAAAAGTTAAGAGGTGCGTGCCCGGGATCGAACCCACGACCTCCGATTAGATGTCGGTCGTCCTAACCACTAGGCTATCACTACACTACTACTACAACATCTGCTTCATCATAAAGCCGAAATAAATATCCATTGTAACACCGATTTTAGTACTTGACCTGTGAAACTAGATGGCGCTAGTAGTACGTTAAGTCGCGCTACAATTGACCGCGGGTCCGTGTATATATATCGGCCGGCTTATGTTGGTAAATCATTCTAATCCTTACTCGGTACTTAAACGGGTAACGAACTCTGCATCCACACCTGCTGGGACAGAGTTTAACGCTAGTTTTGGTACCAAACTATATAGGTGGCATGTGAACCCTTGCATCCACATCTGCTGGGACAGGGCGTTCTGGAAACCTACGAACGTATAATATTGTAACTAGATAGTAAACAGCTAGAAGCAAATCAACTACTATCCAACGTAGGTATACAGTATGAATTCCTTTGTTGGGCCATTGTAAGCAAATCAACTACTATCCAACGTAGGTATACAGTATGAATTTTTTCATTGGGCCATTGTAAGAAAATAAACTACCAGCCAGCGTGGCCATACAGTATGAATTCTTTTGTTGGGCCATTGTAAGCAAATCAACTACTAGCCAACATAGTTATACAGTATGAATTTTTTCATTGGACCATTATAAAAAAATCAACAACCAGCCAACGTGGGTATACAGTATGAATGCTTTTGTTGGGCCATTATAAGAAAAGCAACGACTAGCCAACGTAGGTATATAGTATGAATTCTTTTGTTGGGCCATCATGAGAAAAGCAACGACTAGCCTACGTTGTTGGCTAGTCGTTGGTTGAAAGTCGTTGGCTCGGGTCAAGTGGGCCAACCGCTTTTCAACGGTTGGAACCACGTTTTTTAGGGATGACAAGCCTAACTGTTGGCCAACCAAACTAGGGACAGAGGCCCAACCAACAGCCAACGCAAATTGCTACTAGGGATACATTTATAACCTTCTTGTATATCATTGTTACGTCATGAAATGGCTGACTTATTGGCTGACAGCGTTTTCGCGGCATTAAAAAATGTTTAAAATTTAATTTAATTTTATGGCATGAACGCGTGTTTATTTTGCCGAAATATATTTTTTGTGGCTTTTTATTAACAAAAACAACATTTTGAAGTGCTTTTTCAAACACAGTAGAATACCCTATTGAGTCTGTTTCAATTAGATGGATAATCAAATTTATAGCTGTCCGCGTAGATTTAGTCTTTTTTTTTTAATCACGTGGGAACTTTATTCAGAATTTTCCGAGATATCATAAGATAGTAGTAAATAGGTACAATTCTAACCATAACCATAACATTAACTAACCATGAAGGTCTCATCGAAATCAAGAACCAAGGCAAGTGGGAGAAGATTCCTAAAATCTGACCTTCAAACATTCCGTGCTCAACGTTTTGCCCCTCAGTCCGGAGAACTCGACCTTCTCCAGCTTAGGCACCTCTACCGTGGCCGCCACAATGTCCTCGATCATCCTGAGCCGCATGTACACGTTGAACCGCATGAACACGCGGTCGAAGTCGAAATAGCAGCACACAGGCAACAAACTTTGTCTTTTTCTATGGAGTCGTATAGCGTCGCGCCGCGTTTGTCGTTCACCTAGTACAACGGATTGTTACGTGCAAGAGGAGTTCTGAAATCTGACCTTCAAACATTCCGTGCTCAATGTTTTGCCCCTCAGTCCGGAGAACTCGACCTTCTCCTGCTTCAGCACCTCTACCGTGGCCGCCACAATGTCCTCGATCATCCTGAGCCGCATGTACACGTTGAACCGCATGAACACGCGGTCGAAGTCGAAATAGCAGCACACAGGCAACAAACTTTGTCTTTTTCTATGGAGTCGTATAGCGTCGCGCCGCGTTGTCGTTCACCTAGTACAACGGATTGTTACGTGCAAGAGGAGTTCTGAAATCTGACCTTCAAACATTCCGTGCTCAATGTTTTGCCCCTCAGTCCGGAGAACTCGACCTTCTCCTGCTTCAGCACCTCTACCGTGGCCGCCACAATGTCCTCGATCATCCTGAGCCGCATGTACACGTTGAACCGCATGAACACGCGGTCGAAGTCGAACGACCAGCGCACGGTCATCAAAGTTTATCATTGTATATGTAGTCGTATCGCGTCGCGTCGTATCGCATCGCATCACGTCACATCATAGTCGCATTGCGTCGTACCGCATAGCATCGCGCCGCGTTTGTCGTTCACCTAGGACTACGGGTTAGTCACGTGCAAAAGGAGTTCTTAAATCTGACCTTCAAACATTCCGTGCTCAACGTTTTGCCCCTCAGTCCGGAGAACTCGACCTTCTCCAGTTTCAGCACCTCTACCGTGGCCGCCACGATGTCCTCGATCATCTTCAGCCGCCGCATGTACACGTTGAACCGCATGAACACGCGGTCGAAGTCGAACGACCAGCGCACGGGCATCACGCCCGCCGGGAAGAAAGTGTGAACTTTGTCGCGGTTCAGCTCGTAAGTCTCACTGTAAAATGAACGAATTATGTTCGTCTTCAGCGTGATATTATTTTACAAAAAGTGCAGCAAACCTTGGCATGAGAAAAAGAAGATACAAGTTCGTAAAATAAAAACCGACTACGCTTAATAATTTAACAATAATTCAGGGCGCAAAAAGTCCACGCTACGCTTCTATCTGTGAACTCCTATTCGTTCCTCATAATTATTTTGCATCCAAGTAAAATCGCTCTAATACTTGAACTCCTCCTCATTATCCTCATTACTGTAGTAAAAATTTGGATGGATACCTGTGTCTTGTCACATTGTCGTAAAAATTCTTACACTGAATCTGCCATACACTCTAAAATCTAATAATAAATAACTAATACTCATAATTCCATAGTGTTCCTAATTTCCAGAAAAATATAAAGCTACCGTTTCAGATTTGGAACTCACATAAAATGGTTCAAAGTCCCCATTGCCTTCCTCAATTTGATTAATTGCTCGTCAGCCTCTCCTTGGAATATTGAGGGCGGATCGATGGAGTTAGTGCACTGCTGGATGACCAGATTGCACACCTCCCGTAATAGTGCTACAACAATTACCAACAATCTTAGCTGAAACGTGATCAGATAAATAAGTAAGTATAGTTAGTAATTTGTACCTTTTAAATTTTTTTTAATGGGATCGAACTACTTTTGGAGGTCAAGGAAATAGCTATAGCAAGAACATAACTAGGTACCATCACAATTACCGAAAGGAACCAAAAATAAAGTAGAGCCGAAGTTTGGAGTTATCGAAGACAACCCTTTCATAATACCTAAGCAGGTATTAGACATACTTAGTTACTTATTAAAAGAATTCCACAATATATCAGGAAGAAACCGCTTGACCAAAATAGAAAAAATACGAGAAATCAAAGAAATCAACATTCTTATATTCTTACGTATCAACTTCTCGACACTGCAGAAGTATCGTGAGTTGCCCCAAAGCAGACCGATGCAGTGGAACATCGGCCTTATCAGAGGCTTCGCGTCAGAGAAGTCAGTGCCTTCAAACGTTTCAAAGTGCGGTACCAGCGGCCTCTGGTACACGTAGATGTCCCGGCATTCTATGATGGCTGCAAGTACAAGAAAATAAAAATTTTACGGATTTTTTGGCATTCCTAACCCTTGTGTAATTCTATTCTATTTAACTGTAGGATTTACGACTTTGCGACGTTAGGTATAGATAATATTTTATGATCTCAGAAATTTCTGGGACAACTACAGAGTACCGTTAGAGCTTAAAGCAGTGCAGCATATAAGAGAGGAGGCCTTTGCTTCATCATCATCATCATCATCATCATCATCATCATACCAGCCCACTACAGCGCACGGGTCTCCTCTGATTGAAAAGGGTTTAGACCGTAGTCCACCACGCTGGCCAAGTGCGGATTGGTGCACTTCGCAGTATGAAAAACTCTCAGGCATACAGGTTTCCTCACGATGTTTTCCTTCTCTCATTCTCTCGCAGGCTAAATCCTATGTAAATATGTACGTTTGTCCCTCTACGGCACTTGTTCAGCGCATGGGAACTCAAACGACCTACTGTCACCTTATAGACTCCTGGTACGCAAGAAAGGCTTTTGGTGTCGCTTTTTCGTACCACTACCATCGGTTGTCAAATGCACAATGATACTAAAATTTCGCTTAAAAAATGGACTCAAGTAAGTACCTATAGTTTGATAGATGATGGTCATAAATAGGAGCTACTACAACTCACCAGCCACCACGTTTGTGAGCATGGACTTGAAGCAATTGAAGTAGACGCTCCTAGTCGCCTCGAGGTAGTGCGCCATCCGCTTGACCCGCGGGTCCCTCAGTTGGGAATATATTCCTTCGAGGTTCCGCAGCCTGCTCGCGTAGAACTCTACATCGGCGATCGGCAGCGGAAACTTGGTTCTTTTGAACGCTGATGCGAATACAAACAAAGTATTAAATCAAAGAACAAAGACAAAAGGCAAAGTCAAATAAACTTTAATGAAAACTGTAGCGGATGCCCGCGACTTCGTACGCGTGGATTTAAAGACTCTTGGGACCTGTATGATTTTATGGGATAAAAAGTACGTACGTACCTACGTCCTTCTTCAAGGTCTAAGTAGTCTATCTCTGACCAAATTTCGTCAAAATAATTTCAGCGGTTTAGGCGTAACAGAGGTAATGTAACATACAGACTTGATAGATGCTCATTGTTATGTGCGTTGCGTGGACTAATAGGTAGGTACCTATACCTAGACGTGGGCGAATTTGCATCAGCGAGGCCCCTTTTCTTTCGTTCCCAAGATTTATCCAATAGATTTATCCTACCAAAAATGTTTTGATACGACATATCTACTCATTGTAGTGAAAAAATATAAATGCGCAGTAGGAGAGTAGATATTGAAAAGAGCGAGATCCTAAACAAGCACGCTTTTAAAATCATCGATGTTTTGAAATGGCGTTCTTTTTCGAGCATAAAAGTGACCAAATTAATTAGTCACCTGTGGCCCACAGGTGACGCGAGGCCTTCGCGAGAGCGAGGCCTTCACGAGTGCGAGGCCGTGGGCGTGGGCCCACATCGTCCACGCCTAGCTACGTCACTGCTCATTGCCAATTCCAATTGATCGTGTGCCCTTTAGATCCTGAAAACTTAGCATAGGTACATACCTAGATAAGAATCTTCTTGCAATAAATCGTGCACTTGCTGTGCCCACTTTATTATGGCTCCTTCTATGTTCGTCTTCAATTGAAGATCTACATCCTCTGAATCACTAAAAGCAAAGTTTACATCGTAGGTAGGTAGTTACTAGCCTCTAATTATGTTTATTTATTAAAATAAAGATAGATATTTTCAAGTTACATACGTCTCTTTAAGTCTCGCTTCGGCGTGATAAATGTTCTCTACGCCTTCCGGCATCGGCAGCATTATCTGACTGGCCATTTCTCCTTTTAGCTGCCATTCAAATCACAAATTATTGGAATAGGTAACTAAATTATCAAATAAATTGAAAACAAATAACCCGACTGCATAAAATAAAACATTAAAATGAAATATAAGTAAATAAAAATATTTAAGCCGGTCCAGTCTGGCTTAAATATTTTTATTTATATTTCATTTACACGTAGACCATAATATTGTCTTGAAAACTACTAAACCAATTTTGAGAATCGTAGGTAACCGTAACCGTATGGTCACGTAAAAATTTTGTAGATTTGTTTGGAAGCACTTAAATAGATTATCATAATATCACATAACTATTATGTGAATACATCGCAGTTCCAATAGGCCTAATCCTAATACCTAAATAGTAAATACATGTCGTGTCGACTTGATAACCTCCTTTTTTGAAGTCGGTTAAAAATGCCTTATGTATTGGCCCGATAAGAATTATTAAAAAAGTGACGGTACTTGATGCATCAAACTCCGCAGCTCGTTAACGTGCCGTTTCATATCGTTTTTCACAATTTTGGGCCAGCCCTTCTGGTTTTCCGGATTGCACAGCAAAGGGCCGATCACTTCATCCGCCATGACGCTCAAATCCATCAGAACATTCCCTGATATTTCTCCCATAGTGAGAATCTACGAAAAAGTTTTATTCGACTTAAGTTTATGAATAAATACTGAAACACATATTGAGACTTTGTTTCGGTTGACAAATTGTTTCATTTCTTCTGTACAAGTCACGGCAAATAAGTCTAGCGCTGGCCTTTAATACGCAGAAGTCGAAAATGAGGTATCTCGGGTGGTGAGGGGGTCGCGGGGAGGGCGTGGGGATCGTTCGTAAGCACTGATTAGACTTCGCGGATCCCTCATAAGCGCTGATTGGCTCTCCAATTGTATTGTATCCCGCTCACTCGCACGTCGCTGCGGGCACTTGAAGGTCAGCGCTCGACTTACGTGCCGGGGGTTATACAACAAATACTCAACAAAATATCAAAAGAAAGCAGCTTAGTGTGTAACATTGTAGGCCTTTTAACGTCCCACTGCTGGGCACAGGCAATATAGAAGAGAGGGATTTAGAGCTTAGACCCGCCACGCTGCGACAATGCGGGTTGGAGGGCTTTAACGGCTATTGTCATATGATAGTGATTAGTGATATGTGATAACCGATGGCTTAAGAGGAAACGCGGATGCTCTTTTCTCCATACAAACGTTCTCGCGTGTTTTCTCCCTGGTTTATGATCCTAAAGCAATGATTTTTTACAACAAAATAAATATCAACCTCTTCTATGTTCCTATGTTTTCCTTTTTGAAGATACATTATTTTTTTAAGCACTAAGTAGAACCGTTACAAAATGCTCAAAATTGCCTATTTTAGATCGCTTTCAACAGAGGTCTAATGTACAAAGACAATTAATAATGAAAAAAGCAAAACATAGGGACACAGTATATATCCTTTATATTCAGTTTACGAAATATCTTTTCTTTTAAATTGGTCCAATATTGGAGGAGGAAACACTAGAGAGCCAAACCTCGAATTATGACTTTTTACTTACGGCTATTGAGTCGGATTTGCAGTTGTCCTTATAGCACGAATTTGAGGCGCGTGACGGTCGAACGCGACAACGATAGTTTTTTCAAATACCTAATTTTCAAAAGTCTCTTCGACCACATTTCCTTTTAACGTGCTCTCCGAGGCACGGGGGCGTAACACCGCAACTACCAACTCCGGGCCGGCACTGAGAATATCTTGACATAAAAACCCAATATTTAGCCAGACCCGGGAATCGAACCCGGGACCTCTCGATCCGCTTTTGAACATGTTAACCGCTAGACCAACGAGGCTCTTAACTTTTAATAGACTTCACAGTACTTTGGTAGAGTCATTTTCTTTATAAGTAGAGCCTATAAGACGATGGCTACCAATAGACGATCATAGACTAAGTCAAAAATACCTTTCGAAAGTTGCTCTGTGTTATTTTATCCTCTACATTGCGTAGAAAGTAGACCATTTTGCCCCTGTTGACAGGCGGGAAGGTGAAGGAGCAAGTCAGCATACCGGCCGCGTTTATACGAAACACGAGCAACTCGTATTTCGGTATCTCGAAGAACTTGAACAGTAGATGCTGAAACAATTTTCATTATTATAACCCCCGGCACGTAAGTCGAGCGGTGACCTTCAAGTGCGCGCAGCGTCGTGCGTGTGAGCGGGACACAATACAATTGGAGAGCCAATCAGCGCTTACGAGGAATCCGCGAGAGCGAATCAGTGCTTACGAACGATCCCCACACCCTCCCCGCGACCTCCTCACCACCCGAGATACCTCATTTTCGACTTCTGCGCATTGAAGGTCAGCGCTAGACTTATTTGCCGTGACTTGTACGTGATTGACGTGATTGGCTAGGCATTTATAGACAATTTTTAGGTAATGAGGTAATAGATCATGGTGAAAATAGTCGTAGTCTGTTAATAAAACTTTAAAACCCTAGTAGCAATTTGCGTTGGCTGTTGGTTGGGCCTCTGTCCCTAGTTTGGTTGGCCAACAGTTAGGCTTGTCATCCCTAAAAAACGTGGTTCCAACCGTTGAAAAGCGGTTGGCCCACTTGACCCGAGCCAACGACTTTCAACCAACGACTAGCCAACAACGTAGGCTAGTCGTTGCTTTTCTCATGATGGCCCAACAAAAGAATTCATACTATATACCTACGTTGGCTAGTCGTTGCTTTTCTTATAATGGCCCAACAAAAGCATTCATACTGTATACCCACGTAGGCTGGTTGTTGATTTTTTTATAATGGCCCAATGAATAAATTCATACTGTATAACTACGTTGGCTAGTAGTTGATTTGCTTACAATGGCCCAACAAAAGAATTCCTACTGTATGCCCACGTTGGCTGGTAGTTTATTTTCTTACAATGGCCCAATGAAAAAATTCATACTGTATACCTACGTTGGATAGTAGTTGATTTGCTTGCAATGGCCCAACAAAGGAATTCATACTGTATACCTACGTTGGCTGGTAGTTTATTTTCTTACAATGGCCAATTTCCAGAACGCCCTGTCCCAGCAGATGTGGATGCAAGGGTTCATGCCACCTATATAGTTTGGTACTAAAACTAGCGTTAAACTCTGTCCCAGCAGGTGTGGATGCAGAGTTCGTTACCCGTTTAAGTACCGCGTAAGGATTAGAATGATTTACCAACATAAGCCGGCCGATATATATACGCGGACCCGCGGTCAATTGTAGCGCGACTTAACGTACTATTAGCGCCATCTAGTTTCACAGGTCAAGTACTAAAATCGGTGTTACAATGGATATTTATTTCGGCTTTATGATGAAGCAGATGATGTAGTGTAGTGGTAGCCTAGTGGTTAGGACGACCGACATATAATCGGAGGTCGTGGGTTCGATCCCGCGCACGCACCTCTTAACTTTTCGGAGTTATGTGCGTTTTAAGTATTTAAATATCACTTGCTTTAACGGTGAAGGAAAACATCGTGAGGAAACCTGCACGCCTGAGTGTTCTCCATAACGTTCTCAAAAGTGTGTGAAGTCTGCCAATCCGCCATGGCCAGCGTGATAGACTATGGCCAAAACCCTTCTCACTCTGAGAGGAGACCCGTGCTCTGTAGTGAGCCGGTAATGGGTTGATCATGATGATGATGATGATGATGATGATGAGATGTTGTAGGAGTAAGTTTTTTACTTAGGTAAGTTAGTTAGTTAAGCTTTATTATGAATAGGAAGGTGTAACTTCATATCGATCGTTTTTTTTTTTGTAATTTATTGTATAGAAATCTATACTAATATAATAAAGCGGAAGAGTTTGTTTGTTTGAACGCGCTAATCTCGGAAACTACTGGACCAATTTCAAAAATTCTTTCCTTGAGTGCTATAGGCTATATAATATTATGTACCACGGGCGAAGCCGGGGCGGACCGGGTGGTTGAGATGCCAACTCAGTCCCTCTGTAAGGCCAACTGCATGAAATGTTACGTTACGTCATGCAATATTGCCAACAATCTTGTAACGTTGGGCCAACCTTCGCCATAGTTGGTTTAACAACAAGGTATAATCATACTGTTGGTCCAACGTTGGCCTAACTACAGACTACAGCGTTGTAATATATGCAAATTATGTAACGTTGGGCCAACCTTCGCTATAGTTGGTTGAACAACAAGGTATAATCATACTGTTGGTCCAACGTTGGCCTAACTACAGACTACAGCGTTGTAATATATGCAAAATATGTAACGTTGGGCCAACGTTCGCCATAGTTGGTTTAACAACAAGGTATAATCATACTGTTGGTCCAACGTTGGCCTAACTACAGACTACTGCGTTGTAATATATGCAAATTATGTAACGTTGGGCCAACATTCGCTATAGTTGGTTGAACAACAAGGTATAACCATACTGTTGGTCCAACGTTGGCCTAACTACAGACTACGGCGTTGTAATATATGCAAAATATGTAACGTTGGGCCAACGTTCGCTATAGTTGGTTGAACAACAAGGTATAATCATACTGTTGGTCCAACGTTGGCCTAACTACAGACTACAGCGTTGTAATATATGCAAATTATGTAACGTTGGGCCAACCTTCGCTATAGTTGGTTGAACCTACCTTGTTGTTCCTTATACCTTGTTGTTCAACCAACTATAGCGAAGGTTGGCCCAACGTTACATAATTAGCATATATAACAACGCTGTAGTCTGTAGTTACGCCAACGTTGGACCAACAGTATGATTATACCTTGTTGTTCAACCAACTATAGTGAACGTTGGCCCAACGTTACATATTTTGCATATATTACAACGCCGAAGTCTGTAGTTAGGCCAACGTTGCACCAAACTTATGATTATACCTTGTTGTTCAACCAACTATAGCGAACGTTGGCCCAACGTTACATATTTTGCATATATTACAACGCTGAAGTCTGTAGTTAGGCCAACGTTGCACCAAACTTATGATCATACCTTGTTGTTCAACCAACTATAGCGAACGTTGGCCCAACGTTACATATTTTGCATATATTACAACGCTGTAGTCTGTAGTTAGGCCAACGTTGGACCAACAGTATGATTATACCTTGTTGTTCAACCAACTATAGCGAACGTTGGCCCAACGTTACATATTTTGCATATATTACAACGATGTAGTCTGTAGTTAGGCCTTTTGGACCAACAGTATGATTATACCTTGTTGTTCAACCAACTATAGCGAAGGTTGGCCCAACGTTACATAATTTGCATATATTACAACGCTGTAGTCTGTAGTTAGGCCAACGTTGGACCAACAGTATGATTATACCTTGTTGTTAAACCAACTATGGCAAAGGTTGGCCCAACGTTACAAGATTGTTGGCAATATTGCATGACGTAACGTAACATTTCATGCAGTTGGCCTTACAGAGGGACTTAGTTGGCATCTCAACCACCATCTCCCAACATGTTACCAACCGTTGGCTACCGTTGGCAACAAACCCCCAACGAAAATTGCTACTAGGGAAGATTATGGACGCAGTGATGAGCGCTTTACTCTTATAAGTTGGAGATACCGGGTTCGATTCCCGGCAGGGGCAATTTGGAATTCTGTAATTTCTAAACTCTCTCTGATCGCTTCAACCGTGGCTAACTACCACCCTACCAGCAAAACCCTGCCACCTAGTAATTTAGCGTTACGGTACGATACCGCGTAGAAACCGATCAAGGATGTAAAGTTGGTTTACGAGCGATAATTTTACGTGATATCGTCATAAGAAAACAAAGAGACAAGCCGAACACTTAGGCCGATTGTGTCTCTCTATAGCTTCTCCGCGCTCTCGCTTGCTCGCTTGGCTCAGGCGGAACGTGACAATGAGTCATGCTTTTTCGTGCGTGCTGCCTACGTTCGTCGATTAATATGTATTAAGATGTTATCACGTCCAAAATTTGAATTGTTTATGTATTCCATTGTACAACGTACATACAGAAAATATTTTTTCGCGCATTCATACATATGAAACGTCGAATGGCAAACTTCAACTTCAAAATTTTACTTTTGTGACGCGAATTTTTAATAACAATTTCCATATAAACAATTAGCTACATTAAACTTTACCCTCTCGTCGCCTGTGATAAACTTGTTCCATTTCTCGATCTTTTGCTTTAGTGTCCGTAAAAGATATTCGCTCAGAAACTCTAAACGAATATCAACATCTTCCTTCTGCAAATAGATAATATTAATACTTAAGCTTTTTTTGATTTATCAGTTGCACTCAAAGAATTCCACCTACTGCTGAATTCATTTCAAAGGAATTTAAGCTGTATAAATTGCTGTTCATTCAAAGCTCTTTCTGAGGGTAGTTGTTAGTGAAGTTAGCAAGAGGCGCATAACTGCACCTCTGAGCAATTGAATAGGTTCATAGAGTCCGAGAGACAACATATTATCTAACCTTAATTAGGCGAGCGCAAGTCGAAAGGCAAAGCTATAGTTAGAAAGATAAACATTGATCTAAGCATTTTAAGCAAACCTATACGTACCAGTAATCAGTGCGGTTAAATAACGATAAACTGAATCTTAACTTACATCACCCATTGTTTCGAAAAGCAAATACTTTGCTCAGTAGATTATTTTCAATAACTACAGTTCATTGTGCACCTACATATTTATTGAGAACGTCAACATCAATGAAAACCTACACACAAAACAGTCGTTAATTTTAAATTATGGCGTAAATATACTAATCGTTTATTTCTCGTTACCTAAACGCACTTAAATCTAAAAATATATTATTTCTTTGCTAAGACGAAATACGAAAATTATTTGAAAATAATAACGATAATAACTTCGTTGCTTAGTAACCTTTTTTTCATCTTTTGAATTTTATAAACCAACCAGAGGTTTATTATCGACTATCGTCTATACTCTATGGGAACTTAAGGCGAATAGGTACCTACAAAGGGCAGGTGAAGCTAGCATTCGTTATAAAGTGGTTATAAACTATAATTTCATTGGTGCACCCTTACTCTAGCGGCACGCTATGATGGCCGGTTTGACGTTTGTCCGCTCATGAAGTTCCGTATTAATTGATAACGACTTTGAAGGAAATAATTGTATTACTTTATTGACGATAGTGATGTGCAGAGATTCATAAATTTTATCGAATGTAGTTTTAGGTTTAGGACTCAAAATTTATTTATTAAATTGATTTCTTAAATGTATACAAGTGTAGAAAAATCAGTTTGCACCATTTAAGGGGTGAATGTACTTGTGAATATGAACAATTTTCACTATGTGGACAAACCTCTGAAATCGCAAAAAAATATCAATAAATTTTTAAAAATGGAATCTAATACGATCGTCACATAGGATCGCTGGCTAGCACAACTACTACCTCCGGCAAACTCGCGTCAATGCTCAATGCAAAACAAAGCAGTTTCGAATTGACGTTGCTTCGAAAAGTATAAACTGTCAGTGCAATGCGATTGTGATATAGTTTTGACCTGGCTTTGGATTTCAAATATTGATACTGCATTACTGTTGACCCTTGCTCGTTAATTTGGACTCTGTTCAAGCCCTTTGTTGTGGATTTCGTCGATATGACCGAACGTACGCAGAGAACTGTTCTAAATAGTCAGACACGTGAGTTCGTAATACGTCTTCGTAACTATTTCGATCGTGAAGCTCAAAATGGAGGGCCAATTTTACCTATAACGTCAGTGGTTGAACGCGTAGCTGATGCGCTTAATATTGGACAACGAACTGTTAGACGGATAACTAAAAAAAAATATGGCGAGACTGGCACAGAAGAAAATAAACTTCACACACCAAAAAAGAGAAAACGAGCAAAACCAGTCGTAGGCATCGATAGCTTTGATGCCGATGCTATCCGAAGACATGTTTACGGCTACTATTTACAGAAGGAGTATCCAACAAGAAAAAAGTTGGTGCATTCACTGAAGGAAGCTGGATTATTCTTCGGTGGGGAAAGTTCTTTAACGAAGATTTTGAAGACCATTGGATTTCGATACAAAAAATGTAACAAACGCAAAATATTGATGGAAAGATTTGATATAGCGATGGCAAGGTATACTTTTTTACGGCAAGTGAAAGAAATCAAAAATTGGCAAAATGTTGTGTTCTTGGATGAAACATGGCTTAATGCTAACCATACTGTAGGCCGTTCTTGGAACGATGACACAGCAGCATCTACTTCCAAAGTTCCTGTAGGAAAAGGATCGCGACTTATAATTTGTCACGCCGGAACCATCAACGGGTTTGTCGAAGGTTCTCTCATGGCTTTTGCGTCAAAAACCACTGGAGACTATCATGAAGACATGAATGGAGAAAAGTTTACTGAATGGTTTACCTCAATGTTGTGTAGCCTCCCTGAACCATCTATTATAATTATGGACAACGCCCCATACCACTCGATGCAAATTGACAAGCCACCTGCCCAATCCCAAAAGAAAGCTGATATCGTCGCATGGCTTCGTAAAAATGGCGTAGATGCAAACATGAATATGTTAAAAGCGGAATTAGTACGTCTTTTAAAAGAAAACAAACCAACCAAGATCCGATACGTCATTGACGAAATAGCATTAGAACATGGGCACAGAGTTATACGGTTACCGCCTTACCATTGTGAGTATAATGCGATTGAGTTGGTGTGGGCTCAAATTAAGGGATATGCTGCAAGACACAATACAGAACCCCCATTTACCACAAAAAAAATGCTAAAATTATTAGAAGAAGCTTGTGAACATGTGACTAAAGGAGACTGGGAAAAGGTTGTGAATAGAACTGTTAAATTAATAAGGGAAGATTATGAAAGAGATGTGAAAATAGATAATATTATAGAAAACGAACATATAATTATTAATGTATGTGATGATAGCAGTGACGACAGTGAAAATAGTAGTATGGACGAATCTGATTAATTATGGCCTTTTGTGGCACCTTTTTTGGTATCTTTTGTATTCATATGTTTCTTGTGTGCATATAAAGTATGTATATTCATTTTCGTTCAAATATTCAGTTCGTTCAAATAAATTAAATAAACATATACATTTTTGTTTTATTAAACCTATTTAATCAGGTACAAAAACAAAACTTAATTGTTTTTTGTTCGAGAATAAATTGACATTCCACATCACTATTGTAATGTGTCAAACCGGCCATCATAGCGTGCCGCTAGTGTAGATTAGAATTAGAAATAAAGTTGGATATTCTGAATTCCGATAAAGTTAGTATGCCTTGACACATCAATAAAATAGAGTCGTCTAAAGGTCGACAAAATCGTGGCTCTTGAGAACTCACTTCAATAAAGTCAACCGGGTTGTGTAAATGAAGCATTATTAATACCATAAACTATAAAATTAGAAACTGTCATCTGTCGGCTGTCAATCTTAATCGTCAAAGTCAATTTTAGCGCGAAACTAAACGTTTTTTTCATGTTTTTTTGTTGCAATGCCGAGTGCTGATAATAATTTATGTGTTTTTGTTTATTTAAAATTTTATTTTTACTAAATTAAATCTAATAATTTAAGTAACAACTAAACATCAACAAAAATGGAAGGTTTTGATGATCCTGGTGTATTTTTCTCTGACAATTTCGGTGTGGAGGAAAACGAATCTCAGGACCAAATCAATTTGCAAGCGGTGAAGAAAAAGTTCAAAGAGTTTATACGACAGTTTCATACAGGAAATTTTAATTTCAAATACAGGTAGGACAATTTTTTAATAGTTTCGTAATATCGCATCAAAGGAAATAAATAAAATCAGCTTTTTTACCCAGGGATGCTTTAAAACGAAACTATAACCTACGTCAATACTGGGTGGAGATTAACATCGAAGATTTGTCCAGTTTTGATGAAGTCCTAGCTGAGAAACTTTATAAAAAACCTACCGAGCACTTACCAATATTAGAGGAAGCTGCTAAGGATGTAAGATTTTTTTTTCTTTTTTATTATTAAATTTTAAACATAGTTCCCAATTCCCCATGTTTGGACACAGGTGACTGGTGTCATAAAATCCACCTGTAATTTTAATAAACCTCAGCGTCCTTATCTTTGTGAAGTCTTCTTCACTTACCTTGCAATTTCCATCTTACACGTGACATAGAGCACTCAGCTATGAAGTGGAAGCTGGTCTCCTCACCACATTCTGGATAAGATGGTTGTTTGCTTCTCATTGTAAGATGTCTAATTTGCTGACAGTGATTATTATGCCTCCAATCAGTGCTATACTGGTTCTGCTTTATGACAGTTTTTTATCTTCTTTCTGAAAAACTTAATGTAAGTAAATATGAATAAACCTAGTTAGGTTTTTGATACACATTTGCAGAAATTATTAAGTGATTTAAGTTATTTCATGGTTTACCGACATAGTCTAATGTAAATTATGGGTACACACCACAGTAAAAAAGTTTTTTTGTTAAATATTGACCAACAAACAAACATTTTCACAGTGGTATGTACTATGTACCCGTAATTTCTGATTTATTTAATGTATAATAACTGTTTTACATAAAACTAAACTATGTGTTTCAGTTAGCAGACGAACTGACAGCTCCAAGGCCTGAGGGTGAGGAGAAAGTAGAGGACATACAAGTACTGCTTTCCTCTGATGCACATGCTTCAAATTTACGAGAGCTAAAAGTAAATATGAAAGCATGTGTTTAGAAAGACGGACTGAACTTGACTGCAAAATGGCAGTTTGGATGCTGTTCTGCTGACCAACTGCCCAGTCCATTGTGCTGGAACTGCATGTTGACTGCTCGCCAACCGCACAGAAACTGCCCAGTCACCAGACAGTTGCGATGCCATTTTATCAACTTTTAACAACTATCAATAGAACTCCACCCAAGCTACAGTTTTGCTGTCAAGACTAGAGTGCTAGACACTTTATATGCTTATTTTTCTAATTTTCAATTTATTTTTAATAAAAATTTATTTTAAATTATAATCTAAAAGATTATGGCAATTAGCTATATCAGTTTTGTTAAAATTACTTTATTAATTTGTTTGTTGTTATGTTTTTAGTCAGAAACAGTGTCAAAGCTAGTTAAGATACCGGGCATTGTGATATCAGCATCAGGGATCAAAGCAAAGGCCACTAAGATATCCATCCAGTGCAGATCCTGCCGCAATGTGATACCCAACCTGCCCGTCAAACCTGGCCTGGAGGGATATGTCATGCCTAGGAAGTGCAATACGTAAGATTACCTCCTACCTAATTAAAATTTCTAACGAAACTAATGTTTCAATGTAAAATGTTTCTTTGAACATGTTGAAATCTGTCAAATATTGATACTATCGCTATAAAATATTGTTAACTAATTAGGTAACAATTTATGATCAAGTTGTTGGGTTGGTGCTCCCATATACTGAATAAATTAAACAACTTGGTTGTACGTTAAGGGCCTGTTTCACCACCTTCTGATAAGTATCGGATAGCTATCAACAACTTTTGTCTTTGTCACTTGTCATAAAGTAAGAAAGTGACAAAACGTATGTTTAGGCTATCCAACACTTATCAGAAGGTGGTGAAACAGGATGTAAATCTCACAATTTTTTGCGACAGAACAACTGCATTGCGTGACTTGTATTTTTTTACATGTTATGTTTTTATTGGATTTCAATGTATACTTTAATTATTACAAAAAGGAGTCTTTTAAACTTACTCAACATATATTTCAGGGAACAAGCTGGCAGGCCAAAGTGTCCGTTGGATCCATATTTTATAATACCAGACAAATGTAAATGCATAGATTATCAGGTAAACTAATTTTTATTGTAAACTATTCATTTTACCCCACAGAGGAATAGACTAGCTAGACATCAGACTAGACAAGTAGCCATTAATTGCAATTAGGTGTTCTAGTTACAACATTAATCCATAGTTTCTTTCAGATATCTAGATTATAAATATTAAATTATAATAATATGATGATGACCTTCAGACTTAAATATTGTACAAGTAAATGGATCATTTTAATTTTATATTTCAGGTGCTAAAACTCCAAGAGGCACCGGAGTCGATACCGCAGGGTGAGATGCCGCGCCACCTCACGGTGTACTGCGACCGGATGCTGTGCGAGCAGGTCGCGCCCGGCGCCCGGGTCACCGTGCTCGGGATATACTCCATTAAGAAGATCGCTAAGATTGGTGTAAGTTTCTTTTTAATTTTATCAAATATCTCCTTATAAACTTATTCTTTCTATATACTTAGTCATAGTGGCTAATTCTGTTGTACACAGTCTCTAAATCTAAACTAAAATGACAGGTCTAAATCTATTGCTATCCTTTTCCGCAATGAGCACTGTGAAAGAGATAGCAATAAATTTAGACCTGTCATTTTAGTTTAGGTTTAGAGATTGTGTACAACAGAATTGGCCACATTGACTGTGTGACTTATCACCTGATAGATAAGTTGGTGATGCAGTCTAAGATGGAAGCGGACTAACCCGGAAGAGTTATGCCAGTTTTTTATTAAACCCATACCCCTGCTGGGTTATTCTGTAACTTAGTTAGCAACTGAAAATAGTTGCCAACGAATTAGTTTGATATATGTACATTGCTGCTTTACTGTGGGAAATATAAAGTGTTTTCATAATTTTACACAGTAAAGCAGCAATGTATATCGAACAAATTCGTTGGCAACTATTTTCAGTTGCTAACTAAGTTACAGAATAACTCCCCTGATCGGTTTCTACGCGGCATTGTATCGGAACGCGAAATCTCTTGGTGGTACAGCTTTGCCGATAGGATAGAAACTAGCTATGACTGATGCCTCCCACCAAATCAGACCAGAGAAATTATAAATTCCCAAATTGCCTGCCTGACAGAAATTATAAATTATACAGCCTGAACCTTTCTCACTCTGAGAGGAGACTACATGCTCTGTAGTGGGCCGGTAATGGGTTGATGATGATGATAAAGATTGTTAATTTCGTCTGTGATCAGAGGGAGGGTCGCGACAAGGGGTCGGTGGGCGTGCGCTCGTCGTACATCCGCGCGGCGGGGCTGGCGGCCGACGAGGGCGTGACGGGCGGCCTCAGCCCCTTCACGCCCGACGAGGAGGAGCAGTTCCGCCGGCTGGCCGCCTCGCCCGACATCTACGAGCGCATCGCGCTCTCCATAGCGCCCAGCATCTTCGGCGTCACCGACATGAAGAAAGCGATCGCGTGCTTGCTGTTCGGAGGTACTGTTCCACCTCAGCTAGCAAGGCTGTAGTAAAGATTTGCTTTGCTGGTCTCTAGCGGGGGTTGCCACAGAAAATGGTCTGTGAATGATGTACTGTTTGTATTCAGCTACTGGCAGCACTTTGCACAGACTGGCTCGCTTAAGATGGTCCATTCACCTAGTGTGTAGAAAGGTGTTTGTTTAATGAGCTGCGCCCTGTTATAAGTCCCACCACCTTCCTGAGTTTACCTCTGTACCAGTCTAGTGGAATGATTATTTATCGTATTATGATGCATTTTGTAAATAAATAAAAGACTGAAGAAGGGTCTGAGCTCTAAATCCCTCTCTTCTATAAGAGAGGAGGCCTGTGCCCAACAGCGGGATGTTAAAAGGGCTGTAGTTGTGATGGTGGGAATAATATTGTGAAGCCAATAAATTAATTTGATCGCAGGGTCCCGCAAACGCCTGCCCGACGGTCTGACGCGGCGCGGCGACATCAACGTGCTGCTGCTGGGCGACCCCGGCACGGCCAAGTCGCAGCTGCTCAAGTTCGTGGAGAAGGTCGCGCCCGTCGGCGTCTACACCTCGGGCAAGGGCTCCAGCGCTGCCGGACTCACCGCCTCCGTCATAAGGGACCCCGCCAGCGTGAGTTTTATTAACCCCCTATGGAGGAATGGGACTAATTTTTACCTGACTATGGCAAAGCCAATAGAAATAGAATATGTCAAGTCATATATATACCTGGGACAACTGATCTCCTTCCAAGACCAAATGGCTCAAGAAATTGATAGAAGGATAACAAATGCATGGAAGAGATACTGGGCATTCAAAGACATAATGAAAAATAAAAAATACACCATAGTAATAAAAAGAAAACTCTTCAACTCGTGCATACTACCAATCTTAACCTATGGGTGCCAATCATGGTCTATGACAGAGAAACTCCATCACAAGTTGAGAACGTGTCAAAGGAGCATGGAAAGAAGCGTACTGGGGTGTAAAATAAAAGACAGGAGGCGTGCAGTCGATATAAGAAAGGAGACAGGGTTCGAGGATGTTGTCGGCAAAATCAAACAACTAAAGTGGCGCTGGGCAGGACATCTTATGAGGGAGACTACAGAAAAATGGTCAAAAATAATAACAGAGTGGACTCCTCGCTCCAGCACCAAACGCAGAAGAGGCAGACCAGTGAAGAGGTGGTCCGACGATATAAAGAGGGTGGCAGGGGCAGTGTGGACAAGAACTGGGAGAGATAGAAGAAAGTGGAAAGAGTTAGAGGAGGCCTATGTGTCTGCAGGGCACACTGATTAAAACCAGAAGACGATGTGCTTTAAATTTAAATTTGAATTTTGTTTAAATAATTGAAATCAGTAATAAAAGGCAATTTATTTATGGCAAAGCCAAAGGGGAAAGTTATTAAGTTAGGGGTAGTTAGTATTTTACCAATCTTGTAAAAAACACCCAATACCTAACAATTAATAGACTGACTCGGGAATCGAACCCTAAACCAACAAAGCAAAAAACCCGCGATGAAAAAATTAAAATATTTCCTGTATTTTTGAAAAGTTCGCAATGTAATGCAATCAGCTAACGCTTAAATACCTAAGTTGACCCCAAGTTGTGCACACTAATGTAGTGTTACTGGTTTGAGAAATACTAAATACCAAATCAGTATAACTGTATAAGACAAATAATTATTGGTATTGGATTGTGTTTAGGTAGTTAATAATAGCGCTAAGTGTTCGAAGCGGTCCCCTTACAACTTGTATACAATAAATGATTACGGTTACAGCGTAATTTCGTAATGGAGGGTGGGGCGATGGTGCTGGCGGACGGCGGCGTGGTCTGCATCGACGAGTTCGACAAGATGCGCGAGGACGACCGCGTCGCCATACACGAGGCCATGGAGCAGCAGACCATATCCATTGCCAAGGTTTGTGCCACCATTTGCCATCCGCTTAGCAAAATAGTTGTCGAAGATGATCACATCGCTATAAAGGCATGGAGCAACAGACCATATCCATTGCCAAGGTTAGTTCCTACATTTGCCATCCGCTTAGCGAAATAATTGTCGAAGATGATCACATCGCTATAAAGGCATGGAGCAACAGACCATATCCATTGCCAAGGTTAGTTCCTACATTTGCCATCCGCTTAGCGAAATAATTGTCGAAGATGATCACACCGCTATAAAGGCATGGAGCAACAGACCATATCCATTGCCAAGGTTAGTTCCTACATTTGCCATCCGCTTAGCGAAATAATTGTCGAAGATGATCACATCGCTATAAAGGCATGGAGCAACAGACCATATCCATTGCCAAGGTTTGTGCCAGCTTTTCCCATCCGCTTAGCGAAATAATTGTCGAAGATGATCACATCCTATAAAGGTATGTAGCAGCAGACCATATCCATTGCCAAGGTTTGTGCCACCATTTGCCATCTACTTAGCAACACTCACGAACATGATTGCTAAGAAACTACACCACAACGTAAAACTTCCAATATAACAGAAAAAGGTGACTTTCTGACTGACTGATCTATCAACGCACAGTTCAAACCACTGGATGGATCGGCCTGATTGGCATACAGATAGCTATTTTTGAAAATTGTGCGAAGCCATAGGCATAAGCTAGTAAGGAATAAAGTATGAAGTGAATCTGAGAGTACTTATTAAAATCTTTACTAAGAAATTCCTGGAGTAACGATTAAGTGACTTTGATAGTGGAAAAAGGTGAGATCTATAGAGCGTACTGTGACAATTCAGACTTGAGACTGTGTTAGAACTGGACATAAATATGTCCCTGACATAAATTTGTCTCATTTTAACTCTGTCTCAAGTCTGAGTTGAGTCAGAGTACCTACTTTCTATAGATACTTTTAAATACTCTGGATTAATCCTAAGAATGGGACTCAAATAATTAATTGTTTTCAGGCGGGTATAACCACGACGCTAAACTCTCGTTGCTCAGTGCTGGCGGCCGCTAACTCGGTGTTCGGGCGCTGGGACGACACCAAGGCGGAAGATAATATAGACTTCATGCCCACCATTCTGTCCAGATTCGACATGATCTTCATTGTTAAAGACGAGCATGACCAGAACAGGGATGTAGTGAGTAGAAGTTACATCAACTAGAGTATTTTTGCGTTGTTTTTCATAAATTCAAACTACCCTCGAAGTTATTTATTTCAATACCTTGATATAAGATTGCAAAATTTAAAATTTAAAAAAACCCCGACATTCGCCATTTTGTGCTGGCGGCTATTTTGAATTTGCATAGTACTATTCTGCTAGTCAAGCCCTTTCATTTGATGCCCATATTGAGGAGGTTGTGAAAAAATATATGTTATCCGCCATTTTGTGGTGGCGGCCATCTTGGACCGATTTTCATTAAACATAGCTAACAACTCTCGACAAATTCATCTTTCAAATGAAAAAACCGCATTCAAATCGATTCACCCGTTTGAGCGCTACGGGGGAACAGACAGACACACACACGCACGCACGCACTCACACACACACACAGACACGTGAAACTTATAACAAAAAAAAAATTAAAATTTGCTGATAACGTTTTTTCGAATTCTTTTATTTTCAAATTGTCGAGGAATCTCTTAAGCGGTGAGAATGATCTACTCGTGCCTTATGAAGCCGTATTTTAAGAAATATCAACTTCATTTCATATTTCAGACTCTAGCAAAGCACATAATCAACGTCCACATGGGCGGGGACAGCGCCGAACGCCAGGCCCTGGCCGGGGAACTCCCGCTGGCCGTGCTGCGCCGCTACGCCGCGTACTGTCGCGCCCGGTGCGGCCCGCGCCTCTCCGCGACCTCTGCGGAGCGACTGGGAGCTAGATACGTGCTCATGAGGTCGGGGGCTTCGCAACAGGAGAGACAGGCGGACAAACGACTCCCTATACCCATCACTGTCAGGTAACTATTGTACAGACAAGTACCTGCTACGAGTGCTACGCGTACTGTCGCGCCCGGTGCGGCCCGCGCCTCTCCGCGACCTCTGCGGAGCGACTGGGAGCTAGATACGTGCTCATGAGGTCGGGGGCTTCGCAGCAGGAGAGACAGGCGGACAAACGACTCCCTATACCCATCACTGTCAGGTAACTATTGTACAGACAAGTACCTGCTAGGAGTGCTACGTGTCAGTCGCGCCCGGTGCGGCCCGCGCCTCTCCGCGACCTCTGCGGAGCGACTGGGAGCTAGATACGTGCTCATGAGGTCGGGGGCTTCACAACAGGAGAGACAGGCGGACAAACGACTCCCTATACCCATCACTGTCAGGTAACTATTGTACAGACAAGTACCTGCTAGGAGTGCTACGTGTCTGTCGCGCCCGGTGCGGCCCGCGCCTCTCCGCGACCTCTGCGGAGCGACTGGGAGCTAGATACGTGCTCATGAGGTCGGGGGCTTCACAACAGGAGAGACAGGCGGACAAACGACTCCCTATACCCATCACTGTCAGATAACTATTGTACAGACAAGTACCTGCTAGGAGTGCTACGTGTCTGTCGCGCCCGGTGCGGCCCGCGCCTCTCCGCGACCTCTGCGGAGCGACTGGGAGCTAGATACGTGCTCATGAGGTCGGGGGCTTCACAACAGGAGAGACAGGCGGACAAACGACTTCCTATACCATCACTATCTGGTAACTATTGTACTGACAACCTGCTAGATATGTGCCCATGATATCTGGAGGTTGACAGTAGAAAATTTGAACTCATAAACAGCTTATCCATCACTGTCATATCAGCGACTATAGAACCGTCTGTGACGCCTTTCGTATGCAATGTTGTAATTATTGTCCTAAAGACGGCCAATCGGTACAAATAAGTTAAGATTTTACGACAAGTGGTATTCACAAAATTCCTGCGCACTTTGTCTTGCGATAATGAAGCACATTGTTTTTTTCAATTTTTGGCCTAAAACTGGATTTAATAGGTTCAATTCATTACTATTAAATTTCCAATCTACTCTATACCCTTGTAAGCTAATCGTAAGGTGTCCACAGACAACTGGAAGCCGTGATCCGCATATCGGAGTCGCTGGCCAAGATGCAGCTGCAGCCGTTCGCGAGCGAGGCGCACGTCACGGAGGCGCTGAGGCTGTTCCAGGTGTCCACGCTGGACGCCGCCACCACTGGAAGCTTAGCTGGTAATTATTTATTTTACTAACTTTTGCCCGCGTGAATTTCGGTTTTAAACAAATCCCAAGGGATTCGTAGATATCTGGTTTCCGTTCCCGCTACCTTTTCCAAACTTTATACCTACTATCAAGGAAGTTCGCTATAGTAATCTACCTATAGCTGTAGCTATAAATTTCGTGTTTTTCAAAATCCCGTGGGAACTGTGCATTTTTCCGGGATAAAAAGTTACCTATGTTTTAAGTCAGGGCATAATCTATCTCCATTCAAAATTTCAGCCAAATCGGTTCAGTAGTTGCGGTGTGATTGAGTAACAAACATCCAAACATCTAAACATCCAAACATCCACACTTTCACATTTATAATATTAGTAGGAAGTAGGATTTTAGATCAAGACACATTGCCGGAAAGAAGAAGCGACAATTTTTTTTAATGCTTGCTTCCGAGGTATTATTTTATAATTTACATAGTGGATCGATGGATTCAGTGTAATAGTGTGCTATTTATTAGCCAATATCCAAAAATGTGTTGGTGAGACAAATACTTATTTTTTTAGTTAGTTAAGCTCCCTTAAATTATACATGTCATGAATTTTAATATTGTCAAAATCTTTTCTTTTCTCACACATTCCTTTTTTCAAATGGGGGAAAAAAATCCACACACTAACCCAAATATTGTTTCACTCCAGGCGCAGAGGGTTTCACGACCGAAGAGGACCACGAGATGTTGACCCGCGTGGAGAAGCAGCTGAAGCGGCGCTTCGCGGTGGGCTCGCAGGTCTCCGAGCAGACCATCATACAGGACTTCCTCAGACAGAAGTACCCGGAGCGGGCCATCCTCAAAGTGATACACACCATGATCAGACGCGGCGAGCTGCAGCATCGCCTCCAAAGGAAAATGCTTTACAGGCTCTCGTAGTGGGACTCTTTTTTTGACATGATAACGTCTTATAATTCGATGAGAGCCGGACGCTCGCACGACAAAGCATGACTCATTGTCACGTACCATAGCAACGGAGCGCGGGACTAAGCGTTCGACTTGTGAAGTTGTGACGCATCTATCTATTTCTCTTTGTTTTCTTAAGACGTTATCACGTAAAATTAACTTTCCACGTTAAATTATGGTCATACAGGACTTCCTTTGACAGAAGTACCCGGAGAGGGTCAGCCTCAAAGTGATACATATACCGGGATTACTAATTCCGTGGAATTCTGACGTTTGGTAATGTTACCAGAGATAAAACAAATCCCACAAAAAAGATAAAAAATTCAAAACTTATGCAAATACAAATCAACTGCCGCATGTAAATATGACAAATGCCTGACAGACACTTCATGGTGATAATGTCATTCGACGTCCATTTTTGAATAAATTTTTTCAATGTGCTTCTTTTGTTTTCTAATGCTGTTAGTGTGCACTTTCTAGGTTCCACTCTTGGTGTATTCTATTTTAAGGCGAAACGTGTAAGTGTTCTCCATACAAATAACTCATCTGTATATATTGAATGGAAGCAGGCGTTACTTTGCGGAATTCCATGATATACAATGAATATAAAAATTATTTTGCTATAATCCGCTAACAGTGACAAATTCGTAGGCACAAGACCACACAATCTTGTAGGCACAACACCACACAAATTCACCACAAAACAAACTCGACGATCGTTTCGCTCCGACACCGGAGTATCTTCAGGAGATGTCGACTTCACAATGGACGATTGCAAAGTCTTTGCAATCGGACTAATTTTTATATTCATTGTACATCTGTAAATAACAATGACAGCTGTCAGAATTCCACGGAATTAGTAATTCGGGTATAGTTACATACCATGATCAGACTCGGCAAGTCACAGCATGGCCTCCAAAGGAAAATGTTTTACAGGCTCTCGTAGTGGAACTCTTTTTTGTATGTGTCTTTGTATGTAAAATTATAAATTTTACATACAAAGACACTTTCTATGTAAAAGTAATAAAGTGTAACTGTCTCAACTATTACTCTTCAGTGGCATTCTAAACTTGCATTTGAAATCCACCGTATCTGTGTCAAATCAAATTGTGTATAATTTTAGTTACAGTAGCTTTAATTACGTATAAGTAGGAATCAATCCACTACTGGCCCACTACAGGGCGCGGGTCTCCTCTCAGAGTAAGAAGGGTTTAGGCCGTAGTCCACCACGTTGGCTGAGTGCGGATCGGTACACTTCACACGCCTTTGAGAACATTATGGAGAACTCTCAGGCGTGCAGGTATACTTACGATGTTTTCCTTCACCGTTAAAGCAAGTGATATTTAATTGCTTATATCAATGCTTCAATGAAAATATCGTTTCCTCATCAGATAAAATCACATGAAAAAATTGTTCTTCATACTGCTATCTGGAATTATGTAAGGTTTTCAAAATAAACAATCAATAATAATTTTTGTCTGTATTTTATTTAAATTAAACTGTTGTAATTTTATGAAGACAATTTAAAATTCACTATTTTTGGTGAATTTTTTTAAGTCATACGTATTCTAATAGGAATGGTTAACCTACGAGTTCCTCTGATCCAACAGTTAGAAAGCTTCTAAATTCTAATTTAACAATTAAATAATTTGAATAATAAAAAATTGAATCACATTCAATATTCAGACTTCATAGTCTAGCCTCAGTTATACTGGGCATATGACTCTCGTGAAAGGTTAATTATATTTTAAGCGTAATAGGTTTAAGCTAAACTAGAAGAGATTTGACTGACTTTTTTCTCTAAGAGATTAAGCTTACTTGAAGGCCACCTTAGGTTCGGGACATACTAGCGCAGAGACGAAGCGCATCGAAGCAGCAAAAAAAAAATTCACGGCATTTTGACACCCGTCTCTACAAAACGAGGCACTTTCTATCGAGATAAAAAAGACGAACGAAAGCGCGCGTTTAGTGCAATTGGTATGAACGTCTTATTTCGTAAAGATGCTGCCAATACGCCATAAAAAAATGTTGGTTGACGCTTCAAAGCGCTTTGATTCTCCTCTAGTATGCCTCAACCCTTACTTATTCGAACACCGCTTCGCGCACTTGAGGGCAAGGCTAATTCTCCATTTACTAACTTGAGATGACGAACTCTGATCTAAACTTCTTCGCTTACTTACCTATAACTGCCGAAATTTCGCTTGGTTGATAACTCGTACTAAAATAGCCTATTTGCTTGAACCGTGTCATATCATCGCAGTTCTTAGCTTGGAGCATTTGGCCTACATGAAGTAGGTAATTGCTTGTACATTCTTAAAACACTATCCTTCAGCCTTTTCGTTGCTTACTTAATACCATGATTTTCTCCTCTTTCAAAATATAACTTCCTTAATATGCTCACATGATCCAGACCTGTTTTATTCAGTCCATACTTTGCTTGCCATGCTCAGTTTTTAATAAGGCTTAAAATCATTCAAAAAGCGCTGGTGGAATCTTTCTATATAAGTAGGTACCGAAACTTATGATCAACTTTGGCAGTGAATAAAATACTAACCCGCTTTGGTATAAGTAGTTGCAGCTAGTTACCGTCTTATCCTACCGATATTATACGATTATAACATTGTGGCCGATTCTGTTGTACACAATTCTCTAAACTAAACTAAAATGACAGGTCTAAATCTATAGCTATCCTTTTCCGTGGCGAGCACTGTGAAAGAGATAGAAATAAATTTAGACCTGTCATTTTAGTTTAGCTTAGAGAATTGTGTACAACAGAATTAGCCACAATGTCGCCGATTCTGTTGTACACAATTCTCTAAACTAAACTAAAATGACAGGTCTAAATCTATTGCCAACCTTTTCCGCAGTGAGCACTGTGAAAGAGATAGGAATAAATTTAGACCTGTCATTTTAGTTTAGGTTTAGAGATTGTGTACAACAGAATCGGCCACAATTGTGGCTAATTCTGTTGTACACAATCTCTAAACCTAAACTAAAAAGACAGGTTTAAAAATAGTGATATCCCCTTCAGCAGGGAGGATTGTGAAAGAGACAGGAATATATTTAGACCTGTCATTTTAGTTTAGATTTAGAGATTGTGTACAACAGAATCGGCCACATTGTTTGCTTTAATGACAATGAAGGGGCTTACAAGTGCTTACACTACCTATGGACGGCTAAAATGGCTGTTAGCCATTTCTGAAAAGGTGGGTGGGTGGGTGGGGGTGGGTGTGTGTATGTGTGTGTGTGTGTCTGTCTCTCTGTTTGTCTGTCTGTCTGTCTGTGTGTGGTCTGTTCCCCTGTGGCGCTCAAACGGGTGGACCGATTTGAATGCGGTTTTTTTTTTGTTTGAAAGGAGAATCAGTCGAGTGTTGTTAGCTATGTTTGATGAAAATCGGTCCAAGATGGCCGCCGCTACAAAATGGCGGATTACATTTTTTTTCACAACTCCCTTAATATGGGTATCAAATGAAAGGGATTGACTAGTGGAATAGCACTATTGCAAATTCAAGATGGCCACCGCCATAAAATGGCGAATGCCGGGGGTTTTTAAATTTTTAATTTATACTTGTAGATATTATTAGAACTGAGCACACGTAAAGCCGTCCAAAGGTACACCACTAGCCCCTGTCAATCAAAATAATGTAATGAACCGGATATACTTGACCCGATTATATTCTAGCGAGTCCAATACATTTATACATTCAAATTCGATGGTTTCTTGGTGTCACAGAACCGAAAGCCGCGACGCAATTTTTTTATTTGAGCAAATGACGTTCAAAGCATTTCTTTAATAATCTTAACATAAGAGTAGGGAAAGATGCGTAATGCTCTTTCGGATAACGTACGTCTAAAGAATAATATCGGAATTATTTTCTATCGACTGCCAAAGTTAAAAATTTAAACGGATACTCTGGGTGGTTCTCTACGCCCTTCCAAAATAGGAAATTGAATATGCGACCGTCCTCGCCTTTGTCCAATTTCTTTAGCATATTTATTTCAGGAGGCGTTAGTTCAAAATTGTATATGTTCGCGTTTTCCTGTAAAGAAAAATACGTTACTTAGGTACGTCAAAATCAGTACAATCTTTCATGCCAGGGCCATTTTTACAGAAAGTTTCCTTTTTTTTTTTTTTGTTGCGCATCAAATAATTATCAAAATAAATCAAAGGCATCTTATTTCAAGCTCAATAACATAAACTCAAAGCTACCTTTAGCCTTTTCTCGCTGGTGCTTTTCGGTATCACCACGATTTTCTGTTGGATTAAGTACCGAAGCAATATTTGAGCGGGCGTTTTCTCGTGGTTTTTTGCTATAGCATTCACTTCGGGGTGACCCAGCAAGTCTGGGAATGCGTCAGGGCTAAAAAAAAATACTTAATAAATTATACAGTTACGTATGTAACGTCGTCTAGGTCTATATAGATGGACATAGGTGCAAGGGTAGCCTCATATACAGGGCCGGATTATCCATAAGGCGGATTAGGCAATTGCCTAGGGCTAGGGGCCCCACGCCAACTAAGGGCCCATGGGGGTTCCGTAGTGTAGATGTAAAAGAGATTGAAGTAACCTGTAACAGTATAGGTACCAAAGGAGTTGATCTGATCGACTCGACTTTTGTGATAGAAAAAATATATTTTAAAAAGTAAGAAAAGGGTATGTAAAGGAAAGGGGCCTCGAGAATTGCATTGCCTAGGGGCCCTGATAGGGTTTAATCCGGCCCTGCTCATATAGGTAGATAGTTTTAATGAGACAGAGATAACAAAGGGGGCGATGTCAGTATAATAAAAATAGTAAAGGTCGGGGTATATAAGCACAGAGTCAAAAGCGCATTGAAGCGTCCGTCAGCCGTCAACCAAACATGTTCATTGTTCATGTCATATTGTTACCTATCTCTACAAAATAAGGCACATCGAGTCCGTACGAATTCGTGCGCATTCGCTCGTATTTTTTGATAGAAATTTATGCCTTGTTTTGTAGAGATAGGTGCCAATATGCCATGAAAAATTTTTCGATTCGCTTCGATGCGCTTCGACTCTACGCTATGTGTTTCTCTCATTAAGGATATGCACCGATCCTTAATGAGAGAAACACATAGTAAAGGGGATGATGTTCGTAATAATAGATATATGAAAAATTTAAAATATCAAATTAGTAAAATACCACCATACATACCACGTACCTATAATTGTATTTATTAACAAAATGGTCCTTTGCGCCCGGACTGCCCAGAGGCGCGTAAGCAGTCACCACAATGTCGTGGTCCGAGCAGAACTTCCTCAGGTCCATCTGCTGGAAGTATGCGTGAAGCTCCACCTGCAACACCTGCGGCTTCATCGTAGAAGCGCCGATGATCTTCGCTATTTGAGCTTCGTTGAAGTTCGACAACCCCAGGTTACGGATGGAACCCTCCTTCTGGCAACACTCCATTACCTTCAAAGAACACCGCACGAATAAAATCAAACAAGCCGTGCTACCATACGGTTTACTGTTCCAGTACGATGTCCTGTAAAAACCGATAAGAGGGTAGAAACCTGAGGTAGTTAGCCCGCTTCCATTTTAGACTATACAATGTGGCCGATTCTGTTGTACACATTCTCTAAATCTATACTTCTATACTTACTAATAAATAAAATTGAAGTGTCTGTCTGTAATTTCGAAATAACTACCACATATTAAGCTCATATGGTTATTTGAACGATACCATAACCGAATCACATGTTTTTAAAATTTTTGTCTGTCTGTCTGTTTGAACGGGCTAATCTTCGGAACGGCTGAACCGATTTTGACGGGACTTTCACAGACAAGTAGAGAATTAACCAAGGAGTAACATAGGCTACTTTTTTAACCGACTTTCAAAAAAGGAGTTGTGTTGAAATCGGTAAGTACCTATGTTAAAAAACGCCCTGATAGGTATTTTACGGCCGACGCGACGCTCGCGCTGCACGGAACTCCCCGCGCCGCGCCCCTGCGCCCTGCGCCCGCCGTACGCGATACCGCGGTACGCCGCCGCGCGGCGGGGGGCGGGTGGACCAGAAATCTACTTATCCCTCAGGATTTGTGAAAAACCGAAATTCACGCGGGCGAAGCCGCGGGCAAAAGCTAGTCTAAACTAAAATGACAGGTTTAAAAATAGTGCTATCCCCTTCAGCAGGGGGGATTGTGAAAGAGACAGGAATATATTTAGACCTGTCATTTTAGTTTAGACTAGATGATACCCACGGCTTCGCCCGTGTGTATTTAGGTTTGTAAAAATCTCGTGGGAACTTTGATTTTCCAGAACAAAAAGTAGCCTATCTGTAGTAAGTAGTAACCCGTCCACAAAACGGAAAAATTCCGTGGGATCCTTACGATTTCGGAATGCAATTCCTTACAGCATCAGGGTTGAGGAGTTGGACATGTACCTACTCGAGGTCATTCAACAATAAAGTCTTTAATTGGTATCCCCAAAATCAATTTAAATAACCGACAGTGCCTAAATCCCATTAGTTTTGGGGATCAGATCCCCTACAGCATCAGGATTGAGGAGTTGGAATCCAAATTTTTTGTAGGACAGTGTCGCAATGTTTCTCTATCGATTAAAAAAAAAATTACGCAAATCGGTTCAGAAATCTCGGAGATATCGGTGTACATAGGTAGAAAAACACAAATCCTCCTTTTTTGAAAGTCGGTTAAAAAAGTAGCCTATGTTACTCCCTGGTTAATTCTCTACTTGTATGTGAAAGTCCCGTCAAAATCGGTTCAGCCGTTCCAAAGATTAGCCCGTTCAAACAGACAGACAGACAGACAAAAATTTTAAAAACGTGTGATTCGGTTATAGTATCGTTCAAATAACCATATGAGCTTAATATGAGGTAGTTATTTCGATATTACAGACAGACACTTCAATTTTATTTATTAAAGTATAGATTTAGAGAATGTGTACAACAGAATCGGCCACATTGTCACTTACCATCAGGCGAGATTGCAGTCAAGGGCTACCTTGTTGTTAAATTAAAAAAAAAATTAAACCCTTTTAAAAGCTTGAGGGACGTGCGACCTAGCTGCGACAGTGCAGTCAGCTGATTGCGTTGGTTAAGCAACGCTGACCCAAGTCGGTAACTGAATGGGTGATCGACTGGGAATCTGAATTTTGTCGTCGTCATCAACCTGCACTGCTGGACATTCTCTTGTAAGGACTTCCACGCGTCGCGATCTTGTGCCGCTTGTATTCAGCGGCTCCCTGCGACTCATCTGACGTCGTCGGGCCACCTAATGAGGTGTCCTGCCAATACTGCGTCGTCCGCTTTCTTTTCCAAATCTGAATTTGGCCTTTACGAAATTCCTTTGTGGAAAATACCTACCTACTTAGCCTTAAGCATTTACATACATTAAGGGTCGGGCATACTAGCACAGAGTCGAAGCGAATCAAAAAAAAATCAGGGCATATTGGCACCTATCTCTACAAAACAAGGCCATAAATCTCTCGAACTCGTTGGGCCTTATTTTGTAGCGATAGGTGCCAATATGCCATGAAACATTTTTGCTTGACGCTTCGGTGCGCTTCGACTTTTGTGCTAGTATGCCCCGACCCTAAAAAAACAGGTACGTATAAACATCGGCACGTAGATCGAACACTGAACGAAACGTGGAGGGGATAGCTGCGTATGGAAACTGTCGCGCACGTCACTTTCCTTCAGTGTTCGATCTACGTGCCGATGTTTATATCTACTCGTAGTATTACAAGTGTAAATTAAAAATTTAAAAAACCCCCGACATTCGCCATTTTGGGGCAGCGGCCATCTTGGATTTGCAATAGTGCTATTCTATACTAGTCAAGCCCTTTCATTTGATACCCATATTAAGGGAGTTGTGAAAAAATATGTAATCCGCCATTTTGTAGCGGCGGCCATTTCGGACCGATTTTCATCAAACATAGCTAACAACACTCTCGACTAAATCACCTTTCAAACAAAAAAAACCGCATTTAAATCGGTCCACCCGTTTGAGCGCTACAGGGGAACAGACAGACACACACACACACACACAGACACGTCAAACTTATAACACCCCGTCGTTTTTGCGTCGGGGGTTAAAAATCGTACCTTCCACGTGCTAATGTGATCAGTCTCCATATCCAAAGCATATTCCCCATTGTCGTTGACTCCGGGCGTCAGGCTCTCGGGGTCGCAGTGGAACCCAAAGGGCACGTGTATCAGGTACAAGTCCACATACTCCATCTGCAGCCTCTTCAACTGCAGCTCGAGGAACTTCTTGACATCCGACGCCCGGTTCCCGACGTGAGGTAGCTTGAAATGTATGAGGATCGATGATTATCTTCTAAATCTATACATATAATAAAATCGTAGACTTGCCGTATGTACATATCTGTACATTAAATATTTTTTTCAAAATAATAACTTGGGGGTGTCAGGGATTAGTAATAGAACGTAAAAAAGCTATTTTTGAAATTTTTGTGTTTGTTTGTATGTTTGTCTGTATGTTTGTGCGCGCATCACGCAAAAACTATTGAACGGATTGAAATGAAACTTGGCATGATTTAAGTTCATACTACGGAGTAACATATAGGATACTTTTTATCCCGAAATTCAGCATGGTTCCCTTAGGAGAGGGGATGAAAGTCAAAATGTGTACTTAGCTGTAATTCATTAACCCGTGGTCCGATTTCATTCATTATTTTTTTGTTAGAAAGGAGATAGTTTAAAGATTACCGGGTAATCTGAAAGGCTGGATCGATTTTGATGGGACTTTCAGTGGTGGATGTTTACATTTATATCTTCCTAAACATCCACCAGTGAACTTTTACCAGTTTTTAGCAAGGTATGAGCTCAAAAGAGCTTCAGAAAAACAAAAAGTTCCCGCGGGATTTTTGAAAACCGATATCCACGCGAACGAAGTCGCGGGTAAGTATATAAAAGGAAAAGGTGACTGACTGACTCATCTATCAATGCACAGTTCAAACCACTGGACGGATATTGGGCTGAAACGCATACAGACAGCTTTTATGATGTAAGTAAGAGAAGCTAAGAAAAGATTTTTGAAAATTCAATCCCTAAGGGGGTTAAATAGGGGTTGAAAGTTTGTATGATTTCTACTTAATATGTGAATCCACGCGGATGAGGTCGCGGGCTGCTGCTGAGAAATTCTTGATGAAAAATTGCAATAGCTCTTTTAGCGCGACCCGGGACCCGTAGCCGAATCAACTACTATAACTCCTAGCTCAATGAGGTAGTTTACTTAGTTTTTCGATGAGTTTTACGAGATCTGCTATAAATCTCTTACGTATTGATGAAATACAAAATGGAAAGGCGTTTATCTTTCCTAAGAATTTAGTTTCTAAGCAATATTGTAACGGTAAACTAAATCCTTGGGATTGAGTGTAAGTAGGTAGGTAGGTTCTACAAAAAAGCACACCTATTTTGTTAATAGGAACTAGTATATAGAAGTCATTGTAAATGACTATTTATCTATTACCTTTGTAGTGATAAATAGATCCTTTCTCGTGCCTTTGCCATCATTTATCCATTTCTTTATAGCATTACCAATAGCCTCCTCATTATTGTAATTAAAAGCGGTGTCGATGTGCCTGTATCCTAGATCCAGTGCTTTGTACACTGTAGACTCTATTACTTCGGGTGAGGCCTAGAAAAAATGTAAATAGCGCTATGCAAACTAAAAATAAATTCTCCAATAGTCCAATAGTATTTTATCGTCCTGTAAAGTGTCTACTGACCTGCCATGTTCCTAAACCTAGCGTGGGCATCAAATCATTTGTTTGCGAAAGTTTCACGTATTTCATTCTCCCAACAACCTTATGGAAATAGCGATAATAATATGCAAAGTTACACGGTTTTATTACACACGCAAAATCTCTTCTCAAGATAAATATGAGGGACATGAAAATTGGCAAATCGCCAACTATCAGCAACGCGCAGCTAAAAACTATCGACTATTATACAGTTATTTTATTGTTGATATTTACTTCACACAACCTAAAATCTGTGTTTTATAAAACAAATGAAATGTGTAATATTTTAATATTGATTTTCTGTGATGTAATAGTTCTAATTTAAATTTCGCGGTTCTCACGTTCATAAACCTAAACAATTACCTAACATATTTACAATATTATGTATATTAAACTAAAATCTTTTAACATAGGTAGCTGAATTATTTACCTACATTGGAGTTAATTAAAGGTTATAGTATTTAGTTTGGTTTAAATCTTAAAATAGTAATATTATAGATTAATTAATTAGTTTATTCCATACTTTTAAATATTGTTGAACGGCTTTGAATGTCAAAAGAAAGTAGGTATGTTTTTCATAAACCGGATGCATAATTATTATATGCATCCGGCATTTATTAGTATCTTTGACAGCTTTCTGACCAATTACAAAAGCCAGTTATATCAAATCATCCTTGTAGGAAACGTAAAGTAAAACAAAATTCGACGATGACACATGCGATGACATCATAGAGATGACATTGACAATATGATTTTTTAATTTTTTGTCAACTGTAGTCTGTCATTTTTTGTCACTAATAGTAATAATATTTAGAGGTTATTTTTTGATTGTTTATATTATTTCCGCCGATAGACTATTATTTTGAAAATAAATCAAATCACCGTGCAAATATCAACTTATTTAGTAACATCATTTTATTTATTGAATATCTGTTACTCAAATTCCTCAAAATGGGCGTAAGTATTCTCTAAATAACAATATTTCCATTCTAACTTTTGTGTTTATTTGTTTAAATTCATTTGCGTTTGTTTTCTACTTTTGTCTACAAAAACAAGGTGAATATACAACGCTTTAATATTTTTCTCGATTAAAAAGTAAGCTTTGTATTCTATTTGCAGAAAAAGTCCGCTACCTCAGCAAATAAAAGCAAAGAGAAGCGTCAAGCTAGAAAGTTAGAACAGCGTCGTATAGCGGATGGAATGACCTTCGTTACTTCAGCTAACAACCTGGAAGACCTGTCTCCCCTGTGCAAAGACCTACTAGTGTATAGTAATTTGGATATGGAAATAGAAATGGTCATACAAAGAGTCACTGAACTCGATAGAGATGTCCTGAATTGGGCCATAGATCTAACTGAAAGGAATATGAAAAGATTGTAAGTAACTTTATCGAGAGAGTTATCGTAAAGTCAATTTGTGTGTAAAAATTGTGGTAACTGCAATAATATCCTTATTATTCATAGAGCAAGTTATATTACTGTTGGTGTGTCAGTATTTTACTTAACATGAATATGACTATGAGACTCATAAAAAAACTGTAGAATTACTCAAAAGCAGTCTGACTATATCAGACAAGTAAAGCCTGATTCGTACATATCAGTGAAGCATCAGTGCCATGGCCAGCACAGTTCCAGAACTGACACTAGACATTGCAACCCATTACCAGCCCACTACATGGCACATGGCTCAGAATGAGAAGGGTTTAGGCCGTAGTCCACCACCCTGTGCAGATTGGTAGACTTCACACACCTTTGAGGACATTATGGAGAAGTCTCAGGCATGCAGGTTTCTTCACAATGTTTTCCTTCACCGTTAAAACAAGTGATAATATTTAATTACTTAAAAGTCACTATTACTAATTACTATTGTGAAAAATATTTCCCTTGTTCCCAGGTATGAGACATGTGCATGGGGATGGAACAAGGAGCGCAAAATGGAAGAGATGACAGATGACGCAGCCTGGTACCTCATAGCCACAGACAGCAACAAAAAGCGCCAGGCTTTCTCACATTTCAGATTTGATATGGACTTTGGAGAACCTGTGCTTTACTGGTAAGAAATGTTATTTAAATTATATTTTATTAGCTGAGCCCACCACATCATCCATATATAGATTTAGGTCCCTTGAAAATCCCATCTTTGGGATAAAAAGTGTTCCACATCTGTCTCCAGGCTATCTCTAGGTCTATTGAGCTGTCAAGCTATCTCAGTGCCAAACATTAAGAGTGCATCACTGGTTGAGCCAATAAAAGGTAATAACAGACATACACACTTTGCCACTTATAATATTAGTACGGATTTATTTATAACATAAAATCTTACATAAATAAATAGCTAAGGTGTAAATATAAAACAAGGTGTATGTTTTATTCTTAAGTCTTTAATTATCTGACTTGAACACACTTAATACACTTCCCTGCATCACAAATAACAGTACATCACCGTTTTCACTATGTAACTAGTAAATAGTATATAATATATGAAACATGACCAGGAAAAACAAATGATATTTAATGGAACGTCCACAACTCCACACTCTTGCCAAGCTTCGAAAAACACCAGCATATTGATTGGTTGTTCGGCTTACTTTGCTTTCTAGTGTTTTTGTGCATAAACAAAGGTAGCTTGCGAGCTGTCCACAAGCTTTCTGTGGCTTTTTTCTCAAGCGATATAGCAACATCTTCACAGATGACATTCAATGATATTTACAAATTATTTTTACCTGTAGGGGAATTTTATTTATGTTGCCAAGTTTTAAATTAATACATACACTATATCATACATATCATACAGCTTAATAAAATTATCTATAATTATAAGTTGAAATCTCTTGATGTATTGTACACTAAACAGGCACAATATTATTTGGTAAGTCACAGGGAAAACAATAAATACCTTATTTGTAATTATTTACAATAAATACAGGATGTAGAAAATAACTGCACAAGTTTTGGGAATACTATGCTGTTTTTGAATTCTAACTAAGGACTCATGTCCGATTTTTATTTTAAATTATAAATATATAAAAAAATTCAAATTATATATTCCCAAATGCCCCTGTTTGTAAATCAAAATATACATTTTTTTAATAATGTGTTTTCAAACATTCTGCCTATAATTTTTTCTGTTGACACAAGAAAAGGACCCAAAGGCCATAAGTCCATATATTTGAGCATGCTCTAAAAATGTGATCAGTATTTTTTTTACACCTGTACCTACACTATTACAACAAGTTAACAATAATAATCATGGCTAATTATTACTAGTTTTTTTTTTTATTCAATTCCATTTCACCTTGTAAATCCATAGAAAACAATGAAATAGACTAATGTTTCTTCTTAAAAGTTTCTTCTCCGAAATAACTTCTTTCGGCCACCACCGAATGCAGCGGGTGCATAAATATCTAAACAATATGTGTAGGATGAAAATGATCATCAGCGTTATAGCTATACTTAGTGCTATGACATCTAATAATAAGTATTGAGCGTATGAGAGGTCGAGGGCAGGCGATCTTAAATGCAGAGCTCCCCTATGTCTCAATATGTACTCGATCCAATAAATCCCTGTCTCTAAAGGTGGTAACAGTCGATCGAGGAACATATCCCTCAATCTTATTGCGTTTTCTTTGTACCTGCAAAAAAATAAAATTTGCATCAAATTCTATACCACTTTTATAAGTAATTTTTTATGTAGGCGCGAAAATATTTTATCCAATGATGGCGCACTAGATTCACTCGAGCAAATCCTTATCGGTTAACTCTGGTTGTTGCGAATGCGTCATGGAGGTCAGGCCATCGTTAAATACAAGGCATATTTTCATTCGTGTTTACAATCATTTTTAATCGTTAATCGTCGCGTCGTTAGGGTTCTTACTGGGGATATTGTCGATGTGATAGTAGTACTACTTATTATACTGATTCAAAGTCAGTTCAATTATCACTGAACATAACCATGAAGGTAATCGTGAAACCTACATGCCTGAGATGCATTCTAGATAATGTTCTCAAAGGCGTGTGAAGTCTACCAATCCGCACTTGGCCAGTGTGGTGAACTACGCCCTAAACCCTCCTCATTCTGAGAGGGGACCCGTGCCCTGTAGTGCTCCGGTAATGGCTTGAGAACATTATGGCGAACTCTTGGGCGTGCAGGTATCCCCACGATGTTTTCCTTCACCGTTAAAGCAAGTGATATTTATTTGCTTAAAACAAAACGCCCATAACTCTGAAAAGCTAAGGTGCGTGCCGGGGATCGAACTCGGTCACTCCGAAAGGGAAACCGTATAGTCTTAACCATTTATTTTATTAAAGTACAGCAATTTTTATGTCATTTTTAACCGACTTCCAAAAAGGAGGAGGTTCTCAATTCGGCGCGTATTTTTTTTTAACTGCATGGTGAACCACGGCTTAAACCCTTCTCATTCTGAGAGGGGACCCGTACCCTGTAGAGGGCTCTAGTCTCTACAGGGTACATGGTACATGATTATCAACCCATTGGTTGATAGTCATGATGATATAATAATTAACAATAAAAAACAGTGGCATACCTATTATTCGCGAGTAGATCGTGGAACGCCTCCCTCCAGTCGTCGGTGGCGGAGTGTCGGAGTGAGAGGACGCGCGCGACGCCGCGCTCGCTCATGGCGCGCGCGTTGAGCGCCTGGTCGGCGTACAGCGGCACCATCAGCGTCGGCACCCCGCACGCGACCGCCTCCTGCGTGCCCAGCAGCCCGCCGTGCGATATGAACAACTTTACGTTCCGGTGACCTGCAATATACATAGACTTAGCTCGCGTGGATTCATACAAATCTTATACAAATATTCATCCCCCATTTAACCCACTTGGGGGTAGTTTTCCAAAATTCCTTAAACATGTAACTATTTATTTTTACCGAAAACTTAATTACCAATTTTCATGGATAAACTTGATAAATGACGTGAAAAATGACTGATTCTCATACAAACCTTCATCCCCTATTTAACCCACTTGGAGGTAGAATTTTCAAAAATCCTGAAACACGTATTTCTTTATTTTTAACCGACATCGACAGTACAAATACCAATTTTCACGAGTATATCCAATACTCATAACTTGAAAAATGACAAACTTTCATCCCCTATTTAACCCCCTTAGGGGTGGAATTTGCGAAAATCTTTCTTAGTGTGCGCCTACGTCATAAAAAGAAGCTACTGTGAAAATTTCAAGTTTCTAGCTTCATTGGTATAAGTTGTGCGTTGATGATCAGTCAGTCAGTCAAAACAAGCCTCTTTATATTAGTAGGTATACCTACATAATTACAAACCATATTAATTGTAACTTTCTTTTTTTATCGGCTTACATTTTTTTATATCATGATATGCTTACGCTTGACCACAATCATTCCCGATGGAAAGCATGACGTCTAACTTGGAACGCGCTTGCCTAGAAAATGCCTATTCACTCTTGAATGTACTTAGGTCGTACGAGGTGGGAAAGCGTTTCGTGAGAGCAGACCACATTTACTACAACTTAGGCAACAGTGCACATTTCGTCAAAATCGATTCAGTAGTTTTTAAGATATGGAATAATTGTGATGGCCTAGCTTATTTCAGTATATTGCAGTCGTTTTAGTTTTGCTTAACCTATAGCTTGTGTATTATAACTTTACAAACTTACACAAAGTCTTGTATTGAGGTATCCAGTCCATAGTGTAAACGTTATCGGGAACTGTGAGATTCGTGAATTTTGCGAGCATTTGTCTATTCAGTCTTACAAGGACCGTTTGTGACAACTCCGATATGGCGGTGAAAATCTGCGATAGCTTCTCCCTCGGTATAGTTTCAATACGTGACATGGATCCGAAACTCCAGTAGATTATTCCTTCTTGAGCGTTGTCGAGAACTCGTTTCAGCTCCTGATTAAAAAAGGTGTACCATATAAATAACTAGCTTTTTTGTAGACTACATGATGCCCACGGCTTCGCCCGTGTGGCTTTAGGTTTTTAAAAATCCCGTGGGAATTTTTGATTTTCCAGAACAAAAAGTAGTTTTATATGTAGTAACCCGTCCTCAAAACGGAAAAATCCCGTGGGATCCCCACGATTTCGGAATGCAATTCCTTACAGCATCAGGGTTGAGGAATTTGATATGTACCCACTCGAATTCATTCAACGATAAAGTCTTTAATTGGTACCCCGATATCAATTTAAATAACCGACAGTTTCTAAATCCCATTAGTTTTGGGAATCAGGTCCCCTACAGCATCAGGATTGAAGAGTTGGAATCCAAAAGTTTTATAGGACAATGTCGCAATGTTTCTCTATCGATAAAAAAAAATTACGCAAATCGGTTCAGAAATCTCGGATATCGGTGTACATAGGTAGAAAAACACAACTCCTCCTTTTTTGAAAGTCGGTTAAAAAGTAGCCTATGTTACTCCCTGGTTAATTCTCTACTTGTATGTGAAAGTCCCATCAAAATCGGTTCAGCCGTTCCGAAGATTAGCCCGTTCAAACAGACAGACAAACAGACAAAAATTTAAAAAACGTGTGATTCTGTTATGGGGGTACAGTTTAAATAACCATATGAGCTTAATATGAGGTAGTTATTTCGAAATTACAGACAGACACTTCAATTTTATTTATTAGTATAGAAGTATAGATTACTAATAACGAAATCATTGTATGGAATATTCTACGTGCGATCACAACAATAATTCAACATAACAGAAAAATGTTTACACTATCAGAAAAAATGTCCTTAGGCAAGATCATGTATTGCATCGAGGTTGTTAAGCCTATTATTTGTTTGTCGGTATTATCGGAGAGGTCTTAAGGTCCTACAACAAACAATAAACAGCTGGCAATAGCGGCCCGCGATTGTCGGAAACCTCTTGAATCATATTTAATTTAGGTTAATTAGATACGGACTTGCTGTCCTGATATGGAATCATAATCTTATCACTTTTACCAAAGAATAGTCCTTGTCACGGTCTATTTACGTATTTTTAACCCCCGACGCAAAAACGACGGGGTGTTATAAGTTTGACGTGTCTGTCTGTGTGTGTGTGTGTGTGTGTGTCTGTCTGTCTGTGTGTGTGTGTGTGTGTGTGTCTGTGTCTGTGTGTCTGTCTGTCTGTCTGTTCCCCGGTGGCGCTCAAACGGGTGGACCGATTTGAATGCGGTTTTTTTTGTTTGAAAGGTGAAAAATCCAAGATGGCCGCCGCCACAAAATGGCGAATGTCGGGGGTTTTTAAATTTTTTATTTATACTTGTACACATAGCGTTGTAGGTACTCGTAAATTATTTTTCTGTCACGAAATTCTCAGTGCCATCCCGGAGTTGGTAGTTGGCGGTGTTTCACCCCCGTACCACGGAGAACACGTTAAGCAGTCGGTTCCGTTATTATCACTATCATGTGACAATAGTCGTTAAAGCCCGCCAACCCGCATTGGAGCAGCGTGGTGTGTCTAAACTCTAAAATCCGTCTGTCCTATGAGAGAGTAGGCCTGTGCCCGGTTGTGGGAGGTTAAAAACTGTAGTGGTAGTGGTGGTTGTCCTTGTCAGTGGTAGGTTAGCTTGTATGAAGTGTGTATGTGCCATGTGGTGTGGTTTTACTGTGCAATTACTTTTCGTGCTAAGTAACAGTAAAAACTGGCATCGAGAAAAGTCCCATTATATCAATAACTAGATGATGCCCACGGCTTCGCCCGTGTGGTTTGTAAAAATCTCGTGGGAACTTTGATTTTCCAGAACAAAAAGTAGCCTATCAGCTGTAGTAAGTAGTAACCCGTCCATAAAACGGAAAAATTTTTAGAATAGAATAGAATAGAAAAGTTTTTTATTCAAATAAACTTTTACAAGTGCTTTTGAATAGTCAGATGAATCTACCACTGGTTCGGAATGCCATTCCAACCGAGAAGAACCAGCAAGAAACTCGGCGGTTGCTCTTTTCCAAATTTACAATATCAATATAACAATTTTATGTTAAGTACATGATTGAATTGCCGTCTCGCGCATTGCTGGAACGAGTCAAATCCACGCCTTTTTATCATTTATATAAGTAATCATAATTTTATTCAGATAAACTTTCACAAGCGTTTACGAATCGACAAATGAATCTACCACAGGTTCGGAATGGTGCTTACAATTCTACACATGTGAAGAAGGGCAGACAAAAGTAGCCCCATTTCCGACGGTGGCACCCGTTCACGAGCATGACGCATGATCCAGCCATTGCTTCGCTCAACCATATTCGAGGGAACGTAACAACCCGCACCACACGACACCACCACAGAAATGTTTAAAGAGAGCGTGACATACTTAGGGGATACGGGACATAATTCCGTGGGATCCTTACGATTTCGGAATGCAATTCCTTACAGCATCAGGGTTGAGGAGTTGGACATGTACCTATTCGAGGTCATTCAACAATAAAGTCTTTAATTGGTATCCCCAATATCAATTTAAATAACCGACAGTGCCTAAATCCCATTAGTGTTGGGGATCAGATCCCCTATAGCATCAGGATTGAGGAGTTGGATCCAAATTTTTTGTAGGACAGTGTCGCAATGTTTTTCTATCGATTAAAAAAAAATTACGCAAATCGGTTCAGAAATCTCGGAGATATCGGTGTACATAGGTAGAAAAACACAACTCCTCCTTTTTTGAAAGTCGGTTAAAAAAGTAGCCTATGTTATTCCCTGGTTAATTCTCTACTTGTATGTGAAAGTCCCGTCAAAATTGGTTCAGCCGTTCCAAAGATTAGCCCGTTCAAACAGACAGACAGACAGACAGACAAAAATTTTAAAAACGTATGATTCGGTTATAGTATCGTTCAAATAACCATATGAGCTTAATATGAGGTAGTTATTTCGATATTACAGACAGACACTTCAATTTTATTTATTAGTAAAGATCAATACTAATAAATTATTATCAGAAACGAGGAAGCCTCATAGAATCAATCTAGAACTCTTACGGTGACTTTTGACCTGCTGATAATAATCGCAAATCAGCTAATTAATTATATCTACAGTCATTATAGTCTGTTACATGGTTACAAACCTTTGACAATGTTTGTGTGTTGTCCAAATGCAAACCCCCAACTTCGACTAGAGCAGGAACTAAGGGTCTCACTTCGTTAATACTGAAATGGCTGTTCGATAGTATCAGACTGTAGTTCTGAGCTAAGGCTTCTAGCTTCGGGCCGGGTCCAAATAACCTATCCGCTATCACCTGCAAATAAAAAGACACGAATCCCCTTAGTTTGTGACCTTAACATTTACTTTACAAGGTATATTTCGCGGAAAAATTAAACCTTGACTTGAATATATTATCATAAAATTTGAAGTTCCCTTGATTTCTCCAGGATTTCTTCATCAGATCCTGACCTGATGATCATGGTAAAAAGTGTACTCTTTTGAACAAAAGAAGAATTTTCCTTATAGGTCCGGGCGTCTTTGAGTAATCGGAGAATATACATTTGAAGTTGGTTAAAAAGGGCTGAAAGTAGCCAGAAATATTTGTCACTAACCTGCGACGGTATCTGCGATTTGTTTCTGTACATAATTTTCGCCCAAAGAACTGCTGCAGTATTAATAAAACGCTCCCATACATTCATCCGCTGGCCGTAGCCCATCATGTAGGCTGGAATGTAGGCGGTCCCTTCGGGATTCCCCAGTTGCTCATTGACCCACGGCAAAGGTACGCTGGAGAGCAACCCAACGACCGGTGCTTTGAATCTTTTCCCGAACGGAAGGAAACATTCGCTTCCGAAAACTTCCACTATCACCAAATCGAAAGTCCTCGATGAATTGACTAGCGCCCTGACTTGTGGGTTTTGTGACACGATGTCGCAGGAGTGGACGCACTCGGCCACGACTTGCTCCAGGTTCCTGATAGAGTCGGGCGTCAAAGAGTATTGCTGCTCACTGAGATTGTTCGTCAGCTCAGGAATTGTGCCGGCTAAGCTGATCTCTTCCACTTTTGAAGGAGGGTTTTTCTGAAAGAAGTAATCCCCTTTATTAAACAGTGAATACATTTAGGTTATATAAGCTGTGATAGCCTAGTGGTTAGGACGACCGACTTCTAATCGGAGGTCATGGGTTCGATCCCGGGCACGCACCTCTAACTTTTCGGAGTTATGTCCGTTTTAAGTATTTAAATATCACTTGCTTTAACGGTGAAGGAAAACATCGTGAGGAAACCTGCATGCCTGAGAGTTCTCCATAACGTTCTCAAAGGTGTGTGAAGTCTGCCAATCCGCTTGGCCAGCGTGGTAGACTATGGCCAAAAACCCTTCTCACTCTGAGAGGAGACCCGTGCTCTGTAGTGAGCCGGTAATGGGTTGATCATGATGATGATAATGATGATGACATTTAGGTTTACTTACACCTACATGTTAGATCTATTATGCTAAAGTTTCTAGTGGTTTAACCGAGACCTGAATCCTCTCGGGTTCCTGAGGTAACGGTGCTGTGTGGGAGGGATGATGTGTATTTGCGGGATGGTTGACGCTTAGGTGGCGGGACGAGTGACAGTTGACGTATAAGTTAAGTCCGTCAACCCTCCCGCACCGCACAGCTAACTCAGGAACCGTATCGGTTAAGAGTAGCCTATACGTTTTGTCCTTTTTTATCAACACTGGATTAGACGTGTCAAAAAGTGATAGCATTACAAAAATTACTTAAACAACCACCATATTACTACGCGCTTATCGATTAATACCATAATATTAATATCACTTCATATAAATATCATCTAAGGAAACACAGTCCATTAATCATCAAATAAAGCAATAACAATAATATTTGATATATTTTTGCTATTGGTTAATATATCAAATCTATATAATTAAATTGTTAAACAAAGAAGTAGACCTTACATTTTTGGTCCTTCGAGCCGGATTACACCGATTGAAAAGCGAGTTGTGGCCGGATTCTAAATAAACAACTCATGATAGTGTGAATTCTATTAAATACTTGCTTATAGCAATATATTTTATTTACAAATGTTTCCATTCCGTGCGGCTAGATCCACAAGACATATAGTCGGGAGCAGAGCGCGTGCCGCAAGATAAGAAACGCGGTAGACGCCAGAGGTCATACAGTCATTTTCCAGTAATTGTACATTATTTGCATTCATGTAGGTCTTCAACTATATTTCATATTATGTATATATTGAACTTATCATGTACTTACGTACATGAATGTGTAAATTGCAACGACATGTGATAGTAGGTAGTTCTACCATTTTCTATTGGCGAATTTAATAATTAGGTTAGCAGTTGCAAGTGATCAAGAAATTACTTAAACTCTTGGAAATCGATCTCTATTCAGATGAAAATTTTTCAATAGTCCAATTTGGTATCAAATAGTCAAAATATTTATAGTCAATTAAGTTTTTATTTATCAATCTTAGGGCAAAGTTCTATCAACTTTAACCTCATATTATCAAACAATGCAAGATAAACGTCGGAGTTTTAAGAGCCACGTGCTCAATGTAGGTACAAGTCTTGTGGAATAGTTAAGTATATTATTACCACGCTAAAAAAATTCAAGTTTCTCACAATTTTATTCTTTAATATTTATATTTTTTCTTTTATTGTCTAACGGCGGAAAAATAGTTTAACTATGTATTCTGCATAAAGTGGTGGGCATAATATACAACGTTAGTTTTACTTTGCGCTAAAACCGAAACACGTGTCAAATATTTTTACATTAAAAATATTTATACAAAATTTCAAAAAAATATAATGAAAAGTAACGAAGTTATAAGCTTGTTATGTTGCGTCGTTGTCCTCGAAAAAAATGGTCACCGCAAGCCGTCGCCCGCAGCGACTTGCGATCGACGCGAGTTGAATGACCGCCGCTGTGTGCCGACCGTCAGCTGATGCGCGGTAAATCATTGTGTCTAAGCTTGTAAGATTTCAAAATATTTTTGGACAAAAATATAACACTATATAACAAGTATAAATTGAAAATTTAAAAAACCCCCGACATTCGCCATTTTGTGGTGGCGGCCATCTTGGATGTTAGTGCTATTCTACAAGTCAAGCCCTTTCATTTGATACCCATATTGAGGGCGTTGTGATAAAATATGTAATCCGCCATTTTGTGGCGGCGGCCATTTTGGTCCGATTTTCATCAAACATAGCTAACAACACTCTCGACTAATTCACCTTTCAAACAAAAAAAACCGCATTCAAATCGGTCCACCCGTTTGAGCGCCACAGGGGAACAGACAGACACACACACACACACACACACACACACACACACACACACACACACACACACACACACACACACACAGATACGTCAAACTTATAACACCCCGTCGTTTTTGCGTCGGGGGTTAAAAATGGTTGGATTCGATTTTGTTACTGATTCTGAACAAACTACTTTCAGGTTTTGCGTAAAGTAAAACTAACGTTGTATAACACGATACCTCTTAGGAGTGTTCAAAAATCGTATTTTTACGGCATAATAGTCAATGCTTATTTCGATTTTTATTTTCCGATGATTTATGTTCTTATCTTAAACTAGCTGATGCTCGCGACTTCACCCGCGTGGATTAACTTTTAGCCCCCTTAGGGGTAGAATTTCCAATAATCCTTTATTAGTGTGCCCCTACAACATAAAAGGAAGCTACTGTAAAAATTTCAAGTTTCTAGCTTCAGTGGTTTAGGCTGTGCGTTGATGATCAGTCAGACAGTCAGGACAAGCCTCTTTATATTAGTACTAGTAGGGCGCGTGGTTGCGCGGCCCGCAAGCGGACCGCGAGGTTTCGCTTTCGGGTATTTTGATTTGAGCAGCCTCCACCTATCTCTCCCATATTCCTAATCCTCGATCATTATCACTCTCCATATTTTTTCTTCTGCCAAGAAACCACTCTTCCATCTTTTATACTTGGTGAGATAGACACCGACAAAATTTGTATAGCCGCCATCTTGAATCCGCAATTTTGTTTTTTTTTTTTCAACTCAGTGCCAATTGGATGAGATTCTGAGTAATTTTTGTTTGAGCACCTCCCATCTATCTACAATACCCTGCCCGGGCTCCTCATCAATCTTCCAAACCCTCAATCATCATGTCTTCCCATATTTTTCATTGAGAGTTCTCCAAAGAACCGCATCAAAGCCTTGCATAGTTTACAACTTGTAGTCTCTTCAATATTCGCCATACATTTTCTTTGGAAAAATAAATTCCGCCATTTTGATTTTTTTTTCTACTCATCGAGTAGACCTTTGGCTCCTGATCATCTTTTCCGAAGAAACCACTCTTCCATCTTTTATACCCTCCGAGATGGACACGGACAAAATTTGTATGGCGGCCATCTTTTTTTCGCCATTTTGAATTTTGTTTCGGCTCACTGCCAAATGGATGACGTTTTGAGTGACATTTGCTCGAGCACCCCCCACCTATCTTCAATACCTTAAGCGTGCTCTTCACACGTCTCCCAAATCCTCAATCATCAGCTCTCTCCATATTTTTGTTCCGAATAAATTTTTGTCCTCTATAAGAAACCATTAATGAAAAAAAAATTTTTCATACAAAATTTTACAGGAGGGGTGATCAATCAGTCAGTGAATCAGCACGAGCAGCTATATATATATTAACTAGTTGCTCGGTGCGCGAGCTGCTAAAGCAGCTCGCGGGGACGTTCGACATTATATAACAATATGGGACTGCACCCTATAATTTCGGAGATATAAGCATTTAAAAATCTGACCACGTGAACATATAGACATAGCGAAAATAAGAAGTTTGAGCACCAACAACATGGGGCTGCACCCTATAGTTTCGGAGATATAAGCTTTGAAAAATATGACCACGTAAACAAACAGACATCGCGAAAATAAGAAGTTTGAGTACCAACAACATGGGGCTGCACCCTATAGTTTCGGAGATATAAGCTTTGAAAAATATGACCACGTGAACACATACATAGACTTCGCGAAAATAAGAAGTATGAGCACCAACAACATGGGGCTGCACCCTATAGTTTCGGAGATATAAGCTTTGAAAAATATGACCACGTAAACAAACAGACATCGCGAAAATAAGAAGTTTGAGTACCAACAACATGGGGCTGCACCCTATAGTTTTGAAAATATAAGCTTTTAAAAATCTGACTACGTAATGACACAGCCATCGCAAAAATAAGAAGTTTGAGCACAAACAACATGGGGCTGCACCCTATAGTTTCGGAGATATAAGCTTTTAAAAATTTAATCACGTTGGCATACAAACATCGCAAAAATAAGAATTTTGCGTACCAACAACATGGAACTGCACCCTATAGTTTCGGAGATATAAGCTTTTTAAAATCTGACCACGTGCGCACATAAACATCGCTAAAATAAGAAGTTTGAGTACCAACAACATGGAGCTGCACCCTATAGTTTCGGAGATATAAGCTTTTAAAAATTTTATCACGTGAACATATAGACATCGCGAAAATAAGAAGTTTGAGCACCAACAACATGGGGCTGCACTTTATACTTCCGTAGATATAAGCTTTTAAGAATTTGATCACGTAAGTACATAGACATCGCAAAAATAAGATATCTAAGTACCAACAACATGGAGCTGCACTCTATAGTTTCGGAGATATTATAAGCTTTTAAGAATTTGATCACGTGAGCATACAGACATCGCAAAAATAAAAATTTTGCGTACCTACCAACAACATGGGGCTGTACCCTATAGTTTCGGAGATATAAGCTTTTAAAAATCTGACCACGTGAGCATATAGACATCGCGTAAATAAGAAGTTTGAGTAGTAACAACATGGAGCTGCACCCTTTAGTTTCGGAGATATAGGCTTTCAAAAATCTGACCACGTAAGTAAACAAACATCGCGAAAATAAGAAGTTCGAGTACCAACAACATGGGGCTGCATCCTATAATTTTGAAGACATAAGGTTTTAAAAATCTGACCACGTGAGCATATAGACATCGCGAAAATAAGAAGTTTGAGTACCAACAACATGGGGCTGCACCCTATAGTTTCGGAGATATCAGCTTTGAAAAATCTGACCACGTAACCAAACAGACATCGCGAAAATTAGAAGTTTGAGTACCAACAACATGGGGCTGCACCCTATAGTTTTGAAAATACATATAAGCTTTTAAAACTTTGACTACGTAATCACACAGCCATCGCAAAAATAAGAAGTTTAAGCACCAACAACATGGGGCTGCACCCTATAGTTTCGGAGATATAAGCTTTGAAAAATCTGACCACGTAAGGAAACAGACATACCGTGAAAATAATAAGTTTGAGTACTAACATCATGAGGGCTGCACCCTATAATTTTGGAGACATAAGGTTTTAAAAATCTGACCACGTGAGCATATAGACATCGCGAAAATAAGAAGTTTGAGTACCAACAACATGGGGCTGCATCCTATAGTTTCGGAAATATCAGCTTTGAAAAATCAGACCACGTAAGCAAACAGACATCGCAAAAATAAGAAGTTTGAGTACCAACAACATGGGGCTGCACCCTATAATTTTGGAGATATAAGCTTTTAAAAATCTGACTACGTGGGCTTATCGACATCGCGGAAATAAGAAGTTTGAGTACTAACAACATGGGGCTGTACCCTATAGTTTCGGAGATATAAGCTATTAAAAATCTGACTACGTGAACGTATAGACATCGCGAAAATAAGAAGTTTGAGTACCAACAACATGCAGCTGCACCCTTTAGTTTCGGAGATATTCACCCGTCTCCGAAATCCTCAATCATCAGCTCTCTCCACATTTTTTCTCCGAATAAATTTTATCTTCTATGTGAAACCATTTGTGAAAAAAAAAATTCTTACTAAATTTTACAGGAGGAAATTTGTAGGAAAAATCTCGAAAACTACCCCAAATGTGGCAACACTTTTTACATTACTCGACATTGCCGGAAATCAAAATTTTCAAAAACACCGAACAACAATATAAAATGGCCGCCAACTCGTTTTACAGAAACATTTCACATAGTTTTATAATATTTCCATTGAGTACGGGATATATCGCTTTTGATGAAATTCAAAATTTTACATCTCGCTCGCATCCAGACGAAATGATTGCCCCTGAGAAAGACCATGTCAAGAAAATCTCTTTTTCTTTGATAAATTCCAGTGTTGCCAGTCCTCGATGACAAAAATACCCAAATCTCATTTGTACAAGTAAAATACGTGTTCGCTCATATCGGATTTTGCAAAAAGTCCGTATTTCGATTTTTTAATTTTTGGGGTAAATCTTGAAATTTCCCCAAAAATGGGGTATTTTTTTGCACCAATCTATACTTCGAATCTATACATACAATCACTTCATAGAAGTCGAAACGCTCCGATGTTGGCAACTGTAAGAAATTTGAATTTTAAAATTGGGTTTCTTCGTACCTCAAAACGAATGGCCGCAACGACAGCCGCCATCTTGAATTTTACTTTTTTTCACATTTTCTATGAATCGTCTACTAATTTCTTCAATAATTGCGAGTTGTAACGAAATCGGTTGGAAAACAAAAAAGTTACATAAATCACGGCGGCCGCCATCTTGTTTTTTCAATTTTTTCCACATTTTCTATGAATTGTCTACTAATTTCTTCAATAGTTGAGAGTTGTAATGAAATCGGTTGAAAAACAAAAAAGTTACAAAAATCACGTCAGTCGCCATCTTGTTTTTCTGAAATGTCATAATTTTTCCCTGCTCCCTCACTTAAACTTAACATGTCTTCCCATATTTTACTTGAGTTCTCCAAAGAATCAAAGCCTTGCATACTCAATATTCGCCATACATTTTCTATGGAAAAATAAATTCCGCCATTTTGAATTTTTTTTCTATTCATCAAGTAGACCTTCGGATCCTGATCATCTTTAGCTAAAAAAACACTCTTCCATCTTTTATACCCTTCGAGATGGACACCGACGAAATTTGTATAGCGGCCATCTTTTTTTCGCCATTTTGAATTTTTTTTCAGCTCGCTCCCAATTGGACCATGTTATGAATGACATTTGCTCGAGCACCCCTTACCTATCTTTAATACCTTCAGCGTGCCCTTCACCCGTCTCCGAAACCATCATCAGCTCTCTCCATATTTTTCGTAAAATAATTTTTTGTCTTCTATGTGACATCATTTGCGAAAAAAAATATTTTCATACAAAATTTTACAGAAGGAAATTTTTGGGGAAATCTCGAAAACTACCCTAAATGTGGCAACATTGTGTATATACCTCGATACTGCCAGTCGAGTTGCACAATCGATTCATACATGTCAACTTTCTAAAATGTTGCCAACTGCCTCAAAAACATGATCAAAATTTTCAAAAACACTCAACAACAATACAAAATGGCCGCTAACTCCTTTTATAGAAATAATTCACATAGTTTTATAATTTTACCATTAACTACAGGATATACCGCTCCTGATGACGTTTAAATGTTCCATCTCGCTCGCACCCAGGCGAAAATCACTTTTTCTTTGATAAATTCCAGTGTTGCGAGTGCCCGACGACAAAAATACCCAAATGTCATTTGTACAAGTAAAACACGTGGTCGCTCATACTCGGATTTTGCAAAAAGTCCGTACTTCGATTTTTTAATTTTTGGGGTAAATGTTGAAATTTCCCCAAAAGTGGGGTATTATTTTAATCACTAATTTATACCTCGAGTCTATGCAAACAATCGCTTCATAGAATTCGAAACGCTCCGATGTTGCCAACTGTGAGAAATTTGAATTTTAAAATTGCGTTTTTTTCGTACCTCCAACCGAATGGCCGCCACGACAGCCGCCATCTTGAATTTTTAAAAACCACTCACGTTCTGTCAAAATTAAGGGTAATTGTAGGCGAAAACAGAAAAAAATATTATCGTCAATTACCCCGTTTCGGTGCTGTGGTGCCGCGGTTCGGGGTTGAAAAATCGAAAATTTGAAAGACTACAGCTAAGCCGCCATCTTGTTTTTTAAATTTTTTCTACTTTTTCTATTAATCGTTTCCTAATTTCTTCTAGAATTGCGAGTTTTAACGAAATTGGTAGGAAAAAAAAATGTTACAAAAATCACGTCGGCCGCCATCTTGTTTTTGTTTGAGCAGCCCTTTTCTATCTACAATACCCTTCCCGGGCTGCCTAACCATCTTACTAACCCTCAATCATCATGTCTTCCAATATTTTTCTGTGAGAATTCTTTGAAGAACCGCATCAAAGGCAATTCAATATTCACCATACATTTTCTATGAAAAAATGAATTCCGCCATTTTGAATTTTTTTTTCATTCATCAAGTAGACCTTCGGATTTTGATCATCTTTTGCTAAGAAACCACTCTTCCATCTTTTATACGCTCCGAGATGGATAACGATGAAATTTGTATGGCGGCCATCTTTTTTACGCCATTTTGAATTTTTTTTCAGTTCACTCCCAATTGGACGACGTTTCGAATGACATTTGCTCGAGCACCCCCCACCTATCTTCAATACTTTCAGCGTGCCCTTCACCCGTCTCCGAAACCCTCAATCATCAGCTCTCTCCATATTTTTTTCGGAATAAAGTTTTGTCTTCTTTGTGAAACCATAAGTGAAAAAAAAAATTTTCATACAAAATTTTACAGGAGGAAATTTTTGGGGAAATCTCAAAAACTACCCTAAATGTGGCAACACTGTGTACATACCTCGATACTGCCGGTCGAGTTGCACAATCGCTTCATACATATTAACTTTCTAAAATGTTGCCTACTGCCTCAAAAACATGATCAAAATTTTCAAAAACACCCAACAACAATACAAAATGGCCGCCAACTCGTTTTATAGAAACAATTCACATAGTTTTATAATTTTTTTAATAAGTACCGGATATACCGCTCCTGATGATTTTTACATGTTCCATCTCACTCGCACCCAGGCGAAATGATTGCCCCTGAAAAAAGACCATGTCGCGAAAATCACTTTTTCTTTGATAAATTCCAGTGTTGCCAGTCTCTGGTGTCAAAAATACCCAAATGTCGTTTGTACAAGCATAATACGTAGTCGCTCATACTCGGATTTTGCAAAAAGTCCGTATTTCGATTTTTTAATTTTTGGGGTAAATCTTGAAATTTCCCCAAAAGTGGGGTATTTTTTTACCACCAATTTATACCTCAAATCTATACATACAATCGCTTCATAGAAGTCGAAACGCTCCGATGTTGCCAACCGTGAGAAAATTTAATTTTAAAATTGCGTTTTTTCGTACCTCAAACCAAATGGCCGTCACAACAGCCGCCATCTTGAATTTTTAAAAACCACTCCCGTTCTGTCAAAATACAGGATAGTTGTAAGCGGAAACAATAAAAAAATATTATCCTCAATTACCCCGTTTCGGAGCTGTGGTGCCGCGGTTTGGGGTCGAAAAATCAAAAATTTTAAAAATCTAAATCTCGGCCGCCATCTTGTTTTTTCAATTTTTTCCACTTTTTCTGTTAATTGTTTACTAATTTCTTCAATAATTGCGAATTTTAATGAAATCGGTTGGAAAACAAAAAAGTTACAAAAATCACGTCGGCCGCCATCTTGTTTTTCTGAAATGTCATAATTTTTCCCTACTCGACTCCCCCATCCAAACACATCTCCCATACATGATTATATCGTTTTCTGTCTCTTTCTAGGAGAACAATTATGTCAATGAGTGAGTGAGTGAGTGAGTGGTAATTGAGCTATATATAGTATAACTAGTTGCTCGGTGCGCGAGCTGCTAAAGCAGCTCGCGGGGGGGCTTTCGACATTTGATATTCATTTTCCAAACCCTCAATCATCATGTCTGCCCATATTTTACTTGAGAGTTCTCCAAAGAACCGCATCAAAGCCTTGCATAGTCAATATTCGCCATACATTTTCTATGGAAAAATAAACTCTGCCATTTTGAATTTTTTTTTCCATTCATCAAGTAGACTTTCGGATTTTGATCATCTTTTGCTAAGAAACCACTATTCCATCTTTTATACCCTCCGAGATGGATACCGATGAAATTTGTATGGCGGCCATCTTTTTTTCACCATTTTGAATTTTTTTTCAGTTCACTCCCAATTGGACGACGTTTCGAATGACATTTGCTCGAGCACCCCCCACCTATCTTCAATACCTTAAGCGTGCCCTTCACCCGTCTCCGAAACCCTCAATCATCAGCTCTCTCCATATTTCTTTCTGAATAAATTTTTGTCTTTGTGAAACCATTAGTGAAAAAAAAACTTTCATACAAAATTTTACAGGAGGAAATTTTTGGGGAAATCTCAAAAAGTCCCCAATCGGTCCTTAGTTGGTCCCTAGTCGGTCGCTAGTCGGTCCGTAGTCGGTCCCTAGTCGGTCCGTAGTTGGTCCGTAGTCGGTCCCTAGTCGGTCCGTAGTCGGTCCCTAGTCGGTCCCTAGTCGGTCCTTTGTCGGTCCCTAGTCGGTCCTTTGTCGGTCCCTAGTCGGTCCATTGTCAGTCCCTAGTCGGTCCGTAGTCGGTCCCTAGTCGGTCTACCTAAGTCGGTCCGTAGTCGGTCTCTAGTCAGTCCGTAGTCGGTCCCTAGTCGGTCCCTAGTCGCTCCGTAGTTGGTCCCTAGTCGGTCCCTAGTCGATCCGTAGTCGGTCCCTAGTCGGTCTCTAGTCAGTCCCTAGTCGGTCTCTAGTCGGTCTCTAGTTGGTCAGTAGTCGATCCCTAGTCGGTCTCTAGTCGGTCCGTAGTCGGTCCGTAGTTGGTCCCTAGTCGGTCCCTAGTTGGTCTCTAGTCGGTCCGTAGTCGGTCCGTAGTCAGTCCGTAGTCGGTCCCTAGTCGGTACGTAGTCGGTCCGTAGTCGGTCCCTAGTCGGTCTACCTAACTCGGTCCGTAGTCGGTCCGTAGTCGGTCCCTAGTCGGTCCGTAGTCGGTCCGTAGTTGGTCCCTAGTCGGTCCGTAGTCGGTCCCTAGTCGGTCTCTAGTCGGTCCGTAGTCGGTCCCTAGTCAGCCTCTAGTCGGTCCGTAGTCGGTCCCTAGTCGGTCCCTAGTCGGTCTATAGTTGGTCCGTAGTCGGTCCCTAGTCGGTCTCTAGTCGGTCCGTAGTCGGTCCGTAGTCGGTCCCTAGTCGGTCTACCTAAGTCGGTCCGTAGTCGGTCCGTAGTCGGTCTCTAGTTGGTCCGTAGTCGGTCCCTAGTCGGTCTCTAGTCGGTCCGTAGTCGGTCCGTAGTCGGTCCCTAGTCGGTCCCTAGTCGGTCTCTAGTCGGTCCGTAGTCGGTCCCTAGTCTGTCCCTAGTCGGTCCGTAGTCGGTCCCTAGTCGGTCCGTAGTCGATCCGTAGTCGGTCCCTAGTCGGTCTCTAGTCGGTCCCTAGTCGGTCTATAGTCGGTCTCTAGTTGGTCAGTAGTCGGTCCCTAGTCGGTCTCTAGTCGGTCCGTAGTCGGTCCGTAGTTGGTCCCTAGTCGGTCCCTAGTTGGTCTCTAGTCGGTCCGTAGTCGGTCCGTAGTCAGTCCGTAGTCGGTCCCTAGTCGGTCCGTAGTCGGTCCGTAGTCGGTCCCTAGTTGGTCTACCTAACTCGGTCCGTAGTCGGTCCGTAGTCGGTCCCTACTCGGTCCGTAATCGGTCCGTAGTTGGTCCGTAGTAGGTCCGTAGTCGGTCTCTAGTCGGTCTCTAGTCGGTCCGTAGTCGGTCCCTAGTCAGCCTCTAGTCGGTCCGTAGTCGGTCCCTAGTCGGTCCCTAGTCGGTCTCTAGTTGGTCCGTAGTCGGTCCCTAGTCGGTCTCTAGTCGGTCCGTAGTCGGTCCGTAGTCGGTCCCTAGTCGGTCCCTAGTCGGTCCCTAGTCGGTCTCTAGTCGATCCGTAGTCGGACCCTAGTCTGTCCCTAGTCAGTCCGTAGTCGGTCCCTAGTTGGTCCGTAGTCGGTCCGTAGTCGGTCCCTAGTCGGTCTCTAGTCGGTCCGTAGTTGGTCCGTAGTCGGTCCGTAGTCGGTCCCTAGTCGGTCTCTAGTCGGTCTCTAGTCGGTCCGTAGTCGGTCCGTAGTCGGTCCGTAGTCGGTCCCTAGTCGGTCTCTGGTCGGTCTACCTAAGTCGGTCCGTAGTCGGTCTCTAGTCAGTCCGTAGTCGGTCCCTAGTCGGTCCCTAGTCGCTCCGTAGTTGGTCCCTAGTCGGTCCCTAGTCGATCCGTAGTCGGTCCCTAGTCGGTCTCTAGTCAGTCCCTAGTCGGTCTCTAGTCGGTCTCTAGTTGGTCAGTAGTCGATCCGAAATAAATTCCTCCATTTTTAATTTTTTTTTTTCTAGTGATCAGGATCCGAAGGTCCTGATCATCTTTTGATAAGAAACCACTCTTCCATCTTTTATACCCTTTGAGATGGACACTGATGAAATTTGTATGGCGGCCATCTTTTTTCCGCCATTTTGAATATTTTTCCAGCTCACTGCCAATTGGAAGCCATTTCGAGTGACATTTGCTCGAGAACCTCCCACCTATCTTCAATACCTTAAGCGTGCCCTTCACCCGTCTCCGAGTTCCTCAATCATCAGCTCTATCCATATTTTTTTTCTGAATAAATTTTTGTCTTTTTTGTGAAACCATTTGTGAAAAAAAAAATTCATACAAAATTTTACAGGAGAAAATTTTTGGGGAAAATCTCGTAAACTACCCCGAAGGTGGCAACACTGTTTACATTTATCGATACTGCCGGTTAAGTTACACAGTCGATTCATACATTTCAACTTTCCAAAATGTTGCCAACTGCCTCAAAAACATGTTCAAAATCAATTCCAAAACAAATAAAATACAAAATGGCCGTCAACTCATTTTACAGATTTATTTTAGAAAGTTGAATAATTTTTCCATTAAGTACAGGAGATACCGCTCCTGATGAGGTTTCAAGGTTTCATCTCGCTCGCACACAGGCGAAATGATCACCCCTGAAAAAAGACCGTATCGCGAAAACAACTTTTTCTTTGATAAATTTCAGTGTTGCCTATCCCTGGCGATAAAAATATCCAAATTTCGTTTGTACAGGTAAAAAATGTAGTTGCTCATACTCGGATTTTGCAAAAAGTTCGTATTTCGATTTTTTAATTTTTGGGGTAGATCTTGTAATTTCCCAAAAAATGGGGTAATTTTTTCACCAATCTATACTTCAAGTCTGTACATACAATAGCTTCATAGAAGTAGAAACGCTCCGATGTTGTCAACTGTGAGTAATTTGAATTTCAAAATTGCGTTTTTTCGTACCTCAAACTGAATGGCCGCCACGACAGCCGCCATCTTGAATATTTAAAAACCGCTCCCGATCTATCAAAATACAGGATAATTGTAGACGGAAACAGGAAAAAAATATTATCCTCAATTAACCCGTTTCTGTGCTGTGGCGCCGCGGTTTGGGGTCGAAAAATCGAAAATTTGAAAGACTACAGCTAAGCCGCCATCTTGTTTTTTAAATTTTTTCTATTTTTTCTATTAATCGTTTCCTAATTTCTTCTAGAAATGCGAGTTGTAACGAAATCGGTAGGAAAACCAAAATGTTACAAAAATCACGTCGGCCGCCATCTTGTTTTTGTTTGAGCAGCCCTTTTCTATCTACAATACCCTTCCCGGGTTCCCCAACCATCTTACTAACCCTCAATCATCATGTCTTCCCATATTTTTCTGTGAGAATTCTCTGAAGAACCGCATCAAAGGCAATTCAATATTCACCATACATTTTATATGAAAAAATGAATTCCGCCATTTTGAATTTTTTTTCCATTTATCAAGTAGACCTTCGGATTTTGATCATCTTTTGCTAAGAAACCACTCTTCCATCTTTTATACCCTCCGAGATGGATACCGATGAAATTTGTATGGCGGCCATCTTTTTTCCGCCATTTTGAATTTTTTTTCAGTTCACTCCCAATTGGACGACGTTTCGAATGACATTTGCTCGAGCACCCCCCACCTATCTTCAATACTTTCAGCGTGCCCTTCACCCGTCTCCGAAACCCTCAATCATCAGCTCTCTCCATATTTTTTTCGGAATAAATTTTTGTCTTCTTTGTGAAACCATAAGTGAAAAAAAAATTTTTCATACAAAATTTTACAGGAGGAAATTTTTGGGGAAATCTCAAAAACTACCCTAAATGTGGCAACACTGTGTACATACGTCCATACTGCCGGTTGAGTTGCACAATCGATTCATACATGTCAACTTTCTAAAATGTTGCCAACTTCCTCAAAAACATGATCAAAATTTTCAAAAACACCCAACAACAATACAAAATGGCCGCCAACTCATTTGACAGATACATTTTAGAAAGTTTTATAATGTTACCATTAACTACAGGATATACCGCTCGTTATGATGTGTCAATTTTTTATCTCGCTCACACCCAAGCGAAATAATTGCCCCTGAAAAAAGACCATGTCGCGAAAATCACTTTTTCTTTGATAAATTCCAGTGTTGCCAGTCTCTGAAGACAAAAATACCCAAATGTCATTTGTACAAGTAAAACACATGCTTGCTCATACTTGGATTTTGCAAAAAGTCCGTATTTAGATTTTTTAATTTTTGGGGTAAATCTTGAAATTTCCCCAAAAGTGGGGTATTTTTTTCATCACCAATTTATACCTCAAGTCTATGCAAACAATCGCTTCATAGAAGTCGAAACACTCCGATGTTGCCAAATGCGAGAAATTTGAATTTTAAAATTGGGTTTTTTCGTGCCTCAAACTGAATGGCCGCCACGACAGCCGCCATCTTGAATTTTTAAAAACCACTCTTGTTATGTCAAAATTAAGGGTAATTGTGGGCGGAAACAGGAAAAAAATATTATCGTCAATTATCCCGTTTCGGAGCTGTGGTGCCGCGGTTTGGGGTCGAAAAATCAAAAATTTTAAAAATCTAAATCTCGGCCGCCATCTTGTTTTTACAATTTTTTCTACTTTTTCTATTAATCGTTTACTAATTTCTTCAATACCTGCGAGTTTTAACGAAATCGGTTAAAAAACAAAAAAGTTACATAAATCACGTCAGCCGCCATCTTGTTTTTCTGAAATGTCATAATTTTTCCCTACTCATACCCTGCACTCAAACACATCTCCCATACATCATTGTATCGTTTTCTGTCTCTTTCTAGGAGAACAATTATGTCAATGAGTGAGTGAGTGAGTGAGTGAGTGAGTGGTAATTGAGCTATATATAGTATAATTAGTATTAAAGATAGAATTAGCAAAAGATATTACCACCTATGTACATTTTGTATCGACGTAGCACATGGTGCAGGACCTAATTACCTCATAAAATGTTTAGTACATAAACAATCTTAAAAACATCATAAAACATCATCAAACGAACGCAATGCACACTATCAGTGCCTGCTAGAATATAAACTAATTTCGATAAAGCTGCTAGTTCGTTGACTCTCGTCAATTCGAGACGAGACATTTTTTTGTATAAACATAGTGATATCGACTATATCACTATGTTTATGCAAAAAAAATGTCTCGTCGATAATTAATGTGTTCAAGGGTAAAGCAAAACATTACGTTTTAAAAGGTCAACGGACACTTTGTATGGCAACGGTACCCACGGCGGACACAAACGTAATTAACATCAGTATCTATTCAAATACGACAATGATTTACAATGACATACCTAGGTCGCATTGTTGTGGTCCTTGTCAATCTCGAAAAATTGAAATAGTTTCAGTATATAATAAATAATAGTTTAAAAAAAACTAAAAAAACACGCTTTTTTTAGAAAACCAAACTAAAAAATAGAAAATAAATTTTAATAAATTTGAATTAAGAATAGTGTAAAATTTTTTAATAAATATAAATTAATAATAGTGTACATAAGAAAAATATGTATTTTATTTAAAAAAGCGTGGGGTGCTTTTCAAGATATTATCGAAATGATAATCCTCTAATATATATATATATATATATAGTTATATACTGTATAACTATATTGACGCCATGCACCCACGCTTTTTTTTAAATACATTTATATTTAAATTTAAATACATTTATATTTAAATACAATACATTTATCACAGCTTATTAATTTATATTTATTAAAAAAATTTACACTATTCTTAATTCAAATTTATTAAAATTTATTTTCTATTTTTTAGTTTTGTTTTCTAAAAAAAGCGTGTTTTTTTAGTTTTTTTTAAACTATTATTTATTTTATATTTTTTAGTTTGGTTTATATATAACTAAACACAAAAAGAAATCATGTCATTTAAAATAGAACAGATATTAATTATTATTATTACATTATATTTTTATGTATTATTTGTTGTAAATCGTAAAATATGATTAAATTAAATAGGTAAGTAATAATTAATAATATTAAGTATTATTTTGTTTTAAGAGGGTCGTGTAGTTACGAGACGCGGCAGGAGTAGGTATTTTCAAAAATGCTCCGTATTGTGTGATAGAGTTGCAAGTCCTGAGATTTCCCTATATTTCGTTACTGAAGTATGGTTTCGGGCGATAACGTTTTTACCACCCTTTTTGGTGGTGGTGGAAAAGCTTTATGGCTACCCCCGTTCCTTGGACGGATCGAGGGTTATGTGGGAAATGGGGGTATACTGCACTAAAAATCACCACGGCATGTCCCTCTCGCTGACTGTGCTGGACGCCTGGGGAACCCGTTGTATACGTCCCAGGCATCTGTCAGCCGCCCCAGCTACATGCCGGGGCTCCCGCGCTAAAGAGAAGCTGATCGGGACAGCGAGATCCCCCCCTCAGCCGGTGAGGAGACTACGAGTGACGGGTAGCTAGCCCAATAGCTACCTGCCGTCTCCCGAGGGAAGCTGGCGAGCGGCAAACAACCACCGCCTTTTTCTTCTTCTTCTTCACCCCCGTCTGCGCCGGAGCGGATGCGCGTCGAGAGCCTCTTTGCGCACCCGCTCCGCGGCCTCCTTCTGCGAGATAACGTCCTCGCAGAAGTCGGCCACAGCATCCCAAGACCCCTCGCTGCTCAGCATGGCAAGTACAACGCCGGGCAACGAGAGGTCTCCGCCGATTGTCGCCACCAGAGTGCGCCGCTGGGGGTCCCACTGGCTGCACTCCTCCAGAGTATGTTGCCGTGTCGTCCCCAGCACCGCACTCGTGGCACGACGGGGTCAGTTCCCTCCTCGCCACCTTGTGCAGGTAATGGCCGAAGCAATAATTCTTAAGCAATAATTCTTTAAAATCGTAAGCAATTTCATCGTAAGCAATGACATGTCAATGTTGCAGTTGTGAGTGATCTGTTTACCCTAGTTACCACAGCTAGTTACCGTGCGATTTTGAATATTTATTGTTGTTCTTTACCGACGACTTTTGATAAATTAACAAAAATCTTATTTTGCAAATTGAATAATGGAATAATCTTATCAAATTAGTGTATTGTCATCGGTCCTCGATAAATCTACAAAGTTTGAATGAAATCTAACCGTTTAAAGTGGGTCAAAATTGCGCCCAAAGAAGTCGGTTACAAACATACAAGTGAAGCTAATATAAAGCGTGTAAAAATGCTTAGTAAAATAGACAGAGTATGCGATTTATGATCACGTAGCTCAGTAGTTCTCAAAGTGGTCCAGGTGGACCCACGGCGGGTCCACGGGAGACTCGATGGGGGTCTACTTATTCATTTATCTATGGGGTCTACGTTGGCGTGGGAAAAAAATGGGGGTTCACAAGTCGTAAGCGGGGATCCACGATTTATCTGCTTTCAATAGTGAAGAACTAAAAATATGTAGGCTTGACTTCACCTAACAATTTACGCAGATAATATCATATTTTAAGAAGCTCAGCGACTGTTACTTTGAAAAACTTGCATATTCCATATTCAGTACTTAATTTTACTTTACAGAACTTTATTTTTTTTGACATCCACTCACAACACAATCAATTAACCAATCAATTCTCACTTATTATTTTCGAAAACTTAATTATTATTCGTGGTTGGAATTCAGCTGCAAATTTCCATAGTAAGATCTAATCTTTACATTTTTGTCGAGTTTTGGGAATATGGTAGAAATGTAGCTGCAGGGGGTTCATCGGAACTAGATAAATTTTGAAATTGGTCTATGAGAAAAAAAAAGTTTGGGAACCTCTGACGTAGCTCAACCTTGTGCTGTCTGCACTCAGTGGAACTGCTGTATAGAAATATTTTAACCTTCATCCCCTCTCCCAAGGGAACCGTGCTGAATTTCGGGATAAAAAGTATCCTATGTCCTACCTCGGAGTATAAACTCAAATCGTACCAAGTTTCATTTGAATCCATTCAGTAGTTTCGGCGTGATGTGCGGCCAAGATACAGACAGACGGACAAAAATGAAAAAAATTGCAGTTTTGGCTTCAGTATCGATTATAGAGTGCCCTGCAATAAAAATTTTCAAAATATCTTCAATGTACAGAATTGGATCTGTTACAGTTTTATTATATTATAGATAGATAGAAGATAGATCTAGTTAATAAATTAAGTATAAATATATTTGTATGCTAAATAAATAAAGTTGTTCAAGTTATCAATGAAAAGACACTGGCCCCCTATGTCTCAATTATTGAAAAAATATTTCTCTCAGGAATAAATCAATGACAACAGTGTCTAATGCGTACCAGACCACTGCTGCATAGTTATAGTAACAGTAATCTGCTAGACTCTAGAGGATGTTATCTCATAAAATACGTAACAGTTTATGTAATAATTAATTAAACCATCTAGCTTTTCTGTTCGGCTTCGCAATGAAATTCTAGTCATGAAAAATATTAAGAAAATATTTTTTAAATAAATATCATATTATAAATTACGGACCATTATGCAAACACGGTTTCAAACAGCATTACTCGACGACCTCCCTGACGCAGTGGTGAGCGCTGTGTTCTTATAAGTGGAGTCCCGGGTTCGATTCCCGGCGGGGACAATTTGGCAATTTATAATTTCCAGTTAAGAATTTATTGTATTCCAATTTGATCAGAGACTCTTTTTTTTGTCTCTGGTCTAACCTGGGGAGAGGCTTCAGCCGTGACTAATTGCTACACTGCCAGCAAAGACGTGCCGCCAAACGATTTAGCGTTCCGGTGCCGTATAATATATAAGCCGATCAGAGGCACGAGTTTGACAAAAGCTTCTTGCAAGTTAGCCCGCTTCCATCTTAGGGCGTTTGTGCACTTACTCGTTTTCGATTCGTTTTCGATTCATGTTCGTTTTTTTAATGAACATCATAAAAACGAATACGAAATTCACGAATGACATTTGTGCACTTAATCGTGATTTCACTATACGTTTTAAGCATTTCGTAGATAAAACCGTGTTCATAATGTGTGCTGCATTTAATCGTTGTCAGCTTTTCGCACTTCTCTTATACATTCGTAGGCGCCAAATAGCCCACTCAATGAAGCAAAATCAGGGGAAATAATTCGTGTAAAAGCCATTTTTGGCACAGTTGTAGGGAATGGTGTCTGAAGCAACATACTCAAAGTACTGATGGGTGGGGGTGGAGCTAACGGGTAGGGGGGGGTGAAAAGGTCCCTTTTTTCGATTTTTTGCTCATATCTCGAAAATCTCTACGACTAGTATTATGATTACTTCTGACAAAAGTTTTTAAATAAAATTTGCTACAAATTTGGTCCCATTCATTTTTACTCTAAGATTATTACTTTAGGAGCTACGGGTGTTTAAGTTAACAGAGAGACAAAAAATGGCAATTACGAATACCGCGTCTTTTACAAAAAATTATATTCATTACTAGCTGTTGCCCGCGACTTCGTCCGCGGTAGATATTAGATTTTTCAAAAGTCCCATTACACCCTTTACAACCCTTAGGGGTGGATTTTCGTCAAATTTTTCTTAGCTGACGCCTACCCCCTACTAAGAACCTAACTTCCAAATTTTAAGTTAATAATAACAATAATTCAAACTTCCCTATACAAACTTCCATCCCCTATTTTACCACCCTTAAGAAGAGATTTACCAAAATAATTTAAACAGGTTTTTATTATTTAAAACTAATAACTTACATACCGATTTTCGTATCTGTAACTTCAAAAACATAGAACTTTCATATTTAACCGTCCTACCTCCATTTTATTCCCATAGGGGAGGAATTTCGATAAATATTGTCTAGGCTGACATCTACGCCCTAGAAAGAACCTACCTTCCAAATTTCAAGTTGATAATAACAATAATATAATTAAAACTTTCATCCCCTATTTTACCACCCTTAAGGGAAGATTTTTTTAAATAAAGTATACAGGTGTTTATTATTTAAAACTAACAATCTAAATGCCGATTTTCAGGTCTGTAACTTTAAAAACATAGGATTTTCATACAAACTTTCTACCCCTATTTTACCCCCTTAGGGGAGGATTTTAGGGATATTAAATAGCCTATAACCTGCCCCAGAAGTTGAACTACCAAATGCGAAAAGAATTTTTCAAATCCGACAGGTACTTCCAGAGATTAGCGCGTTCAAACAAACAAACAAACAAACAAACTCTTCCGCTTTATTATATTAAGTATAGATGTATCGCTCATATTTTTAGTTTACAATAAGGAAGCTCATAGTCATCTACCGACCCAACATGAAAACTGGCCAAGTGCGAGTCGGACTAACACACGAAGGGTTCCGTACCATAGAGAAAAACGAAAAGTTTATTGTATGGAGATCGTCTTTCAATTTTAAATTTATTTTATTTTCATTATTTTGTAGTTGTAGAGACTAAAATGATACTCACTCTCTGAAAGTTTCAAATATCTACCTATCACGGTTCAAGAGATACAGCGATTGTCAAGGTCGAGCAAAAAACGCCGAAAAAATCAAGTTTCTTGTATGGGAGCCCCCTTTAATTTTAATTTTAATTTAATTTTTATTAATTATTATTATAGCGGCAATAAAAATATATACTCTGTGAAAATTTCAACAGTCTATCTTTTACGGTTCATGAAATATGGCCCGTGCACCTAAAATATAGTACCGAAAAAATCACGTAAATAATCATCACAGGCTATAATTTCATAAACCGTAATAGATATATAGTTGAAATTTTTACAGAGTATATATTTTTGTTGCCGCTATAATAATAAATAATAAAAATTAAATTAAAATTAAAATTAAAGGGGGCCCCCATACAAGAAACTTGATTTTTTCGGCGTTTTTTGCTTGACCTTGACAATCACTGTATCTCTTGAACCGTAATAGGTAGATATTTGAAATTTTCAGAGAGTGAGTATCATTATAGTCTCTCTAACTACAAAATAATGAAAATAAAATAAATTTAAAATTTGAAGGCGATCTCCATACAATAAACTTTTCGTTTTGCTCTATGGTACGGAACCCTTCGTGTGTTAGTCCGACTCGCACTTGGCCAGTTTTCATGTTGGGTCGGTAGATGACTATGAGCTTCCTTATTGTAAACTAAAAATATGAGCGATAATGAATATAATTTTTTGTAAAAGACGCGGTATTCATAATTGCCATTTTTTGTCTCTCTGTTAACTTAAACACCCGTAGCTCCTAAAGTAATAATCTTAGAGTAAAAATGAATGGTACCAAATTTGTAGAAAATTTTATTTAAAAACTTTTGTCAGAAGTAATCATAATGCTAGTTTTAGAGATTTTCGAGATATGAGCAAAAAATCGAAAAAAGGGACCTTTCAACCCCCCCCTACCCGTTAGCTCTACCCCCATCCATCAGTACTTTGAATATGTTGCTTCAGACATCATTCCCTACAACTATGCCAAAAATCGCTTTTACACGAATTATTTCCCCTAATGGGCAGTTTTTGGTCTTCATTGAGTGGGCTAAAAGAATGAAAAAATTCTGGATACATCCTCTATTGATAAACAGAAGTATTCGAGGAGCACTTATCGATCATCACTTAATGAGACATCATGAAAAAACTTTTTTTAATTACTATCGAAAGAATGTTGCTACTTTCGAATTCATATTGTGTCATATAAAAAAAAAAATTCCTCGGCAAGACACACGTTTTAGAGAATGCATAACTCCAGAAAAAATGCTGGCAGTAACACTAAGGTAAGTTATTATGAATATTTCACACGGTACGGTTAGTATCAAAATTATCTAAGCATACATCATATATTTTGTGAACATCCCAAGTGGACATTACGCTCTTGTAAGAAAACATAAATGATACCTATTTTTTATGAAATGTTCATATTTTGCTGATAGTTTTTACTATCAACCACAGGTATGGAACACACCCTCTTTCCACACACCATTCCACACGCGTCCTTATTTTAAAACGATTCGATGTGAAAAATTCACGAATATATAAACACGAAAACGAATCGAAAACGAGTAAGTGCACAAACGCCCATACAGTTATAAGGAAGGCTATGTCGAATCGTGTTTTCACGAAACACGAAAACGAATCGAAAACGAATAAGTGCACAAACGCCCTTAGACTGCATCGTCAGTTACCATCAGTTGAGATCGCAGTTAAGGGCTAATTTGTAAATTACCATCATGCATGAGGGTAAAAGCTGTGATAGCCTAGTGGTTAGGACGACCGACTTCTAATCGGATATAATAATGGAGATAGAGTTTCGGAAGTTGAGACTTTTTTATTGGACATTTCGTCCTCTTTAACGAGCTTTTTTCAAAATTGCTTAAATAATATAAATATTTTTTGAGTTATTAACATATTAAAACGAAATATCATTTTTTTTTTTCATCTTATTTTGTTAATAACAATTGCAATTTTTTACCTGCACCAAAATTCTTCAAAAACATTTTTCTAGGGGTGATTCAGATCAGAGCAGTGATAGGTCGTGGGTTCGATCCCGGGCACGCACCTCTAACTTTTCGGAGTTATGTGCGTTTTAAGTATTTAAATATCACTTGCTTTAACGGTGAAGGACAACATCGTGAGGAAACCTGCATGCCTGAGAGTTCTCCATAACGTTCTTAAAGGTGTGTGAAGTCTGCCAATCCGCTTGGCCAGCGTGGTAGACTATAGCCAAAACCCTTCTCACTCTGAGAGGAGACCCGTGCTCTGTAGTGAGCCGGTAATGGGTTGATCATGATGATGATGATGATGATGAGGGTACCTACCACGGTTCACTTACCCATCGAAGCCGGATTTTTAATATGCATTATTGCAGTTTTTATTAAAGTTATAGAGTACTATTTAAATCTGACTAGATATTATGCTCTCCAATTGTAAACAAGTATGCCAGTGGTTTTGAGCGGTTTTGGCGAAATGCTTTACAAAACACACCATAACAATGGTACAGTACCAAGGGATAATCTTCTAAATATATAAAAGGAAAACGTGACTGACTGAATGATCTACCACCGCACGAGCCAAACCACTGAATGGATCGGGCTGAAATTTTGCATACAAATAGCTATTATATAGGCATCCGCTAAGAAAGAATTTTTGAAAATTCAACCGCGAAGGGGTTGGTAAATCGAACTTAACGTGAGCGAAGCCGCGAAAGCTAGTAATTAATAAATGGGATATGTCAATATTAAAACACATATGCTATAGGGAATATGTCTATAGTAAATTGTAACTTAAACGTAAATTACACATACCATAGGGAAGTGCGTGATGACGGTCCAGAGCAAGGGATTATTAATTAACAAATCGGATATATTATTATGTCGATAGGAAAACACATACCATAGGGATGTGCGTGATAACGGTCAAGAGCAAGGGATTATTAATTAATAAATCGGATATATTTATTATGTCGATAGTAAAGCACATACCATAGGGATGTGCGTGATGACGGTCAAGAGCAAGGGATTATTAATTAATAAATCGGATATATTATTATGTCGATAGGAAAACACATACCATGGGGAAGTGCGTGATGACGGTCAAGAGCAAGGGATTATTAATTAATAAATCGGATATATTATTATGTCGATAGGAAAACACATACCATAGGGATGTGCGTGATGATGATCAAGAGCAAGGGATTATTAATTAATAAATCGGATATATTATTACGTCGATAGGAAAACACATACCATAGGGATGTGCGTGATGACGGTCAAGAGCAAGGGATTATTAATTAATAAATCGGATATATTTATTATGTCGATAGTAAAGCACATACCATAGGGATGTGCGTGATGACGGTCAAGAGCAAGGGATTATTAATTAATAAATCGTATATATTACTAGGTCGATAGTAAAACACATACCATAGGGATGTGCGTGATGACGGTCAAGAGCAAGGGATTATCACTACATAGTATAAAACAAAGTCGCTTTCTCTGTGCCTATATCCCTATGTCTCTATGTATGCTTAAATCTTTAAAACTACGCAACGGATTTTGATACGGTTTTTTTTAATAGATAGAGTGATTCAAGAGGAAGGTTTATAAGTAGAAAAATTGGACCCGGTAGGTGGCGTTAACAGCGGGCAGGACGACGTCTGCCGGGTCCGCTAGTTAATTAATAAATCGTATATATTACTAGGTCGATAGTAAAACACATACCATAGGGAAGTGCGTGATGACGGTCAAGTGATGGTCGTTGTTGGCGAGGGCAGCTATGAGGCGACCGTACATCGCGTAATGGCTTTTGGTGTTGGTGGGCAGCACGGCCAGGATGCGCGCCGCGTCCACACGCACTGCACACGCCACCACCAGCCACAGCAGCGCCTGCATCGCTGCACCGCTCGACATAGATTGCGAGCCGGCGATGCATTCATGCAACTATCCCGCCCCGATACAGATGACATCACCCTGAAATCTGTAGGACGCGCGACCTTTCCACCACATGATTAGATATCCCTACAGGGAGGAAACTTCATACAAGCGGCCCGCTGTAGGTACACTCACACAACGCACGTTTGCCATACAACTGAGCCGGTAGCGTCAGACGCGGAGCGTTCGTGTACCGTTGCATTGGTGAGAGCTGATGTGTACCTACGGCGGGCTGCTTGTATGAAACTTCCTCTCTGTAGGGATATCTACTCGTGTGCTTTTCACTCCACCCGGCTACTAGATACGACAGACTTTCCTTTGAACTCGTATTATACCGAACATTTATGTGTACCTTTTATTTTCTTGTGCTTCAAATAAATAGTTGCGCCTTTCGTGGAAGCTCGTGTGAAAAATTACCAGAGGCCGAGAAAGTTTTTTTTTATAAAATGTGCTCAATTGTGAGTACTGTATTTTGCAACAGATTTGTCCATAGGCATTAATGCCGTGGAACTTAGATACAATGAATCATTCATCATTATCATCACATTATCATCACCGTTGAACAAAGGCCTTCCCTATAAGCGCACCATACCCTGTTCTCAGCCATCATCGCGCAACCTTTTTCGTAAGACCCTCACGCCGCGAGCCGGAGAGCTAAGCTGACTATAATTTATTGAGCCATTACAAACGTGCGAACCAAGTCATAAATCATTTTTATCGGACCTCTCGCTCGCACTTACAGCCCATAAGGAACTGGAACCTCTGATATTGTGTGTAACATAAAAAAGGATTTGTCGATAGTCGATAACCGGTTATAAAGTGCGAGGGAGCTAGCCCTCACAACAATGATCATAATGCTTTATGACTTAGTTCGCACGTTTGTAATGTGTTAACTACAGTACGCGATCTTCACTGTTTACTTTTCGGCTCTTACCCACTGTCCTAGGTGAACGACATAAGCGAGAACGCTGTGCACTACCTGCACTGTTCAGACGATATCACGACGCAGGCACATGGTCATACTCAAGAGCCCCGTCTGTCCGTCTGTCTGTGTGTCCGCCGGTCACAGGTCTCTAGCTAGCTCTAGACGAAATGAGTTACAAACATCAAATTTTGGTATTTAGTGTAAAACGTTGATCAAACTCCAAATATTGAATTAAAAATTTAATTTAATTATTTTTCATGGGGGCCCATACATGAAAAACAACCGGCAAATATTTTTTTACCCTTTCTTGCTTTCTTTCTTGTTTGTGGGGTATCATTGTTTAGAACTCATCAATTAGAGTACGAATATATATTTTTTTTTCAGTTTTTTGCTTAAAAAATAAGGAAATGGGGGGCCGTCAAAGCTGTCAGTTTTAGACCATTTTTGTGACGGGGGCTATCTCAAAAACTAAACCAGTTTGGACTATGAAATTTCGGTATATTATGTACCATATACTGTATTTAAACAACAAATACTGAAAACAATGATTGATAATAGTACATTGTTCCTCGACGGGAGAAAGTGACCGATTACTACGAGGGTGTAGTTTGAGGCCCGAGGCCGTAGGCCGTAGGGCCGCAATACGCCCGAGCTAGGAATCGCACTTTCTTTCGGAGGGATACATAGTGCTTTATACTACGCCTACGAGAAAAATAATAAAATAATCAAAAATAATAAAATTATTACCGGAAATCAATCAGAAAAAGACGTTGGGTTTCCATTGTAAAAAATCTTCATATGCTTTGTTGTATCTATTTTTATCTATTTCTAGATATCTTGGTTAAGAGATTTTCAATATAACAATAACTGCTTGGCCACATATTTTTAATTCCGGCGGCATTGGGCGGCTCACTACTTAGACACTTTGAGTTCCCTAAAGCTACTTGTAATTTTATAAATTGAAATTTTGGATAGGTAAAACAAAAGAAAGCAACTCACAAAATACAAAGAAAATAGCGCGAAAAATTTATATATTCTATTTTTTACTTTTATTTTATATTCATATTTAATTGTATTAATTAAAATTGAATATATTTAAAAGAGCGGACCCCGGTCGTGCTCGGTGACATACCGACATCAGCGCCATCTACCGTGGCGGTTACTTATTTATTATAGGTGCTTTTTATGTCGTCTTTGTCGAAATAGGTTTTTTTTCATGTACTGATCGGATTTTATCAAAAATTAAAAAGAAAAAAGCACGTTAGTAATGGAATTTCATAAATGGAATTTCCGCTCTAGCGCGTTAACAATGAATTCTCATACATCTTTTCAGCCCGCATATTTGTTTGACAGTAATGACGTACTTTTGACTTTCGATAGGAGAAAAACCAGAAGGTACTTTCCGAGCAGGTGTAGTATAAAGTCGTTTTTAAGCTGTGACCAAAACAAACGCACATTTTTTGGGTTTCTCTTTCACGATTTTTTGCGATGTCTAGCTAGGAAATTAAATATTTCTTACACCCAAAATATTATGTTGTTTATAATTATGTACGGAACCCTAGCTCGACTCGCACTTGGCCAATTTTTTATCTTAATTAACGACATTCTCAAAACACATTGAATGGACCTGATGATAAAAAGAACTTAACCTTTTAACTTTAAGGGTAATAAAGGCCCTCGCCTTGCGATATTTATATATTTGTTGTTGATTTGAATCGTACAAAAAATGTGTCGCTAGGTACTTACATGAAAAACAAACATACGTCGCGTCATTACCCATTTGAACCAAGTTTAACATTAAGCATTTATTTGGCGCATTTCTTAATTGATATAAATGATAATATGTATAATAACAATAGAAGCAGGCGTTACTTTGCAGAAATCCATGATAATGCCGACTCAAAAAGAGGGGTGCTATAAGTTTGACCGCTATGTGGGTGTGACTGTCTGTGTCTGTCTCGGTTTTTAACCCCCGACGCAAAAACGACGGGGTGTTATAAGTTTGACGTGTCTGTGTGTGTGTGTGTGTGTGTGTGTGTGTGTGTGTGTGTGTGTGTGTGTGTGTGTGTGTGTGTGTGTGTGTGTGTGTGTGTGTGTGTGTGTGTGTGTGTCTGTCTGTCTGTTCCCCTGTGGCGCTCAAACGGGTGAACCGATTTGAATGCTGTTTTTTTTGTTCGAAAGGTGATTTAGTCGAGAGTGTTCTTAGCTATGTTTGATGAAAATCGGTCCAAGATGGCCGCCGCTACGAAATGGCGGATTACATATTTTTTCACAAATCCCTTAATATGGGTATCAAATGAAAGGGCTTGACTAGTAGAATAGCACTATTGCAAATCCAAGATGGTTGCCGCCACAAAATGGCGAATGTCGGGGGTTTTTTAAATTTTCAATTTACACTTGTTTTACACGCTTTATATTAGCTTCACCTGTATGTATGTTTGTAACCGACTTCTTTGAACGCGATTTTGACCCACTTTAAACGGTCAGATTTCATTCAAACTTTGTAGATTTATCGAGGACCGATGACAATACACTAATTTGATAAGATTATTTCATTATTCAATTTGGAAAATAAGATTTTGTGTTCATTTATCAAAAGTCGTCGGTAAGGAAAAACAATAAACATTCAAAATCGCACGGTAACTAACTGTAACTAAGGTAAACAGAATAGATGTCACACACAACTAAAATCTAAGCACAAAACGCACGAATGCGAAGATAAAATAATATTAAAGCAGAATAATAATATTATTAATTAGTACTTATTTAGTTTAATCCTAATGTACGATTTACAATAAAAAACAAATAAAATAATTTATTAATAATTAATATCTGTTGTATGTTAAGTGACATGATTTTTTTAGTGTTTTATAAATAAACCAAACTAAAAAGTAGAAAATAAATAATAGTTTAAAAAAACTAAAAAACACGCTTTTTATAGAAAACCAAACTAAAAAATAGAAAATAAATTTTAATAAATATAAATTAATAATAGTGTGCATATGAAAAAATCTATTTTATTTAAAAAAAGCGTGGGGTGCTTTTAAGATATTATCGAAATGATAATCCTCTATACACCCATGCACCCCACGTTTTTTTAAATAAAATACATTTTTTCATATGCACACTATTATTAATTTATATTTATTAAAATTTATTTTCTATTTTTTAGTTTGGTTTTCTATAAAAAGCGTGTTTTTTAGTTTTTTTAAACTATTATTTATTATAGTAAGATTTGTCTCGACGAGTACTCGGTAGACACATACATATTATGTAGTTGGTCACTAATATGGTTCTGACGTTTGAAGCAGGGGTTATTTGTAATTTACACGTCTTATGTTTTCATTGTATGTACATAATTGTAAAATTCGGGTTGTCTGTTGATTGGCTACATCGATCGTCGTTGATTTTTAGGGTTCCGTACCCGAAGGGTAAAAAACGGAGCCCTATTAATGTCACTCGGCTGTCTGTCTGTCTGTCTGTCTGTCTGTCCGTCTGTCCGCCGGTCACAGGTCTCTAGCTCGCAGACGAAATGAGTTACAAACCTGAAATTTTGGTATTTAGTGTAAAACGTTAACCCAAAATCAAATATTGAATTAGAAATTGAATTAAATTATTTTTCAGGGGGGCTCCCATACATGAAAAAGGAGCCGGAAAAAAAAATTTTTTCTTTACCCTAGCTTGTGGGGTATCATTGTTTAGAGCTCATTAAGTAGAGTACAAATATATATTTTTTTAATGTTTATCTCAAAAAATAAGGGAATGGGAGGCCATCAAAGTTGTCAGTTTTAGACCATTTTTGTGACGGGGGCTATCTCAAAAACTAACCTAGTTGGGAATATGATATTTCAGTATATTATGTACTATATGCTCTATTTAAACAACAAATACTGAAAACAACGATTTATTAAATAGTTTATAAGCTGTGACCAAAATAAACGAACATTGTTTTGGGTTTTTCTTTCACGGTTTGTTGCGATGTCTAGCTCGGAAATTAAATATTTCTTAGACCCAAAATATTATATTGTTCATAATTATGTACGGAACCCTGAAAGAGCGAGGCCCGACTCGCACTTGGCTGATTTTTTAATTTTTAACTTACTTCAAAAAAGGAGGTTCTGTATACAATGTATGTATGTAATGTAGGTATATGTATGCATATATTTCAAAAACCAATGAACCGATTTTGATGATTTTTTTCACTGTCGTAATCTATATACTTTGAGGAAGGTTTTAGTTATTTATTTTGATGTCTCGTCATTGTTACCAGTTACGAGGTGCAAATAGAAGAGGGCGGGCGGAGGAGAGGGCTCGGGCAGCGCGTGATGCGCGTGCTGGAGCGCGTGGCGCGCGCGACGCGCATGCGCTGCGTGCGCCTCACCGCGCTCACGCACAACCCCGCCGCCGCCGCCTTCTTCACAGCATGCGGGTGAGTTGATCACACACTTGTAGGTGTGCGTCCTGAGTGAGGGCGCAGCGCAGGCGGAGTGAACGGCGCACTATCCAACTGTTCCACACCTTTGAAGTTGTCCGCAGTGCGAGCGGGCGCGCACTTGCCCGCGTGCTCTAAGGACAAGTACGACGCGTAAATCCGCTCCGCAATCCGCCATACGCGGTGCGCAGAACACAGCCTAAGCCTCCACTACAGCCTTTTAAGTTTTAACGTCCCACTACTGAGCACATGCCTCCTCTCTCATAGGAGAGAGGGGTTCAGAGCTTAGACCCGCCACGCTGCTCCAATGCGGGTTGATGGGCTTTAACGACTATTAATTGGCACGGGGGTGAAACACCGCCAACTACCGACTCCGGGCTGGTACTGAGAATTTCTTGACAGAAAAACCCAATACCTAACATTTATTTGTCCGACTCGGGAATCGAACCCGGGACCTCGTGAATCGTGATCTTCAGTCGAATATGATAACTAGACCAACGAGGCAGTCTGTATAGTTTAATGCAACTATACCAACTTTATAGATTACTGCATAAGGGTGGCAAAATATGCAATACATAGAAATAAAACAAGATACTTAGAAGCAATTATTGTTAGTACATTATATAGGCCAATAAAGACCTAATGTATTATGTATATTAATACAAGAATATACTAAATTACATAGGTAGAAATTAATGAATATAATGCAATAACAATAAAAAAATTTTTTGAATTATAATAAATAAATAGTTGGCAACAAATAATAAACTTAAACATAACATTTATTTACTTAAACCAGAAAATGACTCCAACGACAATATTGGGGGAACGACGCAACTCCGAAAAAGGAGTTTAAAACGCTATAATTTAAAAATTAAAAAACCCGACTGCCATGCTATAAAACGAACTAAAAAATTAATAAACTACCACCGTACCACTTAGAGTGTAGTTGTTATTTATATTGTTTTTCATGATTTGTCACTTCAAAAGTTCAAACTGATTTAATTTTAAAACATATAGATTGTATACATTTTCGTACTGGCCTTTTAAAGCCCTTTATTTTGATACCCCACTCGAGGGTCTTTAAGAAATTTTTTTTTCAGCTCGCACAATAAAGCGCATTAAGTCCGCCATTTTGATTTTTTTTTAATTTAGGTACCCATTGACACTCGCGTCATCGAGACAAATCTAATGACGTATCATTTATCAAAATCCGTTGAGCCGTTGATTAGTTACAAGCGGACATAGGAATGGACATATGTACATACACACAGGTGAAACACCTTTACCTAGTCGGGTAAAAAAAATGCAATTATAGTGCACTTACTGCACATTGTTTGTGAACACGCACGCGGTCGTCGCGTGGCAGATGACATAGGACTTCGGTCATTGAGTGTGTGTAATGTGTATACTTACTGGTCGTTGATCGTGAATTTTACTTCGAGTAGGTACATACAATACAAAGCTGTGATAGCCTAGTGGTTAGGACGACCGACTTCTAATCGGAGGTCGTGGGTTCGATCCCGGGGCACGCACCTCTAACTTTTCGGAGTTATGTGCGTTTTAAGTATTTAAATATCACTTGCTTTAACGGTGAAGGAAAACATCGTGAGGAAACCTGCATGCCTGAGAGTTGTCCATAATGTTCTCAAAGGTGTGTGAAGTCTGCCAATCCGCTTGGCCAGCGTGGTAGACTATGGCCAAAACCCTTCTCACTCTGAGAAGGAGACCCGTGCTCTGTAGTGAGCCGGTAATGGGTTGATCATGAGGTACATACACAAACTACGAATTATTATCATTGTAATTAATAATTATGTTGAGTGATACGAGCACACCTACTGTCTGAGACAACGCGCCTTCAATCTACTGAACTATACCTACTGTTCCGATCCCCCCACACTCATCTAGGCTGCGGTAATTCCTTCTTAACCTAACATCTATAATAATACAAGTATAAATTTAAAATTTAAAAAACCCCCGACATTCGCCATTTTGTGGTGGCAGCCATCTTGGATTTGCATAATTCTATTCTACTAGTCAAGCCCTTTCATTTGATACCCATATTAAGGGAGTTGTGTAAAAATATGTAATCCGCCATTTTGTAGCGGCGGCCATCTTGGACCAATTTTCATCAAACATAGCTAACAACACTCTCGACTAATTCACTTTTCAAACAAAAAAAACCGCGTTCAAATCGGTCCACCCGTTTGAGCGCCACAGGGGAACAGACACACACACACACACACACACACACACACACACACACACACACACACACACACACACACAGACACACAGACAGACGGACACACGGACAGACTGACAGACAGACAGACAGACAGACAGACAGACAGACAGACAGACACACAGACACACAGACACACAGACGCACAGACACACAGACACACAGACAGACAGACAGACAGACAGACACACACAGCCAGACACGTCAAACTTATAACACCCCGTCGTTTTTCGTCGGGGGTTAATAAAGTAGCTTGTCCTGACTGACAATCAACGCACAGCCAAAACCACTGAAGCCAGAAACTTGAAATTTTCACAGTAGCTTCCTTTTATAACGTAGGCGCACACTAAGAAAGGATTATTGCGAATTCCATCCCTAAGGGGGTTAAATAGGGGATACAATTTGTATGAAAGTCCGTCATTTTTAAAGTTATATCCATGAAAATTGGTATTTAGGTTTTGGGTTAAAAATAAAGAGTTATATGTTTAAGAAATTTTTGAAAAACTACCCCCAAGTGGGTTAAATGGGGCATGAAAGTTTGTATGAAAGTCCGTCATATTTAAAGTTAGATCAATGAAAATCGGTATTTGTACTGTCGGTTAAAAATAAAGAATTACGTGTTTCAGGAATTTTGGAAATTTCACCCCCAAGTGGGTAAAATATGGGATGAGATTTGTATGAATCCACGCGGTCGCCCGCGTGGATTCATACAAATCTCATCGCGACTCATCGCGACTCATCGCTCGCGACTTCGCAGTCGCGAGCATCAGCTAGTTTTAGGATAATTATAACGGGTGTAAGGGGACAATTTTCGGAAACGAAGACAAGTAGTGGTGATTGCTAGATATCAGAAAAAAAAAACACGAAAAAAAATTCAAATATGTGTTTCCTGTATTTTTTTTAAAGTTCGCAATGTAATGCGATTAGCTGAAGAATCGGATCAATGGTTTAGCAACACATAAAACATAAAATTTTACCCGACTACGGCAAACCCAAAAGGAAGGATTTAAGCTGCAGTCTATGTATCATGTATGTATGTATGTATGTATGTGGCCGATTTTTGTATGAGATTCTGTGTGTACCACCGTAGCGCCTAAACTAATAGACCGATTTTGATGAATGAGGTGTCTATTGATTCGTTGTTATGGTCCGGGTGACATTGGCTACATTTTATTTACAAAAAAAGTCAAGAAGTGACCTTCGCGCGGCTTTCTAGATTATTAAATTAGTAATTCGGATAGACATAACAGATGGCGCCACTAGTTGTTTGCCCCGCGTTTTCGCACACTAAATTATTCTTAAATTATTAAGCGTAGTCGAGTTTTAGTTAACAAACTTTATACTTGTTATTTATAAAGATTATCATCCGTACTTATATTAAATTATTGTATCTAAAACCAATATCTGTGAGTAATATGTATTTATTCACCAGCTATTTAAATTAAGTCCTAACAATAATTTACATTGGCTATCAAATATTAGGTAAATAGATATCTATACTAATCTATACTAATATAATAAAGCGGAAGAGTTTGTTTGTTTAAACGCGCTAATCTCGGAAACTGCTGGACTGATTTCAACATTCTTTCACCGTTGGATATGTACGTGATCCTTGAGTGCTATAGGCTATATATTATGTACCACGGGCGAAGCCGGGGCGGACCGCTAGTTAATAGATAAAATTAGTGTTAATTTAATACAAATTGGTATCAACTTAGTTTAACTTTGTGTCCAATATATACATATATATGTATATCGCAAAAGAGGCAAGCGCTTTCTAACTTAGACCTCATCATGCTTTCCATCAGGCATGATTGTCGTAAAGCTTACGCTCGGCTAACGCCTATCATACAATCAAAAATAAAAGATACTTAGGGCCTGTTTCACCACCTTCTGATAAGTGCCTGATAGCTTATCCACAATTTTTATCCTTGTACATCACTTGACATAAAGTAAGAAAGTGACAAAACTTACGTTCGGGCTATCCGACACAGTTTATCAGAAGGTGGTGAAACAGGCCCTTAAACAACAGAGTTTATTAGCCCGCCACAGCGCAAAGTTTGAAGATAGATCTTCTTTTGCAGGTACAGTATAGACGAGTCAAGTCCGCCAAAAGAAGACAGCGTGCACTATGAAATTTTAAGCAAATCTACTGAACCCACAGAAGATTGTGATGCCTCGCAGGAACAAGTTTCAAGCAGTATATAGTTGGCGGGATAATAAGCACTAAGTAGGTATAATTAGTATTACAAGAGACTGAATTCTTTCGTTTTGTACTTGTCAAGCTGTAACTGTCATGTTGATAGACTATGATAGACTATGGACACGTGAATTGTAAAACTCGTTAAGGATATAATATAGTTTCAAAAGAAATGTATGTGGATGTTATTTTTTTCGCACTAAAAACGATCAATCAATTCAGCCTATCGAAAACTAAAAAAACGTCACGTTAATCAATAGCTGAAATAAAATTTTATAGATCCGCCTAAAAATCCTAAACAGAATCAAACACACAACATAAACACTAAATTATGGGCTAATTACCAAAAATGGCTGACATTCTTGCAGAATTTTATTGTTAGACACCATTCAGTCTCCATTCAGGTAAGCAGGTATGTGTATGTGCTGGAAAGGGATCGAAGAAATCGGAAGCATCTGGAAAGTTCTAAATATATTTGCAAGTTGCAACTGAGTTCTAAATATATTTGCAAGTTGCAACTGGTTGTCATTTTGGTTTTTTCATTAGTGCCCATAAATAAAATGAGCGCCAACTAATAATTCTGATAATTCTGATTCTCGAACAATCCACAGAAAATGTTTGTAATAATTCAGTAGATATTGCGTAACGATTTAATATTAAATTCCGGTCATTATGCATTAATAAAGTGATTGAACTCGCTGTAAGGTTATGTAAGGCTCTTAGGGTCTAGACAGACGACCCGTGTTTGAATCGTAAGCAAGACTAGTTGCCCGTAATTGTACTTACTAAAACATGCATCCAAACTGCAATTTGGCAGTTCATCTTGCTAGATACTCTAACGCGTCTTCAATTTTGGAGACTGGGTGAGTACAAATTACAATATAATTATTTTGCAATTTTCCACCATCCTCAAATCGGTTCAGCGGGAATGTGAGAAAACCTTTGTTATTATTTACAACAATTTTTAATTTTCATCAAGCTAACTTACTTCCACTATCCACATTATTATAATATGTCGTTAAATCATTCTAAGGAGGAGGTAAGCAGTTCGCCAGTTGATCGGAGGGGGTCCGCCATTACTTAATGGTTATAACCGAAAGCATCAAATGCTGGTTCGAGCATGTACCAGCATGAAAAATTTCTGACAATGTCCGCAAATCAGACTCTTCGAACTGATTTTTAAAAATATCTTTAATAGTTTATTGAGCAGCTAGATGAGACAGTGTATTATCGACATTTTTGACTTCATTTAAGAAAATACAGATAACGGGAAAATTAGTGAACTGCTAATTAAGCAAACAATTGCGCGCAATTCTCGTATTTAGGTCCTAATGTCAATAGCTGGGTCCACACCAGACGATCCGTCCCGTCCGACCCAGCTAATGAGTAGTAATCTACAATTACTGAGATAAAGTAATACGTATCTATAGCAAGTAAGTATCAGGTACTACGGAAAACCAGCGTCGTCAATTATACAACTTTTCACAGACAAAAAAAGTCATCACTGCAAGTGGGACTTTATGTGAACACATTCGACTACATAATTTTTATGTTGCAATCATTACCTTACACAAAGTTAATGACAGTAAAATAACTGAAACACTTTTTTGTGATACACGTAGGTCGTAGATATATTATGCGAATAGCTATAGTATTTTTAGGATATGCCAGTAATTAAATATCTAACGGTCTGATTCACCACCTGATAAGTGTCGGATAGTCTAAACGTAAAGGAGATGTTTCAAATCTGGCTAAGTCTTGTACAGTACCTTACAAATTCAGAAAAATCTGTTGTTCTCGGGAAAAATAAAATTATTGAGTTAAAACTAATACTTTAGTTGTACAAAAATATTTTTTATTCATTAATTATAGATCGATTTTCAATATGGCATCGCTGGCGTCGTATGGTTTGACGTAAACTGACAGCTTGTCACTTCAAATAACAATTGTCATTGTGATTGACATTCTGTCAGTCAATGGTGGACTGGTGGTCAATTGCAATCGATTTCTTTAAGCTTTCGTTCTTGTGTACTTCGCTGTTTGATTTATGATTTCTTTTCAACAACTTCGCTTTCGTTTTCTGGGGTTTGGGCCGTTTTGCTCATCTGTTTACCTGGCTTTCGTTTTTGGACTGTTACTCATACCATCTGTTGACCCGGCGTTGTGCTACACGGACTTCGATTTTGCTTAGCGATTTGGACGGTGTTGATACGATCTAATGACATTTCTGTCAAAGTCAAATGTCAAATCGAAATGAAAGACATTTTACCGCCATGATTAATTTTTATTACGTGTTGCAATCCTAAGCAGAAATACTTGTTTTGTACAACCAAACAAAACCATTTTATGGAAAATATATAGTTAAAAACTGTTCAATGTTTTCTGGACTATATCCAAGTATACTGTACCAAGTCCTAGCCAAGGCCTCATACAGTGATGAAACATCTCCTTTGTCACTTTCTTACTTTATGTCAAATGACAAAGACAATTGTGTATCCGATACTTTTCAGATGGTGGTGAAACAGGTCCTAAGTAAATGTATCAAATGTATCGTTTCAAATACATCTCAAAGAGCGCCTTCTCTTCCCAGACTTTTAATCAAAACCATTATCAGCAACTTAGTTTCACAAATTGATGAACTCCTAATAAACCTCGATTAACTCAATCTAACAATAAGTAGTGTTCTTCTCTCTCGACTAAGCAGTATTCCACATGCTCTATTCCGCTATGGTCGGTCCTACTTTTAAAGTCTTATTTGGTTGCTATACCTGCGCCCACGAAGTCCAGCCAGCTCCACCCACAAGCTCCACGAATGTTGAAAAATCTGTTACCGATTGTTTGTGAACTGTTTGCACCACCGCGCTTCTTGCAACTTTTAAAGTCTTCTTTGTCTTATTATAATATCCGCTTATTATCTTAGACCAATGTTGGTTTAATTTCAATCAACACTCTCTACGTCTAATGGCGAATCACATCTACTTCCGTAGGAATCATCTGATGCGCTGCTACAGGACTGTCTGAGACACCTATTTACTCCGCTTGTATTGATTTCTCCCAAATCATTGGTCTCATTTCTGAGGTTGGACGAATTGTTGATTATTTCTTCACCTGCAAAGTTATTGATGCCATTTCGTCTAATATCGAATTGTGTGTGAAACGATTGATCGTTGATCGGAATCCATACGTTATTCGAAGTGGTCTGGGCTGAAGTATTCGGTGGTAGAGTGACCGCGCGAGGTGGCGTAATAGATCCGGATTTCTCTCGTCGTTCACGAGCTCTCCTGTTCTGGAACCATATTTTTATCTGTGAAAGCAAAATTTGTTGTTATTGAGTAGTCGGGTGTGTGTAGATATTATTAATTCTAACTGACAACATTTTTATGCTTGGCTAAGGGAAATATAGGTATTCTGCGACATGAAATTTTATTGCTTTCTCAATCTATTTATCATCAATGTACAAAATTGGATCTGTAACAGATCCAATTCTGTACATTGAAGATATTTTGAAAATTTTTATTGGAGGACACTCTATAATCGATACTGAAGCCAAAACTGCAATTTTTTTCATTTTTGTCTGTCTGTCTGTCTGTATCTTGGCCGCGCATCACACTGAAACTATTGAATGGATTGAAATGAAACTTGGTACTATTTGAGTTTATACTCCGAGGTAGGACATAGGATACTTTTTATTCCGAAATTCAGCATGGTTCCCTTGGGAGAGGGGATGAAAGTTAAAACGTGTATTTAGCTGTAATTCATTAACGCGTTGTTTGATTTAACTCATTTTTGTTAAAAAGGTAGTACTTTATGTATTGTCCCGTAAATATTTCAAGGTCGTAAGTTTTTAGTTCAGAAATTACAGACATTACAACCCTCAGTATTGGGTTCAAATAACTTGGGACTCGGATCTTTGAACGTACGGCTTATTTTGAACTGGTGTGCGTTTAAATTTATGTTTGTCGGTCTGTCTATTTGTTCCAGCTAATCTCCGAAACGGCTGGATCGATTTTAATGGAACTTTCAATGTTATAAGGAGTAACTTACTACTACATTTAGTTTAGGCACATAAAATAATTATGGGATCCGATCCGATCCTATATAAAAACCTATATCTACGCGAACGAAGTTGCGGGGATCAGCTAGTTTTTATAATATAATAGTTTTTTGTATGTTATTTATCACTTTGTGTGTTATATTCCATGGGCCTTCATATCTTGTGCATTATTCGTCGAAGTAAGGAAGGGTGAGTACTGAGAAGGGACTAATTGAAAAGACGGCACGAAGATGTTAAATTATTTAAATAATAATAACTTAGTAAAGTGCTATTGCTATTTGAGACTTTAAGGCTACCTAACTATATTGCGATCCGTCTAAGCAGTTTGATATTTACTGTGGTACTTACCACAGGTATCAGAAACTAGAATAGATGCCCTCTCGTAGTCGGGAATTACGGAGTACCTAAATGTAATACATAGTAATAATAATAATATAACAATATTGTCCTCCCGACCGAATTTCCGCCCTTGCGACCAATCTCTACAGATACCCACTATGGCTACGGAGGAAATATTATAAAACTAAAGTGTGTTCGCAAACACAGGTGCGCTCTCTGTTCCCTCACTCTCATAGTCCGATGGCAGGGCAATCCGAGCCGACCGCTAGGCGGACACCTTGCGAACTCCGGCTGCTACTAAGAATTTCTCGGAAGGAAAGCTCAATAACTCTTTTGGCCCGAATCACTCGGAACCTCATGATCCGCAGCAATGATTAGCCACTGAAACAACGGTAGTAGTCAACGGGCCAACGAGCTAGCAAAAATAGATAGACACCATAGCTAGATAGGTTGGTATAGTACCCGATCATCTCTCAGCTGCAGCGCGGCTGCCAGCGCTCGCAGCGCCGGCGGGGCGAGGTAGCGCGCGCGCGCGTATGCCGCCTCCAGCGCCGCCGCCTGCGCGCCCGTGAACGGCACCCGCGCGTGCCGCCCCGCGCGACGCGCGCGCCACGCGCTCGACGCCCCTGAAACACACAAAATATGTTGTAGATACATTGATACCTTGGCCACATGAATAGATATCCCTACAGAGAGGAAGCTTCATTCAAGCTAAGCGGCACGCTGTAGGTTCACAGATTCACTCACACATAGCGCACGTTTGCCATCCAACTGAGTCGGTAGCGTCAGACGCGAGGCGTCCGTGAACCCTTGGTGAGAGCTCATGTGTGAGTGGTACCTACAGCGGGCCGCTTGTATGAAGCTTCCTCTCTGTAGAGATATCTACTCATGTGCCTTGGCCCCGTATCATACCTCACATGAAGGTGTCGGTCGATCGTCTAAAAAGAACAGCTACCTACAATGTGACGAACGCAACACCTCTGAATGGCCGACACTCTCGCTATTGGCATAATACTCTAATTCTACTCACTACACTACAGAGGGTTCACTCTTAATGTAAGGCATCACCTAGTCTTTGTATTAATTCCGGTGTGCTGTTAATTATTTTCCTCCTAAACTTGCTTGACCGATTTCGATGAATTTTCATGTACTTATGGAGTCATCATTTGTATAGTTCTTAGTTATAGTTGGACCCGGCAAGTGACGCCGCGCCGCCATTGTCGGGATACAGATTTTATTTATTTTTTTGATTTTTCCTGGCGATGTCTGCGGTAGGACACTGCCTTACCCGATCACTAGTGCAAAATAAAGTAGGTAGCAAAACAAATAAGAAGCCATTAGTTCTAAAAGAGAACGAAAAAAATTCTAACGTGGTAATCTCGGTGGTTGGTAGCGCGTGCAGCACAGCCAGCTCGGCGCCGCGTCGCCGCCCTCGCGACTCGAATCCTCACTCAGAATCCGCTCTATACTAAAATCGGAAGAACCACACTTTGCACTGGACACCGGAGATGAATTCATGGCCGCAACTAACAAAACTACCGACGTGTGTTACGATTTGCTGTTTATAAAAGCTTGTAAAGTTGTATAGCTAGAGGGATGGGTTTGTGTAAGCCACGCCTCGCATTCATCCGTTTTGGGGTTGCTCGAGCATCGATGCATCCCCAATTTGGTAACAGTCAAGATCCTTATCGGCCGCCGCGCCGCATTGAATGGGCACCACGCACCAATGGGCCCGCGAGTGTTGTGACAGTGTTCCATTCATACACAACAACTAGAATTGAACGAGAAATTGATACAGTTTGCACACAAAAGGATGTTATTACTTTAAGGGTAGATATGTGGGAAAATTAATTTGTAACTCGGTATTGTGTTACCTTTGTTAGAGTACATTATCTGTGATGCAAACATGATGTAGGTAATTTGATACCGGATTGTGGTAGCTAATTAAAATGTTATTAACTTTTGCCATCGATTGTGGACATGTGGTCCTGAATTCTGGCCCCTTGGTAAAAGTTAGAGCGGTGATAGCCTAGTGGTTAAGCCTCCCTTTCGGGGGGGCCGAGTTCGATCCCCGGCACGTAACCTTTCGGAGTTATGTGCGTTCAATATCACTTAGGTATTTTAACAGTGAAGAAAAACATCGTAAGGAACCCTGCATGCCTGAGTGGTCTTCATAATGTTCTCAAAGGCGTGTGAAGTCAACCAATCCGCACTCGGCCGGCGTGGTGGACTACGGCCTATACCCTTCTCACTCTGAGAGACCCGTGCCCTGTAGTAATGAGTTTTGATGAATGGTAAAAGTTAGACGCCTCGATAGCGCAAAGGTCAGGACTCTATGGACTCTATAGTAAAGAGTATTAAGATTATTAATGGTATTAAAGAAACTGCACTCAGTCTCATTGCGTCTTATCTCAGTGATCGTATACAAAGGGTATGCATCAATGATGTTAAGTCATCCGGATCAGCCTCAGTAATGGGTGTCCCCCAAGGCTCTATTCTAGGTCCATTCATGTTTCTGATTTATATTAATGACTTACCACATTTCGTCAAAATGCTTGCGACATTGTACTATTTGCTGGATATTCAGAATGTGAAGGGTTTTAGTTCGCTATAATTAGATATATTTTTTGATTTCATCCATTTAAGGCAAGTGTGCTCGACGCAAAATTGCATCTAGCCAGCATCTTAGGCCAATCAAATTGAAATAGCTGCCTGGCGATATATTCGATACAATAACAAAACAAACAAGATAAGTGTTGTTAATTCCATAGCCTCGAGTCTCGGACCTTGAAGTTTAAAACGATGTCGATTATAAGAAAGAACAGGAAGTTTCCAGTCTATTGCAAAGATTAGTTTTCTTATTGTATACAATTTATATGAATGAAAATGTAAACTTCCTTTTCCGTAAGAACTAAGAGCTATAGGCATTTCATATTAGGTACCTATCTAAATGAGTCCCTCCAGGGGGGTTATTCTGTAACTTAGTTAGCAACTGAAAATAGTTGCCAACGAATTAGTTCGATATATACATTGCTGCTTTACTGTGTGAAATTATGAAAGCACTTTATATTTCCCACAGTAAAGCAGCAATGTATATCAAACTAATTCGTTGGCAACTATTTTCAGTTGCTAACTAAGTTACAGAATAACCCAGCAGGCCCCAGCGTGAGTAGGTAGATATTTGCTGATTCTACTTTTTTAACGATGGCATCCGCGCGTGCTCACGACGTTTTCAACGACTACGCCGGTAAGTATACAAACACTTCTCAGAGAGTTTGCAGAGAGTCCAACCAGTCCGAAGCTCACGCTAGGAGTACCTACTTAGATATATACGACAACAGTCCAATTTTAAATTTACTTTTAGGGACCTCTCAGAATTTTAAGTCGAGTTGAACGTCGAAGCTCCGAAACTAACGTAAGTACCTACCTACCTAGGTACCTTTTCAATAAGTGATTTGTTTACAGCTTAGGTACAGCATAATGTTGATTGTAAACATCTGCTGCTATCCGCAGTTCAGCGTTATCTTGCTTGCATCTCTAGTGGCAATTGTTACTCAATCGTAACTATTATAGGATTACAATCGGGCATTGTATCGTTCTACAGTCCTTTAAACCACAGTTTAAAAACCAAATAATGCCACTTGAACGTTTAAATAGGTACCTACTTGCTTACCCACAAATGCAAAGTAGCTAAGCACTATTACAAGGTTGGTAAGCAATGTGCGAAGTTTGGAAGATTCTGTTGCAGTTTTGAGGCGAATTTATCAAACGACAATTGGACCATAGGTAGGAAGTTGATGGCAGAAAAAAATCATTAGGTCACAGTTGCGTGCCAGAAGATGATACTAGTGAAGCCTTCATATCAATTTCTGGCATATCCTCCATTATCGCTGGGTTAGGGATAAGTCTAGCCTACAGATTGTAACAAAAGAAGTCTGCAGTGCGGTAGCCTCTATAGTAGGTAGGTACCTATACCTATATATGCCTCTAAATGCAATAATGTAGCTGCTCTATCCCAGCTATTTTAACTCTTCTACCTGTGTTCCAAATCCAGGTGTAAGGTGTTACCTAAGTTGTAAGTAGGTAACTAAGATGCCTATATAGCTTATATATTGTTACTGTAAAGTGACATTTGCCTACTAAATATATAGCATATTATAGCGAATTAGGTACCTATCAAGCGATAATAGCACAAAAACCGTGTATTATATAAAAAGTTAAGTCCTAACTACTTAATATCTATTATAGACCCTCTCAGGTTAAAAATACGGTCGAATGTTAAGCCTTCTGCCGATCAAGGCTGTATTTGAGATTACGTTTCTCACGTAATGGGTAGGTAGGTATAACATAACGGTTGCACCGCGGCGCCGCGCCAGCAGTGGCAACTAGTTTCTGACAATCAGTTCATTGGTATACACGAAAAAGCACGCAAGTGTTTATTTCCCAAACATAAAAAGTAGCAAAGATATTCGTATTCTACGAGCAAGTGTATTTAGACTTTAGAAACATAAGTATTGAAAGATGTCGATACCGGAATATTTTGAATTGGAAGGCGGGGATCGTTTGCCGCGCGTTGGATTCGGAACTTGGCAGGTAAATAGAAATCTATATCTATATATACTTATAAAACAAAGTCGTGTTAGTTCGAACACTTATAAAGTTATAACTAGAGTCGGCTGGACCAATTTTCATGGTTTTTGATTTGTTATATTTGGGACCGTCACGAATAGCGGAATAACTATTAAAAACATAGAAAAATTGACGAAAACACAAAATAAAAGAAAAACATTTTCCCATACAAAATGTTCACTGGTTTGGCAACTGTCAAACATTTAATGTTCATCCCGTCGATACAGAACCTGTGACAGAACTCTCTCACCCTCTCACCCATGCCTATAATTATAATTCTTCTGTACGTGTGTTTGTGACCTAATTCCTCCTAAACGGTTGGACCGATTTGTATGAAATTTTGTGTGTATATTTCATTGGGTTTGAAAACACAATTACCGGGTAGGTACGTATCCTACCGGGTCTTAGTAGGTGGCGCCGATGTCGGTATGGACGAAGTCTGCCGGGTCCAATAGTCTAAGATAGATATTCATAAATAGAATAGAATAGAATAGAATAGAAAAGTTTTTTATTCAAATAAACTTTTACAAGTGCTTTTGAATAGTCAGATGAATCTACCACTGGTTCGGAATGCCGTTCCAACCGAGAAGAACCAGCAAGAAACTCGGCGGTTGCTCTTTTCCAAATTTACAATATCAATATAACAATTTTATGGTAAGTACATGATTGAATTGCCGTCTCGCGCATTGCTGGAACGAGTCAAATCCACGCCTTTTTATCATTTATATAAGTAATCATAATTTTATTCAGATAAACTTTCGGAAGCGTTTACGAATCGACAAATGAATCTACCACAGGTTCGGAATCGGAATGTGAAATCATAACGATTCCACAGGTGGCTCCGGTAGTAGCGATTTTCTCCTGCCAACCAGTTTTTAGGGTTCCGTAGTAAACAGTCCCTTATAGTTTCGCCATGTCCGTCCGTCTGTCTGTCCGTCCGTCCTCGGTTAATCTCAGAGACTATTAGTGCTAGAAATCTGTAATTTGGCATGGGTATAAATATTAATCACGTGGACAAAGTGGTGAAATAAAATTTTGATAAATATTTTTTTTTAGGGTAGCTCCCCTACATGTAATGCGGGGATGAATATTTTTTTTCTCGTCTACCCTATAGTGTGGGGTATCGTTGAATAGGTCTTCTAAAAATACTGTGGGTGTGGGAACATCATTTTTCGATTTCTAGATCCGTTTGTAAAATATGATGTTTTAAAGTGCTAATTTTTATTAGAGTCAAGTGTCTTCTTCTATAGTCTACAATCTACATTCTACACGGAACGCGTAACTGTCTGGGCAAAAAATCGATTAAAGTTTTTTTAGAAATGTTCATTTTAAGTGAGTAGGTAGGTAGGTTAAGGTAGATATAATAACGAACTCGTGAGAAAACTCCCAAGGTACTTACAATAAATAATAGCATTATTGAGTAAAATAGCAAGTTTGATTAATACTTATAATTTTTAAGTAGATAACTAACTAATGAGGAGATCCGCAGAAGAACCAGAGTCACTGAAATAGCTGAACGGGTTTTGAAATTGAACTGGCAATGGACACATTGAATCAATAGAGCTTTCGGTCCCAAGGTGCTAGTATAGCGCCCTCGTAACGGGAACCACACTAACGGTTTAATAAAGAGGTTGGAAGACGAAACTGAAGTTTGAACGTTGGCCGAGAGCTTCCCATGACCAACCAACGTCTACCCTCAAAAAGAGCTCTGCATACCTAAGCATGTTAATGGATATGATACCTGTTATGCAAACAACATTTCTTATTTTAAGATTTTATTTCACTCTTTGAGGGACGCGAATCCACGTTTTTCAGACAACACTGCTCATCATTTCTGTCACTTGAACAATCTTCACTTTGCTTTTTCAATCTTTTGAACTTGTCCCATTTGATTCTTTTCATCTTCATGTTGTTCTTTAGGTAGTTTTTGAAATCTCTCCACTTCGATTTGTTGAGCTTTGTATTGGAGCCAACAATGATGCAAGGTCTTTCATAATACTCAGACATATATCGGCTATCGGAACACGAACATTTACCACTACAGATTGAGTAGGTTTCACTCTTGTCGTGGTCACCACTGAACGGCGAGAGTCCTCTCGAAGTAGACGCGAAACATAAGCTTCCCTGGGACCATTTCTTTCTATCATTATGTATATTTTCGCAACAAACGTTGGAGGACGACATAGTTTCGTAAACAGACAAATTTTCGGCCGAGAAAATACCGGAACATTTTTCATTACAATTTTTTTTTTTAATTCTTTAGGTAACTGTGCTCATTATGCATAATGCTTATAATAAAGTATTTAATTAGGTACTTATAAGGTAAGGTAATATTCGCGGAATAATTTTGTTTTGTTATTGAATTTGACTTGTACAGTGTACCTACCACAGATTAATGATTAGTAGGTACTTGTAGGTATATACAACTTTTAACCTTCTTGGATACAAGTGTTCGGTACTGTATAAGTATAAAAAAGCGTGAAAATAAAATATTATAAATATCAGAATTTCGGGTAAAAAGAAACTCAGTCGCTCATTTTTATTTCGAAACTTAACTTTTTGAATCGTTATATATCTCAAAAACGGTGGCTCTTAGGAAAAAAGTATTCAGAAATTTTTTATAGGTAGATAATTATCTGATCTAGGTACTTACAATTTTTGTCTGAGCTAATTTTATGCCAAGAGAAATTATCTAGACTTTATGATAAAACTTACCGTTTTGCTGAAAATCGTGAAAAACCCGTTTTTTGTGACCTAATCACGCTGACAAAGTGGTGAAATAAAATTTTGATAAAAAATTTTTTAGGGTAGCTCCCCCCCCCCCACATGTAAAGTGGGGATGAATATTTTTTTTCTCGTCTACCCCATAGTGTGAAGTATCGTTGAATAGTTCTTTTAAAAATACTGTGGGTGTGGAAACATCATTTTTCGATTTCTAGATCCGTTTGTAAAATATGATGTTTTAAAGTGCTAATTTTTATTAGAGTCAAGTGTCCCCCCCCTCTATCAGCCAAATGGCAGTATATAGGAACTTGAAAAAATTCAAAGCAGTAGTAGATATAATCAATTTTAAAGGAAAACTATCATGGCTAAGTAGGGTTCACAGGTTAAGGAGTTATATCTGTTTTTCGAGGATTGTGACTACGGAACCCTACACTGCGCGTGGCCCGCCACGCACTTGGCCGGTTTTTTGTTCTAATTTGACCGGGCTTATTAATCTTGGTAAGTAAGTATAAGTAATGGTCTAAGATACCATCATAGAGATTACTACCCTCATCTGTTATTTAATGCTGATAGAGATAATATGCTAGATAATTCATAGATTGATACATTGCACTTTGGTTGCCTGGCTAAATTTGGTGCCTATGATGTTAAACACAAAAAAATGTAATCAATTTTTTTCGATCTGCTTCCCTCATCTGTTATTTAAACGAATTATATGTCAAATGAAAGATTAATTTATTCCCAATCGAACCGTATTTGGTTGCCTGGTCAAAAGTGGTGCTAAATCATGGTTGTCTGGATTTTAAGATATAAAATTTTCTGTGCGAGTGTTGAAAGTGACGGAAAAGTGTTGCGCGCGCAATTCTATTTGACAGACAAAGATGCAGTGAGGCAGGCGTGCACTCGGCAGGTGCTTAGTCTATACAAAGATTAAAACCATAGACTAGCTGTGCCTGTCCATTAAAGATATTTGCAAAAAAAATAAGTGAGCGACGTAAGGAATAAGTAATAAAACGTAAAAAAGCTGTTTTTGAAAATTTTGTCTGTTTGTCTGTATATTTGTGCATGCATTACGCAAAAACTACTGAATGGATTGAAATTAAACTAGGCATGATTTAAGTTCATACTACATAATAGCATATAGGATACTTTTTATCCCGAAATTCAGCACAGTTCCCTTGGGAGAGGGGATGAAAGTCAAAATGTGTACTTAGCTGTAATTCATTATCGCGTAGTCCGATTTCATTCATTTTTAGGGTTCCGTACCAAAAGGGTAAAAACGGAGTCCTATTAATGTCACTCGTCTGTCTGTCCACCTGTCCGCCGGTCACAGGTCTCTAGATCGCTGACGAAATGAGTTACAAACCTGAAATTTTGGTATTTAGTGTAAAACGTTGACCCAAAATCAAATATTGAATTAGAAATTGAATTAATTTTTATTTTATTTTAATTATTTTGTAATTTCTGAACTACAAAATTGATGACTTTGAAATATTTACGGAACAATTTTTCAAGTATCTCCTTTCTAAAAAAAAAAAAATTATTTAAATGGACTACGCGATAATGAATTACAGCTAAGTAGGTACACATTTTGACTTTCATCCCTTCTCCCAAGGTAACTGTGCTGAATTTCGAGATAAAAAGTATCCTATATGCTATTATGTAGTATGAATTTAAATCATGTCAAGTCAAGTTTAATTTCAATCCATTCAGTAGTGTTTGCGTAATACATGTACAAACATACAGACAAACAGACAAAATTTTCAAAAACAGCTTTTTTACGTTTTATTACTTATACCTTACGTCTCTCACTTATTTTTTTTTTTTGCAAATATCTTTAATGGACAGGCACAGCAAGTCTATGGTTTTAATCTATGTATAGACTAAGCACCTGCCGAGTGCACGCCTGCCTTACTGCATCTTTGTCTGTCAAATGGAATTGCACGCGCAACACTTTTCTGTCACTTTCAACACTCGCACAGAAAATTTTATATCTTAAAATCCAGACAACCATGATTTAGCACCACTTTTGACCAGGCAACCAAATACAGTTCGATTGGGAATAAAATAATCTTTCATTTGACATATAATTCGTTTAAATAACAGATGAGGGTATAAATTTCTAAGACGGGATCTCCAACTAGTACGGAACCCTAAAAATGAATGAAATCGGACTACGCGATAATGAATTACAGCTAAGTACACATTTTGACTTTCATCCCCTCTCCCAAGGGAACTGTGCTAAATTTCGGGATAAAAAGTATCCTATATGCTATTATGTAGTATGAACTTAAATCATGCCTAGTTTAATTTCAATCCATTCAATAGTTTTTGCGTAATACATGCACAAATATACAGACAAACAGACAAAATTTTCAAAAACAGCTTTTTTACGTTTTATTACTTATTCCTTACGTCGCTCACTTATTGTTTTTGCAAATATCTTTAATGGACAGGCACAGCTAGTCTATGGTTTTAATCTTTGTATAGACTAAGCACCTGCCGAGTGCACGCCTGCCTCACTGCATCTTTGTCTGTCAAATGGAATTGCGCGCGCAACACTTTTCCGTCACTTTCAACACTCGCACAGAAAATTTTATATCTTAAAATCCAGACAACCATGATTTAGCACCACTTTTGACCAGGCAACCAAATACGGTTCGATTGGGAATAAAATAATCTTTCATTTGACATATAATTCGTTTAAATAACAGATGAGGGAAGCAGATCGAAAAAAATTGATTACATTTTTTTGTGTTTAACATCATAGGCACCAAATTTAGCCAGGCAACCAAAGTGCAATGTATCAATCTATGAATTATCTAGCATATTATCTCTATCAGCATTAAATAACAGATGAGGGTAGTAATCTCTATGACTGTATCTCCCACTATAACTTTCTATTTTAGCTCCTCTATCTACGATTTTAGTCATTATGAATTAATATTTGCGATTTGTAAATAGCTGTCAAATGCTTGAATTTTAGTGTAAGTAGATTTTATAGGGTGCTAGAAATTTCCTACGCCTTACTCAACTAATAGACAATTCATTAGAACCGCATCGTCACTTACGATCGGGTGAGATCGCAGTCAAGGCCTAACCTAAAGATGAATAAGAAAATAAAAAATCATTCTTTTAAATACAGGCTCCACCAGATATCCTCGAGAAAGCCGTGGAGGCGGCATTAGAAGCTGGGTACCGGCACTTCGACTCGGCTCGCGCGTACGAGAACGAGGACGCCCTCGGCCGCGCCCTCAACCGCTGGATCGGAGGAGACCCCGCCAAGAGGAAGGAGCTGTTTGTCGTCACCAAACTTCCGCCACCAGGTAAAACACACTGACACCGCACTTTTCTGTTCTCAATTCGTCAGAATCTTTTTTATATAAGTACCTATGTTCCCCGATTACTCAAAGACGCATGGACCGATTTGGAAAATTCTTTTGTTTGAAAGGGTATAAGAGTATTCACCGGGTCATCGGGTCAGGATCAGACGACGGATTACTGGAGAAATCTAGGAAACTCTTCAAATTAGTATTGGTATATTGAAGTCGGTTTATTTTTACCTACTAAAATATACTTAGTTTGTTTTGGTGATAATTTTGCCTTATATTCTTCAACTTCTGTTCTTCCGTTCCAAAATATCTTTAAAAAAAAATTCTAGATCACTGGTCAATACTATCAAATGCTGCATGCCTGTTTCCGTATAGTGTAGACGACAGCAATCGCCTCTGATTGGCTGACACTCACTCACTGCAGCAAAAATTTATTTTTACAGTTGCATCTAAATTGATAGATTTTAATCGCGATTTTGATTGCGTTGACTTGAAGTTTCATTTTTTCACACAAAGGATTGCAGACCTAAGTATTTCATATTAATTTCAACTTGATACCTCCACGCGTTCCTGACAAAAAGGGCCTTGACAAACAGACATACGGACAACGAATTGATCCCAGTTATAGGGGGTTCCTTTTTTCCTTTTGAGTTATAAAAAAATGTATGTTATTCCAGGCAATCGACCAGAACTAGTGGAGGAATATTTCGAGGCATCGCTGCGTGACCTGGGCTTGGAGTACATTGACCTGTACCTCATACACGTCCCGTTTGGCTTCGAACACGTGCCAGGAGACCTGCATCCCAAGAACCCAGATGGCAGTATGAAGATTGACCATTCAACCGACCTCGTGGCCGTGTGGAAAGTTTGTTTCTTTACTTTGTAGCCACCACCACTACAGCCTTTTAACGTCCCACTGTTTGGCACAGGCCTCCTCTCCGATAGGAGAGAGTGATTTAGAGCTTAGACCCACGCTGCTCCAATGCGGGTTGGCGGGCTTTAACGACTATTGTCACATGATAGTGATAATACCGGGACCGACTGCTTAACGTGCTCTCCGAGGCACGGGGGTGAAACACCGCCAACTAACAACTCCGGGCTGGCACTGAGAATTTCTTGACAGAAAAACCCAATAACTAAGATTTATTTGCCCGACCCGGCAATCGAACCCGGGACCTTGTGATCTGCAGTCGAATACGCTAACCACTAGTGACTAGACCAACGAGCCACTTTGTAGCACTCGGCACTAAAGTTGTAATAACGCCTCGCCTCATAGACGTGATTCATTTTATTAATAGGTTCAAAGTCAAAGTTTTTTTGTTTAAACTTGGTACATACACTGTACTTACACTTTTGACGTGATAAAGTCTTATAAAACGATGAACGCCAGCCGCACGCAGGAAAAAGCATGATTCATAGTCATATGTCACGTTCCGTCTAGCCGAGCGTGCAAGCGAGAGCGCGGAACAAGCGATAAAGAGGCAATGATTTCTTATGACGTTATCACATAAAATTATCATCCGTAAACCGACTTTACAGACAACCAATTTTACTAGTAGATGCATAGGAAATATAGTACCTAAGTGAGATAATGGTGATAATTTACTTACGACAACTTAAACTAAAACTACGAGGGCTCCAAACGCATCCTAATCTGAGGAGAACCCAAAACAAATTCAGCCTGTTGTTATGAAACTTCTTTGTAATGGTTTTTAATCATATCGTGTTGAAACTGGTTGCCAAGAAAAAATTGTTTACATCAAAATGTCATCAAGACATGATCAATATATACAAGTCAGGAATCCAAATTATATAAACAGTTTCGAATAATGTTGATCAATTAAACAATGTTGATCTAATAATTTACTTCACTAAAGACTAAAAACATACGGCTATAAACATGGGTGTATCTTTCCTTAAAGATACGGAAAAAGAGGATAAAGTAGAAGGCAAAACAGATATGATAAACTGTGGCTATCGCAGTGATGCTGTATACAAGATGTGCAGTTACCCTAAATGCTCTGCAAAAACCAATGCATCAATAAAAAACAAGAACGGTTTGAATGTAAAAGGCGAACATCTGACAGTAACAAAACGTGACAAATTTTCGTGGACGAAGATCTATCGATCCCCAGTTCTAGCGCCAAAACGCAGCAGTAATGAATGTGAAACCAAGTTTAAGGAAACAATTTCAAATGTGTCGAATGAAACGCAACAAAAGAATATAGAACCAATCCTCAAACAGTCCACAGCGATGCAAGTGAATACAGAAACTTCAATAGCCTCAATCTCGAAATCGAAGTCAAAAATGTCCATTTATAAGACAAGAAGAATAATTCCATACGTATTATGTCCATGTTGCGGCGGCGGAGATGATAAATTAGAAACTATAAATATGCCGTATAACAGGCAGGATACAACAGATTCCTATGAAAGTATTGAGCTACGTACAAACTCTGATCGTAACTTTCCACCTCTCGATTTAGACGCTTCTCTCATGAGTATCATATATTTACAGAGAAATGTAAACCAGAATAAAACTCTTAAAAAGTTCCCAAAAATTACAAGAACTATCATACGAAATGCGTACAAAAATTTTATTTGCGTTTTCAGTTTCAAATATTTTGGAACTCCCAAAAATACTATCTAGCAGGAATAGAGCACAAGAAGAAATTAATGACAATCGTTTGTCATTGTCAAATTCACGTCAGATTTTTTAGCAATTAAAATTTACCATGATGCCTTTTAATAATATCTATTTTTTACAACAACCATAAAATGAAAGAGAAAAAATAACAGAAATCACAAAACTCCCATCACGCCGGTTCTTGAGTCTTTATTTATGTGCATATCTAATAATATTATGATATTCATAACAATGTGCAATTCATCTGGATTAGCTCAAGGTCTTTTTAGATAAATAAATATCATGGTTGCGACTACAACGGTCTTAAGATCATCGTCCACTGAATGTAGAGGATGCCAATATAGCCGTGCCCGCAGTCGACCTCCAAATCGAAGGCGGAACCGTTGTATCGATAAATTTTGCCGCTTTTGTAAATATATATTCTGCTGTGGATGTTGCAAAGATATATGCCGTAAAAAACGCGATAGAAGACCATCTAAAATAACTAGAAGAGTTCGAGATACCGAACAGCGAGGCAAAGGGTCTAGAAACAGAATTGATGAGGGGCGAATTTCAAATAAAAGTGAAAACGAATTCCAAGCCTACTGCAGCATGATGCCTCATTCCAGGTCAAATAATCCCACGCACACTCTACAGAGAACTTCCTCAAAACCATATTTCAAACAAACATGCAACAATGTTAATAATAAAAACAGACAACCAATTAACCAGATATCTACCAAACACGGCAAAGCCGAAAACGGCGTACAAATATCAAAGCAGGTACATAGCGTTTGTAATTATAGTGGAGTTCAATCCGCAGACAAATATTCTGCCAAGCAACCTTCTCTACAAGAAGAGAGAAAAAATAGATTTACCTTATCAAATATACTTTTCTGTTGCTCAGGGCTAAATGAAAACCATGGGGAAACTTTGGAAGATGTTAGAAGAACAAGAACCGACAAATCGGGAGATAGAGAAACAGCGATATCCAGTAACGAGTTAAACAGTCAGTACTATTCGAATTCGATGCAAAGCCTTGAAATAACTTCTCGTCGTTTAACAAAATCAACCTCACGAATGCCATCGTCCGCCAGTAATTTTAGTTCAAAGAAACCACGTTTTCCAAGACAGGAAAAAAAGTCTGCACTCTTACAAAGAAGGTTTTATAACTTGACGAACAAAACCAAATCCAAGAGTCTCAACGATCGCAGAAACTTTAAACAGAACAATGTAGTAGTACTTCGAATATTTAAGCAATATAGTTCTGAAACTTGCTCGGTCCTATCTGCAGAAATCAGCAGAACATTCCTAAATCCATCATACCCACCAGAAAACATGGTATGCTCTCCTATTGACGCTATCACCAGACCATCGAATAAGATTTGTGGTCTGGGTGAAGTTCGATTGAAAATGACGTAAACTCTTGACGCTTAAACAAGTTTAGTGTTCCATTATGTACACATAGCATTAAATTACAGCATAGTACCTATACATATAACTGATCATAGTCTAAAACATTAATGGTATGGATTGTTTTTGTTTACCATTACCATGTTTGATAACAATAAATCACAGGCATCACACTAATTGCTGAATTACTCCTTTCTTTTCATACATCCAAAAATCATTTCATCACCTAAAATCCAACTTGAAGCACACTCCCTAAAAATAAGGGTTCATTAAAATTTTGTTCACTATGCCATCACAAACGTACGAACTGAGTCATACATCATTTTTATCGGATTCGCTCGCACTTATACAGGCCTTATGTAACTGGAACCTGGTTCTCTGGTGTTGTGTGTAACAGTAAAAAGTATTTGTCCATAGTTGATAACAATTAACAGGTTAAACAGCGATGGAGAGCCCTCATACCCTATGATCCTAATGATTTATGGCTCAGTTCGCTCAGTTCGTTTGTAATGGGTCAACTATAACACAGAGGTTCTTTTCAGAAAATGCTCAAGTTAAAGGAATCGGGTCGTGTCCGGCACGTCGGGGTGTCCAATATGAACGAAGCGCAGCTGAGCAGATTGTGCGCAGTGGAGAAGCCGGCGTGCTTGCAAGTTGAGGTGCACGTGCTGTGCCAACAGAAACAGCTGATCGCCGCTGCCAATCGGCTTGGGATACCGATCGTGGCATACTCTCCCTTGGGGTCTAAGGCTCTGGCCGATGCCTTGGCCGCTAAGACTGGGTATGTATTTTTTTATTATGCTACATATTTATTTTGTTACAAGCGGACACCCGCGTCTTAGTTCGCGTGGATATTGGTTTTTAAAAATCCCGTGAGTATCATTTTGTTTTTCCTAAGCTCCTTTGAGCTCATACCTTGCTAAAAACTGTCAAAAGTTCACTGGCGGATGTTTAGGTAGATCAAAATGTAAACATCCACCAGTAAAAGTCCCATCAAAATCGGTCCAGCCTTTCAGAGATAAGCCCTGGTAATCTTTAAAATATTTCCTTTCTAACAAAAAAATAATGAATGAAATCGGACCACCCGTTAACGAATTACAGCTAAGTACACAATATTTTGACTTTCATCCCCTCTCCCAAGGGACCCGTGCTGAATTTCGGGATAAAGAGTATCCTATATGTTACTCCATAGTATGATCTTAAATCATGCCGAGTTTCATTTCAATCCATTCAGTAGTTTTTACGTGATGCGCGCACAAACATACAGACAAACACAAACAGACAAAAATTTCAAAAATAGGTTTCCCTAACATCCCCCAGTTATTATTTTGCAAAAATCTTCAATGTACAGCTACGGCAATTCTACGATTTTATTATATGTAGTTATAGATTAATTTAGGTGTATGTTTCAAATCCGTTCAGTAGTTTCAGCGTGATGCGCGTACAGACGGACAAAAATTTTAAAAAATACTGTAGCCTGTATATCGATATTAAAGTACATATTATTATAATATCTAGTTGTTTAACTAGTTGTTTAATAGACGTCTAGTTCCAGTTTTATTATAATACTGGATTTTTCCGGCGGCATCACTCATGTTAGTAATTCGATTTTATTACTCAATTTCATGATTCTAGCTTCAAAAGTGACAGACTTTCATACTTTTGTCACGTTTTTCTTATATATGGTTAAGTACCTATTTAGATTCGGTAGGAAACTATGTAAGTTCGTGTTTTGTCTTTAAATTGTGTGCTGTTATGTGATTGAATAACTACTTACTTATTTGAAAATTGGAAACAAACTTATTACTTATTTATTTATTTTGTAACAGACGCGACTATCCAAATCTTCTGGAGCTGCCTACGGTGCTGAAAATCGCGAAGGCACACTCTCGCACGCCCGCGCAGGTGCTGCTGAGGTTCTTGCTGCAACTTGGAGTAGCTTGCATCCCGAAAAGCACCAGTCCTTCAAGAATAAAGGAGGTAAATCACCCTTTCTATAACTAATGGTCCGGGCGGGTTTATAAATTTTTATTAAAGTGCTCACTTTAAGAAAATTTCCGAATGATTTCTTAAGAATTAATTTAATTTCCTTCGGCTTGTTGTGTGTTGAGTGTTGACTGTTACATCGTTCACTGTGGTTAGACCATACCAGCAGTCGTACTCCTCGATGCTGTATAATATAATCTAAGCAACTGTTAGTGACATCTAGTAACGTAACGTAGCGTCACATTCTTTGATTATCTACGTCACATTGTAGTAACGATCTACTTTCAATGGTACCTTATGGTTACCTTTTTAACCCCCGACGCAAAAACGACGGGGTGTTATAAGTTTGACGTGTCTGTGTGTGTGCGTGCGTGCGTGCGTGCGTGCGTGCGTGCGTGCGTGCGTGCGTGCGTGCGTGCGTGCGTGCGTGCGTGCGTGCGTGCGTGCGTGCGTGCGTGCGTGCGTGTGCGTGCGTGCGTGCGTGCGTGCGTGCGTGCGTGCGTGCGTGCGTGCGTGCGTGCGTGCGTGCGTGCGTGCGTGCGTGTGTGTGTGTCTGTCTGTTCCCCTGTGGCGCTCAAACGGGTGGACCGATTTGAATGCGATTTTTTTTGTTTGAAAGGTGAATTAGTCGAGAGTGTTCTTAGCTATGTTTGATGAAAATCGGTCCAAGATGGCCGCCGCTACACAATGGCGGATGATATATTTTTTCACAACTCCCTTGATATGGGTATCAAATGAAAGGGCTTGACTAGTAGAATAGCACTATTGCAAATTCAAGATGGCCGCCGCCACTAAATGGCGAATGTCGGGGTTTTTTAAATTTTCAATTTAGACTTGTTAAAGTACCGTTCTCTACATATAGGTCGACCAGAATCTCATGAAAAATACGGAAATGAAATTCCAAAGTTAGCAACAATACGGCTGCCCTAGCGATAAACAAAGTAACTGTCATTTTTTGTGAAATTGACTTTTTTGCATTAACAAAAGTTTTATGTCGAATAGTTTTTTACCACAGTTTAATATTTCAAATAACTTGAACCGTTTACTGAAATTTGAATTGCCCAAACAAAGTAACTGCACACACTAACCCGGAATATAAATTCAAAACCAAGTAAACAACAAGCACAACACAAAAACAAAGTAATTGGATGTTGATTACTTTGTTTTTGTATTTAAAATGCAGTTGCTTGATTTTTCGTTTCGTGAAACAATCCCAGGTAAGGTGTTCTGAATGTAATTACTTTGTTTATCACTAGGGCAGCCGAGTTAACCTAGTGTTGCTTACTACAAAATTTAATTTCCCTATTTTTCATGAGATTCTGGTCTATCTATATTCTATACCTACATTATTATGTATACCATAAACATCTCCAGAAAAGTCCTTTAAAACCGCACTCGGGTACCAGGCGTATCGTAGGTACATTCTGCTTCATGAGTGTCTCGCTCTGGCATATCTCCCAAGTTCCACTGAAGTTACTATGCGATTGTAGGTAGGTACTTACAGTGTTGTACGGTGTGCTCCACTCTTATTTTTAGAGAGAGATTTAGAGCTTAAACCTGCCGCGCTGCTCCAATGAGGGTCGGCGGGCTATTCACACAGCCAATAAGGACATGAAATTGGAATTTTCTAACAGTATATAGCTATCTTAACAAATACTTATTTTGAACTTTCCAGAATATCTCTGTATGGGACTTCGAGCTAACCAAAAGTGAGATGCAAGAATTGGCAGCTCTAGACCGAGGGGAAGATGGACGCGTGTGTGACTTCGCATTCTTCGTCGGCGCAGAGAAACATTCCGAATTTCCTTTTAAGAAATAAATAATTTTTATCTCGATTTAATTGTTCTACACTTAAATTAAATTTATTTATTCCAGTGAAGATGATTTGTTATAACTTTTTAAGGCTTTGCCTTAATTAAATGCATCATTTTGTTGATATGAAATAGTATAATTTACCTTACTAAGTATCTACCTAAATGTCTATTTGTTTTTTCATTATCTCCTCTCATATTTTAACTATGTTGTTAGCAATATCACGCTGCAAATTTTTGAATCTATCACTGCAAAAATAATTTTGCATATCATCTGTGATAGATTCAAAAAATAGAATCTACATATCACATGCAAAATTATTTTAGGCTGAATTGATTATCTGGGACATTATGGAATATATTTTACAATTTAGGTAACTTACTTATACCTGTTAACCTTTTGCCCTTTTTAGGGTTCCGTAGTAAACAAGGAACCCTTATAGTTTCGCCATGTCCGTCCGTCTGTCCGTCTGTCCGTCTGTCCGTCTGTCCGTCTGTCCGTCTGTCCGTCCGTCCTCGGTTAATCTCAGAGACTATTAGTGCTAGAAATCCGTAATTTGGCATGAGTATAAATATTAATCACGCCGACAAAGTGGTGAAATAAAATATTGATAAATATTTTTTTTTAGGGTAGCTCCCCTACATGTAAAGTGGGGATGAATATTTTTTTTCTCGTCTACCCCATAGTGTGGGGTATCGTTGAATAGGTCTTTTAAAAATACTGTGGGTGTGGGAACATCATTTTTCGATTTCTAGATCCGTTTGTAAAATATGATGTTTTAAAGTGCAAATTTTTATTAGAGTCAAGTGTCCCCCCCCTCTATCAGCCAAATGGCAGTATATAGGAACTTGAAAAAATTCACAGCAGTAGGGTATATAATCAATTTTAAAGGAAAACTATCACGGCTAAGTAGGGTTCACAGGTTAAGGAGTTATATCTGTTTTTCGAGGATTGTGACTACGGAACCCTACACTGCGCGTGGCCCGCCACGCACTTGACCGGTTTTTTTTTTAAGTAAACGTAAGCATTTCGTTGTAGATTTAAATGAAGTAATACATTTGTATAAATTAACTATTGTAGCAGCAATTGAATAGGAAATTATGTAGGTATTAAATATTTAGTCAGTAGGTACGCATCGAGCGGTGCAGATCCCGGTTATACTCAATCTATTTTCGCGCACCTAAAAAAAAGGACTATGACTATTCGTCGCTCAAAAAAAAATATTTTCGACCTCTAAATCTTAATAGAGTTGCAGTTAAAATAGCTTACATTGGTTTTTACACGACATGCACGTCTATAAAATAACATTCTCGCAGTGAAGTAGAATACCTACCTGCAAGATAGGATTTGTGAATTAATTCTCAAAATATTTGCGTAAAACATTGACTTGCCACAAACATGGCTCTTATACTGAGGGGAGCCGTGAAACTCTACTACCATCTTAATGAAGAAATTGCTGGTAAGTATCAAAATCAAATTAGATTTTTTAGGAATTCATTACTTATGTAAACTGTACTTAGATACACACAAGTGTAAATTAAAAATTTAAGAAACCCCCGACATTCGCCATTTTGTGGCGGCGGCCATTTTTGATTTGCATAGTCTTTTCTACTTGTCAAGCGCTTTCATTTGATACCCATATTATGGAAGTTGTGAAAAAATATAAGAAGAAGAGGTACTTATACTATCTCTTAGAAAAATATGCAATCCACCATTTTGTAGCGGCGGCCATCTTGGATCGATTTTCATCAAACATAGCTAACAACACTCTCGACTAATTCACTTTTCAAACACACAGACACAGACGCACGCACGCACGCACGCACGCACAGTATCAGACTTATAACACCCCGTCGTTTTTGCGTCGGGGGTTAAAAACAAAAATATACATATAATGAAAATTTCGAAGTTATAATATTAACTTCGAAGTTATAAAATTAAAATAAACTTGTTGTTTTGCATCATCATTGTCCCCTCGAAAAAAATGGCCGGCGCAAGCCGTCACCGCCTCGTCTCGCGCTGTCGCGATTTAGCTGTGCGCGTTTCAACCATTGTGCCTAAGTTTGCAGGATTATTAAATATTTTTCAGATCCCAGAACACAAAACTGGCCGTTAATGAAGACCCCTTGGCCCGGCATCGCGTTGCTGGCGTTATACCTTATGACAGTGCTAAAATGGCTGCCAAAGTACATGGAGGATCGGCCAGCCTACAATCTACGTAAACTACTAGCTCTATACAACGCAGTACAAATCTTGTGTTGTGTGTATGTTGTATATCAGGTACGTTCATCGATGGGTAAATAGGTACCTACTTACTTTACAAGCTATATTTTAGGGAAAATTAAAGCAACTTAAATATACCATAAAAGAAGAGTTCCCTCGAGATCTCCAGGATCTCATCATCAGTTCCTGACCTGGTGATCATGGGACCATCCATTCAAACAAAAGAAGGATTTTTTAAATCAGTCCAAACGTCTTTGAGTACCTAATCGAGGAACATACCTACTTATATAAAAAAAAATCCGACGAGAACCTCCTCCTTTTTTGAAGTCGGTTAAAAAACAGCTGTGTAAAACTCAAATTAAGTATGCTCCGGGTCTGGAGGTATTATTGTGCTAGCGCGATGCATGATCGCATAGCGGTCCTATTTTTAACCCCCGACGCAAAAACGACGCGGTGTTATAAGTTTGACGTGTCTGTGTGTGTGTATGCACTTGGCCGATTTTTTTACCATTTCAATAAGGAAACCTAAAAACAAAAGATAATATCAATTTCAATAGGAAGTCCTATACTACGGGAGGTCGATGACCAATTGAAAAAGTCATTTCATACCGACTGGAAATTTTAACAACAATAGTTTAGACCGAACCCATCACAGCTCCGAACGTCAGCTGCCGCACCAGTGGTGGAGTTAAGAGTGAGAGCATGTGAAAGTGCTTGAAAATCAAAGCGCTCCGAGTGATTTTATCCCGGACAAAAATGGTCTTAAATCATTGTTCCGATCATTTTTGATACAGAAACAATCGTCAGCTGCGGCGCCGAGGGTGGGTTATACGTCCGCTACGCGCATGAAGTGCATTAAAATTTTGGCAAAAAAAGTTATTTTATACCTTATGAAATTTATGCAGCAGAATTTTCACACTTTTAAAATAATAAAGAAAATCGTCAGCTGCACTTCTGGTGGGGGAAAGACCGTCAGTCAGCGTGATAAACATTTTGCGCGCTCAGTACATTTAGCCTAGTAAATCTAGGAAAAATATCCTATAGTTTCAAAAATTAGCCAAATGTATTCTTTGGGCCTTCCTCTTGAATATATCCAAAAACCCCATATGGGGGATGCATAACCAGCCGCCATTTTTAATTTTGTCCTTTTTTTCGGTTTTTTTCTCATATCACGAAAATCTCTACGAATAGCATCATAATTACTTCTGACAAAAGTTTTAACATACAATTTGCCACAAATGTAGTCTCTTGCAGTTTTACTCTAAGTTTATTACTTTAGGAGCTATAGGGTATTTTAGGTCCCTTTTTCGTTTTTTTTGCTCATATCTCGAAAGTCTCTACGAATAGCATTATAATTACTTCTGATAAAAGTTTTCGTATAAAATTTTCTACAAATTTGGTTCCATGCATTTTTACTCTAAGTTTATTATTTTAAGAGCTATAGGATGTTTAAGTTAATATTTGAGGTCCTTTTTTTAATTTTTTGCTCATATCTCGAAAATCTCTACGAATAGCATCATAATTACTTCTGACAAAAGTTTTAACATACAATTTGCCACAAATGTAGTCTCTTGCAGTTTTACTCTAAGTTTATTATGTAAGGTTCGTTGCAAATTCAGTATTGCAATAGGACCTTCTTTTGTTGATTTAAGGTATTTTTATGATTATTGATCTGACAATTCAAAAAAAGAGGTTGAGACAGGAGTGGAAATGGCAGACATGAGATGTAAGCGAAAAAGAGAATGTTTGGAAAGACTAATAAAATGTAAAATGGTATTAAGAGAATGGAATAATAATAATTAAAGGAAATTATATAATTAAAGAGGATTTTTATTATATCTCAGAAGTGGTAAGACAACGCCGACTTTATTATTTTGTTCGATCTCAAAATTCATCTTATTTGATTTGTCGAATTACTAATACAAATTTTATGTTTTCTGTTCGAGCTCTAAATAATGCCGGGTGATGGGAATAAGGAGTTTCGACGTTTACAAACGCCTGCAGCATGTAGACGGACGTCTCGCGGTGGATGATTCTAACACAGCAGTGAGACCGAGTCCTCCGCGAAGTGGTTACCGCAGCCGTAGTCGCAGCCGTAGCCGCGGTCATGTGAGAAGTCGTTCTCGGGAGCGTACGAGTAGCTATAGGAGGAGTACAGGACTGCGAACAGGAGGAACAACGCGAGCGATTTTTGAGGATTGAAAAGGACTTAGGCGTAGCTCGTGGACAATATTCAGCAGAACGACGACGTTATTCTCGTGAAGAATCTCGGGAATGTAGAATTTCTGGTTCCAGTCATCAGAACCGAAGGCTTAGAATGGACAGACCTGAAGATAGGACTAAGTCTACAAGATCATGTACCTAGCTTAAATTATTTTTTATTTTTTTAAATTTTGCTCAATCTTTGGAGGACATGCTGAGATGGAAAAGCAGATATAATGAACCCAGAATTACTTTTATGAAAACTACTTAGCACTTATAAATCAATGCGATATTACTGGTAAGCGTGCCGCAGATTATATTATACATGGCACTCATTAACGACAAAACGATTAGATCTAGTGCACTTGCACTACGTTGTGAACATCTAAATAAATTAATTAGAATTTTTGACTAGTAACAAAGAAGGATTTGGAGATAGAGTTGTTTTTAAAGATTTATTTTTATTTTTATGTATAACTGAACATTGACTAAAACAGAATGAATACAATCATGTTCAATTTTGGTGATCTTTAGGTTGGTGGTTCGTTCATCAGAACCAATGCTATTCATGGGGGCTGATTAATATTGTTGGCCAAAAAAAATATCTGTTGTACGGATAATAGAACTAGCGGCAGTTGAATTAGAGCAATTCATTGTTGTGTCTCTTTACAACTACTGTTGTCCAATTTCGGACTTTTTGACTTTTATTTTTTTTGACAAAAACCATGAACATAATTTGCTCTAAAAGTCAACAGTTAAAATCATTTTAAAGCCATTTTGTAAGATGGTGATAATATAAAAAGAAAACCCAGCTGAGTTTGTTGTGGGCTCTTCTCAGACCAGGGCGCGTTGGAACCCTCGTAGTTTTAGTTTTAAGTTTTCGTAAATAATTATCACCATTAAAGTATACAGTGTACCAATTTTGAATTAAGTTTATTTGACTTGACTTAACATGGCTTAAATGTCGATGATACTAGCATGGATGAAGATGACAAGGATGAGAGTTGGACTAGTTAAAGTTTGTCTATTTTTTTTTCTCCTTGTTGAAGTTAAAATATTACGTAATGTTATCACTGATTAAGTTCGGTTTAGTTGACTTCGAATTTTTACTTTAGAGTTTGAGTTTATTACGCCATTTTTTTTGTTGTTGTTATTATAAGAGTGATGAGATGATAAAATGTATAGTTTGACAAAAAGGAATACTAGAGATTAGTAGCAAACGTTTTTACATTTAATTTGTTATATTATTGAGTGGTGGCTTCTCAATTTCTTTAATGGTTGATAATATTAATTAATGGTTCATAATATGAAATATTCCTAAGGTACGTTTTTAAGAATTGAAACGTAGGTATCTCGTATGTTCTCGATAATGATATTGTATGTAATATTGATTTTATTATATTGATTCTATTGATGTTCTATTGATATTCTATTGATTTTATGATGATTTAGTGAGTTTAAATGGTGAGCATTAAATAAGATGGATTAGCTTCGTGACACGATTGCTGTGGAATTATAAGATTGATAAGCATATCTATATTACCATTGAAATACAGAGTAAGGTCATTCACATAGATTGATTTGAAAGGTTGTTACATATGATTGTTGCATTTGGCGTCAATAGAGGGGTTGATGTCAGTGCAATAGATATATATTATAGAGAGTTATTAAAGATAGATTGAACATCACTAGACGTGTTGATGTCAATGAAAGATTATGTTTGTTGCATTTGGTGTCAATAGACGGGTTGATATCAGTGCAATAAATATATAGAGAGGTATAAAAGATAGATTGAACATCACTAGACGTGGTGATGTCAGTACAATAAATGTATATAGAGAGTTATAAAAGATAGATTGAACATCACTAGACGTGTTGATGTCAATGAAAGATTATGTTTGTTGCATTTGGTGTCAATAGATGGGTTGATATCAGTGCAATAAATATATAGAGAGATATAAAAGATAGATTGAACATCACTAGACGTGGTGATGTCAGTACAATAAATGTATATAGAGAGTTATAATAGATAGATTGAACATCACTAGACGTGTTGATGTCAATGAAAGATTATGTTTGTTGCATTTGGTGCCAATAGATGGGTTAATATCAGTGCAATAAATATATAGAGAGGTATAAAAGATAGATTGAACATCACTAGACGTGGTGATGTCAGTACAATAAATGTATATAGAGAGTTATAAAAGATAGATTGAACATCACTAGACGTGTTGATGTCAATGAAAGATTATGTTTGTTGCATTTGGTGTCAATAGATGGGTTGATATCAGTGCAATAAATATATAGAGAGATATAAAAGATAGATTGAACATCACTAGACGTGGTGATGTCAGTACAATAAATGTATATAGAGAGTTATAATAGATAGATTGAACATCACTAGACGTGTTGATGTCAATGAAAGATTATGTTTGTTGCATTTGGTGCCAATAGATGGGTTAATATCAGTGCAATAAATATATAGAGAGGTATAAAAGATAGATTGAACATCACTAGACGTGGTGATGTCAGTACAATAAATATATATAGAGAGTTATAAAAGATAGATTGAACATCACTAGACGTGTTGATGTCAATGAAAGTAGATATGTTTATTGCATTTGGCGTCAATAGACGGGTTGATGTTAGTGAAGTAAATATATAGAGATATAAAAGATAGATCATCAATAGACGAGTTGATGTTATTGAAATAAATATTATATAGTTTTACAAGTCATCAATAGACGAGTTGATGTTAGTGAAGTAAATATTATATAAAGAGTTTTACAAGTCATCAATAGACGAGTTGATGTTAGTAAAATAAATATATAAAGAGTTTTATAAGTCATCAATAGACGAGTTGATGTTAGTAAAATAAATATATAAAGAGTTTTATAAGTCATCAATAGACGAGTTGATGTTATTGAAATAAATATTATATAGAAAGTTTTACAAGATAGATCATCAATAGACGAGTTGATGTTATTGAAATAAATATTATATAAAGAGTTTTACAAGTCATTAATAGACGAGTTGATGTTAGTAAAATAAATATATAAAGAGTTTTATAAGTCATCAATAGACGAGTTGATGTTAGTAAAATAAATATATAAAGAGTTTTATAAGTCATCAATAGACGAGTTGATGTTATTGAAATAAATATTATATAGAAAGTTTTACAAGATAGATCATCAATATACAGGTTGATTTCAGTGTAATAAATGTATAGAGAGTTTTAAAATATAAAACATCAATAAATGGTTGATGTCTGTGAAATAAATGTATAGAAAGTTTTAAAAGATAAAAAATAAATAAATGGTTGATGTGAGTGAAATAAATACATAGAGAGTTTTAAAAGAATTTCTGTGAAATAAGTGTATAGAAACTTTTAAAAGATGAATCATCAATAAATGGTTGATGTTAGTAGAACAAATATACTATACAGAGTTTTACAAGATCGAGCATCAATACACGGGTTGATGTTAGTGGAATAAATATAGGTACTATACAGAGTTTTACAAAATCGAGCATCAATAGACGGGTTGATACTAGTGAAATAAATATATACAGAGTTTTTCAAGATCGATCATCCATAGATGGGTTGATGCCAATAGAATTTTATTTCAATGGTTTGACTGTTACGATAAAAGATTTTAAAATTAAGTACCTACAGTAGAGACAGTCTACTTCTAACAAGCATACGATATTCAGGTTTATTTATAATAAGTATAACACTGTTTGTTGTATTACTGTGATGACGTATGGAGCAGAAACGTCGACACTGACGGTTGGCCTTGTCCATAAATTAAAAGTCCCTAGCGCGCTATGGAGCGAGCTATGTTGGGCGTTTTCCTCAGGGATAAAATCCGAAACGAGAAGATTCATAGGAGAACCAAAGTGACCGACATAGCTCAGAGGATCAGTGGCGGTGGACGTCTACAGGCTGATGGATTGGATTAAAAGTATTACAATTTAAAATCAGAAAGGTCAAAACTATGGCCATCAAAGCTCTAGTATCAAATGAAATTAATGAGTGGGCAGATGAAAAAACAGAGATAAACACAGTCAGTCGAAGATAATTGGAACCAACTTAAACTGGAAATAACTGACATTAACTTAATTTTAATTTTGCTGGTCTAAAATTTGTAGGTCAGAATAGAAGTTTCAGAGGTAATAGCGAGGATAGAGATCTCATCGTAGAAATGGTGAGTTCATTGAACGAATTGGATGAAGTGACAACAATGAACTGGTTGCTGGATAGTGGTTAGCAGTAGAAGTGTATATGTAAACGAATTAGACGTATCAGTGAAGGAAAAGGAGAGATTGGTCACGTTAAATTTCATAAGTTGAAGGAATTTAGAGTGATGAAAATAGTAAATAAAGTAAGAGATGCAAATGATTATGATAATGAAAAATTTTATGACAGTATTGAAGATAATAAAGAAGATGATCTGTGATGATGACGGTCTTGCAGAGAATGAACAAGGAGTTAGAAGTTTTCACTGCAATCAAATGTAGGAAGCTGCAATATCTTGGGCATATCACGCGTCACGAGAAGTACCGATTATTGCAATTACTAATACAGGGCAAGATTCAGGGACACCGAAAACCTGGCAGACGACGTTCTTCCTGGCTCAAGAATCTCCGCGAGTGGTACGGGATGAGCACGCGATTATTGTTCCGAGCGGCGGCATCAAAGATTAAAATAGCCTTCGTTCCTAGAGACGGCACTTGAAAAGAAGAAGAAAGAAGATGAGAGAATGAAACTTAGAGTTGAGGAGGTAAAGGAAACAAGTTGACTTAAGGGAGAAAAAAGATTGCTTTAAAAATTTAATGATCATGTTGTTTATGTGAATGTGTGCCGGAGAAGAAGCAATGAAAGTTCAGAAGCAAAAAAATGGATAAATGCGATGAGATAAATAGTTTGAAACAAAATGAAACGTGGGAAATTGTTGAGGAACCAATGGATGAAAATGTGCGAAGCAAAATGGATTTTTAGGATAGGGTCAAATGGGAGATACAACGCGGAAAGTGGCAAAAGGTTTTAAACAAATTTATGATGTGAAATGAAGAAATGTATTTGCTCGTGGAACAAGATAGTAATAGAAGAGGAGGAAGAGTGATAACTATGAAAGTTGTCAATGTCAATTGCATGTGTGGGAGGTTGGCATTTAGAAAGTATGGATGTAGAAACCGTTTTTTTTTAAATGGAACTATTAAATCTGAAGTTTCACCAGATGGTTATGAAATTGAGATAAGGTCTACAAGTTGAGAAGGGCTTTGTTTGGGTTGAGGAAGAGCCCGAGAGATTGGTACGAGTGTTATAGTGAGTTTATGTGGAGCATAAGGTCAAACTATGATTATTGTCTGTAAACAGGATGTATTAGTGGTAAAAAAGTTTACATGTGGATCATAATTTAATATGCTTAAAATGAATATATGATTTAAAATATAAAGCAAATAGGTACTCAGTAAGAAATTTCGTATGAAAGACTTAGGAAAAGTGAAACAGTAGTTGGGAATTGATATTGATTGTGGTCCAGAACTGAATAAAATTACTTTGGTTCATTGTAGGTGTATAGAAGGTTTAGCAGAATAAAGGATTCGGAGAGGTTTGAAACACCCATGGAACAAAATTTGTTAGTTGAACTTTTGAAGTTCTTTATAATGTTTATGTATTTTCCGTTGATATTATTACTTCTCAAAGCATTCCATATAGCTGAGTGTGTTATGCTATCGAAAGTTTTGGATATCGAATGTTATATAAAGTGGTTTGTTGAGTTCTTTAGATTTTTCAATTATATGTTCTATGACATATATGTGGTCAATGATTGTGGAGTAATGTGGTCGGAAACCGGCCTGTTCTATTCGTTGGTTTTTGTCTATTTCTGGTGCTATTCTACACAGAATGATTGATGAAAAGAGTTTATAATTGTGGATAATTTCTGTTGACCTTTCTCTGTTCCTAGTTCTATTTTGTTTCTCTTGTGCTACCTATTTCTTGTTGTGGTTTTCTGTATAGATCTGAATAGAAGGTCGTTGCACATTTTACTGTCTTCTTATGTAAGAATAACTGAAACAGGTATTCAAAAAGAATAACAGAGCCATTAGATTATGATAGCTTTAGAAGAACAGTCATTGAATGAAATTTTTTAACACATCGAAGTTTAAAAGAGCTTATAAAGAGCTGACAACTCACAAAAATTGGATACAATGTTTAACTGATGGAAGCAAAGTGGCTAGAGACAGGGAATACAGTGTTATTTAGTTACTTGAACATAAATATTATGATACTGATACTGAACTGAAAGGAGATGTTTTAGAGTGAGGTTCGTTTGGTTTCGGTAAAGAGAATAAAATGGATGATGTTGTTGTCATATCAAGTATCGAACATGTCATTGTCTTTCTAATCATGTAAATGTGTTGCATTTAAGCATGGTTTACTATATAGTATAGTTGTCTCACATTGAATACTGAAGTATTAATGATAATAGCAAGTATCGCGGTGTATACTCCTACTTTAACATGACGAATGTAAGGTGTTTACCGGATGTGTATGAGGACATACACGTTGTCAGGATGGACGAATGTAAGGTTCGTTGCAAATTCAGTATTGCAATAGGACCTTCTTTTGTTGATTTAAGGTATTTTTATGATTATTGATCTGACAATTCAAAAAAAGAGGTTGAGACAGGAGTGGAAATGGCAGACATGAGATGTAAGCGAAAAAGAGAATGTTTGGAAAGACTAATAAAATGTAAAATGGTATTAAGAGAATGGAATAATAATAATTAAAGGAAATTATATAATTAAAGAGGATTTTTATTATATCTACTTTAGGAGCTATAGGGTATTTTAGGTCCCTTTTTCGTTTTTTTTGCTCATATCTCGAAAGTCTCTACGAAAAGCATTATAATTACTTGTGATAAAAGTTTTTACATAAAATTTTCTACAAATTTGGTTCCATGCATTTTTACTCTAAGTTTATTATTTTAAGAGCTATATGATGTTTAAGTTAATATTTGAGGTCCTTTTTTTAGTTTTTTGCTCATATCTCGAAAATCTCTACGAATAGCATTATAATTACTCCTGTAAAAAGTTTTTACATAAAATTTTGTACAAATTTGGTCATGGTAATTTTTACGCTAAGCTTACTACTTTAGGAGTTATAGGGTGTTTAAGTTTATATTTGAGGTCCCTTTTTCAGTTTTTTGCTCATATCTCGAAAATCTCTACGAATACCAATAAAATTACTTCTGACAAAAGTTTTTACATAAAATTTTCTACAAATTTGGTCCTATTTAATTTACGCTGAGCTTATTACTTTAGGAGCTACAGAGTGTTAAAATTAACAGAGAGATAAACTAGTATAGATTAAACCCCTGACATTCGTTATTTTGTGGCGGCGGCTATCTTGGACCAATTTTCATCAAACATAGCTAAGAACACTTCCGACTAATTCACCTTTAATACAAAAAAAACCGCATTGCGGTTTTTTTTGTTTGAAATGCGTAAAAATGAACAGGACAAAATTTGTAGAAAATTTTATATTAAAACTTTTGTCAGAAGTAATTTTATAGGTATTCGTAGAGATTTTCGAGATATGAGCAAAAAACTGAAAAAGGGACCTCAAATATAAACTTAAACACCCTATAACTCCTAAAGTAGTAAGCTTAGCGTAAAAATTACCATGACCAAATTTGTACAAAATTTTATGTAAAAACTTTTTACAGGAGTAATTATAATGCTATTCGTAGAGATTTTCGAGATATGAGCAAAAAACTAAAAAAAGGACCTCAAATATTAACTTAAACATCATATAGCTCTTAAAATAATAAACTTAGAGTAAAAATGCATGGAACCAAATTTGTAGAAAATTTTATGTAAAAACTTTTATCACAAGTAATTATAATGCTTTTCGTAGAGACTTTCGAGATATGAGCAAAAAAAACGAAAAAGGGACCTAAAATACCCTATAGCTCCTAAAGTAATAAACTTAGAGTAAAACTGCAAGAGACTACATTTGTGGCAAATTGTATGTTAAAACTTTTGTCAGAAGTAATTATGATGCTATTCGTAGAGATTTTCGTGATACGAGAAAAAAACCGAAAAAAAGGACAAAATTAAAAATGGCGGCTGGTTATGCATCCCCCATATGGGGTTTTTGGATATATTCAAGAGGAAGGCCCAAAGAATACATTTGGCCAATTTTTAAAACTATAGGATATTTTTCCTAGATTTACTAGGCTAAATGTACTGAGCACGCAAAATGTTTATCACGCTGACTGACGGTCTTTCCCCCACCAGAAGTGCAGCTGACGATTTTCTTTATTATTTTAAAAGTGTGAAAATTCTGCTGCATAAATTTCATAAGGTATAAAATAACTTTATTTGCCAAAATTTTAATGCACTTCATGCGCGTAGCGGACGTATAACCCACCCTCGGCGCCGCAGCTGACGATTGTTTCTGTATCAAAAATGATCGGAACAATGATTTAAGACCATTTTTGTCCGGGATAAAATCACTCGGAGCGCTTTGATTTTCAAGCACTTTCACATGCTCTCACTCTTAACTCCACCACTGGTGCGGCAGCTGACGTTCGGAGCTGTGATGGGTTCGGTCTAAACTATTGTTGTTAAAATTTCCAGTCGGTATAAAATGACTTTTTCAATTGGTCATCGAGCTCCCGTAGTATACATACCTACCTAATTATGTACGCTAAGGTTTGGTCAAAAATCAAGAGGCACGCGGGTAAGAAAGATCAAAAGTCACACACAATTACATATCTACCTAAATACCTACATAGGTAGTGAATGTTTAAGTAGTACTGTACTAAATATTCATTACCTACCTATGTACATTAAAATTGGTACACTGTAGGTACTTACACTTTTTGAATGTCAATTTAAGAACTGGTGGGTTATTCTGTAACTTGGTTGCCAACTGAAAATAGTTGTCAACGAATTAGTTCGATATACATTGCTGCTTTACTGTGGGAAAGTGTTTTCATGAACTCGCACAGTAAAGCAGCAATGTATATCAAACTTATTCGTTGGCAATTATTTTCAGTTGGTAACTAAGTTACAGAATAACCCCCTGGTGATAATTACTTATTTATGTAAACTTAAAACTAAAACTACGAGGGTTCCAAACGCGCCCTGGTCTGAGAAGATCCCACAACAGCCGGGGGTTTTTTTTATTATCACCATCTTACAATATATGGTTTAGCCATAAAAATGATTTGAATCCCCGCAGTTTGCTATTGCGCTGGAACCTTGTAACACCAGCGTGACGTCAGACGAAACTAAACTAAGTTACGTAATGTAACTACTTACCTAGTTAGGTATTCGTTTGACGGCATAAAACTACTAATTCAAATTGTGTTCATAGATGCTTTACAATTTGTTGATCGTTACTTAAAAAACCACGAGGATGTTAATTAAGTAATTCTAATTGTTTAAGTTTATTGAGTTCATTGATAATGTCAAATCAGTTTCACACAATTTGCCTACCTATTTTACTTTTTAACGATCTCTACTTATAAACCTATGACGATATTTATAAAAGAACCATCCAAGAACAACCTTACACAATCACATTTATGATACGATGTATGTAAAATAACTACCTGTATTTCAGTAGAACACTTACCAGTGTTGCCAGCACGGTCATGTCAAAAGTTACCTAAAATAAATAAAAAAGTAACCTTTTAGTGTAAAAATAACCTTTCATTTTTTTGACGTGATAATTAACGTCTTATAAATAAATGAACGCCAGTCACACGCACGTACAAGCATGACTCATTGTCACGTACCTACCGCGTGCAAGCGAGAGCGCGGAATAAGCGATAGAGAGAATGTTTTCTTAGGACGTTAACACGTAAAAATGTCGTCCGTAAACCGACTTCACAGACAAATATTTTTTTTCTTGTAGAAAATTGTATTACAAGTTGATAGAATTAATGTTGCTTGTAAATAACTTGCACAAATACCTATTCATTCGGACTACATTCAGACATTGGTCGAGAATGAGTGTGAAAGAAAAACTGATGAGAAGAGTTGCAATAAGAACCACAGATGACAGAGTACTTATTTATGAAGATTCGAAAAATCACCTAAAAGTTACCTTTTGAATAGTGTAACCTAGAAGTAACCTGACCGAGCTAAAAATCACCTAAAAGGTTACAAAAGTAACCTTCTGGCAACACTGACACTTACCTAGGTACGTACAACCGCATAATAATAATAATTAACCTTACGGGCATTGACGGATTATTAAACCGTATAACCAAAGAGTTCCCCGTATAACGTAGGTAGGTATTCTATTATACTTACGTATATAGGTTTGTATATTACTGCACCTACACAGTTGAAGGTGCTCCTTGATTGGAAGGTCCTGGGTTCGATTCCGCAGGGACAATTTATCGGGTTTACAATTTCTAACTACCTATACTTTTTCTATATGGTACTTAGGTACTACACTTGTAAAATTGACGTTCAAAAAGTGCAGTGTATAAATTTTGAATAGGTACCTAAGCCGTAGTAGGTACATACTAGTAAAGTACTTGAAGTGGTGCTACCTTTAGGTACTAGTTATTATTCTGTGGTGGTGCAGTATCGTATTATACCTACTTAATAGTCGTTCCCAATAATTGTCCGCGTACCTACTCAATTACCCCACTCTACCCTAAAGTTTATTTGAGGAGCGTTGTTTCAAAACGTATTTTGTCCATAGTAATCAAAATAAGAGATTTCGTTGTATATGGCCTTAAAATGCAAGAGTAACTAACTTAGCAAAAGTTAGTGCATAAAAACCGAATTTGTCAAGTAAATAATCGAATGTCAAAATGAGGCGCTGTTTCAAAATATGTTTTGTCCGTGTGAAGTGGTGTTTCAAAACATAGTCTGTCCACCTGTTAGCAAAATAACAATTTATTATGGTCTGTCTGTGGCGGCAAACTGTACGATTATTTAAATAATGGCCTGTTTCACCACCTTCTGATAAGTAAGGTAAGTATCTACAACTTTTGTCTTTGTCATTTGACATAATCCGAAAATCCGACACTTATCAGAAGGTGGTGAAACAAGCCCTTAGTAATTTAAACAAAATTGTTTTAATATTGTTGCACAAGCATGGAGCAAGGAGTCCTAGTAGGAAATCATTCAGTTGGCTCAAGAAAAAAAGACACAAAACACCAAAACAAAGAGGCGAGGAATATTTAAATTATCGTTTTATTGTTTCTTTGTACTATTATACGACTCTAACTGTATTTTATCGGCAGTTATAAGATTCTGGCTACACTAAGAATTTATTTTGTTTCAGTTATGAAATAAAGGAACCTGATCTGAACAATTTTGTCATTCATAATTCCATGCATTCATAATTTTTTTAATTTTTTTTAATTTTTTTTTTTTTAATTTTTTTTTTAATTTTTTTTTTTTTTTAATTTTTTTTTTTTTTAATTTTTTTTTTTTTTTTTTAATTTTTTTTTTTAATTTTTTTTTTTTTTTTTTATTTTTTATTTTTTTTTTTTTTTTTTTTTTAATTTTTTTTTTTTTTTATTTTTTATTTTTTATTTTTTTTTTTTTTTTTAATTTTTTAATTTTTTAATTTTTTTTTTTTTTTTTTTTTTTTTTTTAATTTTATTTGTTATAGTACTTATTTGACTTTTGTAAATATGGGTATATTTTGCCTGAATTAAAGAACATTATTATTATTATTATTATAATAACTCAAGATTTAATATATGTTGTGCTATATATAAATTTGATTTAATACAGTGAAAACATTATTTTATGCATACTCTGTGCATAAAATATAGGCCATAAGCGTTTTTTTTATTTTTTAGTAGGTATTATTGGACAAAATATGAATCATTTCTTTGTACATAATATGCTTTGAAAATAAACCAGTGTTTCAAAATGTATTGTGTCCATAAACCAGTGTTTCAAAATGTATTATGTCCATACAAATGGTTCAAAACATATTTTGTCCAATATTTATGCTTAATTAACTTAATAAAAAACTATAGAACACTATTTGTTTTTTTATTCAGACATGCTATATTATGCTTTATATTTAGCATGGTAAATTTATTTCTACATATAACTTTAAGAAAAAGGCATAAATTAAAAACGGCTATTTTTGAAAAATACACATTTTTGGACAAAATGAGTTTTGAAACAACGCTCCTCATTTGATATCTTATCTCTGGTCTGGTACGGTAGGCTTTGGCCGAGATAGCTATAGCTATATTGCTCTACAAACAAAGACGTCCCGGCAAAGCAATTTAGCGTCTGGATCTTATTTATACTTATTTTATATTTACTCTTGCGTGTCCCAGAGCCTGCGGCTGGGCTGGTTGAGCCACTACGCGCTGGTGTGCCAGCCGTTGGACTACGGGGCCCAGGCTGACGAGTACGCGTGGAAAGTCTGCTACGCGTACTTCCTCATTAAACTCGCGGACCTCCTCGATACGGTATGTGTCACTATGTTTAAACACTTTGGCGTCCCTTTAAGGAACGAGTTCGCTCGATCCCCGGCACGCGTCTATAACTTTTCGGAGTTATATGTATACTATATGTAATATATGCATTTTAAGCAATTAAATAACACTTGCTTTAACGGTGAAGAAAAACATCGTGAGGAAACCTTCATGCCCGAGAGTTCTCCATAATGTTCTCAAAAGGTGTAAAGTCTACCAATCCGCACTTGGCCAGCGTGGTGGACTACGTCCTAAACCCCTTCTCTTTCTGGGACAACCATTTTTTCTAACTATTTCTCCCTTTTCAGGTATTTTTCGTACTGAGAAAGAAACAAAATCAGGTGTCATTTCTACACGTGTACCATCATTTCGGAATGGTAGCTGTTGCGTGGGGAATGGTCAAGTGGGTGCCAGGTATGACATCATGACTAATATTGAATATCTCTTTCCCCATCAACTAAAAATCGACCAACGACAAAAGAAGGATATGTTCTAAGTTTTACCACTTTGTATGTCTATGTGTAAATCCCGGGCAAAATAAAACCGGCCACGTGCGAATCGGACTCCGAAGATTCCGTACGAACTGTAGGTAGATAGGTAAGGTAGGTATGTAAATAGATAGTTCGTCCATCACGGGAATCGTGTCTCAAGGCTAACAGACATGCAGACAAACAGTGAATTTCTTTGTTCATGGTACCCTAAGCGCTCATACGCATTAGCGGTCAGCCGCCCAGGCGGTTCTTGCCGCCTGACGCGGTTGAAACAGCGGTTCACCGCCACCGGCGGCGCCGCTGTTGAACCGCGTCAGGCGGTTGGACCGCTTGAAGTCTGACAACAGCGTTCAGTCTATCATAAACGAAGAATTAGTAGATATTTTCCAAAAATATCTTCTAATTCTTTCCATTGTTTTCATTTTAGGTCTCTGTTTTTATAATCTGCTGCTTCACAATTCCATATTGCTTATTTTCTTTGTTGACAACACACCTGCGGCACGCCGCGAACTGAACCGCCTAGTGCGTAGGTATAGGCAACATGCCGGCCAGCCGCGAAGCGGGCCGCTGCCTCCCATTCAACCGCCGCGGTTGGAATTTCGTCGCGGTTTAGTGCGTACAAAATGAGCGGATGCATATAAAAATACAAAAGCGGCTAGCCGCGCCGCTACCGCAACCGCTAATGCGTACGAGCGCTAAAAAATAACAACTGTTCAATACAAGTACCTATCAGTTTATACCCTAATACTTTTCACAGCCTAACCACTGAATCAATTTCGAAGAAACTTGGCGCAGCGATAGCTAGCTAAAGGGTGTTAACTGGTGTGTTAACTTAAATATTACGTTCCCAGGAGGGCACACGTCGTTCCTAGTGGTGTTAAAAACTTCGAAGAGCGTTACCTGTGGACGAAGAGCGTTACCTGTGGACGAAGAGCGTTACCTGTGGACGAAGAGCGTTACCTAGTGTGCTTACTTAAATATTACGTACGTTCCCAGGAGGGCACACGTCGTTCCTAGTGGTGTTAAAAACTTCAATCTACGTTGACGAAGAGCGTTACCTGTGGACGAAGAGCGTTACCTAGTGTGCTTACTTAAATAACTACGTTCCCAGGAGGGCACACGTCGTTCCTAGTGGTGTTAAAAACTTCAATCTACGTGAGCGAATTGCCTGTGGACGAAGAGCGTTACCTAGTGTGCTTACTTAAATATTACGTACGTTCCCAGGAGGGCACACGTCGTTCCTGGTGGTGGTGAACTCGCTGGTGCACATCGTCATGTACTCGTACTACCTGCTGACCGTCTGGGACGACGCCTACAAGCAGTCCCTCTGGTGGAAGAAGCACGTCACACAAGTACAAATCGTAAGTACATACCTATTAAGGCGCGTCCAGATATGTATCACTTGCCCGATCCGATCACCATATCCGTATCAGCGTATCACGTATCAAGCCCCGTACAAGTTGTGGACGCCTCGATTTGCTCCGTATCCGTATCCTTACAATAGTACAGTTTACAGTAGTATCACCTTTGATGATCGGACAAAAACCGACACGAAATGGGTCGGGCCGTATCATAATGGCGTATCGAGATCGTGTAGCATGATACGTGTATCATCACCCGTCCACATATGCGATCATGATACGCGTCAGCGATACGGATACCGTGATCGGATCGGGCAAGTGATACATATCTGGACCCACCTTTAGGTATACCATACTAGTCGTAGGTGTTTTTACTTTTTTTTCTTATAGAAGGGCTCCAATCTGTGGTCCTGTGTAACCTACGTCTACGTAACACAATGCAAATTGGTATATATGTACAATATGTTGTGAGTAAATACTGTGTATAATTTGAGTTGTCGGTCCAGCGTATAAGCAGCAAACAATAAAAGCTGGTGAAAGTTAAACCTCGTTTTTTATCTCTTCGGAAAGGGTCCGTGGGTTCTTTGAAATTTTGAGAGGGGGTCCATGACTAGAATAAGGTTAAGCCAGAAACCGAAGCTAAGCAGTGGGACCATCAAGACTTGAAAATCCTGATGGTCGCATTGGGTGGATCAAGCAGTGGGACCAACAGTCCGTAGCCCTACGCCCGTCGCATCCCACTACATAGACTCATTTTTTTTCCCCACTTTCCCCTCCAAATAAACGTATAGCTTGTGCTAGGAGTGGGTACGACAATAGTGCAATGGTTGGGATTTTAACCGTTGACCTTTCGGTTTTCAGTCCACGCCCTGACCGTTGCGCTATTGAGGCTTTAAATACGCATTCAGTCCATATTCAGTCATGGGGGGTTATTCTGTAACTTAGTTAGCAACTGAAAATAGTTGCCAACGAATTAGTTCGACATACATCGCTGCTTTACTGTGTGAAATTATGAAAACACTTTATATTTCCCACAGTAAAGCAGCAATGTATATCAAACTAATTCGTTGGCAACTATTTTCAGTTGCTAACTAAGTTACAGAATAACCCAGATGGTCTTGCCTCTAGATCCATGCCGATACTCGATAGCTATATTAGAATTCCTGTGAGGACGAATTTTTTTAGTAGTACATGTACTTACAAGAGTAATATTTTACAGCTCCAGTTCTCGATTCTGTTGGTTCACTTCTGCGTGCTGGCCGCGGCGAAGGAGTGCCCGTTCCCGCGCGAGCCGGCCTACATCCTCATCCCGCAGAACCTGTTCATGGTCATCCTGTTCAGCGACTTCTACTACCGGACCTACATCAAGGCTAATCAATCTAAAAAGCAAAAATAAAGTTATGTTTGATGAAACTATCTCTCTCTGTTTTTTTAATTAAAGCCTTTAGCCAGCAGCGGAACGAAAGAGATACTTGTACCTATATAGTATAAAAAAAATAGAATTTACGGTTTGTGTTTTGTCTATGGGTAAAATTCTTTTCATTCATATGTAAAATTCTTTTCATTCATTTCATATGTTACGTTCCCTCGAATATGGTTGAGCGAAGCAATGGCTGGATCATGCGTCATGCTCGTGAACGGGTGCCACCGTCGGAAATGGGGCTACTTTTGTCTGCCCTTCTTCACATGTGTAGAATTGTAAGCACCATTCCGAACCTGTGGTAGATTCATTTGTCGATTCGTAAACGCTTCCGAAAGTTTATCTGAATAAAATTATGATTACTTATATAAATGATAAAAAGGCGTGGATTTGACTCGTTCCAGCAATGCGCGAGACGGCAATTCAATCATGTACTTACCATAAAATTGTTATATTGATATTGTAAATTTGGAAAAGAGCAACCGCCGAGTTTCTTGCTGGTTCTTCTCGGTTGGAACGGCATTCCGAACCAGTGGTAGATTCATCTGACTATTCAAAAGCACTTGTAAAAGTTTATTTGAATAAAAAACTTTTCTATTCTATTCTATTCTATTCTATTCAAAATTATATAGGTAGTGTAGGTAAGAGGTGTAGGTATAATTTGTACAAAACAAAAAATATTTAAAAAATTATATTTATTTAAATAACTTATTTATTATAACTATATCGTAACGCTTACAATATTTCAGTATACTTGTTTTACAAACAATTTTAAAGACCTGCCTACTTAAGTACTTAATATTATATTATGCTTGTGCTTTTTGCAATGCTTGCAATAATATTTTATTTAAAAAATTACTAATTTAATATTTTAAAGAAATCGGATATTCCGTTCAATAAATATACTACAAGAATATTACATAGAAATTCGAGACACGTTACGTAAGGCACTATACAGTGTATAACAATATTAGATACAATGTTACTGAGCAAATTGCTTTTGAGGCTGTCGAATAATTAACCAAATAAATAAATAGGTTTCCTTTCAAGGTACGGAACACTCTGTGCTCGAGTCTAACTCCACCTGGGGGGTTATTCTGTAACTTAGTTAGCAACTGAAAATAGTTGCCAACGAATTAGTTCGATATACATTGTTGCTTTACTGTGAGAAATTATGAAAACATTTCCCACAGTAAAGCAGCAATGTATATCAAACTAATTCGTTGGCAACTATTTTCAGTTGCTAACTAAGTTACAGAATAACCCAGCTGGTCGGTTTTTTTAAATATAAAGTACCTACTCGTACATTCAAATTGCTCTTGGAACAAATATTTTTAAGGAGATCAAACACATGACTACATCAATTCAAGCCTTTATTGGCTTCTGTCTTCAATGCTTTTTCAGTCTTCTCACAAAAAGAACAATGGCAGCTTTCCTAACATAGTTGGACTGGGAAAATCGAATAAAACGAAATTGGATGAAACATAATATTATGTTGATTCGTTTGCCTTTATAAATATACGCCAGTACGGCAGTTAATATATTTCTAAAAGCACAGAGAACCAAGTAATAGTATAATTCGTTTTTGGAGGTTATGTATGTAGTATTCTGTAACATTTTGAAATAAGCTACAAATGAGAGGTTTTTTCTCTTTAAATTTCAATGCGTTCAAAACGCGTTATATGAAACTACTCTAGCGGCACGCTATGATGGCCGGTTTGACGTTTGTCCGCTCATGAAGTTCCGTATTAATTGATAACGACTTTGAAGGAAATAATTGTATTACTTTATTGACGATAGTGATGTGCAGAGATTCATAAATTTTATCGAATGTAGTTTTAGGTTTAGGACTCAAAATTTATTTATTAAATTGATTTCTTAAATGTATACAAGTGTAGAAAAATCAGTTTGCACCATTTAAGGGGTGAATGTACTTGTGAATATGAACAATTTTCACTATGTGGACAAACCTCTGAAATCGCAAAAAAATATCAATAAATTTTTAAAAATGGAATCTAATACGATTACGCCAGTCAAATTTGACATTAAAATCGCAAACGAACGGCTAGTTCTGATTTTTTAATATGTTGTTAGGACCACTATCAGTAGTCTAAATTCAATTTTGCAGTTTCGAAAGACCTGTGCTAATTTTGTAGCACTCGAAAAACCGCGAAATTTTTGCACTTTTTTTGGGTTTTTCAATATAAGTCCTAAACTATGCGTTTCTAAAAAAATATTTTTCTATACTTTTTTAAAGTAGACTAAAATTGCTACAATTTAAGACCAAAACTAGCTCTTTATATTCAATATTTATTGAGATACAGCTCTCCAAAAATTGACAATTAATTCCAAAAAAGTGAAATTTTAAGATTCGGTCAATTTTAAACCCCGATATCGGGGAAAATACTCATTTTACGAGTAAAGTTAATTGAAAAGATGTTGTAGTAAATATAATTAGCTTTAATTTAAACACTAAACAACGTCTGTAGCCCATATAGTTTACTTACAAATCCTAAAAGTTTAAAAAATGCGAAAATTGCAGTTTTCTCTTTAGTTTGTTTTGAATGTAATTTGAAAGAAAAAACCATGTACATCCACAAGAAATATGTATTAAAACTATTACTAAGTATTTAAATTAAGTATTTATAATGTTATTTATTCAAGAAAAAAAATATTTATATTATTATTGATATTTATTGATTTTTATGAAACATATTAATCTGTATTAAAATGACATTATGAGTTCCGAGCAATATAAGTCGTAAACTACGCATTTTTGTTTAATATTTTTTACACATTTTTAAAGTAGACTAAAATTGCTACAGTTTGACATCAGAACCAGTTCTGTAGCTTCAATAATTGCCGAGATACAGCTCTCCTAAAATTGAACTTTTTTCAAAAAAAGTGAAAATTTAAGAGTTGGTCAATTTTCGACCGCGATCTTGGGGATAATACTCATTTTATGTGTAGAATTATAGGTAAAAATGTTATAGTAAATCTAATTAACTTTAATTTAAGGGTAATACGACATCTCTGGGACATATAGTTTACTCACAAATCTTAAAAGTCCAAAAAATGGGAAAACAATTTTCGTGCTCTGCTTAGTTTGGTTTGTGAGTACCTTGAAAGGAAAAACCATGAACATCCACAAGAAATGTACATTCAATCTATTATTATAGTATTCATAATGTTATTTATGAAAAAAAAATATTTATTTATCTTATTTTATTGATATTTATGAAGCATATTAACCTGCATTACAAAGATATTATTTTTGGTTATAATTGTTCATTAAGGTTTGTGAGTAAACTATATGGCCTAGAGACGTCGTTCTACTCTTAAATTAAAGCTAATTAGATTTACTACAACATTTTGACTATAATTTTACCCTTATAATGAGTATTATCCTCAAGATGGCGGTCGAAAATTGACCAAATATTAAATTTTCACTTTTTTTTGGAAAATGTTCTATTTTAGGAGAGCTGTATCTCGGCAAGTCTTGAAGTTACAGAACTGGTTCTGGTGTCAAATTGTAGCAATTTTAGTTTACTTTAAAAATGTATAGAAAATATTTAAAAAAAATGCGTAGTTTACGACTTATATTGCTCGGAACTCATAATGTCCTTTTAATACAGATTAATATGTTTCATAAAAATCAATAAATATCAATAATAATATAAATAATTTTTTTCTTGAATAAATAACATTATAAATACTTAATTTAAATACTTAGTAATAGTTTTAATACATATTTCTTGTGGATGTACATGGTTTTTTCTTTCAAATTACATTCAAAACAAACTAAAGAGAAAACTGCAATTTTCGCATTTTTTAAACTTTTAGGATTTGTAAGTAAACTATATGGGCTACAGACGTTGTTTAGTGTTTAAATTAAAGCTAATTATATTTACTACAACATCTTTTCAATTAACTTTATCCGTAAAATGAGTATTTTCCCCGATAGCGGCATTTAAAATAGACCAAATCTTAAAATTTCACTTTTTCGGAATTAATTGTCAATTTTTGGAGAGCTGTATCTCAGCAAATATTGAATTTAAAGAGCTAGTTTTGGTCTTAAATTGTAGCAATTTTAATCTTCTTTAAAAACGTATAGAAAATATTTTTTTTAAACCCATAGTTTAGGACTTATATTGAAAAAACCAAAAGTAGTGCAAAAATTTCGCGGTTTTTCGAGTGCTGCAAAGTTAGCACAGGTCTTTCGAAGCTGCAAAATTGGATTTACACTACTGGTAGTGGTCCTAACAACATATTAAAAAATCAGAACTAGCCGTTAGTTTGCGATTTTAGCCACTTTTGGAGTCAAATTTGACTGCACTAGATCGTCACATAGGATCGCTGGCTAGCACAACTACTACCTCCGGCAAACTCGCGTCAATGCTCAATGCAAAACAAAGCAGTTTCGAATTGACGTTGCTTCGAAAAGTATAAACTGTCAGTGCAATGCGATTGTGATATAGTTTTGACCTGGCTTTGGATTTCAAATATTGATACTGCATTACTGTTGACCCTTGCTCGTTAATTTGGACTCTGTTCAAGCCCTTTGTTGTGGATTTCGTCGATATGACCGAACGTACGCAGAGAACTGTTCTAAATAGTCAGACACGTGAGTTCGTAATACGCCTTCGTAACTATTTCGATCGTGAAGCTCAAAATGGAGGGCCAATTTTACCTATAACGTCAGTGGTTGAACGCGTAGCTGATGCGCTTAATATTGGACAACGAACTGTTAGACGGATAACTAAAAAAAAATATGGCGAGACTGGCACAGAAGAAAATAAACTTCACACACCAAAAAAGAGAAAACGAGCAAAACCAGTCGTAGGCATCGATAGCTTTGATGCCGATGCTATCCGAAGACATGTTTACGGCTACTATTTACAGAAGGAGTATCCAACAAGAAAAAAGTTGGTGCATTCACTGAAGGAAGCTGGATTATTCTTCGGTGGGGAAAGTTCTTTAACGAAGATTTTGAAGACCATTGGATTTCGATACAAAAAATGTAACAAACGCAAAATATTGATGGAAAGATTTGATATAGCGATGGCAAGGTATACTTTTTTACGGCAAGTGAAAGAAATCAAAAATTGGCAAAATGTTGTGTTCTTGGATGAAACATGGCTTAATGCTAACCATACTGTAGGCCGTTCTTGGAACGATGACACAGCAGCATCTACTTCCAAAGTTCCTGTAGGAAAAGGATCGCGACTTATAATTTGTCACGCCGGAACCATCAACGGGTTTGTCGAAGGTTCTCTCATGGCTTTTGCGTCAAAAACCACTGGAGACTATCATGAAGACATGAATGGAGAAAAGTTTACTGAATGGTTTACCTCAATGTTGTGTAGCCTCCCTGAACCATCTATTATAATTATGGACAACGCCCCATACCACTCGATGCAAATTGACAAGCCACCTGCCCAATCCCAAAAGAAAGCTGATATCGTCGCATGGCTTCGTAAAAATGGCGTAGATGCAAACATGAATATGTTAAAAGCGGAATTAGTACGTCTTTTAAAAGAAAACAAACCAACCAAGATCCGATACGTCATTGACGAAATAGCATTAGAACATGGGCACAGAGTTATACGGTTACCGCCTTACCATTGTGAGTATAATGCGATTGAGTTGGTGTGGGCTCAAATTAAGGGATATGCTGCAAGACACAATACAGAACCCCCATTTACCACAAAAAAAATGCTAAAATTATTAGAAGAAGCTTGTGAACATGTGACTAAAGGAGACTGGGAAAAGGTTGTGAATAGAACTGTTAAATTAATAAGGGAAGATTATGAAAGAGATGTGAAAATAGATAATATTATAGAAAACGAACATATAATTATTAATGTATGTGATGATAGCAGTGACGACAGTGAAAATAGTAGTATGGACGAATCTGATTAATTATGGCCTTTTGTGGCACCTTTTTTGGTATCTTTTGTATTCATATGTTTCTTGTGTGCATATAAAGTATGTATATTCATTTTCGTTCAAATATTCAGTTCGTTCAAATAAATTAAATAAACATATACATTTTTGTTTTATTAAACCTATTTAATCAGGTACAAAAACAAAACTTAATTGTTTTTTGTTCGAGAATAAATTGACATTCCACATCACTATTGTAATGTGTCAAACCGGCCATCATAGCGTGCCGCTAGTGTAGTGTTGCGCTCGGTGCGCGAGCTGCAAGCAGCTCGCGGGCCTTGTAGTCTCTTCAATATTCATAAAATAAAGAAATTCCAGAATATTCTGGAGAGTCTCTTGAAAGATGGAAAGAAATATTGGTATCACGTTTCGTATCTTTTCTGAAAGGACACTAATGAGTTCTATTGCGTATAAAAAAAAGATCGATACAAAAATGTTCTGGAGAGCCACTTGAAAATTAAAAAGAAATTTTGTATGGACACGAATTTCTTTTGTTCCGTAGCTATCTTTTTTTATTGGCTCACCAAAGGGCCTAAGGTCTTGAACATTTTTAGTTTCAAGACCATGCCTCAATGATTGATAGTTTTTGAGGGCCGTTAGGGTACTCTGGTAATTTTTCCACATTCACTACGTTTTGTATTTTTTGTGAAAAAAAATCTTCAGGACAGGTCAGTGCAATCAAGTAACCGGTTTGCGACCTGTTAAAAACCATTTAAAAACAGACTAAAACCATCAATATACCTACGTAATATGTAAAATATAAACATTAAAGTGACGATATAGTAATGCGTTTTGGCGGGACTGCATGTGATGCGACGAGTCGCAGTGAGTCCTACATTGGGATTACTAGTCGTGGACGACTTGCCGCACCTCGTAAGTACTGATATGGTATTTCCGTAAAGTCGAAGAAACAATTGTATGGCAACACTAAAGCGACACTAACGACCCCCCTCAGTTCACAGATAGATTGGTCGCTCTGTACGACAATATCGAGCGTAAGACGTTATTTATGGCTTCATTAAAACAATTTACATGTAAATTACATCAATTCTGTAAGTGGTCTAAGTTTATAAATAAACTTGATTACCTACTTTCAATTTTATAAACCCCCGACATTCGCCATTTTGTGGTGGCGGCCATCTTGGTTTTGCAATAGTGCTATTTTACTAGTCAAGCCCTTTCATTTGATACCCATATTAAGGGAGTTGTGAAAAAATATGTAATCCGCCATTTTGTAGCGGCGGCCATCTTGGACCAATTTTCATCAAACATAGCTAACAACACTCTCGACTAAATCACCTTTCAAACAAAAAAAACCGCATTCAAATCGGTCCACCCGTTTGAGCGCCACAGGGGAACAGACAGACACACACACACACACACACACACACACACACAGACACGTCAAACTTATAACACCCCGTCGTTTTTGCGTCTGGGGTTAAAAATAAAATCGATAAATGACTAAAAATGCATTACAATTTACAGATGCGTTCAAAAATAAGATATTTTATCCTGCGTTCTAGTAATTTAAAGTTATATTTTTGAAGATGAATATCTTTACTTCTCCTGGTTTTAAAAATAAACTGATGATATGCGTTAATTACATTAACAATGTACTACAGTTTCGTGACAATCTCATCTCCTTTACAAATTCAGATTTTTTCCGGTCCAAAGTTGCCATTGTTCTTTGTCTTTTTATTTTATTAAAAACAGCAATTTAAATTGAAATAACAAAAATTTTATCAAACGTCAAATAAGAAAATTATTTTTAAGGCCATTTACGTATTATCATAAAAATATACTATAATCAAACATCGGAATAGCCAGTGCAATTTGGGGTGAACAACCTGAAACATTATCAATAGTGTGGATGGAGTTTCGCGATTTTGATACCTCATATAATGTTCAGTATCGAAAAGATTTCTCTTTTTCATGTTGTACTAATAAAAACTGAGTAAGAAAACCAAGGAAAAGTAAGGGATAATATTAAAAAAATTATGAATTGGCATATCCACATTATGATATCATGAGAAATTGCACCGTCAATTCCGATCATTGCTTATAATAGCGTTTAACTGTTAAAAGTTACCTATTACTAATTAGATTCAAGGAACTAGTCTAGTATACTTGTTCCTAGTAAGAATTCGTCTATCACAGACAAACATTATAAATAAAAATATTGCACAGATTAAACAAGCTTAGCGAAGGTTTTGTTTTACAATTTACATGATCGTAAACATTGGTCTGACTCAAAAAGGTTATAGCCACATATTCTATGCAGACACTGGAGACTGCGCCTAAAACATTGTAGTGAAGACAAGGTCATTTATCTGGATATTTTTGTCTCTAGGTTTTTCTATACCTCACACTATTTAAGTAGGTGAGAACGAGACAAAAAATATCCACACTTGTTCAAAGCCTTTCTTTGCTTCAACGTTTTGTCTGCATACCATTCTCCAGTGTTTATACTTTAACCTTCTTGGTCCGACTGAACTGAAGTTTATAACAGCCTTTGTCCAAGGAACTATACTTGTCCCTAGTCTTTGTCAGAGCAAGACTGCTTGTCTCTGCTTCCACCTCATCCTCGTCTTGTTAATGACGTACTCTCTAATATTGCCCTTTAACAATTAAATCACTGCTCGTTCTTGTGGAAACTATTTCCAACTTGTTTTTGTCACAATCACATTCACAGACTACAACTAATCGAGCCTAGCAAAGAGGTTCTGCTTAACGAGTTCAATGACAGAGTTCAATGAGTGAACGAGTCAATGACAGCCTTAGTCAGACAGAGGCTGCTCGTCCCCCCCCCCCCCCCACTTCGTTCTCATCCTGAGCCTTGTTACTGACGAACTCTCTAATATTGCCCTTTATTAAATCTATTAAATCACCACTTGTTATTGTGGAAAGTATTTCCAACTTGTTTTTGTCACAGTCACAATCACAGACTATAAATAGAATTGCAACTAAAAATTGTCCAGACTAATCGAGCCTAGCAAAAAGGTTTTGCTTGACAAGATCGATGACATTAGTCTGAGTGAACGAGTCAATAACAGCCTTGGTCAGACAGAGGCTGCTCGTCCCCGCCTCCACTTCGTCCTCATCTTGAGCCTTGTTACTGACGAACTCTCTAATATTGCCCTTTATTAAATCAATTAAATCACTGCTCGTTATTGTGGGAACTATTTCCAACTTGTTTTTGTGATTGTCTAATATTGATTTGAGATCCAATTCCTCTACATCCGGCTCTGTGGCGTTGTCGTCTCGGGTCCTCTGTCGTTTCACTCGTCGAGTTTTACGCTTTTTGTCTAAATAAGTCTTGACAACCGTTTCCAGTTGTAGGAACAGTACTGCCAAAGGAGTATCCGATATATCGTCCTGGAACAAAGAACTGGATTTATTTAATTGATTGAGAATCTATACAAATGAATAAAACTAAAGTGTCTGTCTGTGATTTCGAAATAACTGCCTCCTATTTGCTCGTATGATTATTCGTACGAAATCGTAACGCAAACAAGCTATTTTAAATTTTTGTCGGTCTGTCTGTCTGACGTTTGGCACAGAAATACCTCACATAGTTTGCGGTTAGGTTAAGTGATATATGGCGCTGACTGTTCTTAGGTAAATCACGCTCACATAGCACATTATTACAATTGCATGCATCTTTATGCGTTTGCACTTTTTATCCTGGAAAAATCCAGTTCCCACGGGATTGTGAAAAAACCAAAATCTAGCTACAACTATAGGTAGATTACTATAGCAAACTTCCTTGAAAGTAGGTATAAAGGTTGGAAAAGGGAGCGGGAACGGGAACCGGAAATTCACGATTTCCTCGGGATTTGTAAAAAACAGAAATTCACGCGGCCGCAGCCGCAGGCAGAAGCTAGTATGATATAAGCATCAGTGACCTTCCCTCCTACTTAAAAGTGATTATATCAAAAGTGGTTTATAGCCACTGGTTTCCCAGAAAATTATCATCTGTCATGGTCATTTGAAAGTTCATATGACTAAAGTATGATGTCAGTAGTAATTATAACATAAGGTAGGTAATGTATTGACTCATCTTCGTGACTTGCACAGCTGCATATAGTGATTTTGTTACCTTCTATGTATTATATTAAATGTATTATAATAAACTGTTTGCTATAACTACTTTATAATGCGGAAATCTTATTTATCACTGTAATAATTACTAATTATCACAATGAAATAAAAGATTACCATTTTATTATGTTGCAACTTATATTTACTACTTACTACAATACAGCCTTTTTTAACGTCCCACTGCTGGGCACAAGCCTCCTCTCTCATAGGAGAGAGGGATTTAGACCCGCCACGCTGCTCCAATGCGGGTTGGCGGGCTTTAACGACGATTGTTACATGATAGTGATAATTACCGGGACCGACTGCTTAACGTGCTCTCCGAGGCACGGGGATGAAGCACCGCCAAGTACCAACTCTGGGCTGGCACTGAGAATTTCATGACAGAAAAACCCAATACCTAACAATTATTTGCCCAACCAGGGAATCGAATCTGGGACCTTGTGATCTGCAGTCGAATATGCTAACCACTAGACCAACGATTCAATACTTACTAACTAACCTATTTACAACGAGTTACTAAAGTTACCAAAAAAGTAAGGTACTAATTTAAAAAAAACTACCTCATTTGGATTGACCAGTAGTTTCGCCGTCTCCTCTGGGAGGTCTTTACATATTTGAGCTATCAATATTTTTATTAGCGCTTCCGATATTCGTGTGGAGTTGTCTTTTTCCTGAAAAAAAAAGAGAAATTCACGTTACAATTACTGCACGGCGTGAGTTAACGTAGTGAATATGCATTAATAGATTTACTTAAGTCACGAGTGTTGGTTATGAGTTACTTATGCAACTGTTGTATAATAAGCGGTATTAAAACACGAATGTGGGTTTATACCTAATTATCAACAGTTGCGTACAACACTTTATGTACACCCCTATTATCAATCCTCTATTTATGGGTCATTTAATCCTCTATTATCCACTTCTTTGGATGATATTATGGTTACTAGCACTGGCTGTTTTGATGTTAGCAGTAATCTAATTGTTTCAGAATCTTTTATAGAGGATTTAAAGCAGATATTTGAGCTTGTGTGAACTAAACCTTCGTTTAAGGAACACTTATCTGTATAAAAATGGAATACTGGAATGACGAACGTAGATGTGACCGCTTTAACGCGATAATTCTCGTATTGAATCTCTTTGATGTGCCAAAATATACCGCCGCCCGACTTAACGACAAACGCCAAACGGCATTGTGAATGCCGTTGATCAAAATACAGCGTTGATCGCGGCTACACCTACGGTTAGCGGGAAACGCCGTTGAACAACGTGATAATGGCCGTTAATGAAGCCGCAGTATGAGAAAACTAGAAAGTGAAACTAGAAAGTGCACACTAACAGCAATAGGAAACAAAAGAAGCACATTGAAAAAATTAATTCAAAAATGGAAGTTGAATGACATTATCACCATGAAGTGTCTGTCAGGCATTTGTCATATTATGTCTTAACATACATGCGGCAGTTGATTTTTATTTACATAAGTTTTGAGTTTTTTATCTTTTTTTGTGGGAATTGTTTTATTTGTGGTAACATTACGAAACGTCAGAATTCCACGGAATTAAAAACCAGAGTATAGTTACATGTGGCAGCCAGACGTTGAGCGCGATGTTGAGCGGGTCCACGTTCTGCACGTAGTGCCACCAGCCGCGCGGCACCAGCAGCGCGTCGCCGCGCGCCAGCTCCACCATGCGAGCCCCCGTCAAACCTGCGACGACCAACAACGGAACTGATAAATATTCACATATGAATCTACTAGCTTCTGAATTCGGTTTTTCGGTGAATTTCGATTTTTCACAAATCCCGAGGGAATCGTGGATTTCCGGTTCCTGTTCCCGATCCCTGGAAAAGGGTTCCAACCTTTATAATATATGTATATAATTATTATTACTTTATAATTATATAATATATACGACTTCCTTGAAAATAGGTATTTTCAAGGAAGTTTGCTATCGTAATCTACCTATAGCTGCAGCTGTAGATTTTTAGCAAAATTAGCAAATTTCGATTTTTTCAAAATCCCCGGGAACTATGGATTTTTTCAGGATAAAAAGTAGCCTATATGCTAAGTCAGGGCATAATCTATCTCCATTCTAAATATCAGTCAAATTGGTTACTACTAGCGGCGTTAAAGAGTAATAACAAACATACACACACATATAATATACAACCTTTCACCTTTATAATATTAGTGTGATAAGGGATTCCAATCAAAAATTCACATAGGTGTGTTTTTGTTCAGGTTGTGACCATTATTGTCTTAAATTTACTTCACCTTAGTGAAAAGTGCAAGTTTCATCAAAATCTGTGCAGTACTTATCGAGATATGGCCTGTTAACTCCGCCACTCTTAAGAGCGGGGCCGCACTGCGAAAATTATTCGCGCGAATTTTATTCGGGCGGTTTATATTCTGCATTTTAATATCTTTTTCTCGCAAATTTTAAATTGCATGTGCGTGCAGCTTCATTCATTCCCATATATCACAGAATTCTGCGAAAAAATTCGCACAAATAAATTTCGCAGTGCGGCCTAGGCCTAAGTGTGTGGTGGTTTAAGTTTTTTAACTTTCAATCTTTTAGATTATCACTTGTTTTTTTAAAGTATACTAAAATCGCATACCATTAAATACATCCAAGTCACTAGGGCAGTAGAAATTCAGTTCACTGTAAACACTGGACTCCTCGTATGGTACTCTTGTGGGTTTCAAACCGCCTGCTTCAGGTGGGAAGAGAATCCAACGTTTCCTGTCAATTTGAAGACAAAAGGATGAATAACATGAGTTTGCAACACCTTGTAGGACTTCATGGTAAATACATGGTATAAGGAGACCGCTGTCGAATATATTATTATGGCTATTATTATATGGCTACTGGCTATTATTATACTCATCATCATCATCATCATGATCAACCCATTACCGGCTCACTACAGAGCACGGGTCTCCTCTCAGAGTGAGAAGGGTTTTGGCCATAGTCTACCACGCTGGCCAAGCAGATTGGCAGACTTAACACACCTTTGAGAATCCAATACCGATAACTGTATTAGAGTGGTTTAGTATTTAATATTTTTCAAACCGGCGATGTATTTTGCAAACTGGGGTGAAAACTTTAGATATGTACTCATTGGTTGTTGACTCCTAGCATCAGCTGATTGGATCTCAAAACAATATTTCCTGTATTTAAAAAGCCAGTGCCAGAGAAAGGCCCATAATCATGGTTATTAAATCACCTTCCATGTAATTGTGCCACAATGTTGTAACCATAGGTGTCCTGATGAGCAGGGGTGTGAGAACCTTTGCTCCCCACCCATAGCGTAGAGTCTGCAGCCCCTTTCTCAGGGTACCCAAACTGTTTCCATGACACCGACTGTAAAAATCCAAACTTTGATTTTAGATATGTTGTGGCCAATTCTGTTGTACACAATCTCTAAACCTAAACTAAATTGACAGGTTTAAAAATAGTGCTATCCCCTTCAGCAGGGAGGATTGTGAAAGAGACAGGAATATATTTAGACCTGTCATTTTAGTTTAGATTTAGAGATTGTGTACAACAGAATCAGCCACAATGTGGCTAATTCTGTTGTACACAATCTCTAAACCTAACTAAAATGACAGGTCTAAATTTATTCCTATCTCTTTCACAGTGCTCACTGCGGAAAAGGATAGCAATAGATTTAGACCTGTCATTTTAGTTTAGGTTTAGAGATTGTGTACAACAGAATTGGCCACAATATCATCCTAACTAATATTATAAATGCGAAAGTGAGTTTGTTCGTTTGTTACCCTTTCACGCTTAACCGCTGAACCGACTTTGATGTTTTTGTATAGAGGTAGACTAGACCTTGGAGAAGGACATAGGCTACTTTTTATCCCGGAAAAATGTAGAATTCCCAAAGGATTCTTAAAAAACTGAAATCCATGGCAATGAAGTTTCGAGCATCAGCCAGTAACATAAATTTTAAATAGCATTACAATTTATTTTATTTTATTCATTAATCATACACATCTAAAATTGCTTAACTGAAGGGCAGATGGCTGGATTGGAAACCACATCTCTCTGAGAATTTGGCCCAAAACAAACAATCGTTGCAGTTTTTTTTTGTAACCTTAAATAAAAAAGTTCTTAATAGCTCACTACTTCTTTAAATTTTTGCTAGTAACTCAAGTACTAGGCAGTAAGAAAAGTAAGCAGAAAAGAGAAAAAGAAACAGACTTTGTTTTTCACATTTAAAAGAATTTACTTTTTAGTTTATCATGATCTCTGCTAGGGCCTAGGAGTAAAGTGTTCTGTGATCATGACATAGCTTGTAGCTCACATTCGCTTGGTATTTACAGCCTAGAGTTACATTTTCATGTCTTAACTTTCAATGAATTTGTTTATGAATGAAAGTTAAGACTGTTCTGCTTTATTATATTAGTATAGATTGATCTGCTAAGCATAGCAGATCAATCTATACTAATATAATAAAGCAGAAGAGTTTAGTTTGTTTGAACACAATAATCTGGAAATACCAGTCAGATTTTGATGAAGATTAAGGCTATTCAACATTCCTATTAGACAACCAACAAGCCAAGCAAAGAAAGTAAGTAAAACTGAGCAAAAACGAAGTAATAAAAATGAGTATTAAATAAGCCTATATTTAACTCACTTTAAAACCGCATACTAAAATGTTGCGTGAAGCAAAACAATTAATTATTTACCTTACATAATTCACTGTCGCTGCTGATCCACTGGTGAAGATATTTGTAATCAAAGTACATCCACTCTTGGCTTGTGTTCAGAACGCCCAAAAAGGTCTTGAACGTCATATTTTTCACTTGGCACCGTCTCTCCCAACACGGTTCGTCAGAAACGAAACTTTTTCTCGAACACCGAAACGGTATTTCTTTATCACCGAAAACTGAAGTCCACTTAGTCTCATCCCATGCACAAATTGGCCAGTCTTTAATAAACTCTCGAAATACGAGTGGCAACGAAGCTTTCGCAGTCAAATTGCGAATCACATCATCCGTAACCTCCATCGTGAAGTACTTTAATCCAAGCTCATTCTAATTTCCAAATGGCAAGTGCACAGCTGCAACTGCACCAGTATGTACAAAGTACTCTGTCAGGGTCATTTCACTTCATACATTTTATCTTGCAGTACAAAATCGCCAGTGGACCGGTTTAAGGGTTAACTCGGACGTAGCTCGACAGATGGCACTACTAGTAATCAACTAATCTGACACATAGTAATTATATTCTGTGGACAGCCATAAATCAAGTAGAGGTGAAGATTTAACGTTATAAAGTTTAATCCTCACCTCTACTTGATTAAACGTTATAACGTTTAATAATACATTATTAGCATTAAATTTACTTAGAATTTTGGTAGAAAAAAATATTTTTTAACGTATAACAACTAAAAAATTATTATTAAACTTTAGTTGAGTGAAAAGTGTAAAAGTTTCATTTATTAGTTCAGTAATGAAAGTTAAGTTAAAAAGTTTAGATAAATAAGTATACAAGTTTTTACAATTTTAAGTAACGTAAAACTAGGTAACAAACTTCAGTTGTGAATTTTAAATATCTGTTAACCCAGATAAAATTATAATTATGCTTATAACTTTTAATGCTTCTAATATAACGTTCAGTTAGATTTTTTTATCCAATCACATCATAATCAAGTGTGTTGGCGTTGAAAAACCAGAATCCAGGCCGATGAACAAAAAGTAAAAAAAAAATATTGTGGTCCACTACCGTAAACAGAGTAGGTAGGTATTCCACTACAGTGCGACCAATCTATCTGTGAACTGAGGGAGGTCGTTAGTGTCGATTAAGTGTTGCCATGCAATCATTTATTTGACAAATTTACGGAAATTCCATAGCAGTACGTATGAGATGCGACAAGTCGCCCGCGCCTAGTAATCCCAATCTGGGACTTACTGCGAGTTGCGACTCATCGCATCACATGCGTTCCCGCCAAGACGCATTACTATAATGTTTATATTTTACATACCTATTACGTAGATATACTGATGGTAAATTTAGTTTTAAATTGTTTTTAATAGATCGCTAACCGGTTGTACTTGATAACATTGACCTGTACCGGTAGATACTCGCTTGTATATTTGATTTCATGAAATGATCAGAGCTTGAAAAAATTTATTAAAAAATGGATGTCGAATGACATTATCACCATGAAGTGTCTGTCAGGCATTTGTCATATCTACATGCGGCAGTTGATTTGTATTTTTATCTTTTTTGTGGGAATTGTTTTATCTCTTGTAACATTACGAAACGTCAGAATTCCACGGAATTAGTAATTCGGATATGAGATGGCGGCCGTATACTGTAATCATTAATTCAGTGGAGTAAGCAGACAGTTGCTAATGTCACTTTGTAAAATAATGTTGCCATATTTATTGTACTAGTGATGTTCCAGCTTAGTAGTGATTCAGGTCACCGACACAAAGGTAATAAGAAAATATCTAACATTTGTAATAATTCTTTAAAGATATTTAAGTGTCAATAGATAATAACTATTAATAACGTATTGCACTATAATATTATAGTAGGTATTTTTAAAATGAATATTTTAAGTACTAAAACTTATGTTATCTCAGTATATTAACGAGATCATTACGAAAATTTCCCGTATGATCATCAATACTATTTATTTAAATTGTTTTTATATCGATTATAATAAATACAATTGGGAAATTTCTAAGTAATAAAAAATATGTGTTTGGATTCACGACGTTATGAGTGACCCATTGATGTCAACTTATTGATGTCGATTGAGTCACAACACTATTTTTTTTTTCATTAAAAACTGTCAACACTGCAAATATCAATTTACTCCAGTGAATTAATGATTCCACTATAGTTCCATTTTTCGCCATTTTACAGAAATGTTGGTCGCACTATACATATTTTTCGTGGTCTATGGTCCACTAGTTATTCCTTTCCTAGTCTGTGGTATGACATTTATTTTCATTCTGTGATTTTCATAATTTCATGGCGTGATTTTCATTGTTTACTTTTAAACTTTATCCTTTAGTTTTTCGTGTTTTAAAGTGTTTCTTGCTTTCTGAGCTATTCCATTGTTCTCATGATGTTTTTTCTTGTGACTTTTCGTGACTTTTCGTTAAAGTGTTCCGTGTTCCCGACGACTTGGCTTTGGCTTTGATAATTACGGGATTTTCGGAGCTCTTTTGTACATTCTATTGAACTGTGCTTTGTTTTGAACTCTTTATAATTTGACTTCGGCTAAGTTTTTAAGACTAAACAACGGCAGAAGAAAAGTGTTGTGTGACTTTTTGCATAAAGGTGATAATAATGCAAAGACTGACTTGCAAGACAACATTCAAGAAGAAGCTTTTATTTATTTTATTGGAAAAAGAAATGATTATTATCTCATTTGTGTGTTTTATTGAAGTTAAGTAAATGAAACCTAAAAAATTTTAAACCTATATGTATGCCTATATGTATATACTATAGATACGTAGGTATACTATAGGACATAGGTAAGGTAATGTATAGTAGGGATAGGTATATTATATATAATAGATGATGTAGTTTGAACGTTGCTCAATAGATGGCGTTTATGGGAGCTGTAGACTGATCACTCTAAGGTAGTTATATTCAATATTCTTTCTGTACTCTGTGAACTGCACTTTGATCTTTGATTCAGATTCAGAATGCAATTGCCAATTTGAAAGGAGATGTTTCAAATCTGGCTAAGTCTTGTACAGTACCTTACAAATTAAAAAAAATCTGTTGTTCTCAGGAAAAATAAAATTATTGAGTTAAAACTAATACTTTAGTTGTACAAAAATATTTTTTATTCATTAATTATTGATCGATTTTCAATATGGCGTCGCTGGCGTCGTATGGTTTGACGTAAACTGACAGCTTGTCACTTCAAATAACAATTGTCATTGTGATTGATATTCTGCCAGTCAATGGTGGACTGGTGGTCAATTGCAATCGATTTCTGTTTGATTTTGAGTTCTTTTCAACAACTTCGCTTTCGTTTTCTGGATTTTGGACCGTTTTGCTCATCTGTTTACCTGGCTATCGTTTTTGGACTGTTACTCATGCCATCTGTTGACCCGGCGTTGTGCTACACGGACTTCGATTTTGCTTAGCGATTTGGACGGTGTTGATACGATCTAATGACTTTTCTGTCAAAGTCAAATGTCAAATCGAAATGAAAGACTTTTACCGCCATGATGATTTTTTATTACGTGTTGCAATCCTAAGCAAAAATACTTGTTTTGTACAACCAAACAAAACCATTTTATAGAAAATATATAGTTAAAAACTGTTCAATGTTTTCTGGACTATATCCAAGTATACTGTACCAAGTCCTAGCCAAGGCCTCATACAGTGATGAAACATCTCCTTTCGCACTTTCGCAGCTTGGACATGAATCACGGTCGAATTCACGAATGGCCTGATTTCTAATTCCGTGGAATTCTGACGTTTCGTAATGTTACTAGAGATAAAACAATTCCCACAAAAAAGATAAAAAATTCAAAACTTAGGCCGGAACCACACTTATGTGTCGTGGCGTGTTGTGGCGCTTACTGGCGTGACGGTGAGTGTGCACACTACTGTGTCGTGTCGTTGCGTTCAGAAATGAACAGTATATGGGTGAAGCCGCCAATTTTTCCACTAATGTTGCAGTAGTGATGCAAAAATTTCGCTACGGTGATGTGGAAGTAGTGCAATAATTTGAGCCACGGATGACTTATGTTGGAGTTTACCAAACTCGTTATTCAAAAAACAGTCTTAGGCCGGCCTCACACAGCCGGAATGAACGCCGGAATTCAGAATCTGAATTCAGAAAGTCCAGAAATGCATACAATTTCCCTGTTCCCCACACACATTCTGATTTTTTCAGATTCTGAATTTTTCAGATCAATCTGACAAAATGTGTCTGAGCCCGAGTATGATTTCAAATATAATCTTTGAAGATTAAAAAAACAAATTTTGTTTAAATGGGTAGATAAATTAAATAAAAATATAATTTCACTGTTTAATAAGTTATTACATAAATACTTAACTACGTATTCGAAGATATTTTGAATATAACCCCCGCAGATTGCTATTGCGCTGGAACCTTGTCACATTTAACATTGGCGTGACGTTGGATGACAGGAAAATATACAGTCAGCGACCAAAATTTGTGGATATAGTAATAATTATTCAATACTCGATACGCGTACTCTGCCAACAGTTTTGTCAACGTCTATTTAGTGCTGACGTTACTAAAATGGCGGCCGGGCACAATACCAATTTGCGGGGCTTATACTATGTATACTGAACTATAATTTTTTTTTGATAATTGTTTTTTTTAAATTTTAAAAAGAAGCTGTGATAGCCTAGTGGTTAGGACGACCGACTTCTAATTGGAGGTCGTGGGTTCGATCCCGGGGCACGCACCTCTAACTTTTCGGAGTTATGTGCGTTTTAAGTATTTAAATATCACTTGCTTTAACGGTGAAGGAAAACATCGTGAGGAAACCTGCATGCCTGAGAGTTCTCCATAGCGTTCTCAAAGGTGTGTGAAGTCTGCCAATCCGCTTGGCCAGCGTGGTAGACTATGGCCAAAACCCTTCTCACTCTGAGAGGAGACCCGTGCTCTGTAGTGAGCCGGTAATGGGTTGATCATGATGATGATGATGAAATTTTACAATGAATTTACACATAATATACTTATCGTATTTTCCAAATTTTTATCATACTTTATATATTAACTTTAATACAGTATAATCCTTCTGAAACAAGTGTACCCCGATTATATTTTTTTGGTTTGTCATAAATCCCGAGTCAATCGTAGATTTCCGGTTCCCGTTCCCGCTCTCTTTTCCAACCTTTATACCTAATTTTAAGAAAGTTTGCTATAGTAATCTACTTATAGCTGTAACTGAAGATTTTGGTTTTTTCAAAATCCCGTGGGAACTGTAGATTTTTCCAGGATAAAAAGTACTTTGCCTATGTGTTAAGTCAGGACATAATCTATCTCCATTCACAGTCAAATCGGTTCTGTAGTTACGGCGTTAAAGAGTTACAAACATACACACACACAATATACACACACGCACTCACACACACACATACAAACTTTCGCCGTTATAATATTAGTGTGATAATTAATTAACAATATCGTAGTGTTTTTATAAAGATTATGTTCCTTTTTATCGTTACTTAGTAACGTTACGATACTTGTAAGTTTTCAGAATGCAATTTTTAAAAGCGGAATTTGATTTTTTTTCAAAAATTATCTACATGCTACTCCGAATCCAACGACATCTCGTTCATATTTTTCATAAGTGTACTAAATATATTTCATTGAAATGAACAGTGTTTTTATTTCTTTGCTGAAAACCTGTGGATTCCCCACTTTCATCGATTTTATTTTCCCTAAAATTGGGGACTTTCAGTTAGATTTTTGGGTTATCCCTAATAATCCAGACCGTGGAAGTCGGCAACGCTGGCCACGAGCCTTATTAATCTGTGATATTAATTATTAATCTGTGCACGAGCCGTGCGCGGGTATAGAGACACATTTGTCTGTCGTGTCGTGTCGCGTCCATATATACCTATAGCTTCTTGATCGCGTCATAACCCCCACCACCGCTCTGGCCAAGAAGGTTACAATATAAACACTGGAGAATTGCGAACGCAAACAAAAAGTTGAAGCAAAGAAATTTGGCCTGAAATAGGTCTGGATATTTTTTGTATTTATCCTCAACTATTTAAATAGAACGTGTGAGATGTGTATCCAGGTGAATGACCTTGTTTTCACTACATTGTTTTAGGCACAGTCTCCAGTGTCTACATAAAATATATAGTTATAACCTTCTTGGCTCTGGCGCAATCGGTGCCGGAGCGATCGGCGCCACGCTGCGACACGACACGCCCTACAAGTGTGTCTCTAACCATACTAAATGTATGAAACCGATATTCTTCTGGCGCATCACGACACGCCACGACACGAAAGTGTGTTTCCAGCAACACGGCCGGAAACACACTTACGTGTCGTGGCGTTTTACAGTTTATATCGAACATTTGCGTCGTATAAATGTATATTTCATTTCATTTAGGTATAATTAATATAATCTTTTTATATAATATATATTATATATAAATGAGCAAGCGGGTCACCTGATGTTAAGTGATTACCGCTGCCCAAGAACATTTGCAGCACAAGAGGAACAACTAACACGTTGCCGGATTTTAAGGAGTTTGTTTAGCCTCCCCTTGAATAACCCTATGTCAAAGCTATGTGGAAATACCTCCAAAAGGAGTTGGTTCCACAGTTTTTGGGCGGAAGGAATGACCTCGCGCAACGCTTGGTTGATGTATGCCAGTGATCCAAGTGGTGAGGATATTAGCATTTTAGGTGGCGTGCGATGCGGTGCTGGAAATAAGTAGGTGGTATTAGGTCGAATAACTCTTCAGAACATTTGCCGTTATAGAGACGATAGAATACGCAAAGGATTAAGGAAGCTAACGTCCCTGCGAACCTCTAAGCCCTCCAATGAGTTGGTTGGTTTGGGATTGCCCACCAGTCGAACTGCCCGCTTCTGAATCCGGCCAAATGGAAGGACTTGGTATTGGGGTGTTCCGGCCCACAGGTGTGAGCAGGCCATATGCAGTCTGACTTGAGATTTATAGAACAAGAGCCTGTGTTCAGGCGTAAAGTAGCGCTTTGATCTGTAGAGTACTCCAAGCTTTTTGGAAGCTAATTTAGCTTTACCTTCCAAGTGTGTTCTCAGTGCTGTTGAAAGGGGTAAGAGGAAAGTTCTGAAAGAGAAGGGGTGTGGTAAAGGGGTATTCTTAGCGGTGAATACGCAAACTTGGGTTTTTGAGCGGTTGTATTGCACTATATTTTGAGTGCTCCATTCTGAGATCCGCTCTAAAAATGTCTCAATTTCAGACACAAGTTTGACTCTATACTCCTCCAGCTTTACGCGGGAAAGATGTGCGTGGCCTTTGCATAGGACATCACCCGTGCTGTCATCCACACAGCAATGGAATGTGTTGTCATACAGTATAATATCATTGATATGCATACTGCATACAGCATGAACAGTGTGGGCTATAGCACAGTACCCTGTGGAACACCAGCTTTAATGGGCTTAAGATTGGAGTATAATTGAATCCTATAATCGTTTGACTGATAAATAAGATCTTAAAATAATTGTATTTAGTAGGAATAATCTACTTCTAAAAGAGGCATAGAATATTAATTAATGTTTTACAGACTACAATTTCATAAATTTATAAAGTTTAGGAAGATAATACAGGTATCTCTATCTATCTAACATTATCTAGAGATATTTACACTGGAGACTGCATCTAAAACATTGTTGTAATGTTTTCGTCACAGTCTCCAGTGTCTACATTTATACAGTTATAACCTTCTTGACTCTGGCGCAATCGGTCTCGGGCAGTCGGCACCACGCCATGACACGACACGCCCTACAAGTGTGTCTCCATGAACCTATAGAAGTGGACTTGGCATAATGTCCTATAGAAAATAGTGGATCGGAAAATAGCTTAAGCTTATCAAAATTTTCATAAGTGTGTAAGAGACAACACTACATTTTTAAACATAACAATAAAACAGATCGTGGCAGAAATTTTATTGCACTTCCCTTAAGATGGCCTCCCTAAAATGTATACATGAACACTCACACACGCACAACTTGAGACATCACAATGAACACGCGCCATTTTAGTTGTACAGTCCATACCATATCCCAATGCAGTATTTGTAAACAGAAATGGCGTCAGATCACGTGATCATATTTGTCATTGTACTCATAGTGATGGGAAGCAGAAGCAGGTAGATTGTGAATGGACGATTGAATGAATACATTCTTAAATCGATTATCGAAATAGAGTGATTTTAAAAACAACCTTCTATCGTTGAAAACGATATTATTTAAACCTTTGAAATCAGATACTACATTTAATATTACTAGCTTTGTAGCAAGTTTTGTTACATGATGTTTTATCTGGTTATATCTGATTTAAAATAACATAAAGCTTTTTATAAAAATATATATGAATTGATGACAATAGCCAAAAATTACCTAAAGAGTAAGAAATAGTTTTATTTGAGGGAGGGGGAGTGCTCATCCAAAAAAAATCCAAAAAGCCAATAAACAAGCCAAGTCGTCGAAAATAAAAATAAAGAGCACCAGAGAACACCCGACACGTACAACATCAAAAGAAGCAGCGAAACGAATGACCCCGCAACACCCGCATCAAACGATCAGACCAGTGCAGTGCGAGCGAGACAGTTGACCACGCAACGGAAAGCGGCGGCGAAATGACAGCGCGGCGCATCGGCACACGGCACTGGCACCACAAACCGAAGACGACCGAAAGTATCGTTCGCTCGCTCGCTCCCTCTTGGTATCGGTGAAATTTGATATGATGATAGTTAAACGTTGGAAAGGACGCCAATGTCCTTCCCAACGCTTATTTATACTTAGTTTAGGTATCACGCAAGCGAAGCCACGGACGTCTACTAGTTAAAAATTTATATGAGTAGAAGTCGATTCGTTAAATAGGCAGCAAATATTATCATTATGGCATCGTTACTGAGTATCTCTATACGCAGACTTTCAGCTGGTACCTAATTTTGGCAAATTCCACAGTCGAATCGATGCTAAAAAAACGATGCCGGCATCGGATGCGCCTTACTTAATAACGATAACAAAATTAAACGAGAGAAATTAAAGAGACACAGACAATACACTGACCTTTACAAAAATTACTTCCGATTTTACCCGAATTTTAGAATCGATTAAACTCGTTCTTACTCGTTCATAACATTCACTCTATAGTTCACTTTTCGTTTTCAGCACTAGGCATTTAGTCTATATCTTATGTCAAACTCCATAGTAGGTCAATACTCTGTGGTTTTATTTTACGATTGTGGACTAGATTTTTGTTAAAATATTTACGTAAACTGCTAAAATTGAATTGGTTTTGTGTGTAATATAAACTTAACAAGTTTTACTTTGGGAAAAAAGATCATTGTGAGTGATTTGTTATAAGCAACAATGAAAATATTGTACGCAAAAGTGAAATGTCGTGACGAGTTTGGTATGTTTACTTTAACTGCATTGGCTTATGTGATTGACTGTAGGATTGTGCGTGTGTGAGTGTATTTTTGGCACGTTTTTAAGGTAGGTATGCCTACTCTACTTATTATTATTATCTCTATGTGTGTCTCTAACCATACTAAATGTATGAAACCGATAGGCTTCTGGCGCGTCACGACACGCCACGACACATAAGTGTGGTTCCGGCCTTATGTAATTAAAAATCAACTGCCGCATGTAGATATGACAAATGCCCATGAACCTTTATTATTATATTTTCTAATGCAAATTGCAAATGCCTATACCCTGATTTCTAATTCCGTGGAATTCTGACAGCTGTCATTGTCATTTACAGATGAGTTATTTGTATGGAGAACAGGGTTAACATATTCTAGGAAGTACGATTTTACCCCAAACTACTTTAATTCCTTGTCATCCTTGTCATGTACTTGTAAAAGTTTATTTGAATAAAAAAAACTTTTCTATTCTATTCTATTCTATTCTATTCATCATAAAAAGCCATATGCCGAATAATAATATTAGTCGTTAGGCATTTGTTATATTTACATGCGGCAGTTGATTTTTATTTACATAAGTTTTAATTTTTTTATCTTTTTTGTGGGAATTGTTTTATCTCTGGTAACATTACGAAACGTCAGAATTCCACGGAATTAGAAATCAGTTTATAACAGACACTTCATGGTGAGAATGTCATTTGACTTCCATTTTTGAATGAATTTTTTCAATATGCTTCTTTTGTTTTCTATTGCTGTTAGTGTGCACTTTCTAGTTTCCACTCTTGGTGTTTTTTATTTTAGGGCGAAACGACTATTGTAATATTATTATTCGGCATATGGCTTTTTATGATGACAGGGAATTAAAGTAGTTTGGGGTAAAATCGTACTTCGTAGTTGTTAAGCCTGTTCTCCATACAAATAACTGTATCTGTAAATGACAATGACAGCTGTCAGAATTCCACGGTATTAGAAATCAGGGTATACGATGGGTATAGTAGGTATAGATCGACCAGAATCTCATGAAAAATAGGGAAATTAAATTTTGTAGTAAGCAACACTAGGTTAACTCGGCTGATAAACAAAGTAATTACATTCAGAACACCTTACCTGGGATCGTTTCACGAAATGAAAAATCAAGCAACTGCATTTTAAATACAAAAACAAAGTAATCAACATCCAATTACTTTATTTTTGTGTTGTGCTTGTTGTTTACTTGGTTTTGCATTTATATTCCGGGTTAGTGAGTGCAGTTACTTTATTTGGGCAATTCAAATTTCAGTAAACGGTTCAAGTTATTTGAAATATTAAACTGTGGTTCTTAAACTACTCGACATAAAACTTTTGTTAATGCAAAAAGTCAATTTCACAAAAAATGTCAGTTACTTTGTTTATCGCTAGGGCAGCTGTAGTGTTGCTAACTTTGGAATTTCGTTTCCGTATTTTTCATGAGATTCTGGTCGATCTATACCTACTTATTACTATACTTACGTAGTACGTACTCTGTGCATTGTGGTACTTATTTTTCGTGGTCTGTGGTGTTGTAAACCTTAGATCTTAGACCTTAGAGACTAGTTTAATCATGAAGTTTAATAGTGATCTGTGTTGTAAACTGTAATTTGTAAACAAAACAAAACTCTCAAAATAAAATAATGTAACCATATTAGTTACCTACTTAACATTAGTTCTAATTTAACAATAATTTAATAATTAATTGTTTAATGAAACTATAAAGACCATTGACGAAGAAAAGCAATGAACGTTGAAGTAGTATCGTCTTTTTTCTCGTCCGAAGTAGCAGATTTCAACCAAAAAAGTTCAAACGAATTGAGCGACGAATTTCTTGAACTATCCGACGAACTAAATGACGCTCTCAGTGAATTCCAATTACCGCCAGCTGTGAAATGCGTGTACAATCCTACTAGATATGCGAGATATACTTTTGAAATGTACGCACGAAAATACTGTAATACCAAGAAAAAGATAATGTTTTTTGGCATGAATCCTGGCCCCTGGGGGATGTCTCAGACTGGGGTTTGTAGTTTTGATGTTTTGTACCTTTTTTATTCGATACAAGAAGCCTGCTGTGTGCATTCAAAGTTGTAAAATATTTAAAACAAGCAGATACCCGCGACTTCGTTCGCTTGGATTTAGGTTTTTAAAAATCCCGCAGCAACTCTTTGTTTTTCCTAAGCTTCTTTGAGCTGATACATTGCTAAAAACTTCTTGTAACATCAGCTATCTGCCAGTGAAAGTCTCGTCAAAACCGATCCAACATTTATGGAGATTAGCCGGAACAACAGAAAGACAGAAAAACAAAATTTTTAACGCACGCCAGCTTTAGATGAGACGTTCGTTCAAAGGTTCCTGTATAATTCAGTTCCCAAGTTATTTGAACCCAATACTTGAGGCTTTGATATCTGTAATTTCTGAACTACAAAACTGATAGCTTTGAAATATTTACTGGACAAATCTTGAAGTACCTCCATTCTAACAAAAAAAGAATGAATGAACCACACATTAATGATCATCGGACCACAGATTAATGATTAGTATCTACATTTCTACAATCAGACTACGCTAAAGAGTTACGTTAAAGAATTACAACTAAATACACATTTTGACTTTCATTGAAATTTCACTGAATTTTTGATTGGCATTCAGTAGTTTCGGCGGTAAGTTCTATTCAGTAGTTTCGGCGTGATACCAATATACAAACCGACAGACAAAAATAAAAAAAATTACAGATTTGACTTCAGTATTGATTATAGAGTGAAAACTACAGTGTGACAATTGCAATCACCTCTGATGGCCAAAACTCTGGCTAATAGATATAATGCGTTTTTGTAGTAAGAATACTATAGATTCAGCCATTAGACAATTCACCACAATTAGAAAGTAGCAATGATTGATGCAGCTCTTAGACAATCGGGAGGCTGATTTATCAGCAATGAAGAGATCTGTAGAAGAACCAGTGTAAAATCCAGAACCAGAAAGCTTTGAAGTCAAAGTCAAATAAACTTTATTCAAAATTGGTACACTGTACACTTTTGAATGTCAATTTAAGAACATTGAGATAATGTTGATAATTATTTAGGAAAACTTAAAACAAACTATGAGGTTTCCAAATGTCTATGTTAGCTAAGCTGACATTAGGTGGACAAACAACTACATCCCAGAGAACTGCTTGATACAAGCAGATTTATGATATACAAATTATATTTACAGGTACCCTTTGGAGAAGTTAGCTCAGTAAGGGATTGGCTAGAAATTGAAGGTCCAGTTAATAAACCACAAAATGAGATTCGTGAACGCCCTGTTGATGGTTTTCAATGCAAGAGGACAGAGGTATTGTATTACCTATTATTAGTATTGAAGCATGGCACTAAAATATACTGGCAATTATCTTTTATCTTTTAGTTATCTTTTAGTGCCATCTAAGTTTGGTCTCACATCTATTTTCTTACACAAATCATCCAACAAAAAGATCCATTGATATATTTATCACAAATATAAAACAGTACTGTAACTAACATTGCACAACCTAATTAGGTGGACCAAAAGCTTTGAAATTTGAAGGAAATATTCCTTGAGTACCTTACAGGTGCACTAAGGGAGGGATTTTTTGAAATTCTATCTCTAAATAAAAATGGGTTGATTAAAAAAAACTTTTAATTCACATGAATAAAGTAGTGGACATTACCTAGTTCATTACAAATGTAGACTTCTGCCTGTTCTTATGTATATGTAATGTAAATATTGTAGTCACTCAAAAAGTACAATAACAGTAAATTATTGCTTTTTACACTAAGAAATATTCTTCAATTTAATTGGTAGGTGAGTGGAAAACGATTTTGGGGACTACTCAAAACAATATGTGGAACACCAGACAAATTTTTTGAAACAAGTTTTGTATACAATTATATTAATCAACAGTGGATGAAGAGCAATGGTTGTAATGTTACTCCGAGTGATTTTAAGGTACCCACTGTAGTTCAATTTAGTTAAACCAAAATAGTAGAGTTATGTACCTATAGCACAGCCACAGAAATCCTAATAATAAGGCATTAGAATAGAATAGAATAGAATAGAAAAGTTTTTTATTCAAATAAACTTTTACAAGTGCTTTTGAATCGTCGATTGAGTCTACCACAGGTTCGGAATGCAGTTCCAGCCGAGAAGAACCTGTAAGAAACTCGGCGGTTGCTCTTTTTAAAAATAACATTATAACAATTATTATTATTAATGTACATGATTGAAATGCCGTCTCGCGCATTGCTGGAACGAGTTAAATCCAAGCTTTTTTATCGTTTATATAATCTTCAGTTGTATAATAAGCTTTTTTTATGAGCATACTTTTAAGAAAGTTCTTAAACTTGTGTAAAGGCAAGTCTAAGACATATTTTTTATTCGGATAAACTTTTACAAGTGCTTTTGAATCGACAAATGAATCTACCACTGGTTCAGAATGGTGCTTACAATTCCACACGTTAAGAAGGGCAGACAAAAGTAGCCCCATTTCCGACGGCGGCACCCGTTCACGAGCATGACGCATGATCCAGCCATTGCTTCGCTCAACCATATTTGAGGGAACGTAACAACCCGCACCACACGACACCACCACAGAAATGTTTAAAGAGAGCGTGACATACTTAGGCTACCCATGATTAAAGCATCGAATTGAACACCAATAATCGAATACTCCTCAAGTTATAATAGCGTATAAAGCGAATAAATTAAATCCATGCTTTTTTATCATTTATATAATCTTCAATTGTATAATATGCTTTTTTCATGAGCACACTTTTAATAGAATTCTTAAACTTGTGTAAAGGCAAATCTAAGATTTGTTGTGGAATTTTGTTATAGAACATTACGCCCATTCCCACAAACGACCTTTGGACCTTTTTGAGGCGTAATCGAGGAATCACTAGTCCATCTCTATTTCTTAACCGCCTATCGTGTAATTCACACTTTTTATTGTAACTGTGAATGTTTTGCTTAACAAAAATTATGTTGTTATAAATATATTGAGAAGCTACTGTAAGAATACCTATTTCTTTAAATTTCTCTCGAAGGGAATCCCGCGGTTTTAAATTATAAATTGCGCGAATTGCCCTTTTTTGTAAAACGAAAATTTTTCCAATATCAGCTGCTTTACCCCATAGTAAGATTCCATACGACATAATACTATGGAAATATGCAAAATAAACTACTTTTGCAGTTTCTACGTCTGTTAACTGTCGAATCTTCCTAACAGCGTAAGCAGCAGAGCTAAGCTTGCCAGCAAGTGTTGCTATATGGGTGCCCCATTGAAGCTTTGCATCTAGGGTTATTCCCAAGAACACAGTTGTGTTCTCAGTTTTCAATGGCTGACCACTTATCTTTAAATTGTTGCTAGTAATCCTTGTATTGGGCAATAAAAACTCGACACACTTGGTTTTTTTAGCATTTAAAAGTAGATTATTTATAGTAAACCAGTGTGAAACTTGAGATAAAGTATTATTTACATCGTCAAAATTGTCTTTAGTTCTATCGACTTTAAAAATTAAAGACGTATCATCAGCAAATAGTACAATATCGCAAGCATTTTTGACGAAATGTGGTAAGTCATTAATATAAACCAGAAACATGAATGGACCTAGAATAGAGCCTTGGGGGACACCCATCACTGAGGCTGATCCGGATGACTTAACATCATTGATGCATACCCTTTGTATACGATCACCGAGATAAGACGCAATGAGACTGAGTGCAGATTCTTTAATACCATAGTGGCCTAATTTTCGTAAAAGAGTCTCGTGCTCAACGCAATCAAATGCTTTTGACAAATCACAGAAGATACCAATGGCATTCTGTGACTTTTCCCAAGCATCGAAAATGTGCCGTAACAGCCTTGCGGCCGCATCGGTTGTTGAACGACCCTTAGTAAAACCATACTGCTCAGAGTGAAGTAATTTATTTAATATTAGAACTGCTGTGTACCACTTAAGACTATACAGAACGCATGTGGCCGCCTTACTACATACACAATCATAGTTCTATGCAATCACGCACACATTTACACCCAATGCTGTGCAGACAGAATTAAGCCATAGGATTACCGCGTTAATGTTGCAAATGCGTCGAATCGTTCGCTTACCTCACACATCATTTCATTGCACTTGCGACGTCCGCATCCTCAGCACGGCGACAAGGTCATGCGTACACACAGCATTTCTAGTGCCTTATTATTAGGATTTCTGTGAACACAGCACTAGGTACAGGCCGCAAAATATGTTACTTGAAGAGTCAATACTTTGAACCAGTTAAATTGTTGGAGATGACGAAGGAACTGTGGTGTAACAAGATATCAAATTGAAGCTGTTGCAAACAGAATCTATAAAGCTACTTTTTTCTAGTTGTTAAAGGTTTTTGTGGTTCGACAGAAATACAGTGACATAATTTTTTAATTTTGGTGTTGAAAAACACTTTCCGGGTTTTCAAAATTAAGATATTGTTGTCCAACCACAAAGAGTATTGTATGCACAAGTAAAACAAATATAACATTTATTCCATACACCTCTGGTTAAGATTTCAAAATTGATGTTACTTTGATGATTGCAATTAATTCAAAATATTGCTTAGTTTTTAAAATTCTCATTTACAGGCATCAGAAATGGAACCCTTATACAGTATTTGTGATCCTATTTTCGTGAAAATTTTAAAATTATATGAGGTGGAAATTATTGTGGCAATAGGAAAATTTTGTGAGACTCGAGCCCAGAAAGTACTTAAGAAATATTTGCCTTCAAGTTCCATTAAGGTAAGTACATATGTGAGACAGAAAAATAATTTAACTAATAATCACTACATAGTATAAAACAAAGTCGCTTTCTCTGTCCCTATATCCCTATGTATGCTTAAATCTTTTAAACTATGCAACGGATTTTGATGCGGTTTTTTTTAATAGATAGAGTGATTCAAGAGGAAGGTTTATAAGTAGAAAAGTTGGACCCGGTAGGTGGCGCTAATAGCGGGCAGGACGACGTCTGCCGGGTCCGCTAGTATAATTATAAAACTAATACCTAATTAATAATAAAAAACTAATAAAATAATTTTTAACATTTTTCATTGAATGAAAGAGATTCTGCAGATACATTATATTTAATTATCAATTTTTACTTTTCAGATACTGTATTTATCCCATCCAAGCCCTAGGAGTATAAATAATAATAATTGGGAACAAAAGGCTTTGGAAGAACTTAAAAGACATGATTTATTAAAATATTATAAAACTTGTTAGTCATTACATAATATAAGAGTAGGATTAGGATGAAACTTGAGAGGGGTCAACCTTCATCATAGTAATAAATTATAATTTTATTGTAATTTGAACTCAGGAAATGGTCACAAGGTGCCACATGATAATGAGGAAGTTTCCTGATGTTGAAAATATCATATTAAATACAATTACATTAAAATATAGATTAAAACTAATAAATCAGTGAAAAAATTTTTGAAATCCATCAATAAATGACCGAGAAATTAATTATTTAAGTTCATGTATTTTAACGCAAAATTTCTCTCGAGCATGAAATCACAGGGTCCGTTCGGAGGTAAGCACATTTTCCATGTAAAATTTGTTTTACCAATTTCTCCAAGATTACTAAACCGATTTGCGTGATTCTTTTTTTAATCGACAGCTGAGGATGTATTCAAAATGGTCCCATAGACTTTTTTGAAAAAAAGATTTAAAAAAATTTCGAAAATATCTATGGGATTATTTTGCATAACTAGGTACATCCTTAGATGTCGATTAAAAAAAATCACGCAAATCGGCTCAGAAATGTCGGAGAAATTGGTAAAACAAGAAAAACATGGAAATAATACCTCTGAGCGGGTTGGATGACGTTACACGCTGTAGCGCCGCGTGAAACGAAATTAGCAACTTTAAAGATCAATAACTTTTTCAGTTTTTGAGATAATTTAATGATTCTTTCAGATTTTTGTTTTATTTTACTTAAATTTTTTTAAATAATCAAAAAAATTTTTTGGAAACTTGTCCATTAATACAATTGCCGGCAAACTTCTTGAGCATGAAGTGACATAGTGGGGGTAAGTTAGCGCATTGTACCTACACATCCGGGCAAAAAAAGGGAAAGCGGGAGGCAAAAGTCTAGTAGATCTACTAATCACGCTGTGATTCACGCGCTCGATTCGATGCTTCCCGCCGTCGCGGTCGCGACCGCACCAGAGTATTTGTGTTCTGTGGTCCGCACGCTCCACCCATGAACCTATAGAAGAGGACTTGGCATAATGTCCTATAGAAAATAGTGGATCGGAAAATAGCTTAAGCTTATCAAAATTTTCATAAGTGTGTAAGAGACAACACTACATTTTTAAACATAACAATAAAACAGATCGTGGCAGAAATTTTATTGCAACTTCCCTTAAGATGGCCTCCCTAAAATGTATACATGAACACTCAACACGCACAACTTGAGACATCACAATGAACACGCGCCATTTTATGTTACAGGATTGTGCGTGTGTGAGTGTATTTTTGGCACGTTTTTAAGGTAGGTATGCCTACTCTACTTATTATTATTATCTCTATGGCTCCACCAGAGACCTAAAATTCACTTGTGCGCGTAGTCAAGAACCAAGGTTATTTGCCCTAGAAGTTTGCCGGTAACTATACCTGTCTATAGGTACACAAGTTTTATTCATTTTTTTTAGTAAAGTATGGGACAATTTTGTTATTTTTCTACTAAGCTTGTCTGTAGAGACAGTTGATTGTGATATTACTATTAGGAAATAATTTTGTTAAGATATTTTTTTCGTAATTACCTAGATAACAATATACATAACTGTAATTTTTTTTACTTTTTCCTTTTGTTTTTGATAAAATTTCCATATCAACTATTACTTACAATAGTTATTAAAGTTGCTCAACTGCCTCGTTGGTCTAGCGGTTGGCATGGTCGACTACGAATCACGAGGTCTTGGGTTCGATTCCCGGATTGGGCTAAAAATTATGGGTTTTACTGTCAAGAAATTCTGTGCCAGCCCGAAACTGGAGGTTGGAACCGATGTTTCACCCCGTGCCTCGGAGAGTACGATAGGCCGTCGGTTCCCGTTGCGTTTATTATCAATATTATATTACTATTCATGTGACAATAGTCGCTAAAACCCGTCAACTGTGCCCGTCAATCACATTAAGGTAATATAAGTAATGTGTGTGAAACTATAATACTAAGACATAGATACATTTTAATTTTTATAACATGCCTAGAGATACCTACATTTTAATTTTTTTAACATGCCCTAGTTAAAAAAATTAAAATGTATCAAAATAATATGATGGCTGATTTGAATAAATGTGGAAACTTTAAAAGCTTTTTAGTTCTGTCCTTAATTCCCAAAATATATACGCAAGCTTCCTTCCAAACTATATTACTAACAAGCGGACACCCGCGACTTCGTTCGCGTGGATATATATTGGTTAAATCCCGTAGGAATCATTTTGTTTTTCCTAAGCTCCTTTGAGCTCATATCATGCTAAAAACTGTTAAAAGTTCACTGGCGGATGTTTAGGTAGATCAAAATGTAAACATCCGCCAGTGAAAGTCCCATCAAAATCGATCCAGCCTTTTAGAGATTAGTCGGTAATCTTTAAAGTATCTACTTTCTAACAAAAAAAGAATGAATGAAATCGGACCACGCGTTATTGAATTACAGCTAGTTATTGAATTCCCTAGGGAACCATGCTGAATTTCGAGATAAAAAGTATCCTATATGTTACTCCGTAGTATGAACTTAAATCGTAAGTTTCGTTTCAATCCATTCAGTAGTTTTTGCGTGATGCGCGCACAAACATACAGACAAACAGACAAAAATTTCAAAAATAGCTTTTTTACGTTCTATTACTTAACCCTAACATCCCCCAGTTATTATTTTGCAAAAATATTCAATGTACAGATACGGCAAGTCTACGATTTTATTATAGTATGTATAGATAGATTTGGGGTAAAATCGAACTTTAGGTGGTATAGATCGACCAGAATCTCATGAAAAATAGGGAAATGAAATTCCAAAGTTAGCAACACTACCGCTTCCTAGCGATAAACAAAGTAACTGACTACGCTTCCCTAGCGATAAACAAAGTAACTGTCATTTTTTGTGGAATTGACTTTTTTGCATTAACAAAAGTTTTATGTCGAGTAGTTTTTTACCACAGTGTCCACAGTTTAATATTTCAAAAAACTTGAACCGTTTACTGAAATTTGAATTGCCTAAACAAAGTAACTGCACACACTAACCCGGAATATATGTAAATGCAAAAACCAAGTAAACAACAAGCAGTAATTGGATGTTGATTACTTTGTTTTTGCAGTTGCTTGATTTTTCGTTTCATGAAACGATCCCATGTAAGGTGTTCTGAATGTAATTACTTTGTTTATCACTAGGGCAGCCGAGTTAACCTAGTGTTGCTTACTACAAAATTTAATTTCCCTATTTTTCATGACATTCTGGTCGATCTATAACCCTGTTTTCATAATAACCATAGAGATAATAAATGATAATGATAATAACTCATTCTATTTTTAAATGACAAAATATGACAATTGACAACCATTGTACTTGAAAGAAAAAGCGCGGGAAACTTAACTTGGCGGGAGTATCTTTTTGGCTTTTGTTTATTTATTTGTGAAAAAAAGTGGATCAGTAGAGGTTTTTAGTTTATAGTAGGTAGTCTAGTGTTATAATATTTATATTATTTATTTGTAAATAGTGTACATATATATCTCGGGATCTGGTAAGTTTTTTTTTCTATGGGGGTTGATCCCCCGGACGACCCAGGTGGCCCGGGGCCTGGCCCTGGACCACCTGTAGCACATAATATTATAATTGACGATTCCTCATTGGACACTGAGGATGGATTTATTCCTCTCTCAGAAAGGAAACGAGTTAGACCACGTAAGAGATGTCGTCATTGCAACAAAAAAAGAAAAAGTAAGGATGGGAAATTGTATGCCCAAGGATGTAATTGCGATGACTCTGATGAGAAATTAATTCCCATGTTATTAGATGATGGTGAAAAAACAATGTTACCACCTAGAAGTCCTGTAGCACCAGTTAATACTGGTGCCACTATTACACAACCCAACTCTTCAGGTCACCCACAACCGCAAACTCAAATTGCTAGGAAGTATGTTAGCACTGATTCAGGCCCATTCACTGTTCACATACAAAGAGTAACCACATCCCCTAATGACCCTATTACTTTACACCCCATACAGTTTGGCAAAGACTTAAAAAAATATAATATTAAAAATATTGTTAATGGCAGTCTAAAACGGATAGGCAGGAATAGAGTGTCCATGGCTTTCACCAACTACCAGGATGCTAATTTGTTTACGGAGAGCTCTGTAATAGCTGGGCTCTCTTACAAAGTTTTCATTCCCAGCTTCACAGTTACTCGAGTAGGCATAGTCAAAGGTGTTCCCCAAGAATTGACTGAGGAAGAGATCCTGGAAGGCATCACGTTGCCTATAGGATGTGGTCCAATAATTAAGGTAAGGCGTATCAAAAGAAAAAATATAACTGAAGGTACTGATGCAACTTTATTTTCTAATACCAATATGGTTGTGTTGACATTTGACGGTCAAATATTACCAAAAAGGGTGTTCTTGTGGTATACATCTCTCCCCGTTGAATTATATATCTTTCCTACTATCCAGTGCTACAATTGCTGCAAATTTGGTCATACTAAAATTTTGTGCAGATCAAAGCCTCGTTGCTTTAAATGCGGGGATGAACACCCCTCAGACACTTGTTCCGTTGTTTCTGAAAACGCTTGTTGTCTCCACTGCTCTGGTCGCCACTTTGCCACTAGTAAGCTTTGCCCAGAATTCTCCAGACAGCAAAAAATTAAAATTTCAATGGCCCAGAGCTGCATCTCATATGCAGAGGCGGCTAAAATCCACCCCCCAGCTTCAAAATCTTATGCTGATGTAATAGCTTCCTCTCCTCTCCAATCTAGAAATGAAAATCATGCTACATCAAACTTTAATTCACAGGTACCTGCTAAACCAAACAGTTCTTATAAAGAAACTGTGTTTGTTCAACGTCGTGTTCCTCCTAAACAAACTGGAAGGTATGACCGCACCATGCATGAATCAATTAACAATGAATATAATAATCATAATTCCCAATTGCCAGATGGTTATGTGTTGAAACAGAGATCAAATACAATCCCTCAACAATCTATTGCAGAATTAATTTTGGAACTTATTAAATTACTTTCTAATTCTAATTATTCATTATCTAGTACTAACTCTTTACCGTCCAACGTCGCCAACTCATTATTGACAACTTTAAACCAACACTTTAATTATGGACCACAAAATCCTTCAGTGGAACTGTAGGAGTGCCATAAGCAAAAAAACTGATATTATTTACTTACTAAATAAATTTAAGCCTATGGCTATGTGTCTCTCTGAGACATGGTTAAAACCAGAGTTTTTTTCAGGATCTCTGGTTTTGTTACTGTGAGAAATGATAGATTTGATGGGTATGGTGGAGTGGCCATACTCATTAATAAAGCTTTCTCCTATAAAATTTTTTCACTCCCTCCTCTCAGTGATGGCATTAATGCCATTGCTGTGATTGTAAATAAAAGGAGGATGGGCAAAAATGTATGAACGTTGGTCTACCTAATCAACACAAACGCCCTCTATGGAAATAAGAAGCTAATAAGCAGTTAATCAAATTACGTATAGCGTTTATGCCAAAATATATGGGAGTTTTTCAAAATTCACAAAAAAATAAATGTTTTAAAATTACTCTATATTAGTAATTCTACTATGAATTTAATTAATAGTGTGTAGCGTTCTACGTTAAACTGCCTCTTAGGTCTAATGGTTAGCATAATCGACTGCAGATCACGAGGTCCCGGGTTCGATTCCCGGGTCAGGCAAATAATTGTTAGGTATTGGGTTTTCCTGTCAAGAAATTAAGAAATTCTCAGTGCCAGCTCGGAGTTGGTAGTTGGCGCTGTTTCACCCCCGTGCCTCAGAGAGCACGTTAGGCAGTCGGCCCCGGTTATTATTACTATCATGTGACAATAATCGTTAAAGCCCACCAACCTACATTGGAGCAGCGTGGCGGGTTTAAGCTCTAAATCCCTCTCCTATGAGAGAGGAGGCCTGTGCTCAGCAGTGGGACGTTAAAAGGCTGTAGGTGGTGGTGGCGTAGCGTCTAGAATTAAATACATTGGTCAAGTTGGCAGCAGGGGGCACAAAACCGGCCTAATGTCGGGCCCAACATAACTAATAATAGTAATAAGTCGAGATTATTAGCACACAAGTAGATAGGTACAGAGGGAAAGCTTCATACAAACGGCTCGCTGTAGGTACACTCACACAAACACTTACCAACGGTTCGGTGTCAGTTTGATGACAAACGTGCGCATATGTGTGCGTGTACCTACAGCGGGCCGCTTGTAGAAGCTTCCCCTCTGTACCTATCGTGTGATTATTATCTTGATCGTTAGAAAGCTGCGAACTATTCCTACAGTTACTAGGTGGCATATTATGTCCTTCATAGCCTAATACTTCTATATCTTGCGGTCATAAAACAGAAAATAACGTAAGGGGCTGCATTATGTTTTTCTCGAAAATCTCTTGAACCCCAAGACTTACAGCTTTGCTTCCATATAATAAAATTAAGTAATAAAAATAAGCTTTTCATTGAAATAGGTTTCATTTGTGTTGAGTAGGTAGACCACTTTGCCCATCCTCCTTTGTATTATTTCTGTGTATATACCTCACCCATCTTATTCTTTATATAATGAGTTTAATCAATTACTTACTACTTTGCCTAGCCCATTTTTAGTACTTGGGGATTTCAACTGTCAAAATCAGTCATGGGGCAGTTCTAGCACTAGTTATTATGGTGAATTGATGGTGGATATTTTAGACTCTCAAAATGTATGTATATTGAACAATGGCACTCCAACTCGACGAACTGGTCCCGGTGAATGCCTTAGTGCTCCTGACTTGTCACTTTGCTCTCCGAGTTTGGCTGCTCTGATAACCTGGAGTGTACTTGATCATTCTTATGGCAGTGATCATTTACCAATTATTCTTAGTTTACCTTTCTCTTGCCCTTCTTCTAACCTACAACACAGTTCTAAATTAAAACATAAGCTACCAGATGACTGGAGTACATTTAAACATTATGTTGATCAAAAGCTATCTAGCCTTCCTATTGTTAACAGTGGTAATGAAACAATATGTGCTGATGAGTTTACTAAAATTCTGATTGATGCTGCTAACGCTTTATTTCCATTAAGAGGTGCTAGACTGGGTAAAATTCCCTTTCCTCCTTGGTGGGATCATGAGTGCACTATAGCCATTAAGCAACGGAAAGAGGCTGAGAGAAAATATTGTTCCATGATGACTGTAGAGAATTTCGAAGTTTATACCCAAATTGCTCGATCCACTCGCAAGCTCCTCAAAAAAAAGAAATTTGAGGGTTGGAGACGATTTTGTGAGTCCATAAGTCCAGATATTTGCCCATCAGTAGTTTGGAGAAATATTAGAAGATTTAAATCGGCTTTCTATTCATCTTCATCTGGTGCATTACCTATTGAGCTAGCCAACCAATTCATGGACAAGCTGGCTCCTTCATCTGCTCCTGATCGCAATAACGTCCAGTGCTGTATTCCTTACTCTGTAGCTTGTAGTTATACATACCTTAATGCCCCCTTTTCTTTTTCTGAACTAAAAGGGGTGTTGTTTTATGTAAAAGACTCATCACCAGGCGAAGATGGCATTACATACTCTTTCCTAATAAACTGCAGTGACTCTTCTTTGAATTATTATTTGAGTATTATTAATGCCATTGTGTTTTCTGGTAATATTCCCTCTTCTTGGAAAACCCAAGCCATAATTCCCATATTAAAACCAAACAAACCAGCCTCTGATGTTTCTTCTTTTCGTCCAATAGCCCTATCTTCTATCCTTGCCAAAACAGCTGAGCATCTTGTTAAAAATAGGTTAGAATTTTTCATCGAAAATAACAAAATTTTGACAGCTAATCAGCTGGGGTTCAGAAAAGGTCATAGTACCATAGACAATATTAGTATTTTCATTTCGGATATTCGGTTGGCTTTTTCGAATAATGAGTCGGTCCTTGCGGCCTTTCTTGATATCAGCTCAGCGTATGATAATGTGCTGATCTCTGTAATGCATAAAAAACTACATGACCTTCATGTACCCCAATTATTAATTACATTTATCATCAATATGCTTTCTGAGAGGTGTATTAAATTAGACCTGCCAAATGGTGCTCAACTTTCAAGGCTTGCATGGAGAGGCCTTCCCCAGGGATCTGTGCTTAGTCCATTACTGTACAATGTATATACCTATGATTTAGAGACATCCTTAAACTCAGATGTAAATATTTTACAATATGCCGATGACCTTGTCTTATACATCTCGGAAAATTCTATAGAAAATGCTAGTAACTTCTTAACTACTTCCCTTAATAACCTAAATGACTGGTTAGATGCCAATGGACTGGAATTGTCTATTAGTAAAAGCACTGTGGTTCCTTTTTCTAGAAGGAGAAACACTCCCGATTTCAACGTTCGTTATAGGAATAATCCTATCCCCGTAAAGCCTGAAGCAAAATTCTTGGGAGTTATTTTAGACTCTAAACTTACTGGAGTATCTCACTGTGACTACATTGTAGCTAGATGTGAAAGAAATTTAAATATGATCAGGTGTCTTACCGGGGTCTGGTGGGGTGCCCATTCTTTTTCTTTGCGTCTTATTTACAATGCCCTTATTCGTAGCTTATTAGATTACGACACTTTTATTCTAGAGCCCTGTAGTGCCGTTGCTCTTAGAAAATTAGATGGTGTGCAGGCGAAAGCTTTAAGGATCATCCTTGGAGCCATGAAATCTAGCCCTATTAATGCTATGCAAATAGAGTGCGTTGATCCACCTCTATGTTTAAGACGTCAATTTTTATCCGATAGGTATCTATTTAAAGCTATGCAATTTTCACATCATCCTTTACGTGGTAAACTTCAACTCCTTTTGGAATCTATAGGCACCTGTTCGTACTGGTCCCATAAATCCCCTCCGTGTCTTATCAAAAGCTATCGAGTATTTTGCTCCATAAAAGCGCCGATTTATAGTTCATATTGTTATCCTATTTTCGATACTAAATATAATGCATTAATAATCTCTCCAGATGTTAGAATCAATTCAGATATTCCAAGAAACCAATTGGAAGCTCCTCAGTATGTGAACATATTAAAAGAGAATGAATTTTCCGATTTTCATTACATATATAGTGACGCTTCTAAGCATTCACCGGATGGTATAGTTGGGGTTGGAATCGTTCATTGCCAGTATAATATTGTCCAAAAAATAAAACTTCCGCCTGAATCGTCTGTATTTACTGGCGAATGCCTTGGTCTGCTTAAATCTGTGGAATACATTCTTCTTGCCAAACTGAAGAAATCCATTATATTCACGGATTCTATGAGTGCTCTGCAAGCTTTATCTAGTTTTCCATTCAAGTCTCAGATTAGCCATATTATTTTAAAAATTAGAAACCGCCTACTTACATGTTATGAAAAAGGCTATACAGTGGTGTTTTCCTGGGTACCAGGTCACTCTGGCATTTCGGGAAACAAACGCGCTGATCAGCTTGCTAACGAAGCTATTTCATGCGGAGATATGGCAGACTATTGTAACTGTACCTATGATTTGTGTGCACTGCCAAAACATTCCCTTCAGGAATCTTGGAGAGTGGCTTGGTCGATTTCTAGCCAGTCAAAGGGTAAAGCATTTGCTAGGATTCAAAATTCTATTCCGTCTAAGCCATGGTTCTCAAGTTTAAAGTTGAGCAGGAGAGTGACGTGTATCTTGACGCGTATGCGTTTGGGCCACGTTTGTTCTCCTGTTCAACTGGCGAAATTTGGAATTGTGAACAGTGATTTGTGCGAATGTGGTGGGGTGGGTGACCTGAACCATATTTTTTTATCATGCCCAAAATATAACCAGCATTCCTTTTACCAGGGTCTTATTCAATGTCTCATCCCTCTTCCTACTTCCGTTGACATCCTCTTGTCCTCTGATGATCCCTGTATATATAAACTTTTTTCCTCATACATACTCTTAAATGATATTAAGTTGTAAATATTATATATATTCTTGTTTATTAATTGTAAATTATCTTGTTGTAAATATTATATATATTCAATTTTTTTCCTTTCCTGATCCCTCCAAAATTTCGATAATTACCTAAAAAGATTTTCATATGTAAATAAGTTTCCTCAGTTTTAAAAAATAAAATAAAAATAAAAGTCACTTGTATATAATCTATGGTCACTTGATACTGGCTCAATCGCTCCACGCGCGGAGCCATACACCGAAGAAGAAGAAGAAGACAACCATTGACAACTGTCATGTCAGCACTCAGCCAGAAATCAGAATCACAGTCAGAAATTCAGAATTGTACCGATGACTGAATTAAAAATCAGATACAGTCGTAATGGTCGAATTCATGAAAAGAGCCTTGGAGCTGGCATCTGAAGCATTAGCAGCTCAAGAAGTGCCAGTTGGGTGCGTTTTCACTATCAATAAAACCATTGTGGCAGAGTCAAGGAACAGTGTGAACGTTACCCGTAATCCAACCAGGCATGCAGAAATGAATTGTATTGATTCTGTTATAGAGTACTGTAAAAAAAGCAATATTGACCATGCAAGCTACTTCAGAAATATTGTAGTTTATGTCACTGTTGAGCCTTGCATTATGTGTGCTGCTGCATTGAACATTTTGAAAGTACACAAAGTTGTCTATGGATGTGCCAATGATAGGTTTGGTGGCTACACAGTGTTAGATGTAAGAAAATTTTATGAACCTAATTATATGTTGACTGGTAACTTGTGTGCTGATGAGGCAATGGGTCTTTTGAAGCAGTTTTATAAAGGTGTTAATCCAAATGCCCCAGAGTCAAAAGTTAAAAAGTCCTCTTAGCTGCTAGCATTTATGTTTACTTACTACTACTTACTGTATTTCTGACTAGCCAACTGGAAAAGGGCAGGAGATAAGTACAGTGCATAAGTGTGGGTGCATACTATTCCTTCATTCTCACAGTCCAACGTGATGGCCAGAAAAAAAGCAACAGGACTGATGGTTCAATATTATGTACTCAAAGTCAGGGGGGTTTAACTGCTGCTGCCAATTTCCATTTTCTAGACTATCACAGAAATTGTAGACAGAAACAATGGCACTTTTTTAGTGCCACCTGGGACTCAAACCTGGATCTTGTACTGCAAGCCAGTACTGTATTATTCTCATCAATCACGTCTACAACTGTCCATCTATGCTCACTCACATTTTACATCAGAGAAGAAAAGTTTGACTGATGAGAAATGTAACTTTTAACTATGACCTGTATGAAGTTCTTAAAGTGTGAAGAATAGTGAAATTAGGTCATGTCTTGAATTAAGTGAACATAAAATATGTTACTTATTTTATTATAAGCCTTTGTTTAAAACTTAGACAGTTAATGAGATTGATTGAGGACTTCAAAATTTTGATGTTTACTTTTTGACTTCTTGAAAATCCAAGTGTTCTTTAAAAATCAGAATATATTATATAGATTTAGATAAGCACTTTTCTAGTCTTAAATATGATGTTGAATCTGGTAATATACTTCAAAACAATATTAAGAATCAATATTCCATTTATTTTAAAGTACTTATACAGAAATCTTAACTAAATTAAATAATATAGCATTGTGTTTGAATATCTATAATATAATAAAACTGTAACTGATCCAATTCTGTACATTGAAGATATTTTGAAAATTTTTATTGGAGGGCACTATATAATCGATACTGAAGCCAAAACTGCAATTTTTTTCATTTTTGTCTGTCTGTCTGTCTGTATCTTGGCCGCGCATCACGCCGAAACTACTGAATGGATTCGAATGAAACTTGGTACGATTTGAGTTTATACTCCAAGGTAGGACATAGGATACTTTTTATCCCGAAATTCAGCATGGTTCCCTTGGGAGAGGGGAAGAAAGTTAAAACGTGTATTTAGCTGTAATTCATTAACGCGTTGTTCGATTTAACTCATACTTTTTTTGTTAGAAAGGTAGTACTTTAAGTATTGTTTCGTAAATATTTCAAGGTCATAGGTTTTTTAGTTCAGAAATGACAGACATTTATTGGGTTCAAATAACTTGGGACGCGGATGTTTGTACGTACAGCTTATTTTAAACTGGCGTGCGTTTAAATTTATGTTTGTTGGCCTGTCTATTTGTTCCAGCTAATCTCCGAAACGGCTGGATCGATTTTGATGGAACTTTCAATGGCAGATAGGTGATGTTAAGGAGTAACTTAGGATACATTTAGTTTAGGTACAAAAAATAATTATGGGGTCCGATCCGATTCTATATAAAACCTATAAACACGCGAACGAAGTCGCGGGGGTCAGCTAGTATTTACATTTAAAACTGTAAACAGTATGATTTTGTAATTAAAATTTTTCGAGTTAGTGAAGAAAAAATGATCCACTCAAGTCCAGTTTCTTTTTAAGTGGATGATTTTATCTATCTGTTACTGTAAAATAAAAATCAGAAATTTATTGCCACCATTATAAAAGTAGCCTGTAAGGGCACCACTGAAACAGAGTAGACAGGAGACTTGCATGGTTCTACTATCAGATATTAAGACGTGATAAAATTATTGCATCATCTATCAATAATTTGATTGGTCTGCTGAACACATCTCCACTTAGGACAGTCACCTTAAAGTATGTCTAGGTTTAAAAAAGTGCTTAAAAACTAGTAGAAAAAAGCTAAATATAAAGATCCACACCAAGAAAATTTATGGTAGCAACTAGCAAACTTGTTATTCTTAATTACATGCAACATTAAAAAAATTCCATAACACCATCTTGTGGGCTAGAAACCATTAGGGACATTAACAAATTTTCTTTTTTAATGATATATTATTATTGATGTCAGTATTGGTGAGAAAGCCTCTTTTATCAAAATAATAAAATACTTTTTGATGTAAGTACTTATGTATAATTAAAATAAATTAAATATTTTTAAATCAGAATGACAAACAGCAGCAGTAAGAACCAAATTATTGGGCTACATGCCCAAAATTCTAATCAAGATAAAAGAACTGGGTTTAATAAATATAGGTATTTGGTCACACTTGACACATAAGATCCCTTACCACCACATAACTGATAAAGGGAACCTTGAAGTTCACCAAATCATGAACAACTGCAAGTAGCTGAAGCGACCTAAAATACTTGGTGTTGCAAAATAATAATTTATGTTTATAAAATGTTGCTAAGTAGAAATAACAATTTTCTTATCGAACCACAATAATATTAGGTATGTATTGTGTAATAATTGTGCCTGTCTTGACTGAAATGTACAATATAAGTAATAGATATAGCCTAAAGGCCGGACCGCATTAGAGCGGCGCGTCGCTGCACATCAAAATATTCTCTTGGAGAAATTATGCCGCGACGCGTAGCCACGCACCGCTCTAGTGCGACATTTACCTTATGAAAAGATTGAAATAATATATTGACGCGCTGCACAGTGTTACACAGCGCGGCTGTAATGAGGTCCGGCCTTAAGTGTCAACTGTGTTGTGTCTCTAACAGAGATCTAAGAGTGTACTAATAACTGTAACTCTACTTAAGACTTGAGCTAAAACATCCTGTTTTAGCCCTGACATAAATCTGTATTGTTTTAACTCTGTCTCAAGTATGAATACAGTCAGAGGATGCCCTATAGATCGCAGTATTACTTAAGACTCATAACTTAAAACCCTAAGTGGCTACTAGTGGCCATAAGACTTACCCTAATAATCTATTCATCATAATATTATATTAATGCTATTTTGACACAACATAACAAAGTTTATATTATTTCAATCAAACAAATAATAATATATTAGTCATACCTAACTCATAAGGGACCGTTCAGATAGACCGGCGCGGATTCTTATCATAAAAAAGATAAAATGTAAAAATAAACCTTATTTCAATGCGTTAAGATTCTATTTTAAATGCGATTACAATTTGCTCTGCTCTCCGCGCCGGTCTATCTGAACGGTCCCTAACTCTACAATAATATGCATATATACCTATTTTCCTTACTCTGTATAAATATAAAAGTGAGATCCATTTTATGGATAGTGTACAAAATTTTGTAAGTATTCATTTTAAATTCAATATCTTGAAATTATGTCAATTTGTGAAAATATACAGTTTACAAAAACAGACAATTATGACTAAAGACAAGACTTTCATTTAGTTTTTTCCAATTAGAACTCTCAAAATTACTATGCAAATCTCAGTAACAGAAATTAAAATGCAATGTAATCAACTGATGACAGTTGAGATTGTTGTACCTCGCACCAGAGGTACCCTAACCACGTAGCACTGCACGTGGTTAGGGTACCGTAGTGGTAGTGGTTAGGGTGCACATATAAACAATCTGAACAGAGATGATGACATCACTTTGGGATGAATCATAGCATTTTGTTGAACTTGCTCATTGTATTACAAAACTTGATGTAATTGATTACAGTGAGTTGTGACATTTTTTTTTTATAATTGGATCATACCAAGTGTGAATAAAAATAGGTTTTAGCCATCGGTTTTAGCACAAGTTCCAAAAACTCAGCCAGTAAAAACTACTCATAAACATAATCAATTACAAGTTTTGTGATACAAAGGGATAAAAGCCAATAGGAATAATTATGACCTTTTTATACCTTTCCCATAAAACAGGTCTATTACTGATCAACTTAAAACTAACAACAATTTCTGAAATAAGTTTTCAGAATTTAACGTCATCCATAAGACTTATAGATGGTTGCTGACTCAATTAGAACCATATCAGAACAAACATTTTGTGATTTTGGATCTTTTGTACTATCAGATTTAAGATTCTCTTAATAATAATTATAAAAACATCCTTTTCAATCATTACAACCTGAAGCAAAAAGCACAACCGGTTTTTTACTATTATCAAACATCCACAAGGATATCACAGATGTTCCACTAAATCTAAGATGAGATCTCACAATTACATTCTCCCAGCCGCCCTATTGCTAAACTTTGAGATAAATAATGTGGTCACAAGAATAGCAGACACATATCCGCCATAGTGTATAAAATTGTTTTAGTTAGGTTACCACATCGATGTGTTACCATAAATTCAGCAAAAAATTAATCACAATTTTATCACAAGTTTTGCAATACAGCCGCAGCCTTAATACTATTGATTAATATAAAGTCTAAAGAACAAAAGTGCATCAGCGTCTTTAAATATTATGGTATGCTATGAACCTTATTCTAGCATAATTATATCATTATAAATCATTTTTTTACACCCTAATGACAACATATCACATAAAATATTGATATGACTGTTCCATAGCCTTTAGTACAAATACTGGTGTTCAAAAACAAAGATTTGATGGGTAAAATTAGCTCTACTTCAAACAATGTTTGTATGTCATATGGACAGATTATAAATGATTGCACCAGTATTAATACTAGGTACCAGAAGTTAACATTTATTATGGAACAAATATGTTCAATATATGCAATATTTATTCAGTTGGATTATGAAACCCATTGACAATTGGTGGTGTGGATTGGGGACTGCTTGCATTGTGCTGTCCATTCTCTTGAACAAGATTTCCATTTGGGATCTCACCATTATCAATTTCTGCAGATGGCTCATGTTCTGGACTTGAGCAACTAGAACTGCTGCAGCTATCTGAACTAGAAGAGCTATCACTCTCAGAGTCCTCGCTTGATCCTTGGTTGCGCCTTAAATGATTGTTTTCAAGCATCAACTTCTCATTTGCCATTTGAAGCTCTCGGATTTGCTGCTCCTGTTCCTTTAAACGTTGCATAACATCATATAAAGAAGATTCCTCCATGGAGCCAGAGTTAACAGACGTACCTGATGTATCTCTGTCAGTTGCCATGCTGTCTGCATCTGTTGTGCGCATGTCTTTGTCAGTTGCTGTTGTATCTTTGTCATCTTCAAGATCTTTCAGCTTGCAACGTTCATTTCTCTTCACCAGATTATCATATTTAGCTTCGAGCAAAAGATACTCTTGAATCAGTTCATTCTTGGACATGTTAGACAAACGTTCACACTGTGCATCCTCATACACACTTGAAAATTCTTTTGTCAAATATTCTTCTTCATCTTCTGGGAGAGAATAAAAGTAATTTTCCTCCGAATCAACACTGAAACTGGAATCTCTGGTCCTAGCAGAAGGGGTCCTGAAGAGATATAAGTTATTTTCTGGTTCTGGTTTATGAATTTCCATCAGAAACTGATTGTTATTGAATGGCGCCTGTGTCTTAGACAAGGCTAATTTCCGAAAACGGTTATTCCTTTTAGTATTAACCATTTTTCGTCTATCCTGCCAAGGTACTTTTAGATAGGGTTTCGAGATTTTCCATTTTGTCTTTCCGCGCCTTCTCTTTTTCTTATTACTTGCACTTCTTTCCAATTTGTGTTTTGGCACTTCCAATATAGATGGCGCTTCGAGTAATATCAGTGAACGGGTTGAGTCGCCATCTTTAATCTCCGCTAACTTATTTACATCCATATTTAGCAAATCAAAACTATACACAACACTTTACTTAAATTATTATTATTGAAACACTCGACCGCTACGAGACTGAACTGCACTAACACAGAAATTACATTAACAAGAATGCTTAGGTTCGATTATAAATTTATTTCAATATTCGCCATATTCATTTTATCTGATTCTGAATTTCTGATCAACACCACCTCAGACCACGAAAAAATAAGAACCACAGACCAAGAAAAATACAAAGGTACAGACCACGATCAAGGCATCGAGGTGCTCTAGCCATAGAGGAGAGTAATGTAGGTGTGTTGTATATATACCTACATACCTACAGTGCGACCAATCTTTCTGTGAACTGAGGGAGGGCTAGTTAGTGTCGCTTTAGTGTTTCCATACAATCATTAACGGAAATCCCATATCAGTACGTATGAGGTGCGACAAGTCGCCCGTGACTAGTACATAATCCCAATATGAGACTCACTGCAACTCATCGCACCACATGCACTCCCGCCAAGACGCATTACTATATCGTTACTTTAATGTTTTTATTTTACATAATTACGTAGTTATACTTACTGATGGTAAATTTAGTCTGTTTTCAAATGGTTTCCAAAAGGTTTCCAACTATCACAAACCGGTTGCACTTGATAACACTGACCTGTACCGGCAGATACTCACTTGTATATTTGATTATATGGAATGATCGGAGCCTGATGCTGCTCTTCAAAAATATCTTTACCTTCAGAATTCTTTTTGGCTTCGTGGCTTCGTAAATGCTAATAAATAATTACGGATGAGGAGATGGATTCTATAATAATTTTCGAAAAGATTTTTCTTATTGTAATTAATTATACCCATATTACTAATTCCCCGGAATTCTGACGTTTCGTAATGTTACCAGAGATAAAACAATTCCCACAAAAAAGATAAAATATTCAAAACTTATGCAAATACAAATCAACTGCCGCATGTAGATATGACAAATGTCTGACAGACACTTCATGGTGATAATGTCATTCGACATCCATTTTTCAATAAATTTTTTCAATGTGCTTCTTTTGTTTTTTATTGCTGTTAGTGTGCACTTTCTAGTTTCCACTCTTGGTGTTTTCTATTTTAAGGCGAAACGAGTAATATTATTACGCGGCATATGGCTTTTTATGATGACAGGGAATTAAAGTAGTTTGGGGTAAAATCGTACTTCGTAGATGTTAACCCTGTTCTCCATACAAATAACTCATCTGTAAATGACAATGACAGCTGTCAGAATTCCGGGAAATTAGTAATACGGGTATAGGTAGGTATTTTATATTTAAAGAACTGACAACACTAATTTGTAGTCAAAATGAATGACGTTCTAAGATGGCGACCGTAGTTCCACTTTTCGCCATTTCACAGATAGGTTGGTCGCACTATACAACTGAATTCTGAAAAGCCAGAGAGCATTGCAGAATAAGCAGAATGATTAAGTACCTATATAGGTACCTACATAAATGAACACGCCACGACACATAAGTGTGCCGGCAGCCTAAGGCTGCCGGCACACTTATGTGTCGTGGCGTGTCGTGATGCGCCGGTTTCATACATTTAGTAAAAACGACACGCCCTACAAGTGTGTCTCTAACCATACTAAATGTATGAAACCGATAGGCTTCTGGCGCGTCACGACACGCCACGACACGTAAGTGTGGTTCCGGCCTAAACCTATTCCCACAGAATACAGATTATTTACATATCCGAATATACTTAATTGAACATTGGGCAGCTTTACGGCAGCACAGCGATAACAACGCTAGGAAGATGAATTTTACTTATTCCCTGTTCTTGTTCATACAACTCTTATTTAATGGCATTTTATATCTAGGTACCTATATAAATTTTAAAATGTCGATCATGAATCATGATTATGATTCAACATGACATTTAGAAACGGAGTACCTACCTAATTGTCTGTGATAATTGTGTATTTGTGTATTTGATTCTAATCATTAATCTGTGATCAGATTTTATTTTTCGTAGTCTTTGGAAAAGATAACTCCAGCACCAGCACAGTTATAATCTGTGGTTTTAATTTTTATTCAGTCAGCAGCATAAAAATAATAATAATGGTCAGCGTCCACCATGAACCTATAGAAAAGGACTTGGCATAATGTCCTATAGAAAATAGTGGATCGGAAAATAGCTTAAGCTTATCAAAATTTTCATAAGTGTGTAAGAGACAACACTACATTTTTAAACATAACAATAAAACAGATCGTGGCAGAAATTTTATTGCAACTTCCCTTAAGATGGCCTCCCTAAATGTATACATGAACACTCAACACGCACAACTTGAGACATCACAATGAACACGCGCCATTTTAGGTTGGGGGATTGTGCGTGTGTGAGTGTATTTTTGGCACGTTTTTAAGGTAGGTATGCCTACTCTACTTATTATTATTATCTCTATGGCGTCCACTCAGCGTCACAGTCAGCTGTCACTGTCAGTTTCATAATTTATTGTGGTTTTTTAGGTAGGTACCTACTGCATCGAATCAAAATAAAAGTTATGTTTATCAAAAATGGCTGATGATATTGTATTTGATTTGTTACATTCTGAAATTATTAATTACTCTCTAGAACAAACTAAATCAACCAATGACAGTAAGGTAAATTCATTATTATTGAATAAATTTTTAACCGACTTAAAAAAAGGAGGATTGAATTTTAATATCTGATCCACCATGATTACATTAGATCACACAGAATATTATGTAACATACGTCATTCCACTCCATCTTTTTAACATCCCACTGCAGGGCACAACCTTCAACTCATATAGCAGAGAAATTTAGATTTTAGAACTTGAACCCGCCACGGTCCTCGTATGAGAGTTGGTGAGCTTTACACATACATGTCAATAAAAACAAACTAGCTTCCACCCGCGACTTCGTCCTCGTGGGATTAAGAAGTTTTTAAAATCCTGTGGAATCTCTTCAATCCCTTCGATGTTCCCATATCCTTCAGGAAGAAAGTTAGTTAACCTGTCTCTTCAAGTTTGGCAAAGATCCATGACCATACAGCCTACTCAAATGTGAAAAGCTTGCAATCAAAACTGTTTAAGGGCCTGTTTCACCATCTTCTCATAAGTGCTGGATAGCCTAAATGTAAGTTTGGTCACTTTCTTACTTTATGTCAAGTGACATTCTTACTTTATGTCAAGACAAAACTTGTGAATAAGCTATCCAACACTTATTAGAAGGTGAAACAGGCTCTAAAGATTATTTTCAAACTAGCTTTACAGCTCTGGGTTTGTAGCCTTCAGAGCCTTCGGTATCTTTTATAATATTATAGTATGGATTAATATTTTAGGAGGTAGATCTGTCGGTTGTGGAATACATTGGTTTTGCAGCCGGTTACAAGATTATGGAACGGCTAACCAGAGAATGGCCTAGATTCAAAGATGAACTGGACACTATGAAGTTTATATGCACAGATTTCTGGACATGTATTTATAAGAAACAAATTGATAATCTAAGAACAAATCATCAAGGTGTTTACGTGCTCCAAGACAATGCATTCAGATTCTTGACTAACTTTTCCAATGGCCACCAATATTTGGAGTATGCACCAAGGGTATTATTTTTACTTTATTTACTACTCATGTTATCAGCTGTGCAATGTTGTCATTGCCCCAGTAGTTAGTCACATTTCTTGATTTTAATTTAGTAGTACATTTATTGCCCATGGTCCCACGTGTGGTCCATAGAAGGGACCATAGTGTCACAACTATCTTGGAATCATGTTTTGGTGAATTTTTCAAAATGGTTGAATCTAGGTGTACAAATGGTCATACTTTGGACATGAGAGCAATATACAAGCAATGTACTATTTTAAACCCCCATTTAATTATAATAATATATAAAATATTCTACATTTGAACAAATAACTAACTTTTTCTTTTTTTTAATATTTTTTGAATTATTAAAAAATATATATTTTCAGAAGCCTCGTTCATACTTTTGTTACAAAAAATAACTATAAATAATCCGATCTACTAAAATCAAACACCTTCAGCTGGGACAATGCACACTTGTATATTATGTATAGTTAGAGCGGGGCCGCACTGCGAAAATTATTCGCGCGAATTTTATTCGCGCGGTTTATATTCCGCATTTTGATATATTTTTCTCGCGAATTTTAAATCGCATGTGCGTGCAGATTCATACATTCCCATATGTCACAGAATTTTGCGAAAAAATTCGCGCGAATAAATTTCGCAGTGTGGCCTAGGCCTTAGAGCGGGGCCGCACTGCGAAAATTATTCGCGCGAATTTTTTTCGCGCGGTTTATATTCCGCATTTTAATATATTTTTCTCGCGAATATTAAATCGCATGTGCGTGCAGCTTCATACATTTCCGTATGTCACAGAATTTTGCGAAAAAATTCGCGCGATTAAATTTCGCAGTGCGGCCTAGGCCTTACTCGATTTTAATGAGTCACAATGCTGTCAGTCTAGTACTGTACAGCTATTATGGAAGTCATTGACATAGGAGTATGTAGGACAATTTTAAATCTATGGGTAATGCTAATGTCACTAAAGAATCACTCGTAGAGCTATGGAGAGATCTGTGCTCAGAGTTTCTCTACAGGATATAATCAGAAATGCGGAGATCCATAGAAGAACTAAAGTCACTGGCATAGCTCAAAGGGTTGCAAAACTGAAGTAGCTATGGGCAGGACACATAGTCTGAAGAACCGATAGACGTTGGGGTCCCAAGGTGCTAGAATGGCCACCTCGCACCGGAAAACAGCGTTGGCAGTCCCCCCACTAGATGGACTGACAAGATCGGAAGAGTCGCAGGGAGCCGCTGGACACAAGCGGCACAAGTCCGTGGCGTGTAGTACTCGCCACAAGAGACCTGTGTCCAGCAGTGAACGTCTGTCGGTTGATGACGACAATGTCACAAACACACTGTGAAGATGAAATAAACATCTAATAAAATTTGTATTTTTCATTGCAGTATGTGGCCTATACGTGCGGCTTGATCAGAGGTGGCCTCGCAAATCTTTGCATCAATAGTATTGTGACGGCTGAAGTTCAGTCATTGCCTTCCTGTAAATTCCATATACACGTACAAAGATCGTAAATAAATAAATATGTAGAACTTGGAAGATAATTTTATTTTATTTAATACTAGCGGTCCGCCCCGGCTTCGCTCGTGGTACATAATAATATATAGCCTATAGCACTCAAGGATCACGTACATATCCAACGGTGAAAGAATTTTTGAAATCGGTCCAGTAGTTCCTGAGATTAGCGCGTTCAAACAAACAAACTCTTCAGCTTTATTATATTAGTATAGATGGCGCGGCGGATGCCCGTGACTTCGTCCGCGTGGATTTAGTTAAAAATCGTGCAGGAACTCGCACGGGTGTTTTTTCGGGGAAGGGCCCGTGGTCCCACCGATTTGACCCACCGGTAGGTCAAACGCTATACTACCTATACTACTGAAGGGCCCGTGGACCCACCGGGCTAGGCGCGAATGCTAGTATCGATATAGTGTTATCGATATGTAGTTATTTTTACTAATGAAATATTTAAAATTACAATATTTTTAACCGACTTCAAAAAAGGAGGTTCTGTATTCGACAAATACGTGTGTGTTAGTATGTATGTATGAATGTTTGCGATGATTTCAAAAACCAATGAAACGAATTTGATGATCACTAGATATACTATATAAACCTTCCTGAAAGTATGTAGATTACGATAGTGTCTACGAATCATCAAAATCGGTTCATTGGTTTTTGAAATCATCGCGAACATACATACATACTAACACACACATACTTGTCGAATACAGAACCTCCTATTTTGAAGTCGGTTAAAAATATTGTAATTTTAAATATTTCATTAGTACAAATAACTACATATCGATAACACTATATCGATACTAGCATTCGCGCCTAGCCCGGTGGGTCCACGGGCCCTTCAGTAGTATAGGTAGTATAGCGTTTGACCTACCGGTGCACAGTGAATCGCCTAGAACAAGCTAGGTGGACAAAAACATTTTTTTGTGTATTCTAACTATTATAGCTATGAACATTGATATTTTGTTGTGATATTGCTTAAATTATCAAAAATAATTATTTAAACGCTTCAGGAAAATTTTGAATAATTATATAATATAATCGTAGACTTGCCGTATCTGTACATTAATGATTTTTGCAAAATAATAACTAGGGGATGTTAGGAATAAGTAATAGAACATAAAAAAGCTATTTTTGAAATTTCTGTCTGTTTGTCTGTTTGTCTGTTTATCTGTTTGTCTGTATATTTGTGCGCGCATCACGTAAAAACTACTGAATGGATTGAAATGAAACTTGGCATGTTTCATCCGCTTGTTTTAAATAAAAAATCAAATTTGGTATAAAAAATGTACTTATTTAAATGAAAATAATATGTTTAAAATCAGTAATATAATAACAAGTTAAAGAAAAAAATAAAACGCAACATAAAATACCAGTTTAAATCACTAAAAACTACCTTATGATAAACAAAACTTAATATATACAAAAAGTATAATATATACAACTTAAAAATAATATCAATTTTACAAATAATACCATATATGCTAATAATATTCATCAGAAGACTCATCATCACTTTCACAATCAGTCGAATCAGATATCACGTAATCTTCTTTATCACACGGTTGAATATTACGTGCTATCTGATGTGTTGGTATTGAAGGAGGGACAATCAAATTTAGAACTTCTACTGGTAATTTCTCAGTCTTCTTTCTCGGCACTTCCCTGAGTGAGTTTATTACAGGATCGGACGTTATCAAGAGCATATGCAACAAGTCTGTATTCGTGAAATTACGTGACTGTTTTCTGGTGTGGTGCTCGCGGAATCTACGACAGTCTTTGTTTCGAGCCTCTTGAGATTCTTCCGAGAGTTGCCCAATTGGAACTATGGAAGTTTTAATAACTTCTGTACTATGAATTAGGATTTTGTGTACAGTAACAGGCATGTAATACCACGAATACAGACTCAGATAAAGAGATCTCGTTTCAATGCAAAATTTCTCAAATTCGGTAATATTGATATCGTAGCCGGAAGATAACGTTCTTAATAAAATACTAAAGTTTTTAATTAGATTAACGTTCAATCCTGTAATCTCCCCACTCAATTCCGGATTCATAAAGAACCTACGAGCCGTATTGCCATCATTTGTGTTCCCATAACCAGGTTTTGGTTTGTCTACAATAAGTCCCATTTGATTCTTAAACTTTTGCTTGATTTCGTCTGAACGCTGTTTCACACTAGCTTTATCTTCATCACCTCTGACTTGCCACTTTTTTATATCTAAACGATAGCTAATGTGTAACAAGCATTCAAAACAGCGAATCCACGCATGCAGAGTAGACAAACCAAAACCGTAATGTTCTTTCTTATCAACCAAGCCTTCTAATTCGCCATTCATCATTTTAGGAGTAGCTCCACAGATATAACACTTTTGTGCAGAGGTTGTGTCAGTCAAAGCATTGCATACTTTTCCGTCTGTCATTGTCAATAAAAGATTATGCTTCACAGTAATTTGAGATTCACCAACACTACAAGATGTTGGAAGAAGTTGAGATACTTCTTCTAACACTTTGTCAGTTTCAATTTTAGTAAATTCATTTGTTTCCTTTGAAAAAATAAATTTAATTGGTCGGCAGTAAAGTGTCGATGAAGGCCGTGGATTCTGCCAAATAATATTTTGGTCATCATCAATCAATTTCAAAGGAACAAATGCAAATACAAACAGAAACTCATCAGTAGCGTCAATGTTCTCAAATTTCTGTTTATATGTACTGTGCCCGGAACTCCCGTCACATCCCCATTTACTAATTAATGTAAATGATGAAGAAGACACATTTCTAATGACTTCACTTTGCACTTCAATCAAACGTTCAGCAGTTTTATTCAAAATAGCTTGAAGCTTAATATCAGCGCGCGTTTCGGTCACAGAAATGTCTTCCTCCGAAGGATAGCATGATTTTTTGGCTTTACAGAGACTATGATAAGATGGAAACACTTCATGTCCCGCCTTCAATGACCACTTTCGCGTCTTTTTATAAGCGTGACTGGTGCACCTAGAATCTACATAATAAGCTAACGCCTCGTCACTGTTTAATTGCCTACCACTACAAACATCACCAACAGATTTCCTTTTTTCCGAAGATTCGGAACTTCTTATTAAAGAAGCTACGTTTCTGTGACCCGACAAACGATGTGCCACTTCCGCAGCTGTAGTTAATTCAGAAGCACTGCGCGATTGCACTAAATCTTCAACCCTGCGTTTTTTGGTTTTGAAAGACGTATCTTCAAAGTCCTTTTTAGGTCGCCCTTGAGGCCGACTTCCTTCAGATGATGAGGAAGGACAAGCCTGATGTATGCAAACTTTAAATTGTATGTTTGCCCCCTCGAACCAACTTTTATTTTTCTGAAGAAAACGATCCTCCGTCATTTTCGATTCAGCCCACTTTTCAGCTAATTTTGACGAAATACTTGCTATTTGTAGCTGAATACTCCTCTGTGAGTCGGGAGTCATATTCGTAATAGAAAATTTTTCCATAATAAAACTCATTAGACGAATATTTCTGTCTTCTTTGGCATGTTTCCGCCACTCTTCGAAAAATTCCATTTTCGAAATGCAATGCACGTGTTCTGAAAAAAATTTATTAAAATGAAATGGAATCGTTGTGGTATTCAAATTATATATAATATTGAAGCTTAATGTAGTAGCTATATTATATAAAAAATTTAGACTGGATACATGTGGATACAAAAAGTTACATTCCTTGAAAGTAAAGGTTTTTAAAAAAAGACGACATTTTTTGGACTCCTATTTCAAAAACTGTTAGACTGCATATTATCTGTTATTAGAATCTATTTGAAGTAAAAATAGAAAATACTTACCCTCTAAAGTAAAATCCATCACAGCAAAAACTATAATATTCAGCACAAATTTAAATATATGTTGTCGAAAGCAATGCACAATTGCAACTAAATTGTTTACGTTAATGTAATTACCTTATTACCAGATTTCAACTGCGTATGACTCATCGATAAGAAATGTTTGCAATAATTATTACCTGCATTAATTATCCCTGGGTTATCATTAGTGATAAGTGACCATCAATTAAGTGATTCTTTGAATTGACTTTTGTCCACCTAGCTTGTTCTAGGCGATTCACTGTGCGGTGGGTCAAATCGGTGGGACCACGGGCCCTTCCCCGTTTTTTCTAAGCTCCTGTGAGCTCATACATTGCTTAAAATTGATAAAACTGCCGCATCAAAATGGAACAACAGTACTAAATATTATTTTTTTACTAACCCAGTTCTATCATTAAGTTTTTAATTCTTTTTTGCGCGGTAGTCGGTATCTGTCTTTTTTTCTAATAATAACAAGTATAAATTTAAAATTTCAAAAACCCCCGACGTATGCGCCATTTTGTGGCGGCGGCCATCTTGGATTTGCATAGTGCTATTCTACTAGTCAAGCCCTTTCATTTGATACCCATATTAAGGGCGGGAGTTGTGAAAAATATGTAATCCGCCATTTTGTAGCGGCGGCCATCTTGAACCGATTTTCATCAAACATAGCTAACAACACTCTCGACTAATTCACGTTTCAAACAAAAAACCCGCATTCAAATCGGTCCACCAGTTTGAGCGCCACAGGGGAACAGACAGACACATACACAGACACGTCAAACTTATAACACCCCGTCGTTTTTGCGTCGGGGGTTAATAAATAAAACTAGCCTGAGTTACTTATAACATCAGCTCTCTGCCAGTAAAAGTCCCATCAAAATCGATCCAGCCTTTCGGAGATCAGCCGAAAAAAACAGACAGACACGCCAGGTTAAGATGATAATCCGTACGTTCAAAGGTTTCTGTACAATCCAGGTTCCAAGTTATATGGAATACTGGTTACCGTCTTGTGGTCCCACTTGTTGACCGACTCGGTGACCATCAGCATTTTCAAGTCCTCTTGGTCCCACTTTGATGGTGGGACCAACTGCAGGACATGAGTGTTGTGATGGCTGTAATTTCTGAACTAGGTACAAAACCGACAACTTTGAAATATTAACGTGACAATCTTTAGGCCGGGGCCGCACTGCGAAATATATTCGCGCGGTTTATTTTCCGCATTTTAATATATTTTTTTCGCGAATTTTAAATCTCAAGTGCGGGCAGCTTCATACATTTCCATATGTCACATAATTCTGCGAAAAAATTCGCGCGAATAAATTTCGCAGTGCGGCCTCGCTCTTAAAGTATTGTAAGTTGTAACAAAAAAAGAATGAATGCAATCCGACTACTGAGTTACAGCTAAGTACACATTTTGACTTTCATCCCCTCTCATCCCCAAGGGAACCGTGCTGAATTTCAGGATAAAAAGTATCCTATATGCTATTTAGTGTGATAGCCTAGTGGTTAGGACAACCGACTTCTAATCGGAGGTCGTGGGTTCGATCCCGGGGCACGCACCTCTAACTTTTCGGAATTATGTGCGTTTTAAGTATTTAAATATCACTTGCTTTAACGGTGAAGGAAAACATCGTGAGGAAACCTGCATGCCTGAGAGTTCTCCATAACGTTCTCAAAGGTGTGTGAAGTCTGCCATTCCGCTTGGCCAGCGTGGTAGACTATGGCCAAAACCCTTCTCACTCTGAGAGGAGACCCGTGCTCTGTACTAGTGAGCCGGTAATGGGTTGATCATGATGATGATGATGATGATGCTATTTAGTAGTATGAATTTAAATCATGCCAAGTTTCATTCCAATCCATTTACCTAGTAGTTTTTTTTTGTGATGCGCGCCCAAATAGAGACAAACACAAAAATTTCATTTTTACGTTCTATTACTTATCCCGACTTTAAAATAAGAGTCTTTGGGTTCATTTTGCTCTGAAGGCATTGTGTGTCAATACTTGAATTTCGATCATCGTTGCCACTATGTACAAAGTCGGCATAAGGCCTCTGTTCGTGTGTTTGTCACTTGGAATTGGATGAAAATTTGTGTATATTTCAATGGGTTCTTGGTCTCTTGGATGGTTTGAAAACACAATTGGACCCGGTAGGTGGCGCTGATGTCGGTATGTATGTCGCTGGATAAGATGTCTGCCGGGTCCGCTAGTCTATCTATAATATAATAAAACTGTAACAGATCCGATTCTGTACATTGAAGATATTTTGAAAATTTTTATTGCAGGGCACTCTATAATCGATACTGAAGCCAAAACTGCAATTTGTTTCATTTTTGTCTGTATGTCTGTCTGTCTTTCTGTCTGTCTGTCTGTCTGTCTGTCTGTCTGTCTGTCTGTCTGTATCTTGGCCGCGCATCACGCCGAAACTACTGAATGGATTCGAATGAAACATGGTACGATTTGAGTTTATACTCCGAGGTAGGACATAGGATACTTTTTATCCCGAAATTCAGCACGGTTCCCTTGGGAGAGGGGATGAAAGTTAAAACGTGTATTTAGCTGTAATTCATTAACGCGTTGTTCGATTTCACTCATTCTTTTTTGTTAGAAAGCTAGTACTTTATGTATTGTCCCATAAATATTTCAAGGTCATAGGTTTTTTAGTTCAGAAATGACAGACATTACAACCCTCACTATTGGGTTCAAATAACTTGGGACCCGGATCTTTGAACGTACTTACGGCTTATTTTAAACTGGTGTGCGTTTAAATTTATGTTTGTCGGTCTGTTTATTTGTTCCAGCTAATCTCCGAAACGGCTGGATCGATTTTAATGGAACTTTCAATGTTATAAGGAGTAACTTAGGGTACATTTAGGTTAGGTACATAAAATAATTATGGGATCCGATCCGATCCTATATAAAAACCTATATCTACGCGAACGAAGTTGCGGGGGTCAGCTAGTAATATTAATATAGAGACTTAACTATTACGATACATACCAATACATCACTACATAGTATACAAGTATAAATTGAAAATTTAAAAAATCCCCGACATTCGCCATTTTGTGGCGGCGGCCATCTTGAATTTGCAATAGTGCTATTCTACTAGTCAAGCCCTTTCATTTGATACCCATATCAAGGGAGTTGTGAAAAAATATATTATCCGCCATTTTGTAGCGGCGGCCATCTTGGACCGATTTTCATCAAACATAGCTAACAACACTCTCGACTAATTCATCTTTCAAACAAAAAAAACCGCATTCAAATCGGTCCACCCGTTTGAGCGCCACAGGGGAACAGACAGACACACACACACATACACACACACACACAGACACGTCAAACTTATAACACCCCGTCGTTTTTGCGTCGGGGGTTAAAAACAAAGTCGCTTTCTCCGTCCCTATATCCCTAATATCCCTATGTATGCTTAAATCTTTAAAACTACGCAACGGATTTTGATGCGGTTTTTTTTAATAGATAGAGTGATTCAAGAGGAAGGTTTATATGTATAATAACATCCATTAAATAGTGGAGAAATACTGTTATTTTTGAGGTTTCTAATGTGATGTCGTAAATAATTACATTTTTTCCGTTTACATTGCAAACGCAGGCTGAACCCTACAAGATTTATCAAAATAATGTACTACTCTAGCGGCACGCTATGATGGCCGGTTTGACGTTTGTCCGCTCATGAAGTTCCGTATTAATTGATAACGACTTTGAAGGAAATAATTGTATTACTTTATTGACGATAGTGATGTGCAGAGATTCATAAATTTTATCGAATGTAGTTTTAGGTTTAGGACTCAAAATTTATTTATTAAATTGATTTCTTAAATGTATACAAGTGTAGAAAAATCAGTTTGCACCATTTAAGGGGTGAATGTACTTGTGAATATGAACAATTTTCACTATGTGGACAAACCTCTGAAATCGCAAAAAAATATCAATAAATTTTTAAAAATGGAATCTAATACGATCGTCACATAGGATCGCTGGCTAGCACAACTACTACCTCCGGCAAACTCGCGTCAATGCTCAATGCAAAACAAAGCAGTTTCGAATTGACGTTGCTTCGAAAAGTATAAACTGTCAGTGCAATGCGATTGTGATATAGTTTTGACCTGGCTTTGGATTTCAAATATTGATACTGCATTACTGTTGACCCTTGCTCGTTAATTTGGACTCTGTTCAAGCCCTTTGTTGTGGATTTCGTCGATATGACCGAACGTACGCAGAGAACTGTTCTAAATAGTCAGACACGTGAGTTCGTAATACGCCTTCGTAACTATTTCGATCGTGAAGCTCAAAATGGAGGGCCAATTTTACCTATAACGTCAGTGGTTGAACGCGTAGCTGATGCGCTTAATATTGGACAACGAACTGTTAGACGGATAACTAAAAAAAAATATGGCGAGACTGGCACAGAAGAAAATAAACTTCACACACCAAAAAAGAGAAAACGAGCAAAACCAGTCGTAGGCATCGATAGCTTTGATGCCGATGCTATCCGAAGACATGTTTACGGCTACTATTTACAGAAGGAGTATCCAACAAGAAAAAAGTTGGTGCATTCACTGAAGGAAGCTGGATTATTCTTCGGTGGGGAAAGTTCTTTAACGAAGATTTTGAAGACCATTGGATTTCGATACAAAAAATGTAACAAACGCAAAATATTGATGGAAAGATTTGATATAGCGATGGCAAGGTATACTTTTTTACGGCAAGTGAAAGAAATCAAAAATTGGCAAAATGTTGTGTTCTTGGATGAAACATGGCTTAATGCTAACCATACTGTAGGCCGTTCTTGGAACGATGACACAGCAGCATCTACTTCCAAAGTTCCTGTAGGAAAAGGATCGCGACTTTTAATTTGTCACGCCGGAACCATCAACGGGTTTGTCGAAGGTTCTCTCATGGCTTTTGCGTCAAAAACCACTGGAGACTATCATGAAGACATGAATGGAGAAAAGTTTACTGAATGGTTTACCTCAATGTTGTGTAGCCTCCCTGAACCATCTATCTATAATATAATAAAACTGTAACAGATCCAATTCTGTACATTGAAGATATTTTGAAAATTTTTATCGGAGGGCACTCTATAATCGATACTGAAGCCAAAACTGCAATTTTTTTCATTTTTGTCTGTCTGTCTGTCTGTCTGTCTGTCTGTCTGTCTGTCTGTCTGTCTGTCTGTATCTTGGCCGCGCATCACGCCGAAACTACTGAATGGATTCGAATGAAACTTGGTACGATTTTAGTTTATACTCCGAGGTAGGTTATAGGATACTTTTTATCCCGAAATTCAGCACGGTTCCCTTGGGAGAGGGGATGAAAGTTAAAACGTGTATTTAGCTGTAATTCATTAACGCGTTATTCGATTTTACTCATTCTTTTTTTGTTAGAAAGGTAGTACTTTAAGTATTGTCCCGTAAATATTTCAAGGTCATAGGTTTTTTAGTTTAGAAATGACAGGCATTTATTGGGTTCCGATAACTTGGGACCCGGATCTTTGTACGTACGGCTTATTTTAAACTGGCGTGCGTTTAAATTTATGTTTGTCGTTCTGTCTATTTGTTCCAGCTAATCTCCGAAATGGCTGGATCGATTTTAATGGAACTTTCAATGTTATAAGGAGTAACAGGCTACATTTAGTTTAGGTACAAAAAAGGATTATGGGATCCAATCCGATCCTATATAAAACCTATATCCAGGCGGACGAAGTCGCGGGGGTCGGCTAGTTATAATTATGGACAACGCCCCATACCACTCGATGCAAATTGACAAGCCACCTGCCCAATCCCAAAAGAAAGCTGATATCGTCGCATGGCTTCGTAAAAATGGCGTAGATGCAAACATGAATATGTTAAAAGCGGAATTAGTACGTCTTTTAAAAGAAAACAAACCAACCAAGATCCGATACGTCATTGACGAAATAGCATTAGAACATGGGCACAGAGTTATACGGTTACCGCCTTACCATTGTGAGTATAATGCGATTGAGTTGGTGTGGGCTCAAATTAAGGGATATGCTGCAAGACACAATACAGAACCCCCATTTACCACAAAAAAAATGCTAAAATTATTAGAAGAAGCTTGTGAACATGTGACTAAAGGAGACTGGGAAAAGGTTGTGAATAGAACTGTTAAATTAATAAGGGAAGATTATGAAAGAGATGTGAAAATAGATAATATTATAGAAAACGAACATATAATTATTAATGTATGTGATGATAGCAGTGACGACAGTGATAGCAGTGATGTCAGGTACAAAAACAAAACTTAATTGTTTTTTGTTCGAGGATAAATTGACATTCCACATCACTATTGTAATGTGTCAAACCGGCCATCATAGCGTGCCGCTAGTGTAAGTATTGTACACATTGAAAAGGTCTACAAAAAAGTCCGTGATGGTATATGTCTATCTCTTATGTAGCGGCCACATTAACGGTGATTATCGCGTATTCGGCCGTTAACCGTAGGTGTGGCCACGATTAACGGTGACAATCGCCGTATACCACCGTAGCATTTGGCGATAAGTCAGGTGGCGGTACATCAAAGACGTTAACGCTATAATTATAGCGTTAAAGCGGCCACATCTACGTTCGCCATTGTGCGCCGCGAGCTCGATGGGAACGCACGTATTGGTACGGGAGAGATACCTACATATAAGTACAACATTTAAGACTTATAGAGTACGTTTCCTATGCATTTTTATAGTCAACTATCTTCTCTTTCTTTGTAACCTTTTTTTTCTTTTCTTTCTTCTGCACAGGAACCTTTGGGCGTCTGAATTATCATCTGGGGTGCATTATAATTTGTGTTTGTCTATCTCCAAAATGCTGGACTGATTTCGATGGAACTTTCATTGGGAAAACTTTAGTGATTGGAAAGAACTATTAAAAATTAATACTCATTACTGCAGTTCCATTTTAATGCATGACTTTTAACAGTATGAGCTCAAAGGAGCTTAGGAAAAACAAAGAGTTTCCACGGGATTTTTAAAAACCTAAATCCACGCGGATGAAGTCGCGGGCATCGTCTTGTCAAATAAATATACGGGCATATACGGCATAAACCGCCGTTAACCTTTAGGTGTGGCCACTCAGTTTTGCCGGTGATAATTATCGCGTAGTTTAAAGCAATTTTGGGCATCAACATTAACCATAATGTAGCCGCAGCATAATGTAGGGGCCACATTAACGGCGATTATCGCGTATTCGGCCGTTAACCGTAGGTGTGGCCACGATTAACGGTGACAATCGCCGTATACCACCGTAGCATTTGGCGATAAGTCGGGTGGCGGTACATCAAAGAGGTTAACGCTATAATTATAGCGTTAAAGCGGCCACATCTACGTTCGCCATTGTGCGCCGCGAGCTCGATGGGAACGCACGTGTTGGTACGGCAGAGATACCTACATATAAGTACAACATTTAAGACTTATAGAGTATGTTTCCTATGCATTTTTATAGTCAACCATCTTCTCTTTCTTTGTAACCTTTTTTTTTCTTTTCTTTCTTCTGCACAGGAACCTTTGGGCGTCTGAATTATCATCTGGGGTGCATTATAATTTGTGTTTGTCTGTTTCCAAAATGCTGGACTGATTTTGATGGAACTTTCATTGGGAAAACTTTAGTGATGGGAAAGAACTATTAAAAATTAATACTCATTACTGCAGTTTCATTTAAATGCATGACTTTTAACAGTATGAGCTCAAAGGAGCTTAGGAAAAACAAAGAGTTTGCGCGGGATTTTTAAAAACCTAAATCCACGCGGATGAAGTCGCGGGCATCCTCTAGTCAAATAAATATACGGGCATATATGGCATATACCGCCGTTAACCTTTAGATGTGGCCACTCAGTTTTGCCGGTGATAATTATCGCGTAGTTTAAAGCAATTTTGGGCATCAACATTAACCATAATGTAGCCGCAGCAGTGGCCGCGGTTCTCCTATATAGCCCAGTGTCGATAATTTTTGAAACCAAAAAAAAATCACAGTACGTAGGATAAAACCCATTGGAAAAGGAGGAGAATATTATAAAAATACAAGGAAAAATAATTTACGGGCGATCTGAGCTCGGGAAAAAAGGGGGGGAGTTTTAAGGGTAGAAAACGGTTTATCTCGATTTCCGGCAAAACTAGAAGTCCTATGGAAAAAAATCAAACGGCAAAGTTGTAGGTAATAAAAAGATCTATGACTTTTGTATTTACACTTTTTTCACATAACCTCAAAAATGTGAAAAGTTCAAAAAACCAAGTTTTTGGTTTTTTTATTTTATCTTTTAAAAGAAATATTTTTTTTCACGGAATCTGGTGAAAACTTACCTTTTTATGTCCCAAATATACTGTAATTTATTTGATTTGAAATATTTAGTTTTTCTCCTTATTTTTGACTTAATATCGACTTAATTCTGACAGCTGTCATTGTCATTTACAGATGGGTTATTTATATGGAGAACGAGGTTAACATCTACGAAGTACGATTTTACCCCAAACTACTTTAATTCCCTGACAACATATAAAGCTCTAAGCCGCTTAATAATATTAATTGTTTCGCCCTAAAATAAAAATTGCTAAGAATGGAAACTAGAAAGTGCACACTAACAGCAGTTGATTTGTATTTGCATAAGTTTTGAATTTTTTTATCTTTTTTGTGGGAATTGTTTTATCTCTGGTAACATTATGAAACGTCAGAATTCCACGGAATTAGTAATTCGGGTATAAGGTGAGATCTAGGAACAATTATACTATGGAAACGACATATTTTAGACGAAATCAAAGCATCTCTTGACTCATTCACTCGTACCGATTTTAAGCATAAGAAAAAAAGAGAAGTTGCTACTATCACTTGTTCTACTTTAAACAAAAATAACCACTTTTTCCTATAGTGGGAGATCCCGTCTTAGAAATTTATACCCTCATCTGTTATTTAATTCTGATAGAGATTATATTATGCTAGATAATTCATAGATTGATACATTGCACTTTGGTTGCCTGGCTTAATTTGGTGCCTATGATGTTAAACACAAAAAAATGTAATCAATTTTTTTCGATCTGCTTCCCTCATCTGTTATTTAAACGAATTATATGTCAAATGAAAGATTATTTTATTCCCAATCGAACCGTATTTGGTTGCAATCCAAATAATATCAAATAATATATAATAAAAAATAATTTCAATCCATTCAGTAGTTTTTGCGTAATACATGCACAAACATACAGACAAACAGACAAAATTTTCAAAAACAGGTTTTTTACGTTTTATTACTTATCCCTTACGTATCTCACTTATTTTTTTGCAAATATCTTTAATGGACAGGCACAGCAAGTCTATGGTTTTAATCTATGTATAGACTAAGCACCTGCCGAGTGCACGCCTGCCTCACTGCATCTTTGTCTGTCAAATGGAATTGCGCGCGCAACACTTTTCTGTCACTTTCAACACTCGCACAGAAAATTTTATATCTTAAAATCCAGACAACCATGATTTAGCACCACTTTTGACCAGGCAACCAAATACGGTTCGATTGGGAATAAAATAATCTTTCATTTGACATATGTATAATTCGTTTAAATAACAGATGAGGGAAGCAGATCGAAAAAAATTGATTAAATTTTTTTGTGTTTAACATCATAGGCACCAAATTTAGCCAGGCAACCAAAGTGCAATGTATCAATCTATGAATTATCTAGCATATAATCTCTATCAGAATTAAATAACATATGAGGGTATAAATTTCTAAGACGGGATCTCAGACCACTAGAGTTTGACGTAGTTTAGCAGAAAGGATCCAATCCACAAAATGGTAAAAATGAGTTATACAGGGTATAAGGAGACCGCTTCCGAAAACTTGTCGCTATTATTAGACTACCTAAACACAATCCAGAATAACCGCAATAACCTTATAGCGTAGGTATCACGCGCAACAACGTGACTGCGCGAGGTCAAGGTAACGCAAAATTCGCTGTCCTCCAGCGTCAGCTGATTTTATTTGGATTATTTTTAACTTTAAAAAAATACAGGCAATATTTTTTTTATTTCCCAAAAACGGGAATTGCACAAAAAATGAATTTTTTGTAAAAACGACTTTTTTCACATTTTTTTTTTATAATATCTTATCAGTAACCTTTGGACACGTCTCCCAACGTGAGAATGACTCCATAGAGCGACTTGTCGTACAGGGCAAAGTAGAGAAGTAGAGGGCACCAGAGGGCGAGGAAGGTCGCTTATTCAAACCGACCAAATCAAATCAGCTGTGGGCGGTCCCTTGCACGATTGCACCAGACTGTCGGCCAGCAGGGAGAAGTGGCGAACACTCGTGTGGCGCATAAATCTGCCCTTAAAGACGTCAATTCTGGATGACCACGACCGCTCTGTTAAGAGTGAAACGAAGAAGAAGATCAGTACTTATCAGTACTATCACCTATCTTCGTTTTCGAGAGCGTTTCGCATACACCTATTCAAAGAGATCCTAAAGGTTGTTTCTTTCACTCAGAAAAAAAGATCCCTGATCCTACAATGTTATCATGGTTTTTTATGTTATGTTTAATTATGTGTGCGTTGGGCGTTTGGGCGTGCCTAATAAACTCGTATGTTTGCTACGAGAATTTCTTATAAATCATACCTTCCGTTACCGCCTGGACCAAGAGCGTCACCAGCTGATGGGCAAAGGGGGGGACTAGATAAATAATATATATGGAGGATGGAAAGAAAAATGAATTGTAGGTCCAGTCGAGAGGTTATGAAGGTGTAAAGCAAGTATTACAAGTTCTTGAATTGACCTGAAAGTAGTTATTAATTATAAGTCAAGTGAGTGAATTTAGGACTTTGTTTGCATTTGGCTATACTCTGATTTTTAATTTGGTGGAAATCTGACGTTTCGTAATGTTACCAGAGATAAAACAATTCTCACAAAAGAGATAAAAAAATCAAAACTTATGTTAATAAAAATCAACTGCCTCATGTAGCAAGTGCCAAGCGGGAGCAGATAGAATCTCTAGGGGGGGGGGCAGATGTCCCTATCTGCTCCCGCTTGGCAACACCCATGGCCTGGACGGCATCTTATCATCTCCGAGACCACTTGGTGCTTGAGTCCCCCGGCAGTGCTGTTTCCTCTCTTGTATGCGCTATTTACCAGCGACATACATTGCTCCCCAGATGTTATGTTAGCCTAGTTTGCGGACGATAAGATGACATATACGACCCATACCCAATTCGCGGTCATTCGATCTCGACTCCAAGTTACGGCTAGTCAACGGTGAAAAAACGGAACTGTGCTTTTTACAGGAAAGCGTGGTAGCAAGTACTCCGGCAAACGTGCCGAAATAATTTCTATACGGCGTTCTTTTCCCCTGGCAAGACAAAGCCAAATATCTAGGTGTGAACTTAGACGATAAGATGAACTTTGCCGCTCAAAGACGTAAAGCCCCAAAAGGCAGCATTTGTGCTCAAGTTGTGCATTGTGATCGACCAAATAACCTGTATTCGCTCAATAATGTCCTACACATGCATAGTATTTGCACATATCCCTCCCTTCTCGATTAAAGCAGACTAGGTAGTTTTGCAAACACTGCAGAATAAGTTTCTGCACACGGCAATGGGTGCCCCGTGGTTTGTGCGCAATATTGATCTCCAAGATCTCGATCTCCCTGTTCTAGCCCAACACTTTAAGCAGTTTTCAAAGAATTACCTTGAGAAAGCTGCCCGCCGTGACGTGACGTACTTTGACGTGAATCCCTTCCTCTGTTACGGGGACGTATGGATTAGTCTATTGCAAAACTAGCATTCCAACGTCACGTAAGCCGAGTTTCGAGACTCACAGGAGACGCCCTTAAGACGATGTTCTCCTCGATTTTTTTCGAGCCCTTGGGCTATAGCTCCGCTGGCAGACTTTCTGCGCTTGCTTCCCCCTAAGGGCCTAAACATTCCGAAATAAATCATTTTTATTTAAAAATATCAATTTGTTTAGAAAGTTTTGTTTTTAGTTCCTTTCTGAGCATTAAGAAAAATACCCCGTAGTGTTAAAACCAATTTAGCAGAAACGACTCAAACCCAAATTTTCCCCGATAACCGTAAGATACGTCAGTCTTTGAAGTACAATAAAAATATTAGTATTTTTGCCCATATTTGACAATATTTTCAACTATTCCAAAGACAATATCATTGCAGCAATTACCATCCAAACTTCAAACCTCGATTACTCAGAATAACTTTTTATGGGTTGGGTCATTTCTACTAAGCTACGTCCAGTTGACTGTCAATTTCTCGTAGGGTAAACGGTAAGTATTAACGACCCCCTTAAGATAATTTTAAAATCGATATCAATTATTAACAGTAGTATATTACTAAGTAAATTACAAAATAGCACTAGCTTTCACATTTTTATTTGTTGTTTATGTTATTTTATGTTACTTACACATTCTATAGTTTATTTGCACTACCTTAAATGCTTTTAAATATAAGATTACCGTATAATAAATATCCATATGCCTATTTTTAGGTACTAACTATAACATGTACTAATTAAAAAGCTGCTAGCTGTGATAGCCTAGTGGTTAGGACGACCGACTTCTAATCGGAGGTCGTGGGTTCGATCCCGGGCACGCACCTCTAACTTTTCGGAGTTATGTGCGTTTTAAGTATTTAAATATCACTTGCTTTAACGGTGAAGGAAAACATCGTGAGGAAACCTGCATGCCTGAGAGTTCTCCATAACGTTCTCAAAGGTGTGTGAAGTCTGCCAATCCGCTTGGCCAGCGTGGTAGACTATGGCCAAAACCCTTCTCACTCTGAGAGGAGACCCGTGCTCTGTAGTGAGCCGGTAATGGGTTGATCATGATGATGATGATGAATTAAAAAGCGGTGATAGCCATCATTTGCTGTAACAGTGAAGAAAAACCTGCATGCCTGAGACTCTGCATAATGTTCTCAAAGGCTACCAATCCACACTTGGTCAGCATGGTGTACTACGGCATAAACCTTTCTCATTCTGAGACGAGACTCGTGCCCTGTAGTGGGCCGTTAAGGCGTTGATAATGATGATGATGATGAATTATAACGTGTCTGAGAAGTAGTCTTTAATAGAATCATATCGCGTTTGAGCATTAGTGAAACTTAACCGCGTGTTATTCTCTCATAATACACCTATTCGACTTTTACAGCGAAGCTGCATAAACCGTGACTAATTAAAAAAGGGATTGTCAGATAAAAAATTTCGCACAACAAAGCACTTAGAACTTAAAAAATTACAAAATAACGTAATTTGACTTAGTTGTGTGGATGCTCTATAAGTCGGCAGTTTAACGTCTGTGTCACGTTTAAAAATTCGTAGACATGTCAAACGAAGTAATTTCAGTACAATATTTTTTCTTCTAATACTTGATTCTTTTGACTTTTTGAGTCAACTAATAGTATTTGCTTTTTGTATAAAGAAGTAATTTTTAATTTATTTAAAAAATAAGTACTAATTTGCCTAAGCTCGGCACCTTTGTGCCTTTTTCCAGCATTTGTGTCCTCAAAGTCGGCCCTCACGTGTCTGAAAGAAAATCATATTTTACCCGCGACTTCGTCCGCGTAAATTAATGTTTTTCTTAATATTTATAGGAACTCTTTTCTCGTTTTCATTTTATTTTATTTTCCCGCCAAATAAATACCCTTCTCCAAAATTAATAGAACTTTTGAAGAAATGGATAGAATTTTTTTCAACAATCAGACAATTTTTTGTATAGGTAGACAACATCAAGTTTATCCAAAAGGATAAACAGGATACCTCATATTGGATATAGGATACATAGGATAGGATACCTTAGAAATAACCCAAATTCTAAAAGGTGGCACCCCCTGCCGACCCCAGGTACCTCATATTACTGGTTTTCCTTAGTCCACCACCCTTGTTTTTCTTTAAATACGTAAAATAATCGTGTTATACTACTATTACAAGACATCAAATATTATGACAAATTAAATTGCAACAACAAGTCTTAAATATTATTCATACGTAATTTATATCTTGTCAAACGACGCTCGGAAAGCAGAAATTTTATAAGAAATTAAGCGATTTACGCACTTGCACTCGTTCTAAGCGATAATTGAGGGATAGGGATGCAAAAAAATGCTGCCTTATTATAAAACTATTTTCGCATTAGAGCAAGCTATATGTACACATAAAATACTCAGTGTGCCTAAGCGGCACCAAAATGTTAATATTTACAAACAGAACTGAGTGCCGACTTTTGCTGGGCGGCTTTAGGAGCATCCACCCTATCACCAGACGGTTAGCAAAATACAAATTTCTTATCAATCTGTCTTTCAAGATGACACTGAAATTATATTGCGATCTTTTTTTGGACAGTGCATATTGTCGTAAGCAAAAACGAAAGATATAATAACTATTTCTTCGTTTTAAATACGCGGGGTCTAGGAAGAAGAAGAAGACTGATACTTTGTCTTAGGGTGAGATATAGTATAAAATAAAAATTGCTAAGAATGGAAACTAGAAAGTGCACACTAACAGCAGTTGATTTGTATTTGCATAAGTTTTGAATTTTTTTATCTTTTTTGTGGGAATTGTTTTATCTCTGGTAACCAGGGACTGAAAGCGGTAGAGCATACCGGTACATACCACCGTTATCATACCGGTACAAAATAGGTACCAAAATCTCAACCTTTATAAAAGATACCTTTATTTAACCGCTTTGCGATTTCGGTACCGAAAAAATACGAAAAGGTGCGCGCGCGGGGGTGAAGAATTTGGCCACGTGCCGCGCGCCGCGCGTCCCCCGCTTCCCGTCGGTTCCTGTGTTTGTTAAAACGTAAGGATTTTAAGAAATTCCAAATTCTAAATCTAAAAATAAGAATATTAAAGAATAAAGAATGCCGAAGTGGTGGGATTCATTCAACGGCACATCAAAGTAAAGCCTTATTAGATAAAAATATCGATATAAATAGCGGTACCGAAATAAAAGTACCGTTTTTTATTTCGGTACCGCTAAACTGAAATATAAAGGTACAGAAATAAAGAGGTACCGAAATGAAGCGGTACCGAAATTATAGGTATTTAAACATTTCGGTACTTTTATTAAAAGGGTAGGCCCATTACCGCTAAATAAAACTACCATTAAATTCCGGTTATTCAGTCCCTGCTGGTAACATTATGAAACGTCAGAATTCCACGGAATTAGTAATTCGGGTATAAGGTGAGATATAGTAAGTTCATTGTGGAATATATCGTAAAATGTCAAGCCCGCCGCGCGCCTGGGAGCTTTCATCGAAAACGCTGCCTAATCCCTGAGCGGGTAGTACCTACGCATAATATGCTCTACTACCCGTGCGAAGCCGGGGCGGGTCGCTAGTACTTATATAAAAAAAGATACGCTAAATTTTTTCATACAAATATAATCAACAATAGCGAAACAAATACCATTTAAATGTTTCCCTATTTAACATGTCTTGCCAGTTTTCCATGAAGCGGGCTTAGCATTGTCGTAAATCGTCGTTAAAGTCATAAGAATGCCTACATAGCATAAGAAAAATGTTGTTGAAGAAAGTATGCGATCACTGGCGCCACGTTTCAACCAAATTGGTTTGCCGTCTTCTGCCTATAATAAATAAATAAAGGCATTTTAATATTAAATTTAATTGAGGGGTCTAAAAGCAAACCCGCCACTTTGCGTAGTTGATGTTTTTCCAATATTAACGAAAAACGCATATCTTTCTTTGCAGGCAAGCTAAAGAAGGCTAACGTCAATAGAGCTGTTTATGACAGTAACATTATCTAAAACTTGACTTTAAATCCACTCGAATAAGCTTTGTTTTCGTAAAATTTCTAAAATAAAACGTAAAAGAGGCGTTTTTGCATCTAAGTCAAAATTATAGGCGGATTTGCAGCTCACCATATATGAAAGAGGCGTTTTTGTATCTAACAAATTATTGTGGCATCATTATGCAAGATGTCACCAGCTTGCTAATAAAAATTGGTAAAATAAAAATAGTGTGAAAAGTAAGAAATTCAAGTATTTATTAAAAAAAAAACAATAACATTCTAAATTATTAAACATTTTGTTGAAATAATAAAAAAAAGAATATAGAAATAAATTAAACGCTTAATCCAATTTCTTCGGGATAGTAATTGCAAAGATCATGATTTCCATTTTCCGTATCACCATCGTGAACATTTGCATTTTTACTATCTCTAGTATTGAATGGAAGCAGGCGTTACTTTGCGGAATTCCATGATATACAATGAATATAAAATTATTTTGCTATAATCCGCTAACAGTGACAAATTTGTAGGCACAACACCACACAATCTTGTAGGCACAACACCACACAATCTTGTAGGCACAACACCACACAAATTCACCACAAAACAAACTCGACGATCGTTTCGCTCCGACACCGGAGCATCTTCAGGAGATGTCGACTTCACAACGGACGATTGCAAAGTGAGTTCGTGTCGAATGAGCGGTCTTATATATACTATCCCCGCTTAGTCATCTACCCTCCTTTCTCTTTCTCTCTGGCCACGCCCCCTAAATATGTTGAGCAACGGTGAAGATGACACATTTATTTGCTCATTCAGCAATTCGACACTTCTACCGCTGTGCCCAACTATTTCCAATTGTTCCAACACGCACAGTCTTAAACTTTTACAGCATGTGTGTAAAATTTCAAATGTATGACCCTCGTCTATCCTATGTCCACTATCCAAAAGATGTTTTGCGAAATGAGATCTTTGAGGCTGGTTGTTTCTAAAGGCAGCCATATGTTCTTTATATCGAGTTACAAAATTGCGCCCAGTTTGACCAACATATATAGCACTACATTCGGGGCACTTGAGTTTGTACACACCTGACTTTTGTCCATTATTTAATTTATCTTTACCATTACAAATTCTTCTGAGCGTATTATTTGTTCTAAAAGCAGCGTGTACATCATGTGATCTAAGAGTCCTAGCACTCTACTCTACAGCTAGGACTCTTAGATCACATGATGTACACGCTGCTTTTAGAACAAATAATACGCTCAGAAGAATTTGTAATGGTAAAGATAAATTAAATAATGGATAAAAGTCAGGTGTGTACAAACTCAAGTGCCCCGAATGTAGTGCTATATATGTTGGTCAAACTGGGCGCAATTTTGTAACTCGATATAAAGAACATATGGCTGCCTTTAGAAACAACCAGCCTCAAAGATCTCATTTCGCAAAACATCTTTTGGATAGTGGACATAGGATAGACGAGGGTCATACATTTGAAATTTTACACACATGCTGTAAAAGTTTAAGACTGTGCGTGTTGGAACAATTGGAAATAGTTGGGCACAGCGGTAGAAGTGTCGAATTGCTGAATGAGCAAATAAATGTGTCATCTTCACCGTTGCTCAACATATTTAGGGGGCGTGGCCAGAGAGAAAGAGAAAGGAGGGTAGATGACTAAGCGGGGATAGTATATATAAGACCGCTCATTCGACACGAACTCACTTTGCAATCGTCCGTTGTGAAGTCGACATCTCCTGAAGATGCTCCGGTGTCGGAGCGAAACGATCGTCGAGTTTGTTTTGTGGTGAATTTGTGTGGTGTTGTGCCTACAAGATTGTGTGGTGTTGTGCCTACAAATTTGTCACTGTTAGCGGATTATAGCAAAATAATTTTATATTCATTGTATATCTCTAGTATGATATTTGTGTAAAATTACCTATTTTTAGTTATATTGTGGATAAAAATTACAAAATAAAGTCTAAACACTATTGCATAAACACATCCTACCAAGGTCTCAAAACACTGTATGTAAACACTTTGAAATCATTACCTTTCACGTTTTTTTATGTTTCGTTTCCAATGCGTAGGGTCCCTTTTCCTTATTCTGGCTCTATTCGGAGCCACTGGTGTAATGTTAACCTCCATAAGCACTCGAAAATTAATAAAAACTGGTTCTCGAAATCGAAGCATGTTTATAGAAACTCTATCACGGCCGCCATGACAGTATGGCGCTATATTCGCATCTCATTGGCTCAACTTAATAGTGGCGCGTTTGCAACTGACATTAGTCTTCAAACAGGCGCGTTTGCATTTTACCGACGATTTTGACTGCAATTTAACACTGTTTAGAGGCGCTTATGGCTCCAGATTTTATTTCACACTAGATGATGCCCACGGCTTCGCCCGTGTGGATTTAGGTTTTTAAAAATCCCATGGGAACTTTTGATTTTTCCCAGATGGACAGACGATCTCAAGCGAGTCGCTGGTAGCCGCTGGAATCAGGCGGCACAAGATCGTGTGCTGTGGCGTTCCTTGCAAGAGACCTATGTCCAGCAGTGGACGTCCATTAGTTGAAACGAACGAACGAACGAATGGGAACTTTTGATTTTTCAGAACAAAAAGTAGCCTATCTGTAGTAACCCGTCCCCAAAACGGAAAAATTCCGTGGGATCCCTTCGATTTCGGAATGCAATTCCTTACAGCATCAGGTTTGAGGAGTTGGACATGTACCTACTCAGTAGCTCAGTAGCTGTACCTACTCAGAGTTCAATCAACAATAAAGTCTTTAATTAGTATCCCCAATATCAATTTAAATAACCGACAGTGCCTAAATCCCATTAGTTTTGGGGATCCCCCCCTACAGCATCAGGATTGAGGAGTTGGAATCCAAATTTTTTGTAGGACAGTGTCGCAATGTTTCTCTATCGATTAAAAAAAAATTACGCAATTCGGTTCAGAAATCTCGGAGATATCGGTGTACATAGGTAGAAAAACACAACTCCTCCTTTTTTGAAAGTCGGTTAAAAAAGTAGCCTATGTTACTCCCTAACTAATTCTCTACTTGTATGTGAAAGTCCCGTCAAAATCGGTTCAGCCTTTCCGAAGATTAGCCCGTTCAAACAGACAGACAGACAGACAGACAGACAGACAGACAGACAGACAGACAAAAATTTTAAAAACGTGTGATTCGGTTATGGTATCGTTCAAATAACCATATGAGCTTAATATGAGGTAGTTATTTCAATATTACAGACAGACACTTCAATTTTATTTATTAGTATAGATTTGTGTAGCCCGAACGTGTCTTTTCACGCATACCAAAATTTGATTTTGTGAATTTATGCAAAGAGGCGGTTTTGCTTTTAGACCCCTCAATTAAAAGTAGGTACCTAACTGTATTCGATAAAGTAAGTAGCCCTAAACAGAAGATTATCTAGCCCATGTTGCGCCCGTGTGCAACCATTACCCTAGCACCCTTTAGTAAGCGCGCGGTCAAAATGAAATAGGTAAAAATGTGTATGCTGACTGCCGAGGCCGGCGTTCCTAACACCGCTGCGCCCGTGTACACCGCACACCCTGCACTATAGGTAAAGCCGCATCGGAACATAAGTCTACGTACTTACTTAATTGTAAAAGAATGTTATAGAATACTAGATGATGCCCACGGCTTCGCCCGTGTGTATTTAGGTTTGTAAAAATCTCGTGGGAACTTTGATTTTCTAGAACAAAAAGTAGCCTATCTGTAGTAAGTAGTAACCCGTCCACAAAACGGAAAAATTCCGTGGGATCCTTACGATTTCGGAATGCAATTCCTTACAGCATCAGGGTTGAGGAGTTGGACATGTACATACCTACTCGAGGTCATTCAACAATAAAGTCTTTAATTGGTATCCCCAATATAAATTTAAATAACCGACAGTGCCTAAATCCCATTAGTTTTGGGGATCAGATCCCCTACAGCATCAGGATTGAGGAGTTGGAATCCAAATTTTTTGTAGAACAGTGTCGCAATGTTTCTCTATCGATTAAAAAAAAAATTACGCAAATCGGTTCAGAAATCTCGGAGATATCGGTGTACATAGGTAGAAAAACACAACTCCTCCTATTTTGAAAGTCGGTTAAAAAAGTAGCCTATGTTACTCCCTGGTTAATTCTCTACTTGTATGTGAAAGTCCCGTCAAAATCGGTTCAGCCGTTCCAAAGATTAGCCCGTTCAAACAGACAGACAGACAAAAATTTTAAAAACGTGTGATTCGGTTATAGTATCGTTCAAATAACCATATGAGCTTAATATGAGGTAGTTATTTCGATATTACAGACAGACACTTCAATTTTATTTATTAGTATAGATATGAACATACTAGAGAATGCCCGCGGCTTCGCCCGCGTGAATTTCGGTTTTAAACAAATCCCGAGGGAATCGTGGATTTCCAGTTCCGGTTCTCTCTCCCTTTTCCAACCTTTATACCTACTATCAAGGAAGTTCGCTATAGTAATCTGCCTATAGCTATAGATTTCGGCTATAGCTATAGTTTTTCAAAATCCCGTGGGAACTGTGCAATTTAGGATAAAAAGTAGCCTATGTTTTAAGGCAGGACATAATCTATCTCCATTCAAAATTTCAGCCAAATCGGTTCAGTAGTTGCGGCGTGATTGAGTAACAAACATCCAAACATCTAAACATCCACACTTTCACATTTATAATATTAGTAGGATTGAATAGAATATTGACTTCAGGGAAAAGAAATCTTTGAGCTTACTTGAAAATCGGCTTGAAGTTTCTTAAATTTAACAAGCGAACTATTTTGGTTCACCGTTGTCTTAGTTATACCTCTGTAGCAATATCGCTGAATACTCTGGTAAAGGTATTAAGTATTAAATAAAATATTATTTAAAAAATATTTATGGTTTCTTTGCATTTCAATCTAGCTACGAAACATAATTAATTATTTTTACCTTTAGTAAAAACATTGCTTTCTATTAAAAGAATGCTTTCTATTATAAGAAGAATTACCTTTACCACCCACTTTTATCTGAATTTTGCTTACTATTGACATCATAGACATGTTAATGTCAGTAGGTACTTACTAGCTAGGTACTTCATAATCAAATAAAGAACTAATTTGTAATCATACTACACTGTAATTGAAAAAGTATTTATGTACCTATTGGAAGTTGGAAGTAACCAGAATTAAATCTTATAGTAGGAGATCCCACCTTAGAAATTTCTACCCTCATCTGTTATTTAAACGAATTATATGTCAAATGAAAGATTATTTTATTCTTAATCGAACCGTATTTGGTTGCCTGGTCAAAAGTGGTGCTAAATCATGGTTGCCTGGATTTTAAGATATAAAATGTTCGGTGCGAGTGTTGAAAGTGACAGAAAAGTGTTGCGCGCGCAATTTCATTTGACAGACAAAGATGCAGTGAGGCAGGCGTGCACTCGGCAGGTGCTTAGTCTATACATAGATTAAAACCATAGACTTTCTGTGCCTGTCCATTAAAGATATTTACAAAAAAATAAGTGAGTGACGTAAGGGATAAGTAATAAAACGTAAAAAAGCTGTTTTTGAAAATTTTGTCTGTTTGTCTGTATGTTTGTGCATGTATTACGCAAAAACTACTGAATGGATTGAAATGAAACTTGGCATGATTTAAGTTCATACTACATAATAGCATATAGGATACTTCTTATCCCGAAATTCAGCACAGTTCCCTTGGAAGAGGGGATGAAAGTCAAAATACACATTTTGACTTTCATCCCCTCTTCCAAGTTTCATTTCAATCCATTCAGTAGTTTTTGCGTAATACATGCACAAACATACAGACAAACAGACAAAATTTTCAAAAACAGCTTTTTTACGTTTTATTACTTATCCCTTACGTCACTCACTTATTTTTTTGTAAATATCTTTAATGGACAGGCACAGAAAGTCTATGGTTTTAATCTATGTATAGACTAAGCACCTGCCGAGTGCACGCCTGCCTCACTGCATCTTTGTCTGTCAAATGAAATTGCGCGCGCAACACTTTTCTGTCACTTTCAACACTCGCACCGAACATTTTATATCTTAAAATCCAGGCAACCATGATTTAGCACCACTTTTGACCAGGCAACCAAATACGGTTCGATTAAGAATAAAATAATCTTTCATTTGACATATAATTCGTTTAAATAACAGATGAGGGTAGAAATTTCTAAGGTGGGATCCTAGACCATTAAACTAGCTCGAAGTCACAATACACAGACATAAGTCACAATAGTTTATTCGATAATAATACACACAATCAGAATTATAGAAATCTATACTAATAAATAAAATTGAAGTGTCTGTCTGTAATATCGAAATAACTACCTCATATTAAGCTCATATGGTTATTTGAACGCTACCATAACCGAATCACACGTTTTTAAAATTTTTGTCTGTCTGTCTGTCTGTCTGTCTGTCTGTCTGTCTGTTTGAACGGGCTAATCTTCGGAACGGCTGAACCGATTTTGACGGGACCTTCACATACAAGTAGAGAATTAACCAGGGAGTAACATAGGCTACTTTTTTAACCGACTTTCTAAAAAGGAGGAGTTGTGTTTTTCTACCTATGTACACCGATATCTCCGAGATTTCTGAACCGATTTGCGTAATTTTTTTTTTTAATCGATAGAGAATCATTGCGACCCTGTTCTATAAAAAATTTGGATTCCAACTCCTCAATCCTGATGCTGTAGGGGACCTAATCCCCAAAACTAATGGGTTTTAGAAACTTTCGGTTATTTAAATTGATATTGGGGGTACCAATTAAAGACTTTATCGTTGAATTAACTCGAGTAGGTACATATCCAACTCCTCAACCCTGATGCTGTAAGGAATTGTATTCCGAAATCGTGGGGATCCCACGGGATTTTTCCGTTTTGGGGACGGGTTTCTACAGATAAGCTACTTTTTGTTCTGGAAAATCAAACGTTCCCACGGGATTTTTAAAAACCTAAATCCACACGGGCGAAGCCGTGGGCATCAGCTAGTAAGTAATAATAATCATTTCTGATTTTTACGTAAAACCATAAAACAATAATAATTGACGCTTTAGAAACTTAAGCAAATCTAAATATGTAGCGAAAATATTTTTCTTTTAAAATAAGGCGCGAACCAATGATGTATTACCTTAACAAGATCAGCATTCTAAAGCACCGACTCATTGCTACTTCACTGATGTCCGGTGTCCGATGACATCTACGACTTCAGTTGCCAGCCCGACATCCGAGTGAACACGAACGTAACTGTTACTTGCCACACAATTTGTCAAAATGGTGAAATGTGTTGTTAAAATTTGTTTGTCACGGTCAGAAAAAGATAATAAAGCAACTGGTGTTACTTTTCACAAGTAAGTTTGTTTTATTTAATTCCGATTATCCAAAACAACACGTAATAAAAACATAAATTTACCGCGCATTATTTTTACTATAAGTGTTGCCAGTAAAAACTATTTTGATTTTCCCTACATTGTTGGGAAATTAGTGAATTAAAAAGCGAATGATGAACGTATGTATGTACCTATAAGGCAAACGTAAGTAAATCAGTAATTTATGTGATCATACTGAGTCATTATAAAATAGTTATAATAGGTATAATGATTTCTTACTAAGCCGTATGTTCGTGATTATTTCAAAAACCAATGAACCGATTTTGACAATTTTTTCACTATCGTAATTTACAAACATTCAGAAAGATATTAGTATACATATACATACCTAGTGATCATTCTTATGTATGAAGTTACTAACATAAACGTACCCATATGTAACTAATATTTTTGCTTGGTTCAAAAATTTTCAAAATATCTTAAATGTACAGAATTGGACCAGTTACAGTTTTATTATTAGTACTAAATGATGCCCACGGCTTCGCCCGTGTGGATTTAGGTTTTTAAAAATCCCGTGGGAACTTTTGATTTTCCAGAACAAAAAGTAGCCTATCTGTAGTAACCCATCCTGAAAACGGAAAAATTCCGTGGGATCCCTACGATTTCGGAATGCAATTCCTTACAGCATCAGGGTTAAGGAGTTGGATATGTACATACTCAAGTTCATTCAACGATAAAGTCTTTAATTGGTACCCCCAATATCAATATAAATAACCGACAGTTCCTAAATCCCATTAGTTTTGGGGATCAGGTCCCCTACAGCATCAGGATTGAGGAGTTGGAATTCAAATGTTGTATAGGACATTATCGCAATATTCCTCTATCGATTAAAAAAAATATACGCAAATCGGTTCAGAAATCTCGGAGATATCGGTGTACATAGGTAGAAAAACACAACTCCTCCTTTTTTGAAAGTCGGTTAAAAAACCTGCCTATGTTACTCCCTGGTTAATTCTCTACTTGTATGTGAAAGTCCCGTCAAAATCGGTTCAGCCGTTCCGAAGATTAGCCCGTTCAAACAGACAGACAGACAGACAAAAATTTTAAAAACGTATGATTCGGTTATGGTACCGTTCAAATAACCATATGAGCTTAATATGAGGTAGTTATTTCGAAATTACAGACAGACACTTCAATTTTATTTATTAGTATAGTAAGTATAGTAATAGTATAGTATAGATAGATAGATGAGAGATTTAAATAAAGTTATTTACGTTCACGCATTTAAATATTTTTTTTCCTATTAGTAATCCTTATTTAGTTTTATAATATGGTTTATATTGAAAATTTTATTAAATCTAATATAATTATTAAATCTCATAAACTCAAATAATTTTTTGTGGGAAATCGTTCTTTTGTGGGAAATTATTCCTGATACTGGTAACTCTAATCGTTAGTCTAATTGCAATGTCTTGTCCTATTCTAACGTAATAAGTTTGAGGGCAGAAGAAACGAGACAAATATAGTTTACTCAAAGTTTACTTGGCGTATTTGTCAGTTTCAAAGCTACGTCTTTGAAACTCAAAAGTGGTTACGTTTTTCTGAGAACAGTTTATATGACGCTTCTACCACAGAATAACCAGAAGGGAAGCTACCTAAGAACGTCCAAAATTTATACCTATTCTGATAGGGTTGTCACCTGTTGCATGTGAAAAATTATGGGTAAAAATAAAAATATTATATACTAGTATATATGTATAGCAAGATATGTAGTAATGATTGGAATAAAATGTTTTTTATATTATACTAGCTTCTGCCCGCGGTTTCGCCCGCGTGACAGTACCTAGATACTTACTTACTTTAGTAAATTGAATGAATTAAGTACCTAGTTACTTAGATAGGTACCTTAGATAGGCCCATCGAAATGGTCCATAGTGTACAGGAGCTATTTTAACTTACCTGGCAATGTTTTACCTAATTCTATTGAGTAGAATCTGATTTCCGTACCAGTCAGGGGCGTAGCTACCACCGTATATGCCGTATCAATTATACGGGGCCCCCAAGCCATGGGGGCACCCGACGTGCGTAAGTAAAAATTAACACAAACTTCCCAAATTTTTGTTTATTTCAGAAATGACAAAAGTCAAAAAATGTTGTCTAAAAAGTTGTACATAGACGCAGAATCTTTAGAAAAACTAAAGTCATCATCAAATGATTTAATAAATTAGTTTGCCGAAAAAAGGCAAGGAGAGTATATATTTAATTTGAATTAGAAAAAGTGACAGATAAATAATTATGATGAATAAATAGGTATTGCTTTTAATTTTATGCAAACATTTTTTTTTCTTTTGTGAGAAATCTTTACCCTTCATAAAGGCCCCCAAACAAATTTTTATACGGGGCCCCGCCAAGGTATGCTACGCCACTGGTACCAGTGGTAGAGTCTTGACATCATATCATAAGTGGCACATGCTATGCTAAATATCCTTATTTTTTACTAGATGATGCCCACGGCTTCGCCCGTGTGGATTTAGGTTTTTTAAAATCCCGTAGGAACTTTTGATTTCCCAGGACAAAAAGTAGCTTATCTGTAGTAACCCGTCCCCAAAACGCAAAAATCCCGTGGGATCCCCACGATTTCGGAATACAATTCCTTACAGCATCAGGGTTGAGGAGTTGGATATGTATCTACTCGAGTTCATTCAACGATAAATATCAATTTAAATAACCGAAAGTTTCTGAAACCCATTAGTTTTGGGGATCAGGTCCACTACAGCATCAGGATTGAGGAGTTGGAATCCAAATTTTTTATAGAACAGGGTCGCAATGTTTCTCTATCGATTAAAAAAAAATTTACGCAAATTGGTTCAGAAATCTCGGAGATATCGGTGTACATAGGTAGAAAAACAGAACTCCTCCTTTTTTGAAAGTCGGTTAAAAAATATGTATAAATAGTCTATGTTACTCCCTGGTTAATTCTCGACTTGAATGTGAAAGTCCCGTCAAAATCGGTTCAGCCGTTCCGAAGATTAGCCCGTTCAAACAGACAGACAGACAGACAGACAAAAATTTTAAAAACGTGTGATTCGGTTATGGTACAGTTCAAATAACCGTATGAGCTTAATATGAGGTAGTTATTTCGAAATTACAGACAGACACTTCAATTTTATTTATTAGTATAGATATCGATAGTGGAACTTAAACATACTGTACAATACTGAGGCATATTTGTCTAAACACAACACTTAATTTTTTATAAGTATAATTTACACTATTTTAAGTACACAGTTGTCTAAACTCTCGCTAATAACTCTCGCTAATAATTTAATGCGCACGCGACACGACCACACGACAGCCTTGACGTTATTCAACTAACTGTTCACTAGCGGAGCGTCCGTGACAGCCCGTGTGTGCGTGAGCGGCGCTATGTGTGAGTGTACTTGCTGCGGGACGCTTGTAGGTAGCTTCCTCTCTGTTCCTTTTCTACTCGTGTGCTTCTACTCTATATTTATTACACCTACCCATAGAGATAATAATAATAAGTAGAGTAGGCATACCTACCTTAAAAACGTGCCAAAAATACACTCACACACGCACAATCCCCCAACCTAAAATGGCGCGTGTTCATTGTGATGTCTCAAGTTGTGCGTGTGTGAGTGTTCATGTATACATTTTAGGGAGGCCATCTTAAGGGAAGTGCAATACAATTTCTGCCACGATCTGTTTTATTGTTATGTTTAAAAATGTAGTGTTGTCTCTTACACACTTATGAAAATTTTGATAAGCTTAAGCTATTTTCCGATCCACTATTTTCTATAGGACATTATGCCAAGTCCACTTCTATAGGTTCATGCACCTACCTCACTGGCGCGAACTTGAAGTTTGAACAGACGTTTTGCAGATTTCTTTTTTGGAAGTAAAATACCACAGATAAGTGAGACATGACATTTAACTGCTTTAATTATTTATTGCGTGTTTTAATTAACTGGTTTAATCATAATGATAGACACGAATAGCAGCTTTCAGAATAATAAATTATTATTCTGATATTTTTATCTTCATTTAATGATTTTCATAATTCATTACATACATATTGCAAGTGTATAAAGTTATAAAACTTTGTCTATGGCCAAAACTTTTTGACGTTCCGAGTCTGACGCATGATAAACTTTTTCATTGGCGCTCTTTTACTTCGTGCTTCTTTCATTCGCTCCGCTCTTTCAAGTTTCAATTTTACAGAAAATGGCTACCGAAGAATTGGTGACTGAGCAGTTTCAATTTTTAGGTATAGAAGTCTCTAAAGAAGTTTTGAGTAAATGTAAGTAATGAATAAACATTTTAAAGGTGTTTCACGAGACACCGTGTCGTGTGGTTGAAAGTTCCACTTGATAAAAGTTAGTTTTTGTTGAAATAAAGTTTCGTTAAATTAGTTAAGTTTCAAGGCTGTACATTTCGTGTCTTTCAAGGTGTAAGTTTGTGCGCCGAATACAATGTAGATGCTGAAACATTTATCGAACAATGGATGGCATTCAGTTTGACGGCTTTAAACGGTGCAGGACCGAGTTTAGAGAACTTGAATTTGCTCGAGAAAAGGGAATTTTCCAAACGGTCGGCGATTCGGAATGCTCCTCCCAATGAAGTACCAACTACCGGCGCAAGTTTGACAGTGTACGGTGCGCCCGCCTCTATACAGTATCCTTTTCGGAATTTACCCCACGTGTTTTTATTTTATTTAAGTAGGAACATATTTATGCATTTTGAAGTCAAAAATACAAAAACAGATTTTGCTAATTCCAGAGCCAAGTTGGAAAAATAATGTCTTGACACAATTTCGGCCACAATGGCCAATCTCACCAGAGATTAGCCAAGTATGCATGCCATATTATAATGCATAAGTGTGTGTACAAACAGGTACACACTATAGCCCAATGGAATAGCAATCCAGCACAAGCAGAGAGCAGGTGCAGGACCAACAGCTTTGCATGCTTTCTGTGGCATGGAGATATAATATCGTCAACTTCAGGCTGCTGCTGAAAATTTCTTGCCAGAAAAATGCAGTTTTTTTTTTATTGGAGTCTCATGAGAACTCATGCTCCAATCCTCATCATCATTAAAAACTCATTACGGGCCCGTTACAGGGCACAGACTCCTCAATAAGAAGGGTTTCGGCCGTACTCCACCACTCAAAGCTAAGTGTGGATTGGTAGACTTCACACACTTTTGAGAACATTATGGAAACTCTGGCGTGCAGGTTTCCTCAATGTTTTCCTTCACCGTTAAAGCGAGTGACATTAAATTGCTTAAAATGCACATAACTCTGAAAAGTTAGAGGTGCGTGCTGGGAATCAACTTGGGGGGCCCCCAAAGGGTAGGGAGGGCAAAGTCTTAACCACTAGACTATAACATCTTTTTATGAAAAATTAAGTAATATCCAATAAAAAAGTTATTTGTAGGACATTTGGGTTGTACTATTTGTGTACATTTTGTTATCTCTTGATAAACTTTATTGCAGTAATAAGTTACATTTCTTAGCAGTCAGATCAGAAAATGAAGTTCTCTCAAATTACTTGACTGAAACCCCAAAGGTATGTAATTTTTTTATCATCTAATTTTAAGGTTTACATAGCCTTTAACTATCACTAGTGTGTATTGTATCAAATTGAATAATAGCAGTTGAGAACCTGTGAAACCATGAGTCTACTTTTATGCTTACATTCAGTTGAAACGGCTGAACCTGGGAGAGGGTGGAGGCTGCGCTCTATAAGGAGGAGGTTCTTTACGAGGTGTAATGAGTTCTAGTAGACTTTCCTGAATTGTTGCTAGTAAACACACAAGACACTTGCGACCAATAATATCTTCTGAATAGTTGACTAGTCTCCATTGAGGTTGGCTACTGGCAAATCCAATCAGGAGAACATTATTTATATATATATGACTGACCCGTTGGCAGTGACCCTGCTTTCCGCTCCGGGGTTGCGGGTTCGATTCCCGCCCTGAGTCTGGGTGTATTTATGTAAGTATATAAGTATGTATTATGTATATACTGTACTATATATTTAATTAAAAAAAAAAAATATATATATCTATATTGTATATATGTAAATATGTATATCAGTCGGTTGTTACCTATAACACAGGCATTAAATTGTCTACTTTAGGAACAGACGACCTTGTGTGTATGTGTCAATATTTATTTATTATTTATTTATTATTCTTAAGTATTTTATTATTTATTGTTATTATATGTATAGTTAAAACTATGGAATATGGAAAAAGAGTGACAAATCAAGTCTTCAAGAGAAGAATTTTCTTCTGGCAGTAAATGGGTTTAAATCTAGTGGCGCAGTATTCACCTGTGACTAGATCTACACTCATTGATTGCTGGGAGAATGGTCAACATTGAAGAAATCAGAAGAATACTCAAAACCAGAAGAATCATCCACAGTCAAGAACTGGTATCCTAAGGGCCTGTTTCACCACTTTCTGATAAGTATCAGATAGTCTAAATGAAAGTTTTGTCACTTTCTTACTTTATGTAGAGTGATAAAGACAAAAGTTGTAAATAAACTATCCAATATCATCAGAAAGTGGTGAAAAAGGCTGTAAGAGCCCTCTAAAACGTGCCACAACCACACAACAGCAGTGAAAATAACATATAGTGCTATTCTCATGTACAACGATTTGTAGTCACATTGTAGTCACCGTGTCACGTCGCGAGCGTGATCAACACAGACCTCTTTTGGCGATCACTGCCCGGTGACATTTCGTTCCGCAGCAGCTGTGGTCTGGTTGTGGTGTGTTCCACTGGCATAGGACATTTGTGCGGTCGACATTTATAATCTTTGACTTGATGATATTTGTGGGCGAGTTTGCTTCTGGTTCATGTGGTTGTGACATCATGACTAGATCCATACTCGTCTGCAGCCATCAACTCAATCTGCGTATTGGCGTTGACACCGAGGATGATCATACAAGAAGAAACAAACACATGTACACTGCGACAATAAAAACGTATAATAAATTGGTCCATGCGTCAGATGAGCCGAAGGCTGGCTCTTATTTCGCTCAAAAGCTAAGCTTGGCAATACAAAGAGGCAATAGCGCCAGTGTCTTGGGCACCATGCCCATAAACTATCATTTGGACAGTGTATATATTTTTTATAATTATTACTTTTTAATCTTAATTTGTTATTTGTTATTATATTTTTAATTAGGATAACTTAATATGTAATTTGTATGTAATAAAGTTAGCTGGAGTAAACTGTCAACACGCTCAGGATACGATTCCCAGCGACATGTCGCTTTGAATTATATCAGTTGCATAATTTTTGACTTTTTTAAATTTAAGGCCAATTCGCATATATCAGTGAAGCATCAGTGTTGGCATAGATGAGGTCGTACTTAAGGGCTAACTTGTAGATGAATTTATCTGGCACAGTTCCGGCACAGCGAAAAATATTCTTTCATACATTTTTTCTATGAACGCGTTCACACCTGTCCGTATCGAAATAATATTTTTCACTGATGTTTACTGATATGTCCGAATCGGCCTTTATTTGGTTTCCTTCCAAGTAGGTAGCGTAGCGGTAAACATTTAAATAAAAATATAAATAATAGTTATATCATGTAAGCAATGTGTCACCTCTCGTTTAAAGAGCTCGATTGAGATATTGGATTTGAAAGTGGATCGATAACCCCACTAGCTGTCACTGATGGTCACTTAGATCGCATGTTGCAAAACATTTTCGCTCGGTAAGTGAGTAAACGGTCAATATTCACAGGGCGCGATTCCCCAAATAGCTGGGTTTTTGTATCCAGCCGTTTTTAGGGTTTCGTAGTAAACAAGAAACCCTTAGGGACCTTTCAGACAGACCGGCGCGGAGAGCAGAGCAAATTTTAATCGCATTTAAAATAGAATCTTAAGACATTGAAATAGGCTTTATTTTTACATGTTAACTCTTTTATGATAAGAGGATGCTCGAGCATGCTCCCAATACGCTCTGTGTGAAATATATGAGAGCAGCCGGTCGGCTACTCGTCGAGCCGGTCGGCTGCTCCATGCCCGTGCCCTTTCGCGCTCGAGCATCCGACCGGCTCCGTTCGCGTGCTCTTTCATGCTCGCACAGCCGACCGTAGGCCGAATATGCTCTGCCGTCCGGCCCAAGAGCGTACGCTCGGCTCCGAGCGCATCCGCGTGTCCGTTCACACAGACCGGCGCGGAGAGCAGAGCAAATTTGAACGGCCGGTCTGTGTGAAAAAAAAAATGCTCTCCGACGCTCTCCGCGCCGGTCTGTCTGAAAGGTCCCTTATAGTTTCGCCATGTCCGTCCGTCTGTCTGTCTGTCCGTCCTCGCATAGAGAATGCCCGCGGTTTCGCCCGCGTGAGTTTCAGTTTTTCACAAATCCCGAGGAGATCGTGGATTTCCGGTTCCCGTTCCCGCTCCCTTTTCCAACCTTTATACCTACTTTCAAGAAAGTTTGCTATAGTAATCTAGCTATAGATTTCGTTTTTTTCAAAATCCTGTGGGAACTGTGGATTTTTCCAGGGTAAAAAGCCTAGGTAAGGTAGCCTATGTTTTAAGTCAGACCATAATCTATCTCCATTCAAAATTTCAGCCAAATCGGTTCAGTAGTTGCGGCGTGATTGAGTAACAAACATCCACACTATCACATTTATAATATTAGTAGGATTATTTATAATTATTATTGTATCGACTCATCAATATTGTATAGCAAATATTTTTGCCTGTCTGAACTGCAATACTGATACATACCTATTATGTAATTGTTTTGGTCACTATGTCTGTTTATGCTGCTTGCTAAAACTCGTAATTTAAGGAAGGTGTACTTATAAAATTTTTGTACATTTTTTTTTTCAGAGAGTAAAATTAGAATCGACAGAACAAGGTTCGAATCAAATTGAACTTCATCCAGTCACATATTCGCCTAATGTGTAAGTAATAATGTAGTGTATTTTTTTATTCATCTACAAGTTAGCCCTTGACTGCTCACCTCACCTGATGGTAAGTGACTATGCAGTTCAAGGTATAGGTATAGGTTATAAAACAAAATATTGTTGTGCACCTGTTTTCCGAACTAGTTGAAACTGTGTCTCGGAAAACAGGGCTTCCAGCTCGGTGAAAACAATACAATTAACAAAGAAAAACGTGTGTGTGTGTGTGTATGTGCGTGAGTGTGTGTGTGTTTGTGCGTCTGTGTATAATTATAAGTACAAGTCGGGGTTACACTAGAATATCCAAAAGTCCTTCAGTAGCCGAGTAAGTTTGTTTAAGAAGCCAATCCTTGAGGGTAGTTTTGTATTTGTACCTATTCAGAGAGTGGAGAGAAAGAATTTTATGTAATTTATTATAGAGGTAAGGTCCGAGGAAGACAAAAAAACCTACGACTAAAGGCAGTCTTTAGTTTACTAAATTTCGCAAGTTGGGGCCTACGCCGGTTGCATTCATGGGTGAAATTCATATGAGAATGTGGCTTGAGAGCCGTCGCAAGAATAAACAATTGTCGAACTGTTAGCACCTGACAACACTCATACAACATAATAATTATCTGTAGGATACAGACGAGGTAAGAAGCAGCACACCTTCAGCACAGTAGGGCTATTCTCTAAATACCATCTCGATATCGAAGCTCACTCAAGTGAGATAACTCGCTTCGAAAGCAAACTCACTTCACCTTGGTTTGATATTCTGTAAACATCTGCTACGCATTTGCGAAGTGAAGTGAGTTTGAGTGAGAAGACCTGTACTATCGAGTTTTACAGAGTACAAATTAGGAAACTCATCTCGAATTCACTCTCTATAATTCGAAAATGGCTTTACAGAATAGCCCTGCAGCTCTTTGGGCACGTTCGATTTGAATAAGGTGAGTTTTAGCTGCACCACCCCAAGTGGTTAAGCAATAGCCAATGATAGATTGACATAGTGCTTGATACACCATTTTCAAAATTTCAGGGTCGGCTGAGTGACGCAGTTTCTTGACTATAATATAGATAAGCTTACATACTCTGTTTGATAAATGTTCAATATACTTTTTAAAAGTTAGTTTGCAATCGATAACTATGCCAAGATATTTTATGGAAGTAACATTCACATTACAGTAGATAGCTGATGTTGTAAAATAAAAGTAGCCTACTTTTATTTTAGGAAAAAGAATTAAGGGCTCCGCGCAAATAATTAAAATCAATAATGAAACCTTAATGATGGGAAAGTGCCATAAAAATTAATACTCGTTGTAGTTCCATTTTTAACCCCCGACGCAAAAACGACGGGGTGTTATAAGTTTGACGTGTCTGTGTGTGTGTGTGTCTTATCTGTCTGTTCCCCTGTAGAGCTCAAACGGGTGGACCGATTTGAATGCGGTTTTTTTGTTTGAAAGGTGAGTTAGGCGAGAGTGTTGTTAGCTATGTTTGATGAAAATCGATCCAAGATGGCCGCCGCTACAAAATGGCGGATTACATATTTTTTCACAACCCCCTTAATATGGGTATCAAATGAAAGGGCTTGACTAGTAGAATAGCACTATTGCAAATCCAAGATGGCTGCCGCCAAAAAATAGCGAATGTCGGGGGTTTTTTAAATTTATAATTTACACTTGTAATGCGCCATCTTTAACAGTTGAAGCAATATATGAACTCGAAAGTAGCTTAATAAAAACAAAGAGTTCCCGCGGGATTTTTACGAACCTAAATCCAATTTAAATTATATTAATTTTATTTAATTTTTTACACACGTGAAGCAAACATACATACATAGCGGTCAAACTTATAATACCCCTTGTGTTATAAGTTTGACCGCTCGGCTGTGCATGTCTGTGTGTCTGTCTGTGGCACCGTAGCGATTCACCGCTATGTGTGTGTGTCTGTCTGTGGCACCGTAGCGATTCACCGCTATGTGTGTGTGTCTGTCTGTGGCACCGTAGCGATTCACCGCTATGTGTGTATGTCTGTCTGTCGCACCGTAGCTCTTAAACGGGTGAACAGACTTAAATGCCTTTTTTTTGTAATGGTTGGATTTGATTCGACGAGTACTTGGTAGACACGTCATAGTGCTGGTTGTGACGTTTGGAGCAGGAGGGTGGTGGAACGTAAGGTTTTCCAGCAAGTCGGGGGTTATTTTTTGAAAATTTACAGTTATGGCCAATCCATATACTGAATCAAATCTACTTGATAAACGGCGCGGGGGATCAGCTAAATCAAATTTTCTTGTAATGCTTAATTCATTCGATTTATTGTTATTCAAGGGACCGCTCAGGCAAATACAGTTCCCGCACCAACCAGGGCTCCGTAGTGCATGCGTACGGCGATGAGAAACAGCTGGCCGAGGTGTCTCGTCCCACTGCTGGGAATGATCTGCTCGACTTGAACATAACGCAAGTGTGCAACGATGATGGAGATTTATACACTAAAGCTATGTGAGTATCGAAACAGATTTGTATGCAACATAATAAATATATATTCTTATATATTATTATACTACCGGTCCGCCCCGGCTTCGCCCGTGGTACATAATATATAGCCTATAGCACTCAGGGATCACGTTCATATCCAACGGTGAAAGAATTTTTGAAATCGGTCCAGTAGTTCCTGAGATTAGCGCGTTCAAACAAACAAACTCTTCCGCTTTATTATATTAGTATAGAATATTACTCTAGCGGCACGCTATGATGGCCGGTTTGACGTTTGTCCGCTCATGAAGTTCCGTATTAATTGATAACGACTTTGAAGGAAATAATTGTATTACTTTATTGACGATAGTGATGTGCAGAGATTCATAAATTTTATCGAATGTAGTTTTAGGTTTAGGACTCAAAATTTATTTATTAAATTGATTTCTTAAATGTATACAAGTGTAGAAAAATCAGTTTGCACCATTTAAGGGGTGAATGTACTTGTGAATATGAACAATTTTCACTATGTGGACAAACCTCTAAAATCGCAAAAAAATATCAATAAATTTTTAAAAATGGAATCTAATACGATCGTCACATAGGATCGCTGGCTAGCACAACTACTACCTCCGGCAAACTCGCGTCAATGCTCAATGCAAAACAAAGCAGTTTCGAATTGACGTTGCTTCGAAAAGTATAAACTGTCAGTGCAATGCGATTGTGATATAGTTTTGACCTGGCTTTGGATTTCAAATATTGATACTGCATTACTGTTGACCCTTGCTCGTTAATTTGGACTCTGTTCAAGCCCTTTGTTGTGGATTTCGTCGATATGACCGAACGTACGCAGAGAACTGTTCTAAATAGTCAGACACGTGAGTTCGTAATACGCCTTCGTAACTATTTCGATCGTGAAGCTCAAAATGGAGGGCCAATTTTACCTATAACGTCAGTGGTTGAACGCGTAGCTGATGCGCTTAATATTGGACAACGAACTGTTAGACGGATAACTAAAAAAAAATATGGCGAGACTGGCACAGAAGAAAATAAACTTCACACACCAAAAAAGAGAAAACGAGCAAAACCAGTCGTAGGCATCGATAGCTTTGATGCCGATGCTATCCGAAGACATGTTTACGGCTACTATTTACAGAAGGAGTATCCAACAAGAAAAAAGTTGGTGCATTCACTGAAGGAAGCTGGATTATTCTTCGGTGGGGAAAGTTCTTTAACGAAGATTTTGAAGACCATTGGATTTCGATACAAAAAATGTAACAAACGCAAAATATTGATGGAAAGATTTGATATAGCGATGGCAAGGTATACTTTTTTACGGCAAGTGAAAGAAATCAAAAATTGGCAAAATGTTGTGTTCTTGGATGAAACATGGCTTAATGCTAACCATACTGTAGGCCGTTCTTGGAACGATGACACAGCAGCATCTACTTCCAAAGTTCCTGTAGGAAAAGGATCGCGACTTATAATTTGTCACGCCGGAACCATCAACGGGTTTGTCGAAGGTTCTCTCATGGCTTTTGCGTCAAAAACCACTGGAGACTATCATGAAGACATGAATGGAGAAAAGTTTACTGAATGGTTTACCTCAATGTTGTGTAGCCTCCCTGAACCATCTATTATAATTATGGACAACGCCCCATACCACTCGATGCAAATTGACAAGCCACCTGCCCAATCCCAAAAGAAAGCTGATATCGTCGCATGGCTTCGTAAAAATGGCGTAGATGCAAACATGAATATGTTAAAAGCGGAATTAGTACGTCTTTTAAAAGAAAACAAACCAACCAAGATCCGATACGTCATTGACGAAATAGCATTAGAACATGGGCACAGAGTTATACGGTTACCGCCTTACCATTGTGAGTATAATGCGATTGAGTTGGTGTGGGCTCAAATTAAGGGATATGCTGCAAGACACAATACAGAACCCCCATTTACCACAAAAAAAATGCTAAAATTATTAGAAGAAGCTTGTGAACATGTGACTAAAGGAGACTGGGAAAAGGTTGTGAATAGAACTGTTAAATTAATAAGGGAAGATTATGAAAGAGATGTGAAAATAGATAATATTATAGAAAACGAACATATAATTATTAATGTATGTGATGATAGCAGTGACGACAGTGAAAATAGTAGTATGGACGAATCTGATTAATTATGACCTTTTGTGGCACCTTTTTTGGTATCTTTTGTATTCATATGTTTCTTGTGTGCATATAAAGTATGTATATTCATTTTCGTTCAAATATTCAGTTCGTTCAAATAAATTAAATAAACATATACATTTTTGTTTTATTAAACCTATTTAATCAGGTACAAAAACAAAACTTAATTGTTTTTTGTTCGAGAATAAATTGACATTCCACATCACTATTGTAATGTGTCAAACCGGCCATCATAGCGTGCCGCTAGTATAGTATAGATTATATCTTTCAAACTTCTTGTTTGAATTGTTACAACTTTAAAAAGTCAGTGGCATCGTGTGGCCTGTTCAGATTGGTCTTCTCACCGAAAATATGTTCGCAATCGTGGCTGAGAACTTGTATTTTACTGATACTTTGATGATCGACAGCATAGGTATAGGTTGAACTGAGACTATTCCTTAGCTTGCTGCGCGGTGATTATTTAACTACTCTACATTATCGATCGAAGGTCAAAATTTATATTTAAATAAAATAAAATAAATAAAATGGCCTTTATTCTCTGATCTTCTGCTTATACATAACTTACTAGATACTAATATAACTAATTCCTTATTGCTATAATTATTGTATCTTACATTAAATCTATAAAACTAGTAACACCAGCACTTTGCGGATCAGGTTGTCCTTCCCGGACATAGGCCTCCTCTAGAAGTTTCCAGTTGTTTCGGTCTCGTGCCAATCGGCGCCATCCTTTCGGCTGGTCATCCTCCCATCTTTTCCCATCAAATTTATATTTACCATAGCCAAAATTTTTCCCATAGGTTTGGTTTTGAACTGTTACATGAAAAGGCGAGCACGTTCGACAATCATATACGCTACATATCTCAGTGCATCATGAAGAAGAATGGTTTTACGGAATCCTCTTCAGTCAGACATAAAACTCAGGTACGGATTAGTTTTCCTAACTTGTTTTTAACCCCCGACGCAAAAACGACGGGGTGTTATAAGTTTGACGTGTCTTAAGTGTGATTTTTTTTATTTGAAAGGTGAATTAGAGGTGAACTATGCGATGGCTATGTTTGGTGAAAATCGGTTCAAGATGGCCGCCGCCACAAAATGGCGGATTACATATATTTTCACAGCTCCCTCAATATGGGTTTCAAATGGGCTTGACTAGTAGAATACTACACTGATTTTCAAATCCAAGATGGCCGCCACCACAAAATGGCGAATGTCGGGGATGTTTAAATTTTTAATGTATTAAGGATTTTTTATTACTTTGCTTTTAGAAGTGTACATTTATAACGGGTATAAGGGGGCTGCTATCAGAAACGCACACAGTACTGATGATTATTGATATCACAAAAAAAAAACACGAAATAAATTTGAAACTATTTCCTGTATTTTTTTTAAGTTAGCAATATAATGCAATCAGCTGAAGCTAGAGTTGAACGAACTGGTTGGGTAAAAGCTGTCGATGAGGCGATCCCGAGTTATGCACGCTAAACATTGCCGGTTTAAAAAATACTAAATACTTAACCTCTAATACTATAAGTATTTGACAAATGGTTATTGCGGTATTGGATTGTATTTAGGTAGTATAATAATAGCGCGAAGTTTTCGATAGCTATCCCCTTATACTTACTTACCCTGTTACTATTAACTTTCTGAAGTGCACATTGGATTTGCATAGTGCTATTCTACTACTCAAGCCCCTTTCATTTGATACCCATATTGAGAGAGTTGTGAAAAAATGTGCTATCCACCATTTTGTGGCGGCGGCCATCTTGGACCGATTTTCATCAAACATAGCTAACAACACTCCCGACTAATTCATATTTCAAACAAAAAAAAACCGCATTGAAATCGGTCCGCCCGTTTGAGCGCTACGGGGGAACAGACAGACACACACACACACACAGAGACACGTCAAACTTATAACACCCCGTCGTGTTTGCGTCGGGGGTTAATAAAATGAATGTTTTTCAGACGGAAGTGATAGTGGCGGGTCGAATAGAATGCGACGCGGACGCGCGGCTCAACGCCAAGAGCGCGGTGCTGCAAGGCACGTGGGACGAGTCGCTGAGTCTAGCTGCGCCTGTCGACTTGGACGGGTAAAACACTATACTTGATAAATAAGTAAATACACATACACACACCACACGGTCGTCTGTTCAGTGGCGTAACTATATGGTACGGCAGCCGCCGAACAACATTTTTAGTGATTAATAACAAGCTGAATTTTCGTGAGTAGGTTCGTTTCGACGAGACGACCAACTTTTTTATCTATGAAAATTCTCAATGGAGGTAGCTTCTCGAGTGGGGAGGTGTTAAAAATTTCGATTCGCTCGGGTGGGAAAGCGTTCCACTAAATTTGTAGGACTATATGGCCATTTCATTATACAAGTATTTATTAGGCTGCATACAAAAAATCAGGTGGTTAGTAATAATATTCTACAGCGTCCTCCACTCCGAATATTTCCAAATAATGAGGTTATATAAATGATTAAACATTAATAATAACTAGCTGATTTTTTGTATGCAGCTTAGTAAATACTTGTATAATGAAATGGCTACATAGTCCTACAAATTTAGCTGAACGATTTCCCAACCAAGCGAATCGAAATTTTTAACACCTCCCCACTCGAGAAGCTACCTCCATCGAGAATTTTCATAGATAAAAAAGTTGGTCGTCTCGTCGAAACGAACCTACTCACGAAAATTCAGCTTGTTATTAATCACTAAAAATTTTGTTCGGCGGCTGCCGTACCAATAGGGTGGCATTTCGACAAAATGCCACGGGCCCCCAGCTGGAAGCGGTCCCCGGCCCGAGAAGGCTTGAGCACAGGAGCATCCTAACATTTATTATTACATCAATTTATCGTCAATGATATTTAATTAATTTAAGTTGCCTACATGCGCGTCCAAACCACGCGGATGAGGAGACGAAGTTGCGGGTATCAATTAGACAAATAGTTAGTCGATATGTTCTTTTACTAACGGGTTCTTGCGGGTGTCAAACGTGGGGCCTGACGAAGGTTCACAGTCAGAAACTGAAGGTATGCCAACAGGGGATCGAGAGAAGTATGTTGCACATTAAACTCAAAGACAAATGGAGACTGACTTAAATTAGAAAGATCACAGGTGTGACAGATGTCTCAAAGAAAATCAAGAAACTTAAGTGGCGTTGGATTGGTCATGTGATAAGGTCTCCCAAAGAAACCTTTTAAAGACCAAGGAAGTTATGTCATGGTACCCCAGAGACGGGAAACGAATAAGAGGAAGGCCACCAAAAAGATGGGAAGATGATCTGCCGAAAGGATGGCGCCGATTGGCACGAGATAGAAAAAATTGGAAACTTCTAGAGGAGGCCTATGTCCGGAAAGGACACCCTGATCAGAAAAGTGCTGGTGTTACTAGATTCATAGATTAATGTAAGATAGAATAAGTATATAAGTAATAAGGAATTAGTTATACTAGTATGTAGTAAGTTATGCAATAGATCAGAGAATAAAGGCTATTTTAATTTTTATTTATTTATTTATTTTATTTTTTTTCTTTTACTAATTTACTAACTCATGCATATTGTCACTTGTCAGCAGTCTGGTGTGTGGTGTGTGGGACCCATAAAATTGTTCTGCTATGTATCCTCATAACAATAGAGTAACATATATTTGTATTATTTAGTGTCTCGCAATACTCACTGTTCCCCGGTCAAGTGGTGGTGATGAAGGGCATTAACCCGCGCGGGGACAAGTTCGTGGCGCAACAAATATACTGCGACGCCGCGCGACCCATCCCTGACCCACAGACGGACATGATGAACACGCTAAAAGGTGAGTCATTATGTGGTAGCATGTTCATTGTTCAGTGTATATTCAATACTCGCAATACTCGCTGTCCCCCCGTCAAGTGGTGGTGATGAAGGGGCATATGTACCCGTGCGGGGACACTTGTCCTCGCACGGGTACATATGCAAACTTTTGTAGCGCAACAAATACATTGCGACGCCGCGCCACATTCCCGCCCCACAGACGCATATGATGAATACTCTAAGAAGTCATGTCAGTGCAAAGTCAGGCCCTTGCATCCTGGACGACATATTAAAAAAATCGACAGCTATTAAATGTTATTAAACAAGCTATATTTTAGGAAAAAAATTAAATCGAGTTCGGTTCAATAATCTCAGAAAGTGTACCAATCAAAAATATTAGCGACACAATATGGTTACATTTATACGTGTAACTTCGTACATAAGAATGATGTGTGTGTGTGTGTGTGTGTGTGTGTGTGTGTGTGTGTGTGTGCGTGCGTGCGTGCGTGCGTGTGTGTGTGTGTGTGTGTGTGTGTGTGTGTGTGTGTGTGTGTGTGTGTGTGTGTGTGTGTGTGTGTGTGTGTTCCCCTGTAGCGCTCAAACGGGTGAACCGACCGATTTGAATGCGGTTTTTTTGTTTCAAAGGTGAATTAGTTGAGAGTGTTGTTAGTTATGTTTGATGAAAATCGATCCAAGATGGCCGCCGCTACAAAATGGCAGATTACATATTTTTTCACAACTCCCTCAATATGGGCATCAAATGAAAGGGGCTTGAGTAGTAGAATAGCACTATGCAAATCCAAGACGGCCGCCGCCACAAAATGGCGAATGTCGGGGGTTTTTAAATTTTAATTTATACTTGTTGGACCCGGTAGATGGCGCTGCAATCGGTTCAGTGCAGAACAACGTCTGCCAGGCCCACTAATAATAAATATCAATGTATATCCATTGTTGTAGGTACAATGTCGATAGTGGTCTCTGCCGGACCGTACACCACGTCGGACAATATGACCTACGAACCTCTTAAAGACCTTATCTCGTACGTGGGCGCCCACAAGCCGCACCTGCTCATCATGACCGGCCCGTTCGTGGACAGCGACCACGCGCGAGTGAGGGACAACTCCATGGCGGAGACATACAAGTCGTTCTTTGACAAGCTGATGGACAACCTGGGAGAGATCGCTGCCACAAGGTGGGTAGAATAATCATGACGTATACGTCGCCACTGGTGACACAGTGTGCGGCAGCTCTGCAGGACCTCATCTCGTACGTGGGTACGCACAAGCCACACCTGCTCATCATGACCGGCCCGTTCGTGGACAGCGACCACGCGCGAGTGAGGGACAACGCCATGGCGGAGACATACAAGTCGTTCTTTGACAAGCTGATGGACAACCTGGGAGAGATCGCTGCCACAAGGTGGGTAGAATAATCATGACGTATACGTCGCCACTGGTGACCCAGTGTGCGGCAGCTCTGCAGGACCTCATCTCGAACGTGGGTACGCACAAGCCGCACCTGCTCGTCATGACCGGCCCGTTCGTGGACAGCGACCACGCGCGAGTGAGGGACAACTCCATGGCGGAGACATACAAGTCGTTCTTTGACAAGCTGATGGACAACCTGGGAGAGATCGCTGCCACAAGGTGGGTAGAATAATCATGACGTATACGTCGCCACTGGTGACCCAGTGTGCGGCAGCTCTGCAGGACCTCATCTCGTACGTGGGCGCCCACAAGCCGCACCTGCTCATCATGACCGGCCCGTTCGTGGACAGCGACCACGCGCGAGTGAGGGACAACTCCATGGCGGAGACATACAAGTCGTTCTTTGACAAGCTGATGGACAACCTGGGAGAGATCGCTGCCACAAGGTGGGTAGAATAATCATGACGTATACGTCGCCACTGGTGACCCAGTGTGCGGCAGCTCTGCAGGACCTCATCTCGTACGTGGGTACGCACAAGCCGCACCTGCTCGTCATGACCGGCCCGTTCGTGGACAGCGACCACGCGCGAGTGAGGGACAACGCCATGGCGGAGACATACAAGTCGTTCTTTGACAAGCTGATGGACAACCTGGGAGAGATCGCTGCCACAAGGTGGGTCAAAGTGATGTATAAACCTGGTTTATTTGCGTCATAATCGTCATAGTCCTCCTGCCCTACTGGTTCCAATTGTGTTGTCAAACCATTCAGGAACCCATTGAAATATACACACAAAATTTCATCCAAATCGATCCAGCCGCTTAGGAGTTAGGTGACAAACACATATTAAGATGATTCTTTAAATATTATATACATTGTGGCTAATTCTGTTGTACACAATCTCTAAACCTAAACTAAATTGACAGGTTTAAAAATAGTGCTATCCCCTTCAGCAGGGAGGATTGTGAAAGAGACAGGAATATATTTAGACCTGTCATTTTAGTTTAGATTTAGAGATTGTGTACAACAGAATCGGCCACACTGTTTGTATCTTTCTTTGTGAGAACAAACTTGAGATTTGATTATTTTGTGTTTGCAGCCCACATACAAAGATATACATAGTGTCGAGTCACAAGGAAGCTTTCCACACAGCCATCTACCCCACACCGGCATACAGCAGTCGCAAGAAGCACACAAACATACACTTCCTGCCGGACCCCAGCACACTGAATGTCAACGGAGTGTTCATCGGAATAACCAGTACAGATGTGCTGATGCATATCGGTCAAGAGGAGATATCACTGTAAGTTGTTAAATATTGAACGTATTTAGTCTAATTAACTACAATTCTTAAATGCCGTGCTACAAGTCACGGCAAATAAGTCGACCGGTGACCTTCAATGCGCAGAAGTCGAAAATGAGGTATCTCGGGGTGTGAGGGGGTCGCGGGGAGCTCGTGGGGATCGTAAGCACTGATTAGCTCTCGCGGATCCCTCGTAAGCGCTGATTGGCTCTCCAATCGTATTGTGTCCCGCTCACTCGTACGACGCTGCGCGCACTTGAAGGTCACTGGTTGACTTACGTGCCGGGGGTTATAACTTGTAGATGAATAAAAAAATAATAGAATATTTTTCCATCCCTTACAGCGGTACGGGCGGCGACAAGCTGGCGCGGCTCGCCAGTCATATACTAACACAGCAGTGCTACTATCCACTGTGGCCCACCACACTACCCGTAGATGCCACACTGTGGGCCGCGCACGCGCAGCTGCCCGCCACTCCACATTTGATGATACTGCCCTCCAACTTCAGATATTTCATCAAGGTACTCATATACTACACTTACAATTCACTATCACTACATAATATAAAAGAAAGTCGCCCGCTAGTATTTAAATATACATAAACATAACATATTTAAATAAGTGGCTCTTGATACGATGCAATAAAGTGCAATTTAATAATGCACTGGTAGATACTGTAGTAATAGTTTTTGTTGTTTTTTTTTTAATCTTAATATTTATAATTCTTCTGCGCGTGTGTTTGTCACTTAACTTCTCCATTATTATTTACGGCTGGACCGATTTGGATGAAATTTTGTGTGTATATTTCAATGGGTTCCTGGTTGGTTTGAAAACAATTGGATCCGGTAGGCGGCGCTGATGTCGGTATGTCACCGGGTAGGGCAACGTCCGCCGGGTCCCCTAGTACATAAATAATTATGTAAGTTTTTATTCACATGTTTTTTAATTCATAGGAGGTGAACGGCTGTATAGTAGTGAATCCAGAGCACTTGACGAAGGGAGCCGGCGGCGGAACGTTCGCGCGGATTCTGCTCACTGCCGATACAAGCAATCCTGTCAGTATAGCCGCTCAAATTGTACGGATTTAATCAAACTACGATGTAATAAAAACGCCATTTATTAAATGCTTCAATTAAACGTGTTACAAAATATTTTTGTCATTTTTTTAATCCCCGACGCAAAAACAGGGGTGTTATAGATCGACCAGAATCTCATGAAAAATAGGGAAATTAAATTTTGTAGTAAGCAACACTAGGTTAACTCGGCTGCCCTAGTGATAAACAAAGTAATTACATTCAGAATACCTTACCTGGGTTCGTTTCACGAAACGAAAAATCAAGCAACTGCATTTTAAATACAAAAACAAAGTAATCAACATCCAATTACTTTGTTTTTGTGTTATGCTTGTTGTTTACTTGGTTTTTGCATTTATATTCCGGGTTAGAGCGTGCAGTTACTTTTTTTGGGCAATTTAAATTTCAGTAAACGGTTCAAGTTATTTGAAATATTAAATTGTGGTAAAAAACTACTCGACATAAAACATTTGTTAATGCAAAAAGTCAATTTCACAAAAAATGTCAGTTACTTTGTTGATCGCTAGGGCAGCCGTAGTGTTGCTAACCTTGGAATTTCATTTCCCTATTTTTCATGAGATTCTGGTCGATCTATATAAGTTTAAACACTGTTGTATGTCTGTCTGACCCATCGTCGCTCTTAAAGGTGTACCGATTTGATGGCCAGTTATGGTTCTTAGACATGTTGCATGAAAATCGGTTCAGCCGTTTCAAGGTTATCAGCTCTTTTTGTTAGTTGTGGTAGGGATCTTCGCATAATAGGTATTTACACCAATTTGAATGCGATAAAAATAATTTATAGTTAGATTTGTCTCAATGAGCAGGTACCTACTTGGTAGACATGTTATAGTTATTCGTCTGACGTTGGGGGTTATTAAAATTTTTAATTTACATTTATTTCTTAATTTTCTTTACACCCAATAAATATTTCTTGAGAAAATTATTGTTGCTAAGCAGCGTAAATCCGGTCGTATATCGCTATGATTCCGCCGGGCGGGGTTCGCAGCGCCATCTGCAGGCCCATGCGCGGCGAGCTGCCCGCCGAGCGGCGCGCTTCGGGATCATCCACTTGACGGTAGCTGGAAATAAATAGTAGAAATATTCTTTTTGACGTGATAACGTCTTATAAATCGATGAACAACTACACGCACGAAAAAGCATGACTTATTCTCACGTACCGCGTGCAAGCGAGAGCGCGGAACAAGCGATAGAGAAGGCACGATCGGCCTAAGCGTTGGGCTTGTGACGCATCCACCTCTTCGTTTTTTTATGAATATATCAAGCAAAATTATCGTCCGTAAACCGACTTTACAGACCAATTTTTTTTTTAAAAGGTTTATCAATTCAACATGTATGTAATATTATTTGAACTGCAAATTATTCACACAAATGATAATCTTTATCGGCTTCTAAACAAATATACAAAATTTCATAGGTGTTTGTATGTATGTAGGTACTAGGTACCTATATGTTTAACTAAGCTATATTAATATGACATAACGTCATGTTGCGGACAGTTTTATAGACTATAATTAGTTCACTTACGTTTTTAAAGTTTCCAACGGTTCTGCCTTTTCATTTCGTACGCCAGTTTCGGGGTCTATCGTAGTCAAGACACATCTGCGAAAAATTGCAAGGTATATTGTGTAACACTAATTTTATATGAATGTCAGTGAATTTTATGATTTATACCTAATTTCTACATTTCTACCTTTCAAAAGTGCTTAAGGATCGGGGCATAGATTTATGTTGACCAGAATCTCATGAAAAATAGGGAAATGAAATTCCAAAGTTAGCAACACTACGGCTGCCCTAGCGATAAACAAAGTAACTGACATTTTTTGTGAAATTGACTTTTTTGCATTAACAAAAGTTTTATGTCGAGTAGTTTTTTACCACAGTTTAATATTTCAAATAACTTGAACCGTTTACTGAAAGAATTGCCCAAACAAAGTAATTGCACACACTAACCCGGAATATAAATGCAAAAACCAAGTAAACAACAAGCACACCACAAAAACAAAGTAATTGGATGTTGATTACTTTGTTTTTGTATTTAAAATGCAGTTGCTTGATTTTTTGTTTCTTGAAACGATCCCAGGTAAGGTGTTCTGAATGTAGTTACTTTGAATGCTTACTATGGCAGCCGAGTTATCCTAGTGTTGCTTGCTACAAAATTTAATTTCCCTATTTTTCATGCGATTCGTGTTGCAGCTATAACAACAAATACTAAAAACAGAATAAAATTAATATTTAAGGGGGCTCCCTTAAAACAAACATGATTTTTTTTTGCCGTTTTTATAGATATGCGCGAGTCCGACTCGCACTTTTTTAAGAAGTTTGTTTTCGTAGTTCGTACCTGAAGCAGGGTTTGATAATTTCGAACACGTGCTCGCCAATCTTAACAAACTTCCAGTTGTCTTCGTCGTAAGCCTTCGCGCCGCTCAGCACGAAGTTGGGCCTGAAGTTGCGAACCGTCACCTTGCAGTCGGGCACCCTGGTCGCGAGGTCTGCCACTGAGGCCTCGTTTATGAGGTTGAAAGGGACCTCGTCGGGGAGGGCGCCCTTAAAAATACAAAAAAAAAATGTTGTCTATAAAATCCGTTTACGGACGATAATTTTACGTGATAACGTCATAAGAAAACAAAAAGAGATAGATGCGTCACAAGCCGAACGCTTAGGCCGATAGTGCCTTCTATATCGCTTGTTCCGCGCTCTCGCTTGCACGCGGTACGTGACAATGAGTCACGTACTTTTTAATGCGTGTAGCCGGCGTTCATCGATTTATAAGACGTTATCACGTCAAAAAAAATATAGGTATATAGGTATGAAGGATTTTTTTGTAAAGTCAGCTAATACAATAGATTAAAAGTTGAAACTGTATTATTGTAAAATAACAGCGTTGTGGTTACTTTTTTATTTCCGCAAAAATTTTGCTGAGTCCGGTCCCTTTCACTGGTACGACACATTGTTTAGTTTATTTAGGTTTGAGTAGGTACTTAATTATCATATCGTATCTATCTATCTATCTATTCTTAACGTAATGAAAAATGTGTGCCTACCGTATCATTTTTGTTGAATTTATAAATTTCGTTTGTATTGGCTCTGAAACTACGACTCTCTTGAGAAGCGTAGTACACAAGCCTGAAGTTAACGGCAGAGCGGTTCAGCAACCTGAAAAATTCAAAATTGTATGATAGGATTAGAGGGAAAACATAGCTCTATTATTATACTACCTAAAGATAATCAAATACCAATAACCCAATAAAATAATAACATTTTAAATACTTGTAGAATTAGTAACCATTTTAAATACTTGTAGAATTTTAGCGGTTTAAGATTTTTCAAACTCGATCAATGCCCAGCTTATGGAGTAGGTAGATAGCGAGAGCAGCGGGCGGCCGGCGACAACTTTAGATTTTTAACCAACGTTGACCTATAGCGCCAGCTGATTGCATGACATTGCGAACTTTTGAAAAATACAGGAAATATTTTAAATTTATTTATGGCCTATCTTGTCAATGACCTGCATATTCACTACTATTACGTTTTTGAAAGCGGTCCCCTTACATCTATACTAATATAATAAAGCGGAAGAGTTTGTTTGTTTGAACGCGCTAATCTCCGGAACTACTGGACTGATTTCAAAAATTCTTTCACCGTTGGGTTTGTACGTGATCCCTGAGTGCTATAGGCTATATAATATTATGTACCACGGGCGAAGCCGGGGCGGACCGCTAGTCCTGTATACTTAGTATCTAGAGCTCTAATGATGTAAAATATTATACCTAACTTCTGGAAATAACTAAACCTAGTTTAAAAATTCTGTGAAAACTATCTATAATTTAGGTAAATATATCCTACCTGGAAAACCATTCGCTCGCCTCCCAACCGCAGTCGTACACCGGAACAGGGACGCTCCACACTACAGCAGTTTTAGGACTTTGCAAAGATGTTACCTTAAAATATAAGAAGACAAGTGGTTTTGTAACGGATTAAAAAAAATGCGAGGCAGTCTTATGGGGACTGCTGATAGAAATCAGCAGTCCCCATAAGCAGCAGCAGCAGTGAAAACTGGACTAAAGTTTAAAGCCTATAGAAGTGATCAAAGATTAAAGTTTAAACAGTAGGTATAAATACACATAACTCATGGGTAGCGTGCGGAGACGATGACGCGAGTTTCACGCTTTTTGTTCACCCAAAAAGTGCTCAACGCGTCTAAAGAAGTTTTCACTTCAAAAATATTTAAAATACTTTTTATGTATCCTTAAAAGCCGGCAGCGCATAAGTGGTTCCTCTGGTGCTGCAAATGTTCATGGGCGGCGGTAATCGCTTAACATTAGGTGACCCGCTTGCTGGCTTAACGGCTCTGGGCGCGTAAATTAGGCTGCCTTGCCGTGATCGTGAACTGTACCTACTACCTACTCAAGATAAAAAAGTTTATGTGTGCAATTCACACACGGTACCGTAGAAGTGAAACTTTAGAAATAAGTAACCTTAACTTTGGCTTTGACTTTGCAGGCTAAAATGGTATCGGTTTTGTTTCACCGAATTTTCAAATGCACAACGACCCTACAGAAGTTTCACTTCAAAATGGACTCACCTCAGCTAAGTTCACGCTGATCGGTTCCATATCCGCGTGTTTGAGGGTGAGGATGGGACTGGGGTATGGCGAGGTCCGTATCTCGGGCTGCACTAGCAACAGTTCCGGGTACGCTCTAGCCGTGATGAAGTTGTCTTTGTCATCGACTACCATTAAGAAGCTAAAAAAAAAATTAATTAAATAAGTTGGTTCCTGTGGTTTGCTGTGATAGCCTAGTGGTTAGGACGACCGACTTCTAATCGGAGGTCGTGGGTTCGATCCCGGGCACGCACCTCTAACTTTTCGGAGTTATGTAAGAAAGAAAGAAAGAAAGAAAAATAATTTATTCTAGGTATATGGTATCACAAACAAACAATAATCATATTACATACAAAAGTATTAAAATAAATAATGTATGTGCGTTTTAAGTATTTAAATATCACTTGCTTTAACGGTGAAGGAAAACATCGTGAGGAAACCTGCATGCCTGAGAGTTCTCCATAACGTTCTCAAAGGTGTGTGAAGTCTGCCAATCCGCTTGGCCAGCGTGGTAGACTATGGCCAAAACCCTTCTCACTCTGAGAGGAGACCCGTGCTCTGTAGTGAGCCGGTAATGGGTTGATCATGATCATGATGATGATGATGATGAAGTTGGTTCCAGATTCACGGTTGGAAGACAATTTCCATTGTCTATGGTTGGATCTTTTTTTTTCTGTTTCTTAAAGTTTTTTGAGCGGAGATACCCTCTTATTGCGATCGCCCTGTAGAAACGTCGTCATCGTCGTCAACCAATAGACCTCCATTGCTAAAAAAGGGGGTATGGGCTTCCAGACGCTGCTGTCTTGCGTCGCTTGTATACAGTGGACCTCTGTGTCTCGTTTGATGTAGTCTTTTCACCTAGCTCTGGTGCGCCGGTCGCGGTCGCCACAGCAGCTTGCAACTCCAAAGTGTTCTAAATTACTCCAACCGAGACACGAAATTAGGACGTAAAAACACTAGGGATAGGTAGTATAACTTTGTTTTAAACTATACCTACATACTTACCGGTCTCTCATCCAACCGTCCTTCAATCCCAATGTGGTAACCTCTGCTTGAGTCACCTCAATCGGGCCACAGGACTTAACAGGGTACACGTAAAAAGGGTCTTTCAGAATGCCTACTTCCTTCCACTCAGTTGGTAGTATTGGTTTCTGAGACTTTTTGTATAAGTGATAGGCGCAATACGCACCGCCTAGTACACCGGCGGTTGCTACCGCTGCGGTTACGTATGAACCTGGAAATAGTTTTTTTTTGTACATCTATGTTGCGGTTGAAACCAACAGTGCGGCTACAAATAAGTAGGTACCTATATTATTGTGGTTGGGACTTGGGTCGAAATCCGCGCGGGATGCGGGACGCGAATGTATACGATGCGGGATGTATAGGTATAATATTATGTATAGCGACTGAATCGGGGCATACTAGCACAGAGTCGAAACGCATCGAAGCGTTAACCAAAAAATGTTCATAGTGTATTGGCACTTATCTCTACAACATGATAAAGCAACACGCAACACAATCTGCGAGAGCGAATCTGCAGTGAGTAGAATTCGAATCTCTCTGACGAACGGCTTTCTTTACCATAATTTTTAATTCGCGCGAAATTCACCATATAATTTGACCTCCAGTAGATGGTTAGATATCACTCCTCTAAAATGCGGAATGTCTTATTTTGAAATAGGATGGCAACATTGGTAACCCTCATTAGTGGTTTCTACCACTTTTTTAAACCGGAAAAGTATGTATGTACTTACATTTAAAAGTTAGAGGTACTTATGTAAAGAAAGATTTGATTCTTATATCCAAAAGAGTATATAAACACTACGTTCTACTTATATCGATAACTCGGCCCCGGCAGGGTGTTATGGTCAGCGCACACCAAGAGTCAAGCAGAGCAGAGTGCAGACCATTTTCTGAGTACCTACCTACGCGATGGGTCAAGCGTCGCGTTTTGATGTACCTACATTCAATTTTACACTGTATGTCAATAATGGTAAAGTGCTCTCCTATTTTTTTTTTAAAGAGAAAGCCATGAGAATCATGATTAATATTCCTTCCCATTTCCCCTCCAATTATGTGAAAACTTGTCCTAGGAGTGATTACGACAACAGTGTAAATGTAGGGTTTGATTTGAACCGTCGACCTTGCGGTCTTTGATTTGATCTGCGCTCAACGACCGTTGCGCTATTGAGGCTTTTTAAGGTCCTCTGCTCGTGTGCACTGAATTGATCCATAAACGTAGGGAAGTAGGAATGGATAGGTATAGGAATTAAATGGATATTACAAAATAGCTGATGCCCGCGAACTCGTTTCTGGAGGAGCTCTTTTCCGGGATGAAAAGTACCTACCTACGTCTCCGGACTCGACTGTCTGTGCCAAGTTTCAGCTTATTCGGATTAAACGATAGGTACGTGAATGCTGGACAGAACGGCGAACAGACATTTATGTTTTTAAATTTTTAAATAAGCATAACAATTATTTTGATAAACGAACACGTTAACTTTATATCTAAATAAACACCTAGACAGTTAAAGATAACATGCTGGTTTAACATTTATCATTTATCAAGGGTACGCCGCGAGGTAAACAAATAAACAGAAACTAGAGTGAATAAATTAAAATTAATTAAATGCTAACATACCTTTAGTATTCATAATAACTCACTTCACCGTATGAATACCTATCTTTTACTGTTGCTACTTGCTTCACTCAGTATTATGTAGGTACGTGTAGGTAGGTACTACGATAGCCTGTAATCTGTATTTTCGTAAATAATAAAGTAGACCTATACTTAGGTAGGTACTATAACTGCAATCAACTACCTACCTAAATGTTAAACTTATGTATCTCTGCTCGATTATAATTTTAGTGTCAAGTGTGTGTCAAGTTATCTACTATTATTATATGTTTATCACGCAGTTAACGTCAATAAGTTGGTGCGATGTTGGATTTGTGTCCAAGTCGTGTCCAATCAACCAAACATTTGTTCAATGTACTGTGGAAAGATCTGTGGTACTAAGCATTAGTACAACTATAGCAAACGAGAACATTAATTTTGTACTTAGTGCTTTCGAGGATTATTTTGATCTCGTCTTTTTTTATATACCAACGAGTCGAGGCTTTGAAGACATAAAGAAAACTATATTTGTCTTTGTCATACGTCTTACGGTTGATCGTAGACAGCTCCCGTACAAGAGAGAAATCAGAAAACACGAGTTTTTCCCGCCACACCAGGCTAAAGTCTATTGCGAGGCAGTTAAGGACCTCGCCCGGACTAAACGTGAAAATGTATTCTACTACCAAAATATTGATATTCTGCTCATTCTAGGATTTTGCTTCAAACGAAGTACCCTAATAGTACCTACTACCTATATCTTAGCCATGGAACCCACAGACCTGTGATGAAACCATATCAGTGGAACGAGACGGAAACACTGTGAGAACAAGTTAATTTCGATTTGAATTGTACATCAATGCAATGTGCACAGCGTACCTAGTGCACACAAAGACCTTACTTATACCGAGGTCTTTGAGTGCACAGCAACCGATTTCAAAAAAAAAACTATAATGATCTATGGTTCGACTGTCATCGTCATGTCATATTTTGACAGTGACACTGACAAATGTCAAAGTCAACCGTCAACGCAATCGTCAACGTGTATTTTTGCGTGGATTAATGGGATTTATCGGTGATTTTTTCGGGTGATAGACTTGTGTGTAGGCATTTTAGAGTTTTAAAATGAGTGAAAAGAATATGATAAAATCGTAAAAAGTGCGCAAGACTATTGGGCTGAAAATAGCATATGTTATGATAAAATAAAAAAAGGAATTTTACTACTTTTACAATCATGGTCTTGTTAGGAAATGAGGAGGTAAACTTTTGAATATGTATTCACCGAATTTATTGTGTAAATTTTGCTAAACTCATTACCAAAATAATGTTTTTCTAAATTTCAGTTCTTGACAGAGTTATCGAAGTTGTTCCAAAAGGCTCGAGCATCCGGATCTGTAACTATGACAATGAAAAGATGTAAGTATTACTTGTTAATATTTCGTTTATTTGAACTGTGGTATTCTTTTTTTTTTATTGAAAATTAGGGGGTGAGAGACCTTGAGAGGATCTCCGCTATTCATATCAAAATCTATCTGCATGTCTGGTATTTTGAATTCAACATAATATGCAACTTAATGATCCCTTATTTTACAGATGATGGTAGGACAAAACCACACCCTCGCGATGGCACCCCAGCAGTCAAAGATCCAGAATACAAATGCCTGGTTAGAGCACAATCGAGAAGCAAAAAAATATCCACAGTTATAGAGCAAAGGGATGTAGAAAAGTTCACTACTGCTTACTCAAACCTGCTGAAAACTAGTGTTAATGGTCTGAAACGTTTAAAGAAGCCCAAGAAAAAGGCTATGGCAGCTCAGTAAAGTTAACATATTGTCAATATAAGAGACTGATGCAATATATTATTAGTATTTATATGATGTGAAGTGTTGTGAGAGTGATACAGGTTGCATCAAACTGCTAGTATGTTCTGGATATGAAGCAAATAAAGCTATGTTCTTTGATCAATAATGTAAAAAATGTCTGTTAAAAATTAGTGCTTATTCTATATTATATTAGAGAAATCAAATTTTAGTATGTCTCAAAATACCACAGTGTGTTTTAAAGTTGTAAAAATACAAACATGTTTTTAAGGTTTGAGGAAGTTTTAAGTAAAATGTATTTTTGCTTATTTCTATCAAGTTAAAACTAATTTGTCATAGCCAATTTTTTAATTGCAGTTTGTGTGGGATAGATATAAGCATCTGAACTATTATTGATTGAAGACAACATTACTAAAATTACATTGATGTTGATTGCTATAGACAAAACCTTAGAAATAAAATGTCCACTTTAATCAAATTATTGAGTCAGATTTCTGTGATACATCTGAGATGCTAAATGCACCAACAAAGTGCAGTGTCTTTAATAACAACCCAAACTCAGCTGCACAGAACATAATACTCTTGCTCAGCTGTTTACTTTGGCGATAGCAGTGGCGCAACAGAGCGGCGCCCATTTTTAGATTTCATTATACCAACTTAAACCATATATCAAAGTGATTAATTGCTTTGAGTTTATTTTATGTTTAACCATCGCTTCGCTTTTCTGAAACCTTGTCAATATTCTAAGCATACTAGTTGTTTGGTGTCTCCTATGCGGCTAGCACCGCCTGCGTCAAGTTCCATTGAAGTGTGCTCTTTTCTCTGTGAGATCGAAGAGTTGGAGTCTTGTATGTAACTGTTCATACTCCACATTTTTGTATAAAGTTATTAACATTTATCAAATAAATACTGCTGGTTCTCATTTTTTTTTTTTAAGAAGCTATGATGAATATGACAAATATTCACCTTTCCCCTCTAAATAAGCAAAAGCTTTAATTGTTAACAGTGGGTACAACATCGACAATAGTGTACAGATGGGGTTTGAACCGTCGACCTTTCGGTTTTTGTTCCATGCCTAATGAACATTGAGGCTATTCTTTCCTCTACAACCTATGAAACAGTACAGTGACTGACTGACAGACAACACACAATAAACCAGTGGGCCTAGAGATTTAAATTTGGACGAAATATAATATTCCTTGGGTACCCTAGAGCTGCACTAAGGAGAGTTTTCAAACTATCCGAAAAGGTGTGGTAAAATTCATATAAAAGGGGAACGAGATCAATCTTCGGCATGCATCCCAATTTTCTGGAGTTAGCGCGTTTTAAGCAATTAAATATCACTTCTTTTAATTGGTGTAGGAAAACGAGGAATCCTGCATACCTGAGAGTTCTGCATAATGTTCTCAAAGGCGTGTGAACTCTGCCAATCCGCACTTGGCTAGCGTGGTGGACAACTGCCTAACCCTTCTCATTCTGAGAATCTGGGGATCGTTCGTAAGCACTGATTAGCTCTCGCGGATCCCTCGTAAGCGCTGATTGGCTCTCCAATCGTATTGTATCCCGCTCACTCGTAAGACGTTGCGCGTACTTGAAGGTCACCGGTCGACTTACGTGCCGGAGGTTATATGTACATAGTACCTCTGAGTGCGATAATGGACATCACAAACTCTGTCCTGCGTCGTATTCCTTCCAGATGATAAGTAAAAAAAATGCATATTTTCAGTATAATTTTATTTTTGATCTTACAAACATTTTATCACAACATGAGACCAATATATTATGTTAACAATACAATACACATTTTTATATCGATATATTAAAAGCTAACGCTTAATACATTTACTTAAAGTTAAAAATATAATTTGTTACATGCACAAAATTAAAGTAACTCGAATGCAAAGTTTCATTTAAAGAAAATAGGTAACTCACAAAAATAACGAGTAATATATTATGTATTTGCCATATTGGCGAAGAGTCAACGCGGCGCGACGCGATGCGTCTTTTCTAACTAAAATGTTTCAAAGTAAACTGAACTTTAGCTCAATTATAATAATAATGTACACATTTGTCTTTAACAAATAATTATTTTTTCAAATTTTTGCTTCACATTTTGCACATTACTCAGTTGCGATAAAGTTCAGTTTACTTTGAGGAAAGGAGGATCTATACTCTTAGTTTGCATTCAGTTATGGGTTGAAATACATATTTGTAAACTTACGTGGTAGAAAGGCTCATAATATAGCGATTGAATAATAGATATTTCAAATTAAACTAAATTCATCTCTGTACAATATATAAATAATGGTATTAATTCAGCTGGATACTATCTCTATACTAAACTAAATTGACAGGTTTATATACAGTGTGTCCGGGATCGAATTAGCGATATTTTAGGGACATATTCTACAACTCATTACCTCTCTGAAAATTCCACTTATTAGGGCCTGCCCCTCTCCCCCTCCCAGGGACAGCCATTTCAATTTGGTGTGCGTTTTTGTGGGTATGTGCGCACAAAAAATGTAATAACTCGAAAGTCTGCTGATGCACAGGTCTTCAAATGACCTTATTCGATTGGATACAATATTTTCCATCACTAAATACCAAACAATAGAATAAAATGTTAAAATAACTCAACCAAAAATGCTTCGGAAAAAAATTATTTTTTCAAAAATATTGAAAACCACAAGTTTTTGCTGCATTTTGCAAAAACGAGGTCGTTAAGATTACATTGTTAAGTATTAAATCGATAGTTTTTGAGATAAGCAACAAAACGACATAAAAAAATTTACTGTAAGTTATTTACTTTTGGAGATATTATTGTTTAAACATAACTTAACCGCGAGCGCGTAAGTTCTTATGTTATTCGAATGTGGGTTTCCATCGCATACCTCGGGCGATCAGGTAATAATAATATTGTTTTTGATTAGTCAGCGAATGAGGTTAAAACTAAGGATCGGACCCCTACTTCAACTGATTAAAAATTCGTATAAAAAATTGAAATATCTGAAATTTTATTTTGTTGTTCCTGGCGAGGAGGCGTTATGATCGCTACTTAAGTTATTACTCATTTTTGTTTATGATTCAGGTTTGTGATGTTTGCTAAGTTTAAAAACATGCCTACTCGGTATTATTATAGCCATAAGAGAGCATTTAGATGTCAACTATTCGCCTTGGATCGGACGTGGCAGCAATTCAATGGAATGGCCACCTCATTCTCCAGACCTTACACCTTTGGATTTCTTTTTATGAGGACCTATGAAGCAGAAGGTCTTTTATATGGTACCAAATACCAGAAAAGAATTATTGGAGACGATCTTGTCCGTTGCAGATAAAATAAGTTGTATTTGGACATGATCCAACGATCCTCCCAAGATGAAGCAACTAGCTAACAGAACAGAGATGGTAATTTCGGTTTGTGGCGGAAATAACCTAGTTTTTAGGATATCTTTAGAGTTATTGAGTTTATAACTAACAAAAATTAAATTATAAAGTTAAGATTTTTTTACCTTATTTGCAGTAAAAAAATGATGAATCTTAAATTTGGGTTCAATACTCGTAATTCATGCTTGGGGACGAAGTACTTACAATTACCAATATCTCCAGAAGTAACTTACAGTCAAATTTTTTATGTCGTTTTGTTGCTTATCTCAAAAGCTGTCGATTTAATACTTAATAATGTGGTCTTAATGACCTCGTTTTTGCAAAATGCAGCAAAAACTTGTAGTTTTCAATATTTTTGAAAAAGTATTTTTTTTCCGAAGCATTTTTGATCGAGTTATTTTAACATTTTATTCTATTGTTTGGTATTTAATGATGGAGAATATTGTATCCAATCGAATAAGGTCATTTAAAGACCTGTGCATCAGCAGACTTTCGAGTTATTACATTTTTTGTGCGCACATACCCACAAAAACGCACACCAAATTGAAATGGCTGTCCCTGGGAGGGGGAGGGGGGCAGGCCCTAATAAGTGGTATTCTCAGAGAGGTAATGAGTTGTAGAATATGTCCCTAAAATATCGCTAATTCGATCCCGGACACACTGTATATAGTTGGTTCATTTCTCGATGAGTCGTGACTTTTATGACTTACAAATTAAGAGTTATATTGCAATGATTTACGCGTCTTCGTGAAATGAAATAACAGCTATTAGAGATCTATCTTTTTCACAATGTTCTTTGCAGAAAAAGATAGCATTACATTAAGAGCTATAAAATTAGTTTAGTTAACAGATTGTCTACTACAGAATTATATATTAAATTATTCAAATTAAAGTAAGGTCAGATTAGAGTCCATGATTTTATAATTGCTATTTGATTTAATTTATTTTACAGTCATTATTATCACATTATTTAATAGCACCTAGCGGTTTTTATATAAAGCCAAAGGGCAATAAAATACTATAATCTCTTTAGTCATGTATTCTCTTTTAACTTAGTGTATTCAGGGTCTGTTTCACCACCTTCTGATAAGTGTTGGATAGCTTATTATTCACAACTTTTGTCTTTGTCACTTGACACAAAGTAAGAAAGTGACAAAACTTACATTTAGGCTATCCGACACTTATCAGAAAGTGATGGAACAGGCCCTCAGTAATCAAAGCTCTGCCCAAACCGCCTTAGCGCAGAACCCCAGTTTAGCGAGCATACAGTTAAGACAAACGTATATTGCACAAACTTCCTGATAGTATGTTGTATGCTATGCTTTAAAGCAGAATAGTAGAGTAGTCTGAACTGTTTAAATGCTTGACGTTTTTAAGTTAAATCAAGCACTAAACTTGTAGGCTAGAAAAGTTTCAGTTTTACTAGACTTGCATAAAATAACGCTCTATGCCAAGCTATATGATAGATAAACTCCTAAAACTATGAAATTGAGACAGCACTTTCGTTTTATGACATGGAAATTGATGTATAACAAGTATTTACTATTCTACTAAGTATTTATCTATTTATGTGGTATAACTAACTTTTCCTTTTTTTGTGAGAAGAAATAATCTAAGATTTTACTAGATGTATAGAGAGCTAGCTAGAGAAGGATTACGATTTGTGAATAAGTCGAAGTCTCGAAGAAAGGAGAGACTCAGCAGTTGTTATTTTTAACCCCCGACGCAAAAACGACGGGGCGTTATAAGTTTGACGTGTCTGTGTGCGTGCGTGCGTGCGTGCTTGCGTGCGTGTGTGTGTGTGTGATCCCCGTAGCGCTCAAACGGGTGAACCGATTTGAATGCGGCTTTTTTGTTTGAAAGGTGAATAAATCGGGAGTGTTCTTAGGTATGTTTGATGAAAAGCGGTCCAAGATGGCCGCCGCCACAAAATGGCGGATTACGTGTTTTTTCACAACTCCCTCAATATGTTCTAATGTAAAAATTACGGGTACATACCACGATTAATTTGTTTTTTGTTTTTGTCGATATTTCGGTCCAGTTACATGGACCGAAATATCGAACAAAAAACAAATTAATCGTGGTATGTACCCGTAATTTTTACATTAGACTATGTCGATAAACCACGAAATAAGCCTTAAATCACTCCCTCAATATGGATATCATATGAAAGGGCTTGACTAGTAGAATAGCACTATGTAAATCCAAGATGGCCGCCACCACAAAATGGCGAATGTCGGGGGTTTTTAAATTTTCTAATTTATACTCGTTAATACAAATGTTCACGCGAGCACGTTCTTGTTCGTTAGCCGCTTGAGGCACGCGTTCCGCACGTGGTCGTTGCCGAGGCGCTCGGCCTCGTGCAGCACGCGCCGCAGGTCGCTGCTGCGCTCGTGCCGCGCCGCCAGGATGTACGCGCTGCTCACGTTGCGGCACACACGTCTTGATGTCAACACTAATACTCATGCGAGCACGTTCTTGTTCGTGAGCCGCTTGAGGCACGCGTTCCGCACGTGGTCGTTGCCGAGGCGCTCAGCCTCGTGCAGCATGCGCCGCAGGTCGCTGCTGCGCCCGTGCCGCGCCGCCAGGATGTACGCGCTGCTCACGTTGCGGCACACACTTGATGTCAACACTACTCATGCGAGCACGTTCTTGTTCGTGAGCCGCTTGAGGCACGCGTTCCGCACGTGGTCGTTGCCGAGGCGCTCGGCCTCGTGCAGCACGCGCCGCAGGTCGCTGCTGCGCTCGTGCCGCGCCGCCAGGATGTACGCGCTGCTCACGTTGCGGCACACACGTCTTGATGTCAACACTAATACTCATGCGAGCACGTTCTTGTTCGTGAGCCGCTTGAGGCACGCGTTCCGCACGTGGTCGTTGCCGAGGCGCTCGGCCTCGTGCAGCACGCGCCGCAGGTCGCTGCTGCGCTCGTGCCGCGCCGCCAGGATGTACGCGCTGCTCACGTTGCGGCACACACTTGATGTCAACACTACTCATGCGAGCACGTTCTTGTTCGTGAGCCGCTTGAGGCACGCGTTCCGCACGTGGTCGTTGCCGAGGCGCTCGGCCTCGTGCAGCACGCGCCGCAGGTCGCTGCTGCGCTCGTGCCGCGCCGCCAGGATGTACGCGCTGCTCACGTTGCGGCACACACTTGATGTCAACACTACTCATGCGAGCACGTTCTTGTTCGTGAGCCGCTTGAGGCACGCGTTCCGCACGTGGTCGTTGCCGAGGCGCTCGGCCTCGTGCAGCACGCGCCGCAGGTCGCTGCTGCGCTCGTGCCGCGCCGCCAGGATGTACGCGCTGCTCACGTTGCGGCACACACGTCTTGATGTCAACACTAATACTCATGCGAGCACGTTCTTGTTCGTGAGCCGCTTGAGGCACGCGTTCCGCACGTGGTCGTTGCCGAGGCGCTCGGCCTCGTGCAGCACGCGCCGCAGGTTCGCTGCTGCGCTCGTGCCGCGCCGCCAGGATGTACGCGCTGCTCACGTTGCGGCACACACTTGATGTCAACACTACTCATGCGAGCACGTTCTTGTTCGTGAGCCGCTTGAGGCACGCGTTCCGCACGTGGTCGTTGCCGAGGCGCTCGGCCTCGTGCAGCACGCGCCGCAGGTCGCTGCTGCGCTCGTGCCGCGCCGCCAGGATGTACGCGCTGCTCACGTTGCGGCACACACTTGATGTCAACACTACTCATGCGAGCACGTTCTTGTTCGTGAGCCGCTTGAGGCACGCGTTCCGCACGTGGTCGTTGCCGAGGCGCTCGGCCTCGTGCAGCACGCGCCGCAGGTCGCTGCTGCGCTCGTGCCGCGCCGCCAGGATGTACGCGCTGCTCACGTTGCGGCACACCAGGTAACACGATATCTGCCCGAAACATTCATCATCATCATCATCATTATCATCATCGACCCATCACAGGGCACGGGTCTCTAAGAATGAGAGGGGTTTATTTAAGCCAGCCATAGTTTAGTTGGCTGGGCTATAACTAGGCTAGAAGTGATTAGGAAGAAAATCAAGAAGCAGGAGACGGGGGGTTAAAGAAGATATGCAGGAGAAGGGGGATTAAAGAAGATTACGAAGCAGAAGACGGGGGGTTAAAGAAGATATGCAGAAGGGCGGTTAAAGAAGATATGCAGGAGAAGGGGGATTAAAGAAGATTACGAAGCAGCAGACGGGGGGGTTAAAGAAGATATGCAGGAGACCGGGGGAGTTAAACAAGGTGAATAAGCAGGAGACGGGGGGGGGGGGGGGGTGTTAAAGAAGACGCAGGAAGCGGGGGGTCAAAGATTATGAAGCAAGAGATGGGGTTTAGAAAAGATCAATAAGCAGGAGATGGGGGTCACCTTGATGGCGTGGCTGGTGATGTCGCTGATGAGCAGCTCGGCCTGCTCGTCGTGCAGCTGCCCGCGCGCCTCGCAGCGCGCCACCACCGCGCCCGTGCCCGCCTCCAGCACCTGGTCGCTCATCAGGCTGAAACACCACCATCAATCAATACATACAGGGTATCAGGAGAATGCTCTCGGGAACCAACACAGGTGGTAGTACTGACGATTACTGATAAGATACCACAAAAAAAAAAAACACGAAAAAAAGTATTTTCTGTATTTTTCGTAAGTTCGTAATGTAACGCAATCAGCTGACGCCTAAATACCTAAAGCTGTAGCGGGTCGGCCGCCGCTCGCGAGGTCAATGCCCCGAGTTTTGCACGTTGTTCATTGCAGGTTTGAAAAATACTAAACCATTAATACTTTAAGTATAAGATAAATAAATCATTATTGGTATTGGATTATGTTTAGGTAGTATAATAATAGCGCTAACTTTTCGAAAACGGTCTCCTTGTATCCTGTATAAGGGCAAATTCATAAATTATGTCACACAAATTTCATGCTTTTTTATCCCCCCACCTCCCCGTTCTTGTCACACTAGGGAGTGGGGTATCACAAATGTGAGACAGGTCACGTATTTTTCAATTTTACATTTAGACATTGAATTAAAGCAGCAGTTCCCAACATTTTTAAATTTTAATAGTAGGTACATTAAATATATTAGATGTTGACATGTAACGTCACAAAAATGGCCCCTGCCACCCCTTGTCACACAATGTCACAATTCATTGACGCCCTCCTCCCATTTAAGTGTGACGTAAATTATGGATGGCCCCTTTAGTAAGAGAATAGGTACGCAGGAACATCACAACGTGGGAGTGAAGGGCTGCAGGGCGTACCTGGCGGCGGTCTCGTTGGAGGCGCGGATGCAGCGCGCGAGCGTCCTCACCTCCAGGAACCGGTCCGCGTTCACCAGGTACCTCGCCACGTGGATGTATATGTTCATCGAGTCCAATTTGTGCTCTCTCACTATCCTGTCGTCACAAATTACCTACATTACATATATTCATATTTATTTGTGTTCACCAGATACTTCGCCACGTGGGTGTATATTATGTTCATCTAGTCCAATTTATGCTCTCTCACTATCCTGTCGTCACAAATTACCTACATTACATATATTCATATTTATTTGTGTTCACCAGATACTTCGCCACGTGGATATATTATATGTTCATCGAGTCCAATTTATGCTCTCTCACTATCCTGTCGTCACAAATTACCTACATTCAATATATTTATATTTATTTGTGTTCACCAGATACATACTTCGCCACGTGGGTGTATATTATGTTCATCGAGTCCAATTTATGCTCTCTCACTATCCTGTCGTCACAAATTACCTACATTACATATATTCATATTTATTTGTGTTCACCAGATACTTCGCCACGTGGATATATTATATGTTCATCGAGTCCAATTTATGCTCTCTCACTATCCTGTCGTCACAAATTACCTACATTCAATATATTTATATTTATTTGTGTTCACCAGATACATACTTCGCCACGTGGATATATATTATGTTCATCGAGTCCAATTTATGCTCTCTCACTATCCTGTCGTCACAAATTACATACATTACATATATTCATATTTATTTGTGAATACAGTACATGCCTATTTCACCACCTTCTGATAAGTGTCAGATAACACAAACGTAAGTTTTGTCACTTTCTTACTTTATGTCAAGTGACAGGGACAAAACTTGTGAATAAGCTATCCAACACTTATCAGAAGATGGTAAAACAGGCAAATATGTAAAGATTTACATTTATACATCACTTAAACGTAGGCGGAGAGCGGTTGTCCTGGAAACCGACTTGTATCCTATTTCATTCTCTCACAGGCTTTTTGAATTTGTTTGTCCCTTTTTGGTGTCGCTTTTACGTTTCATCGAATTTTCAAACGCACAAAGATGCTAAAGAACTTTAAGTTACTTAATTTACACTTTAAGTTACAAAAGCTGAAACTTACTTCAATGCCAAATCGAATCCACTTTCCACGGTCGGCCCACCCACCAAACCCAGGGCGACGATCCTTATCTTATCAGTATTCGACCCGAACAGGGTCAAAGGTCGCGGATCACCCTCATTCCTACCGGGAATGACGTCACATACAACCCTCTCAGTCAGCCTGCCGCTCGCCTCGCAGGCCGCCAGATACTTGGCCAGCTCCATTTGACGAGACACGGTCGTCATTAGATTGTCTATGGTCACTTTGTCGAGGTGGAATTGTATCGATTTCGGATCGTTGATCTCTGCAAAGATTGAGGAGAGCTCGATAGTGAAATTAACTTAAGTAAATCATATGTACGGATCTCTAATAACGCAAGGCCCGACTCGCACTTGGCAGATTTTATTTAAGTCTGTTAAAATTTAACGCCTCTCAGTCAGGCTGCCGCTCGCCTCGCAGGCCGCCAGATACTTGGCCAGCTCCATTTGACGAGACACGGTCGTCATTAGATTGTCTATGGTCACTTTGTCGAGGTGGAATTGTATCGATTTTGGATCGTTGATCTCTGCAAAGATTGAGGAGAGTTCGATAGTGAAATTAACCTAAGTGAAACATTTACGGATCCCAAAATTCGTCTTGTCCTACTATTGTATCTGAACAAGTTTAAGTGGAGATATACTTGGTCGCGAGATATGTACTTGGCCCGCTCTATTTGACGAGACACGGTCGTCATTAGATTGTCTATGGTCACTTTGTCGAGGTGGAATTGTATTTTGGATCGTTGACTTCTGCAAAGATCGTAGGTAGCTTCATGGCAAAATTAATTAAGTGTATAAAACCGAGGGAGAGAAAGAAGAGCACGGTACAGCACGCACGCGCGTGCAGCGCGTCCAGCTTCTTGCCCGCCTCCAGGGTGCGGCACATGAACGCACATTATGTACTCCTACATATGTCTGTGAGGTACTCACTGTTGGCGACGGGCACGCACTGGGTGAGGTGGTGCAGCGCCGCGGTGAGGTGGTGCTGGCGCGCGTGCAGCACGGCGAAGGGCGCGCCGCCGGGCGGCACGGGCCGCGAGTACAGCAGCGCGCACGACGCGGACGCGCGCGCGTGCTGCGCCGTGCCGCACTGCAGCGCGTACAGCGCGTCCAGCTTCTTGCCCGCCTCCAGGGTGCGGCACACGTGCGTTATGTACTCCTACATACGTCTGTGAGGTACTCACTGTTGGCGACGGGCACGCACTGGGTGAGGTGGTGCAGCGCCGCGGTGAGGTGGTGCTGGCGCGCGTGCAGCACGGCGAAGGGCGCGCCGCCGGGCCGCACGGGCCGCGAGTACAGCAGCGCGCACGACGCGGACGCGCGCGCGTGCTGCGCCGTGCCGCACTGCAGCGCGTACAGCGCGTCCAGCTTCTTGCCCGCCTCCAGGGTGCGGCACACGTGCGTTATGTACTCCTACATACGTCTGTGAGGTACTCACTGTTGGCGACGGGCACGCACTGGGTGAGGTGGTGCAGCGCCGCGGTGAGGTGGTGCTGGCGCGCGTGCAGCACGGCGAAGGGCGCGCCGCCGGGCGGCACGGGCCGCGAGTACAGCAGCGCGCACGACGCGGACGCGCGCGCGTGCTGCGCCGTGCCGCACTGCAGCGCGTACAGCGCGTCCAGCTTCTTGCCCGCCTCCAGGGTGCGGCACACGTGCGTTATGTACTCCTACATACGTCTGTGAGGTACTCACTGTTGGCGACGGGCACGCACTGGGTGAGGTGGTGCAGCGCCGCGGTGAGGTGGTGCTGGCGCGCGTGCAGCACGGCGAAGGGCGCGCCGCCGGGCGGCACGGGCCGCGAGTACAGCAGCGCGCACGACGCGGACGCGCGCGCGTGCTGCGCCGTGCCGCACTGCAGCGCGTACAGCGCGTCCAGCTTCTTGCCCGCCTCCAGGGTGCGGCACACGTGCGTTATGTACTCCTACATACGTCTGTGAGGTACTCACTGTTGGCGACGGGCACGCACTGGGTGAGGTGGTGCAGCGCCGCGGTGAGGTGGTGCTGGCGCGCGTGCAGCACGGCGAAGGGCGCGCCGCCGGGCGGCACGGGCCGCGAGTACAGCAGCGCGCACGACGCGGACGCGCGCGCGTGCTGCGCCGTGCCGCACTGCAGCGCGTACAGCGCGTCCAGCTTCTTGCCCGCCTCCAGGGTGCGGCACACGTGCGTTATGTACTCCTACATACGTCTGTGAGGTACTCACTGTTGGCGACGGGCACGCACTGGGTGAGGTGGTGCAGCGCCGCGGTGAGGTGGTGCTGGCGCGCGTGCAGCACGGCGAAGGGCGCGCCGCCGGGCGGCACGGGCCGCGAGTACAGCAGCGCGCACGACGCGGACGCGCGCGCGTGCTGCGCCGTGCCGCACTGCAGCGCGTACAGCGCGTCCAGCTTCTTGCCCGCCTCCAGGGTGCGGCACACGTGCATTATGTACTCCTATAGAACAAAACCAACTAACTATAGTCCATTCCACGAAACAAGCTCCCAAAGGAAATTGCGCTTGTGCGCTCATTGGTTAATGCGCGTGACCTTCATTAGTCAAATCGTTTTGAGGATCGTCTCACGTGCCGGATTTTCTCAGTACGTTCTTGAGGTGATTGCAAGTGCGTGTTAGTAAAAAATATATTGAAAAAGTTGTTTTAATTAAAAAATTGGTTGTCTGTAAATTCGGTTTACGGACGATAATTTTACGTGATAACATCATAAGAAAACATTATAGAACACATATATAGATAGGCAGATCGTGCCTCTCTTATCGCTTGTTCCGCGCTCTCGCTTGCACGCTCGGCGCAGGCGGAACGTGACAATGAGTCATGCTTTTTCGTATATGCAGCCGGCGTTCATCAATCTATAAGACTTTATGACGTCAAAAAATATAATGCATAGCTGTTGCCTGCCAACAATCTTCCCTTTAAAGCGGAGCGTCTTCACTTATCTCTAGCCGCGTGCATCTACAATTGAGGGTGCAGGTGTTTTGTTCCCTAGGAGTTTGACTCGTGGAATGGACTAAAAGAGGTATTATACCTTAACAAAACGACATACCGTTACATTAAATAGCTGATCAAATGCGTGTCAGAACACGTACAGGGTTATAAGTCCCGCAGGAACACTCTTTACCAGGATAAAAAGTGGCTTATGTGTTAATCCAGGGTGTGATCTATCTCCGTTACAAACAGCCAAATTCGTTCAATAGTTTTTACGTAAAGGAGTAACAAACATCCACACATACAACTTCTCGTTTATAATATTAAGTAAGTATTCACACTTACCGACCACATCTCCAAAGTGCTGTCCATATCTCCCATCGCTCTCAACAGATCGTTCACTTTATTCCTCTTCAAACACTCCATATAAACAGACTCTGTGAAGGTTTCCTTCTCCACCATATTGTCGTAACAATACCGGATGACTTCGCGCAGGTTACTATGTTTCATGTAGAACATTATGTTCGCCACGTGAGACCCGTAATTACTGAGATAGTAAACGCATTCCTTGTAGAAGAACGGATCTAGTTTCTTGTTGGAATGGTCGATTTTTATTTCATTATGATTGTTTCGTCTCAAGAGCTCTTGTGCTAGTGTCTTCTTCGGTTGGACGGTGGCTGTCTGGAAGTCGCTGTAGTCGCCTTGTCTGATCTTCTTCACGCTCGCTAGTGTGTGCATTATGTTCAAAGCCGGTTCAGTTAGCTGGATCTTCTTTTTGCTCGTGTTCATCGTTGACAGCCTCTCGTTTGTTGACTGGAAGATAATGATGGAAGTATAAATTAAAAAATTTAAAAACCCCCGACATTCGCCATTTTGTGGTGGCGGCCATCTTGGATTTGCATAGTGCTATTCTACTAGTCAAGCCCTTTCATTTGATACCCATATTGAGGGAGTGATACACACACACGCACAGACACGCAGACGCACACGCATACGCAGACACACAGACAGACACAGACACGTACGCACGCACACACACACACACGTCAAACTTATAATACCCCATCGTTTTTGCGTCGGGGGTTAAAACATTCTCAAACTGTAATATTGGAACATATTATAAAGATACGCTAATCCACGAAAATACTGTAAATCCGAAAGTTTGTATTAAAATTTGACGTAAATAATTTGCCTAGAACCTAGATATTCATGCTTGCATCCTGAAGCCGAACGTGAGAAATTTTTGTATCCCCGAAAATCAAGATAAAAAATACAGTCTCCGGTATCACAATCACAGCTAGAAGAATTGGATTGCCGTTGGATTGACTTATAATATTTAGATAAGTAAATATCATGTGTGATAAATCGTTTTTAGTTACTTCACATTTTTTATTGAGATCGCTGCACTAGGCATTTTACCAAAAAAACTTTAAAAATCCAAAAAAAAATATGTGTCAAGCAATACGAACGACATATGAAGTGAAAACTCGGCTGTTTTCTTCCCCATTAGAAAAGTAACCGACATCAAAACCTAACAAGCAACCAGAAAATTAAAAATTCAGTTTTTAATTTTAACACATACATTTGGCATCCTCACCTTTATAGTCTCGGCCTTGTCCAGTAGCTGTTGGTTGACGGGATAGTTCATCTCCTCCAACATGCTGACGATCTCGTTCAGCAACGGAGGGTTCGTCCTCGCCCTGCCCTCTGACGTCGCGCTGGAGGTCGATATAGACCTCTCAGACGACCTCATGTGGTTCAACCTTAACCAATCAACCATAAAGTATAATAGACATAAAATAATGTCCTATTTCTAATATGTAATTCTGTTGGCAGTTCAAAATGAAATTCAAACAAACTAATATTATAAATGCAAAAATAATTCTGTCTGTCTGTATGTTACGCATTCACGCCTAAACCACTGAAACGATTTTGACGAAATTTGGTATAGAGATAGATTAGACCTTGAATAGAATAAGAATAGAAAAGTTTTTATTCAAATAAACTTTTACAGGTACACTTTTGAATCGACAATTGAATCTACCACTGGTTCGGACTTGGTGACATAGGCTACTTTCATCCCGGAAAATCATAGTTCCCAAAAAAACGCAGACCTAGTGTACTCGACGGCGGGAAAGGGACAACTAGCGTGCCACGAGCTACATACGTTTTATAATTATCCTAGCGGACCTGGCAGACGTCATCCTGCCCGGTGACATAACGACATCACCCGGTGGGTTACCTGTACCTACACGGTAATTATGTTTTCGAACCATCTAGGAACTCATCGCTAAAAATGAAAAATGTGATAAATTAAGAACCGCTCGACTGATTTTGTGCAAACTTCACATAAACCATCTACTAAATAGTCCGAACAAAGCCTAAACATTTGGTTTGGATAGGTGAGCCCGTTCTTGGGTTATAAAATTACAACGAAAAGTGGCATTGAAATAAACCTTCTATTGACAAATGCGAATTCCGACGCTTCCTTCCCGTACTCGAGTTCGTCTACATCGACGCAAATCGGTGTGTTCTTGAAGCACAGAGCGAATTTTCGTCTCGCCTCTTTGAAGCAGCCGGCCTTCAAGCACGCTTTGCCCCAAGCTGCCAGTACGCTGTTCCTGGGCAGGCCCGATTTTGTTGCAATTTCCAATGCCAGCTCCCACTTCTCGGCTTCGAGGAGAGAGCGCACAATTTGACCTGTAGAAGATATAATAAATAACTAGCTGATGCCCGCGACTTCGTCTGCGTGGATTCATATAAATCTCATAAAAACTTTCAACCCCTTTTTAACCCCCTCAGGGGTTGAATTTTCAAATATCTTTTCTTAGCGGATGCCTATGTTAAAGTAGCTGAGTGCCAAATTTCAGCCCGATCCGTCCGTTTGTGCTGTGCACTGATAGATCAGTCAGTCAGTCAACTTTTCTTTTTATATATTTAGATAATAGATGGCCTGGCAGAAAATTTAAGAGTTCCCACGAAAATATTTAAAAAATCTAAATCCTAATCGGGCATCAGCTATTGTAAAATAATATTGGCCTTAATTCAACTCCACGCAGTGTTTCACTGGGGTGTCAGGGGACGATGGAATAGAAAGATGAATGAGGCATGTACATGTTATTATTGGTTATATGTGTAGTTTCTCGAATGTTCTAGATGTGGATGTTGTTATCGTACTGGGATGCGCGCCCTGGTGCGGCACCAGGTGGTGCGCCTGGTGCTTGACGAGCGTGGCCATCGCGTCCGCGTGCGCCAGGCAGCGCGCCGCGTGCGCCGCGCCCGCCTCCGCCACGCGCACGCCGCCGCTGCGAACCAACACATTTAATTAATTAATTAATTAATTTATTTATTAAGTAATGCACGAATACAATGAAAAACTAATTTATTTTGCTATAATCCGCTAACAGTGACAAAGTAGGTACAACACCACACACATTCACCACAAAACCAACTCGACGATCTTTTCTCTCCGACACCGAGCATCCTCAGGAGATGTCGACTTCACAACGGACGATTGTAAAGTGACGGTCTGCTTGTCACTTTGGAATCGTACGTTGTGAAGTCGACATAAGCTGTGATAGCCTAGTGGTTAGGACGACCGACTTCTAATCGGAGGTCGTGGGTTCGATCCCGGGGCACGCACCTCTAACTTTTCGGAGTTATGTGCGTTTTAAGTATTTAAATATCACTCACTTTAACGGTGAAGGAAAACATCGTGAGGAAACCTGCATGCCTGAGAGTTCTCCATAACGTTCTCAAAGGTGTGTGAAGTCTGCCAATCCGCTTGGCCAGCGTGGTAGACTATGGCCAAAACCCTTCTCTGAGAGGAGACCCGTGCTCTGCAGTGAGCCGGTAATGGGTTGATCATGATGAAGTCGACATCTCCTGTAATGTCTAATTATTATCGATGAAATTCAAGACAAAACAGTAAACCCTCACCTGTTCTCATTGGGAGCTCTCGAGTACAGCTCGGCGGCGGCCAGCAGCAGAGAGCGCCGCGCGCGCACCAGCAGCCTGTGGTCGCCCCCGTTGGCCAACTCGCGAGCCACCTCGTCGCTGCGGTCCAGCAGGAACCTGGTACAAGGAACGTGCACCGTTAGTGCAACAAAAGTATTTTAGGGTCATCATTATCAACCCACTACACGACACGGATTTCCTCTCGGAGTGAGAAGGGCCATGTAGGTCGAAGAGTGTGTGTTTTTCTGAGTAAACATGAACATTGTGGTTGAGAAATTTGTGGCTCATTGATCGAGTCTAGACAGGGTTTCTTAACCTGTGGTTCATGGATCCCTGAGGGGTCCATTCAGCAGGTACCGTAACACTAACTATTCATATAAAACTATATATAGCAAACAATAAAAGCTGGTAAAAGGTAAACCTTGTTTTTTATCTTTTCGGAAATTTTGCAAGGGATCCGTGACTTATCCCATTATTACATCCATGACAAGGGTTAAGAAAAACCTGGTCTAGACTCTAGTGGCTAGATTATTTGACTGCGGATCATCAGATTACAGATTCACGGTCCTAAGTATGATCTATCTCTGTGACTATGACTGAGGAAATAGAAGGATGAACCTTTGTTAGCACACGCACACGTGTACACTATAATATCTCCCACGTAATTGACTAGCCCGAGATTCGGTCAGAAGAACATTGTATTGTATTTATAAAGGAGACGCCTGCCATCGCTAAACGGGTGATCAGTCCTAAGGACCATTTCATCCAGTACCCCGTGTTGGTACTTGGTACACAGGTTACTGGTGTCCAGAAGAACATTACTCACCTCGGATAATCCAGACTGATGGTGTGCATCTTCATAATGGACAAGCAGAGCGTGACGTTGGGCGTGAACTCGTAGCTGAACTCAGCCCGCACCGCCTCGTTCTTGCTGGCGTTGGTGGAGAGGCACCAGTCCATGCAGGTGGTGCCGCTGCCCGCGGAATCCGAGTTGCTGCTCAGCATCAGGTTGTCGTGCTCGGAGCTGCTCGTGCGGTTCATCGTCTGGGTGTAGCAGTCGTCGCACACGCGGAACTTGACGCCGCTCGGGTACGTCGGCACCTTTAGGAGTGGGAGTGGGAGTTATGAATGGAAATAGGGTATTTGACTAATTTTTGGAAATTGTTTTAAATTATTCTTTATTACTTATTAAAACACACTACATTGATATTTTTCGCAATATCTACAGTATTAAGAATTAAATCATTGATAAAGTTTAAGTTTTGAAAACCGCGCCAAAAACGACATTTCTGATCACATGATACGCGTGACGTCACAAATCGGTATGCAAGTCACTTCTCTCGCTCGCTCCTTGTCGGAACTCGGTGCGTGCGACAGAGACGCTACGCAAGGCGACTGCTGTAGTCGTTTAAATGCGCCTAGTATCGTAATGTTGTAAATTGTTATACCTACTCATTTTAATATCAATCTTATTCTTTCACGTTTAAAGTTTAGTTTCGGTTGACTGGTTCGGATAGTACTGGAATAAAATAGACCTAAAACTCTTGTTTTAAAGTTGTATATTAGCTATTATGGATTTTAATATTGTTAAAATTTCGCTTGGGATACTGCTGGCTGTTTATGTAAAGAAGAAATCGAGCCTTGAAATTTATAATATGAGGTCTATAGAGGAAGCGAGTATTATGACAGTTTAAACGCTAAAACATCAACGTGCAAGGGGCATTTGACTGGCCCGTTGGCGCGGTTGGCAGTGACCCTGCCTTCCGCTCCGGGGTCGCGGGTTCGATTCCCGCCCCGAGTCTGGGTGTATTTATAATATGTATGTATGTATACCTTTATTAAAATATATATGTATTTATATGTAAATATGTATGTATATCAGTCGGCTGTTACCTATAACACAGGCATTAAGTTGCCTACTTTAGGAACAGACGACCGTGTGTGTATGTGTGTGAGTATATATTATTATTATTTATTGTTACCTGCATGCGACTCCTAGAGCAGGCGTGACAGACCAGTCTCCCGCATCGCCTGCAATGGTGCCTGCGTATGATCATCGAGAAAGTCGATATCTTGCACAACATGCACCGATCCACCGTGTAGTCCTCCACCCACTGGTCCTTCGCAGGCACTCGCTCCGGCATTATGAAGGGTTTGGATGCGGCTTCTATGTTGATGGAGTCGATCGATTGGAGAAGGGAATCGTCCCAAGGTTTGGGAGGTGATGGGCAGGTGTGCCGAGGGTTTTTCATGTCTAAAGCTTTTTCTGCGTAGTACCTGGAACAGTAACATGTTCTTTTTAACCCCTGATGCAAAAGCGACGGGGTGTTATAAGTTTGACGTGCCTGTGTATGTGTCTGTCTGTTCCCCCGTAACGCTCAAACGGGTGAATCGATTTGAATGCGGTTTTTCTTGTTTGAAAGGTGAATTAGTCGGGAGTGTTCTTAGCTATGTTTGATGAAAATCGGTCCAAGATGGCCGCCACCACAAAATGGCGGGTTACACATTTTTTCACAACTCCCTCAATATGGGTATCAAAGGGCTTGACTAGTAGAATACTATACACTATGATAAATTCCAAATCCCAGATGCCACCACCACAAAAAGGCGAATGTCGGGGATTTTTTAAATTTTTAATTTATACGTCTTGTTACATGGTATTATTTATTATACATAACTTTGTACAGAACATTTAGTGGTTCTACTCACTCGCTCTACAAATCGAAGGGTCTTAAGAAAACTCAGTCTAAAGTCTCAATAGAAAACTAACTTTTTTATTTGTAGTTCTAATAAATAAAAAACTAAAATAATATACCTCAACAAGCTATCGACAGCATTCCGGGATATCAACAAAGTTTCTATAGTCTTTATGTTGTAGTAAAGGTTGTCGCCGCTCAAATCGTTCTTCAGATTTGGCGAAATTTTATTGATGATATGCGTCAACATTTCCAGTTTACCGTTCATCAAAATCTGTTCGATCATCAGCAAAGGCTTCTCTATCAAATCCCAGAAAAGGTGCCTCGCATTCGCCTCAATCTCGAGCATGATTTGGAATCCCGTTTTGATGTTCTCGAAAGATCTCCAAGTTGTGGTGTTAGCTGCGAGGAATTCTATACAAACTCGAAGTATCTCTATGTTTCTGATCTTCGATATCTCGTCAGCGACTAAGTCCACGGCTTGGCTGGCGGGTAACCTTCCCAGTAAGTCTCGTACTGAGGTAGGTGTCGCCTGGTTCGTGTATTCAAAGAATTGGCGCAGAAGATTGACGACTATCAAATTTTTCATATGCTCCGATACGTCGTGGGTATCCGCCCATTCTAGGCATAATTTGAACTGTGAACAATTTTAGAATACAATTATTTCGATAGTATTTTAAGTTTTAACATTAGTAATAGTTATTTATTTTATTATTTTTATTTATTTAAAGTATTTAGTAGCTTTTGACCGCGGCTTCACCCGCGTGAGTTTCGGTTTTTCACAAATCCTGAGGGAATCGTGAATTTCTGGTACCCGTTCCCGCTCCCTTTTCCAACCTATTCTCAAGGAAGTTTGCTATAGTAATCTACCTATAGCTGTAGCTGTAGATTTCAGTTTTTCCAAAATCCCGCGGAAACTGTGGATTTTTCCAGAATAAAAGTATATGTGTTAAGTCAGGGCATAATTTATTTCCATTCGCAATTTCAGCCAAATCGGTTGAGCAGTTGCGGCGTTATAAAGTAAAACATAGACACAAACTTTCGCCTTTATAATATTAGTGTGAAGTGTCATTTAATCCATAATATATGAACTTAATAAGAGGCAGTTATTTCAGAATGAAAGACATTCACTCAATTTTTTTTGGTTGTACCTGTTGACTATCCATTAAAATTTCGATGATATTCTCAGGGTTCTCAATCGATTTCTCGTATATTGTGTACCAGTGATTCGCACCCATTATAGCGGATATCTGAAATTTTAAAACGTCTTTTACAAAACAAAACAATTTGCTACAGATTATGTCTTTAGAATTTTTTTGTAAGACGCATAGTTTCCGAGATATCGCGAAAAAAGTGTTTTCACCCCTTTTTCCAAGATGGCGGCCGGGGGACAAGGGTGGCGACCCCACAAACTTGAGGTTAAGCTTCTATTGACCCCCCACACATGTCCCAAGAATAAAATTGCGTCCTCTAATAAATGCAATATTCGGTCCTTAAATTGTAACATTTCAATGGACTATTAAGAGGAATTTAATTTGATACTGGTTGCACAGAATTTCATTCTAATAATAATCAAATCCTTTGCGTGCTGCACATAATATAGTGAAGCCTTTATGCCTTACCTGTTCGTAAATAGGTATTTTCACTTTCCATTCATTACACTTCTCGTATAGCCCTTCCTCTACCGCCGTCTGATCCAGTATGAAGCGCAGATAATCGATAGCTTCCATTGCGCCCTCAGCGGGCCAGCACGACAGATTGTTCAGTATAAGATCGAACTTCAGTTCGGAACATTTCAAGTACTGACAATACTTCCAACTGTTGGGGACCTTTGGGTTCGTCGCTATTTTGAACAGAATCAAATCCCGCAAATTCGTTAAATTCGCACTGCACATCAGCTGCCGTTCTGACAGTGCGTCGATTATCTTCAGGCACTGTTGTATCTTGCCCGATTCGAGCAACTGTGGCATGTACATGAACAATTTATCCAAGTCAATAACCGTGTGTAGCGAAGCCAAACACTTATTGTTACGGAACAAAACTTTGGTGCTGTCGAATCTTTCCAAATCCATGTACTTGTTGAGGTATTTCGTTCTAGCGTCTATACTGTGTTGACTCGTACTGTCGCTCAAGCTCGAATGAATTTTTCTGATTATGTGGGCGAGCACCCAGTTGTGTAAAACGACGTACGTTAAGCATTGAGGGTCCGGAGTCCTCGGTAATGGGGCAAAATCAGCAATAGGCTCCACGAATAATTTCTCCTCTAAATTAGTAAAATCGAATACAACTTGAAGAAGGTTGTTAAAATTCTCTTCGCTAGCTTCTCTCAACGATCCCGCTAATGTGATCGATGGACAGAAATTCAAGATCAACTTGGGAATCAAATTCACGTTCAGTTTTTTGCATATCGGTTCCAAATAGGTTACAGGCATTTCTTTGTTATTAATCATATTGCCGAATATATCATGCAACTGTCTCTCTAATACTGAGAAGTAGGGCGCTTCGGTTGCAGATTCATTTTGCCGATCCTCTTGTTCCAATTGGGACACAGATTTGGAGTACATGTAACATTTCCTCATGTAATGCACCCTAGCTTTCTTTGTCCCGTGTCGGGAAACCTCCCCTACATTACACAAATCTTTGTCAGAAGCGGCTACAACGTTCATATAGATTTGGTGATATTTCTGTAATAAATTTTCATCCAGCTCTGTATCTTTGGTAGGATTCACGATGTCCGCTAAATCTAAACAGCATTGCCTCAAGTCTTTGGACAGCTGATTCAATTTGCAGAAATCTTTATGCTTGATCGGGATGCGACAGTCGGTCACTAATTCGCAAACATTGTCGACGAAATCGAACGATTTGTCGGTGTTGCCGAAAATTTCAAACGTAACGCTGGCTATGTCTTCAACGAATCTGATATAGTTGACCTTTTTGACGGCCGTGACGTCGGTACTACACCTCACTTCGGCGAGTTTGCGCTCGACTACGTTTATGAGCCCGTATGTAATTTCCCTATTGAGGCCGCTACTCAAAAGTATGTCGACCGCGTTTATGAATGGAGCGTTCTGATGATTGTACAGTTGCAGATGCGGGTGTCGGGAGCCCAATTCAATTATATCGAAGGAATTCGGCGCTCTATTCGACGCTAAAAACCCTTCCACGAGGCCCATAACTTCAGTGGATACGACGGAAAGAGCCGAAAGTTCCTTAGTGGGGTAACGAGAGCAGTCTCTGTAGCAAATGATATTTTTTATCTTCGCAACTAAGTGTCGCAATTGCTCCGTAAACGTTACTTCCGTAGCGATTTCTGAATCGGATAAATCGAACATCTGAAATTCAAAATTATTGAATTTTATTACTCTTCCGCATATAATAAGTTAATTTGCAGTGAACTGATATGCAGTACAGAAAGAATCATAGCCAGTCTTAAGCCCAAATAAGACGGGTAATTTTAATAAGGGTAAGTAATTTTTCGGGATGCTTTCATTTATTAGAGCCTTCATAGATCAAGGAATCATTGAAAATGAAGCCCTAACGTTCATCGTTCACAGGCACTGTGCCATTGCAAATATCGTATCGTGCATCGTTCATCGCAAAAATGAACGATGAACAGTGCACCGTCTAATTTGGGCTTTACAGAAGTAAAAAATATATTTTGAGAATGAGTACCTATATTTTAAACTGTCAAATCGATGTGTTTTTGTCAGTCAAAAGTGGTCAAAAGATAACGAATAAATGGTTTTAATTTATAATTTATTTTTGACGAAGAAAGTAATATTAATACTTTGTATTATTATAGCAATAGATGCAAAAGCGGTCAATGGTCGGAAATACAATTTATCACAAAACAAAATACATTATATTGATAACGCAGCGTCCGAAGATAAACATGTGGTACCTATACTCGTATTTCAAACAATCTTGATTTCAATTAATAATATCCAAAGTGCTGTTCATGCTAGCTAAAATATTTCTGTGCCTTTAGTAAAAATATGGTTCAACGATAGTAAATATACGGTTCAAATTTCAACGGTTGAGCTGTGATATGGTCTAACAGACAATTACATTCGCATTCATAATCACACTAATATTATAAAGGTGAAAGTTTGTGTGTATGTTTGTTACTCTTTAACGCCGCAATTACTGAACCGATTTGGCTGAAATTTAGAATGGAGACAGATTATGCCCTGACTTAACACATAGGCTATACTTTATATGCTGGAAAATGAACAGTTCCCACGGGATTTTGAAAAAACCGAAATTTATTATAGCAATCTACAGCTACAGCTATAGATAGATAGATTACTATAACTTCCTTGAAAGTAAGTATTAAGGTTGGAAAAGGGAGCGGGAATGGGAATCGGAAATCTACGATTCCCTCTGGATTTGTGAAAAACCGAAATTCTGCTTTCCTGTGAGACTAATCATATTATGCCATGGCAAAAAGTACACAAAAGTCTTGTCTTCAGAATACAAGGTATCTTTTATTAGATAGGTAGGACTGGTTTAATAGTGATAAGGCAACAGCAGGAAAGACAAATAAAAACATTGTTTGAAAACATTGACATACATACATAGTTGTAAAGGTCATTTATGATTTTTAATGAGTCTAGGAAGCTGTATTACCTCTCTTTTCTCTAATGAGTCAAAACATTACCAATTTATTAGCAACTAGTGACTTCATCCGTCTGGATTTAGGTTTTTTTAAATCCTTTGGGAACTCTATGATTTTTTGGGATAAAAAGTAGCTAGACTAGACTATATCTATCTCCAGGATCTAGTCTACCTTTATACCAAACGTCAAAATCGGTCCAGTCGTTCACGCGTGGTGCCGTGACCAAGGAAAATAAGGATTCATTTTTATATATACAAAATATACATTTTGTATACATTGTTTATATAATATTGATATGTGTAAAACTATTACGTTACGTTGTTTTGAATACAAATTGATAATATACATTAATTATATTATCGATTGTATGCACAGTTGTTATGCTGAGTTGTGGGTTAATGACTTGATAGACTGATAAATAATCTACTATATAAAAATAAGTCGGGTTTTCCTTCCTGACGCTATAACTCCAGAACGCGCGAACCGATTTCCACGGTTTTGCATTCGTTGGAAAGGTCTCGGGCTCCGTGAGGTTTATAGCAAAGAAAAACACGCGAACGAAGTCGCGGGGGTCAGCTAGTCATAGTATAAGTTCACTGTATAGTAACGGAAATAATGTTATGTGTAAATTTATTTTCTAGTAGAGGATGCCCGCAACTTCGTCTGCGTGGATTTCGGTTTTAAAAAATTTCGCGGGAACTCTTTAATTTTCTGGAATAAAAAGTAGCATATTTCCATTGTCCGTCCCCAGGATGTAAGCTAGATCTATACCAAATATCAAAATCGGTTAAACTAATGGGCCGTGAAAAGATAGACAGACAGACACACTTTCGCATTTATAATATTAGTATGGATGATGGAATGAATAACCTTAATTATAATGTAAATATGAACTCATAAGAAGTTGATATTAAACAGCAGGCAAAAAAGGACTTTTAAAGCTTATTTACTTAAAGGCTTAAGATTCAAGAGCTAAAAGAGCTAAAAGTAAGACAAAGTATGAAATTCACTAACCAAGTTCGGTTGCTTCTTATTTTAAATTATTAATTGCTTCTGTTTTTAAAGATACCGGAAAACGTTAGTGAAAAGGATGAACCAGAGCATGAAGTAGAAAGTTATGATTATGATTTCTTACTTAACGAATATTATAATGATGATAACCAAGTTAATGGATGGAATTCGAATACAACCAACACTGGTAAAAAAATTGGTTGTCTGTAAAGTCGTTTTACGGACGATAATTTTACGTGATAACGTCATAAGAAAACATCGCTTGTTCCGCGCTCTCGCTTGCACGTTCGGCTCAGGAACGTCACAATGAGTCATGCTTTTTCGTGCGTGCAACCGGCGTTCATTGATTTATAAAACGTTATCACCTCAAAAACAACTTCCGTGGATATTTTCTATAAGAAATTTAACTGATAAAGTTAAGTATATTAGAAGTATCCTATTCTTAAGAGTCCCATATAAACCGTAGGTACATAGGTACTTACGTTTACTGTAGGTACATACTTATAACTTATCATTCTTAGATGAAGAAGAATCAATGAGATGGAAAACAATTGGATGCTCATTGTATGAGATTTGGTCACAAAAGCAAAGGATGATTCTAAGACATCTATGGAAGATACTGAAAATCTGGTTCGTTATCTATTTGGTTGTCGCTGTGCCTTTATGGTGTACTAGAGGTATATCTTAATATTCATTGTATTTAGTTAATTACTTGGTGTCTTTTCAGCATGGAGAATTGTGTCATTTTTAATCGACTTCAAAAAAGGAGGTTATTAATTCGACAGTATGTATGTTTGTATATTATATGTATGTATCTATGTTTGTCCCTGGATTTCTCTAAAACTATTAATTGGATTGCGACCATCCTTACATTTACTTCAACTCAGGGAACAGTACAAGTTTCATCAAAATCGGTTGAGTAGTTTACAAGATATGGAGAACTGTTCAGGGTATGGTGAAGTCGGTTTAACTTTCAATCTTTTAGATTAAGTACTATCGCTTGTAGTTTTATGAAATCGAATTAGTATAAAAAATCTTACTGAAAAACCAATACTTAAATTAAATAGATCTGCTGGGTTATTCTGTAACTTAGTTAGCAACTGAAAATAGTTGCCAACGATTTAGTTTGATATACATTGCTGCTTTACTGTGGGAAATATAAAGTGTTTTCATAATTTCACACAGTAAAACAGCAATGTATATCGAACTAATTCGTTGGCAACTATTTTCAGTTGCTAACTAAGTTACAGAATAACCCCCCATGTTCTTTATGATATGCGTCCGTTATAATCGTCCATCAATTTACACAGCTAATGTTCTCTATGTAATTTTTAATCTTAAGTTTTCTAGCAACTGTATGAGAACCACTTTTTAGGATGGTGTTGTTGTTGCTTATTTTGCAAATTTTTCAAATCAACTCAAACTATTGAAGAAGCTAAGAGGTTCCTAGAAGCAAATCCACCGGGAGTACTCCAAGACAAGAAGGGTGGAGTCATATTTTATGAGCCCACAAATAACGAAAGAGAATGTTATGAAAAGTTCGAACACTTGATTAGAACAATATAATGGGATTTAAATATTTCAATTTACAATAGTGAAATTTATTTTTATCAAGCTTGCCATACTCAACTCATAGAGAAAATAATTTTTATTTCTTTCGGTCTGTTTCACCACATTCTGATAAGTGTTGGATAGCCTAAACGTAAGTTTTGTCACTTTCTTATATATGTCGAGTCATCATCATTATCAACCCATTACCGGCTCACTACAGAGCACGGGTCTCCTCTCAGAGTGAGAAGGGTTTTACTTTTGGCCATAGTCTACCACGCTGGCCAAGCGGATTGGCAGACTTCACACACCTTTGAGAACGTTATGGAGAACTCTCAGGCATGCAGGTTTCCTCACGATGTTTTCCTTCACCGTTAAAGCAAGTGATATTTAAATACTTTAAACGCACATAACTCCGAAAAGTTAGAGGTGCGTGCCCGGGATCGAACCCACGACCTCCGATTAGAAGTCGGTCGTCCTAACCACTAGGCTATCACAGCTATCTAACCACTAGGCTATCACAGCTATCACACTTGATATATTATGTCAAGTGACAAAGACAAAAGTTGTAGATAGTTATCTGATACTTATCAGAAGGTGGTGAAACAGGCCCTTAGTGCCTGTTTCACCAATTAGATAGCTATCTACAACTTTTGTCTTTGTCACTTGACATAAAGTAAGAAAGTGACAAAACTTACGTTTAGGCTATCCAACACTTATCAAAAGGTGGTGAAACAGGCCGTTAAGAGTTCTATTTTGTCATCTCCCGGATGAAACATCAGTGGTGCTTGGCGGTCATGAGCACTTGGAGGTTTGAGAAGTAGATAAATTGAATATTAGCATTTCAATTGAACAGTCACTATACAGTTCCAATTAATAATAAGCCTCAATAGCGCAACGGTCGTCGGGCCTGGATCGAAAACCAAAAGGTCGACGGTTCAAACCCCACCCGTTACACTATTGGTGTACCCACTTCTAACACAAGCTTTCGCTTATTTAGAGGGGAAAGGGGAATATTTGTCATGTTCACTTCAGGAAAATTTCAATTTCGATTTTTTTAATAAGAATATAGATAAATCAATAAATAATTCATGTCAACTTTAAAATTTCGTCTATTAAATTCACCCCGCGAGGTCCGCGCAGCTTTTTCGATAAAGATATACATACGTTCTTATAACGAAATACATACCTCCAAAATTTGATTCGCCTTTGAAAAGTCATTCTGGTAGAGTGCGAGTGCCACCAGACAATTCGGTTTCGCCAGCATGATCGAGATGAAATCTATCGTATTCTTCTTCAATGAATATGCTGTAAAATATTATACCTTTAACAGTAATAAAAATATGTCTCACAATTAGTGTTTTAATGGATATAAAAAAGTTTTTTACCGTCTTCTGAAGCAGAAACTGTAGAAGCGAGCATAACATGGTCGACCTCTGGTTTAGGATTTGTATGTCGTCGTTTCATTTTGGGTTTCTTCCTAAACGCCTTAGGTTCAAGTTCCCGTTCTTCATCCTCACTACTTTCATCGACTTCAACGTAATCTAAGCACAGCTTGAGCTGAAGAGGACTCGTGTCAGGCGAAAGTGTCGAGACGAGTTGCATCTTCCAAATAGAATGATTAACTACATTGACCAATCTTTTAAAACGTGCAAACGTATTTGGATCATTATTTTCAATACTTTTAACATCCCCCTTCTCTTTGAGAGTCTCCAAGCAAAGTTTCAGAGTGTTCAAAATGATCTGTGTTGTCAATGCATTGCACATGAATCCTGTACTGGAACTCTTGATGTTCGTAGCATTTTTGTTTTGCTTCTTTGAGTAAAAGTACGAACATTCCGAATGAGTGCCGCACGGGAATTCCTGGTTGTGTTCGTAGCAAGAAAAATACTCGTATCTCAGAAATAAACATGAGAATATAGTCTCTATGACTTCTATACAATATTGCAAAGGTTGAATCGATAAGACCAAACGTTTGATATCGTCCAAGGATGTGCTCATTTCGTGTGTGTTTTCAATACTTTCGGATGAGTTTAATATTGTATCTATTACTTTAGTTATTGCACAGTAGCTGTTGTACGTCGAAATGTCCCAGTTAGCACAGATCTGATCGGACTTTTTGCCACTCAGTGATAACAGTTCAGCTATGTAATCATTGTTTGTGTTTAGCAGCCTCGAAACTTTGTATCTATCGAATTTGGAAAGTCTGCACACCTGTGATATCACAGTGAGAGCGCTTTGGCTTAGTACTTGACTGAATATAGATGTGGACATTATTTTACAGTTATTCTCTAAGCAAAATTTTATTACAGTCAATTCCCTTTTGACCTCAGTCATATAAAACTGTAGCTGACGATCCGTTGTCGTGTACGTATCGAGGATTGAGAATATATTAGTCAATTGATTTACTAATGAGGGTAGATCGTACGTTTCGGGAGAATTCGTGAGTTCTATGAGCACCATTATAAGAATTTGCTTTGTGAAATTATTTATTTCGAAAGTGACACTTTTCATATCTTGCAACTGTTGCTTGTATATTTGAGCAGCTTTCAACAGCCAGTGGGTTTTGTGTTGGTAACAAAGCTCTATCATATACTCAGCTGTGAGTTTGAAATGTTTCTGTGATTCATTTTTAAGCATCATGTCTGACGCTATGTTTATTAGTTCAGGTTTACTATGAGTCACCAAGCTAATGAGAATTTGTTTCCTATGCTGTCTAAATATATCATCGGAGAAATGTTTGAATATCTTATTTACAAATACAGACTGTAATTTGACATCCCATCTCGCTAATGATAAAATAGTTATCACTCGATCGGGGCAGTTGTTTGTTAATTCTGTTTTCAAAGCATCTAAATAAAGCAACTGTATTTTATGTAACTCATCTGTATTAGTTATATGAGATTGTAGAAAATTTAGAACAGTAGATGCTGTCACTGGATTGCTTTTTAGGTTTTTTCTAAGAAACTCCAATGCCTGGTCGGACAGCTCTTTGACTGGTTTAGATTCTTGTACACAGTAGAATATTTGTAAGATTTCCTGTGGAAGATGATGTTAATAATTATGTTTAACTTTTCATGGTCACGCTTTTAATGGTGTAAAAAGTACTTTTGTTACAAATCAATGAGATATTTAATAGCTCTCAATATACATTGATAGAATTTTTAAAAAGTAAGCACTAATTAGCAAGCAGCCCTAGCTTACGTGATTTTTTGACACCGAGGGTAATGGTTCCATGTCAGGTGGTTAAGATAAGGTAAGGTTAATAGTTAAACTTAAATTTTACAAACAACCAGAAAATGCTATTTTAGGTTAAACAAGTGAGGATTACTTTTCAAACTTTGTCCCTCAACTTTAACCATGGGAAGCATGAATATTCATAATACTTGTTACATACCAAAAAACACCCTTAGTAACCTTACCAAAGCAAAACAACCTACCAAAGTAACCTTAACTTAACTTTAAACACCTGTTATGCAACAGACATTTAGGGCCTGTTTCACTACCTTCTGATAAGTGTTGAATAGCCTAAACATAAGTTTTGTCACTTTCTTACTTTATGTCCAGTGACAAAGACAAAAGTTGTGAATAAGCTATCTGACACTTATCGTGTATGTTATTGTGGCCTTAGTGTACAAATTAATTAACACCAGAAAAAACTACCTTAAAAATATCCACAGTCAGCTCATCCAACAAGCGGAGATTATATTTCAACTCCTCTTCCTTCATCTTACTGTTTTAAATCTGTAAAAGTCTAACTTAAAATAATAACTGCAAGTCACATTTTAACATTAAATTTCATGAAACTATACTTTTCACAAAATTAAACCCTGTATAGTCCGTTCGGTATCATAGTGTCGGTACAGGCGCAGGTGCTCTTAGTATTCTGCTTTTATTTTTATTATTTTTTTTCTGTTTGTAATTTTTTTTCTATTCTAACAGAATCTCCGAATAGTCTGCCAATCCGCACTTGGCCAGCGTGGTAGACTATGGTTAAAATCCTTCTCATTTTGAGAGAAGACCCGTGTTCATGATAATATTATATTTTATGTTTATGGTAATATTGTAATAAAATACGAATATAAAAAAAATATAAAAAGGAAAGAGAATTTTAATAAAAAAATATGAGTAGGTATAAAACGCCAAAACCGCTTGTGCCTGTACACTGCGCGCGGCATGCTTTGAAGTCACGGCGGCGTCTTTGGCAAAACACCGCGCGTCGGAGGTGGCAAGACACAAAGGGCGACCATAAGAAAATGAACAGACTATAACTGATACAGCTACTTGCTTTGATAAAAGCTGATACTTGCTTTGATAAAATCTATCTTAGGAAACCTTAGTAAGTTGTTATTATGCAAGTAAGACTTAATTATTATACGAAAACAGTGTTTACTAAATTCCATTAAAGAAAAATGCTATCCTGAATTTCTTTCAACAAAGAGAGAACAACCTTTATTCATATTAACTGTTGATAAAATTATCACTACAACATTAGCTATTAGGTAATATGTATTTTACAACACTGCAGTAGATTATTGAAATGGAACCAAGAAATAAGCAGGTAAACAAAAGGAGTTGCTGTTAAGAATCCGTTTTCTAAACTATCTAGGTATAGATACAAGTGTTAGTTATTTTCTCCTGAAAACAACGATAACCTAACGAGTACTAGTAGAAATAAAATACTACTGTGTTGATATTAGATTATTTAAAGGTGAATTTTGTGATAAGTTCGATATGCAGTAGTAACATTTACTGACCTTACAACTGCTGCTCTGCTCAGATCATGATCAAGTAAAATGACATCAAACTAATATGTAATTAGCCGTTTTAATCACAAACTGGAGGTAAAGGTTTTAAGTTTATTTTAGCAGTAATTATTTCCAAATTTTCCAATAACAAAAACACCAAACACAAAACACAATTTGACAGAGATTTGATATATTTTGACCACAGATTAGGTATTAAGATTTTGACAATAATTGACATTGATATAATTCAGGCAGCCATAGATAAAAACTCAATTAAACGTTTTTGAACGTTAGGTAGGTACATAACTGTCTACGTATTCTATAAAACTATGTATGGTTTTCTTCTTCCAGAAAGTTGCTATTAAACTAGCTATTTCTGATCCAAATTCTTATTTGAAGCTGTATTGTTGGAAATTGGAATTATAATATCATCTTAGAAAGTACTTTCACAAAAACATTAGATAACTTGATATAATTATTTTCTAAAAACTTACACATGTTTTTAGAAAATAATTACGTACCTATTCTACCAACGTGTTAGCTTTTGTGATAGTCTATAATCAAGCTAGTTAAATTCAGATTTCTAAACGCAAGGTAAAATGTAATTATTAAACGTCAAAGTCAGCTGTTCTGACTTTTGAGGTTATATTTACGTTTGTAGTTTGTACTGTTAATTTTTTTGTATATTTACAATTACAAATCTAAAAAATTACAACTCACTTATGATAAAATGAGGTTTAGAACGTTCAGTTTCGTGAAACATATTCAAACTTTACGCAGTAACAAAAGTCAGCAATACAGTACACTAACAATTCAAAAACTTGTTGCGAAGCGGCAAATAGTAAAATGTCCCACAAAGCTCACATCCATAGTTTGTGTGTACTCTTCAGACAACAAGAAACATTTGCTCGATATCGATAAGCAGAGAGAAGCGTTGAAAGATGTATTGGAACAGAGGAAAATACAAATCAAAGATACCGAACAGACACTTCTGCAAAAAGGTGTTGAGATCGTTCGAGACTTGAAGCAACAGAAAGAGATTACAGGACAGAAATTCAAAGAGAAGAAAGAGCACTTAGTGAAGGATATTTTGGAAACGAAAGCTAAAGTTAGAGAGAAAATAGAAGAAGTTGTTGAGGTATGAGTAATATTTACATTTTGTTAAGAACCTTCAAGCGAGAATGAATATGCATCTTCTAAGCAGGGTCTTTCCAACCTACACCTCTCCCTCACCTGAGGTATGAGGTTACCTGATGTCAGTTCGTACTTGTCAGGATGTTAGACTAATATTTTGAAAAAAATTTTAGTAAGTAATTAATAAAAAAAATTGGTTGTCTGTAAAGTCGGTTTTGGGACAATAATTTTACATGATAACGTCATAAGAAAACATTATAGAACACATATATGGCCGATTGTGCCTCTCTATCGCTTGTTCCACGCTCTTGCTTGCACGCTCGGCTTAAGCAGAAAGTGACACTTTTCTGTGCATGCAGCTGGCGTTCATCAATTTATAAGACTGTATATCACATCAATATAGGTCCTTGTTGTTATCTTACCATTTATAACTATGTTGTCTATTAACTATTAACATTATAGGAGCATGATATAAAATTAAGTTGTTATTTTCAGAAAGAAAATGTATTCACAGTTCCAAACATACTGTGCATGACTAGAATAGCCATGTCTCCATATTTAGGCTATATTATATTGCAAGACAACTACAATCTGGCTCTATATCTGTTGGTGTTTGCAGGAGTTACTGATGTGGTAAATATAATAATATGTACAGTGTAATAAGTTGAAACCATTTCCATGAAGGAATACTTGCTTCTGACCAATATGTCACATCTGTACTTAACATGCTCTCCAAGGCAAGGGGGCGTAACACCGCCAACTTCCAACTCCGTGCTGGCAATGAGAATTCTTGACAGAAAAACCTATAAGTACCTCATAATTTTTGGCCCAACCTGGGAATCGAACCCAGGTCCTAGTGATCCACCGTACATTCAGTGACCTGTAATTCATTCAGCCCAATTTGTATAGAATCACAGTCTAAATTAACTCCATGCATTTTACAAAGTGGTGCTCAAGAATCTCGCTTATTCCATTCCTCCAACATCTAATATTAGAAAAATAGCTAATAATGTTTATATTTCAGCTTGATGGATGGATAGCACGTAACTGGGAAGGTCAATCGTCTAAAATGGGATCATTCCTAGACCCAATGGCAGACAAAATCCTCATAGCCACTCTCTTCATTAGTCTGACATGGCAGGACTTGATACCGCTGTCTCTTACATTGCTGATAGTGGCGAGGGATGCTGCGCTGGTCGCAGCCGGCTTTGTCATCAGATATATTAGTTTGCCACCTCCAGTAAGTATTTTTTTTCATGCTAATATTATAAACGCGAAAGTTTGTGTGTATGTACTATATATGTATATTGTTTGTTACTCTTTAACGCCGCAACTACTGAACCGATTTAGCTGACATTTAGAATGGAGATAGACTATGCCCTGACTTAACATAAGCTACTTTTATCCTGAAAAAATCCAGTTTCCAGGGATTTTGAAAAATCTTTTGCTATAGCAATCTACAGCTGCAATTTGCTTTCAAATAGGTTCTATTTTTAATTACAAATGGCTATAATTACTACTATTACTAACTAAAAATGGTGGATTATATATTTTTTCACAACTCACATAATATGGGTATCAAATGAAAGGGCTTGACTAGTAGAATAGCACTATTGCAAATCCAAGATGGCCGCCGCCACAAAATGACGAATGTCGGGGGTTTTTAAATTTTTAATTTATATTCCGGAAAATCAAAGAGTTCTCGCGCAATTTTAGTATAATAAAACTTTTTGACAATAACTTCGGACAACTTGCAGAAGACCCTGAGTCGGTATTTCGACGTGACTCACGCGACGGCCCAGCTAGCGCCCACTTTCATCAGCAAGATGAACACCGCCGTACAACTGTTACTGGTAAACGCTATTAAATGGTATTTGGATTCGGCCAAAGATTTTAATAAAGTTTAGTTTAGAGTCACGTTTTGTATTCAAATTCTTTTTCTAAGACAACTCTAGTGATCAGTGGTATGGGTTTAATAGAAACTGCCGTATCTCTTCCAGGTTAGCACACTTCTATCTTAGACTGTATCATCACTTCCCATAAGTTGAGACTGTCGTCAAGGGCTAACTTGTGATGAAATAAAAAAAACTTAGCTCGCTTCCATATTAGACTGCATCGTAAGGTATAACCCCCGGCACGTAAGTCGACAGGTGACCTTCAAGTGCGCGCAGCGTCGTACGAGTGAGCGGGACTCAATACGATTGGAGAGCCAATCAGCGCTTACGAGGGATCCGCGAGAGCTACTCAGTGATTACGAACGATCCCCACGCCCTCCCCGCGACCCCCTCACACCCCGAGATACCTCATTTTCGACTTCTGCGCATTGAAGGTCACCGGTCGTCTTATTTGCCGTGACTTGTACATTCTACGTGTACACGTGATATCCGAAGAGCTAACTTGTCAAGTTGTCATTGAGTCAAAAACAAGCTGTACCTATGTTAGAAAACAATTAATCCGACTGGTCCAGCAATCAAATCAAATAAACTTTATTCAAAACTAGCTTACCCCCGCGACTTCGTTCGCGTGTTTATAGGTTTTATATAGGATCGGATCGGATCCCATAATTATTTTATGTACCTAAGCTAAATAACTCCTTATAACATTCAAAGTTCCATTAAAATCGATCCAGACGTTTCGGAGATTAGCTGGAACAAATAGACAGGCCGACAAACATAACTTTAAACGCACGCCTGTTTAAAATAAGCCGTACGTACAAAGATCCGGGTCCCAAGTTATTTGAATGCAATAAATGTCTGTCATTTCTGAACTAAAAAACCTACGACCTTGAAATATTTACGGGACAATACTTAAAGTACTACCTTTCTAACAAAAAAAGAATGAGTTAAATCGAACCACGCGTTAATGAATTACAGCTAAATACACGTTTTAACTTTCTTCCCCTCTCCCAAGGGAACCGTGCTGAATTTCGGGATAAAGAGTATCCTATGTCTTACCTCCGAATATAAACTCAAATTGTACCAAGTTTCATTCGAATCCATTCAGTAGTTTCGGCGTGATGCGCGGCCAAGATACAGACAGACAGACAGACAGACAGACAGACAGACAAAAATGAAAAAAATTACAGTTTTGGCTTCAGTATCGATTATAGAGTGCCCTCCAAAAGAAATTTTCAAAATATCTTCAATGTACAGAATTGGATCTGTTACAGTTTTATTATATTACTAGCTGACCCCCGCAACTTCGTTCGCGTGTTTATAGGTTTTATATAGGATCGGATCGGATCCCATAATTCTTTTATGTACCTAAACTAAATGTAGCCTGTTACTCCTTATAACATTGAAAGTTCCATTAAAATCGATCCAGCCGTTTCGGAGATTAGCTGGAACAAATAGACAGAACGACAAACATAAATTTAAACGCACGCCAGTTTAAAATAAGCCGTACATACAAAGATCCGGGTCCCAAGTTATTGGAACCCAATAAATGTCTGTCATTTCTAAACTAAAAAACCTATGACCTTGAAATATTTACGGGGCAATACTTAAAGTACTACCTTTCTAACAAAAAAAGAATGAGTTAAATCGAACTACCCGTTAATGAATTACAGCTAAATACACGTTTTAACTTTCTTCCCCTCTCCCAAGGGAACCGTGCTGAATTTCGGGATAAAAAGTATCCTATGTCCTACCTCGGAGTATAAACTCAAATCGTACCAAGTTTCATTCGAATCCATTCAGTAGTTTCGGCGTGATGCGCGGCCAAGATACAGACAGACAGACAGACAGACAGACAGACAGACAAAAATGAAAAAAATTGCAGTTTTGGCTTCAGTATCGATTATAGAATGCCCTCCAACAAAAATTTTCAAAATATCTTCAATGTACAGAATTGGATCTGTTACAGTTTTATTATATTATAGATAGATTGGTACACTGTACACTTTTTGAACGTCAATTTAGGAACAGGCAATGGTGATATTACTTACGGAAACTCAAAACTAAAACTACGAGGGTTCCAAACGCGCCCTGGTCTGAGAAGAGCCCAAGAGCAATCAGTACTGTATATGGGTACATTTATGCATGTAACTTGTACATAACAAGTTAGTGTGTTATATACTAAAATTTTCCTGAAAGTATGTGTAGATTAATTTGTGAAAAAATAATTAAAATCGGTTCATTGGTTTTTGAAATAATTAAAAACATCCTTTTTTGAAGTTAGTTAAAAACCTTATTTTCTTTCAGGTAGGTACGACGCTGGCATCACCCGTGTTCGGTTACGTGGACCATCCAGCTCTTCAGGCCCTTTGCGGGCTGACGGCGGCCACTACCGTCGTGTCTGCTATCAGTTATCTTATTAGTAAGGACACTTACAGAGTGCTCAAGAAAAAGTTATGAGTGTATATTGTGTATTTATTGTATCGTTGAATGTTGTGTATAGTCTTCCACTGTGTGTACCATTGTTGAAATAATTTAATATGGCCGCGACACATCTGCAGTAAACATTGATCTCTATTATATTACAAGCTGGACTGGTTATTGGCTGGAGCAATTTGAAATTGCCATTTTGGCGCTGATCGCTAAGAAAAGTGAGAGTGACGGTGCTCGGAACTATACCCGTATTACTAATTCCCCGGAATTCTGACAGCTGTCATTGTCATTTACAGATGAGTTATTTGTATGGAGAACAGGGTTATCATCTACGAAGTACGATTTTACCCCAAACTAATTCCCTGTCATCATAAAAAGCCATATGCCGCGTAATAATATTACTCGTTTTGCCTTAAAATAGAAAACACCAAGAGTGGAAACTAGAAAGTGCACACTGACAGCAACAGAAAACAAAAGAAGCACATTGAAAAAATTTATTCAAAAATGGATGTCGAATGACATTATCACCATGAAGTGTCTGTCAGGCATTTGTCATATCTACATGCGGCAGTTGATTTGTATTTGCATAAGTTTTGAATTTTTTAACTTTTTTGTGGGAATTGTTTTATCTCTAGTAACATTACGAAACGTCAGAATTTCAGGGATTTAGTATTATACCCGTATTAACGGGTATAATGTGTATTGCGATAAATTGTGTTAGGAAACGTATTGTTCGCAGTACCTTCGGTGCGGGACTTTGAATCGGCACAATTTGTCTTGTCAACATGTCCTGTCCAGCGTACTATATTAATGAGGTCAGTGGCAACAACGCAATACTCAGATAAGTGTTTGTAGTATTGGTAGTACCCTTAGTACTAATTTGCAGTTATAACGTTGGTAGATTTCGAGTTTCGAAACACTATATAACGTTCGAGAAAAAAAGAGCCTCGTTTTGAAAATGGTACCTACTTACTTTCCAGTTTCATTTCGCTAAGTTGTGGCTTGGGGCGCATGCTAAGATACAATAATAATAATAATAAATAAATATCTTTAATACAGACAAGGTATCGACGAAATTATAATTGAAACAAGTTTTGGTACATTTTAAATTGACGATATATAGTGTTTCGATACTCGAAATATCTATCAACATTGCCGAAATGCAAATAAAAAGAAACATATAATAATTCAATAAGTATGTATATAAAAATACGCACGAAAATTTTCCAAAAAGAAGTACCTACTCAGTAGAAAGTAGTTTTGTATTACTAAAAAAATGTTACTCGATTGAAATAAAATAATTCGATTTGAGTTTCGGGCCGTGTGGCAACTGGCAGATATTTTTCTGCCGTTATAGTGCAAGATCCGACATCAAAATTAAACACTCCTTTCTACAATTGAAACAAGCAAAAAATACACGTTAAATTAGAAGAATATAATATAATAGAATTATAATATAATGGATGACAAGATGATTTGTATGTACCTAAGTGTAAGCAAATAATTATCATTTGTAATTAATTATCAGACGTTATAAAATTAAACGGCACGTTTGTATAAAATAGGGATAATTTTATTTCCTCATTCTATTCACATGAATTTACCTACTGCACATAATTCATATTATATCATTATTATAAAAAATTATAAAGTACAAAATTATACTACACTAAAGGCGAATTCACATTGAGCCAGTAACTGTGGTCTGTACTCACACTGTGGACTGAATCACTGATAAACATAGATATAGTGAAGCCGGCTCCACTCGCACGGAGAATAAGAAAGCGAAAGAGAAAAAAAAAAAGAAAATATTTGCTCGTTTTCGGTTTGGGACGGTTTTCAGGTCCGAGTAGTGCACATGGTCGAGAAACAAAAACTCCCTCCAGAGCGTGAGTGGTCGGGTGAGGTCTATGAGAGTTAAAACGAAAACAGATTTACGTATGTCCCGTTTTGACTCAAGTGAGTCTCAAGTCTGAGTAGAGTCGGAGAACGCTCTGTAGATCTCAGAAGACACCTAGAAACGACTCTCACTATTTAGTTAGGTACTTTTATACAGTCCGCGAGGCTTAATCTGTTTTGAATTTTTTGAGTATTGCGTACCAATTGAGGCGCCAGGAATCCGTTTCCTGTTTCAAGACAGTAATTGACTCAATGCAAATTGGGCTTAATAAAGAAAAATTTCAGTAGGTAACATTTTTGGAGGGTCACATTTATTGAGTAATTGTTTGTTTCTTATTAAAGAAAAGTGTTTGAATCAATGAGGATGACATTTCCAATGAGACAAAAAATATTTTCCAAAAAACATTTTTAACAAAAATATAGTTACTGTGGAATGTTGATATTGTTCGTATCAATTGGTTATGGTAAGCCAATGGTTAATTATTATTTAAATCAGTTTTACTTTTATTAGTACGAAAATATATCAAACAATTACAATGGGTAGATGTAGGTGATTTATACAATTTTAAACAGGCTAGTCAAAAGACAGTTACTGTAATATTCATTACATAACGAAAACAAATGCAAAAAATTAACCTTCTATGAATAGAAGAAAAAGGGCTTGATTAGGATTAGTATCACCGAAAACCAATCTGGAGTCCCAATTTAAAACGTTTCCGAAACAAGCTACACCGATTTTGATTGTGCTTTGATGCTTTAAAAATGCACCATCGAAATACTAAGTTTTATTACACTCGACCAGCCAAATATTGCTCAATCTTTAAAAGAAAACCAGTAACTGTCTCTTTACTGCCTTTTTAATATCCAAAATAATCAAAGTGCCATAATATTACAAGCTGTAGGTAATAATAGGTACCTACTTTTGCGTCTAGAAAGTTAAATAAAGTTAAACTCTACTAACCACACAATTTGGACAGGACAATAGATACATAGTTACATTAGGTATAGTCCGAGAACCGGCGGACGATTCGTTCGAGGTATTTATACACACCTCAAATTTTCTTAATAAACATATTTTATTATTATGCTTAGTTATACATCCTATTGTAAAATTATTGCCACTTATGGGTATTGCTTCAAATAAAACATTTTCATATGATTCACTAAATAAACAATATCCTGAAAAAGCGAATTCGGTTAAAACCACTCAAGTTTATGAATTCGCAGCCGATCGCATTTGGTATAACATGTGACAGCTATTTGTTTATTGACTTATACAATTGCAGGACTGAATTTAAGCAGTTAATACTAACACAGGTGTAATTGATACATCCACAATACTATAAACGCGACAATGTTTCTGTCAGTCTTTTCCGACCGGTACTAAAATCCTTTAAACGAAATACGGATCGTCCACCAGCTCTCAGAATATCACAAATTAATTTAGTACACTTAACAACTTTCAAGAATATTTCGTAAATGTATTGTTATAATGGACTGGATGGATGGGTGAGACAATTATCACAAAGGCACACACTCTAAACAACCAAAACAATCTAATAATAAATGTTGTTTATTAGTCTAGGCGGGCACGTGACCGATTTACAGTCGATTCGGTCGACCGATCCCACAGTAAATACAATTAAAGTAAGTATAATAAATCGGTCGTTTTTCGTTTATGTGGATGCTACACACGATGACATTTTACGCGCGCTAATGAAGCGTTAGCCGTATAAGTAGCGGCACGAAAGTCTAGCGCTGACCTTCAATGCGCAGAAGTCGAAAATGAGGTATCGCGGGGTGGTGAGGGGGTCGCGGGGAGGGCGTGGGGATCGGTCGAAGCACTGATTAGCTCTCGCGGATCCCTCGTAAGTGCTGATTGGCTCTCCAATCGTACTGTGTCCCGCTCACTCGTAAGACGCTGCGCGCACTTGAAGGTCAGCGCTCAATTTACGTGCCGGAAGTTATAACTGAAATGTTTTAACAGTCGCGAGGTACAGTCGCACGGAAGATAATTGCTCAACAAAATCCATAAATGCTATCTCGATACTATGGATTAATTATAAAATATACAAAAGTGTCTATCTCTACGAAAGTCGTAGGAAAATCTAAAGATTTACAATATTTTTTATTATACACAATTATTTTCAGCGCTGGCAGACGCGCGACAAAGTCCTCATGTGTGTAAATTAGTGTTCGAAGTCGATTCTATGTCGATAACAAAGGACAACACAAATCGAAGCCGGCGGCTTTTTTTGCGCCATAGCCGGCAAGCCGCCGACCTTGGTTTCCTTATGCTACCATTGTTTTGTCGGTGAACGTCAGGACGGCCCATGAAGTGTTGGAAAACTGATCCAAGTGCATATATTCCAAATGAAACAAAATATAGTTATGGAGTGAGTACAGTTTTTTTACAACTGTAGATTGTAAGTAGCTCCATAAATAAATTTTGTTAAATTATACATATTAAATAAACTATACAGGTATTTAATTTTGTAATACAGAGATGAAAGTACAGTACCTAAAGATATTACCATTTATATCTATATTATACTAGCTGACCCCCGCGACTTCGTTCGCGTGTTTTTCTTTGCTATAAACCTCACGGAGCCCGATACCTTTCCAACGAATGCAAAACCGTGGAAATCGGTTCGTGCGTTCTGGAGTTATAGCGTCAGGAAGGAAAACCCGACTTATTTTTATATAGTAGATAATGATGTACTACTTATTGAGTAATTTAGGCAGAACCATATTTATTACATCATTAGTCTTCCAACTACCTACCTATGTTCAATCCTGGCGTTCAGTATCGGTTCGATATTATTAATTGTAATAATTATAATCGATTGTATCGATGTTTAAGCCTGAGAAGCTTATCTATCAGTAATCTCGATCGTTTCTGATATATCGACATTTTGACCAGTTTTCAGTCTTATTCAAAACTGCAGAAAGTGCATTTTAAGATACTTTGTTCGGTCAGGTCGCTCCAGGCGATCCTGCGATAAACAAGGTATAAAGGGAACAGCTATTGAAATCGAAGACAGGTAAAATGAAGGGGTGATTACTGATTAATGACAAGATATCAAACAAAAAAAATGTTTTTTCCTGTATTTTTAAAAGTTCGCAATGTAATGCAATCAACTGACGCTAGAGGTCAACGAACGTTGGGTAACCCGTGTTGTGCACGATATACATTGCCGGTTTGAAAAATTAAACCACTAAATAATACTACAAGTATAAGACAAATGGTTACTGGTATTGGATTGTGTTTAGGTAGTATATTAATAGCGCTATACGTTTTCGGTGACGTTCCCCTTATACACTGTAATAGTCGCCCGCTTTTCTAACTTTTACGATGCCGTAGGTTCTGGTATTAATGTGTCCGAGAATCAGTGTGTTCGCGCGTAGCCTTACAAATGTTTTTTTTTTGTAAACCTAAACCACACGAGTAGATAAGTACAGAGGGGAAGCTTCTACAAGCGGCCCGCTGTAGGTACTTACACTCACACAAACACACCAACGGTTCACGGACACGCCCGCTCGGTCCCCCAACCGGTACAGTTGGGTGACAAACGTGCGCATGTGTGAGTGTACCTACAGCGGGCCGCTTGTAGAAGCTTCCCCTCTGTACTTATCTACTCGTGTGCCTAAACTTCACTGAGATGGAGATTCTAAATAATAGGAACAGAATTTTTTGGAATACATTTGTCTACTTTAGGCCCATGGCAATCGTGTTCGGCTATGGTGAATTGAGTCAAGCGGCATTTACCTATGCACTAAGTTCACTAAATATTAGTTATTAATACACATTTAGAAATCTATTTTAAAGAGTTCGTAATCTCAGAAGCAAAGCATAATGAAAATTTCGGAAAAATAAGCTTTAAGACTAGTTCAATCAAAATTTAAAAAAAAAACGCTTCAAATTGAGAACCTACTTCTTACTGAAAGTCAGTTTTATAACAAGGAAAGTTTCGGAACCTGAATTATATTTTTTTAACTATCTGCACCTTCAGGATAAAAGTAACCTAAGTAACTAATACCGTATTTTTCTTCCCCAATATAAAATTAAATGAGTTTTGTTATTTGTTATTTATTTTAAATTTACATTTACTTGCTAAAATTAGAGGTTTTGAAATTATTTTAGGTCACTTTAATTCTGGAAGTGTTATACATATAACCATCAATTAATATTATAACTATTAAAATTATAATAACACAAAATACATTAGTTCACACTAATAAGGTTAAATAATAAAATAGTAAGCACGAAAATAACAACTACTCTTAACTATAAATTATAATAATAACTATTATTTTATACATTAATACAAAATTTTTATATAATGACTTATGGCAGCTCTAAGTTTTACAACAAAATTCAGGTTTGCATTTAAAGAAAAAAAATTTTTTTTTCAAAAGGTATAAAAATAAATTTGTTTGTATGTATATTAAAGTCGGGTGAGCGTCACATGTCGGTTTCGTCGTTTTATCTAATTTTTACCTTCGTGCACTTAAACAAAAATTATGTTTATAAGTATACCTTTTAGTGGCGCATTTGAAGTTGGTTTTTTGAAAACTATTTTTATTTTAAACTTTTTAGTAAAGTTTATATATATCAATTTAGAATCAACAGTTTCTGAATCTCCACAATATCATAGAATTTCAGTACCCCTGCAGCGTGACAATTGAGTTGGAGCCAGAAACTATGTGACCATTTCCAGAACATCCTCTATCAATTTAAAAAAATCCCACAAATCAGTCCAGAAATCTCTGAGAAATTGGTGTACATATACATAGAAAATAAATTAATAATATTGATCCTTTTTGGCTGTTGGTTAAACCTGAAAAAATAAAACCACAGAACAGCTCATTTTCTCCTACATTATACTTAATTCATATTAGGATTCCACACAAATAGCACTATTCATTTTAAATTAATTTCATAATAATATATAGGTATCAGTTTTATTTTTTTATTTTTGTTTGCCAGATTTAATTCAACATGTCACATCACTCACATGACATCATCATAATTATATTATGTGATGGTCCATGAATCATGGATATCTACTATGATGCGAAAACACCTCACTGATCAAAATTTATTTTATACTCTGGGATTTATGAGGAAATTGATTAATGTATATATGTATTAACAAATAAACTGCCACTTCTGTAGTCATGTAAAAAAAATTACAATCACCATTTAAACATTTAAGTCCTGATAAAGTTCCCCTAGCCGCGATTGCTTTGCACCAGTTTTTTTTTGTGAGCACGCTCTTAAATAAATCTTTGGATATACACTGAAGAATTTTATTAATATACTTAAATGAAATAAATTGTCAGTCACTTCTTTCCCTTTATAAATGAATGAGAATACAAAAAGCTTAGGCTCCTTTACATTATAAAACTACTTTAAATAACATATATGTATATGGCTTGACTCATATGATATTCACTGGAGTATAACTATGACCAGTCGGCTGAACCACAGTTGCACATTATCTACAAGTCACGGCAAATAAGTCTAGCGTTGACCTTCAATGTGCAGAAGTCGAAAATGAAGTATCTCGGGTGGTGAGGGGGTCGCGGGGAGGGCGTGGGGATCGTTCGTAAGCACTGATTAGCTCTCGCGCATCCCTCGTAAGCGCTGATTGGCTCTCAAATCCTATCGTGTCCCGCTCACTCGCACGACGCCGCTCGATTTACGTGCCGGGAGTTATACTACTGCTCCGCTCTAATGCATAATCACACCAGGACTACTATTATTTCAGTCAAAAAAGTTCTGCTATACTTGGCGGTAACATGTATCAGCAAGAAAAGATGGTGGCCAGCACAATAGACTGTCAAGGTGGTAAACTCGCACTGCAATATTATGACATTACACATTTACTGTGCTCTTGCCAAAACTGTGGTTTAGCCAAGTTTCAAGTTTCAAGGGGCAAGTTTTAATAACAAGCACTTTTCCATAGACAAAAAGACAAAAGTAAGTTCTTGTAACGTAAAGGAACTGGTGTTCGCAAAGCACAGCATAATTTTATTGCAGTATGAGATATGACACAATAATAATATGATATGATTAATATAAATTAAAATAAATGTCATTTGATAAAAAAAAATAACTTAAATCCTAAATAATAATAATTTTAGTTTTTTAGAAGTGTACAAAAAAACCTATTACTTACATAGTGTAAAGCTTTCAAGTAATATGACTTTGGGTCTGACATATATATCTGTAATTTCGTATGGCCAAGTGTCATCATTCGACAAATATACCAGAATGTAACTCCACAGTCACTTTTGTTGAAAACTTATACTTAGGTTTCTGATATCAATATATAAATAAATATATTTGTATTGTTTTCATGACATGGTAACAGCTTAGCTTGCTTTAATTTGCTTATTTATAATTGTTAACATTAGAGTCTGTGAGTGATTATTATTTAGTTATTAATGTACTCTAATGTTGTTTTTATAATACTAAGTGTTAGTTAGTTAAATGAAAATGATTATGAGTATAGTCAATACATTTTACCATCTATATATATTATTATAGATTAACCCACTCTGTTTATCAATTCATCACAGATTGCTGCGAGTTCCTCGTTAGCTTTTATTTTCTGTGCCAATGATTCCTCTAAAGATGAAGCATGTACTTCACTCTTTTTGAGCATTGCATTTAGCTTTAGTATTTCAGCCTGATGAGACTTCTTCACCAAATCGAGTTCCGCATTAGCTTTGTTAAGCTGTTGCATCGCATGCTGTCTCAATGTTTCATATCTTGCTTCCAATTTTTGTATTGCATCATTATTTTCTTCGACTGTTCGTTTTAACATTTCTTCGTTGCCTTTATATCCTTGAATAATCACTTTACACCTCTCATATTTAGTATGGACATCATTGAACGCATGCTCCATGGAAGCTAAATGTGCTGCGGCCTCATCACGCTCCCTCAATAAGGTGGTACGTTCTTCAGTCCATCTCTTAGCCTCAGTTTCTCTTTCCCCTATTAGTGAGGATATAGTTCGCTCATACTCTTCCATGACAACACTCATTTGCTTGTTGTTTCTCACTTTTTCAGCTACACGCTGCGAAAGCATCTTCTCTTTTTCAGTGTACTCATCGTTCTGTTCAGTTAACTTCTTGATCTTTGTTTCACAGTCTTCTAAACGCTCACGCAGGTCTCTGTTCAGATCTCGTAGGCTCTGGGCTTCTTCCTCCTGAGCTGTTAACATTTCTTTAACAGCGCGTAATTGTTCCAATGTGTGAGGATCCATGTCTGAAGACCTCGTTATCACAGGAGGGGGCGGAGGAATACTAGCACCGAGGCTTAAAAGCCTGTCAATGGTAGCGATCGCAGGCGAAACACTGTTGGCCTTTACAGGTGAGACTTTGTTGGCCACGGGCTGACTCCTGTTGACTGCTGGCGTGACTACTTGTGTGGGCTTCTCCGTATGACCGCTGTTGCTCGGTTGCACAGAGAGTTGTTGCATTGAGTTCGCTATATTTTGCTCTGTACCTGACATGGTACTTTCCACAATCTCCCCCAGTTATTTAACTGCACTGCCTCAAATATCTACACTTGGCGTACTTTTTCAATTGACATCGTCTCCTAAAACCAAATAAAGAATTACATTTCCAAGGACAATGACATTCAAAACTACACCAAGTAAACGGTATCAGTTATGATATAAAAATAAACGGTATACTGATGTTACTTCAATCACCTTGTGATTAATGTAACGCATCACAAAGACGCCTGCAGCTCACACATGTATTGTAATGAAATTATTAAAAAATTGTAAACATCCCACGCATGGAGACTTAAATTAAACAATATCACTTGGATTTTTCTTTGAACGATAGTTCACACGTTTCATAAAATAGTTTTTTGATACCGATGATAGATTTAGCGTCTTATAAAAGCACTTTTTCACTATTTTTAATTACGTTTGATATTAAATTTATAATTTTCGCTAAAATATAAATGGTCGACGGATAAGATGACATCAGAATTTGTCATAGACTATAGAGAAAACAATAGACTATAGAGCTCGGCTATATCTAAGATAATGTAAGATAATAATAATAAGTAGAGTAGGCATACCTACCTTATAAACGTGCCAAAAATCTAAGACAAAGTATCAGTCTTCTTCTTCTTCCTAGACCCCGCGTATTTAAAACGAAGAAATAGTTATTATATCTTTCGTTTTTGCTTACGACAGTATGCACTGTCCAAAAAAAGATCGCAATATAATTTCGTGTCATCTTGAAAGACAGATTGATAAGAAATTTGTATTTTGCTAACCGTCTGGTGATAGGGTGGATGCTCCTAAAGCCGCCCAGCAAAAGTTGGCACTCAGTTCTATGTTTGTAAATATTAACATTTTGGTGCCGCTTAGGCACACTGAGTATTTTATGTGTACATATAGCTTGCTCTAATGGCAAAATAGTTTTAAAATAAGGCAGCATTTTTTTGCATCCCTATCCCTCAATTATCGCTTAGAACGAGTGCAAGTGCGTAAATCGCTTAATTTCTTATAAAATTTCTGCTTACCGAGCGTCGTTTGACAAGATATAAATTACGTATGAATAATATTTAAGACTTGTTGTTGCAATTTAATTTGTCATAATATTTGATGTCTTGTAATAGTAGTATAACACGATTATTTTACGTATTTAAAGAAAAACAAGGGTGGTGGACTAAGGAAAACCAGTAATATGAGGTACCTGGGGTCGGCAGGGGGTGCCACCTTTTAGAATTTGGGTTATTTCTAAGGTACCTATCCTATTGTGAGGTATCCTGTTTATCCTATTGGATAAACTTGATGTTGTCTATACAAAAAATTGTCTGATTGTTGAAAAAAATTCTATCCATTTCTTCAAAAGTTCTATTAATTTTGGAGAAGGGTATTTATTTGGCGGGAAAATAAAATAAAATGAAAACGAGAAAAGAGTTCCTATAAAATTAAGAAAAACATTAATTTACGCGGACGAAGTCGCGGGTAAAATATGATTTTCTTTCAGACACGTGAGGGCCGACTTTGAGGACACAAATGCTGGAAAAAGGCACAAAGGTGCCGAGCTTAGGCAAATTAGTACTTATTTTTTAAATAAATTAAAAATTACTTCTTTATACAAAAAGCAAATACTATTAGTTGACTCAAAAAGTCAAAAGAATCAAGTATTAGAAGAAAAAATATTGTACTGAAATTACTTCGTTTGACATGTCTACGAATTTTTAAACGTGACACAGACGTTAAACTGCCGACTTATAGAGCATCCACACAACTAAGTCAAATTACGTTATTTTGTAATTTTTTAAGTTCTAAGTGCTTTGTTGTGCGAAATTTTTTATCTGACAATCCCTTTTTTAATTAGTCACGGTTTATGCAGCTTCGCTGTAAAAGTCGAATAGGTGTATTATGAGAGAATAACACGCGGTTAAGTTTCACTAATGCTCAAACGCGATATGATTCTATTAAAGACTACTTCTCAGACACGTTATAATTCATCATCATCATTATCAACGCCTTAAGGGCCCACTACAGGGCACGAGTCTCGTCTCAGAATGAGAAAGGTTTATGCCGTAGTACACCATGCTGACTAAGTGTGGATTGGTAGCCTTTGAGAACATTATGCAGAGACTCAGGCATGCAGGTTTTTCTTCACTGTTACAGCAAATGATGGCTATCACCGCTTTTTAATTAGTACATGTTATAGTTAGTACCTAAAAATAGGCATATGGATATTTATTATACGGTAATCTTATATTTAAAAGCATTTAAGGTAGTGCAAATAAACTATAGAATATGTAAGTAACATAAAATAACATAAACAACAAATAAAAATGTGAAAGCTAGTGCTATTTTGTAATTTACTTAGTAATATACTACTGTTAATAATTGATATCGATTTTAAAATTATCTTAAGGGGGTCGTTAATACTTGCCGTTTACCCTACGAGAAATTGACAGTCAACTGGACGTAGCTTAGTAGAAATGACCCAACCCATAAAAAGTTATTCTGAGTAATCGAGGTTTGAAGTTTGGATGGTAATTGCTGCAATGATATTGTCTTTGGAATAGTTGAAAATATTGTCAAATATGGGCAAAAATACTAATATTTTTATTGTATTTCAAAGACTGACGTATCTTACGGTTATCGGGGAAAATTTGGGTTTGAGTCGTTTCTGCTAAATTGGTTTTAACACTACGGGGTATTTTTCTTAATGCTCAGAAAGGAACTAAAAACAAAACTTTCTAAACAAATTGATATTTTTAAATAAAAATGATTTATTTCGGAATGTTTAGGCCCTTAGGGGGAAGCGAGCGCAGAAACTCTGCCAGCGGAGCTAGAGCCCAAGGGCTCGAAAAAAATCGGGGAGAACATCGTCTTAAGGGCGTCTCCTGTGAGTCTCGAAACTCGGCTTACGTGACGTTGGAATGCTAGTTTTGCAATAGACTAATCCATACGTCCCCGTAACAAAGGAAGGGATTCACGTCAAAGTATGGCGGGCAGCTTTCTCAAGGTAATTCTTTGAAAACTGCTTAAAGTGTTGGGCTAGAACAGGGAGATCGAGATCTTGGAGATCAATATTGCGCACAAACCACGGGGCACCCATTGCCGTGTGCAGAAACTTATTCTGCAGTGTTTGCAAAACTACCTAGTCTGCTTTAATCGAGAAGGGAGGGATATGTGCAAATACTATGCATGTGTAGGACATTATTGAGCGAATACAGGTTATTTGGTCGATCACAATGCACAACTTGAGCACAAATGCTGCCTTTTGGGGCTTTACGTCTTTGAGCGGCAAAGTTCATCTTATCGTCTAAGTTCACACCTTTGTCTTGCCAGGCTTTGTCTTGCCAGGGGAAAAGAACGCCGTATAGAAATTATTTCGGCACGTTTGCCGGAGTACTTGCTACCACGCTTTCCTGTAAAAAGCACAGTTCCGTTTTTTCACCGTTGACCACTATCCTCCAGCGGCGGAACCAGTCTCCTAGACCCTAGGTGACTAGCCGTAACTTGGAGTCAAGATCGAATGACCGCGAATTGGGTATGGGTCGTATATGTCATCTTATCGTCCGCAAACTAGGCTAACATAACATCTGGGGAGCAATGTATGTCGCTGGTAAATAGCGCATACAACAGAGGAAACAGCACTGCCGGGGGACTCAAGCACCAAGTGGTCTCGGAGATGATAAGATGCCGTCCAGGCCATGGGTGTTGCCAAGCGGGAGCAGATAGGGACATCTGCCCCCCCCCCCCTAGAGATTTGATAAAATTATAAATTTTATCAAATCTCTAGGGGGGCAGATGTCTATCTGCTCCCGCTTGTCACTTGCTACATGAGGCAGTTGATTTTTATTAACATAAGTTTTGATTTTTTTATCTCTTTTGTGAGAATTGTTTTATCTCTGGTAACATTACGAAACGTCAGATTTCCACCAAATTAAAAATCAGAGTATAGCCAAATGCAAACAAAGTCCTAAATTCACTCACTTGACTTATAATTAATAACTATTTTCACGTCAATTCAAGAACTTGTAATACTTGCTTTACACCTTCATAACCTCTCGACTGGACCTAAAATTCATTTTTCTTTCCATCCTCCGTATATATTATTTATCTAGTCCCCCCCTTTGCCCATCAGCTGGTGACGCTCTTGGTCCAGGCGGTAACGGAAGGTATGATTTATAAGAAATTCTCGTAGCAAACATCCGAGTTTATTAGGCACGCCCAAACGCCCAACGCACACATAATTAAACATAACATAAAAAACCATGATAACATTGTAGGATCAGGGATTTTTTTTTCTGAGTGAAAGAAACAACCTTTAGGATCTCTTTGAATAGGTGTATGCGAAACGCTCTCGAAAACGAAGATAGGTGATAGTACTGATAAGTACTGATCTTCTTCTTCGTTTCACTCTTAACAGAGCGGTCGTGGTCATCCAGAAGTGACGTCTTTAAGGGCAGATTTATGCGCCACACAAGTGTTCGCCACTTCTCCCTGCTGGCCGACAGTCTGGTGCAATCGTGCAAGGGACCGCCCACAGCTGATTTGATTTGGTCGGTTTGAATAGGCGACCTTCCTCGCCCTCTGGTGCCCTCTACTTTGCCCTGTACGACAAGTCGCTCTATGGAGTCATTCTCACGTTGGGAGACGTGTCCAAAGGTTACTGATAAGATATTATAAAAAAATATGTGAAAAAAGTCGTTTTTACAAAAAATGCATTTTTTTGTGCAATTCCCGTTTTTGGGGAATACAAAAAATATTGCCTGTATTTTTTTAAAGTTAAAAATAATCCAAATAAAATCAGCTGACGCTGGAGGACAGCGAATTTTGCGTTACCTTGACCTCGCGCAGTCACGTTGTTGCGCGTGATACCTACGCTATAAGGTTATTGCGGTTATTCTGGATTGTGTTTAGGTAGTCTAATAATAGCGACAAGTTTTCGGAAGCGGTCTCCTTATACCCTGTATAACTCATTTTTACCATTTTGTGGATTGGGTCCTTTCTGCTAAACTACGTCAAACTCTAGTGGTCTGAGATCCCGTCTTAGAAATTTATACCCTCATATGTTATTTAATTCTGATAGAGATTATATGCTAGATAATTCATAGATTGATACATTGCACTTTGGTTGCCTGGCTAAATTTGGTGCCTATGATGTTAAACACAAAAAAATTTAATCAATTTTTTTCGATCTGCTTCCCTCATCTGTTATTTAAACGAATTATATGTCAAACTAGATGATGCCCACGGCTTCGCCCGTGTGGATTTAGGTTTTTAAAAATCCCGTGGGAACTTTTGATTTTCCAGAACAAAAAGTAGCTTATCTGTAGAAACCCGTCCCCAAAACGGAAAAATCCCGTGGGATCCCCACGATTTCGGAATACAATTCCTTACAGCATCAGGGTTGAGGAGTTGGATATGTACCTACTCGAGTTCATTCAACGATAAAGTCTTTAATTGGTACCCCAATATCAATTTAGGTAAATAACCGAAAGTTTCTAAAACCCATTAGTTTTGGGGATTAGGTCCCCTACAGCATCAGGATTGAGGAGTTGGAATCCAAATTTTTTATAGAACAGGGTCGCAATGTTTCTCTATATATTAAAAAAAAATTACGCAAATCCGTTCAGAAATCTCGGAGATATCGTTGTACATAGGTAGAAAAACACAGCTCCTCCTTTTTTGAAAGTCGGATAAAAAAGTAGCCTATGTTACTCCCTGGTTAATTCTCTACTTGTATGTGAAGGTCACGTCAAAATCGGTTCAGCCGTTCCGAAGATTAGCCCGTTCAAACAGACAGATAGACAGACAGACAGACAGACAGACAGACAGACAGACAGACAAAAATTTTAAAAACGTGTGATTCGGTTATGGTAGCGTTCAAATAACCATATGAGCTTAATATGAGGTAGTTATTTCGATATTACAGACAGACACTTCAATTTTATTTATTAGTATAGATGAAAGATTATTTTATTCCCAATCGAACCGTATTTGGTTGCCTGGTCAAAAGTGGTGCTAAATCATGGTTGTCTGGATTTTAAGATATAAAATTTTCTGTGCGAGTGTTGAAAGTGACAGAAAAGTGTTGCGCGCGCAATTCCATTCAGGGACTGAAAGCGGTAGAGCATACCGGTACATACCACCGTTATCATACCGGTACAAAATAGGTACCGAAATCTCAACCTTTATAAAAGATACCTTTATTTAACCGCTTTGCGATTTCGGTACCGAAAAAATACGAAAAGGTGCGCGCGCGGGGGTGAAGAATTTGACCACGTGCCGCGCGCCGCGCGTCCCCCGCTTCCCGTCGGTTCCTGTGTTTGTTAAAACGTAAGGATTTTAAGAAATTCCAAATGCTAATTTTAATCTAAAAATAAGAATATTAAAGAATATAGAATGCCGAAGTGGTGGGATTCATTCAACGGCACATCAAAGTAAAGCCTTATTAGATAAAAATATCGATATAAATAGCGGTACCGAAATTTTATTTCGGTACCGGTAAACTGAAATATAAAGGTACAGAAATAAAGAGGTACCGAAATGAAGCGGTACCGAAATTATAGGTATTTAAACAATTCGGTACTTTTATTAAAAGGGTAGGCCCATTACCGCTAAATAAAACTACCATTAAATTCCGGTTATTCAGTCCCTGATTCCATTTGACAGACAAAGATGCAGTGAGGCAGGCGTGCACTCGGCAGGTGCTTAGTCTATACATAGATTAAAACCATAGACTTGCTGTGCCTGTCTATCCTACTAATATTATAAATGTGAAAGTGTGGATGTTTGGATGTTTGGATGTTTAGATATTTGGATGTTTGTTACTCAATCACGCCGCAACTACTGAACCGATTTAGCTGAAATTTTGAATGGAGATAGATTATGCCCTGACTTAAAACATAGGCTATAAACTTTTTATACTGGAAAAATGCACAGTTCCCACGGGATTTTAGCTAAACCGAAATCTATAGCTAAAGCTATAGGTAGATTACTATAGCGAACTTCCTTGATAGTAGGTAAAGTAGGTAAAGGATAAAGGTTGGAAAAAGGAGCGGGAACGGGAACCGGAAATCCACGATTCCCTCGGGATTTGTTTAAAACCGAAATTCACGCGGGCGAAGCCGCGGGCATTCTCTAGTTAAAGATATTTGCAAAAAAATAAGTGAGAGACGTAAGGGATAAGTAATAAAACGTAAAAAAACCTGTTTTTGAAAATTTTGTATGTTTGTCTGTATGTTTGTGCATGTATTACGCAAAAACTACTGAATGGATTGAAATTATTTTTTATTATATATTATTTGATATTATTTGGATTGCAACCAAATACGGTTCGATTGGGAATAAAATAATCTTTCATTTGACATATAATTCGTTTAAATAACAGATGAGGGAAGCAGATCGAAAAAAATTGATTAAATTTTTTTGTGTTTAACATCATAGGCACCAAATTTAGCCAGGCAACCAAAGTGCAATGTATCAATCTATGAATTATCTAGCATAATATAATCTTTATCAGAATTAAATAACAGATGAGGGTATAAATTTCTAAGACGGGATCTCCCACTATAGGAAAAAGTGGTTATTTTTGTTTAAAGTAGAACAAGTGATAGTAGCAAACTTCTCTTTTTTTCTTATGCTTAAAATCGGTACGAGTGAATGAGTCAAGAGATGCTTTGATTTCGTCTAAAATATGTCGTTTCCATAGTATGATTGTTCCTAGTATAGAGCATATATGTATTATAGATGTCAGGCTAAAACGAGAGTATTTGTATTCTGTGTACCTACCTACTATATTACCACATATTTAATCTGTGCTATTTACATTTTACATATTTATTTGTTTTGTTGTACCTACATATTTTACTATTTTGCAGAGATTGATTGTTTTCTGAATTAAAATAAAAGCAATTTTGAAGCCGTTTGCAATGATTATTATAAATATACTATAATAATTTGGAGATGCGGATTTTCGTTAAGTACGTTATGTGCATTAACCTTTGGGCTCCACCAGGCACCAGCTCCACTCACCAAAATAACTAACAAACTTCTTTTAAAATGAGGTGCTGCCTTCCTTTCTGCAAGAATTCAAGAGACAATCTTTCCTCAACAACATCCTCTGGACCATCGAAGGTTACTTTTCATAAGTAAGTATCGTTTTCAAATAAAAATCAATAGATATCCTTTATCAACCATCAAGTCCGTCCAAGCTTAAGCATATTACAGAAACCGCTACAAAATAACTACTTTTTATTTAGAAATTCGTTTTAGTATAGCTGTAATTTTTTTACTGTGGTCTGGACCAATTTAGCTTTATATTTAGGTACAGTACTTTTTCTTTCTCGCGATCTCTAATAATGAGTACATAACTTGAATTTAAAAATAACTTATTTGGTGTATAAGCGCCCCAAAAGGAAAGGCAGGGGGGGGGGGGCGAGTTTGAATGATTCAATTCAATCCCCAGTACGCATTCTCCATAATATTCTCAATCGTATGTGAAGAAACTGCACTTGGCAATTGTAGTGGACTATGGAATAAACCTTTCTCCTTCTCAGAAGAGACGCATGCCCTGTAGTGGGTCAGTAATGGGTTAATCATGATGATAAAAATTATTAAATAAGTTAAGAGATAAAATTGCGTACTGTTAGCCAAGTTGTATATGGAATCATCTGGGTGCCCACCGCATTATTATCACTGATTCATGTAAAGGGATCACATCTCTCAATCAGAAAGAAAGAGAGTGTGAATTTAGAATGATGTCCTTTCATATTACAGTTTCCCTACTAGCCAATATCTAAAGTCATGCTGGTTGGCAGCTCTTGATGTGGAAGAAAGCCAGCTGCCAGATGCCCCACTTGTCTGCTCCAGACATTTTCAAAGAGATGACTTTTATGTTAGTAAAAATGGGTGTATCAATCTCAGAAGTAATGCTGTTCCTTCTACAGTGCAGGTATTTTTTTTATTTGTTATTCTCTTTATCCACTTTGCATTTGGTTATAGCCAAAAGCATATAAAGATGGTGCTTGATTGCAAGTGGTCAGTTGAACGGAACATTGAAGGGAATGAGTTGGAAATGAAGAAAACAGATGATTTGTGTCTATCAGAATTGAATTTTAATTTTAGTATTAAATTCTGCTATTTTTTTATCTTTACCCTCAATGAATACCTCCATTGTTTTCCGAATTATAGTAACTTTTATATTACATTTTCTCTATATTGAACAGGTATGCAGGATATGCCTGGACACTGCCAGTAAACTGTATCCACTACGCAAGTTTAATTTGGAAGAGGCTTATGTTAATGTAACTGGGATTTCGGTAAGTGTACTTCTTACTTTATGCTATGACATGTCATATTTTTAATTTACTAAGAGCCTGTTTCACCACCTTTTGATAAGTGTCAGATAGCTGATTCACAATTTTTGTCTTTGTTGCTAATAAAGTAAGACCATGACAAAACTTACGTTTAGGCTATCTGACACTTATCAAAAGGTGTTGAAACAGGACCTAAGCCTTACATTATTAAAATGCATATCACAGGGTGTTGCTCTTCTTCTTTTCTTTATGGCTCTTTGTACTGCGGTTATTTGGTCCGCAATAATGGTGTTGCTCTTGTTTATGTTTTCAATTCTTGACAAAGGCCTCCTCTAATACTTTCTAATTTCTAATTTTAATATATATAGTTTATAGCAAATATTGTAAATCCTACTATCCTACTTCCTACTATTAATATTATAAATGTGAAAGTGCGGATGTTTGGATGTTTAGATGTTTGGATGTTTGTTACTCAATCACGCTGCAAATACTGAACCGATTTGGCTGAAATTTTGAATGGAAATAGATTATGCCCTGACTTAAAACATAGGCTACTTTTTATCCTGGAAAAATGCACAGTTCCCACAGGATTTTGAAAAACCCAAATCTATAGCTGCAGCTATAGGTAGTTTACTATAGCGAACTTCCTTGATAGTAGGTATAAATGTTAGAAAAGGGAGCGGGCATGAGAACCGGAAATCCACGATTCCCTCGGGATTTGTTTAAAACCGAAATTCACGCGGGTGAAGCCGCGGGCAATTTCTAGTCACAAATATGGCTCAGCATTAATTTGTATAGATATTCACATTGTATAATTATATCACACCAAGATATACCTACTATATATTGTATAGCTTCTAGCTATACTATATGGCTTCTTAAGCGATGCTGCAATACTACGTAGCAGAATAGTATTGTGTTGCCTGGAAAGACTGCAGGTTTGCTATACACATGGTCGGCACAGCACAGCTGGCCAGTAGAATCTGACATACCAGTATGTAGGTGAATGTTGGGCAAACATGCAACTCACCTGTCACCTCTCTGTACATACTTGAACAGCTTTAAGTAGTTTCTGTAAGATTAATTTAAAACAGGATATATTATGATAGGATAAATTACCTGAGGATGTAGTAAAATCATGCTCATTAAATAAATTTAAAAACTGATTAGACAAATAAACATACATATAAAGAACTCGGAGCATATCTGATATAGGCGTGTCAGCGAAAGCTGCTAGTCTTATTACAAATAATTTACAAATTATATTATCTATTAAAAAAAACCACATCAAAATCTGTTGCGTAGTTTTAAAGATTTAAGCATACATAGGGACAGGGATATAGGGACAGAGAAAGCGACTTTGTTTTATACTATGTAGTGATAATAATGAATTATTAGAAAATCATTTTTTTTTTTAATTTTTAAAACTAGCTTGTTCTCCCAAGCCTTTTTCATGTGTGTTTTATTTCAGTTGTGTACCGAATTGAACTTTGCATTGAAACTATGTGCAGAATGTGTTCAAAGATTGGTGAACTCCAATAAGTTCAAGGACAAGAGTTTAAAAGCACATGCTCTGCTCCTGGAATTGGTTTATAAGCATGATTGTGTAAGTTTAATCAATACTGATACAATATCCATACTAATATAATAAATGCGAAAGTGTGTCTGTCTGTCTGCTAGCTTTTCACGACCCAACAGTTTACCAAAACTTATATCCCGGGAACAGACAGGCAACTTTTTATCTCGGAAAATCAAAGAGTTCCCACAGGATTTTTGAAACCTAAATCCACGCAGACGAAGTCGTGGGCATCCTCTAGTTATGTATATGAAAATAACTTGCTTGCTGAGCTTTTTACGACTCAACCACTGAACAGATTTTGAAGAAATTTGGCACAGAGATAGCTTACGTCCTAGAGAATGACTCTGGCTACTTATATCGGAAAATCAAAGAGTTTCCATTGAAAATGTATGGCCTTTCTGCAGTGTTCGGCGCGTCACTTACTCGTTTCTTTTTTGTGGGCTCTTCTCAGGCCAGGGCGCATTTGGAACCCTCGTAGTTTTCGTTTTAAGTTTTCGTAAGTAATTATTCACTCAATGTTCTTAAACTGACGTTCAAAAAGTATGACTTTCATTTTAAATCAGCTAAGCAAAAATATTGTACATTGTAATAATTCTATCTAAATAATAACATTTTTCAGTTAACAACACAAAAGATAAAGTCGATAAACCGAGAAACAAATGGACTAACATCTAATATAGTGAAGAAGGTGTTCCAACCAGATCACTGTGACCGCTACTTGATAGACAACAAGGATTTACTGTACGATGTGCCGGTGGTCAAAGATGAGGACGATGCAAGAACTGACGATATATTTAACCCTTCGAAAAATAGTAATAGTGCCAATAATAGAGAGCTAGGTAATATTTAAATAGTTGTTTATATTTGTAGTGCGATAGTTAAAAATAGTTGTCGCGCAAATAGCACCCGAGCCGCAGGCAAGGGTTCTTCATTACGAAAAGCAAGGGTTGTCGCAAATAGGTTAAAATCCTTATTAAATTCATGAACAATGTGTTAGATTCGATCAAATGTGGCGCAGAGCAAAATCTTATGACCCTGACTCCAAGCAGTCTTGTCTATCTTTATCTTAAGATTTTTATTCAAATCCTGTTTTCTAAATTTCAGTATGTCCTAATCTTAAGATTTTTATTCAAATCCTGTTTCAGAGCCAAAACAGGAGAGTTTAAACTGTGAAGTTAAAAACGATGATAATTTTTCAAATGTCAACGATGTGAAATTCCTAAACAATGACTTCAATTATGTGGGAGTTGTGAGCAACAACTTTGATGGTGATGTGGACATATCTAACAGCGATGCTGACAGCAAATCTGATATACTGAGGATTGATGAAGAAGCTTTGAATAAGAGAAGGATGGTTAAAGGTTCTAGGACAAGGATTAGTAATAAAAAAACTGTAAAAAGGCTTAAAGGTTTGTTATATTGTTATTTAAGTTTTTTTCTATTCATAAGTTGATAACTGTATTTTTAAAACCAATATTTATTGAAGTTTCGAAATCGTATTTAATATCTTTCTTTTACCTTAAATCTACATATGTATAACAATAATGTATCTTAATGGGGGCGAAGACTAGCCGACTATGCAGGAGATATTATAATGCACATGTGTGTGCGCAAATGCGGGGACACTCTATTCCTTCACTCTCGTAGTCCGATGGGACACCAGTGCAGTGGAGCACACTACTGGAGAGAGATCAGATGCAAGACCGACGCTACTGAGAATTTGTTGACAGAAAAATCCAACAAATTACCTTTTTTGGGCCAACCCAACCCGGGACTCGAACTCAGGACTTTGTGATCTGCAGCCAGACAATTAGCCAATAGAACAGGGAGGCAGTTGAACATCACTACATATTATAAATCAAAGTCCCCCGTCGCGTCTGTCTGTTTGTACTCTGTTCGCGATAAACTCAAAAACTATTGAACGGATTTTCATGCGGTTTTCACCAATAGACAGAGTGACAGACAATGTAAAAGTTAAACTGCCTGGGCGCTTTCATCGAAAACGCTGCCTAATCAATTTTAGATATATAACAAACAATGTATGGTGTGTTAATATAGCGGGTAACAATAACTACCCGTGCGATTGCGGGTTGTGTTACATTAAAACGACGAAACATTACAGGTTCTATAAAAAGGATTAGTAAAACTAAAGTTAAATCGAGCGAAGAGCGTTCTACTGCCAGAGTCAAATTAAAAAATGGCCTACTCAAACTGAAGAAAGAAAGAAAAAAGCCCGCCAGGCCAAAAGTCGCTCGCAAACCGAAACCGGTTACAGACGAGAAGAAATTGTTCAAAAAGACTGTGTTAACGTATGAAGAACAATTAGCAGATGTACAGCAGAGGAAGGAAACAGCCAATTACTTGAACGCTCGCTACAAATGCACCACTTGCTATAAGGGATTCTTGGACGTGGACGCTTACAACGGTCATATGATTAAACACACTAATGTGAGTCTGTTTTTTATATTACACTTGAAAAATTGAGCACCGAGAAGAGAAAAAACAAAAAACAAAAGTTAGTTTTACTAAAACCTTAGAGCAAGCAAGTGAAAGTCTTACACAGTCTATACACAGTTTTGAATGCCAATAAGTTTCCCAACTAGCACAAACTAGTTGCTTAAGAGCTTTGGAGCTAATCCGATTATTCCCAAAAGTGCCAAGCTCAAGCGCCAGAGCGTGCACTGCAGACCTTATGCGGCCGCTTTGCAGCCAAAGGGGCACAACTTTTTGCAACCTCCAGTTCCATTAGAGCTTCATAATAGTGGCATAAAAGCGCTACAGGAGCTGCAACTAATAATTAACACCACACTAAAGCTCTTGTGGCGCTTATTGAATGAATGACAGGTTTAACTCAACGAATAAGGATCACTTATCCATTCACCTTGTCTCTCATTTTTAATTAAATACATCTGTTGTTCCTGATGTCAGACTATTACAGAATACAAATAAATAATAAATGAAGTCAAGGTATTAAGTGTTTTTGAGTTATATTTTGTATTTTAAGCAAGTGGCTAAAAACGCAGATCAGTTTATCGTGCAAATAGTTGATATTATTGGAGTATTTTTAAAGCGCCTCAATAATTACCTCAGAATATCGTAAAATATGTAAAATATTATCTATACTAATAAATAAAATTGAAGTGTCTGTCTGTAATATCGAAATAACTACCTCATATTAAGCTCATATGGTTATTTGAACGCTACCATAACCGAATCACACGTTTTTAAAATTTTTGTCTGTCTGTCTGTCTGTCTGTCTGTCTGTCTGTCTGTCTGTTTGAACGGGCTAATCTTCGGAACGGCTGAACCGATTTTGACGGGACTTTCACATACAAGTAGAGAATTAACCAGGGAGTAACATAGGCTACTTTTTTAACCGACTTTCAAAAAAGAAGGAGTTGTGTTTTTCTACCTATGTACACCGATATCTCCGAGATTTCTGAACCGATTTGCGTAAATTTTTTTTTAATCGATAGAGAAATATTGCGACCCTGTTCTATAAAAAATTTGGATTCCAACTCCTCAATCCTGATGCTGTAGGGGACCTAATCCCCAAAACTAATGGGTTTTAGAAACTTTCGGTTATTTAAATTGATATTGGGGGTACCAATTAAAGACTATCGTTGAATGAACTCGAGTAGGTACATATCCAACTCCTCAACCCTGATGCTGTAAGGAATTGTATTCCGAAATCGTGGGGATCCCACGGGATTTTTCCGTTTTGGGGACGGGTTTCTACAGATAAGCTACTTTTTGTTCTGGAAAATCAAAAGTTCCCACGGGATTTTTAAAAACCTAAATCCACACGGGCGAAGCCGTGGGCATCATCTATCTAGTTATTTAAATAATATTATATCACATACCTACATACCTACACGATATTGAAATTACATACTTGACTACATTTTTATTTAGTAAGTTGCTGGTTCTATATTTAGTTATATTTTACTACAAATTGTGATAAAAACTTATACATTTCTCAAGTAATCTATACTAATAAATAAAATTGAAGTGTCTGTCTGTAATATGGAAATAACTACCTCATATTAAGCTCATATGGTAATTTGAACGTTACCATAACCGAATCACACGTTTTTAAAATTTTTGTCTGTCTGTCTGTCTGTCTGTCTGTCTGTCTGTCTGTCTGTCTGTCTGTCTGTCTGTTTGAACGGGCTAATCTTCGGAACGGCTGAACCGATTTTGACGGGACTTTCACATACAAGTAGAGAATTAACCAGGGAGTGACATAGGCTACTTTTTTAACCGACTTTAAAAAAAGGAGGAGTTGTATTTTTCTACCTATGTACACCGATATCTCCGAGATTCCTGAACCGATTTGCGTAATTTTTTTTTAATCGATAGAGAAACATTGCGACACTGTCCTACAAAAAACTTGGATTCGAACTCCTTAATCCTGATGCTGTAGGGGAACTGATCCCCAAAACTAATGGGATTTAGGAACTGTCGGTTATTTAAATTGATATTGGGGGTACTAATTAAAGACTATCGTTGAATGAACTCGAGTAGGTACATATTCAACTCCTCAACCCTGATGCTTTAAGGAGTTGCATTCCGAAATCGTGGGGATCCCACGGAATTTTTCCGTTTTGGTGACGGGTTACTACAGATGGGCTACTTTTTGTTCTGGATAATCAAAAGTTCCCACGGGATTTTTAAAAACCTAAATCCACACGGGCGAAGCCGTGGGCATCATCTAGTGATAAATAATTGTCTTGTAAACAATGGCGTCTATGAGAAGCAGCTTTTACGCTCCTGCTTCTATTGTGAAGCCTTAATATCGCTATTAGTAAGACAGTCGATCAAATTGCTACTTAAGTCTGCGCAAAAATACAAATCACTTCTGCAATGAAACTTTCAGTGGCAGAACAGTAATAAATATGTCTTTTATACAGTTCCGTTACAAAGTCTGCAATTAAAGTATTTATGCAATTCTGAAGCGTACAGCAGCGGCAATAGAAGCTTTATAGCAGTTTTAAGTTTGAACATATATGTTTTAACTCTCTTTTAAAGCTATAGACGGCAATGGGTTGTAAAATTAACTCTTATAAAGCCTAAAGTGGCATTTGGTTCAGTGTCTGCTACCCCTAGTGATATTTACAGCTATGAGCAGTTACGAAAGCAATAGTAGAACTTAAAACCACTTTCTGAACCCCTAAAGCGCTACAGTACAGCTAAAAGTTGCAAAATAGGCTGCTATTTCCACTAGTGTGCTAGTTGGGTTGTCATTAATTATTTTAAACATCAAAACAGAGTCCGTTTTTTCCTTAAAAAAGATGCAAACATACTGCTTTCATACTAATTTTTGATGTTAAAACCGGTTTCGTCATTGTTTGGTATCAACATGTTTGTAACATTTTCTTTGAATTATTTGGTGCCAAGAGTAGTTAGTTGGCCGAAGTACAGCTGTGGTAACTAGCCCCGGCTGATACCTTCCACCAGAGAATGAGAACCTAGCTGAGAATTGAATCCAAGTTTTTCCTTTTGTAAAGCTACCTTTTGTAAGGCTACCCCTTGTAAAGCTACCTTTTGTAAGGCTACCTTTTGTAAAGCTACCTTTTGTAAGGCTACCTTTTGTAAAGCTACCTTTTGTAAGACTACCCTTTGTAAAGCTACCTTTTGTAAAGCTACCTTTTGTAAGGCTACCTTTTGTAAAGCTACCTTTTGTAAGGCTACCTTTTGTAAAGCTACCTTTTGTAAGACTACCCTTTGTAAAGCTACCTTTTGTAAGGCTACCCTTTGTAAAGCTACCTTTTGTAAGACTACCTTTTGTAAGACTACCTTTTGTAAGCCTACCTTTTGTAAAGCTACCTTTGTAAAGCTACCTTTTGTAAAGCTACCTTTTGTAAGACTACCTTTTGTAAGCCTACCTTTTGTAGGACTGCCTTTAGTAAGGCTACCTTAGGCTTATGTAAAGCTACCTTTTTGTAAGGCTACCTTTTGTGTGTCAGAAAGCTCGTCAGATTACGTAAATTATAATATTTTCAGAAATATGGGCCGTTCATATGCGACATTTGCGGCCTCCACAGCAAGAGCCGCAACAACCTGTGCCGGCACATCGTCGTGAACCACAGCATCCGCTACAGCTGCACGCTCTGTCTGTTTGTCACGATGCATGTGTAAGTCAATAGGTACTTAATGTTATTAATACATTTAGTGTGACACACCCCACGAAAATTGGAAAATATTGCTATTTAAGGGCAAAGCATAACGATTTAGATTTAAAATATACATATGCGATTTTTGATGAGCCTCAACTTAAAAAATTTAAATATAATTTTTGGGTCTTTAATATAATTTGAGTAATTATATTTTTTTAATTTTTTTCAATTTCGTTCCCAAGTAGAAAAATATTTGAAAAAATGTCTGATAGTTTTGAATCGAGCAGAATTGGCACCATTGTTACGATTGTTTCAGAGGCACGGCAAAGTCGCACGAGCGTTGGCACAAGGGTAGCAAGTTCAAATGTCCAGAATGCGATCTAGAATTCGGGTACGTATCAAACCGATAATAATATCACAATGTTATTATATGGGTTAAGATGAGAAAAGAGATAAATATTTATTATTAAATTATTTCTAATATATAACAATATAATATAAGGGCTAATTATGTTTTACACAATCTTGAAACTAAACTAAAATGGCAAGTATAAATGTATACCTACCTTTCACAATACTACCTGCGGAAAAGAATAGCACTATTTTTAAACAGCTGTCAATTTAGTTTAGTTTGTGTTATGTTATTTATGTGGTATTTGTGTATTTATGTGTTATATTATTTTGTGTTACGGGGTCGCAGTATCCGGTCGTCGTACCTGTCGCACCTGCGCATAAACCTGTTTATTTTGTATTGCGGGGTTGCAGTATCCGGTCGTCTTACCTGTCGCACCTCTGCATATACATATTATATGTTTACTCTGTGTTGTGGGGTCGCAGTATCCAGTCGTCGTACCTGTCGCACCTGCGCATAAATCTGTTTACTTTGGGCTGCGGGGTCGCAGTATCCGGTCGTCGTACCTGTCGCACCTGCGCATAAACCTGTTTATTTTGTATTGCGGGGTTGCAGTATCCGGTCGTCTTACCTGTCGCACCTCTGCATATACATCTTATATGTTTACTCTGTGTTGCGGGGTCGCAGTATCCGGTCGTCGTACCTGTCGCACCTGCGCATCAAGCACCCGTCGGACTACGCGTGCACCGTCTGCGGGTTCTCGTTCATCGGCGAGCGCGGCATCAAACTGCACATGAACAAGAAACATCGCTTCGACGTGGAGGTACAAACGATACTTATGTGTTATGATTAATGATTATCACTTTATGGGGTAGCAGTATCCGGTTGTCGTACCTGTCGCACCTGCGCATCAAGCATCCGTCGGACATTTTTCAAGTTACGACCATGAAAATTCGTAATTAAACTTTCGGTTAAAAATAAAAAATTACGTGATTCAGGATTGTTGAAAATTTCACCCCCAAGCGAGTTATATAGAGGATAAAAGATTGTATGAGGTATGAATCCACGCGGATGAAGTCACAGGCATCAGCTAGTTGTTTTACATTTATTTAGCAATATTTTCGTTTCCGCTAGGTTAGTAATAGTAAATCATGTATTACTTAACTTGTAGTACAATCCACTGTTCTATCGCCAGAACCCCGACGGTCCCCTGTGCAAGCCGTGCGACATTCGCTTCGCTTCGGAGACGGCGTACAACCAACACGTGAAGGTGTCGCCCAGACACAATACTGGCGGGTGAGATATGTACATTCTTATACAATTCTAGCTTTGTAGTGCGACATTTTTACTATAGTAAGACCACGATTAACTTGGCTCTCCCATGATCTGCGGGACGAGGGACGGGGGGAAATTCTCATTGATAAATTAATAATCAATGGATGTGCTCGTACTATAATGTATGACAAGCATTTTTGACGCCCCTGTGAGTGTGTGTGTGTGTGTATTGCTACTGTAAGGACATGACACTAAATTAGGGAAAAAGAAATTTTATAATAATTATAATAATTTTAATTATCATAGTTATTCTATTATTTGCGTAATCGCAATTTAGTCTTTCATCTGTGTCTCTTTAAGTTTGCTCAATACTTTTCTATAGTAGTAGTAGTTAGTACTATACATTTAAAGTTAAGTAGGTACGTTTCAGGATATAGAAAAAAGATTTTCCATAACCAAGAAAGAAGAAGATACGTTATTAAATATAATTTATACCCCATTTTTTAAATTTTATACATATTATACTCATAATAAAATAATTTATTTAATACATCTACTAAATACAAGTAAAGTTCGTGAACTAAAACCCGACTACGCTTAATAATTTAATAATAATTTAGTGGGCAAATGCGCGGGGCAAGGCGCTAGTGGTGCCATCTGTTATTCTTATCCGAAACTAATTTTACAAGTATAAATTAAAAATTTAAAAACCCCCGACATTCGCCATTTTGTGGCGGCAGCCATCTTGGATTTGTATAATGCTATTCTACTAGTCAAGCCCTTTCATTTGATACCCATATTAAGGGAGTTGTGAAAAAATATGTAATCCACCATTTTGTAGCGGCGGCCATCTTGGATCGATTTTCATCAAACATAGCTAACAACACTCTCGATTAATTCACCTTTCAAACAAAAAAAATCGCATTTGAGCTGAGCGCTACAGGGGAACAGACGGACAGACAGACAGACACACACACACACACACACACACACACACACACACACACACACACACACACACACACAGACACGTCAAACTTATAACACCCCGTCGTTTTTGCGTCGGGGGTTAAAAATCTAGAAAGCCGCGCAAAGCTGACTTCTCGATTTTTTTCGTAGATAAAATGTAGCCTATGTCACCCTGATAATAACAACGAATCAATAGACACCTCATTCATCAAAATCGGTCCAGCAGTTTAGGCGCTACATTAGTACACACAGAATCTCATACAAAAATCGGTTACAAACATCCATACATAAATATATACATACGTAATCTTGGAAATAAAAGAGGATTCTCCGTGGATCAATATATTTAATTTTAATTAGCACTGTTACACCAATGGCCGACGGGACGCCGAGGCAGAGAGCAAGCAGAGAGCCAGAGAAGATAAAGTACAATTCGAGTTTTGACACCACAGATAAAACTTATGCAACAGATCTGTAGCATCAATAGTCACAGATAATAAATCAGTGTTGACAATTCTTTATAAAAACAAATCGCAACTTAATTATTTACAACACGTAAATACATAGACTGCTAAAATCATAACCCTTCCTTTTGGCTTTGACGTAGTCGGGTAAAAAAAAACCAGACGTTTAGATTAGTACGGCATGGAGATGTTAGGAGATGGAATAAAACAAAGATAAAAAAACTATTAGGATTCGTCGAGACGTGTTCTTCTATATCTTAAAATTTCAATGCATTGCTGTCAGATGATGTGTCACTGTCGCTATCAATAACTATATTATAATTCACTAATTCATCGTCGTCATTCTGCAATCTCTCAACGTGAACTTAAGTACAATGTGACTTCACGTAGCCTCCGTTACAGCTTGAAAAGCATCTTGCACCAGATTTAATATTTTTGTTTCGAAACGCCAGCGAAATAACTAAAAATGTTGTGTTGAAATTATTGGTCCACATTATAGTATTTTTATAATAATTGAGAGGCCGTTTGCGTGATGGCTTCAATGGGTATGGAAATTTTTCACATGAAGCTGACAACACTGACTTGACATTGCCCGTCAGCCTCATATTTATTATTATGATATATAATTTAGAGATATTTGTTCTTTTCTCTCACATTCTTGAGCACAAAACGAACGCACTACCATAACAATTTTTCTAGCACAACTTTTTATCACATAAGAACTGGTTACTGCTATGTATTTCACAAAATTTTCGTAACGATGTAAACAATGAACTTTGAAGTTTCAAAGTGACTTTTCAATATGACAGATTTCGACTGCCCTAGTGATATAAACAAAGTAACTGACATTTTTTGTGAAATTGACTTTTTTGCATTAACAAAAGTTTAATGTCGAGTAGTTTTTTAACACAGTGTCCACAGTATAATATTTCAAATAACTTGAACAGTTTACTGAAATTTGAATTGCCCAAACAAATAACTGCACACTGAGACTGGAATTTAGGGTATTACTTTATGTACTTATAAATAATCGTTTTAATTGTTATCGGTTACTTACTATTTTAAAATGTTTCTACTGAAGGTAGGTGCAGAATTTTAGATACCTACGTACATACATAATTAACTAATAGGGACATTGCTTTACAGGAATATAACTAAAAATAGACACAATACTGTAAATTATAACTTTACAAGATAAACATAGTTGATTATGATGCCCACGACTCCGTCCGCGTGTATTTAGGTTTTTGAAATTCTAGTCTAAGCTCTTAATTTACCAGGATAAAAAAGTAGCTTATGTCCTTTCCAAAAATGAAACTTATCTTTATACCTCGTTAAGATCGGTTGAACAGTTGGTGCGTGAAGACTTAGTAGACAGACATACTTTCGCATTTATAATATTAGTAGGTAAGTATAGATATGGTATAGATTCTTGAGTTGTAATAAGCTCTAACTTAAGTCTCTGAGTGAACTAGGTTGGATATGCTTTGTCCGTCTGACTGTCACAGCCTTATAACTTCTGATTTAATGAACAGAATTACTTCAAATTCACCGATAATATGTAGAATAACATTCAGAATTACGACCTAAAGCCGGTGATTACATAAAAAATAATAAAAATAGTTATTTGAGTTATTTGGGGAGGGCCCGGGTGCCCATTAAAGCAAATGGGGGGGGGACAATTGTATTAGTCGCAATATCACAATCACAATATCACACACACACAAACGCACACGCACACGCACATTTGAACATTAATTTTTGGGGTAACTATTTGTATCTGAATAACATAGTAAACTCTTTGTAATAAATTGAAAAATTATTTTTGGAAGAAATTATCAAGCAATATACAAACGAAGTAAATGACTTAACATCTTTTTAAAGTTGAAACATTAATTTTTTTGTATTTTATTTGCAATTAGAAAAACCATATTTTTAATTTTAAACAAAATTAAAAGCGAAGGAGTTAGAAATAAATACTGTTATTTATAAGTTAAAATATATTATTTTGCAATTTATTACAGAGATAAATAAGTAGGTATTTTGTAGAAAGGTTGCCTTCAAATAAGAGTTTCAATGTTTATGCTTGTCCTGTAAAATTGTTCTGAATGTAGTTACTTTGTTTATCACTAGGGCAGCCGATTTATCAATGAATTTATCAATGAACTTATGAATGAACAAATCGCTGCGCGGGGCGCAGGGAGGGCTCCGTTTCAATGCAGGAGGGCTATCTTTATCACGGTCCGAGTATAATTGTGCTATAAATACACAATCACCTAAAATGGATGTAATATCGAAAACGAAGACGGGTGAAGATTGATGATTGTTGATAAGATACCAGGAAAAAAAACCGATTTTTTTATCTGTATTTTTAAAAGTTCGCAATGTAATGCAATCTTCACGCTGGCACCTTCACAATGTGCGCTTGGTGTGTGCAGCAAGCGCGTGCGCAACGACCCGCTGATCAACACGGTGTGCTGGCGCAAGCGGCCCTGGGGCGGCCGCTCCAAGAGGGAGGAGCCCGACGCCGCGGACGGCGAGCCCGTCGACTGCGAGCAGGTCAGCACTCAGTGCGTGTGTGTGTGCGTGCGTGCGTGCGTGCGTGCGTGCGTGCAGCAAGCGCGTGCGCAACGACCCACTGCTAACTCTTGATATGTTATTTTTAACCCCCGACGAAAAAATGACGGGGTATTATATAAGTCTGACGTGTCTCTGTGTGTGTGTATGTGTGTCTGTCTGTTCCCCTGTAGCGCTCAAACGGGTGGACCGATTTGAATGCGGTTTTTTGTTTAAAAGTTGAATTAGTCGAGAGTGTTGTTAGCTATGTTTGATGAAAATCGGTCCAAGATGGCCGCAGCTACAAAATGGCGGATTACATGTTTTTTCACAACTCCCTTAATATGGGTATCAAATGAAAGGGCTTGACTAGTAGAATAGCATTATTGCAAAGTCAAGATGGCCGCCGCCACAAAATGGCGAATGTCGGGGGTTTTTTAAATATTTAATTTATACCTGTTGTTATTAGTGCGGCATCCCGCTGAAGGACTACTGGATGTACACGCAGCACTTCAAGAAGGCGCACCCCGACAAGAACCGCACCAAGTACCACCGGCCCAAGCTGCTGTGCGAGCTGTGCGGGAAGGTGTTCAACGTGAGCCCACTCAATCATTCTTACATTCACTACATATTATAAAACAAAGTCTTCCGCTGCGTCTGTCTGTCTGTTCGCGATAAACTCAACAAGAGATAAAGTTCGTAAACTAAAACCCGACTACTAATTTAGTGTGCAGAAAAACATGTATTCATAATTCAACTGCATACTAATGAAAATTCGAAAGAAAGAACGCGCGGGGCAAGCGTCTAGTGGCGCCATCTGTTATGCCTATCCGAAACTAACTTAATATTCTAGTTTCGTGTGGTTCAAAATGAAGTCTGAGCACCTCAACTTCATGGCTAAGTACCATGCATCGCCTTGAACACGTCAAATCAAATCAATTTATTCAATAAGAATAAATCAATCAAATCAATTTATTCAATAAGAATGTTGGTATTTTACATGTTGGTTGGTATATTACATTGAATAAGGCCAATTTACATTCACATGTTTAGAAGAACAGATGGCGTTGCAAACCCGTGCGCGGTCGGAGGACACGTGCCTTGAATTGAACACGAGTTTGTAAAGGCAGTTAGCGCGACAAACCCAAGTTTCAAGGCAGTACTGCCTCCTAGTGAACACGACAATGGAAATACGCGACCCTACGACAGAAAAACACATATTTTTATGCAACACAGTGTGCAAGAATCATCTCCCAAGCATCGTGTGTCGCGGTCGCGTATCTCAAAGACCACCTGTACACGTTCACAGAACGAGGCCCAGCTGCGCTACCACATGCCGGTGCACTCGGAGCACAAGCAGTTCAAGTGCGAGGTGTGCAGCAAGAGCTTCGGCTCCATCCTCAACCTCAAGAGCCACGCCACCATGCACAGCGAGCGCCGGCCCTCCTACGCCTGCGACTTCTGCGGCAAGACCTTCGCCTACCAGTCCAACAAGTACCGCCACATGACGGTGAGTGGCACACTGCCTCACGTATCGCACATCTCAACACCTCAAGCCACACCTCAAGTGAGTTGCACACCAGCCTCAACCTCACACCACCTCAAGTACCGCCACATGACGGTGAGTGTCACACTGCCTCACGTATCTCACATCTCAACACCTCAAGCCACACCTCAAGTGAGTTGCACACCAGCCTCAACCTCACACCACCTCAAGTACCGCCACATGACGGTGAGTGTCACACTGCCTCACGTATCGCACATCTCAACACCTCAAGCCACACCTCAAGTGAGTTGCACACCAGCCTCAACCTCACACCACCTCAAGTACCGCCACATGACGGTGAGTGTCACACTGCCTCACGTATCTCACATCTCAACGCCTCAAGCCACACCTCAAGTGAGTTGCATACCAGCCTCAACCTCACACCACCTCAAGTACCGCCACATGACGGTGAGTGTCACACTGCCTCACGTATCTCACATCTCAACACCTCAAGCCACACCTCAAGTGAGTTGCACACCAGCCTCAACCTCACACCACCTCAAGTACCGCCACATGACGGTGAGTGTCACACTGCCTCACGTATCGCACATCTCAACACCTCAAGCCACACCTCAAGTGAGTTGCACACCAGCCTCAACCTCACACCACCTCAAGTACCGCCACATGACGGTGAGTGTCACACTGCCTCACGTATCGCACATCTCAACACCTCAAGCCACACCTCAAGTGAGTTGCACACCAGCCTCAACCTCACACCACCTCAAGTACCGCCACATGATGGTAAGTCTGCCACTTAGTCCGCGACTGCAGGACAATTTGAACACCGCACTACAATAACTCCCAGTCGTAGGACATATCACCAGATCTAAATCTTTGGATAAAATGAATACACGCTTTCCGTTCCACAGATACACAAAGGCATCAAGTTCAGCTGCGAGATCTGCGACAAGAGTTTCAACACGGCCCCGGAGAGATCCATCCACGTGCAGCACGTGCATATGAAGGTGCCGTGGCCCAAGCGGAACCGCGGGCCCAGGAACAAGACGCGACACCTGGTGCCGCAGGAGGAGCTCATGTGACCACGCGTGGCGGCGCGACCAGAGGACAACGTGAACTTAACACACGGGTAGATGTTTCATGAGCCCCGTTAAGGTGGGTTTACATCAAACGAACAAAGAGCTAGAGCTAGAGAATTCTTTTTTGATCTTTTAGTGTAAACGAAAGCTCGTTGACAGCGTTTACACCAAAATAACAACGAGCAAGAATAAGAACACGAACTAGAACACAAGAACACTTTGAAGAGACCGCTCCGGGGAGCGAGCGCGTCCGAACACGTAAGAACGCTCTAAGCTGCTGTTCGCGCGCTCCAGCGCTGTTTAGATCAAGCGAGAGAGCATTCTTAGAATATTCCATAGAATCTATGAGAGCAACGATAGAACAATGAAGGAATGTTCTGTCTCTGTTTACACTAATAGAATTTGACGGAGAGGGGATAGAACGAGCATTCGCTCGTTTGGTGTAAATCGGCCTTTATACTAACAAGACGAGAGCAAAACTTGAACTTTACACACGGGTACATATTTCATGAGCCAGGTAATACTTAGGTAATACTTAGGAAGAAAACTTGAATTTTTCACATCCTTCATGATCCACGTAGTACTACAGAAAAATGTCATTGAATACCAGTAAATTACTGAAGGCAATCCGAGCACATATGACCTCATAATGCAGAAATATCACATGTGACCGCTCATGGACGCAAGACGGGAAGAAAAGATGAACTTTTCACACAGGTCCTCATGAGCAATATAATACTACATAACGATTTCATTTAACACCAGTAGGTAAATTACTGAAGGCACGGAGGGTTGCTTTGCTCATATATGACCTCATAATGCAGAAATATCTCATGTGACCGAACGTGGAGGCGAACCAAGAGGAAAACATGAACTTTCCACAAAGGTAGATCTCTCGTGAGCGATATAATACTACAGAACGATCTCATTGAATACCAGTAAATTATGGTTGATAACCTGATGGTGGGGTGCTTTCAATAATATAACGAGCATATGCAGAAGTCCTAAATATCATTTTCTTTAACGGTGAAGGAAAACATCGTGAGGAAACCTGCATGCCTGAGAGTTCTCCATAATGTTCTCAAAGGTGTGTGAAGTCTGCCAATCCGCTTGGCCAGCGTGGTAGACTATGGCCAAAACCCTTCTCACTCTGAGAGGAGACCCGTGCTCTGTAGTGAGTCGGTAATGGGTTGATCATGACGATGCAGAAGTCCAAGGTGGGATGGTCGTACGAGCACATAAGACCTCATAATGTATGATATCTATGTAATCTCATGTGAAGAAATCATTTGCACTAAATCACCCAGGAATATCAATATGAGCCACATGTGACCTCATAAATAATAATCACTGACCTCAAAACACAGAAAATGCGAGTTACACTTGGGGAGGCGAACCACTGAAAGAATTATAAAATCGCATGTAACATAGTGATTTAGCACAATTGATCACAAATAAATAACTGATAGTAAAGGAGTTTTGTGGTATTAGTGCTATTTATTTAAAACGCAGGCGAAGTCGCGAGTTAAAGCTAGTTAAGGTAAATAAATTAAGTAGCAAATAAATATTGCATTTTTATTTTTTCATAATATCGTGTATGTAATTTATGATTATACAAATCATTTGTATTATTAACCTGACCAGAAAAATAGAAAACCTTGCCGTATTGCGAAAAACCTTTTTGCCGTTTCTAAAGAAAGGGCCAAGATTTTTCGTATATGGAACTCCACTAACGGCCCTTGCAAGAATTTTAGTCTACCAGTAACACACATTTATTAGTAAGTACTTAAAACCATTGCTATTACAGTATTTATGGCATGTCTTGTATACATGGCACATCTTTGCATGGAAGTAGGAGTTTAGTATAAAGTACATCTTACTTCCATGTATCTTTGTCTATAATGTACATGCAACTATCAAAAGTAAAAAAAATTAAACATTTTTGTATTATTATTTATTTGTATTGAGCTATAAATTAAACAGTATCTACACTCCAACAATGTATCTGTCCGTTTTGTACATTTCATAAGCGAAATCTTCATCGTGCGTCGGGTCGAATTCTAAACCTGAAAAAAAAATTTTTTTTTAAATGCTGGCTGAGGAAGATCCTGGACATGGACAAAAGGATACTTTTTATCCTTTATCACAAAAAATCGAAGAGTTCGCATGAGTTCGAAAAACCTATATAGGTGTTAATAATAATTATTAATATTTACCAATATACTCAATTTCTAGATTGAAAACGCCATTGATCTTATCACCGCAAGTGATGCCGAAATGCGTGACTCTGTCGAGGCGCATCCTCGTCTGCTTATCCTGTATTCTTCCCTTAGATCCTATAATAAACTTCGAGAATGGAATCTGAAAATAAAAGAACATTCTCTTTCGAGCTCCCATCACAATATCAGCAACTCAGTGGCGCGCAGGGCATATATTATGCAAATAAGCACTGCATACCTAGATATCTAGATATTATAGTCATTCAGTAATCTAGTTACTTGATATAATTTATTAGTAATATTGTGATTGGGTATTGCATATCCTAGCTTCGAATCTTGTGCACGCCGCTGAGCAGCGTTGAATAACTAAAATTAAAGACAACCTAATGGGAGGTACATAGTACATAGTATTTATTCTACAGTAGCACAAAAAGCATCACATTATACATAGATATAGAGAGAGGAGAACATTTGTGACATTATCATTGATGTCCATTACCTTGGCAATTTGCCAATAAGGCCCTCCTCTGGTGTAAAGCACATAGTGATAAATATCATTCCACGTGATATCGTAGTAGCCCTCGCACGATATGTTTAGCAGGTAGGAGCGGCCGTCGCCTCGTACCTTCAGCACCAGTGTGTTGTACAGGTTCCAGTCGAATGTTGATTCGCGTTTGAAAGATTTCTGCATAAAAATACAGGTTGTAAATGACGTCTTAACGAAAACTTTAAGATAAGGTTGCATTTTATGTGTTCTGTAAAATTACTGGCAAAACTATTTATCCCAGAAATGCATGGTTTCAGATATTTATGTTTGTATTGTAATGTATTGTATATGACGCTATCACAACATTCCACGCAAACAGACAGACTTTTAAAGGCGCCGCGGCCAGTGCTGCGCGCCGTGCTTTGTAGAGATTTTTATAATTTACATTACTGTTTTACTAATAAATACTGTGTTTAAAATTGCATTGAGACTGACAGTAATAATGGTTTTTTACAGTAGTAAAAAATGTAAACATGAAAAAGCTGGTAAAAATTTTTTTACCACTGGAAGCTGGAATCATGTATTGATGCTGTGGGATGCTTTTTAGGTGATATATCCCTTACATCCCTTAACGTGTAGAATTGTAAGCACCATTCCGAACCAGTGGTAGATTCATTTGTCGATTCAAAAGCACTTGTAAAAGTTTATCTGAATAAAAAATATGTCTTGGACTTGCCTTTACACAAGTTTAAGAACTTTATTAAAAGTATGCTCATAAAAAAAGCTTATTATACAATTGAAGATTATATAAACGACTAGCGGACCCGGCAGACGTCGTCCTGCCCGCTATTAGCGCCACCTACCGGGTCCAATTTTTCTACTTATAAACCTTCCTCTTGAATCACTCTATCTATTAAAAAAAACCTCATCAAAATCCGTTGCGTAGTTTTAAAGATTTAAGCATACATAGGGATATAGGGACAGAGAAAGCGAATTTGTTTTATACTATGTAGTGATAAAAAAGCTTGGATTTAACTCGTTCCAGCAATGCGCGAGACAGCATTTCAATCATGTACATTAATAATAATAATTGTTATAATGTTATTTTTAAAAAAGAGCAACCGCCGAGTTTCTTGCAGGTTCTTCTCGGCTGGAACTGCATTCTGAACCTGTGGTAGACTCAATCGACGATTCAAAAGTACTTGTAAAAGTTTATTTGAATAAAAAACTTCTATTCTATTCATCCTTTACAGGTGAATATATTTTTTGTTTTGGCACTCTTGTTCACAGAAAATTTAATCAAACTAATGAAAATCATACTCTTATCCGTTGCGATCTCAAAGCGCAATAGCCAGCCCTCTTGATCCGTCCATCCTTGGGCACCCTGGTGTCGAGGTAGCCGTGGAACAGCGCCCTCCCCGCGGCGCTCATGCAGAAGCCGCAAGAGCTGTACCCTTCATTATGATCGCTATCGCTGGTCGTCACAAACTTCTCTATGACACTGGGGTCATTGAAGCACCATATTAAATCTGTCTCACCTAAAAAAATATTTAATGTAAAACAAGTAAAACATGAAAACTTTTAGTTGTAGGTTTATTTATAGGTGCCTACCTACAGTAGAGACTAGAGGTTGTCTGAGAGTGTGGATAGATTAACAGCTATAAATTATAATTTAAAAGTTATTGTGAAAACTATAATAATGTGTTCAAAAAATAAGTAGATAAATGTAAATTCAATGACTTATTTTTGTATAATGAACATATTTTTCTCATTCTTCTGTATGAATATATTCATGATTTTGTCCTTTAGTATGCCAGTAGGATTTACTGAATAATAAATAGGTAATAATTTCCGGGCATTGCAATACTGAATTAAAACTATAATTATATAAATAATACTGTAGGAACATAAATTATATTGATATTAACAGCTGATACCTGCAATTTTATCCATTTAGTTAGTTAGGGTTTTGAATTCATTTTCTTTTAAGTAAGGAATTTAAAAAAATATCTCCTTCCTTAATGCACCACTAGGGTACTCTCAAGGAATATTTTCCAAATTTCAAATCTCTAGGTAGGTCCATCTGCCCAGACTTTATTGTCAGGCAGTCAATCACCATAAAATTTTATAGGTATAATAAGTTTTATTATCATACCTGGTCTAGCTATAAGTAGGGGATCTGTGGCCAAGAATTCTTTCACTTCTTCTGTTAATAATTTAAATTCTGACTTAATTTCCTTTAAACCTTTCTTTATGTGTTGGAGGGTTGAAACCTTTTCCTTCGTGTCGTAGCCAGCCTTTCTATCTCTTTCCCAGAATAAAAGTCGCTTCGGTGTTTCATTTGCTTGGCGGTATTTTTTCAAGGGACAGGCATCGTAAGTTTTACACAAAATACTGTAGCTACGATGACCTCGCAAAATACATGTATTTACACTTCTATACAATGCCATTCTGAACAAATTATTTATACTTTAATTCATTATAAATATCACAATTTACAATACAATATATCAATTTTCAATTCGTTACATTACATACTATATTATTATATTAACAACAAGTAACAAAACAAAATAATCAATATTACAAAAACAATCTTTAAAACCACATTCCACAGTGACAAATTGACAATACCTCCACATAACCCATAGAGATAATAATAATAAGTAGAGTAGGCATACCTACCTTAAAAACGTGCCAAAAATACACTCACACACGCACAATCCTACAACTAAAATGGCGCGTGTTCATTGTGATCTAAGAGAAATTATACCCTCTTCTTCCTAGAGAACGCTTATTTAAAATGAATAAATACTTATTATATCTTTCGTTTTTGCTCATGTCAATATGCAGTGTCAAAAAAAAGATCGCAATATAATTTCAGTGTCATCTTGAAAGACAGATTGTGAATAATTTTGTTTGTTTTGGTCACCACCGTAGTACCAGTTCAGCTTACGATAATTTGTGATCTTTTAACTTCTAAGTGCTTTGTTGTGTGAAATATTTTGACTATTTAATATTTTAGTAATCATGATTTGTGTAGCCATTGGCTGCAAAAGTCCACTCAGTGTATTACGTGAGAAAAATATGCGTATATCTTTGCATCGGTAAGTATTATATTGAATTCTGATAAGTTATCACGTTTAGTTTATTATTATTTTGCTGTAGTCATAACGAATGCAATATTAAACCATTTTGATAAATTTATAATGACCGTATTAGAATTATATTTCTTTATTTTGATAAAATTTAATTTTTCATACGAGATTTCATGCCACTAGTGAAGCGCATTGTCATCTCATATCGATATCGATAGTCGTGTAGTATCCGACATATGGCAATAATTGCATGGTCTCAAACCACTTTAGTAAAATATTAACTACCCATACTATACTTCCGTGAGTTCCTTCCGTACTTAGAATTTTATTTCCGTGGAATTCTGACGTAATGTTACCAGAGATAAAACAATTCCCACAAAAAATCTCTTATTCTAATTTCAATATCTTATTACTTTGTTATTGAATCTACCACCATTTCCAAGGGGCTTTTGTCTTAGAGAAGAAATGGCGAAACAAACTCTAGAGCACCATCTTTTGAAATAATTCACATTTACAATCACATCACAATAACAATAAATCATCATCATCATCATCATCAACAAGTCATCAGGAAACATCAACAGTTCCCGCGGGACTTTGAAAAACCCGATATCTATATCTACAGCTATAGGTAGATTACTATAGCAAACTTTCTTGAAAGTAGGTTCCCATAGGTTGAAAGTAGTTCCCATTCCCGCTCCCTTTTCCAACCTTTATAAGGTTGGAAAAGGGAGCGGGAATGGGAACCGGAAATCCACGATTCCCTCTGGATTTGTTCAAAACCGAAATTCACCCGGGCGAAGCCGCGGGCAAAAGCTAGTTAGATAATAAAACAAGCTTGGAGAAGTCAAGCTAATCTTTTTATCTGTTAGCATTCTTATATGAAGTCATCTTAATCTGGCCTAGGTATGTACTCCTATTCAAGTAGGTACTCATGGCTTCACCTGGCTTGGCATGGCTTTTTTGATGAATCTTGACTAAACCAATCCTTCAACAATTTGTATCTAAATTAAATCATAAAGTTACCTGTAATATACAACGTTAGTTTTACTTTACGCAAAACCTGAAAGTTCAGAATCAGTAACAAAATCTAATCCAACCATTTATATACCGTGTTATATTTTTGTCCAAAAATATTTTGAAATCCTACAAGCTTAGACACAATGATTTACCGCGCATAAGCTGACGGTCGGCACACAGCGGCGGTCATTCAACTCGCGTCGATCGCAAGTCGCTGCGGCGACGGCTTGCGGTGACCATTTTTTTCGAGGACAACGACGCAACATAACAAGCTTATAACTTCGTTACTTTTCATTATATTTTTTGAAATTTTGTATAAATATTTTTAATGTAAAAATATTTGACACGTGTTTCGGTTTTTGCACAAAGTAAAACTAACGTTGTATGTATGATAATATGTAAATAATAATTATTTAAAGAGTTATGAAAAAGTAAAATCATAGTCAATATTGTTCATATACTAATTGTACGCCATAATGTAATTTTTACTATTTACCCGACTGTTACCATATTCATAATACTCTCTTGTACCTACAAAATTACAATAAAAGTGATTTCTATTTCTATAATAATAATAATAATAAATACTCACACATACACACACGGTCGTCTGTTCCTAAAGTAGGCAACTTAATGCCTGTGTTATAGGTAACAGCCGACTGATAGACATATTTACATATAAATACATATATATTTTTAATAAAGGTATACATATATACATATTATTATAAATACACCCAGACTCGGAGCGGGAATCGAACCCGCGACCCCGGAGCGGAAGGCAGGGTCACTGCCAACCGCGCCAACGGGCCAGTCAATTTCCATAATTATTATCGATACCTACTTAAATTGTCATCCCTAGTTTATACTTGCTTAGGTCAAAACCGCACTGGTAAGACAACACGCGCTGATGCGACAGCGATTCCGTTAAAACAAACTCCTATGAACTTATGGGACTGGCCACATAACTTAAGCGACGTGCGCTATATTTTATTTGTTTAAATCATTCGTTATCTATATTCTATACATAATTATAATAAAATCGTAGAATTGCCGTATTTATACATTAAAGATTTTTGCAAAATAATAACTGGGGGATGTTAGGGATAAGTAATGGAACATAAAAAAGCTATTTTTTAAATTTTTGTCTGTTTGTCTGTCTGTTTATCTGTTTGTCTGTATGTTTGTGCGCGCATCACGCAAAAACTACTGAATGGATTGAAATGAAACTTGGCACGATTTAAGTTCATACTAAGGAGTAACATATAGGATACTTTTTATCTCGAAATTCAGCATGGTTACCTTGAGAGAGGGGATGAAAGTTAAAATGTTTACTTAGCTGTAATTCATTAACGCATGGTCCGATATCATTCATTCTTTTTTTGTTAGAAAGATTACCGGCTTATCTCTGAAAAGGCTGGATCGATTTTGATGGGACTTTCTCTGGCGGATGTTTACATTTTGATCTACCTAAACATCCGCCAGTGAAATTTTAACAGTTTTTAGCAAGGTATGAGCTCAAAGGAGCTTAGGAAAAACAAAATGATTCCCACTGGATTTTCAAAAACCATCCGAACCACGCGAACGAAGTCGCGGGTTTCCGCTTGTCTATACATATAATAAAATCGTAGACTTGCCGTGTCTGTACGTTAAAGAAATTTGCAAAATAATAACTGGGGGGTACCTAAGTAATGGGACGTAAAAAAGCTATTTTTGAAATTTTTGTCTGTTTATCTGTTTGTCTGTATGTTTGTGTGCGCATCACGCAAAAACTGCTGAATAGATTGGAAAATGTATACTTAGCTGTAATTCATTAACGCGTGGTGCAATTACATTCATTATTTTTTTGTTAAAAGGAAATACTTTAAAAATTGTTCCGTAAATATTTCAAGGTCATCGGTTTTGTAGTTCAGAAATTACAGCCATCACAACCCTCAGTATTCCATATTACTTGGAACCTGGCTTGCACTTGTACCTTTGAACATCCGAATTATCATGTGTTGCATTAAAATTTGTGTTTGTCTGTCTCCGAAATGCTGGACCGAATTTGATAGAACTTTCATTGGGAAAACCATAGTGATGGGAAAGAGATATTAAAAAATTAATACTCATTAGTATTACTGTATGTAGTTCCATTTTAATGCCCAAGTTCCTTTTTAGTGTCTATTGAAAATGTGAAGGTATTTACCTATGTACCTTGTTCAAGCTAGATAGTCTGTTTAGATATCCAACTTTAAATCTAACATCTTGATTTATTTCATAAACCTACTTTCTTTTAAATAATATAAGAAACGAAATCTCAAAGAGAAATATGTTATAGGGGTTGAACAAGTCCTTAAGTACACGTAGCCCACGTAGGGTACATTTTCTACTATTCGCAACACAAACTGACACAAGTTAAGTGAATGTTCCCGATCCCATTGTTCATCGCCGCCGTCTTTGAGGCGCGAGTCGCGATGTTGCGCCTTACCATGCGGCCTCGGCCTAAGTATATATAAGTATAACAGTTGAACTACATCAAACTGGTTATTTTTTGTTTAAAGTAGGACAACTGATAGTAGCAGACTTCTCTTTCTTTCTTATGCTTAAAATCGGTACAAGTGAGTGAGTCAAAGAGATGTTTGATTTCGTCTAAAATATCTCGTTTCCATAGCTACTTGTTCCTAGATTGTGATGTCTCAAGTTGTGCGTGTGTGAGTGTTCATGTATACATTTTAGGGAGGCCATCTTAAGGGAAGTGCAATAAAATTTCTGCCACGATCTGTTTTATTGTTATGTTTAAAAATGTAGTGTTGTCTCTTACACACTTATGAAAATTTTGATAAGCTTAAGCTATTTTCCGATCCACTATTTTCTATAGGACATTATGCCAAGTCCACTTCTATAGGTTCATGACATAACCTCATTTATTATTAGATGACAGATGTCAAAATCAGCTGTTTTAGTCATAACCTATATGTCAAATCGCACCATGAACCTATAGAACATGAACCTATAGAAGTGGACTTGGCATAATGTCCTATAGAAAATAGTGGATCGGAAAATAGCTTAAGCTTATCAAAATTTTCATAAGTGTGTAAGAGACAACACTACATTTTTAAACATAACAATAAAACAGATCGTGGCAGAAATTTTATTGCACTTCCCTTAAGATGGCCTCCCTAAAATGTATACATGAACACTCACACACGCACAACTTGAGACATCACAATGAACACGCGCCATTTTAGTTGTAGGATTGTGCGTGTGTGAGTGTATTTTTGGCACGTTTTTAAGGTAGGTATGCCTACTCTACTTATTATTATTATCTCTATGCTATAGAAGAGGACTTGGCATAATGTCCTATAGAAAATAGTGGATCGGAAAATAGCTTAAGCTTATCAAAATTTTCATAAGTGTGTAAGAGACAACACTACATTTTTAAACATAACAATAAAACAGATCGTGGCAGAAATTTTATTGCAACTTCCCTTAAGATGGCCTCCCTAAAATGTATACATGAACACTCACACACGCACAACTTGAGACATCACAATGAACACGCGCCATTTTATTATACAGGATTGTGCGTGTGTGAGTGTATTTTTGGCACGTTTTTAAGGTAGGTATGCCTACTCTACTTATTATTATTATCTCTATGAATCGCACAGAATGAAATGAACATCAATTATACAGAATGAGCTCAGAACAAAGATGTTGTACATATTATTAATTAATATAATATTATTATATTCTTATATATTCTAATATTATTCTATTCTCAGGCTCAGAATGGTTCCTACCTATATTATTAATCTGTGACCGTACTCCGGACTTCGTGAATCTATATTTCTTATCTGTGTGCTTAATTTTTAGGTGGTTTCACAGCTATTTCACAGTGGTTTTTATATTATGGCGGCTCCTCACTTCGCGTATTCGTGTTCGCGTATTCGTATAGCTTTATTCGGCAAAATATTTGACGAACACGCGAATAAACATTACATGACAATTAGACCATCCACACATGGAGCAAATAGCTAGTGGTGGGCGTTATGTAACGTAATCGGTTTGAGTAACTAGTTATACGACTGATAATCAAATAACTAGTTTCATGATTCAGAATGTAACGATTATTTTTCGTACGCACTTCATAAACAACTCGGTGAAGTTACGCGGCGCGTAACCGTATCACAGAAACTAGGTACTTCAATCCACATCACTTATCACTTCACATAAACAAGTTTCAAGTTACACCTCGGAATTCGGACCAATTGCCTACACCCTATACCTACTTATGGACGCATTTACTATAAGTATATGTTACAAATAGAGTTTTTCAGTATCTTTTGTGGCTAAAATATACCAAAACTAGCTTCTGCCCGCGACTTCGCCTGCCTGATTTTCGGTTTCTCACAAATCCCGAGGGAATCGTAGATTTTCGGGTCCCGTTCCCGCTCCCTTTTCCAACCTTTATACCTACTTTTAAGGAAGTTTGCTATACTAATCCTAGAAGTTTACTATACCTATAACTGTAGCTGTAGATAGATATAGCAAATTTCGGTTCTTTCAAAATCCCGTGGGAACTGTGGATTTTTCCAGGATAAAAAGTGACATATGTGTTAAGTCAGCGCATAATCTATCTCCATTCTAAATTTCACCCAAATCGGTTCAGCTTAGTTGCGGCGTTAAAGAGTAACAAACATACACACACACAAACTTTCGCCTTTATAATTTTATACTTTTTTTAATAAATAAAATTGAAGTTTTTTAAAAACCTAAATCCACACGGGCGAAGCCGTGGGCATCATCTAGTAACAAATAAAATAACCACCTTAACATTAGTTACATGTAACAGTTTATAATATCTTGTAGATGATATATCGTTTTTAGAATAAGCGTAACCATCACACGTAAGTATAATATGTAGTAGGTATTGAAATTGTCGCCTAGTATGGACGTAACTAGTTACGAAAATAATCGTTACTGAAACAGATTACGCGTAATCGCAAAACTAGCTACAACCGATTATGTGCAAAAGCGATTACGACCCATCTCTACAAATAGCCAAATACCCGAATATTCGCCACAATGTGTTACCAACTCTCAAAAATATTTTTCCCTAAAGCTTAAGTCAAAAACACTAATAAAAAGGCCAAGATTTTTGCTTTAAATTCGAAATTAATGGTTTGAAATTATGATGATAATATTGGTCTTATAAAAAAATTGTAAACAAGAATTGTTTTAACGTAATTCCAAAATTATGATTCCTAATGAATGATTCAAATTGCTAATTTTATGAAAATTTAATTTTGAAATTACGGTTTTTATGATAAATAGTCCTAATAAAAAATACGAGACATTTTTTTTGAAAATTAAATTTTGAACAACTTTTATTTAAAATCTAAAAAGACAAAATACTTAAAAATACCCCAAAAATATAAGGCCCCTAAAAAAATCCCACCGATTTTTTTTTACTCCCTAAATTTAGGGAGGAATCCCTAAGTTGGCAACTATGATTGGCCGAATACGATCGCACATAGGTAGTTACTCTATGGTAGATAGATAGGTACTCGCTAGTAGTCTGTGTTCTGTACTCCGCTAGGAGTAGGTACCTAACTATAAAATGTATATGTTCTGTGGTTCTGTGGATATGTCGGACCGTCGGACGAGATAGCACTTGCAGCGGGATTTTTAATTCTTGTTACTATATTAAATATAGATAAATTTTATGTGATTATTTTTTTAGGGTCCCAGATACAAAAATTAATTTGGTGGTCGTCGTCGCCGTTATCAACTGATAGATATCCACTGTTAGATATAGGTCTCTTGAAGGGACTTCCACACGCCAAGGTCTTGTGCCGCTTGTATCTAGTGGCTCCCTGTGACTCTTCTGATACCGTTGGTACACCTAGTGGGGGGTCGCCATTCTAGCACCTTGGGACGTCACGGGACACAACGTCTATCGGTTCTCTGAACTATGTTAATTTGGTAGTTCTAAAAACCCTAAAATGGTCCACCACCACCACTACTACAGTCTTTCTAACGTCCCACTGCTGGGCACAGACCTCCCTCTCTCATAGAAGAGAGGGATTTAGAGCTTAGACCCGCCACGCTGCTCCAATACGGGCTGTAACGACTATTGTCGCATTATAGTGATAATAACCGGGACCGAATGTTTTAACGTGCTCTCCGAGGCACGGGGGTGAAACACCGCCATCTACCAACTCCGAGATGGCACTGAGAATTTCTTGACAGAAAAAACCAAATGATTTGCCCGACCCAGGAATCAAAGCCGGGACCTCGTGATCTGCAGTCGAATAGGGTTCAGGTGGTTTCAGGGTTCCATTATTTTGTTCAAATGTGTATATACTTATACAGTGTGTCCGGGATCGAATTAGCGATATTTTAGGGACATATTCTACAACTCATTACCTCTCTGAAAATACCACTTATTAGGGCCTGCCCCTCTCCCCCTCCCAGGGACAGCCATTTCAATTTGGTGTGCGTTTTTGTGGGTATGTGCGCACAAAAAACGTAATAACTCGAAAGTCTGCTGATGCACAGGTCTTCAAATGACCTTATTCGATTGGATACAATATTCTCCATCACTAAATACCAAACAATAGAATAAAATGTTAAAATAACTCAACCAAAAATGCTTCGGAAAAAAATTATTTTTTCAAAAATATTGAAAACTACAAGTTTTTGCTGCATTTTGCAAAAACGAGGTCGTTAAGATTACATTGTTAAGTATTAAATCGACAGTTTTTGAGATAAGCAACAAAACGACATAAAAAATTTTACTGTAAGTTATTTACTTTTGGAGATATTATTGTTTAAACATAACTTAACCGCGAGCGCGTAAGTTCTTATGTTATTCGAATGTGGGTTTCCATCGCATACCTCGGGCGATCAGGTAATAATAATATTGTTTTTGATTAGTCAGCGAATGAGGTTAAAACTAAGGATCGGACCCCTACTTCAACTGATTAAAAATTCGTATAAAAAATGGAAATATCTGAAATTTTATTTTGTTGTTCCTGGCGAGGAGGCGTTATGATCGCTACTTAAGTTATTACTCATTTTTGTTTGTGATTCAGGTTTGTGATGTTTGCTAAGTTTAAAGACATGCCTACTCGGTATTATTATAGCCATAAGAGAGCATTTAGATGTCAACTATTCGCCTTGGATCGGACGTGGCAGCAATTCAATGGAATGGCCACCTCATTCTCCAGACCTTACACCTTTGGACTTCTTTTTATGAGGACCTATGAAGCAGAAGGTCTTTTATATGGTACCAAATACCAGAAAAGAATTATTGGAGACGATCTTGTCCGTTGCAGATAAAATAAGTTGTATTTGGACATGATCCAACGATCCTCCCAACATGAAGCAACTAGCTAACAGAACAGAGATGGTAATTTCGGTTTGTGGCGGAAATAACCTAGTTTTTAGGATATCTTTAGAGTTATTGAGTTATTGAGTTTATAACTAACAAAAATTAAATTATAAAGTTAAGATTTTTTTACCTTATTTGCAGTAAAAAAATGATGAATCTTAAATTTGGGTTCAATACTCGTAATTCATGCTTGGGGACGAAGTACTTACAATTACCAATATCTCCAGAAGTAAGTAACTTACAGTCAAATTTTTTATGTTGTTTTGTTGCTTATCTCAAAAGCTGTCGATTTAATACTTAATAATGTTGTCTTAATGACCTCGTTTTTGCAAAATGCAGCAAAAACTTGTAGTTTTCAATATTTTTGAAAAAATATTTTTTTTCCGAAGCATTTTTGATCGAGTTATTTTAACATTTTATTCTATTGTTTGGTATTTAATGATGGAGAATATTGTATCCAATCGAATAAGGTCATTTGAAGACCTGTTCATCAGCAGACTTTCGAGTTATTACATTTTTTGTGCGCACATACCCACAAAAACGCACACCAAATTGAAATGGCTGTCCCTGGGAGGGGGAGGGGGGCAGGCCCTAATAAGTGGTATTTTCAGAGAGGTAATGAGTTGTAAAATATGTCCCTAAAATATCGCTAATTCGATCCCGGACACACTGTATATGTGTATATGCGAATATAATGATGGATATTGTTACCTATTATAATGAATAAATAATAAATAAATAAATATATTAACCACTAGACCAATGAGGCAGTAAAATGGTCGCAATGTCCCAGTAATTCATGGTAATAAAACGTGTTAGTAACGGCACAAAAACAAATACAAGTGACGCTCGTATTAGTAAGCGGCACGCGAGCGCTATATTAGTATATTATTAGCTATGCGTTTATCCTGAAGAGTATGTTCCTTGATGTGAATAGGACGAATATGTAGTCACAGTATTTGTGTATTTGTCTATTCGGCTCCTTTGATGCGCGTTGAAAAACCGACAGCTGTGCGGATAAGCGTGTTTGTTATTCGTCATAATCTAGATTATAATTATTAATCTGTGGTTAGTATATGATCTATGTTGCCAAATAGGCAAATAAGAAATAACGCGAATATTCGTCAATTACCATCCACACATCGCCGTTTTCGGCAATTAATGTTATTCGTCCTATTTGCCGAATAGGCAAATAAATTTACCCAAATAGGCAAATAGCGCGAATGTTTCGTCAAGTATACCATCTACACATCGCCGTTTTCGGCAAATATGGCAAATACGGGAACACGAATAGCGAAGTGAGGAGCCGCCATTAGATTTTAGGCTCTCGTTAGAGAGTATTTATGGTATATAACGTATTTATGTTCTGTGCTTTAGCCATAGACAAAGTACTCTGTGGCTTTAGCTTTAAAAAGTTTACAGCGTAGTAACTATTAGAGTTAGAGAGTATTTTTGTTCTGTGCTAATACCTAATCTGTGGTTTACAGCATAGGTTTACAGATTGTGAATTAATTATTTAAAATTAATTATAAACCAATACAACAATAAAACTATTTGAATTTAATTTATCAGTTATGTCTTCTTATCAACTGTATAGAAACACTACAATCGGGAACACGTTACAGGAAAGCCTCGATGAATTAATAGAAGTGATTATCGTTGTGTTAATATCTACTCCAAACATGAAATCACACATTCATGTCGCCTCCTTTAATTAATCAATCAAGTTTTATTTTTCAGTATGGGCAAATAACACCAACTTTAGCAGTGAAAGTGATGTTACAGTTTGATAAATCTATAAATCAAGCCTTATCTAACAGGGTAAAATCTAGGCTAACCTTCAAGGCAGGAAAATTAAATACTTATAGGTAAGTTACTAGACAATTTTATTGTTTGACGAACATAGCACAGCCTAAACCGGTGGGCCTTGAGATTGGAGGGGTTTTATAGATTTTACAGATGCCCTAGGGTCAGCCGCCATCTTGATTGTTATTTATTTCCGAAATCGCTGTCAGCTGTCCCATCTTGAAACATGAATTTAAATCTAAAGTCGCTAGCTGAGTCGCTAGCTCAAATAATCACAAAATATACGAAGTCATTTTGTGTTTAAGCCACCAGTTCCAACTTAATTTTGGTACTACATATTTTTTTAACCCCCTACGCAAAAACGACGGGGTGTTATAAGTTTGACGTATCTGTGTGTGTGTCTGTCTGTTCCCCTGTAGCGCTCAAACGGGTGGACCGATTTGAATACGGTTTTTTTTTGTTTGAAAGGTGAATTAGTCGAGACTCGAGAGTGTTGTTAGCTATGTTTGATGAAAATCAGTCCAAGATGGCAGCCGCTACAAAATGGCAGATTACACTTTTTTCACAACTCCCTTAATATTGGTATCAAATGAAAGGGCTTGACTAGTAGAATAGCACTGCAAATCCAAGATGGCTGCTGCAACAAAATGGCGAATGTGGGGGGTTTTTAAATTTTTAATTTATACTTGTTGATGCCTTTTCCATTGCGATTAAACTTCTGATCTTAGTGCTTTTTTTTTTCAGATTTTGTGATAATGTGTGGACATTTATGTTGAATGAGGTAGAATTTAGGGAAGTACAAGAAGTTGCCAAAGTTGATAAAGTGAAAATTGTTGCCTGTGATGGGAAAAGTAAGTAATGCCTACATGCCTACATGCCTACATAGCATTTGCCAGTAGCACTGGAAGTGAGAAGTAACTTGCATAGTATGTACTGGCATATCATGCTGATCCAAAAATACACATGCCAGAGTCATGCATACCAGAAATACTGTTGAATCAGTTTTATTGAAAATGATATTTTCTACTGATGCAGAGTCAAAGTGCATCAAAGCAACAATCTATTTCAAAGCTTATTGACCTACATAATATATCTCCACAAAGCAATGCACAATAATTTTTTATTGATAATAATTTGGAAAAAAAAACAGTAGGAGTGCATTTTTATTTTTTGCACTCAGAGACAATCATTCCATTAAAATAATTATGTATTTAAAACTAAGGCCTCTTGTTAACACGCCGTGAAAACTGACATTTTGTATGGATAATGCTGTCTCTGGTGCACCATGTCCAACGTTATCCATACAAAACGCGAGTTTTCACGGCATGTTAACAAGAGGCATAATTATTATAATCTCTAGGTGAGCTGTCATCTGGCTATACTAATGATTATAAATTATCTTTGTTTACAGATGTGGATGACAGGAGGTAACCTAACGCAGGGAATTCTAATGGAAGTTTTGTAAAAAAGTACCATTTTGATAAATTATTATTTACTATTATGTAAGATGATGCATATCCTTGATTTTGTTGCAGTTTATTTGTCTTTAGAGAAATTTCAAATTATACTGTTTAAGTCTAGTCGGTATGAGTTTTCATTTCATTCATTTATTCAATCACTTTAAATATTAAACACACTTGATTTTTAGTTGCATAGGCAACCATCCTGTTGCTAAGACTATCAAGATGTAGCACTCGCTCTCTGAAGATAGTTTGAATTCATAGACTGGAGCAAATTGCTTTCAAGTCTGAACACATGATCATGTGAAGCTATATATTACCATATTCAAATTAGTTTTGCGTCTCTTGCTAACTTCATTCACAACTTTGTTATGTACCTATGAAGTCAGTGGGAAGTGTCAAGCTAAGCCTACTTAATAAAACCATTGAGAAATTAATAGTAGTGGAGGAGCCATACCTATGTACTTCTTAGATTAGGTATCATACACGCACAATCCGAAAACAAAATGGCGCGTGTTCATTGTGATGTCTCAATTTGTGCGTGTGTGTGTTCATGTATACATTTTAGGGAGGCCATCTATTAAGTCTGCCACAAACTGTTTTATTATTATGTCAAAAATGTACTGTTGTCTCTTACACACTTATGAAAATGTTGATAAGCTTGAGCTATTTTCCGATCCACAATTTTCTATTGGACATTAATTAGGGCACCTCTATATAATTATTATTATCTCTATGAATAAAACTCAATATCTTTGGTATTAATTTTTATTGTTTGCCTATAAAACATTACACCAACTTTAGCTATTCCTTTTTTTTTGTAAAACAACCTTCACAGATCTTTAGCAGAGTAATTAAACTAACTAAAACAGTAGCTACTATAAAATAAAAAATAATTCAAATATACTTTAAATAAGTAACAAATAGACGAGTTGCTAATACAAATGCAATAATATAATTATTACTATTAAAAACAAGAGTGAAATATATACATCGTCTTTTATAAATTTATTATATTTGTGAGGTATTTTGTATAACCTAACATTGAAAGCAGTCCCTTCGTTATATTATATTGTTTAATATAAGGTTTCAATGTAAACAAATAAAATTAATTATTATGATTGCATACATAATATTATTTTGAATAGAAAACTCAATTATAATACATTAATTAAACACAAAATTTATTTGTATACAATCTCTAAACCTTGACTTATGTGTAGTGAACAGTGTAAACATTTTATAATTATATATTTAAACTATCAAAGTTTAGAGATTGTATGCAACATTCAGCAACAATACAGTATTACAAAGGCATATCTATCTATTATAATTTATTAATTAGGTGCATACATATATCTATATAATTTGTAACATTCCAACTGAGGTTTCTTTTACCACCACCAGTGGAAAAAAAATCTACCACCACATTAAAAGCAAAAAAAAAAAAAAACCAGTTATCTGACCATTTATATTTTATATCATAAAACTTCGAACCATACAAATATTACTCCCTGTAAGTATAAGAAATCTGTGCTTCAATTATATTATGATCAGTGATGTCTTTTGCATGCCTATTGATTCAAAGTAGGTATCCTTTTGTGCAGTACATGCAATAAAAGTTGAAAAATTAGGCATTACTGCTCAAGGAACGTATAGCAAGGTTAGAGACAAATCTAGTATGATAACTTGATAGGAATTTACTTTTTCCGCGCAGATAATATGGTTCCTAACCTAACAATAAGATATACATATGACACTTTGCAGCGGTACCACGCCCACACCTAAATAGCGGTTGAAGTCAGTGTTATGATTGTGTACTGTATTCCTTATGTCTTTTCAAGTTCCACCACCATCAGATTTAAAAGATAGAATTTTAAGTGGTCTGTCTTTTGTCAAGTTCTGCCACCACTAGATTTAAAATGCTTGGTGTGTTATTAACTTAAATAAAGTGGATTTAATTACATAATATTTCTTTCTATTTAGATGTAAACGTAATCTTTTGACAAAACAATGAAAAAAGAAAAGAGCCATCTTCCTAGTCGAGTCACATAACTCATAATCATGAGTTTCTTGTACTGGCACTAAGACAAAATCGAGCAAGTTTTTTTTAAACATCTCGCAAGTACACAATAAAAAAGTGTTTATCACTACATAGTATAAAGTCGCTTTCTCTGTCCCTATGTCCCTATGTATGCTTAAATCTTTAAAACTACGCAACGGATTTTGATGCGGTTTTTTTAATAGATAGAGTGATTCAAGAAGAAGGTTTGTAAGTAGAAAAATTGGACCCGGTAGGTGGCGCTAATAGCGGGCAGGACGACGTCTGCCGGGTCCGCTAGTTTTACATAAAGTATTAAATATGTCTATGTATTAAAATAATTGTATTTAAGCGCAATAAGACGGCGGCGATGTTAAATCGGCCAATAGATCTAGTTCCTCCTCGGTGAGCTGTTCCCTGTGCTTGGGCCAATCGTCCTGATGAGTCCTCCTGAAGTCGGCCAACGCGGTCCTTATAGTGGCCGGTATCGGGTCCGGTGCGCTTGTATGTCTGGCCAGTTCAGCCAGAACATCGCCGAGTTTTGGGCCGAGGCTGTAAGGCCTGGAGGACAGGTAACCGCACAGACCGAGAACTCCGCAATGCCGTTCCACCAAGTCCTTGGATCTGCAGCTGCGCGTGAGGGACTTCAAAGTCTTGTCCTCGTCGGGTAGAGCACGGCAGTGCATTAGGCCCGTTAATAGTTTCGCAGCGGCTTGTCTGACCTGGAGTAAATACAATGATACTGTGGCCAATTCTGTTGTACACAATCTCTAAACTAAACTAAATTGACAGGTTTAAAAATAGTGCTATCCTTTTCCGCAGGTATCACTGAGAAAGAGATAAGAATATATTTAGCCCTGTCATTTTAGTTTAGGTTTAGAGATTGTGTACAATAGAATTAGCCACAATGTGATAGTGTAAATTTAATTCTTGTTCACTTGTGCATAGTACGATGATGTAAGTAACAAGCGGACACCCGCGACATCGTTCGCGTGGCTATATATTATTGGTTTTTAAAAATCCCGTAGGAATCATTTTGTTTTTCCTAAACTCCTTTGAGGTCATATCATGCTAAAAACTGTTAAATGTTCACTGGCAGATGTTTAGGTAGATCAAAATGTAAACATCCGCCAGTGAAAGTCCCATCAAAATCGATCCAGCCTTTTAGAGATTAATCGGTAATCTTTAAAGTATCTACTTTCTAATAAAAAAAGAATGAATGAAATCAGACCACGCGTTATTGAATTACAGCTAAATACACGTTTTGATTTCATCCCCTCTCCCTAGGGAACCGTGCTGAATTTCGGGATAAAAAGTATCCTATATGTTACTCCGTAGTATGAACTTAAATCGTACCAAGTTTCGTTTCAATCCATTCAGTAGATTTTGCGTGATGCGCGCACAAACGGATAAATAGAGAAAAATTTCAAAAATAGCTTTTTTACGTTCTATTATATACGTCTTATCCCTAACATCCCCCAGTTATTATTTTGCAAAAATCTTCAATGTCAGTCGGCAGATACGGCAAGTCTACGATTTTATTATTATGTATGTATAGATAAAAGTAAGACTATGTAGTACGCACGACAGTTATGTAGTAGTAAAAGTACGAATACTATGTTAGTCGCGAAAACAAGTGTAAATTGAAAATTTAAAAAACCCCCGACATTCGCCATTTAGTGGCGGCGGCCATCTTGAATTTGCAATAGTGCTATTCTACTAGTCAAGCCCTTTCATTTGATACCCATATCAAGGGAGTTGTGAAAAAATATATCATCCGCCATTTTGTAGCGGCGGCCATCTTGGACCGATTTTCATCAAACATAGCTAAGAACACTCTCGACTAATTCACCTTTCAAACAAAAAAAACCGCATTCAAATCGGTCCACCCGTTTGAGCGCCACAGGGGAACAGACAGACACACACACACACACACACACATACACACACACACAGACACGTCAAACTTATAACACCCCGTCGTTTTTGCGTCGGGGGTTAATAAGATAAGATGACTGTAGTAGTAGTAAAAGTACGAAGATTATGTAGTACTAGTAAAAGGAGGACCGCAGTCTAAGAGCGGACAACAGTCCGTCGTCTGTGCTGGCCCTAAGAAATGGAAGAATTGGAAAAATAGTCACCTCGATCCTGGAGTCCCGCATGAGTTTGAGCGCGAACCGCTCCGCGCGCACCGCCCGGTCCGCGCGGTCGCACAGCATGGGCAACCCGTAGAACAGCAGCGGCTGCGCGAACTCCACGCACGCGAGCCGCGCCCACCACGACCGCCCCTCCGCCAGGGACTCCAGCACCTCCAGAGCTATAGGGGAGACACAGTCAATAAATAACAGCCTGAGTATCAGGGGGTCCGGTCCGGTCCATAGAACAACGGCTTGAGTAGCTCGGTTAATATACAACGGCTTGAGTATGTGGGGGTATATATACAACTGTCAATAAAAACGGCTTGAAACATAAAAGTTTTTTTAAGTGTGTTTCGAGGGTTCTTGTGGTGTTCTATCGATAATAAAGTATCATAATATTGAAATTAACGTTAACAATTATTTGAACGTTATTCGGTAACGTTAATTAACGTTAACAATTATATTTTCAACGTTATTCTGTAACGTTAATTAACGTCGTTTATCTAACGTTACTACCGAGGCCCGTTATCACGCCCCGCTGTCGACGTACCTTTGTCGAAGGCGCTGTAGGAGTGGTTGGCGAGCGCCAGACTGGCCAGGAAGCCGCCCGCGGCGCGCGGCAGCTCCTCGTGCGGCTGCGGCGGGCCACGCGCCGCCAGCGCGCACGCCGTGCCCACCAGCGCGTACTGCGTCTCCGTGTGTCCGCACACGCCGCGCACGATCACGCCCATGCAGCCGCGCAGCACTGTTGTCACAACGAACATTATAAAAATGATAAAAAAAGCGTGGATTAGACTCGAGACGGCAATTTAATGATATGAACGGTACCGGTTGTGAGCAGGTTGACGGCGCGCGCGTGGTGGAGCTGCGCGGGCGCCGCGTCGCCGGCCAGCCGCAGCGCGCTGTCGAGCCGCTCCACCAGGCGCCGGTCCACGCGCGACTCCTCGCCCTCCGACTCCGCCGGGTCCGCGGCCCCTTCACTCTGACAATGGAGACAATTTTGTTGACAGTTCTAAATGTAATTGCTATCTTTTTTCCGCAAGGAACATTGTGAAGAGGATAGCGTTGTATTTAGATCTGTCAATTTAGTTAAGCTTGGAGATTGTGAATAATTATAGAACACATATATAGGCCGATTCGTGCCTCTCTATCGCTTGTTCCGCGCTCTCGTTTGCACGCTCGGCTTAGGCGGAACGTGACACTTTTTTGTATGCGTGCAGCTGGCGTTCATCGATTTATAAAACGTTGGCACGTCAAAAGAAACGTGTGTCGGCCATCTTGGATCAATGTACGTCTGTATTCACCTGACGCGTGCGGTCCGTGTGCGGCGCGTCCGTGGCCAGCGTGGCGAGCTGCGCGTTGGCGGACAGCACGGCGAGCGGCACGGGCACGGCGGCCACGGCCGGCTCGGGCGACACGCACGCCGCCTGCGACGCGCACGGCCCCATCAGCGACGCTGCCGTTTTTATCACTACAACCAATTATACCAATAGAGTATTTATGTATGATTTTTTTAATGATTTAATTTCATTAAATATATGAACATAGCAAACAAAAATATTTGGAACATGGAGTTCGGAAAATGGATCTTAATATACAGCTGATAAAACTGTAAAAAAGATTTTTGCGCATTTAAATATTAGCACACAGTTGGCGCTTTACAAAAGGTAAATTCTTAGAGTCCACAACATGAATATGGCGCACGTTCATTATGATGTCTCGAATTTGGAAGAATTCATGTACAAGTTTTAATTGATGTCATGCAAATGGCGGATCAACATGGCCGCCACTTTTGGTAAGGAAAATTACTCTACGTCTCCTCTATACTTACTATTACTTTCTCTATGGACGGGGAATCTACTTCACAATAATGTTATTTATTTAAACACGAGATTGATAAAATATGTGCAAAGATAAAAACAACTTCTATAGTTGGGACATTACAAACGTGCAATCCGAGTCATAAATCACTTATATCGGACTTCTCTTCTCGCACTTACAGCCCTTATAGACCTGGAATATGTTTCTCTGGTGTTGTGTGTAACAGTAAACATGGATTTGTCGATAATCGATAACAGGTTACAAAGAGCGAGGGAGAGCCCTCACAACCCTAGTATCGTAATGTTTTATGGGTTAGTTCGCACGTTTGTAATGTGTCAACTATAGTTAGGTTGGCACAACCTCGTTGATCTAGCATTAACACTGCATGACTGCCTCGTTGGTCTAGCGGTTAGCACGTTCGACTGTGGATCACGAGGTCCTGGGTTCGATTCCCGGGTCGGGCCAAAAAAAATAAGGTATTGGGTTTTTCTGACAAGAAATTCTCAGTGCCAGCCCGGAGTTGGAAGTTGGCGGTGTAAGATGCACCCCCGTGCCTCGGCGGGCACGTAAAGCCGTCGGTCCCGCGCCCGATCTCTCTCCGGTCGTGTCGCATTGGCGTCCCATCGGACTATGAGAGTGAGGGAATAGAGAGTGCACCTGTGTATGCGCACACACTTGTGCACTATAATATCTCCTGCGCAGATGGCTAGTCTCTGCCTCGGTTGAGATTGGCCGTGGCCGAAACTCGGTCGGGAGGACATTATTATTATTATAGTTAGGTTACCAATATCTCCGTTCTCGTCGTAGAGCGCCGCGAGCCTGGGCTCGATGTCTGCGAGGAAGCGCTGCAGGCGCGGCGCGCGGCCCGCGCTGCCGCCGCGGAACACCAGCTCCGTGTCGAAGATCGTCATCAGGATGCTGTGATACAAGATACAAGTCGGATAGCGACTGCATATAGATTGGTGACGGTTTAGACCGGCCCATCACCACTACCGGTTTCCCGTGTAGCAAGGACTTCCCGGTTTCCCGTGTAAAAAGCAAGGATAAAAAAGCTGTGATAGCCTAGTGGTTAGGACGACCGACTTCTAATCGGAGGTCGTGGGTTCGATCCCGGGCAAGCACCTCTAACTTTTCGGAGTTATGTGCTTTTTAAGTATTGAATGGAAGCAGGCGTTACTTTGCGGAATTCCATGATATACAATGAATATAAAATTATTTTGCTATAATCCGCTAACAGTGACAAATTTGTAGGCACAACACCACACAATCTTGTAGGCACAACACCACACAATCTTGTAGGCACAACACCACACAAATTCACCACAAAACAAACTTGACGATCGTTTCGCTCCGACACCGGAGCATCTTCAGGAGATGTCGACTTCACAACGGACGATTGCAAAGTGAGTTCGTGTCGAATGAGCGGTCTTATATATACTATCCCCGCTTAGTCATCTACCCTCCTTTCTCTTTCTCTCTGGCCACGCCCCCTAAATATGTTGAGCAACGGTGAAGATGACACATTTATTTGCTCATTCAGCAATTCGACACTTCTACCGCTGTGCCCAACTATTTCCAATTGTTCCAACACGCACAGTCTTAAACTTTTACAGCATGTGTGTAAAATTTCAAATGTATGACCCTCGTCTATCCTATGTCCACTATCCAAAAGATGTTTTGCGAAATGAGATCTTTGAGGCTGGTTGTTTCTAAAGGCAGCCATATGTTCTTTATATCGAGTTACAAAATTGCGCCCAGTTTGACCAACATATATAGCACTACATTCGGGGCACTTGAGTTTGTACACACCTGACTTTTGTCCATTATTTAATTTATCTTTACCATTACAAAATGTAATGTAAGAATTTGTAATGGTAAAGATAAATTAAATAATGGACAAAAGTCAGGTGTGTACAAACTCAAGTGCCCCGAATGTAGTGCTATATATGTTGGTCAAACTGGGCGCAATTTTGTAACTCGATATAAAGAACATATGGCTGCCTTTAGAAACAACCAGCCTCAAAGATCTCATTTCGCAAAACATCTTTTGGATAGTGGACATAGGATAGACGAGGGTCATACATTTGAAATTTTACACACATGCTGTAAAAGTTTAAGACTGTGCGTGTTGGAACAATTGGAAATAGTTGGGCACAGCGGTAGAAGTGTCGAATTGCTGAATGAGCAAATAAATGTGTCATCTTCACCGTTGCTCAACATATTTAGGGGGCGTGGCCAGAGAGAAAGAGAAAGGAGGGTAGATGACTAAGCGGGGATAGTATATATAAGACCGCTCATTCGACACGAACTCACTTTGCAATCGTCCGTTGTGAAGTCGACATCTCCTGAAGATGCTCCGGTGTCGGAGCGAAACGATCGTCGAGTTTGTTTTGTGGTGAATTTGTGTGGTGTTGTGCCTACAAGATTGTGTGGTGTTGTGCCTACAAGATTGTGTGGTGTTGTGCCTACAAATTTGTCACTGTTAGCGGATTATAGCAAAATAATTTTATATTCATTGCTTTTTAAGTATTTAAATATCACTTGCTTTAACGGTGAAGGAAAACATCGTGAGGAAACCTGCATGCCTGAGAGTTCTCCATAACGTTCTCAAAGGTGTGTGAAGTCTGCCGATCCGCTTGGCCAGCGTGGTAGACTATGGCCAAAACCCTTCTCACTCTGAGAGGAGACCCGTGCTCTGTAGTGAGCCGGTAATGGGTTGATCATGATGATGATGATACAAGATAATATGTTATAACCCCCCTCACGTAAAGTGACCGGTGACCTTTAAGGGGCCGTTCAAATATTACGTAAGCAGATTTATTACTTTTATTTACCCCCCCATCCCCCTTGTCAGCAAAAGTAAGCAAAGCTCTTACCCCCCTCCCTCATGCTTACGTAAACATTTTTCAATTAAAAATGTATTTTTTTTATATTATATAATATGATTTAGGGGTAGACATTAGATTTTACTGATACAGTATTCAACATAGAGTAAGGGACAAAAATATTATAATCCTACGAACATAAGAAACTTAATGATGACGTAATCATCATCTAGACTCTCCTACCCCCCATGTCATCCAAAATAAGCAAAACAAAGACCCCCCTAGTGCTTACGTAATACTTGAACGGCCCCTAAGTGCGCGCAGCGTCGTGCGAGTGAGCGGGACACAATACGATTGGAGAGCCAATCAGCGCTTACGAGGGATCCGCGAGAGCTAATCAGTGCTTACGAACGATCCCCACGCCCTCCCCGCGACCCCCTCACCACCCGAGATACCTCATTTTCGACTTCTGCGCATTGAAGGTCACCGGTCGACTTATTTTCCGTGACTTATATACTAGCGACCGCTCGCGGCTTCGTTCAACTCACTTCAACCTGCAGGTGACTGACTAATGTTTGGGAAAATGAAAAAATGCAGTCTTTGGGGACTGTCGATAGAAGTGAAAACTGGATTAAAGTAAGCCGATAGAAGTGATCAAAGATTAAAGTTTGAATAGAATAGAATAGAATAGAAAAGTTTTTTATTCAAATAAACTTTTACAAGTACTTTTGAATAGTCAACTGAATCTACCACTGGTTCAGAATGCCATTCCAACCGAGAAGAACCAGCAAGAAACTCGGCGGTTGCTCTTTTCCAAATTTACAATATCAATATAACAATTTTATGTTAAGTACATGATTGAATTGCCGTCTCGCGCATTGCTGGAACGAGTCAAATCCACGCAATTAAACGCAAATTAACGCACGCAAAAAACAGTATACTATGAGCTATATGCTCATGGGAAGCGTGCGGTGACGATGACGCGAGTTCCATGATTTTTCAACCCAAAAACTGCTCAACGCGCCTAAAGAAGTTCTCACTTCAAAAATATAGTTCGCAATATCCATTTCGCAATCTACATAAATAAATATCAATGTTTGTATGTTTGTCGTTCTATGCGTTCTTAACCCTCTATTGCATGAATTATGAAGGGGATGAAATAATTTTTTTTTAATAGTGAAAACATCTTTTATTTGGCCTTACTAAGCAGTTTTAATCAGTAAAATAAAAAAAAGTTATTTATTTTAGAATTTGCTATACGAAGCCATATATGGCTTCATATGCATTCTAGTAAAATCTTATAAGATCCACATTTGGCTTCGTATGCATTTAGTGAAAAACTAAATAATGCATTATGAAAATCTGTGAAGCAGTTTCTTTTGTCATTGTAGCATAAATAAACTTGACATTTTTCACACTTTCTGAATGAACGAAATTTTGTACAATTCTGGTATAAATATTATAAAGAATTTAAGAAAATTGTGTCCGAAGCCATGGAAGCAGAGAAATATGCTTACTACAAATATTATATAAATAGGTATAGTAAAAATCCAAAGCTAATGTGGAAAAATCTGAAAAAATTTTTAGTTATAAATAAAAGGAAAGAAAACGAAATACCAACTCCTTTATGTAATCCTGAACTCATAAATAAGCACTTCCTAGATGTTCCGTTTATCAGCACTGCAAAAATGTCCACTTATACTTATTTTGAATTTCACAGGTTCGGACCTAACACGTTCGAACTAAAAACAACTAGTGAAGACGAAATTATAAAAATCATTAGAGAACTAAAATCGAACGCAATTGGAACTGACCAGATCTCACTAGACATGTTACAATTGACACTACCACAGAGCCTCAGCACCATTACAAATATTATAAATAAATCAATTTTAACCTCTACCTTTCCCAATTCATGGAAAACAGCAATAGTCAAGCCGCTTCCTAAACTTGATAATCCTACTACACTAAAAGATCTAAGGCCCATCAGCATACTTCCCTGCATATCCAAAATCTTAGAAAAAGTAGTTTGTAAACAAATCACTAAATACATCGAAAATAACAATGTCCTACCCAAATTGCAGTCCGGTTTTCGTAAAAATCATAGTACAACTACAGCTATCATGGATGTAGTTGACAACATCCTCACTGCTCAAGATCAAGGTTTGGCTACAATTTTGGTGCTCCTCGATTTCTCTAGAGCATTTGACTCCATCAATACATCATTACTTTTGTCGAAATTATCTTACGGGTTTACAAATAGCACAATAAATTGGTTCAACAGCTTTTTTAATAATCGAAACCAGTTCGTCCAAATTAGTCAAACTAATGGTAATCAATTAGACTCCTCGACGCTACCAGTTCTTAGGGGAGTACCGCAAGGCTCAATCCTTAGCCCCATACTTTTCGCACTATACACAGCAGACATGACACGACATATCAGCCACTGCAAATATCACTGTTACGCGGACGACGTTCAATTATACTACTCTTTCCAACCACAAGGCACAGCAGAAGCTGAAATGAAAATATGCCAAGATTTAGAGAATATAGCAGCGTGGTCAGAACTTAATTCGTTAAACCTTAATCCCAAAAAAACTAAGCTTATGATTTTAGGAACTAAAAATACAATAAATAAAGTTGAAACTTTTCAGCCCAACATTCACGTTAGGAGTGACACTGTGGAAAGAGTTTTTGAGGCACGAAATTTAGGTATAATATTCGATGCCACTTTACGTTTTGAGACTCATATTAAGAATTTAGTAAAAAGTTGCTTCTATCGATTAAAAGTGCTCTATAAAATGCGTCCATATCTAAGCGTTGACGTCAGAATTCGCCTTTGCGAGTCCTTAATTCTATCGAAGTTAAATTATGCCGATACCGCGTATGGGCCATGTCTGTTGCGTAGGTCAGTGAAGCTTATTCAAAGGGTCCAAAATGCCTGTGCCCGATTTTGTTTCCCTATTCCGCCTCGCACTCATGTGAGCCCCCACCTAAATAATGCTGGTATGCTGAATATGGAAGCCCGGCGGAAACTTCATCTGGCTACCCTGCTATTTGGAGTTATTTCCACAGAGAAGCCGGCCTATTTATACTCAAAAATAAAATGGATGAGTTATAATAGCAACCTTCGACCTAGGGTGGCTCTCCGGATCTCGATGACACGCCATAGGTCTGCCGCTTTCAGAGGGACTTTTAAGTTTGCTGCCTGTAAAATCTGGAACGATTTGCCTCCCCCAACTCGTATGCTGAAATCGATTTTTTCATTTAAGAATGCTGTGAAAAAATACCTTTTAGAGAAGCAAAAGATGTGAAATTATAGTTAAACTCGCTAATTGTTTTATTTTTTGTTATTGTTATTATTTTACACAGGCTCAAAAATATATAAAGTATATAACGTGATAATCCGGGCAGGTAAATCGACCGTACAGATTTCTGTTATTTTGTAAAGATTTAGTTCTAGTATCTATAATAATATAAATATGTGAGTGTATACAAGTACAAAATATGAAAATATGTAGTAATATGAATAATATGAAGGTTAGTATGTTATAATATGTTCATTTAAATGTAAGCATATTAATTTAAATGAAATAAATGCGACCTGCTCAGTCCGTGACATCACCGTGGGGTCATGCCTGAAAACCAGCGCTGTGGTCCATTTTAACTGCAGCATCATGCTGAGGCAGCGCCCTATTCAGCCGGTATTAGATACTAATTATTAGGTATGTAGGTACCTGGTTTTCCAAGGAACCGGTTAGTATCATTTCTTTTCGGTTCTTTGGAAATCTTCGGGTACCTACATTGTCACATACTTATTTATACCTTAATTTAAGTAACATGTATATATATCTGGCTGAATAAATGCTTTTTATTATTATTATTATTATTTTTTAGTATATTTGGCGATTTTTGCCCATTTAGGAAAATGAGCCAAGTTATCACCACGAACAGTATCTAAAGGCAGATCTTGATGCCTAGTTGGCGCTTTTCGTGCCTTTTTCGTGGTGAATCAGGTAAGCTGGATGGAGTGTCAATTCAGCTTGAGTTTGGTGGTCCCATAATGCTACGTGGACGGCCATGTTTTCTGGCAGTAACATCTGGTGGAGTATTGAATTGGCTTGATGGTGTACCGGCTCGACTTCCGAGAATACTAGCTGGACGACCACGTTTTCTAGCCATAGTCAAATGGAATATTCAAACAGGAACATAGTAAAAAAAGTCCAATAGCACCATAAAAGCGAGCAGGATCTATTTCTGCAAACAAAAGAAAGCAAGCGTGAATGCATACGAAGCCATATTTGATCGACAGTACTTTGACGGGAATGCATACGAAGCCAAATATGGCAAATAAAAAAATAGGCTCAAAAATAAAGAAAATCAAGAAAAATCACAACGAACGCAATAAACCCACATTCTTAGATATTCAGAGAGCAAACATAAAAAATATCAGATTTTTCACTTACCGTTTTATATAAGTTTTCAAGCGATGAAATTTGTACAAAGTTTAATCACACCACACGCGTCAAACAATCTCCACATAACATCAAATAGATTGACAGTTGACTCTTACCATAGGCAGTAAAAAATGCGAATCGTTACAGGAAGCCTTGCTTAATATGATTTTATATTTGGTTATTAAAAAATAATATTTCTGAAAACTAAAAAACTAATTTAAAAATTTTGAATCCATATTTGGATTCCTATGCGGTAAAGGGTTAAACCATACTTTACGTGGCATTGCACACGCATGCCGTCACTGCTAGTTTAGGATATTGCTAGCTAGGATAGGATTATTGTGTATTTTACCTGCCAACTGTTTCGCGGACATTCTGGTAGGGGTGCTGTATAAAGTTGGCCGCGTCCAGCCGCTTGAGCAGCTCGCCCGCCAGCGGCGCGGCGCGCCACGTCAGAGATCCCAGCGCACCCTGGATATAACGTTAATCATTATTGAGCGGGTCACAGATAAAAATTACGACCACCACTGTCAAGATTATAGCGCCTAAGAAGAAATACAGTCAAAATCTGTTATAACGACATCGAAGGGACTACTCATATTAAGACGTAAAAACCGATAGTTATAACAACCGGTTCCACCATACAACACCATATTCTTTTGCCAAGCCTTTGTTTAGAACTCCGCTCTCTGGCTTTGAAATAATACGCGATTTTTCTTCGATATTAATTTGCTTTCTTTTTGTTTCCGACAAGTTAAAAGTTTCACAATTAATTCAACAATATGTTTTAAGTAAGATAAGTAAGAAACTGACTGAAGAAATTTGAAGAACTGGGCCTTGACTATACGGCATGCACGTGTTTTGTTTTCTAAGAATTACAAAAGACCCTAAACACGTGTTTATTTTTACGATAATAACCATTGACCATTATACTATGCCTATTCAAATTTTATTTACAATACAGATAAGCTGGTCGTTGTAGAACGACCTGTAGAGATACAATTCTCCGAAAACATTGGTCAAATGTGGTTGTTTAATGCGGTATGTCGAAGTAACCAATGTCGTAAAAAGCAATGTTTTTGTTAAGGCAGTCATATAGCATTCAGCCGGGACCTTTGATTACGGTTAATATAACCGGTATGTTATTCTAAACGATGTCGCCATAAACGGTTTTGACTGTAGTATGTATTATGTGTTCTTGCTCACTCACCTGCAGCGCGTAAAGCCTCGCGCAGACCACAAAGGAGGTGTGGTGGTCGGGGTCCGCGTCGCGGGCGGCGGGCGGCGGCGCGCACAGCTGCAGCAGCTGCTGCAGGACTGCACTGCCGCGGACGGGGTCCAGCTTCTCCACGCCCGTCGCCACGCACGTGCCCCAGTCCTCCATCGTCTCCGCGGTCACCGACGTCAGCCCTGCCAACCGTGCAAACTGAGTCATAAAGCATTTTTATCGGACCTCTCGCTCGCCCAAAGCGAAACTACAGTTGAGCCATCACAAATGTGCAAACTGAGTCATAAATAATTTTTATCGGACCTCTCGCTCGCAATTAAAGGTTTCATGAGACTGGGACCTGATGCTCTGGTGTTGTCACATTAACCGATGAGCGCACAAGGGTAATCTCCTCCAGGAGCTTGTTTCGTGGCATAATGGACTATAGGAAAGAATAATTTCGCTCGGTGTAGACAAGCTACGTACCCGCTGTAATGACCTCCATGGCGGTATCGTAGAGTGCTAGCGCCCTCGCCCTGGGCCAGTAGCGCGGCGCGCGCAACGCGGCCGCCGCCACCTCCGCCGCGAAGCGCTGCGGCGCCTCCTGCGCGTCGCGCGCGCAGCGCACCGCGTGCCGCACCACGCGCTCCGACACGCGCTCGCCGAACTGAGCGAACGCCATCTGTTGTCCAAAACAAGAATATTAGCCATGGTAAACATGACAAATATTCCCCGTTCCCCTCCAAATAAGCGAAAACTTGTGTTAGGGAGTAGGTACGAGAATTCGACGTTTCGTTTACCGATCCACGCCCGACGACCGTTGCGCTATTGAGGCTTTAAAAAAATATGTTGAGTCTCGATTTATAGCAAAACCAGCTGTACCAGCATACGTTGCAATGCCACGTAAAGTATGATTTAAGAACGCATAGAGGACAATCATACAAACATCCATTTATATGTAGATTTTTTTGGCCAGAACCTTCGCGGGAGTACACAAAAGAAACCGCAAAAGTTTCACCATCAGTTTATTATTATTATCTCCTCATATCATTATTATCCTCCCATAAACGCAAAGTTTCTTTGAGGATGGCCGAAATAGCATTTAAGAAATATATATTTTTGTATTATATTGACCAATAAAAGAAAAAAAAAAAAAAAAAAGTTCACAATTTTTACTACTCCCGCAAGTAGTAACGTTTGCGTGACCAATCAAAACAACACGTTTACTGCAAGACATGTTACCCGAAACATGGCGAAGCGTATCCCGTTGAACTTGTCCTTGCCCTTCTTCTCTTCCACGGTGAAGAAGGCCACGAGCCGGTCGATGTTCGCCTCGTCGCTGAAGAACTCGAACAAATACCGTTCACCTTCCTCCATTTCCTCGGGCGGAGTGTCGAGCGAATATTTCTGTTCGCTTATCGGTGCCGCCACCTGGTGGAAATCAATTTTTGGGGGTGAATTTAAGATGTGGAAATAAACTTTTGGGGGTGATTTGGGGATGAATTTGGGGAATGCATGCGACAAATCTCGATCGAAACGGTCCAATGTTTAATGCAAATAAAATGTTTAATGTGGCCAATTCTGTTGTACACAATCTCTAAACCTAAACTAAAATGACAGGTCTAAATCTATTGCTATCCTTTTCCGCAGTAAGCACTGTGAAAGAGATAGGAATAAATTTAAACCTGTCATTTTAGTTTAGTTTAGAGATTTGTGTACAACAGAATTAGCCACAATGCAATGCTTAAAAAATGCAGAAAATTACAATAATGCAATTTTGTTTTTTTTGGGAAGTTATAATAATTATTATACCTTAAGTTTCTTAGGCCACGCGAAGAATCCATAAACGTAGTCGCGTAGCCACGGCCTGTCCCACTCTTCGTCGGTCTTTATTTCCTTGTCTTCAGACCAGATGGCCCATTCGAGGTCCGGCCTGTAACCTGAAATAGAACATCATCAAATACCCACCATGAAAAGTCTACATTTGTGCGAAAAAAAATTCGACCTACCTTCGATAAAAAAAATATTTTAGTATGTTGTATGTGGTCAGGCATGGATACTGAAGATTATAGAGCTTTGTTTTATATCTATACTAATATAATAAAGCGGAAGAGTTTGTTTGTTTGAACGCCCTAATCTCAGGAACTACTCGACCGATTTCAAAAATTCTTTCACCGTTGGATATGTAAGTGATCCTTGAGTGCTATAGGCTATATATGTACCACGGGCGAAGCCGGGGCGGACCGCTAGTCTACAATAATAAAGAATAGAATAATCAGCGTAATACGTTTATATGGAGAGGCGCGTGACCGTATGACCACTGACCAGTGATAGAAGTCAAAGAAGGAGATTATATCAGGAGACAGGATTTGAGTTACTACGATGTTGTCCATATGACCAGTGATAAAAGTCGAAGAAGATTACACCACAAGACAGGATTCGAGATTCGAAAGAGATTATATCTATACTAATCTATACTAATATTATAAAGCTGAAGAGTTTGTTTGTTTGAACGCGCTAATCTCAGGAACTACTGGACCGATTTCAAAAATTCTTTCACTGTTGGATATGTACGTGATCCCTGAGTGCTATAGGCTATATATTATGTACCACGGGCGAAGCCGGGGCGGACCGCTAGTCAGAAGATCACTCGATCAAGCCCTCAAATATGAGAAACCAAATGGAGGGCACGTAAACTTACCTGGTACATGTTTCTCAGGTTTGGGCATCCCCATAACTTCGTAAGGATCGATCTCTATTTTCTTGACTTTGTTCTTCCTCTGCTTCAGCGCGTAGAGCGTCAGCTTCTGCGCGGTCCGCCGCACCGCGATGTCGTCGTGCAGCAACGAGCGTACCATGAAGCGTACCGCTCGAGCCGGGTACGGGGTTTGTACCAGCGGGCAGTACGTTAGCATCTGCATCGCCAGCTCTAGGCGACGCCATTGTCTAAGAGAACGGGAGTTTAATTTTTATTTTAATAAAATTATAAACATAAACGAGTATTTTGAAGCTGATTTGAATATTTGAATGTAAAACACCTCTTGAGTGCCGGACGCCTCATTGAGGAGTCTGTCGAAAGCCATAATTAGGTCACCAAAGATAAAACACTATTTTGCTCTGTGTATCTATATCTTTCCTACTTTGACTTGTACAGATTGTTCGAAAAATAACAAGGATGAATCTATTGTAGTATATAATGCGGGTAGGTTGTTCATTGTCGTAAGCGTCTGTCAATGTTTTTGAAGCAGTTCGGAACATGAACCTATAGAAGAGGACTTGGCATAATGTCCTATAGAAAATAGTGGATCGGAAAATAGCTTAAGCTTATCAAAATTTTCATAAGTGTGTAAGAGACAACACTACATTTTTAAACATAACAATAAAACAGATCGTGGCAGAAATTTTATTGCAACTTCCCTTAAGATGGCCTCCCTAAATGTATACATGAACACTCACACACGCACAACTTGAGACATCACAATGAACACGCGCCATTTTATGTTACAGGATTGTGCGTGTGTGAGTGTATTTTTGGCACGTTTTTAAGGTAGGTATGCCTACTCTACTTATTATTATTATCTCTATGGTTCGGAATAAACCGTTGATTGGACTCGGCGTTATTATTTCAATACATTACAGTGGCGCAGCCGGTAGGATTGAATTTGATATTTAATAATAATAATAGTTTTTGCCATGTCTTCATAGAGAATTATCGAACCCATACTGGTTTTTTTGCCGGGCGCTGGATCGGCCGCTACCTAAATAACGTTATTGTTCGTTATTGTTAACGTTGAAAAACGTTTTTGTGCTAAAAAGATGTGTTTTTTTCATTTGTTTTTTATTGTAAAATATAAAATATTATATTGTTGTGTACGTAATGATTTGTATCGTTAAAGTCACTGTAAAGATCTAAAAATAATAGCGGCATTGAGTTTTAGTTAGAAATTAGTTCAGTTTTAAAGTGATTAGTAAGCCAGCTCTGGCTTAAAGTACAGAAATAAACTGATATTAATAATTGGAATATTTCATATACTTAATTATTAATATTTGTGCCCGAAAGATATAAAAATAAAAAGCTGATTGCCCTAAAGAAATCGTCACTTTGTGACTCTAGTTCAAAGAAGTAAAGGCACATGAGTAGATATCCCTACAGAGGGGAAGCTTTTTAACAACATCTATATTCTCATATGGTTGCATGTGAACTTAAACATACTGTTAACTGTACAATAGACAAGTTAGGCATTTTTGCCTAAACACAACACTTAAGTCTAATTTTTAATATATTTTCACTATTTCACACAATCTCTAAACTTTCGCCAAACACTTTATTCTCAGTATTAATTTACTTGTTCGTTTGCCTCCCCACTGAGCCCCAGCGGAGCGTCAGTGAACCGTTGGTGAGAGCTCATGTGTGCGTGAGTTTGTTGTGGGCTCTTTTCAGACCAGGGCGCGTTTGGAACCCTCGTAGCTTTAGTTTTAAGTTTCCGTAAGTAATTATCACCATTGCCTGTTCCTAAATTGACGTTCAAAAAGTGTACAGTGTAATTTTGAATTTGAATTTGCGTGAGCTGCACTATGTAATGAGTACCTACAGCGGGCCGCTTGTACGAAGCTTCCTCTCTGTAGGGATATCTACTCATGCGGTAAAGGTATACACACAATACACATAATTTACTTAATTCCAATTAAGTAGACACTCACACATTAGGCGTCTCGGCAACATCAACCAGTTCCTCAATCAGCTCATTATACACCTTCTCCGTTCTGTCGGACGTAGCTAACTCTTTCTCCACGGCTTTGTCCAACATCGCTTTGAACACCGGATCGTTCAGTTCCGCTTCGGGGAGAAGGTTCTTGGCGGCCTGTATGGCGCTGTCGGAGATTGTCAACCGCGTGTTGACGGCCGGGAACTGGCGGTGGAGGCAGTCGCTGAACGCCTGCTCTAGCCTGTACGTGAAAATAAATACGTGTAACGGGTGTAAGGCGACCTCGTTGGTCTAGTGGTTAGCATATTCGACTGCAGATCACGAGGTCCCGAGTTCGATTCCCGGGTCGGGTAAAATGAGGTAAAACGCGTTGTGAGGTAGTGGGTTTTTCTGGCAAGAAATTCTCAGTGCCAGCCCGGGGTTGGTAGTCCTCCCAAATATTATGTAAATATTATATTAAACATTAAAACCTTGTTTATGTTTTTGAAATATTTGGGTTCAACGTAGGCGGAGCTGCAGAAACCGAGTTGTATTCTATCTCATTCTCTCGCAGGCTAAATCCTATTGCTGTTCCTCTCTGGCGCTTGTGCAGCGCCCGGGAACTCAAACGCCCTGGTACACAAGAGAGGATTTTGGTGTCGCTTTTTCGTTTCATCGGTTATTTATCAAATGCACTAAAGAAGTTTTTCAAAAATTACATGTTTTTCAAAAATATTCCAAAGGTACTATACCTCAGTATACTAGGTTTCTCGCTGAGCGGCGCTTTCAGGATGGCGGGCCACAGCGCGTGCACGACGTCCCAGTCCTGCTTGGCGATCATGGGCCCCACCTTAAAATAAAATAAAATAAAATTAAATTAAAATTAATTTATTCAGACCCCTTAAAAATGTTTACGACCAGAAATTACAATGCACCTTGATAACGCACGTTTACACGGATGACTAAAGTCGTGCGGCTAGTCGCTAGTCGCTAGTCGCATCGCTTGTTAAAAATCGTATCGCCACATCATTTACACGGTCGATAAAAATCGCAGACAACTTGTTCATTTTGCATCATCAACTTTTTGGATTTACTACTCAACTCAAATGATAAATATTTTTTTGGAGTCGGCGCCAAACCACATCCAATTCGTGTAAGTAAAATCAGAGTAACGCGAGCGCGGTGAACCATAATAGTCGCGGAGGGTGAAGCTGTCCGGGACGCGGGGGGCACATTTTCGACTTGAAATGAATTTGAAGTCATTTGGCGCCGACTTCAAAAAATTACACATTATTTGAGTTAAGTAGTTTAATCGTCAATCTAAATGAATAAAAAAATATAATCTTTTTAGTTCGAATCGTTTGAAGTCGGTTCATTTTTCTTTGAAAAAAAAAAAAAAAATTTACTTGAATTTTTATAATAAAAAAAAATTGTAAACTTATCCATTGTGTTGCAGTTATCAGGCCTCCCAATTATTAGGGGTATTGATTGGGGGTATGTACCTTGCTTCACAGCTTGCTGTGATAGCCTAGTGGTTAGGACAACCGACTTCTAATCGGAGGTCGTGCGTTCGATCCCGGGGCACGCACCTCTAACTTTTCGAAATTATGTGCGTTTTAAGTATTTAATATATCACTTGCTTTAACGGTGAAGGGAGACATCGTGAGGAAACCTGCCTGAGAGTTCACCATAACGTTCTCAAAGGTGTGTGAAGTCTGCCAATCCGCTTGGCCAGCGTGGTAGACTATGGCCAAAACCCTTCTCACTCTGAGAGGAGACCCGTGCTCTGTAGTGAGCCGGTAATGGGTTGATCATGATGATGATGATGATGATGATGTACCTTGGGGTACATGATGATGTGCAGCGCGCCCTTGTGCCGCGCGTGCCACTCGTCGCCCTCGCCGCCCTTCGCTAAGAGCTCCACCAGCTTGGGCACGAGCGCGCGGTAAGAGTACGGGAAGTGGCTCAGCATCCAGTACAGGCGGATCTGGGCCAGGATACGGACCTGTGCGAAAATGATAATGAGTAACAATTAAAACACGAGTCTTACAGTCGAGGAAGAATTGAACTATTGAGAAGTTAAGTTATTACTCTACTCCTAGCCTATACCTAGGCTAATTATGAATAGAGAGAATTAAAAAAAACTCAGAGGTATTACCTACTATTTATGTATGAACGAGCTATATTTTAGAATTTTATGGTATATTAAATACCATAAAATTTGGAGTTCCCTCGATTTCTCCAGGATCTCATCATCAGAACCTGACCTGATGGCCATGGAACCAACGAAAGAAGAATTTTCCAAATCGGTCCACGCATCTTTGAGTAATCGGCGAACATACATAAAAATATTCCGACGTATTGAAAACCTTCTGTTTATGAAGTAGGTTAAAAATAGGAGTTATAATATGTATAATAACTCATATTTTTCATTTGCCAAAAATTCGAATCAAAAGCGGTAAAATGACGTTAACTTATTTTAAAGACAATACCGAATAAACTTTTCTAATAGGTATATTGTGTTTCGCGAGCATTTTACAGTAAATCCATGTTCCGTTACTAATCGAGTGTTTCTCTAATAAACAAATAGGTGACAGAAAATTAAAAAAAAAATTGAAAATATCTAGCAGTTACTCACCGAGCTATAAGTATTGATAGAGAGCTCGTACAGAGCATCCAGCGCTTGGAGCCCTGAGGGCGTCATCCCCGCGTCGCACACGAGGTCCAACCGGGACTCGAACTGCAACCTCGCCGCATCAGCAACCAACATCCTCAGCCTGGCCGCCCCCGCTTCATGACCTCCCCTGCCCACCCCCGCTTTGCCGAGGCCCCCTCGACCGTCCAGAGCCCGCTCTAAGGCGTTGTACGAACGCAACTTGGCCTCTATTCCAGGCCCCGAGCGGAGGCCCCTTACGACTATCACGCGTTCCCAAACCTGAAATTTTAGAGAACTTTCAATTTGTCCAATACTTGTAGTGTGATGCGCTGTGAGTATGGTCTTGCCTGAATTTAGTATATTACCCTATTCAAATGGTAACAGGCACAGTTTGACATCTCCCGCTATATTCACATACAACTCTGTTGTGCTACCAATATTACTACATTTTTGCATGAAGTTAGCTTCTTGTTTTAAGGTGAATAAAAACCACAATTAAGAAAACCGTCGTCAGTCTCAAGTTTTGGTAAAATCAATCTACCTCCTTTTTTAAGTCGGTAAAAAAAGGTCAATATCGTATTTCTATTATGAACAATAACAAGACAATCTTCAACTTTTTGTCCAAAAAATATTATGCGTGTGTGTGAATTTTACCACCATAAAATCAAAGAATTTATGATGGTATAATCTACGCACCTGTATCGAGGGTCACTTGGTGGTGACACATGATTCAGATCCAAAGTCCTTCAAATCAAGGAAGTTACGGTGGTAAGATCCACGCACCTGTATAAGCATGTCCAGCCCCCGTGTATCGTCCGTCTTGTCGGCCAGCATCCTCGCCTGCACGTCCAGCAACAGCCGCGTGAGCGCCACGCGCACGTTCTCCCCGTCCAGGGTCTCTTGGTGCGACACATGATTCAGATCCAAAGTCCTTCAAATCAAGGAAGCTATGGTGGTAAGATCCACGCACCTGTATAAGCATGTCCAGCCCCCGTGTATCGTCAGTCTTGTCGGCCAGCATCCTCGTCTGCACGTCCAGCAACAGCCGCGTGAGCGCCACGCGCACGTTCTCCCCGTCCAGCGTCACTTGGTGCGACACATGATTCAGATCCAAAGTCCTTCAAATCAAGGAAGTTATGGTGGTAAGATCCACGCACCTGTATAAGCATGTCCAGCGCCCGTGTATCGTCCGTCTTGTCGGCCAGCATCCTCGCCTGCACGTCCAGCAACAGCCGCGTGAGCGCCACGCGCACGTTCTCCCCGTCCAGGGTCACTTGGTGCGACACATGATTCAGATCCAAAGTCCTTCAAATCGAGGAAGTTATGGTGGTAAGATCCACGCACCTGTATAAGCATGTCCAGCCCCCGTGTATCGTCCGTCTTGTCGGCCAGCATCCTCGTCTGCACGTCCAGCAACAGCCGCGTGAGCGCCACGCGCACGTTCTCCCCGTCCAGGGTCACTTGGTGCGACACATGATTCAGATCCAAAGTCCTTCAAATCGAGGAAGTTATGGTGGTAAGATCCACGCACCTGTATAAGCATGTCCAGCCCCCGTGTATCGTCAGTCTTGTCGGCCAGCATCCTCGTCTGCACGTCCAGCAACAGCCGCGTGAGCGCCACGCGCACGTTCTCCCCGTCCAGCGTCACTTGGTGCGACACATGATTCAGATCCAAAGTCCTTCAAATCAAGGAAGTTATGGTGGTAAGATCCACGCACCTGTATAAGCATGTCCAGCCCCCGTGTATCGTCCGTCTTGTCGGCCAGCATCCTCGTCTGCACGTCCAGCAACAGCCGCGTGAGCGCCACGCGCACGTTCTCCCCGTCTAGGGTCACTTGGTGGTGACACATGATTCAGATCCAAAGTCTTTCAAATCAAGGAATTTATTGTGGTAAGATCCACGCACCTGTATAAGCATGTCCAGCCCCCGTGTATCGTCCGTCTTGTCGGCCAGCATCCTCGTCTGCACGTCCAGCAACAGCCGCGTGAGCGCCACGCGCACGTTCTCCCCGTCCAGGGTCACTTGGTGGTGACACATGATTCAGATCCAAAGTCTTTCAAATCAAGGAATTTATTGTGGTAAGATCCACGCACCTGTATAAGCATGTCCAGCCCCCGTGTATCGTCCGTCTTGTCGGTCAGCATCCTCGTCTGCACGTCCAGCAACAGCCGCGTGAGCGCCACGCGCACGTTCTCCCCGTCTAGGGTCACTTGGTGGTGACACATGATTCAGATCCAAAGTCTTTCAAATCAAGGAATTTATTGTGGTAAGATCCACGCACCTGTATAAGCATGTCCAGCCCCCGTGTATCATCCGTCTTGTCGGCCAGCATCCTCGCCTGCACGTCCAGCAACAGCCGCGTGAGCGCCACGCGCACGTTCTCTCCGTCCAAGGTCACTTGGTGCGACACCGCGTTCGTGAAGGGCAGGCACGTAGCCGGCACTTGGGACTCTATCCTGAAATTGGGGCCAAATCTTGACATTTGTTACATGATATAAGAGTAGATGTCGATGAGTTTGTAGGTTCTTTTCAATAGAGTCAGCTTTCCGAATTGGTAGTAGATTAAGCTATCATTAAAGAGTCCAAACCAACACAAGCCGTAGTCTTGAGCTATCTATCATCAAAGAGAGACTATCCTGAATTTGGGATCAAAAGCTTGACTTTTGTTAGATGATAGAAGAGCAACTGCCGATGAGTTTTTCGCCAGCTATTTTCGAATCCGTTACAACGGATGAGGGTAGGCTATCATTAAACACTGTATCTTTAACAATAGCTTATAAAAATTGAGCTAACTTTCGGCTTTTAAAATGGTAATAGTCTGGACTCATGAGGCACAGGTAGCCGCCATTACTCTCAGACTGGGATGAAGTATCCTACGTCTATCTCCAGGATGCAATCTATCTAAAACAATTGAGCTATGAAAAGATACTCGTAACATGCAAACAGACTACCTAAATCCACTTCCGCATCAGCTACTTATAGATATGCAAAATAATCTAGAAGCCCACCACATTAATAATCCCAAGAAAACGTCTTTCAGAAATGAGGAATATGAAATAGAACGATAGTCCTATGTAACTTACCTAGTCCTATACAACTTCCGAACCTGTGGTAGACTCAATTGACGATTCAAAAGTACTTGTAAAAGTTTATTTGAATAAAAAACTTTTCTATTCTATTCTATTCTATTCTTACATAGCGACATGCTCCTCGTCCGGCGGCGGGACGAAGTTGCAGCCCACCATCATCGCGCTGAACACGTAGAAGCTCTTCATCCGGCGCTCGCGGCCGATGTCCCTCTCCCCGCTCAGCCACTGCCTCAGCCTCTGCACCTCGTGCCTCACGTACCGGTCCACCAGCATCTGAGCGCACTCCGCCTCCTCAGCGTTGGGCACGTGCCATTTCAGATTCGCCTCTTTCATTAAACAGCCTCTACCCCATTCGCGGATCGGTAACCACGTTTCGGGAGCGGCGCCGTAGTCTTTACAAGAACTCCTCCACTCCTTGACATCCACGTTGGATAACGAGTGGAATATGTGGGCTAGGGCGTCCGCGGCGCGAACTAAAGCGTATGTCGCGTGCAGTTTTAACGTACGATCCAGTACTGGTAGGATCTGGGGAATGTATTTGAGCAGCGCGGTACCATCGCATTCCACCACCTGCTTGAACAGAACGAGTCTGTAGCATAGATCTCGGGGAGGATTCTCTTCCTTCAGCGAATCGTCGTTCGCTACCAACTCGGTGAGTTCCTCTATAAGTTTCGGTAGAAACGCGGCTAGAGTGGACTCGGCGTCAATCCGACTGAACACTTTCAGGAGGATCCCGACCATGCTACCAGCGACGTTGGTCTCGAAGGTCGTTTCGGTCGCGAACGATTTGAACTTCCTCAACGCCTCCTTGAATATTTTGGGGGAACACTGCATTAAAACGGCGGTGGCTGCGGAGGATATGGCAGTTTCCATAACAGCATCTGTCTTGCTCCTAACGCTGTCGTGGTCCTTGGTGTCCAGACGAGCGTGCTCGGTGACAGACGACTCTATAATAACGAACAACCTGTCCAGGAAGATCAGTACGAAATCCTCGAACTGCGCAGTCGACTCGCAAACCAACAACTCCTCCTCCGTCAAATCGGGATAGTGTTCGTGAGCGGAACTACAGTCTATGTACGGTATCATTCCGCTGAAGATCAGTATGAAGTGTAGCGTGACCAGGGTTTTTTTGAGGTCGTTGGGATCGAGGCCCGGTAATACCGCCATCAGGAAAGGGACCACGTGGGTCGGTCCTTCGGGGTAGTCTGCGTCCGCGCCTCGGATCATCGGTCGAGCGACGGCTGCCACGGCGGACATAGCCGCAGTGACCCTGTGGGGCTCGGTTAAAGACGTCAAGGACGTTCTTAGCCTCTCTATTAGAGGCGGTATTACAATAGCTGGTCGTAGAGTGGCCAAGTTCTGCAACGCCACGGATATGTCCAGGGAGCCGCTCCTGCTGTAAACGGCTTGTAGGGTCGGTTCGAGGACGATTTGCACGAACTCCGTGATGTCTTCGTCTCGTAGTTTATAGTGTTCGGGAGTTTTGTTCTCCCAAGTTTCTTGCAATTTCTTTTCGCGTTCTCGACGGACCCTGGAACAATATTTAGGTTTCTCTCTACAAGTTATCACTTTTAAAGCTGCTCTCGCAACTCTCACAGTATACCTAATACAACTCTTTTTTAGTTCTTTAAGGAATTTATCCCAATTCCATTGCCAACAGTCCACAGTTCTGAGTTCAGAGTTCTGTTGTTAAAACTGACCAATCAAAGAGAATGTGTACGACAAGTAGTCTATTATTTAACATTAGGTCGAAGTACTAAAATATCTAAGTATAATAGACATAAACTACCTCGTTTAAGGCTCTAGTTCGTCCATACATTAACAAACAACGTACCATGCGGAAAAATTTCAATATAAAAATCAGTAGTACTGAATGTACGCCTTACATCTCCATTTTACTCTTACTATTTCGATACGGAATAAAGAATGCATTCAAAATTCAAATTCAATTAATTCCGACAAAATTGCGACCTGCTCCAAATAAAGTCCGTTTGGTAACATACTGTCACACAGGAGCTGGTGCTCTTATTATTCTGCTTTTATTTTTATTATTTTTTACACTTTGTATTTTTTTTTTCTATTCTAAGAATAAAACAGAATCTCCAACTAGTCTGCGTCAGCGTGGTAAGTAAACGAACGTGGTAAGTAAACGAACGTTGACCGTAAGTAAACGAACAGACTATATGTAAATCTTACCTGATAAGAAATTCTCTGGCCAGTTTCCTCAGAAGGTCCCTCAGTTTGAAGGACCAGCGGCCGGAGTTCGCGCTCTGCAAGTAACTCTCCACGCCCGCCAGGAAAGACCTCAGGTGCTTTAATACCACGCCGTCCGGGTTTATCGTCCAAACTATCCAGGACGCCACAACTTTCATATCTAAAAATAATGGGTAAATAATGAAAAAAAAAAATTAAGGCGCAAAGCTCAATAATTTTATTTACCAATTTCAACCCTATTGCCAAGTAATTAAAGTTGTTAAAGTTATCATGTGACAGTATGCCAGACGACGTGGTGCGGGGGAGAAGAAAAGGGCGACTTAGCTTATCTGGGAACGTAGATTCGCTTAGCTCTGTAGTTCGCGGTGTGAATTGAAGTACGAAAAGATGCCGTAGTTACATACGTGAGCTAAGCTGAGTTAGTTCGAGGTATGTTACAGATTATTGACTGCCTCGTTGGTCTAGTGGTTAGCATATTCGACTGCAGATCACGAGGTCCCGGGTTCGATTCCCGGGTCGGGCAAATATTTGTTAGGTATTGGGGTTTTCTGTCAAGAAATTCTCAGTGCCAGCCCGGAGTTGGTAGTTGGCGGTGTTTCACCCCGTGCCTCGGAGAGCACGTAAAGCAGTCGGTCCCGGTTATTATCACTATCATGTGACAATAGTCGTTAAAGCGCGCCAACCCGCATTGGAGCAGCGTGGCGGGTCTATGCTCTAATCCCTCTCTCCTATGAGAGAGGAGGCCTGTGCCCAGCAGTGGGACGTTAAAAGGCTGTAGTGGTGGTGGATGTTACAGATGTGTATATCATAAAGATTTTGAATCGAGGAAGGAATACATGCTAATGAACTGCATATTATTGCATGAGAAAAAAAATATGCAAAGACTCTCACTTGGAACAGTTCCTGGCGTTCATACAAGGGGACTTTTGACTCACCGAGCGAATGATTCTTCGTGTACTGCATATCTTTGTAGCTGACGGGCAGGTTGAGTGCGTGGAGGAACCTCGTGAACATTTTGGGCACGTGCGGGGTCCAGTCCACGGCACCCGGGTTCTTTTTCGCCAGACCAGCGAACAGTATCATCACATCCTGGGAAATTATAACAAGTATTGGTTACCCTGGCACAACCTTACCCTGAATACGAACTATCATACTCAGGCCTGCCTGAGGGAGTTGCGGGAGGGGTGACGGATTTTTGTGGGAGGTTTACACTTAACACCATACCTAAAATATACGTTTTCAGGATTCTGGAGTAACTGACGTAGCTTTGCTATATGCACGGTGTTAGCTTTGTCATATACACGGTGCTAGCTTTGTCATATACACGGTGCTAGCTTTGTCATATTCCCAATTTGATATAGATCGGTCAAGGCCTTTTAGTTACAGAAGAACATTTTAACGGTGGCTATCTCTCAATTTAAGGAGTTATGTAATTTCCCACCGCGTTCGTGAATTTTGACAAAAGTGCAAGCCGCAGGCAATAACTGCGCATTCCGTTATACGCGGACTGTGCACTCGGGCGGTAGTTGCGATGCAGATCTGCACCACGGTGCTTTCACGGTGGTGAAGGAAATAGGGCTACTTTTTAACGTGCCCTTCTTAACGTGTAGAATTGTAAGCACCATAGGGTATTTGACTAATTTTTGGAAATTGTTTTAAATTATTCTTTATTACTTATTAAAACACACTACATTGATATTTTTCGGAATATCTAAAGTATTAAGAATTATATCAATGATAAAGTTTAAGTTTTGAAAACCACGCTTAAAACGACATTTCTGATCACATGATACGCGTGACGTCACGAATCGGTATGAAAGTCACTTCTCTCGCTCGCTCCTTATCGGAACTCGGTGCGTGCGACAGAGACGCTACGCAAGGTGAATGCTATATCGTAATGTTCTAAATTGTTATACCTACTCATTTTAATATCAATCATATTCTTTCAATTTTAAAGTTTAGTTTCCGTTGACTTGATAAACTTCAATTATAACAACCAAGTCAAGTGCAAATCAAGTGACGTCACAATTAATCCCAGAGCGTTCTGGTTACCGATAAAATTTCAAAAATTATTATGTTTTATTTCGTGCAAAATATCGCGTAAAATTACATAATTTAGTTTGATTGAGTGAAATATGTCTTTTTTAGGCTATTATCTGATAAGATGACCACAATCAATAGTATATTTTCAATGTTGTCAAATACCCTATTCCGAACCAGTGGTAGATTCATTTGTCGATTCAAAAGCACTTGTAAAAGTTTATCTGAATAAAAAATATGTCTTGGACTTGCCTTTACACAAGTTTAAGAACTTTATTAAAAGTATGCTCATAAAAAAAGCTTATTATACAATTGAAGATTATATAAACGATAAAAAAAGCTTGGACTTAACGCGTTCCAGCAATGCGCGAGACGGCATTTCAATCATGTACATTAATAATAATAATTGTTATAATGTTATTTTTAAATAACAAGTGTAAATTGAAAATTTAAAAAACCCCCGACATTCGCCATTTAGTGGCGGCGGCCATCTTGAATTTGCAATAGTGCTATTCTACTAGTCAAGCCCTTTCATTTGATACCCATATCAAGGGAGTTGTGAAAAAATATATCATCCGCCATTTTGTAGCGGCGGCCATCTTGGACCGATTTTCATCAAACATAGCTAAGAACACTCTCGACTAATTCACCTTTCAAACAAAAAAAACTGCATTCAAATCGGTCCACCCGTTTGAGCGCCACAGGGGAACAGACAGACACACACACACACACACACACAGACACGTCAAACTTATAACACCCCGTCGTTTTTGCGTCGGGGGTTAAAAAAGAGCAACCGCCGAGTTTCTTGCAGGTTCTTCTCGGCTGGAACTGCATTCCGAACCTGTGGTAGACTCAATCGACGATTCAAAAGTACTTGTAAAAGTTTATTTGAATAAAAAACTTTTCTATTCTATTCTATTCTATTCTAAGGGAGGGGGGGGGGGGGGGGGTCACTTGCGTGGGAGGAGCTTTCATACTCACGGAAATCCCGCAGTGGTTGTTATAGCACACGTCCCACAGGTCCATGAGCTGGTCGAACCACAGCAAGTGACCGTGTTCCGCGTGCTTCGGATGCAGACCAACCGGCAGGAACGTGGTGAAGGGGCCCATCATTTGAGAGTTGGACGACCACGGACATATTGCAGGCAGCAACTCCTCTAGCATTTCCTTTGTTGCGCCCACCTCGAAATAACTGAAACGCGAAGACAACTGTGTTTTGTCGGCTTTGTACCTGAGATCGTGTGATGAAAATTTTGGGGTCGCAAGTTGCTGTTAATTTTTTTTTTCTGTGCTGTATCATGTGACCAGTCTTTCGACTACGAGCGGATGTGTTACATTGATGGTTTTCTCATGTTACAACTATTTCCCAGTTGAGAGAGTCATTTTAGACTGGATCTTGTTAACTTGAAAAGCTGTAATATACTTAGGGACCTTTCAGACAGACCGGCGCGGAGAGCGTCGGAGAGCATTTTTTTTTTCACACAGACCGGCCGTTCAAATTTGCTCTGCTCTCCGCGCCGGTCTGTGTGAACGGACACGCGGATGCGCTCGGAGCCGAGCGTACGCTCTTGGGCCGGACGGCAGAGCATATTCGGCCTACGGTCGGCTGTGCGAGCATGAAAGAGCACGCGAACGGAGCCGGTCGGATGCTCGAGCGCGAAAGGGCACGGGCATGGAGCAGCCGACCGGCTCGACGAGTAGCCGACCGGCTGCTCTCATATATTTCACACAGAGCGTATTGGGAGCATGCTCGAGCATCCTCTTATCATAAAAGAGTTAACATGTAAAAATAAAGCCTATTTCAATGTCTTAAGATTCTATTTTAAATGCGATTAAAATTTGCTCTGCTCTCCGCGCCGGTCTGTCTGAAAGGTCCCTTATCGAGGATACGTAAGGAAAAAAATGGTCCACGGCGAACGGTGTTTATAAAAGTGGAGCTACTAAATATTTATAAAAGGGTTAAGCATTTATTACTTTTTTCTTAAAGCAGTTTCAGTAAAGCGTTCGCTTTACTGTCTATCCGTTAGCTTAAGCCTGTGGGAGACCCTGAATGTTCTTTTGGTTGATCTAATTTTAGAATCAAATTCAAATAATAAGTACTTTAGGTCTGGTGCTAAATTTTAAGCACGTCAAATATGCATATGAGAGACAACCTGTTTATAAAAATAATATTCTTGTACTCACGGCTTTGCACATTTTATCATTGTCATGTAGGACGTCTCCAGAGATCTGCAATCAACATTCTCGATATAAATACACATTTGATTGATAGTGTTATTGTCATGCAAATACTGCCACCTTTTGGTTTATGATGGTGAGATCAACGACATTTGACAAACCCATATTTAACGAAGTTTTATAATATACTAGCGACATAACGACATCACTATACTACTAGATGACATAACGACATCAACGCCACCTACCGAGACCCGGTGGGTTACCTGTACCCGGTAATTATGTTTTCGAACCATCCAGGAACCCATTGATAAAAATGAAAAGTGTGATAAATGAAGAACCGCTCGACCGATTTTGTACAACTTCACATAAACCATCTACTAAATAGTTCGAACAAAGCCTAAACATTTGGTTTGGATAGGTGAGCCCGTTCTTGAGTTATAAAATTACAACGAAAAGTGGCATTGATTTTTATATATATAGATTATGTTTATCGATATCAATTATTGTCCTTATACAGAAACGTCTCTTAATCCTTAAGAGCGTCTTTAAGCCTGGAATACACATGCTACTAGAACAGCACGCTTGATTGCTACTAGGTAGTATGCTAATTTAAAGCATGCTCTCTGAGTAAATACATTTGCTCATGAAAAGCACAAACCTCATAGCATACTTATTACGAGCATACTTTTTTCTAGAATGTCTGAGATACACATGCTCATTATTTGGCATTCAAAATGGACTTTTCTTTGAAAAATGAATTAAATTCAGTTATATTATTATTACTTTCAACACATTTAATAAATAAACTTTTAATTAAAAGGAGCAAAAGACAAAGGAAAAGAATTTGGGTGCGGAACTGTATTAGCAGAAGACAAGTCTGGGAAAAAGTGATTGTTTACTAAATGAAATGTGGCAAGAAGATATTGGTGGTTTCAGAAATCATTTACGAATGCAACCAGTAAAATATGATGAACTTTTGAAAAAATCCCCCCATCGAGCCATCGTGACAGCGTAAACAAATTAACACAAATCAAATAGCATGCTCGCATAGAACGCGTTCAGACTTGCTTTGGAGTTACCCCCCTCTCACCCGCGCCTTACCCCGTGTGCTAGTTAGCACGAAAAATAGACCGGCTTGCTTGATTAAGTAGCGTGCTTATTCACAAGCATGCTCTTTTCGTATACACTTGCTAATTGTATGCTACTAAGCAGCATCTGCTCGAAACTAGCATGCTTATGTGCCACTACGTAGCATGTGTATTCCACGCTTTATTATAAGACAATACAGATAGTGTGACTTTTGACATACTGTCCATAAAAATATCAGTTAACATTCACTTAGCATTTGGAGCGCTCTTAAGAATTAAGATACGTTTTAATATTCGGTTAAAACTGCCCTTGCCCTTTGTGATATTTTCGTCAGCTCGAAACACGCGATGTTATCGGCTTGTATGCTCGGGCAAACATGCTGCGACCCTTTATCTAAACGTAAAAACCTTGTACTCAAATTGGAATTGAGAATAGTTCAACTTTCTAATTCAAAAAGATTCTTCGTTATTTTACATTTTGATGAGCGATGAACCAACTACCACCAAACATGTAAGCATCCCACCCGCGAATAATGCAACGCTTCTTAAAATTTCAAGACACTGTGGGCGATTCTGTTGTACACAATCTCTAAATCTAAACTAAAATGACAGGTCTAAATATATTCCTGTCTCTTTCACAATCCTCCCTGCTGAAGGGGATAGCACTATTTTTAAACCTGTCAACTTTTAGGTTTAGAGATTGTGTACAACAGAATTAGCCACACTGTATAGCTTAGGTACTAGCTGTCTCACCCGGTAGCCTAAAGTAGTATATTAGGCAGGTTTACAGAAATTCTCAGAGCAATACACGCTCTATTGTTATATTAAAAAAAATCTGCTCAGAACTAAGTATACGGTTAATTTAATTTTCGTCGATTAATCGTACGCGTCAAGGTCATTTTGTACCGACCAATACAGCGACGTACTAAAATCACTTATTGTTATGGTACGTAGTACTATTATATATTATGTGGTTATGGTGCTCTTGAATATTAAGCGGCGTTACAGTATTCGGCCGCGAATTATTTAAAATTGATTTACGTGAACAAGTCACTTTCGTCCGGCAACGCTAGTCCAAACAATTCGAGAGTATCGTCTAAACCGTGGCCCGAGATAAATTTCCGAACCATGTCGAGCATGCTCGGTCCCTCGTTTCCACTTTTGTCCCTGGACAAACATTTGGGTCCCCTAATTATGGGGTAGGATTTTATTTTAAAGATTATTTATTAGCCATGATGAACATGACTAAAGCAGTTGTCTCACCGGCGACGACGAACGAGAAGCGAGTAGAGCTAGAAACTAGAAACGAGTCGGCGAGCAGCGGGAAGCGAGTGTGTAGTTCCGATAGTTTTGTCGCTGGGCTATAAGCGAGTATGCGATTGCGACGCGGATTACTCGCTCCACTCACTCGCGGCGCCAGTTCTGTGGTCTTTTGGTGTCTCGGCGTGAGTTATGACCAAGCGAGCATCGCTGAGCGAGTATCGCCGAGCGACTATTATTTTGATAGCTCTTTTCGCTCAGTGGCAAACTAGTAGAGCGAGTGCTCGCCGGCAGTGTAAAGTGCAGTGAACAGTCAGCGATCAACTATTAATACTATAATTTTTTTGTTTAGACGGAATGTGTATCTATTGTACGTTTTTGAGCGAGAAAATAGCCTATAGTTAGTCGCTTTCTCGCCGGCGGTGAGACAAGTGCCTAATATTTCCCTGTCCCCTCCAAATAAGCGAAAGCTTGTGTTAGGAGTGGGTACGACAATAGTGTAACGGGTGGGGTTTGAACCGTCGACCTTTCTGTTTTAGCCCGACGACCGTTGCGCTATTGAGGCTAAATCGGACCCTACTTTGCGTGATGGAAGTTAATTATGAATAGTTATACACAGATTTGAACTACAATCTACACGTTCCGTTCGTTGTCACATCAACCGATAGACGTCCACTACAGACATAGGTCTTCTGGTAGGAACTTACCTTAATACCTTAAAACATACCTTATTTTATTTAGTTACAGATGCCTACTATTTGAAGTAAAATATTTTTTGTCGTGGTAACGTTTTATAAATCGATGAACGACTACACGCACGGAAAAGGATGACTCATACGTCACGTACATAGCAATGCCATAGCAACGCACGTACTATAGCAAGCGAGAGAGCGGAACGCGCTTTCGCTTGCTAGCGAGCTTCTATCTCTATTTGTTTTCATAAGACGCGACGTTATCACGTAAAACTATCGTCCGTAAATCGACTTTACAGACAATCAATTTTTTAATGAGCTTGGGGTTTTACTTCAATTCATTCTTTAAGTTTTGAATGAATGAAAGCGTTTTGTTTGTATGCATGGTTCACGTTGTGAACTAAACCAGGCGTCATTGTTACCGTCCGGCTAGGTCATGATCAAGTGCAATGATCAATCAGTATCGCATTCATGAGTCAGTATATACACGTGAGTCGCCAATTCACTTTATCTATACTCTATACTAATAAATAAAATTGAAGTGTCTGTCTGTAATATCGAAATAACTACCTCATATTAAGTTCATATGGTTATTTGAACGGTACCATAACCGAATCACACGTTTTTAAAATTTTTGTCTGTCTGTCTGTCTGTCTGTCTGTCTGTCTGTCTGTCTGTCTGTCTGTCTGTTTGAACGGGCTAATCTTTGGAACGGCTGAACCGATTTTGACGGGACTTTCACATACAAGTAGAGAATTAACCAGGGAGTAACATAGGCTACTTTTTTAACCGACTTTCAAAAAAGGAGGAGTTGTGTTTTTCTACCTATGTACACCGATATCTCCGAGATTTCTGAACCGATTTGCGTAAATTTTTTTTTAATCGATAGAGGTACATTGCGACACTGTCCTACAAAAAAATTTGGATTCCAACTCCTCAATTCTGATGCTGTAGGGGATCTGATCCCCAAAACTAATGGGATTTAGGCACTGTCGGTTATTTAAATTGATATTGGGGGTACCAATTAAAGACTTTATTGTTTAACTAGATGATGCCCACGGCTTCGCCCGTGTGGATTTAGGTTTTAAAAATCCCGTGGGAACTTTTGATTTTGCAGAACAAAAAGTAGTATCTGTAGAAACCCGTCCCCAAAACGGAAAAATCCCGTGGGATTCCCACGATTTCGGAATACAATTCCTTACAGCATCAGGGTTGAGGAGTTGGATATGTACCTACTCGAGTTCATTCAACGATGAAGTCTTTAGTTGGTACCCCCAATATCAATTTAAATAACCGAAAGTTTCTAAAACCCATTAGTTTTGGGGATTTGGTCCCCTACAGCATCAGGATTGAGGAGTTGGAATCCAAATTTTTTACAGAACAGGGTCGCAATGTTTCTCTATCGATTAAAAAAAAAATTACGAAAATCGGTTCAGAAATCTCGGAGATATCGGTGTACATAGGTAGAAAAACACAACTCCTCCTTTTTTTAAAGTCGGTTAAAAAAGTAGCCTATGTTACTCCCTGGTTAATTCTCTACTTGTATGTGAAGGTCCCGTCAAAATCGGTTCAGCCGTTCCGAAGATTAGCCCGTTCAAACAGACAGACAGACAGACAGACAGACAGACAGACAGACAGACAGACAGACAGACAGACAAAAATTTTAAAAACGTGTGATTCGGTTATGGTAGCGTTCAAATAACCATATGAGCTTAATATGAGGTAGTTATTTCGATATTACAGACAGACACTTCAATTTTATTTATTAGTATAGATAGTATAGATGACCTCGAGTAGGTACATGTCCAACTCCTTAACCCTGATGCTGTAAGGAATCGCATTCCGAAATCGTAAGGATCCCACGGAATTTTTCCGTTTTGTGGACGGGTTACTACCATAGATAAAATGAATAAGACGAGATATGGCAAGGGGGCGTGGTTCCTGAGAACTCTTCTGGCGTTAAATACACCTGAGAACCGTTTTTGTCTTGAGTCGAATGTCGTCCAACGATCGCTTCACCGCTCTCGATTTTTAACAAAATGCCGTGTTGTTCAGTGGTTGTTTGCAAAAAATCAAGCAAAAAAGTGAATCATACAAAATATGGCATCTCATTTCACACTTAAGTACAAGCTATTGTTGTTATTTTCCATAAAAAACAAGAAAACATTATTTTGTATATTTACATTATGCTAAAAATGTGCTAAATTGAGAAGTTTATATCTCATTATGAACAAAATCCATTGCTTGCTTAGTAGAAATCAATCATCGAATCGGTCGGTCTTAGGACGCAATGGACTTGTACTATATAAATATATTCCTTCACTAGACGTTAGACTCACGGTATGGACGCCGATCGGGTGGTCGTGGTCGTAGAGATGTCATGATGTTAGCTAAGTACATTGTTATCGATATTTTAACGACCAAACGATGATTTTTGATACAGTTATTATTAATTAACCCCCGAAGCAAAAACGACGGGGTGTTATAAGTTTGACGTGTCTGTGTGTGTGTGTGTGTGTGTGTGTGTGTGTGTGTGTGTGTGTGTGTGTGTGCGTGTGTCTGTCTGTTCCCCTGTGGAGCTCAAACGGGTGGACCGATTTAAATGCGTTTTTTTTTGTTTGAAAGGTGAATTAGTCGAGAGTGTTGTTAGCTATGTTTGAAGAAAATCAGTCCAAGATGGCCGCCGCTACAAAATGGCGGATTACATATTTTTTTACAACCCCCTTAATATGGGTATCAAATGAAAGGGCTTGACTAGTAGAATAGCACTATGCAAATACAAGATTGCACCACCACCACAGAATTTTGGGTAAAAAGAAACCCAGCCCCTCATTTTTATTTCGAAATTAATTTATTTGAATCGTTATATCTCAAAAACGGTGGCTCTTAGGAAAAAAAGTATACAGACATTTTTTATAGATAATTATCTGATCTACAATTTTGTTTAAAATAATTTTATGATAAGACTTACCGTTTTGCTGAAAAATTTCCCGTGAAAACTTTGACACCGAGTAATTTTTTTCCAGGTGTCGGATCGATGAGGACTTTTCACATTTCATTTATAATAGTGTTTTGAACAATCCTACCAATTTTCAGCCAGGTGTGAATATTGTAATCTTGGAAGTCTAAATTGATCGTATTATATAAGTAGGCATTTTTTATATCGTATTATTTTTGATTCATAATAATAATAATATATCGCTTTTCTTAATATATAAGTCATTGTCAAAACCCAAATAGTAAAAAAATTAAGAATCGATAACTTTACATTTTAGTCAATCACTAAAGTTTTAATGGCTTTTACTCAACATTTTTATTTACTCATCAGTGCATACATACCAGCACTTTTATTTAATTTTATAATTACCTTTTTTAATTTTCTTTTTGCGAATAAACAAAATAACGAGTATCTATCGATATCGATAGACAATTCAATGAGTAGCAATACAGCGCCATCTATGGTCAAGTAGCGGAATTAATTGGACAATCGAATCTAGTGTGACTATAGCTCATAAATACATTCTTCCGTTAAAGCAAAATAAATCTTATTTCTACAAAATCAGGGTTTGTTTCCAAATCTGTGAGTTCTGTGAAGTAGGCTAGTTTTGACTAAACTTAAAACGACAAATCAAACGATTTGTTTCTTTGTAGTGCAATATAGATTAACGGTATATTTGTGTGAGTTTGGCGACAGCGGTTCCTATAGTAGTTTTGGTGCATTTCACTTCCCCTGCCTTCTCTCTTCCGTGGTTACTACTTTCTACAGATAGGCTAATTTTTGTTCTGGAAAATCAAAGTTCCCACGAGATTTTTACAAACCTAAATACACACGGGCGAAGCCGTGGGCATCATCTAGTTATTTATAAGTGTCTAGGCCGCCTGCCAGTATGGATACTGCTTTATGTCAATTAATTTTAATAGTCAGTTTATTTCAATTGCTTACGATTTATACTAGCGGCACGCTATGATGGCCGGTTTGACACATTACAATAGTGATGTGGAATGTCAATTTATTCTCGAACAAAAAACAATTAAGTTTTGTTTTTGTACCTGATTAAATAGGTTTAATAAAACAAAAATGTATATGTTTATTTAATTTATTTGAACGAACTGAATATTTGAACGAAAATGAATATACATACTTTATATGCACACAAGAAACATATGAATACAAAAGATACCAAAAAAGGTGCCACAAAAGGCCATAATTAATCAGATTCGTCCATATTACTATTTTCACTGTCGTCACTGCTATCATCACATACATTAATAATTATATGTTCGTTTTCTATAATATTATCTATTTTCACATCTCTTTCATAATCTTCCCTTATTAATTTAACAGTTCTATTCACAACCTTTTCCCAGTCTCCTTTAGTCACATGTTCACAAGCTTCTTCTAATAATTTTAGCATTTTTTTTGTGGTAAATGGGGGTTCTGTATTGTGTCTTGCAGCATATCCCTTAATTTGAGCCCACACCAACTCAATCGCATTATACTCACAATGGTAAGGCGGTAACCGTATAACTCTGTGCCCATGTTCTAATGCTATTTCGTCAATGACGTATCGGATCTTGGTTGGTTTGTTTTCTTTTAAAAGACGTACTAATTCCGCTTTTAACATATTCATGTTTGCATCTACGCCATTTTTACGAAGCCATGCGACGATATCAGCTTTCTTTTGGGATTGGGCAGGTGGCTTGTCAATTTGCATCGAGTGGTATGGGGCGTTGTCCATAATTATAATAGATGGTTCAGGGAGGCTACACAACATTGAGGTAAACCATTCAGTAAACTTTTCTCCATTCATGTCTTCATGATAGTCTCCAGTGGTTTTTGACGCAAAAGCCATGAGAGAACCTTCGACAAACCCGTTGATGGTTCCGGCGTGACAAATTATAAGTCGCGATCCTTTTCCTACAGGAACTTTGGAAGTAGATGCTGCTGTGTCATCGTTCCAAGAACGGCCTACAGTATGGTTAGCATTAAGCCATGTTTCATCCAAGAACACAACATTTTGCCAATTTTTGATTTCTTTCACTTGCCGTAAAAAAGTATACCTTGCCATCGCTATATCAAATCTTTCCATCAATATTTTGCGTTTGTTACATTTTTTGTATCGAAATCCAATGGTCTTCAAAATCTTCGTTAAAGAACTTTCCCCACCGAAGAATAATCCAGCTTCCTTCAGTGAATGCACCAACTTTTTTCTTGTTGGATACTCCTTCTGTAAATAGTAGCCGTAAACATGTCTTCGGATAGCATCGGCATCAAAGCTATCGATGCCTACGACTGGTTTTGCTCGTTTTCTCTTTTTTGGTGTGTGAAGTTTATTTTCTTCTGTGCCAGTCTCGCCATATTTTTTTTTAGTTATCCGTCTAACAGTTCGTTGTCCAATATTAAGCGCATCAGCTACGCGTTCAACCACTGACGTTATAGGTAAAATTGGCCCTCCATTTTGAGCTTCACGATCGAAATAGTTACGAAGGCGTATTACGAACTCACGTGTCTGACTATTTAGAACAGTTCTCTGCGTACGTTCGGTCATATCGACGAAATCCACAACAAAGGGCTTGAACAGAGTCCAAATTAACGAGCAAGGGTCAACAGTAATGCAGTATCAATATTTGAAATCCAAAGCCAGGTCAAAACTATATCACAATCGCATTGCACTGACAGTTTATACTTTTCGAAGCAACGTCATTTCGAAACTGCTTTGTTTTGCATTGAGCATTGACGCGAGTTTGCCGGAGGTAGTAGTTGTGCAAGCCAGCGATCCTATGTGACGATCGTATTAGATTCCATTTTTAAAAATTTATTGATATTTTTTTGCGATTTCAGAGGTTTGTCCACATAGTGAAAATTGTTCATATTCACAAGTACATTCACCCCTTAAATGGTGCAAACTGATTTTTCTACACTTGTATACATTTAAGAAATCAATTTAATAAATAAATTTTGAGTCCTAAACCTAAAACTACATTCGATAAAATTTATGAATCTCTGCACATCACTATCGTCAATAAAGTAATACAATTATTTCCTTCAAAGTCGTTATCAATTAATACGGAACTTCATGAGAAACTACATTCGATAAAATTTATGAATCTCTGCACATCACTATCGTCAATAAAGTAATACAATTATTTCCTTCAAAGTCGTTATCAATTAATACGGAACTTCATGAGCGGACAAACGTCAAACCGGCCATCATAGCGTGCCGCTAGAGTAGGTATCATATTATTTCAAGTTTCTCTGCATGGAATACATGTAAAACTTTTAATAGAGATGTATGTCTGATGTTAAGTAGATATATTTAAAAGCATTTTATCAAGCAGATTATATGTTCATTTGCTTTTTATATTCTTTATATACATAATATAATATGTCAAGCCTTTTAATAAATGGGTACAACACAATATCAAGGTTATAACTTTAAGTATATGCTAAACAATAAAATAATTACTGTATAAAATTATTGGATAAAAGTCATGCGTTTTTACAAACATATTCAAAAGAACGTTATCACTATTACTAGGCTAAGAACAAATCTAGTGGAGTTCCAAGTGCGAAAAACGGGCGAGGATTTTCGCTCTTATGTGATTGAAAGAAGCGCCAATGTGTGCGAGGATAACACACATAAGAAAAATTGAAAAAAATAAAACACTTTTAGATTTTTTCCTAGCCTAATAGAGATAACATCTAAATAAGTATATTTTAATCTACAAATAACATAACATCAATAATAAAATATTTTGTGTCATAATTTTCTAATGTAAGTTTTACTCACGTGTGATAGTGGTACATTCCAATGCTTGTTGAACTCTTTTCAAATATCCTTATCCCAACGTCGAAAAGAGGTCGCCACGGAAGTGTCAACTCTTCGGGAGATATGAGATATCTTTTCCTAATAACAGAAATAGAGTCAGAAAACTTATTGGATTGAAAATAATTTGATCAAATTGTATATCAATAATGCACATATAGTAATCAATTCAACCATGGTCAAACTAATCGTGAGTTAAGTCTGTCAAACTGTTTGCATTGCTGACAAACAGCCTTAAGCCCAAATAAGACGGTGCCCCGTTCATTGTTCATTTTTGCAATGAACGAACCACGATACGATATTTGCTATGGCACAGTGCCTGTGAACGATGAACGTTCGGTGTTTAGATGGTTCATTTTCGATGACTCATCGATAAAGCTTCAATAATTAAAGCAAAAATCTCGAAAAATGAACTGTCTAATTTGGATTTTAGTTGCACTAAAACTATTTTACTATCCACAAATTGTCATAACTGCCGACTACAAATATTAATAATTTTAGTTTTATTTGGTGATGTACGATTTTGATTGTTGAAAAATTATTGTCTCAATAACTGACAAACTGTTTCATGAAAATTCTATTGTCTAATGTTAGTTGTCGACAGACGGTCTGGGAATAGAATTTTACACTAAATAAACAATTCAAAATCCATTCAAACACACAAATGGTGAGGAGAATATGATTATACAATTTCTAAATTAATAGAAACATCTAAAAGTATTCCTATCACTTTCACAGTATTCCCTGCAAAATGAGACAGCATTACTTTTAGACCTGCCAATTCAGTTTGGCTTAGACTAGAGATTACATAGAACCCAATTTACCTGTTACAGTATACTTACTTTGTGAGCATGAGGAACAAAGTTGCAAACTTGTGCACTTTGCATGGCTCTAAATCAGGTATGAGAACAAGTTCATAGGCTAGTTTTATGAACGCCAAGTGGTCCTCTTTCCCAAACTTCAAGCCATGAATGCGTATATATCTATAAAGAAAATGATTTTTTATAATATAAAACTATTTATTTAAAACAATTTGACGGTGTGTTCTTTTTCCACATAATAAACAATACTACATGGCGTGTTGTCACTTGTGACAGACTAACCATGTGGTATCTTATTAGATTGTATTCAGTGCTAACTGTAATATGATAAAGTCAATTATTCTTTTACATACAATCTTAGGGCCAGCACATATGAGCCAAATCCAGGCACAGACTGTTTTAATCATAAAAACTTAAACAGCTTTATATTGACACTAGCGGTACGCCCCGGCTTCGCCCGTGGTACATATATAGCATATGTACCACGGGCGAAGCCGGGTATATATGTACTCAAGAATCACGTACATATCCAATGGTGAAAGAATTTTTGAAATTGGTCCAGTAGTTCCTGAGATTAGCGTGTTCAAACAATCATAGCAAAATAATTTTGACTTTTCATCATATATTTTGAAATGTTTGCAATTATTGGTAATCAAAACAAAACACACCACATTGAGCTGGAGTGTGGTATTTTGTTATATTTTTAACCATAATATATCAAAGTCTATAAAGTTGAGTTTAAGTCATTGTAGTGTTGTATCATTCTAAGACACACCTGCACACATGCCAATGTGTATCTGTGTGTAACTAATAAATAGAGGTAGGTATGTGAGCTATTTCTATTAAAATACAATAATTGTTATTATTATCATAGATATGTAATAGCACATTCCAATGCCAAGTGTCTGGGTCAGGAAGTTCTGGGCAGTCGCCAGATATTTAACAGGGTAACAGGGTACGCTGCCAAAGGTTAATGTTATGCAAAAATGATATTGTATAGGCATAATATTGCCAGATGTGTACTAATATAATCTTATTTAGGAAGATAATTTATCCTTCAGATTTTTTAACCAATTTCTGCACATATATTTTATCAGTAGTGATTTGAGATTTTTTTAAATTGATCATAAGAGATGGTTGCAGGGGAATTGCCTATCTATACTGTGAGGATTTAGGAACTGTCGATTGTGAATTCATATCGGGTGTATGGGGAACACTCTCGGAAACAAAGACAGGTGATAATACTGATGATTACTGAAAAGATACTTTAAAAAATATGTGAAGAAAAATGTTGTTTTTAATAATTAGTTTAGTATAGTTTTAGTGTTTTTTTTTAAATTATTACATTTTTTATGCAATACCAGTTTTGGGGATTAAACAGAACTGTATTTGCAAAAATTTTCACAATAACAAATGTCAAAAAACTGTTATAATATGGTTATTCTTCTCTGTAACACATTAAATTGAACTGTATAATTTCATTTTCAGTAAAACAGAATTACACTTATTTAAATACAATCTGTTAGCAGTTTTATCAAGAAAATCAGCTCATCTCAAGCTTTGCACAAAAACAATATTATCTATCGAATAAAAGATGACTAAAATCTGTTCAGCATTTTCGTTTATTAGTAAGTTATACCACTGGAGAAACTTATAGGATATGTCACCATCAAAGACATGATACCTAGCTGTTACCATTATTTTTATTTATTGTTCAACATGACTACAATATTATTTGTGTTCTTCACATTTTGTTCACTATCTCAGAGGGATAAACCCGCAATGAGAAAATCAATAAGAGAAAGATATTAGCATAGCCCAGAGGTTTGGCAAGCTGGTTAGTGGACAGGTCATGTCTGTCAAACTAATGAATGCTGGGGCAGACATGTTCTGGAATTGACACTGCATACTGGTCAGCCAGGTAAGGTAATGGAATAACCTCCAGTTCGCAGGATTAATGACCATAAGAAAATGGCTAGCTATACATGGATGAGGAAGGCAGCAGACAGTGTATGCGGGCACACCTTTTAGTCTATTGGGATACATCCAGATGGGTGGATTTTAAATGTGAATTTGAAAACATACTTCATCAACCTGGACGACCAGACACCGCAGGCTGGCTTCATCTCGCGCAGCATGACCGACTTAGCCAGGTTCGTCTTCACCTGCTCAAGGAATTTTTGCGATTCGTCATCTAACTTGTCGGCATACGGCAACAGATGATTCGTCAGCAGTTCCTTCTGCGGCTTGAACCCCAGAGCTTTGATCCGCTCCGGAGTCGAAACAAAAGCCTCGTATTCATCGTCCAGAAGCATTTTGGTCAATTTCTATTCTAATAATTCACGTAAATTGTAAACATCACTGGCCTATCTATTAGGTTCACGAACGATTTTAACACATGTTACAATCCACTTCACTTTACGATTATTGCTTTGTTGATTGTCCAACGTCCCGTCACCGACACATGAAAAACAACATTGAATATAGTTAAGCTATGAATAAAGCAAGTCATCAATAAAATTCAGCAAGTAAAGAAATCCGAATAAATTGAAGCACAGACCACACAAACAATAATCGAAAGATCATTTTAACGTTCCATTTTACGATTTTTGTACACTTATAAAAGATTTATCACTGAATTAATCAATGATCATGACATGAGCATGACATGGCATGTCACCTAAGATATTGTAATATATCTGTGATGCACTGCCATAGAGGTAATAATAATAAGTAGAGTTGGCATACCTACCTTAAAAACGTGCCAAAAATACACTCACACACGCACAATCCTGTAACATAAAATGGCGCGTGTTCATTGTGATGTCTCAAGTTGTGCGTGTGTGAGTGTTCATGTATACATTTTAGGGAGGCCATCTTAAGTCACGAGCAGGGGGGTGACACTGTAGTTCCCTTGGACTTCGCAAAGCGCTAGTATCGCAACCACAGAACCACTTTTCTAAGGTCATATCCAAGAAGGTTATATTCTCTATGTAGACACTGGACACTGCGCCTGAAACATTTTAATAAAGATAAAGTCATTCAGCTGGGCTATTTTTCCTCTCTAGTTTTTCTATATCTCACACACTTTATCTAAGTAGTCTGTTGAGAACGAGACAAAGCCTGTTCAAGACCATATTTCTTTGCTTCAACATTTTGTTTTGATTGTTCCTGGTCTGTGGTGCTAAGATTCCATAGGTTCTATGTTCTATGTTAAAGTGTTCTGACTTCTGTGGTAATTATTGTTTTTTTCAAAATGGCGTCTTCGTTGTTGTTGTGTTTCGAAAAAAATAAAAATAATTATTGATTTCTTGCAATCTTCTAAACTTTAAATACGTCAAGTCGAGCTTCTGTTCCTCTGTTTGTGTTTTATACTGTAGTGCTATTTATATTTGGCACGTTGACTCTTTTTTTGTTTCATTGAAACAAGACTCGTACCTATGTTTTGTTTTTTGAATTATCTGACGACAAAGAAAACAAGGAGAAATGTGGCTGCTCGCCAGTACAAAACAACATTAAGTTGTTTCGATTTCCTAAACCTGCTGGAATTTTGCGCGGTACGTATAACCAACCTAACCTAACTAGATTTATACTATACGTTATAAAATTCATTCTCCATAAATTATCCATAAACAGACACAAGCACACCTTTTGATATTTATAGTGATACCAACAGGTGTGCATAAGTTGGCTTAAGTCTATAGTTTGCTGCTGAACATACTGATGTGTTACTGTCATTTTATTGCAGATATCACCACTAGTGAGGAAAAAAATTTATTGGTAGCCCACCTTTTGTGTTTACTATTTATTACCTATAGGGTAGTAAAAATACTACTATTCATATATGAATATTATTTGTAATAATTAGTACCAATTAATTATTTTTAAATTTATTTGTTTCTTTTCAGATGTGAACTATGTGATATTCAGATGTGAAGATGAATAATTAAACAGACAGGTTTTACTGATTGTTTTATTGGGTTTTATTTCAGGAAGTTCTCAGGGCCAGCCCGGAGTTGTTTGTTAGCGGTATTTCACCCCCGTGCCTCGGAGAGGATGTTAAGCAGGCTGTCCTGTTTATTATTAATATTACTATCATCATAATAGTCACTAAAGTCCACCAACCTGCATTGGAGCAGCGTGGTGGGTCTAAGCTCTAAATCCCTCTCTCCTATGAGAGAGGAGGCCTGTGCCCAACTGTGGGATGTTAAAAGGTTGTAGTGTTGGTGGTAAAAAATTATTTGTTCCATGTTTAGTAACTTTTGTCGTTCTTCTTGCGAACACATCTTTAATTATGACTATTCATATTAGTGATCTTTTAAATTTCTGCAAAAGAATTTATTGATATTATCTTACTTTCAGCCAAAGATTAAAAGAGTGATCACAGTTATGCTATTTAGTTTGATAAATAATTGATGGTAGGTTTAAACAATATCTGACTGGTGGTTTCTGATTGTAAACAAAATTTTTGTACATGATACCTTAATATATTGCCCAGTTGTGAATAATCAAGATTTACATAATATTTTTACCTTTCCATCGCCACTGTCACAAGTCTATGCAAGACAAATTTATGTGATGGTCTGCACCATAGAGATAATAATAATAAGTAGAGTAGGCATACCTACCTTAAAAACGTGCCAAAAATACACTCACACACGCACAATCCTACAACTAAAATGGCGCGTGTTCATTGTGATGTCTCAAGTTGTGCGTGTGTGAGTGTTCATGTATACATTTTAGGGAGGCCATCTTAAGGGAAGTGCAATAAAATTTCTGCCACGATCTGTTTTATTGTTATGTTTAAAAATGTAGTGTTGTCTCTTACACACTTATGAAAATTTTGATAAGCTTAAGCTATTTTCCGATCCACTATTTTCTATAGGACATTATGCCAAGTCCACTTCTATAGGTTCATGGTCTGCACAGAGACACAAAGTTATTACTTTATCACTTTGTACTGACATCCATAAAATAGATTTTATTTTCCATAGCAGGATGAGAAGAGGAAAATGTTGGCAATGTTAATTTGTGGATATAAATAAGTGGGAAACAATCTCTTAGAATAGTTTTTATATATTCTGTATTTTATGTTAATTTAATTTTATGCCTCGATCTGTATAATAATTGGTGTAATATTATATTATAATAAATAAATATAATTTGAGAGGTGTGCAAGAAAAACTTAAGAAACAAAATATATGCTTTTCTCAAAAATTACTTTTGATAAATATAAAGCGTATAGATTAAGAAAAAAGAAATATAAAATTGAATATAGTAAGTTGTTTTATTTTGAACCCAAAAATTTCAAAAAGAATAAAAAATGTAGTGGTACCCCATTTCAACGTTTGTCATGGGACATCACTATACTATCGATATCGATATTTTAAGGTGGGATTGTGTCACATCACTTCTTCTTGCGACACTAGCGCTTTGCGAAGGCAACGGAACTAACTGTAAATTTTTGCCACTGTCCCATCTGTCTTAGAGACTAGTATATTAGTGATCTGTGGTCACGAGTCTGCCACGATCTGTTTTATTGTTATGTTTAAAAATGTAGTGTTGTCTCTTACACACTTATGAAAATTTTGATAAGCTTGAGCTATTTTCCGATCCACTATTTTCTATAGGACATTATGCCAAGTCCTCTTCCTATAGAGTCAATGTGCACTGCACAGATCACTAATATACTGCACAGCCCCCTGATTGTGTAACTTTAGACGATGAAATGGTATTCATTTGATGGCCTAAGGCCATTAAAGTAAAATATACCTTGACTGTATTGACTTAAAGTCACAAATTCAGTACAACTGAGTTTAACATGGAGCGTTATGGATCGTATCGTACATACCTAAACGTATAAGAATGGATACACGAAATTGAGCTCTATTTCAACGATATTATGGTTTATTTTACTTTGATGCCTTAGGCCATCAAATGAATACCATTTCATCGTCTAAAGTTACACAATCAGGGGGCTGATCACTAATGTACTGTGATGTCACATGAGTAGTGAGTACCTACCATAGAGAAATTAATAGTAGTCATAAAGATAATAATTATTATTATCTCTATGATAGTAGTGGAGGCGCCATACCTATACCCGAATTACTAATTCCGTGGAATTCTGACGTTTCGTAATGTTACCAGAGATAAAACAATTCTCACAAAAAAGATAAAAAATTCAAAACTTATGCAAATACAAATCAACTGCCGTATGTTTATGTCAAATGCCTGACAGACACTTCATGGTGATAATGTCATTCGACATCCATTTTTGAATAAATTTCAATGTGCTTCTTTTGTTTTCTATTGCTGTTAGTGTGCACTTTCTAGTTTCCACTCTTGGTGTTTTCTATTTTATTTTTTATTTTAATTTTTCCTACCTATCGATCGATTGATTGATTACCTATTGATGAAAATTGATCCAAGATGGCCGCCGCTACAAAATGACAGATTACATATTTTTTCACAACTCCCTTATTATACTACGGGAGGTCGATGACCAATTGAAAAAGTCATTTCATACCGACTGGAAATTTTAACAACAATAGTTTAGACCGAACCCATCACAGCTCCGAACGTCAGCTGCCGCACCAGTGGTGGAGTTAAGAGTGAGAGCATGTGAAAGTGCTTGAAAATCAAAGCGCTCCGAGAGATTTTATCCCGGACAAAAATGGTCTTAAATCATTGTTCCGATCATTTTTGATACAGAAACAATCGTCAGCTGCGGCGCCGAGGGTGGGTTATACGTCCGCTACGCGCATGAAGTGCATTAAAATTTTGGCAAATAAAGTTATTTTATACCTTATGAAATTTATGCAGCAGAATTTTCACACTTTTAAAATAATAAAGAAAATCGTCAGCTGCACTTCTGGTGGGGGAAAGACCGTCAGTCAGCGTGATAAACATTTTGCGCGCTCAGTACATTTAGCCTGTAAATCTAGGAAGAATATCCTATAGTTTTAAAAATTAGCCAAATGTATTTTTTGGGCTTTCCTCTAGAATATATCCAAAAACCACATATGGGGGGTGCATAACCAGCCGGCATTTTTAATTTTGTCCTTTTTTTCGGTTTTTTTCTCATATCACGAAAATCTCTACGAATAGCATTATAATTACTTCTGACAAAAGTTTTAACATACAATTTGCCACAAATGTAGTCTCTTGCAGTTTTACTCTAAGTTTATTACTTTAGGAGCTATAGGGTATTTTAGGTCCCTTTTTCGTTTTTTTTGCTCATATCTCGAAAGTCTCTACGAATAGCATTATAATTACTTGTGATAAAAGTTTTCGTATAAAATTTTCTACAAATTTGGTTCCATGCATTTTTACTCTAAGTTTATTATTTTAAGAGCTATAGGATGTTTAAGTTAATATTTGAGGTCCTTTTTTTAATTTTTTGCTCATATCTCGAAAGTCTCTACGAATAGCATTATAATTACTTGTGATAAAAGTTTTCGTATAAAATTTTCTACAAATTTGGTTCCATGCATTTTTACTCTAAGTTTATTATTTTAAGAGCTATAGGATGTTTAAGTTAATATTTGAGGTCCTTTTTTTAATTTTTTGCTCATATCTCGAAAATCTCTACGAATAGCATTAATTACTCCTGTAAAAAGTTTTTACATAAAATTTTGTACAAATTTGGTCATGGTAATTTTTACGCTAAGCTTACTACTTTAGGAGTTATAGGTTGTTTAAGTTAATATTTGAGGTCCCTTTTTCAGTTTGTTGCTCATATCTCGAAAATCTCTACGAATAGCATTTTAATTACTTCTGGCAAAAGTTTTTACATAAAATTTTCTACAAATTCGGTCCTATTTAATTTACGCTGAGCTTATTACTTTAGGAGCTACAGAGTGTTAAATTTAACAGAGAGATAAACTAGTATAGATTAATCCCCTGACATTCGTTATTTTGTGGCGGCGGCTATCTTGGACCAATTTTCATCAAACATAGCTAAGAACACTTCCGACTAATTCACCTTTCATACAAAAAAAACCGCAATGCGGTTTTTTTGTTTGAAATGCGTAAAAATGAACAGGACAAAATTTGTAGAAAATTTTATATTAAAACTTTTGTCAGAAGTAATTTTATTGGTATTCGTAGAGATTTTCGAGATATGAGCAAAAAACTGAAAAAGGGACCTCAAATATAAACTTAAACACCCTATAACTCCTAAAGTAGTAAGCTTAGCGTAAAAATTACCATGACCGAATTTGTACAAAATTTTATGTAAAAACTTTTTACAGGAGTAATTAATGCTATTCGTAGAGATTTTCGAGATATGAGCAAAAAATTAAAAAAAGGACCTCAAATATTAACTTAAACATCCTATAGCTCTTAAAATAATAAACTTAGAGTAAAAATGCATGGAACCAAATTTGTAGAAAATTTTATACGAAAACTTTTATCACAAGTAATTATAATGCTATTCGTAGAGACTTTCGAGATATGAGCAAAAAAAAACGAAAAAGGGACCTAAAATACCCTATAGCTCCTAAAGTAATAAACTTAGAGTAAAACTGCAAGAGACTACATTTGTGGCAAATTGTATGTTAAAACTTTTGTCAGAAGTAATTATGATGCTATTCGTAGAGATTTTCGTGATATGAGAAAAAAACCGAAAAAAAGAACAAAATTAAAAATGGCGGCTGGTTATGCATCCCCCATATGGGGTTTTTGGATATATTCAAGAAGAAAGCCCAAAGAATACATTTGGCTAATTTTTGAAACTATAGGATATTTTTCCTAGATTTACTAGGCTAAATGTACTGTGCGCGCAAAATATTTATCACGCTGACTGACGGTCTTTCCCCCACCAGAAGTGCAGCTGACGATTTTCTTTATTATTTTAAAAGTGTGAAAATTCTGCTGCATAAATTTCATAAGGTATAAAATAACTTTATTTGCCAAAATTTTAATGCACTTCATGCGCGTAGCGGACGTATAACCCACCCTCGGCGCCGCAGCTGACGATTGTTTCTGTATCAAAAATGATCGGAACAATGATTTAAGACCATTTTTGTCCGGGATAAAATCACTCGGAGCGCTTTGATTTTCAAGCACTTTCACATACTCTCACTCTTAACTCCACCACTGGTGCGGCAGCTGACGTTCGGAGCTGTGATGGGTTCGGTCTAAACTATTGTTGTTAAAATTTCCAGTCGGTATAAAATGACTTTTTCAATTGGTCATCGAGCTCCCGTAGTATTACAGGTATCAAATGAAAGGGCTTGACTAGTAGAATACTAGGAGGTACATAAACTTTATCTTAGGTAGAATAGCACTATGCAAATCCAAGATGGCCGGCGCCACAAAATGGCGAATGTCAGGGGTTTTTAAATTTTTTATTTATACCTAGTTACTTGTAGCTTTAGGTAATACCTCCAAAACCCAAAACTCATAAGAGTTGATCATGCTTGTTTGGAACACTTTGAATTTTGTGCAACTTTTGTGTAGAAGCGTATCTTTTTCCAAATTATAGAATTTTTGAATTATAGAATTAGAATTCTTACATTTTTCCATGCTAGGTGGTCAAGCGCTCGATTCTCATTTTCAGTACCTATAAGCCGCGGCACGCACATCGAAAGCTGAACGAAACGTGGAGGGGATAGCTGCGTATGGGAACTGTCGCGCACACACAATAGCTTACCCCTTCCACTTTCCCTCAGTGTTCGATGCACGTGCCGATATTTATACCTGCAGTAAATTCCTCTAGTAAGGTATAAGCACAAAATAGGTATAAGACAAGGAAATAATTGTATCACATGGTTTTCTTTATTAACTTATAGTACATCATACAAAACTATTATGTTACTTACATATTAATATTATTATGCAGGATATTATCAACTTTTGATTGAAATTCCAATAATATTCAGAATTTTAGCATTCTAATCTTACTATGCCTTGCCTGCAGCAAAATTCGCATACCGAAAAGCTATAAGTCACGCAACAAAAAATGAGACTAGGTTTTATAACTTGTGTATAAAATGTTTTACTTTACTAACTACCTACTTTATTACTCTTATCACTTTTTTGGTTAAAATTTCAAGCATAAAGTTAACAAGTAATAAATAGTACCTACATAGGATCCAATATTCAGTTAAGTATTACATTTTCATCTTACAGTACCCACTCAAAAAAAGTTTGCAGGTTTACAACAAAATTAGACTAGGAAATAAGTATATAAAATACCTAGTTTTGTACTTATATAACTTTACTAATTAAAATATTAAGCAAATTAGCCGATACCCACGATTTCATCCGTGTGGATTTAGATTAAAAATTTACTTTACCACCCCTTTTTTGGTTGATTTTTATGTTCGGTTGTTATATTCATCATTGTCACACGCATAGAAGTACATTGAATTCAAATTAAAAAAAAAGAAACTTTAACTTAAAAAAACTTTAACTTTCTGAATGTGCGACAAATACCAAATATTATATCGGACATAAAACAATGCTTCTGCATTCATCGGGATTTAAAAGTTAACCCACAAACCCACGCGGACGATTTTGTAGGCTTTATCTAGCCAGTCAATAAACCGCAGAGTAATAATAAGCTTTTGAAATTTCTCTGTTTTCCTCATGCAAAACGGATATTTGTACTGAGGTTTTATGAAGTTGGTGTTTTGTGAGGACATAACATGCTGCCGCCCCTGTCTCGGCGAGCAATAATTTTAAAACTACGCAATTTTTTTTAATATTAATTGAATTCGGTTTTTAGCTTGCATTGTGGCTTATTCTGTTGCACACCACTCTGAACTAAACTAAATTGACAGGTTCAAATATGTTGCTATCTTTTTCCGCAGGGAGCATTATGGAAGAGATAGGAATAACTATGTAGATTTACATCTGTCATTTAATTTTAGTTTAGATATTGTGTAAAACAGAATTAGCCTTAGATATTTAATTTAAGCTTTTGAATTAAAAAAAATAGTAAGACTCAATTTACATTGCCGCGGAATGGAATGGACGCGAATTTTTTATACACAAAGCATAATGAACTTTATGTCAATAGTATTACCAACAAATACAAGCCAAAAAAAAAAAAGAAATGTGTCAACCTAATTTCAATAGTGATGTGAAAGTTAATTTCATTTAATTATAATCATAAAATCGTTTAAATGTTTCATAATAAGATCTTAAAATAATTGTATATAATAGGAACAACCTATCTCTAACAGGCATACCTACACTATTTAACGTTTTACAGACTACAATTTCATATAGTTAGTTTCATAAAGTTATAAGGTTACATAACTAGGAAGTTATTACAGGTATCTATCTAACATTATCTGCTATATTCTCATAAAAATAAATTTTGTACTGTTGTAAATAAAGATAAAAATGAAATAATTAATGTTGTAATGATGTACATCATTCGCATCATTCACTTTTACCTCAGCCCTATTTTTTTTTCGTCAAAAAGTAGTAACCCATGAAACGTCAGTTTACTGCCTTGAAAATCCGACTATACCTTGTACGTTATACAATTGACATAAAGTTCACTATGCTTTGTATAAAAAATTCGCTTCCATTTCATTCCGCGGCAATGTGAACTGAGCGTTTTCTATTGTAGTAAGTATAACCCGCGACACGAAACTCGAGCGCTGACCTTCAATGCGCAGAAGTCGAAAATAAGGTATCTCGGGTGGTGAGGGGCTCGCGGGGAGGGCGTGGGGATCGTTCGTAAGCACTGATTAGCTCTCGCGGATCCCTCATAAACGCTGATTGGCTCTCCAATCATACTGTGTCCCGCTCACTCGTACTACGCTGCTGCACTGCACTTGAAGGTCACCGCTCGAGTTTCGTGCCGCTGTTTATAATGCGGTAAAGGGTAAACAAAGGGCTGCGTTATGAAATAAAAGTCTCTCGTTGCGTGGTGTAGAGGCTCGCGGCGAACACGATGTCCCGCTTGATGGCGGTCGACGCCTCCATCATCTTGGCTTGCAGCTTCGGATCGCCGATCGCAACCGCTGCGTCTTTCACATCCACTAGAAGCTGTGGAATGAAAAATATAGTTACATTTGACGCCAAACAAATATTCACCTATGAATATAGCCGTAGACGCGTTGCAATAGCATTTTTTTAGGTATCAGTGGGCGGACGAACTCGCACCTCAGCTCAGGGACGAATATTCGTTTGGTGTTAACTATACCTAATTTGGCTCAAGGCCCGGCCGCACACTGAATAATTAACTTTACGACTATTGACATACGGTCGCGCGGTACGGTACGCGCGCGGTGTGAGCAAGCAGCGGTGATACGTGCGAGGCTCGCCACAGTTCACACGCGACTGACGCGCTCGCGTAGCGTGTGGGCGGTGACGGATTCGTCGACGGCTCGGGTGCGGCTCGCGGCGCGTGCGGTGTTACCTCGTGCAGCTGCTGGATGCACCTCACGATGATGCCCTCCTGCACGTCGGTCAGGTCGACGATCTCCGCGAACGGCTTCTCCAGCGCCCACTCGTACACCACCCGCACCAGACCGAAGTTCAGCCTCTCCGCCTGGCCCTCGAACTGACCCACCTGAACATTAAGCGCTGTTATAACAAGTATAAATTAAAAATCTAAAAAACCCCCGCCATTCGCCATTTTGTGGCGGCGGCGGCCATCTTGAATTTGCATAGTGCTATTCTACTAGTCAAGCCCTTTCATTTGATACCCATATTGAGGGAGTTGTGAAAAAATATGTAATCCGCCATTTTGCAGCGGCGGCCGTCTTGGATCGATTTTCATCAAATATAGCGAAGAACACTCTCGACTAATTCACCTGTTAAACAAAAAAACCGCATTCAAATCGGTTTACCCGTTTGAGCGCTACGGTGGAACAGACTGATACACACACACAGAGAGAGACACGTCAAACTTATAACACCGCGTCGCTTTCGCGCGGGGCAAGCAGCTAGTGGCGCCATCTGTTATGTCTATCCGAAACTAATTTTATAATTTAGAAAGTCGAGCGATGTTCACTTCTCAATTTTTTTCGTTAATAAAATGTAGCATATGTCACCCGGACCATAACAACGAATCAATTGACACCTCATTCATCAAAATCGGTACAGTAGTTTAGGCGCTACGGAGGTACACACAGAATCTCATACAAAAATCGGACACAAACATACATACATACACACATACATATATACATACATAAACTGCTGAAATAAAAAAAAACAAGTACAAACTCACCAAATACTTGGCCTCGATCGCAGATATCTCCTCGTCTATCTCCTGTATAGCCTTCACTCCGGCCGCCAGCTTCTCCGTCAGCACCTGATCGACCCTCGTCTTCGCTTGGAACACGAAGCAGCTCAGCAACGCGGCGATCTCCGCCGGATTCTTATCCGTGAACACGTTCCTGAACACCAACTCCGATATTATCAGTTCATTCGTTCCCATGCAGCAAGCTACACGACCCTTCAAAATGACACTGTCGTGTTCGTCTATGTAGTTCAGTTCGCGTAGAACGAGCAACCGCCGTTGGTAGTCGGGGTACAGAGCTAGGCTTTCGAAAGAGAGCAACCGCTTGTATTTGTCTCGCTTCCTCTCCGCCTGTTTCCGTTCGTAGACGATTGCGAATTCGCTCTTGAAGTTCGCAATGTCCGTGGCTTTCCTCTGCGCGTCGAGTTCTTTCTGAAATAAGCGGGTGTGGGATTGGTTAGCGAATCACGTGAAATCACTGGCTGTCTGTCTGTTCGCGATAAACTCAAAAACTACTGAACGGATTTTAATGCGCTTTTCACCAATAGATAGAGAGATTCATGAAGAAGGTTTAAGTGTATAAGTTAAGGTTTTGTGTAAATTGGTTGAAATATGACGATGATTGTTGAAAATGTCGGAAAAAGTCAAACCGCCTGGGAACTTTCATCGAAAACGCTGCCTACTACGCAAAGCCGACCTTACTACGGAAAAAAGATGTAATATGCTTTACTACCCGTGCGAAGCCGCGGCGGATCGCTAGCCTACACCTACCGGGTCAAATTGTCATCCAGGAAGTCATTGAAATATATACACACATCCGAATCGGTCCAGCCGTTTAGGAGTTTGCTGACAACCACACATATAGAAGAATTATTATATTAAGATAGGCTTGCGCGTGACGACAATCATGCATGATGAGAAACAATTATGTGATCTAGGTTGAAGCGCGCTCGCCTAGAAAACGCTTATTCACTTTTTTCACACTTACCCTCAGCCTGTTCATTTTATCGAGCGAGTGCAGTATCTCCCCGGTGGATATGGCAAGCGACTGGGTGAGCGTCCGCACAACTGGACCCTATTGGGGCGTCCTTAAACCTGGACCCTTGTATACACATTCTCCATTATCACTTACCCTCAGCCTGTTCATTTTATCGAGCGAGTGTAGTATCTCGCCGGTGGATATGGCGAGCGACTGGGTGAGCGTCCGCACAACTGGACCCTATTGGGGCGTCCTTAAACCTGGACCCTTGTATACACATTCTCCATTATCACTTACCCTCAGCCTGTTCATTTTATCGAGCGAGTGCAGTATCTCGCCGGTGGATATGGCAAGCGACTGGGTGAGCACCCGCGCAGCTGAACCGTATTGGGGTATCCTTAAACCTGGACCATTGTATACACATTCTCCATTATCACTTACCCTCAGCCTGTTCATTTTATCGAGCGAGTGCAGTATCTCGCCGGTGGATATGGCGAGCGATTGGGTGAGATCCGCGCAACTGGTCCTCATTGGGGCGTCGTTAAACCTGGACCATTGTATACACATTCTCCATTATCACTTACCCTCAGCCTGTTCATTTTATCGAGCGAGTGCAGTATCTCCCCGGTGGATATGGCGAGCGACTGGGTGAGGCTCACTCGCTCCAGGGTTGTCGCTCCCGTGCGCACCGCGTGCGAGACGCGCGACAGCTCCTGTACCGCGCTCACGCAACTGGACCCTATTGGGGCGTCCTTAAACCTGGTATATATATGGGGTGTAAGGGGAACGTTACCGAAAACGTAGCGCTATTATTATACTACCTAAACACAATCCAATACAAATAACCATATTTTGTCTTATACTTGTAGTATTAGTGATTTAGTATTTAGTACTTTTCAAACTGACAATGTGTAGCGTGCACAATTCAGGGTCACCGCGGTAGGGTAATCACAGAATAACAACTTTAGGTATTTATCCAACTTTCGGTGACCTCTAGCGTCAGCTGATTGCTGTTTTCCTTCACCGTTCCCTAAAGCAAGCTCCCTAATGCTGTTTTCCTTCACCTTCACTAAAGCAAGTGTATTTAACCCGGCGTGAATGAGGTGAGAAATTGTTACACCAGCTATGAGGTGGGTATGAGATACCCAAAATTTTGGTGTTCAATTTTTAATACTATGATTGTGTAATTAGCATTTATGCTTGAACTATATAAATAATAGTATCCATTCAACAAGATTAGTAAATAAAATACCAGCATTAAGTACAAAAAGCATTATTTTTTATTGAAATAACAAAGTATCTTAATTTTCTTTGAAAAAATACAAGTTTAGGTAATTAACTTCTTTTCTCATAAAATCTAACAAAATTTAAATTTCTTTGGTAAATTAATATAACAATAGTGTCGTCTAATTATTATAAATCAAAAAGGAACTGAAAAGTCTTATGAGATCATGTTACAGAGCACGATGTGACGTACCCCAGCCACATGTACGCACGTGTATCTACCGTCACCGCCGGCGCAACACTAAACTCGATACTGTACCTCGACCCTCGCACCCTTACCTCCAGCTACTGAAACGACAGGACTCGCATGGCAACAGTAACATTAAATAATCTGCGTTTAAAAACTTCTCAGGTATGACATATCCAACCTCACTCACGCCGGGTTAAATGTTTAAAGCTCATGATTTCATGATCGAACTTGGTCCCCCCAAGAGGGAGGCCGAAGTCTTTACCATTAGGCTATCACGGCCTAAACTAAAACCCTTGTCACTAATTTAATAAGAGCGATTAGTTTAAGCCTACTATTTCATCAACCGACCTCAGCATATGACGTATAAAGTCTATATTTTACCTTGGCATTTGTCTCTTCTCCCAGTCTTGTATGATCAGGTTGGCGTCTATCTTGAGGTTCATTTTGGTCACCGCTATCACATTCTTCGGAGCGATACACAATATTGTGTGGTCCATGGTGCTCTCCTCGGTGCCTGCCAGTTATGTCATGGGTTTTTTAATACGACTACTCATATTAATAATAGTATCCCGTTCCCTCAAATATGGTTGAGCGAAGCAATGGCTGGATCATGCGTCATGCTCGTGAACGGGTGCCGCCGTCGGAAATGGGGCTACTTTTGTCTGCCCTTTTTGACGTGTAGAATTGTAAGCACCATTCCGAACCAGTGGTAGATTCATTTGTCGATTCAAAAGCACTTGTAAAAGTTTATCTGAATAAAAAATATGTCTTACGGAGAGCGCTCACGGAGCGGTTTGGAATCGCGCCCGCCGCGGCTGCGGGAGAGAGGTTAGAGAGAGCGCGCTCACGAGCCCGCTTGTTTTTGCGGGACCGCAGCCGCCGCGGCTGCGGGCGTCGCCCGCCGAGTTGGCGGGCGACGCCCGCAAGACCGGCGGTTATATTTATATATGAAGAGCTGGCGAATAAAATGTTATATTTTTTAATCCGATGGTCTTTGGCTTGCTGAATAAGAATATCAACTTAATTTTACTTAAAACGGCCCGCAACTGTATCAAAATTGCATCCATAGGTCGTGGTTTCGATCATAACGGCATAATTACAATAAAGTTTCGAAAGATTTGAATAATCGAGCACGTTTTCGTTCAAAATGGATTAATTTCCATACTTTGTAAGATGTCAATCAAAATGATTATTTCTTTTTCAGAAGAAAAATTTGTTTTTTTTTACTAAAGGGGGTTAAATTTACTCGCGTCCGTAGGTTCTACCAAAGTCAGGTTATAATCCTCTTTACCCTACACGTGACCCCCGGTTGGTGCCAAATGAGTAACACCTTCTCAGGTGGTAGGCTTTGGCCGAGGCTAGTATGACCACCCAGCGAACAAAGTCGTGCCGCCAAACGACTCATCTCAGACACAACTTCTGTTTCAAGTTGGTTCGTGTTCCGGAACGATGCTCGCTGTAGCCATTTTATGGAGGAATGGGTCTGTACAGTTGTGCTGCATTTATTGACAGGTTCTGACCTGAGTTGTAGAGATACTGGGAGGCTCAATTTGGAGGGCAGCGGGATCCGAAGCACGGTGCACCGCTGGCCGACCGCAGGTAGTAGGGGGCCCAATTAGTAAGTTCGCCACCTATGAAAGGCTGCCCCGCCACCTTGCGAAAAATCCTGGGATGGCCTCCATCGTGCCGGTTGGCGACCGGAGAGAGGACCCGAATCCCAGGGGGGTTCGGGCGTCCCCGCGGTCTCCAGTTGAGTCAACCATCAGTACCTCTGCTTTGAAGATCACGGTGTTAAAAATGCAGCATCTCGTACAACTTCCATTTCTTCAGTCCTATTCACTCTCCAATAAAAATGAAGCGAAAAATAAAGAGAAATCGGTTTACACAGCGGCTGCACCTCCTCTCTTTCTCAGTGCACCTCTCCAATATACGAGGATTGCACTCCAATATCAGTGCGGTCCATCACCACCTCGAGACCGCTAAGCCGCACCTACTCTTTCTTACGGAGACGCAAATCAAGAGTCCAGCAGATGTAGCCTACCTACAGTATCCCGGGTACTCGCTTGAGCATAACTTTAAGCCTCGGGCAGGGGTCTGTATGTACGCTCGTGACAACATCTGCTGCCAGCGTCTTCGTAATTTGGAGGTACCGAATTTCTCAGTTCTGTGGTGTTTGGTAGACACAAGCTTTGAAAAAACAGTTTACGCCTGTGTCTACCGTTCGCATACTGGTGACCAGGAGACGACTCAACTTTTCAAATATCTCAGTGAAACGGCTGACACCATCCAACATAGATATCCATCCGCGCAGCTGGTTTTTCTGGGGGACTTTAATGCCCACCACCAGGAGTGGCTGTTCCCATACCAGAAAACTGATCATACTGGGAGGGAGGCGCGCAAATTTGCATTATCGCTAGATCTCTCTCAGCTAGTTCAGGAAGCCACCCGGGTACCGGATGTCGATGGACATACACCTAATTGTTTGGACCTTCTACTGAAAACCGATCCAGACAGGTATTTGGTGTCTGTTTCTGCCCCCTTGGGCACCTCAGACCACTGTCTGGTGAAATCTGTATCCAACTTTTACCCTCCAGCCTCTGAATCCTCTGTTAAGAGGCGAGTGTGGCGATACAGGTCAGCAGATTGGGACGAGATGCGACACTTTTTTGCGTCTTATCCATGGCGGCAAATTTGTTTCTCTTCCAACGATCCGTCGAGCTGTGAGAGTGCTATATCGGATGTGATACGCCGGGCAATGGAATACTTTATACCATTTTCCGACGTATCTCCTGATAGCAAAATACCCCCTTGGTACAATGCTGATTGTGCTGTTGCAGAAGCCCGTAAGCAATCAGCGTTTGTAACTTGGGCGGATGCTCGCTCTCTCAAGGCACCGGATGTAAAAATCAAAAAAAGAGAATTCAATATTGCCGCCAAGTCCTACAAAAGGGTTTTGGAAAGAGCTCGTTTCGACCGAACTAATCGCATCGGACGTAAGCTTGCCTCCTACCCCAGTGGCAGTAAAGCTTTCTGGTCTCTTGCGAAGTCGGTTGAAACTAATTTCTGTCGTTCTTCACTGCCGCCTCTGCAGAAACCTGATGGATCACTGGCCATAAGTGCAACAGACAAAGCCAATCTACTTGCTCCTCTGTTTGCTGAAAACTCACGGCTGAATGCTGGAAGCAATCTCCCACCCACCCTTCCACCATGCGACTCCAGTATGCCGGAGATACGCATACACCAGCAAGAGGTCCTTAAAACCCTTCGGAACCTTGACGTGAGTAAGGCCAGTGGCCCTGATGGTATACCTGCAATAGTCCTGCGGAATTGCGCTCCTGAGTTGTCTCCTGTGCTAACACGCTTGTTTCGTCTCTCCCTGGAAACTGCTCAAGTCCCCAAATCGTGGAAAGTTGCAAACGTGCAACCAGTACCGAAAAAGGGGAGTCGTGCTGACCCGGCAAATTACAGACCAATTGCGATCACGTCCATCCTCTGTAAGAGTATGGAACGTGTTCTCAATAATAAACTCCTATCATACCTAGAAGCTAACGACCTCCTGTCAGACCACCAGTACGGATTTCGGAAAAATCGGTCTACGGGAGATCTTCTAGTGTATGCCACACATATTTGGGGTGAAGCTATTGAGAAATACGGAGAAGCACTAGCCGTTTCTCTTGACGTCTCAAAGGCTTTTGACCGGGTCTGGCACGGCAGTCTTCTCAGCAAGCTTCCGGCATACGGAATACCCACTGGCTTTTGTAGCTGGATATCTGATTTCCTGAGTGACAGGTCATTTCGGGTAGTCGTCGATGGCTGCTCATCTGACCTAATGGCTATCAATGCCGGTGTCCCTCAGGGATCTGTTCTATCCGCAACCCTTTTTCTGCTGCACATCAATGATCTTCTAAAACCCGGTATCTTTGGGTACGCTGATGACAGCACAGTTACGGATAGATACATGTCCAGTTCTCGAGCCAGTGCTACTGAGATCCTTGAGCAAAGAGAGGCAATGGTGAATCGCATTAACTCAACTCTCAAGGAGGTGTCTGATTGGGGTGACGCCAATTTAGTTAAGTTTAATGCCACCAAAACGCAAGCGTGTTTATTCACTGCAAAAAAGAGCCCTTTCACCTTGGCTCCTACTTTCCAAAGTGTATCCGTTCCGATTGGTGACCATATTGAACTTCTGGGTATTGACATCTCACCCAAACTCAGTTTCGGGAAATGCATCGAGTTGAAGGCCAAAACAGCTGCCAAAAAACTTGGTATCCTGAACAAGGTGAAACGGTACTTCACACCTGCACAGCGCCTCACTCTCTATCAGGCTCAAATCCGGTCAGGCATGGAGTACTGCTGCCACCTTTGGGACGGCTCTGCCAAATACCAACTCGACGCATTAGACTCGGTTGATCGCAGCGCCCGTAGAATTATAGGCGATCGGTCACTAACCCAGGCGAAACTGCTAAGTTTACAGCACGGGCGCAATGTCGCCTGTCTATCGGTCTTTTATCGGATATACTTTGGAGAGTGTGCTCAGGAACTATTTAACCTGGTTCCTCCTTCACCATTTCACCACAGAACAGCGAGAAGTCGTGAACGTTGGCATCCCTATGTGGTTGACGTACAGTCTGCCCGCACGAAGCGCTTTCGATCAACGTTTCTGATACGAACCGCTAGGGTGTGGAACGCCCTTCCGGCGTCCGTGTTTCCCGCCTCGTTCAACTTAAGTGCCTTCAAAACAAGAGTGAATAGGCATTTTCTAGGCAAGCGCGTTCCAACTTAGACCTCATCATTGCTCTCCAGGCATGATTGTCGTCAAGCGTAAGCCTATCATACAATAAAAAAAAAAAAACTAAGAATTTTTTTTTTAATTAAAAAGTTTATCATTTAAAAACTTTATTCACTAATAAAGTTTTTAAACAATTTATGTTGAAATTGGCCTAAACTAACTTACAAATGTCAGACTGACTTACAAATGATAAATTATTGTTGAAAATAATTAGAATTTTTAGAAATGGTTTACGAATTATTAATTTCATAATTGAAATAGGTTAGAATTAACTGACATTTGATTCATTCAGTGGCGCCGAACCGCCATCTTGAATTATTGGTATAAATACGGGTACTTCGAAGCCATGAATTGAGTCTCCTCCAAAGACTCAACCGACTATTAGATGCTTCAGAGTCTAGGTCGTGATATTTGATTGAGGGCTGCGATAGCAATCACACCCTCATCGAATAAATGCTGCCATTTTGGACTTGGCTGAGTGTAATTAATTAATTAGTATAAAATATATTTGAAAATAGATCTCAGTTAAACTAATCTCTGAGTTGATATAAATTGAGTTATGTGCGGGTGATAAACGCAGATATAATAGTTTGATTTAGTTTTAATATTAATTGATAGTCTGCTTCTGGAGTTATGTGTTTACACAAACAAGTTATTGCTTGCAATATTAATTAATTATTGCTTCCGTTAACTTATATGAGATAGCAAACTGAATTTAACATATTATTATGTTCAATAAAGTTACAAACTACATATGGGTAAATAAAAATCCACGCCAAAAGCTCACTGTAAGTATGTCATTCAGTTTAATATTAATATTTAATAATTAATATTTAATAGGTTACCTGAATCAATACAGGCCATGCCTCTACAAACTTTTAAAGTAAAACTAAAGAACTGGCTCATGGAGAAATGTTTTTACAATTTAAAAGAATATATGACATAAATTCTATTTATTGCAATTAATTTTATATTTATATCTTTAGAACGGTGACATGTATGCTACTAACGTCATTTTGTTTAGTCTTAAAATCAATAATTCAATTTGCACACTAATTTATTAGTTAGATGTGTTGGAAGACAATAAGCTTTAAGATCCATAATATTTGTATGACATTTTTGCAAATAAAGACTCTTACTCTTTAGTTTGATGCAACTATACCGTTTTGTTCGCCAGCTCCTACTATAAGAAAAATGCGATCGCGCCCGCCAAAAAACCGCAGAGCTTGCGGGCGACGCCCGCAAAGCTCGCGGGCGCCCGCTGCCCGCCGGTTCTGCGGGAGCCGCGAGCAACCGCCAACTCTGCGGGAGTAAATCGCGTCGTGAGTTTTGCACTCGACATTTGTATGAATTTCGAGTATTGCGGGCCCGCAACCGCGGCGGGCGCGGGTGCGAACCGCTCCGTGAGCGCTCTCTCTTAGACTTGCCTTTACACAAGTTTAAGAACTCTATTAAAAGTATGCTCATAAAAAAAGCTTATTATACAATTGAAGATTATATAAACGATAAAAAAGCTTGGATTTAACTCGTTCCAGCAATGCGCGAGACGGCATTTCAATCATGTACATTAATAATAATAATTGTTATAATGTTATTTTTAAAAAAAGAGCAACAGCCGAGTTTCTTGCAGGTTCTTCTCGGCTGGAACTGCATTTCGAACCTGTGGTAGATTCAGTTGACGATTCAAAAGTACTTGTAAAAGTTTATTTGAATAAAAAACTTTTCTATTCTATTCTATTCTATCAAATAATAATTTAGTGTGCAGAAAAACGTGTATTCAACTGCGTACTAATGGAAGAAAGCGCGGGGCAAGCAGCTAGTGGCACCATCTGTTATGTCTATTTGAAACTAACTTAATATTCAGTTTAGTCGCGCGAACGTCACTTCTCGATTTTTTTCGCATATAAAATGTAACCTATGTCACCGGGACCATAACAATGAATTAATTGACACCTCATACATCAAAATCGGCCCAGTAGTTTAGGCGCTACGGTGGAACAAAAATCAGACACAAACATACATAAGAACAGACTGCTAAAATCATAACCCTTCCTTATAGCTTTGTCGTAGTCGGCTAAAACACGGATCGCGAGTCTTTTAAAAGGTTACGAGCCAGTTTACGCTTTGCATGCCCTCTCTCTCGCAAGTTCTAACATTTTCAATGTTTGTAAAAGTCTTAGTATACCTACTTTTGACAAAAGTGGTACATTACTATCCTTCACAATAAAATTACGGATATTTTAGACATATTTCTCCTATCATATACCTAGTTTATAATAGGGAAAATGGTGAAAACAACTATTAACATTTGTTGCCATCTTTGTCTAACAAAAGTTAGGTATTTTATAGTAAAAAGATATCTAAAACTAGCTGATGGCCGATACTTCGTCCACGTGAATTCATATTATAAATCTCATACAAACTTTGAACCCCTATTTAACCCCCTTAGGAGTTGAATTATCGAAAATCCTTAGCGGACGTCATAATAAGTTGTCTGCATGCCAAATATCAGCCCGATCCATCCAGTGGTTTGAGTTGTGTGTTGATAGATCAGTCAGTCAGTCAGTCAGTCACCTTTTCCTTTTATATATTTAGACTAGCTGATACTCGCGACTTCGCCCGCGTGGATTCATACAAATCTCATACAAACATTCATCCCCCATTTAACCCACTTGGGGATAGTTTTCCAAAATTCCTTAACCACACTAAACCGAACCTAAATATCAATTTTCATGGATATAACTTGATAAATGACGTGAAAATGGCGGACTCTCATACAAACATTCATCCCCTATTTAAGCCGATAAAGGATGGAATTCGCAACCCTTTCATAGTGTGCGCCTACGTCATAAAAGGAAGCTACTGTGAAAATTTCAAGTTTCTAGCTTCAGTGGTATAGACAGTGGTGTGCGTTGATGATCAGTCAGTCAGTCAGTCAGGACAAGCCTCTTTATCACTACACTAGCTTTTGCCCGCGGCTTCGCCCGCGTGAATTTCGGTTTTTCACAAATCCCAAAATCTCCGATTCAAAAAAAAAAGAACGCAGGACACATCCGCACGCATTAGCTCCCTCGTCCGAAATGGAGATTGGACATTGACTCTATAGGAAGAGGACTTGGCATAATGTCCTATAGAAAATAGTGGATCGGAAAATAGCTCAAGCTTATCAAAATTTTCATAAGTGTGTAAGAGACAACACTACATTTTTAAACATAACAATAAAACAGATCGTGGCAGACTCGTGACTTAAGATGGCCTCCCTAAAATGTATACATGAACACTCACACACGCACAACTTGAGACATCACAATGAACACGCGCCATTTTATGTTACAGGATTGTGCGTGTGTGAGTGTATTTTTGGCACGTTTTTAAGGTAGGTATGCCTACTCTACTTATTATTATTATCTCTATGAGATTGGAGCATGCCCCCTCTTTACCGCACCCGCCCGCCGCGCGGCGCGGCGCGGGGAGTTCCGTGCAGCGCGAGCGTCGGCCGTTGCGCGCTGCGAAAATACCTATCAGGGCGTTTTTTAACATAGGTACTTACCGATTTCAACACAACTCCTTTTTTTGAAAGTCGGTTAAAAAAGTAGCCTATGTTACTCCTTGGTTAATCCTCTACTTGTCTGTGAAAGTCCCGTCAAAATCGGTTCAGCCGTTCCGAAGATTAGCCCGTTCAAACAGACAGACAGACAGACAAAAATTTTAAAAACGTGTGATTCGGTTATGGTATCGTTCAAATAACCATATGAGCTTAATATGTGGTAGTTATTTCGAAATTACAGACAGACACTTCAATTTTATTTATTAGTATAGATAGTATAAAACAAAGTCGCTTTCTCTGTCCCTATATCCCTATGTCCCTATGTATGCTTATATCTTTAAAACTACGCAACGGATTTTGATACGGTTTTTTTAATAGATAGAGTGATTGAAGAGGAAGGTTTATAAGTAGAAAAATTGGACCTGGTAGGTGGCGCTAATAGCGGGCAGGACGACGTCTGCCGGGTCCGCTAGTATTATTATAGATAGATAAATAGATAGATTAATATTAATTTAAACGTAGAGATTACCTATAGTGTCGTAGGCCGCCGAGAAGCTCAGCATTCGGTACCAGTTGTCGTCCACGTCGAAGTTGTAACGCGCCGTGTCCTCCTCCGCCGTGTTCAGCACCAGCACCTTGTACGGAGTCTGGCGCGGACCTGCGATTGTTGACAAACCTCCTACAGATGCCATCTCGAATCGAGAATTTGGAATATATTTTCTTCTATTGCCATTTCCTTAGCGGAGGTTGGCAACCATTAAGACTAATTAGACGAAGGTTTTTAAGCTAGGATATCCTCCTACCAGACTTTTTGCACACACGATCTCTTGTAGCATATAATAGATATCATCATCATCATCATGATCAACCCATTACCGGCTCACTACAGAGCACGGGTCTCCTCTCAGAGTGAGAAGGGTTTTGGCCATAGTCTACCACGCTGGCCAAGCGGATTGGCAGACTTCACACACCTTTGAGAACGTTATGGAGAACTCTCAGGCATGCAGGTTTCCTCACGATGTTTTCCTTCACCGTTAAAGCAAGTGATATTTAAATACTTAAAACGCACATAACTCCGAAAAGTTAGAGGTGCGTGCCCCGGGATCGAACCCACGACCTCCGATTAGAAGTCGGTCGTTCTAACCACTATACTTCTAACATTATACTTCTATTATATAATAGACTAGATGATTCCCACGGCTTCGCCCGTGTGTATTTAGGTTTGTAAAAATCTCGTGGGAACTTTGATTTTCCACAACAAAAAGTAGCCTAATCTGTAGTAAGTAGTAACCCGTCCACAAAACGGAAAATATCCGTGGGATCCTTACGATTTCGGAATGCAATTCCTTACAGCATCAGGGTTGAGGAGTTGGACATGTACCTACTCGAGGTCATTCAACAATAAAGTCTTTAATTGGTATCCCCAATATCAATTTAAATAACCGAAAGTGCCTAAATCCCATTAGTTTTGGGGATCAGATCCCCTACAGCATCAGGATTGAGGAGTTAGAATCCAAATTTATTGTAGGACAGTGTCGCAATGTTTCTCTATCGATTAAAAAAAAAATTACGCAAATCGGTTCAGAAATCTAGGAGATATCGGTGTACATAGGTAGAAAAACACAACTCCTCCTTTTTTGAAAGTCGGTTAAAAAAGTAGCCTATGTTACTCCCTGGTTAATTCTCTACTTGTATGTGAAAGTCCTGTCAAAATCGGTTCAGCCGTTCCAAAGATTAGCCCGTTCAAACAGACAGACAGACAGACAGACAGACAGACAGACAGACAGACAGACAGACAGACAAAAATTTAAAAAACGTGCGATTCGGTTATAGTATCGTTCAAATAACCATATGAGCTTAATATGAGGTAGTTATTTCGATATTACAGACAGACACTTCAATTTTATTTATTAGTATAGACTAGCTTTTGCCCGCGGCTTCGCCCGCGTGAATTTCGGTTTTTCACAAATCCTGAGGGATAAGTAGATTTCTGGTTCCCGTTCCCGCTCCCTTTTCCAACCTTTATACTTACTTAGGGCATTTTTTATCTCCATTCAAAATTTCAGCCAAATCTGTTCAGTAGTTTTGACTGGCCCGTTGGCGCGGTTGGCAGTGACCCTGCCTTCGACATACATACGACTAAAACAAACTAAAGAAATAAAAAACATCATAAGTCCATAACCCCTAATAAAAACAAAATCTCCGATTCAAAATAAAAATTACGAAAACGCACGCAACAAACGCAGGACACATCCGCACGCATTAGCTCCCTCGTTCGAAATGGAGATTGGAATTGGAGCATGCACCCTCTTCACCGCACCCGCCCGCCGCGCGGCGGCGCGGCGTACCGCGGTACCGCGTACGGTGGGCGCAGCGCGAGCGTCGCGTCGGCCCGGCCGTCGCGCGCAACGAAAATACCTATCAGGGCGTTTTTTAACATAGGTACTTACCGATTTCAACACAACTCCTTTTTTGAAAGTCGGTTAAAAAAGTAGCCTATGTTACTCCTTGGTTAATCCTCTACTTGTCTGTGAAAGTCCCGTCAAAATCGGTTCAGCCGTTCCGAAGATTAGCCCGTTCAAACAGACAGACAGACAGACAAAAATTTTAAAAACGTGTGATTCGGTTATGGTATCGTTCAAATAACCATATGAGCTTAATATGTGGTAGTTATTTCGAAATTACAGACAGACACTTCAATTTTATTTATTAGTATAGATATTATATTGGGTAAACGACTCAATTTACCACCATTTTACACGGCTTTCATATGCCATTTTTAGTAGATGAAATGCGATAGACAAAATAAATTAATTAAATTTTTGTAACATAAATTAAGTAATACTGGATATATGTATAAATACATGAAGCTTTCCCTTGTTTTATCGGTGGACACCACACTAGGAGAAACCTGTATCGTGGGGTCCGAGCAATTGAGTTGTTATTTGGTTAACACGGAAAATCATATTAAACACTAGATGATTCCCACGGCTTCGCCCGTGTGTATTTAGGTTTGTAAAAATCTCGTGGGAACTTTGATTTTCCACAACAAAAAGTAGCCTAATCTGTAGTAAGTAGTAACCCGTCCACAAAACGGAAAATATCCGTGGGATCCTTACGATTTCGGAATGCAATTCCTTACAGCATCAGGGTTGAGGAGTTGGACATGTACCTACTCGAGGTCATTCAACAATAAAGTCTTTAATTGGTATCCCCAATATCAATTTAAATAACCGAAAGTGCCTAAATCCCATTAGTTTTGGGGATCAGATCCCCTACAGCATCAGGATTGAGGAGTTAGAATCCAAATTTATTGTAGGACAGTGTCGCAATGTTTCTCTATCGATTAAAAAAAAAATTACGCAAATCGGTTCAGAAATCTAGGAGATATCGGTGTACATAGGTAGAAAAACACAACTCCTCCTTTTTTGAAAGTCGGTTAAAAAAGTAGCCTATGTTACTCCCTGGTTAATTCTCTACTTGTATGTGAAAGTCCTGTCAAAATCGGTTCAGCCGTTCCAAAGATTAGCCCGTTCAAACAGACAGACAGACAGACAGACAGACAGACAGACAGACAGACAGACAGACAAAAATTTAAAAAACGTGCGATTCGGTTATAGTATCGTTCAAATAACCATATGAGCTTAATATGAGGTAGTTATTTCGATATTACAGACAGACACTTCAATTTTATTTATTAGTATAGATATAATAGAAGTATAATATATAGTATAGTCGACTCAACCTGGATGGTAGAGCTGACCTGACTGACTAAAGCTGACTTGACAACCAGGTTGAGTCGACTATATTTGCTAAAGGCCTATTTAAGGCCCAATTCTTAAGGCCTAAACGTAAGTTCTGATACTTACCTTATATCGACTGACAAAGACAAAAGTTGTCAATAAGGTATCCAACACTTACCAGAACGTAGTGAAACAGACCCTTACAGGTTGTATTTTAAGCAAATATAGTCGACTCAACGTGAACGGTAGAGCTGAGCGATGCCGTGTGCTTTTAGAATCATAACCTATCTATAGACAAAAAACTTACCGTTTCCACTTAAATAAACGCCCAACTGGTTGATATAAGGGCCCGCAGACAATATCAGCACCTTTCCGGGCACGAACTCCTTTAACATCTTGGACTGGTTCAAGAGAAGTGGCATTATTTCGTTCAAAACTTCGATATAAGCCACCGAGGTATCGTAAAATGTGGCCAGTGGTGTCAAATGCGACGATAGAGGAGTGCTACATTTTTCTGAATACTCCATTTCTGCTATTTCCAACTGTTTGCGATAGTTATCCGCTTGGCACACTTGGTAGAACTCGCGGAATGACCGCTGCATCATCCCTTCTACGGATACTGTGGCAACCCTGAAATTTATTTTTTAACAGACTTCAAAATAGGAGGTTATTTCAAAAACCAATGAACCGATTTTGGTAATTTTTTTCACTATCGTAATCTACATACTTTTAGGAAGGGACTAGTTTCAGAAATCTGGTATTCCGAGTGACATAACACACGATAAGGGCGCACAATTTGAGATCATTAACACCGTGGTTAAAGAAAGAATGTGAAAAAATGAAAGAATGAATACATACATATTTGTGTTAATTTAGTTGCAAAAAAATCCTTTAAACTAATGCAGTAGTAAAAAGTAGTGTCATACTTTACTACTACCGCACATTTTTAAATTGGCCAGTTTAGATTAATTCAGGATTTGTGGACTATCAAACAAGCATATTTGAATTCGATTATGGGTACTGAAATTAAAATACACTCTCAGCAGTTTAAAATATAGGTCTTACCGCAACAGGCTGAGTATCATCGCGTATGTGAGCCTGAACTGCGAGGATAATTTTTGAGGAGTTCCCAACATCATGCCCTTTAACGTCATCTGGTCTGGCACACCCTCTTTGCATAGGATTATGACTGTGCCCGTGTCGTCGAGACCTAAGAATTTAAAATATATAAAATATAAAATGATACCAATTTGTGTCATATCTAAGAGTATAGGACATACAGATTTAGAAAGGCAATATCGTTTCATATTTCTTACAATGTCGAAGAAGACAGATGTGGTTTTAAACTCAAAACGAGGCTCTAAAATCGAATATTTTACTGGTTTTGATTTACTTCGTTATTAATTGTAAATTGACTGGTCACATTCAAATGGATGAAAGGTGGACTATAACCATGTCAAACTGGTATCTGAATATTTTGTTAAATAAATAAAAATTGCGGAATTGGATTCCAACAGCACTGTTCCTGAAAATCGCACCCTGAGTATGTCACCCGATTACATCACGGTAATAAACTAGTTCTGAGATGTGGACTGAAATACGAGTCGTGAGTACTAATGCCCTTTAATTTTATCCTATCCACAACATTTAGACAGGAGTTTTGAATAAGGGTTTTCGCTAATTTTTCCAGCAAAATAATCGTAAATCTACAGGACTCTCATGTACAGTGCGACCGACTTATCTGTTAACTTATCTGTGTCTGTAAGTGGGAAAAATTGGAACTACAGTCACGTGAGCTGCAATTTTAAGAACGTCATTCCGCTATCAGTTTGTAATTAGTGTGAGTGCTCTAGTGTTTCTTCGCTATGTTGAAAGGAATGTTAATTCCATTTTTTCGTGGAGGAATTTCTTGAATAGCATTAACAAAGCCTTTGCTAACGACGTCATCAACTGAACAGTTACTTTGGTGGCATTATACTTTGACAGATTAGACCTTACGCTACAGTGCTGCCACCGTGGATCATATTAGAGAAAACCCTCATTGGACACTAGTCTGAACCAAGCACGTAATCACGTGATTACGAAAATGATAATTCTGTCAACTTATAAATAAATTTTTATTAAAGTACCCCCAAAAGTACTTTAAGGAAGTTCCAGAATAAACAGAAAAAATAATATAATATTTCAAAGGATACCCTTTGAATTGGAAATGTAAACCCAGAAGGCCATTTAAAAGACGATATGTTGACACAGCACAAGATGCAGGAAAGACAGACTCGAAATATATTAATATATATATAGCTGTTCGTTCTGATTCACTGACTCACTCATTCATCGCCCCTCCTGTAAAATTTTGTATGAAATTTTTTTTTTCACTAATAGTTTCGTATAGAAGACAAAAATTGAAGTAGAACAAAAATATGGAGAGAGCTGATGATTGAGGATTTCGGAGACGGGTGAAGAGCACGCTTAAGGTATTGAAGATAGGTGGGGGGTGCTCGAGCAAATGTCACTCGAAATGTCATCCAATTGGCAGTCAGGTGAAAAAAAATTCAAAATTGCGAAAAAAAGATGGCCGCCATACAAATTTCGTCGGTCTCCATCTCGGAGGGTATAAAAGATGGAAGAGTGGTTTCTTCGCAAAAGATGATGAGAATCCAAAGGTCTACTTGATGAATTGAAAAAAAAATTCAAAATGGCGGAATTTATTTTTCCATAGAAAATGTATGGCGAATATTGAAGAGACTACAAGTTGTGAACTATGCAAGGCTTTAATGTGGTTTTTTGGAGAATTCTCAAAGAAAAATATGGGAAGACAATATGATGATTGAGGGTTTGGAAGTTGGTTGAGGAGCCCGGGCAGGGTATTGAAGATAGGTAGGAGGTGCTCAAACAAAAATTACTCGAAACATCATCCAATTGGCAGTGAGCTGAAAAAAAGTCCAAAATGGCGGATTCAAGATGGCGGCCATATAAACATCGGTGTCTATCTCACCAAGTATAAAAGATGGAAGAGTGGTTTTTGCCAAAAGATGATTAAGACCTTAAGTTCTACTTGATGAGCAGAATGATTCAAAGAAAAAATATGGAGAGTGATAATGATCGAGGATTAGGAATATGGGAGAGATAGGTGGAGGCTGCTCAAACCAAAACACCCGAAAGCGAAACCTCGCGGTCCGCTTGCGGGCCGCGCACCCACGCGCCCTACTAGTATATATATATAAATCATCAATTATATATCTATAAATCATTCATTTTTGTAGATTAAGATTGTCTGACTAAACCTGCTGCATATTTTTGCAGATGAATTTTATTTATTTTATTTCAAAAAGTTGAGACATAAAAATATCTAATAGAATTTAGAAAGAAAGAAGAGTTTAAGGTTTTAATTGAGTCAAGTTTCAGACCAAATTAGCACTACTACGATGCTTATAATATGAGAGGAATTGCACATGAAAAGTTCATTCCATACCGGCGAGCAATGGTTGTTCTCATTTCACTTTCATAATTAGTACGTCAGCTGCGCCAGTAGCGGGGGGTGCAGTAGTTAGAGGGTCGAACTGGTAAAAAAGTAGGTAGACCTTAAATCATAATCGCCATGAATTCGATTATTATAAACACAAAGCCAGTGTGATTGTAAATTGTCTGTCTGTCAGTGGCAGTTGAAGGACCGATTTGAATGCGGTTTTTTATTCGATGTTGAGTTTCATCGAGATGCTTCTTGGCTGTGTGAGCTCATGTTCAGCTGTTTAAAAAATATCAGCTTTTTTAGCCGGTGTAGAGATCTCAGTCATATAATTGATATTTATGACTTCCACCTGTCTAATTGATTAAAATTTGGTGCAAAAAAGCAAACCTTTACGCTTTAAGCATAATGTTCAATAAAGCGCAGGCCACAACCAGTATACCCGTATTACTAATTCCCTGGAATTCTGACAGCTGTCATTGACAAATGAGTTATTTGTATGGAGAACAGAGTTAACATCTACGAAGTACGATTTTACCCCAAACTACTTTAATTCCCTGTCATCATAAAAAACCATATGACGCGAAATAATATTACTCGTTTCGCCTTAAAATAGAAAACATCAAGAGTGGAAACTAGAAAGTGCACACTAACAGCAATAGAAAACAAAAGAAGCACATTGAAAAAATTTATTCAAAAATGGATTTCGAATGACATTACCACAATGAAGTGTCTATCAGGCATTTGTCATATCTACATGCGGCAGTTGATTTGTATTTGCATACATTTTGAATTTTTTATCTTTTTTGTGGGAATTGTTTTATCTCTGGTAACATTACGAAACGTCAGAATTCCAGGGAATTAGTAATACGGATATAGTTTCACTACCGGTTGTATCTGTGTACTGTGTATGAACGGTGTACTGTGTATGAACGGTGTACTGTGTATGAACGGTGTACTGTGTATGAACGGTGTACTGTGTATGAGCGGTGTACCTCGCCTGCCGGCGCGGCCCGCCATCTGTATGTACTCGGCGGGCGCTAAGCTACGCGACTGCACGCCGTCGAACTTGGTGATGTCGTCGAACACGACGGTGCGCGCGGGCATGTTCACGCCCATCGCGAACGTCTCCGTCGCGAACAGGAGTTTCACCTGCTCCAAATCGACAACTTATATGTCAAGTATGACAAGTTATATGACAACTATGACAAGTTATATGACAAGTGTGACAAGTTATATGTCAAGTATGACAAGTTATATGACGAATTAGACGAAAGAAAACGTATTTTTAACCTGCGGAATTAAAAAAATAAAATAGAAATACACACAAGATTGTAAAACATCAAGAGAATTTCATAAATGGCGCGTAACTGTAAGTTGTACATTATTTAGGACAGCGCGGCGATCACTGGCGTAATATACGTAATATATAATTTTTGGAGACCCCCAGTTTTGGCTTTGCCGTATTCGAGTAAAAATTAATACGATTTACTTAATTAGATTGAAACTCACATGTCCAGTCTGGAAGAGCATTTCGACGATTTCCTTCAACAGCGGCAGAATACCGCTGTGGTGTACGCCGATGCCGTTCTCCAACACGCGTTGCAGACGAAGCACCTGACCAAGTTTATTTTAAATTATCTTCCTATACTCACTCTTAATGCTAATCTGAAACATGGATCGATTCAATTTAATTCCTTTATAACCCCCGGCACGTAAGCGCTGACCTTACACAATAAGACTGGAGAGCCAATCAGCGCTTACGAGGGATCCGCAAGAGCTAATCAGTGCTGATGAACGATCCCCACGCCCTCCCCGCGACCCCCTCACACCCCGAGACACCTCATTTTCGACTTCTGCGCATTGAAGGTCAACGCTAGACTTATTTGCCGTAACTTGTATTTGCATAAATTAGTAGTTATAGTCAGGCAGCTGATGAACAATTTTTTTAGTGATTAATAACAAGCTCAATTTTCGTGAGTAGGTTCGTTTCGACGAGACGACCAAGTTTTTTATCTATGAAAATTCTCGATGGAGGTAGCTATTCCAGTGCGCAGGTGTTAAACATTTTGATTCGCTCGGGTGGGAAATCGTTTCACTAAATTTGTAGGGCTATGTAGATATCACTACATAGTATAAAACAAAGTCGTTTTCTCTGTCCCTATATCCCTTTGTACGCTTAAATCTTTAAAACTACGCAACGGATTTTGATGCGGTTTTTTTTAATAGATAGAGTGATTCAAGAGGAAGGTTTATATGTATAATAACATCCATTAAATTGTCGAGAAATACTGTTATTTTTGAGGTTTCTAATGTGATGTCGTAAATAATTACATTTTTTCCGCTTACATTGCAAACGCAGGCTGAACCCTACGAGATTTATCAAAATAATGTACTAAGTATTGTACACATTGAAAAGGTCTACAGAAAAGTCCGCGATGGTATATGTCTATCTCTTATGGATATCCCACAATAACATTTTTTTGTCATTTACTTTTTACGACAAATAATGGCTAATTTTCGAAGCGATTTCAACCAATACAGCATTAATCCTTATCTAATTAAATACCTTAAATGCATTGTTGATTTTATATAAATCCATATGGTCCTTTACAGCATATGATTTAAATGAATACTTTCGAAGATATTACAGATTTAAAAATTGCGGCGGCGCGGGAGCGTGCCTATAAGCGCGTCGGCGGCCGCGGTTCTCCCTATAGCCCATTGTCGATAATTTTTGAAACCAAAAAAAAAATCACAGTACGTAGGATGAAACCCATTGGAAAAGGAGGAGAATATTATAAAATACAAGGAAAAATAATTTACGGGCGATCTGAGCTCGGGAAAAAAGGGGGGGGAGTTTTAAGGGTAAAAAACGGTTTATCTCGATTTCCGGCAAAACTAGAAGTCCTATGGAAAAAAATTAAATGGCAAAGTTGTAGGTAATAAAAAGATCTACAACTTTTATATTTACACTTTTTTCACATAACCTCAAAATTTATGTGAAAAGTTCAAAAAACCAAGTTTTTGGTTCTTTATTTTTATCTTTTAAAATAATTTTTTTTTTTCACGGAATCTGGTGAAAACTTACTTTCTTATGTCCCAAATACACTAATTTATTTGATTTGAAATATTTAGTTTTTCTCCTTATTTTTGACTTAATATCGACTTAATTCTGACAGCTGTCATTTTCATTTACAGATGAGTTATTTATATGGAGAACAGGGTTAACATCTACGAAGTACGATTTTACCCCAAACTACTTTAATTCCCTGTCAACATATAAAGCTCTAAGCCGCTTAATAATATTAATTGTTTCGCCCTAAAATAGAAATTGCTAAGAATGGAAACTAGAAAGTCATATCTACATGCAGCAGTTGATTTGTATTTGCATAAGTTTTGAATTTTTCATCTTTTTTGTGGGAATTGTTTTATCTCTGGTAACATTATGAAACGTCAGAATTCCACGGAATTAGTAATTCGGGTATAAGGTGAGATATAGTAAGTTCATTGTGGAAAATATCGTAAAAAGTCGTAAAAGCCGCCTGGGAGCTTTCATCGAAAACGCTGCCTAATCCCTGAGCGGGTAGTACCTACGCATAAAATGCTCTACTACCCGTGCGAAGCCGGGGCGGGTCGCTAGTCTACTATATAAAAATAAGACGGGTTTTCCTTCCTGACGCTATAACTCCAGAACGCACGAACCGATTTCCACGGTTTTGCATTTGTTGGAAAGGTCTCGGGCTCCGTGAGGTTTATAGCAAAGAAAAACACGCGAACGAAGTCGCGGGGGTCAGCTAGTTTCATTATACAAGTATTTACTAAGCTGCATACAAAAAATCAGCTAGTTATTAATAGTTTTTTAATCATTTTTACAACTTCATTATTTGGAAATATTCGGAGTGGAGGACGCTGTAGAATATATTAAGTATAATTAATAATAGCGCGACATTTTCTGTAACGTTCTAATGTGTAATCTTATACCCTGTATATATGGGGACTTTACAAGAAGAGACTCTTCACCTTCTGATAAGTGTCGGATAGTCTAAACGTTTTGTCACTTTCTTACTTTTAAATTCAAATTCAAATTTCTTTATTGCGAATATGGGTAAACAGTGGAGATGTTATAAAAACAAAAAGGTACAGCCAAATTCTGCCTATTGGCATGCAATATTTTATGATGTACCTAACAAAGTGTACATAGTTTTGATAATTTCAATTAAATTAATAAGTTTTAAATTAGTCATATTAAATACACAGTCACAAAATAAAATAAAAATTTCAATAATAGTATTACAAATGTCAAAATTTAAAATAAAACTAAAACTTCTCTACTTTATGTCAAGTGACAAAGACTTTGTGAATAAGCTATCCGACACTTATCAGAAGGTAGTGAATTATAGTTCGGCCGTTCAGAGAATGCGTTCCTGACACCTATCAGTTAGTCACGACTAGTGATGGGCACAACATAACACTGAGTTCGATACCGTTCCTCCAAAATGAACCGGCGCATTATTTTAAGATTATTTTCGTTTTAAATTGGCGGAATCATTTAAAATTTATATTTTAGTTATTTAAGTAGAAACCAAAAAAAGGTAATATTCAAATAATAAAATTGTCAAATAAAAACAGATCGAAAACACTTGAAGAACGTGGTCTATGCGCACGAAACGACAACCAGACGACTGTTTTAGCGTCACAAAATGGCGGCCCAACGCCATTTGGGGTTACCATTTTCAACCTAAATATAAAAATGCTACTTTCTTTCGCGCGTTCGGTTTGGTCATAGTTTTATTTTTATATTTCATAAAAGTTATCTTATAGTCCATTATTTTCAAATTCTTAAAAAGAAAAACAAAGCGTATTATTTTATATTATAAGTATAACTGTATAAGAACAGATTACGATACTTGCCTGTTATTTTTAGCACAGCACTATTATACAAATATAAAGCGCTGACATAACCTTGTAATAGCGCAGTATAGATTTAGAAAAATATTGTTTACCAAGTTATTTGACACTCAGTTTGGCACAAAATTATAACATTCATTGATTATTGATATAATAATGTTGTTTTAATGCTCATCAATTGTTAAAACGGTAAACAACCAGCAAAAATATTTTTATCGTAACTGCAACGCCATTACAAAGCTACGTCGTCAGTTCAATCGCGACGTGTCAGGAACGCATTCTCTGAACGGCCGAACTTTAGTATTCAACTTACTTGGGGCAATCGTCTATCCGGTTCTTTTAAACGTTGGAGACACTTGGAGAAGAATGATCGTATGTGACTCTTCTCTTTCGCTGTCGTCAGGTCCACCGACATCAGGTTCTCGGCGTTTTGGTCGCATCTTGAAACAACATATCGACGTATAACCCTCGGCACGTAAGTCGACCGGTGACTTTAAAGTGCGCGCAGCGTCGTACGAGTGAGCGGGACACAATACGATCGGAGAGCCAATCAGCGCTTACGAGGGATCCGCGAGAGCTACTCAGTGCTTACGAACGATCCCCACGCCCTCCCCGCGACCCATTCACACCCCGAGATACCTCATTTTCGACTTCTGCGCATTGAAGGTCACCGGTTAACTTATTTGCCGTGACTTGTATTGTGAGATTAAGGTAACTCCCGACGCAAAAGCGACGGGGCGTTCTATGTTTGACGTGTCTGTGTGTGTGTCTGTCTGTTCCACCGTAGCGCTCAAACGGTTGAACCGATTTGAATGAGGTTTTTTTGGTTGAACGGTGAATTAATCGGGAGTGTTCTTAGCTATGTTTGATGAAAATCGGTCCAAGATGGTCGCCGCCACAAAATGGCGGATTACATGTTTTTTCACAACTCCGTCAATATGGGCATCAACTGAAAGGGCTTCACTAAAAGAATAGCACTATGCAAATCCAAGATGGCCACAACCACAAAATGGCGAATGTCGGGGACTTTTTAAATTTTTAATTTACACTTGTTAGTCTTTTGTAGTTCGCGAACGAACTAGTTCCTAAGAGCGCTACTCTATGTGAACTACTCGACCTAGTTCCTAGATTGGCAGTTCCGCAGCTCCTTAGTTCGTTAGAGAAGCGAGTAAAGAGTATCTAATTGGAAGCGAGAGTGAGCGAGAGCGCGGCATTGTCCGAGCTACTGCATGATGAATTGATGACTTACTGCACATACTTCACATTGTTGGTTTAGTTCCCTGGTCAAATTTTTTTTTTTTGAACTAATGAGAATTCGAATGGAAGAAGCGCGGGGCAAACAGCTAGTGGTGCCATCTGTTATGTCTATCCGAAACTAATTTAATATTCTAGTTTAAGCCGCAAATATCACTTTTCATTTTTTTCGTATATAAAATGTAGCTTATTTCACCTGGAATATAACAACGAATCAATTGACTCGTTTATCAAAATCGGCCCAGTAGTTTAGGCACTATGGTGGAACATAGATACATACATCCTTTTGGGTTTGCCGTAGTCGGGTAAAAAATCTCACCTGTTCCGGGATAAAGTAAAGACGACCACGGGCAACTTGTCATTCGACTTGAGATGGTCAATGAAGGCCACCCACATTGTTTGTTCCGCCTTCGGGTTCCCGAACTGTTTGCCACCTGTACAAACATGCAATAAGTTCTATGATTATTATTCACACAGATAATACAACGACAGGAAAATGGGTATTTAAAAAAAAAGTACTTTATGAAAACGAAAAAAAATTAAAATGAAAAATATTTGTTTGCCAAAAACAACTTTAAAAGGATTGATATGTTATAGACCCACACTATACCCTATATCCACCGAGACAAGTTAACACGGTTATCAGAGATTCGTTTTTGATTGGTCAGTGATAAGCGTTAACGCTGTGGATAGGGAATAAAATCTTCCTGAAAGTATGTAGATTACTATAATGAAAAAATCATCAAAATTAGTTCATCGGTTTTTGAAATAACATACATACATACGGGTCACATACATAATACAGAACCTATTTTTTTGAAATGTATTTTCATCATAAATATTTCACACATTTAAATTACACACATTATTAACACAATTAAAAACTAACAAATATGTTATATCTTTAAGTAACTCAATAATAAAAATAAAATTATTAATACATGGTGTTCTTTTTTATATAAAACTAGCGGTCCGCCCCGGCTTCGCCCGTGGTACATATAATATAGCACTTACAAATCCAATGGTGAAAGAATTTTTGAAATCGGTCCAGTAGTTCCTGAGATTAGCGCGTTCAAACAAACAAACTCTTCCGCTTTATTTTATATTAGTATAGATTTATGAGTAGTAAGTTTAAGGGTAAAATAAATTGCCCGTGGTACTACCGATAGTAGCACCGGTAAGCAGTGGTTTATTATTATATAATTAGGTACTTTGTAAATATATAAATACCTTTGGGTCCAAAGCTTTTCTTGTACTCGTTCTCGCGCGCCTTCTTAGCGGCCACCGCTTCGTTGTAACCGCGCAGTTGGAAGTTCCCTTCTTGATCAATTACAAGAAATCTTTCGTTTTTAGATTTTCCACCGGAACCTAAAAATTTCATATTTCATTAAATAAAAATGTGCAGTTAATTATTGTAAGAGAAAGTATGACACACAAAGTGAACAATCACTATCGATCAAGAATTAATTTTTTTTAAGTCTTAATGCATTGCATCTGTCTGTGTAGATTGTAGAGGCATGCATTTTAGGACGGATAAGTATCCGTTCAGAAATCGTAATTCCGTCAATGAGTCGTACATTTGGGCTTAGAAATAAGCTAATTTTTAAGAAAAATAATAAAAACACAAGTTTTCGCGAAAATCTCAATTTGCCAATATCTTTCTATCGTGTTGATTCAGACATTGATTTTTATACACCTATATAGTAGGGACTATAGACCTCAGTATCTGGTATAAATATCAACTTGCTAGGTCCACCCGTTCCTGAAAAAACGGTGGTGACACACGGACGGACAGACGGACAAGAAAGTGATCTTATAAGGGTTCCTTTTTTGACCGACTTCAAAAAGGAGGAGGTTTCTCAATTCGACCGTATATATATGCTTTTTTTATGAGTGTTCGCGGATAACTTCGTCGTTTATGAACCGATTTTGATGATTCTTTTTTTGTTGGAAAGAAGATATTTCAAAGGTGGTCCCATGATAAGGAAATCTGGGTTTGATGATAGCAGACCAGAGGAATCGAGGATACCTTCGAAAATCGTAAGGGTGACTAGTGCGGTTGTAAGTTTTATTAGCTTTACTCCAACATAGAGAACAGTGAAAGTTTCATAAAAATCAGCTTTCATCAAAATCGGCTTACTAGTTTTCGAGATATGGACTTTTAAGTGCGTGGTAAAGTCGGTTTAACTTTCAATCTTTTAGATTATCACTCGTTACCTTTATAGGTACGGAACCCTAAAAACGTACCCGTATACAGGTAGTGGCAGAGCGGCACGGGTCGCTTGGGCGTGGACACGACGTACACCTTGCGCTTCTTGGTGCGGCCCACCCAGTCGGCGAACTGCAGCGTGTTGGGCACCGTCGCGCTCAGCATCACTATGCTGACGTGCGCCGGCAGCAGGATCAGCACCTCCTCCCATACGTAGCCGCGCTTAAATAATCAAATAAAAAATACGACAAAATATAAAAAATTTATTTTATTTTATTTTTACTAGTATCTGCCCGCGGCTTCGCCCGCGTGAATTTCGTTTTTTTCAAAATCCCGTGGGAACTCTTTGATTTTCTGGGATAAAAAGCCGATGTGTTAGTCCAGGGTATAATCTATCTCCATTCCAAATTTCAGCCAAATCAAAAACATCCAAACATCTGCACTTTCACATTTATAATATTAGTAGGAAGTAAGATACAACTGCCTGAAAAATGGAGTATATCGTTTTAAGGGTCCATCGTCATTGAAAAATTAAAAAAACTATCGCAGCGCCACCTTATGACTCATAACCGTTGTTCAATACCTGATTTGATGTGAAACGTACTTCAATCCCGATCCAAAAACCCGCATTAAAATCTGCTCTGTATGTTTTGGTACAAAAACGTAGACATAAAAACCCACCAACAAAAAACAAGCTCCTACTTTAAATGCATTATATAATATGTACTGTATACACTTCCATTCCGTCGTGAGAAGTGCAATCTCCTTAAAACGATCATTATTTAAAGTTTTTATATTTAAACTAGCATCTGCCCGCGGCTTCGCCCGGGTGAATTTCGTTTTTAAAAAAATCCCGAGGGATTCGTGGATTTCCGGTTCCTGTTCCCGCTCCCTTTTCCAACGTTTATACCTACTTTCAAGAAAGTTAGCTATAGTAATCTACCTATAGCTGTAGCTATAGATTTCGGTTTTTTCAAAATCCCGTGGGAACTGTGGATTTTTCCAGGATAAAAGCCTATGTTTTAAGTCAGAGCATAATCTATCTCCATTCAAAATTTCAGCCAAATCGGTTCAGTAGTTGCGACGTTATAGAGTAACAAACATCCAAACATCCACACTTTCACATTTATAATATTATATAGTAGGATTCTCACCTCACATTAATAATAATGTAATGCACTTCGTCGAAGATCACAAACTCGAGGTCTCTCGCGACGTCAGAGCTGCAGTACACCATGGTGCGCAATAGATACTGTGCACCAGGGTGTATCGCTGCTCTGACGCCTCTCTTCGCTGTACGACGGATCTCCGTCGTTATGACGAGGCAGTAGACCGTAGCGTTTATTTGAAGGTTACCTCATTATTTTAATTTTTTAACTTTAAATGCTCACCTCAGCGTTATTAATATAATGAACCTCGTCGAAGATCACAAATTCCAGGTCTCTCGTCACGTCCGAGCCGCAGTACAGCATTGAGCGTAATATCTCGGTCGTCATGACGAGGCAGGCCATGCGTTTATTTGAAGGTTACCTCATTATTTTAATTTTTTATCTTTAAGACCCTGGCGTTTATTTGAAGGTCATCCCATTGTTTTAAATGCTCACCTCAGCGTTATTAATATAATGAACCTCGTCGAAGATCACAAATTCCAGGTCTCTCGTCACGTCCGAGCCGCAGTACAGCATTGAGCGTAATATCTCGGTCGTCATGACGAGGCAGGACGCAGTGGCGTTTATCTGAAGGTCGCCGGTCAGTAGGCCGACCTCGCCGAATGTTCTGTTGAAGTCGTTGTACTTTTGGTTGGACAGAGCCTTTATTGGTGACGTGTAGATTGCCCTTAAATAAATACAAGTATAAATTTAAAAAATTTAAAAACCCCCGACAATCGCCATTTTGTGGTGGCGACCATCTTGGATTTGCATAGTGCTATTCTACTAATCAAGCCTTTTCATTTGATACCCATATTGAGAGTTGTGAAAAAATATGTAAACCGCCATTTTGTAGCGGCGGTCATCTTGGACCCATTTTCATCAAACATAGCTAACAACACTTTCGACTAATTCACCTTTAACACAAAAAAACCGCATTCAAATCGGTTGACCCGTTTGAGCGCTATGGTGGAACGCACACTGACACCGCACACAGACATCGGGGGTTAACAATTCACCCTCAATACTGCTGACCTCTGATGACTGGTTATTAGCTGAAGCGATTTGATTATCGATTCGATTCTTGGTTTTATCGCCAATGTGATTGCCACCATTATGGCGCTGATCGCTAATGAAAGTGAGAGCGAAGGTATTCGGAACTAATTTGAATTGTGAGATTGAAATTGAATTGGGAAATTGAATTTGTCTTTGAGGGTGGCTAATTTTACCCAAGTACGGCAAAGCCAAAAAGAAGGGTTATGATTTTAGCAGTCCATGTATGTGTGCTAAACTACTGAACCGATTTTGATGAATGAGCTGTCAATTGATTCATTGTTATGGTCCGGGTTTTATATGCAAAAAATTCGATATTTAGTTGAGTGCATTGTACATCTTAGGCAGTACAGCTTACGAGCTGTCTAGATGAAAGATAGAAAACATATATACCTCGTACAGTTTCTTCTGGACATTCCAATAGCATATTCCGCGACCACTGTCTTGCCGGCCGATGTGTGCGCCGCGACAAAAACATGGTGACCTTCTTCTAGCTTTAGTATTGCCTGATAAAGAAAAGAAAAACAACTCTTTAGAATACCTAGTTTCTAAGAAATATACACCTTTTTTAAACAACTTCAAAAAAGGTGATTATCAATTCGACATGTATGTATGTAATATTATTCAAACCACTATATAGGGCTTCCAAACAAATATACATAATTGTATACGTGTATGTATGTTTGTCCGCGCATTTCATTGAAACTATTATCATCGGATTGTGACCATTGTTTTTTTATTGGCTTCAAAATCGGTTCAGTAGTTTGCAACATATGAACAATTCTTTATTTTGATATATTAAAGTTGGTTTAATTTTTCATAAATTATAGCTCGATTGTAATTTTAAAATACATTTGAAAGATAGAATAACGGACTTTTTCTTAGATCTCTATAAATAGTGCTCTATATTGAATGCCTTGATCGTAGGTAAAGATTATAAGAAATATCCATAATTTTGGCTGCATTAATTAATAATATTTAGACCTATTAGTAGATATTGCTGAAAACCTACCTGCTTCTGAAAGGTATCCAACTCAAAGGGATAACTATGCGCCATGTCCTTTATTTTCTCCCTGAAATCTGGCAAGGGCAGGGAAACGTCTATTGTTTCCGCCCACTCCGTAGAAGTGACTCCCATTTTTACTGCAGAACTGGTAATATTTAGGACTGGTATCTCGGGAAAATCCACCGGTGGCTGTATGATTGTGCTTTCTAGAAAATTATCTTCTGTGGGGCCTCTTTCTATATCAATGTGAACTTTCTTCGGTTTGGGTTGTGTCTTTACTTCTTGTTGATTGTCATCCTGCCAGAGATCTAAAAGTATCATAGTGATGATGTCAAATCGAACCTTTAAAAATTGCCATAGGTTAAACATAATACATAACAAATAGGATAAATACTGTCAAATATTGCATGTTAGATAAATATTGTGGCTAATTCTGTTGTACACAATCTCTAAACTAAACTAAATTGACAGGTTTAAAAATAGTGCTATCCCCTTCAGCAGGGAGGATTGTGAAAGAGATAGGAATATATTTAGACCTGTCATTTTAGTTTAGTTTAGAAATTGTGTACAACAGAATCGGCCACATTGTTCCAATAATAATATTATGCTTCTACATAGCAGGTGCAACATTCACAGATTTAAATGAATGAAACAAAACATACCTGTTTTATATACGTAAATTTTAATTATATAATCCTACTAATATTATAAATGTGAAAGTGTGGATGTTTGTTACTCAATCACACTACTTACTCAAAAACTACTGGATGGATTTGGCTGAAAGGAATGGAGATAGATTATACCCTGGATTAACACAGGCTACTTTTAATCTCAGTAAATCAAAGAGTTCCCTCGGGAGTTTTGAAAAACCGAAATTCACGCGGGCGAAACTGCAGGCAAAAGCTAGTTATTATATAAATAAAAATTGATCTGGGAGTTCCATAGAGAAGTTTGAGATTTGCAAGGAATGATCCAGACCACCTTTTAATCACAAAATCTTACAACCGCTGCACACTGAGCTGAGCAAGACGACTAGTGGCCGCCACAAGTCTCGGAAGAAGTTTTTCATACATTTTCTTGTCGCTCGAAAGCGGCGATTCGAGCGTTCTACTATATAAAATGTATGACCACTAGACGTCGCCAATAGTGGGCCAGTGTGCGGACGCTGTTAGTTCTACTGGAAAACTGTACTCGGCTCAGACAATATGGAGAACAACTGATGCTACTTAAAGAAATCTATGTACCTACTAAATGTGCATTGTTATCAACCACCTCTTCCAAATTAATACTTATTGCATCAACTTCTTCACTGTGTTCTTGAGGCTCATCTTCCTTTACTTTACTAAGTAATGTCATCCCATCATCGGCGAATACAACACTTTCTTTTGCATCTGGCGCAGTTGTTAGGAGCTCTGGAAGAACATACAATTATATGTATTTCTTTGAATACATTTCTCATTTTATATGCCCATTGTTAGAGGGTATTGTATCTAATCAGATGAAATTCAAACAAATGAACTTATAATACAGTGTTTTCTTTTCCACAATTTTCTTTCTCATTGGGGGCCATCCATAAATTACATCACACGTTAAGGGGAGGAGAGGATCGACGAATTGTGACATTGTGTGACTAGGGGGTGGGTGGGGCCCTAAATTGTGTGACGTCACATGACGTCATGTGATGTCTGCTGTTTTTCAATTTTACTTTATTTTGTCTTTTTTATTTTATTAACTGCTGTTTTTTTTTAACTAAAACAATTCAATGTCTAGATGTAAAATTTCAAAATATGTGACGCCACACTAGGGAGGGGCGAAGGTGTGGGCGATTAAAAATCATTAAATTCGTGTGACGTAATTTATGGATGGCCCTTTGTTTGGCACAAAATAAATAAAATTATCTATAAAAAAAGAAAATTTTCCCTTGGAATTTAAAAAATTGTACACCATAGTGACCATAGTTGACATTTCTTTGTTAGTTTTAGTGTTACACTAATTAACCTCCACCTTTCCTAGTTAAAATGTAGTCATACCTTCTCCAAGAAACTTCCCAGGTTCATCATCCTCCAGATCTATCAATATTTCCCCAGTTTCGGCAACTTCATTGAGCATTTGCTGCAGTTCCTCCTCAAAACCTGCAGGTAAGAAAGGATCCTGCGTGGTGGCCCCCCTGGTGGCCAGGCTGGGAGGTAACGGCGCTCGGGACATGGAGAGGATGTCTTCCTCATCTTCTACGGGTATATTCACCTCTTCTAAGCCTACTATTTCACCTGTTGTAATGTCTCGCACACCCTGGTATACATTGCATTGTATAAAATCCAAATATAAAATTCAAATTTCATATATGTCTGTTATTTTTTTACAGCTCAACCACTGAACTAATATTGACAAACTTTGGTAAAGACAGAGCTTGCATCCACATAAAATACTTTAATCACAGCAAGTTGAAGAGCTCCCATGAGATTTTTAAAACCCTAATTTTAAGTATTCTAAGTATTTAGTTTTTTCGTACTTTGATATGTACGTTAGTATATAATAATTCAATGTTTTGGTGTGGGAAATTTTTTGATTTTCCGGTATAAAAGTATTCAAGCATGCAACCTATCTCTGTGCCAAATTTTATCCAAATGTTTCAGCGGTTGACCCATAAAAAGATAAGTAACAAACAGATGGACACACTGTTATGTATATATATATATAAGAATTTATTGGGAAATAAATAGGGAAATTACTTACTACTAGCCCTTGATGTCTAGAAAAATATAACAGGCATCTATACTCACTTCTAACGTAGTATCAGGTCCTAAATCATCATCGTCTATTTTAAATGTAAACAACAAATCGATATCGGCAGTTCTATGCCAGTGTGTCTGTGACCTCTCCCACTTGTGAATAGACAGACTTTCAGGTTTCAGCAAGTAATTCTTTACTCTTTCGCTTAAATCTGCGAATATAGGCGGCGACTGAAACGTTATTAGGGTTAGTTTAGATACCATAGTTTTGTTAATTATAATTAAAACGTTCTTCAAGATACTTCTTATACCTTAAGATCCGAAAAGATATCATCTTCTAGCGTTATCGACATTATAAAGGCATAAATTAATAGATTATTAATTATTCCGCTAAGAAATCTAAGTAAACTAAGGTTATTCTGATATTTATTTTGTTGTTTATATTTCATATATATACCTAACTAAGGTTTATGTTTTTCGTTGGTTTGAAGCACAGAAATCTTAATATTGTAAGGCACGTTTGAACTTTGCGTTTGAAGTGTAAAGTACATTTGTATTTTAAAATAAAAAGTACTTTGTGTTCACAATAAAACTTGACTTGACATTTACACTTTACAGTGTTGACAGTTTTTAATGAAAAAAAAAAAAATGGGTGGCCCAGGTGAATGACCTTTTTTTCACTATATACAATGTTTAAGCGCAGTCTCCAGTGCAAAGAGTATACAGGAACAACGGATCAAAACGTACTAACTCCATCCATCTGAAAAATTTAGTTTTTGATGGATACATTGTTTTTAGAAGTTCTAACTCGTGTCAAAATATGACGTTCTAGAACGCATTACTTTTTTTTATAAAATATCAAAAAGTGCCTATCGTGTCGGGAAGGCCCTTCCTTTCCCTAATTCTGCTTCGCGTTATTAAGTCGTTGAGAGCCCCTATGGGCCCTTAGAGGGTTTACAATAATGAGTAAGTGATAACGAGTGGAAAGGAATGCCCCCCGAGTTAATTTATATCTGATGGAGTCATACCTTCGTAATATGCTGCGACGCGAGTCTGACTCCAGCCGGTCTCCTCGCGTCTTCCGCTCCCCCTTCTCCATCTTGCTCTAGCTCCTCGGCGACCTGCATGAGTAAGTTAACCATGACATCACTGTATGATGCCCCTAGTTCTAGAGAGAGTGATTATGTTATATTTCTTAAACGTGCGGTAGGCCATCCCACACCATCCCAATGACCCCGAGCCATGTTTCCCTGGGAAACCCGTAGGGGTACCCGGAGGGATTACGATATACGACCCCCGGCGCACCTTCCGGTAACCTCCTTTGCAGCGCTCAAACACTTATGAGCCCTACTAAGGGTAGAAGATCCCTCGTTGCAGCCAGTACTTAGTCCTTGACCACTTCCTAGCTGATCTAATACGCCCGCCAGGTCAAAGGCATGGTGAGGAGGACCTCCGTTTAAACTTTGGTTGGCCAACCACATCGAGAATAAATTCCCTATCACTGATCTAGATACTTAGCGTCCAGGCACTTAACGTCTAGATACTTAGCTTAAGTTATTCGCCATCCGCTCGGTGCTCGAAGAGATGAGTCTGCCAGACTTCGCCTCTGCTTGCATGTTGTTCTCAGGAAGAGATGGTCGTGCGTTGGCAGCGCTATTTAAATACCACTCGTGAATAACGGAAATAAGACTTGATGTGACTTTATAAATTCCATTTAAGCAAACCACGATATACTAACATATAAATACGCGCGCACGGTACGGGATCCGAGCGGATTACATCGATACACGTTCAAAATGAGAATACCGTTCAGCCACCTTGTCGCGCCCCAATTCAAATGTACTATAGCGAATGAAAAATGACTGATTCGTAATAGCCACAGACTATAGAGCATAGAGCGAACTTCGAGCGAACTCTGCTAAATCACAGATAACATTACATTCATAAACTAAACACTGACCTTAGAGCAGTACGGCTAACTTTGCTCTTGTGCATTTCGCGAACGCATACGCGCTTCGCGACACACCCGGCCGGAACAAAAATTTATGACAGGCATAGTAAGTTACTCGTCCACTCTTTGATCTTCTCAAGAGCCTTCGTGGCAGCAACTCTCCTCGACCTAGTTCGCGGACATTCATCCTCCTTTCCATTGTTCCCTTCTAACTCTGCTCTCTCTGTACCAACAACATTTTCTGCAGACTCTCTGATTCCCTGATCCACTACTTCGACCTCTACGTCGTCTTGAACGGGTTCCTCTGTATGCATGGATGGTAAATTCTCTTCCTGATCCAACTCGTCTAAGACAACCGTGAGCTTATTTCCATTTTCCTTCAAAGATTCGCTTCCAGTTACAGGAGCCCGTTCGCTAGACTTCTTTCCTCCCATGAATCTCTCTTCAACCTCTACCTCTGATTCTTGGGCTTCAAGCGGGTATAAATGAGCTATTGACCTCGTAAATTCCTTGCCTCCAACTTTCACTATGGCCACTCTACATAAGCCATCACCTCCCCTTTTCAATGAAACGATTTTACCGACTCTCCAGGTTTCTCTATTTTTATTTTCCCCTTTTATCTGAACTATTTGTCCTACTGCTGGAGATAGTTTTGAGGTGACGCGTGGTTCTTTATGCGAGTGGTTATACCTTTCTCGAAGACTAAGCAAATATCTGTTTACGAACATTTCTTTGAACTCTTTTAGGATACTAAGACCTTTTTTCCAACTTTTTATAAGATCAACTTTAATCGACGTACCCCTTTCTAGGCAATTTTCCACTGACTCTTCTATAGTAATGCAACTTCCAGGAGTAAGAAAATCAACTGGTTTCAGAATTATGTCCAATTCCGAATCTACACATGTGAGTGGTCGCGAATTCAGCACTGCTTCAATTTCTTTGATGACCGTAGCTAACTGGCTATCGGAGAGCATGTGTTTTGCTAACGTACGCTTCATACAATTTTTAATTATTCCCATAAGTCGTTCGTAGAATCCGCCAAACCATGGCGCCAATTGCGGAATAAATTTCCATTGAATTTTGTTGTCAATACAATATCGTTTTGCGAGAATCTCTGCTATAAGTTTGAAATGTGTCGCATTATCTGATGTAATGAGTTTTGGAATCTTTCTACTTGCTATCATCCTTCTCAATGCTAATAACCCTTCCTCGGCTGTAAGATCTTGCACTAGTTCCAAATGAACAGCTCTCACCGCTAAACAAGTAAATAGACAAATCCATCTTTTTTGGCCATTCTTGACGAGCACTGGACCCATATAGTCTATCCCGATAAAAGTAAACGGTTTGCTGTAGCCTACTCTTTCTGCAGGTAGCGGTGGGGTAATTGGCAACTTAAACGGACCACCTCCGTGTTTAACACACCTTGGACATTTTTTCAATACTTTCTGCACTTGTGATTTGCCTCGCGGTACCCAGTACGACTGTCTGATGAGACTAAGTGTGTGATTTACCCCTACATGGTAATTATCACTGTGGACCTTCTTTATTAAGTTATTTGTAAAATCACATTCCTTAGGAATCAGTATTGGATATCGTTTGTCAAATGACAGATCTGCATTCTGAAGACGTCCTTTGCAACGTAGCAGTCCATCCACGTCTTTAAATAACTTGAGATTGCGACTTAAATCAGTTTCTTTCCCAGCTACTTCATGGGCAAAATGTTCTGCTTGGAGCTTCTTTATTTTTTCCGTAATACAAAGCGGTTCATTGTGACTATTACTGTTAACTTCTGCTAAATTGTCCTCTGCTTCCCGATTACTATCGCTTCTTCTGGAAGTATTCGGTAGAACCTCCCGCGCCGAGAGAAAAAAAGATTGCGTCTTATCTTTCATAGAGAACGTCCGATTGCTGGATTCCGATAAGAACTGAGGACCTTTAAGCCACCTTTCTTTGTCTTCGTTGGAACTCGTTGGTTTGGTCGCAACATCCGCCGGGTTTAATTCTGAGGGAACATACTTAATCACGAGTTCTTTATTACTTTTTATTTCCTCAACTCTTCTAGCCACGAACGGTGGTAGTAGTTTGTTAGATTGACACCACTCTATGACGATTTGGCTGTCGGTCCATAACGTTTGAAATCCTATTTTCATGTAAAATGCTTTTAAAACGGTTTTAATAAGCCTGCAACCGATAAGAACTCCTAATAACTCTAATCGTGGAATTTTTAAGTGTTGTTGATCCTTTATAGGGACTAATCTTGTTTTGCCGATAACAAAACTTCTTTTTGAACCATATGTTACATATACGACAGCAGCATATGCTTTGAGGGATGCGTCTGTAAAACAATGCAAATGATACTCTTCGCTTCTTACATTTTTTAAATAGCATCTTGATATCGATATTTTTCTAATAGTCTCCAATTCTTTCCTTATTTCCAACCATTCAACTTGGTTTTCTTTTGAAAGTGTTGTATCCCATTTGACTTTGGTCTGCCAAAGCTTTTGGAGAAATAGTTTTGCTGACAAAAGTTGCGGTACTACTAATCCACAAGGATCGTATACCGACGCTATTACTTTTAAAACTTCACGCTTAGAATTCGCTTCTGTATTTATCTTGAATCTTAGGTGCAGAGTATCCTTCTTTAAATCCCATTCTAAACCCAAGATTTTCACTACTTTATCTTTAACACCATCGGGTATCTTTTCTAAGAACTGTCTCGAATTTGAACTCCAATCTCTAATGTTCATCGATATTCGTTGGAAAGTACTTTTCACTTCTTCATATAACTGTATTGCTTCATCTTGCGTTTGAACTCCGGTTACTAAATTATCTACATAGATATCCTTTGCAATTAATTGTAGGTGTTCATTTCCTTTACAAAGATGATGTTTAATTGTCGCATTTAGTAGAAATGGACTAGATATAACTCCAAAGGGTACTCTACAAAATCGTAAACATACTATGTTTTCTTTACTCGGTGGTTTCTGAATATCTTTCAACCAAATAAATCTAGTTACATCACGATCTTGTTCATGTAATCCTATCTGGAGGAATGCTTTCTCTGCATCTGCTGACAAAGCAATATTATGTCTTCGAAATCTAATCAATATGCACGTCAAATCTTCTAACATCAACGGACCACAATAGAGACATTCATTTAAACTTTTATTACCTTTAACTTTCGATGAGGCATCATAAACGATTCTAATGGGTTTGCCCCTTTGAGCGACGCAGTGATGTGGCAAATAGTGTACTGGATGATTTACCTGTTCTTTATTTGATACTACTTCGACTATTCCCTTTGATACTTGTTCCTGTATAGCATTATTATAAGATTTGAGAGTTTCCTCATCTAAGCGCTTGATTAAATTTACTAAGCGACCAAATGCCAATCCATAATTAGATGTTAACGTTGGAGGATATTCATTCCATGGCCAGCTGACTCTGTCGTTAATTAATTTGGTAGTTTCATTAAATTTCCTAATAGCTTCTTCCTCTCTAGTAATTTTAGGTGAATCAGTTATACCGATCGACTCAAGCTCCCAAAGGAAAGCTATACTTCCTTGATCTAAAGGCATGTCAGGTTTGTTCAGTCCGAAATCTATCTCTGCTTGGAAATATGTAACAACCGACATATGTTCACTCTCTATCTCCTCATACGGAACCTGACCCGACAGTATCCATCCAAACTCGGAATCTACTAGATATAAATCCTCTTTTATTTTAATTCTCCTTGAACGAACAAATAAATAATAATAATCACACCCAATAAGAATATCAACTTGATTTGTTAACGATCCATCATCTGCAAGTTCTAATTTATTTTTCCACTTATTAAGTTCTTCGCTGTAGGGTACTCCCTGTGTACTACTTATATGGGTAATTCGGTTAGCGTCCTCTCTGGCCGTGATTAGTTTCTCTAATTCTGCTCTTATCTCATTCACAGATTCGTCTTTAATTTTCAGTTTTAGTTCGTAAATGAGGTCTTCCGGAAATTTACTAAAAATGAGATGGCGTAGGTGATTATGGTTTACATCTTCACCTAGTGATTCTAAAACTCTTAGATGTTTTTCTATTTCATTGAGTGCTTTCCTACACGATGTTATTGTTGAATCCGATGTTGCCACTCTTGATAATGCCGAGTAATGCGCATCTATTAAATGGGAGTCTTTCCCGTATCTTTCCTTCAAAGTATTAATAGCGATGCTATAATTTTTATTTGTAGTGTCGAGGCCCTCAATAGCTTTCTTCGCTTCTCCTTTCAACGAAGCCTTAAGATACAACAGCTTATCTACGTCTGCTATATTTCTGTTGTGGATGTTCGATTGGAATTGATCCCAAAATTGGTGCCAGCTCAATATATCCCCATCAAATTCCGGTAAGTTTAATTTAGGTAAGCGGCACGATGTTGTCGTCTCCGCTGCTTTACTTACTGCTGAAGTATTGGTGTTGTTCTGAAATAATCTCAATTTGACTTCTAACTCCGCCAGAATTTCTTCTGCCTTAAGTTGGATCTCGCTAATCTCGCTTATCTCATCAACCGCTGGAACATTGACCATCCGAAAATAATTTGTTAAATCGCTATTGAACCTCGTCAAGAGACTTCGTAATTTAGTCTTAAGTACTTCCGCATTAAAGATCAAGTCAGTATTCAGAGAGCCGAGATCTGAAGTTTGATTTGAGAGAGTTTGTATTTGAGTAGCCAGAAGCTTTAGACGTGTTAGTAATAGTTCATCCATGATGAATCCTCTGTAACAGATGTTTGACTTGCATAGGCATTGCTCTCTTATGAAGAGAGAAAGAGAAAGAGAAAAAAAAATTAAAATCAAAATTAAAATTAAAAAATTCTAAATATAAGTATTTTATAATAATTTATGCGATTATTCACCTTTGATTTTATAGGTAAATACCATATTTTATAGTCGCGTACCTTATTGTCCTTGTCTATGATATGTTTACTTTGAGGTTGAAGCACACTCTATGAATGCCATGAAGTGTACCCGTTCCACTTAGCAACCGCTGTATCTGAATTTCATTAAAAAAAAAATAAAAATCTTGTTCAATCTCTTATACTATCTTCCAAAGATATAAGTCTGGACTAACCCTTTGTTAAAATCTCAAAACAAAAAATTATTTCAAATTATTCAATTATTTAATTCACTCGACATGTAAGTAACCTACTCCTGTACTATGAATCCATATATTTAATTAATCATTTATTTTTGTATATATGAGGGGAATAGGCCCCTTAATATACAAGTCAAAACATCAAGACACCTGTTGGGGTATATGAACAAACAAATATGAATGATTCTCTCTTTGGGTTCGTTTGAAAAAGGTTGTTATTCGCTTCGCAAACACTACACTCAATTCTATCGCTCAATTTCTAATTTTAATTCTCTTAAACTTCTGCCATTATGTCTAGGATATCAATCTACTGTCTACGTTTATTGTTTAGATTCAAATCGTATCAAGATACCAATTAAAAGTAAAATCTGGGCGAGTAGTAAAGTAAAATTCTCTTACTAGTCTCTATATACATGCTTATTCAGAATCAAACTCAGTACTGATCCAATATAACAAAAATAATTCATTTATCCTCATAATTAATTAGAATTCATCATTCACTGCCTTTTCCAAAGGTAGACTTGTATATTCACCACTATATTTCATCAATTTATTCAAGTCAAACAAAATTATCAACTTAGCTAGCTATATTCACTGATAAGGTCACTGACCCTAGGTATAGGTATGTACAAAGATTGGCATATAAAGTATAGACATAGGGACTTGGAAAGTTCCTTAAGGTTCCCCCCTTCACTTCTCTACTAAATAACTAGGTATACCTATATTCCTTTCCAAGGTTTATAATTTCACAAAAATAATAACCTAAGCTTTCATGCTACAGAAAATTGTCCACATTCAGTATACTTGTAAATGAAACGTTAACCCTTTAATTAGGTCTAGTATAGCTAATTAAATCTTAAAATCTTTAAACAATCACTCTCAGAGTTAGATACTATTAATAAGAAGGGTCTAATATTTGAAACTTTGTCTACTTACTACAGAAAACAGGGGAACTTACCCCTTTGGCTCAGAGGTTGTTAACTAAATATTGGGAGAATTATGTCACTCCTATTATCAATGCAGCCTTTGTTTCCCTTCTGAAAGTAATTAGACACTATGTAGAAACTATAAATTCCTCTTTAAGGTCTGAATTTATTCACTACATTTCACTTAAATTTACGAAGCTCACTTAATATTTTCACATATTATAAAGATCGGATAAATACCTATTGTCGAATTGTTTATTGTTAAATTAGCTTTACGAGGTATCGTTTCACTTTGCCTTCACTTTTAGACTTCGAATTATTCCATCTACATTTAATATTTAATTTCGTTGCACAGAGAAAAATTTCACGTTGTATTTTAAAGTTCCGCCATCTTTAAGTGTTACCCTTGAAATTATGGCGCTGCGAACTTTCTCTGTATCCGGTTTTAATTGTACGTCGTAACTATTGGAATATCACCTTTAAATAAATAACAATTAAAATTAATATTATTCACCAAACTTATATCCAAAATTAATAAAATTAGTTCGAAGTTCGCTCATACTTATTGGATATTATCTTTGGCAACTCTGGCCCTTTCGTCTTTATCAAGTTGGTACTAACCCGTTATTCTGTTGAAAAAAAAAGACCACGTCCGCTCTTGAAAATTCGTATCATAGTATACACCATAGAGTTGCGCGGGCAATTTGACCTCTCTACACTAACTTGTAAAAATCAATGCTGCCAACGTACCTTTTGCCGTTTTCCCTCGCTTTTAAAGTTGAAACTGCGACCATGTGCCGCCTCGCGGCGAACAGCGTAACCTCGTACGGCTAAATGCTACAAAAAGGCGCACACCCTACCCACTATGTTTTTCACATAAAAATTTGTTGAATTTCTCTATAGGTAGGTAGCAACAATCTTTATAGCCTGGCACCTTGTTTCACACATTTAAAATAAAGATACTTCGACGCCATCTTTTACACAATTTGGGGAGCGGAAACGACTTGGTATTTTTAAATCTGGTATGACTCCACGTGCTGAAAGTTCCAGTCTCTTTTACTAATCTCTATACAATCCACCATTATCGGATTCTTTTACAAAATCACAACACGACTCCACCATATCGGGTTTTTTTTTTTTTTACAAAATCACAGCACGACTCCACCATGTCGGGAAGGCCCTTCCTTTCCCTAATTCTGCTTCGCGTTATTAAGTCGTTGAGAGCCCCTATGGGCCCTTAGAGGGTTTACAATAATGAGTAAGTGATAACGAGTGGAAAGGAATGCCCCCCGAGTTAATTTATATCTGATGGAGTCATACCTTCGTAATATGCTGCGACGCGAGTCTGACTCCAGCCGGTCTCCTCGCGTCTTCCGCTCCCCCTTCTCCATCTTGCTCTAGCTCCTCGGCGACCTGCATGAGTAAGTTAACCATGACATCACTGTATGATGCCCCTAGTTCTAGAGAGAGTGATTATGTTATATTTCTTAAACGTGCGGTAGGCCATCCCACACCATCCCAATGACCCCGAGCCATGTTTCCCTGGGAAACCCGTAGGGGTACCCGGAGGGATTACGATATACGACCCCCGGCGCACCTTCCGGTAACCTCCTTTGCAGCGCTCAAACACTTATGAGCCCTACTAAGGGTAGAAGATCCCTCGTTGCAGCCAGTACTTAGTCCTTGACCACTTCCTAGCTGATCTAATACGCCCGCCAGGTCAAAGGCATGGTGAGGAGGACCTCCGTTTAAACTTTGGTTGGCCAACCACATCGAGAATAAATTCCCTATCACTGATCTAGATACTTAGCGTCCAGGCACTTAACGTCTAGATACTTAGCTTAAGTTATTCGCCATCCGCTCGGTGCTCGAAGAGATGAGTCTGCCAGACTTCGCCTCTGCTTGCATGTTGTTCTCAGGAAGAGATGGTCGTGCGTTGGCAGCGCTATTTAAATACCACTCGTGAATAACGGAAATAAGACTTGATGTGACTTTATAAATTCCATTTAAGCAAACCACGATATACTAACATATAAATACGCGCGCACGGTACGGGATCCGAGCGGATTACATCGATACACGTTCAAAATGGGAATACCGTTCAGCCACCTTGTCGCGCCCCAATTCAAATGTACTATAGCGAATGAAAAATGACTGATTCGTAATAGCCACAGACTATAGAGCATAGAGCGAACTTCGAGCGAACTCTGCTAAATCACAGATAACATTACATTCATAAACTAAACACTGACCTTAGAGCAGTACGGCTAACTTTGCTCTTGTGCATTTCGCGAACGCATACGCGCTTCGCGACAGTTTCAAACAATATTAAATCCAAGTATGTTACTATTTCAAAACGTATTAAATTTTGTTGTTGCAACAACTGTGGCAGTAATTTTCTGAACGGAACAAACAAAACGGAATTTTTACATGTTAATAAAAGCTGACTATTCTGATAGTAGTTATTAGAATCTGTTTCGATCTTCAACAGATACATCTGCACGACAACGACACAATTGACGACCTCCCTGGCGCAGTGGTGAGAGCTGTGGTCTTATAAGTGGGAGGTCCCGGGTTCGATTCCCGGCAGGGGCAATTTGGAATTTTATAACTTCTAAATTGTTTCTGGTCTGGTCTGTTGGGAGGCTTAAGCTGTCGCGAAGCGCCGATGCGTTCGCGAAATACACGAGAGCAAAGTTGCCCGCACTGCTCTAAGGTTGGTGCTTAGTTTATGAATGGAATGTTATCTGTGATTTACCATAGTTCGCTCGAAGTTCGCTCTATGCTCTATAGTTTATGGTTATTACAAATTTGTAATTTTTACTTGCTAAGAGAACATTTTATAATGGACGCGGAGCAGATTGGAGATACTTGGTGCTGCCTCGTGTGGAAGTCTGCCAGGTCATCCTCTCCGGGCACCGAGCGGATGGCGAATAATTTAAGCTAAGTATCTAGACGCTAAGTATCTAGACGCTAAGTATCTAGACGCTAAGTATCTAGACTAAGTACCTAGAGAATAGTCCTTTTATCTAATTCTATGAATATTATAATACTTGTATCTAAATCAGTGATAGGGAATTTATTCTACACGTGGTTGGCCAACCAAGATTTAAGCGGAGGCCTTTCCCACCATGCCCTTGATCTTGCGGGCGCATTAGATCAGCTAACGAAGTAGTCGATGATTGAGTACTGGCTGCACCGATGGATCTACTACCCTTATGGTGCTCAGGGAGCCTGAGTACTAAAGGAGGTACCGGAAGGTGCGCCGGAGGTCGTGGACAGTAATCCCTCCGGGCACCCCTACGGGTTTCCCAGTAGTGGGAAACATAGCCCGGGTCATCGGGATGGTGTGGAGATAGCCTACCGCACGTTTAAGAAATATAACATAATCATTCTCTCTAGAACTAGGGGCATCTTACAGTGATGTCATAGTTAACTTAACCTATGCAGGTCGCCGAGGTAGGAGAGCCTTTAAGAGAGAGGGAAGGGGGAGTGGAGAAGCGAGGAGAGCAGCTAGAGTCAGGCTAGCGTCGCAGCATATTACGAAGGTATGACTCCATCAGATATAAGTTAATTCGGGGGGCATTCCTTTCCACTTGTAATCACTTACTTATTATCGTAAACCCTCTAAGGGGCCCATAGGGGCCCTCAACGACTTAATAACGCGAAGCAGAACTAGGGAAAGGAATGGGCCTTCCCGACATAAGCCGTGGCTGGTTACCACCCTACCGGCAAAGCCGTGCCGCCAAGCGATTTAGCGTTCCGGTACGATGCCGTGTAGAAACCAATCAGGGGTATATAACATACCTCTTCCAAGTCAGCCCGCTTCCATCTTAGACTGCATCATCACTTACCATCAGGTGAGATTGCAGTCAAGGGCTAACTTGTAGTTGTATAAAAAAAAGAAAAAACATCATCTGCCTAAACTGAATATCAGCGAAGCTTACTATGCTCGGCAAATAAACTTTTATACTTTTTGTGTGGTTGATTTAAATAGCCAAAATTCTCATTTTTTTACTTGGACAGTAACTGAGGCTGGAAAAGGTTCAGTAGAATTAGTATCTTCTGCTGTATTGTTTATTATATAAAAAGACTACAATAAGAAATAAAGCGACAAGGCAGCTAAGAATTGATGTGAAAATGGATAATTTTTGTATAGCTGATACTGGTAACAATTATGAATTTTGGTGTAATTATGGCCGTAATTTTTTGTACTATTTAAAGTTTTTAAGTTTTCTCACGTTTAGTTGAGAATTTAATACACTTAATCAATAGAAATGACCTAAAATTACCTTACCTCTGTTGTCAAGTTTTACTTTTGTCATCAATCTTTCATTTCTCATCGCGACATTTGACAACGTAGTTTTCCACATTTTAGTGCGAATATCGCCGAAATTCAAACAGTTTTATTAATTACCTCACTTATGTAAATGGTGTCTTATAAAATTGACGTTCGAAAAGTGTACAGTGAACCAATTTTGAAAAAAGTTTATTTGACTTCGATTTCATATCAAACAGTATTAAATCCAACTATGTCCACATCAAACAGTATTATTGGATGGTGAATGCATCAATATGTATTAACTCCAAAAAATGTGTGCTTAAATGATTGTTATACTTTAAAATATATGTTTATTAAAGTTCAGTTTACTTCTATGACTACCAATAAACATTTTTTTAACGAAAGTTGTTTGTTTGTGTTTCCTATTTTTATCAAAATTATGCTAATGATCAAAATTATGCTTTTATCTCATTATATTACTAGAGTTAATATGGTTTGATCTGTTGCTCCTTTACTCTCTATGCTCCAGTGTCTATAAAGAATATTCAGAATTCTCCAGTGTCTTTAACCTTCTTGGTGTGAGCACACTTGACAAATCTCATCATACAGTGTTGCCAAATTAAATAATTTTAAACCATTCAGAACGTGTTCAGAACCATGTTTCGAATATTTTAGCTATCGTCGTAAATGCTTCATCAAGAAATAATAAGATAAAGTAGTGTAAAGTAGTATCTCTTTTCTTCTTCTTACCGCTGAACCGATTTTGACGAAATTTGGTATAGAGGAAGACTAGACCTTGGAGAAGGACACAGGGTACTTTTTATCCCAGAAAATTATATCATTCCCGAGAAATTCTTAAAAACGCAGACGAAATCGTGGGCATCAGCTACTGTAGAATAGAATAAGTAGAGTAGATTTTTTTTATTCAAATAAACATTTAAATGGTAATGGACTTTGAATGGTAGTCAATTGAATCGACCACTAGTTCGGAATGCCGTTCCAACCGAGAAGAACCAGCAAGAAACTCGGCGGTTGCTCTTTTTAAAAGTAACAATAAATAAATTACGTAAATAAATTATTATACCAAAATAATTTATAAAAAATGTATATTTTAAGTACGGTACTCTTAGCTGGAGATTTCCGCTGAGAGAGAAAAAAAATAATATTAGAGAACTTTCGATCTCGATCTCATTTTTCGATGCACGCGGTCGAAGTCACGGGCATCGAGCCCGTGACTTCGACCGCGTGCATCGAAAAGTCTCCCAGATATTTCCATACCTCTTCCAAATTTTGTCAAGATTAGATAGGTGAAGGACAAACGCGACAACGCGACTTAATACGACACGACGCGACGCGATACGATTCCAAAGAAAATGACAAACTTCTACGCGACAACGTAGGGCAGCCACGTGAAGGCTCAGCTACTGTTTGATATTTTCGCGTCGCGTCGCGTCGTATTAAGTCTCGTTGTCGCGTTTGTCGTTTATCTAGGTTCTAGATTTTTATGACTGGCCCGTTGGCGCGGTTGGCAGTGATCCTGCCTACCTCTCCCGGGTCGCGGGTTCGATTCCCGTCCCGAGTCTCGGTGTATTTATGTAAGTATATACATAAGTATGTATTAAGTATTTATACATTTATTAAATACAAGCGGACACCCGCGACTTCGTTCGCGGGGATATCGGTTTTTTAAAAATCCCGCGGGAACTTTTTGTTTTTCTTAAGCTCTTTTGAGCCAATACCTTGCTAAAAACTGTTTAAAGTTCACTGGTGGATATTTAGGTAGATAAAAATGTAAAAATCCACCACTGAAAGTCCCATCAAAATCGATCCAGCCTTTCAGAGATTACCTGGTAATCTTTAAACTATCTCCTTCCTAACAAAAAAAGAATGAATGAAATCGGACCACGCGGTAATGAGTTACAGCTAAGTACACATTTTGACTTTCATCCCCTCTCCCAAGGGAACCATGCTGAATTTTGGGATAAAAAGTATCCTATATGTTACTCCGTAGTATGAACTTAAATCATGCCAAGTTTCATTTCAATCCATTCAGTAGTTTTTGCGTGATGCGCGCACAAACATACAGACAAACAGATAAACAGACAAACAGACAAACAGACAAACCGACAAACCGACAAACCGACAAACAGACAAAAATTTCAAAAATAGCTTTTTACGTTCTATTACTTATCCCTAACATCCCCCAGTTATTATTTTGCAAAAATCTTTAATGTACTGCAGATACGGCAAGTCTACGATTTTATTATATGTATAGATTTATATGTGTAATATATGTAAATATGTATATCAGTCGGTTGTTACCTATAACACAGGCATTAAGTTGCCTACTTTAGGAACAGCCGACCGTGTGTGTGTAAAAAAAAATTGATAAACGACAAACGCGACAACGCGACTAGATTTTAGATTCTAGGACAACGGGTAGGTCGTGAAATGTACCTATCTATACGTTGTCACTAATATCAATGTTTTTTATTTTTTTACCCAGGAACCCTTAATATTTCTGAGGTAAAAAGTAGCTAAGTTACCAACTCCTTGTACTCTACCTCCTCGTGAAAATTCCGTAGTTAATAACTCAGGATCAGCAATAATTCTAAAAATTGGCTAATTCAAACAGTAGTTTTTTTAAAACGTCTGAAATAAGCTTGTTGTAAATAATAATTATTATTTACAACAAGCAACATGTATGTAACTATGTATGTATGTATATATGCTTGTCCACGCATTTCTTCGAAACTGTTAATCTGATTGTGACCATACATTGAATTATGGGAACAGTGCAAGTTTCATCGAAATCGGTTCAGTAGTTTCAAGATAATTTATGTATAATTTCCCTTTTTCATCAGTTATTCTTCATTTCGGTACTAGCTGTTCCCGCCATGCGCTGCCACGCAAAGTATGGTTTATAGTTCCTAAACCATACTCTGCATACAACACAAACGAACAAACTTACATTTTTATATAAGTACCTACTTAGATACTTAGATTTTAGGGCCAGAAACCTTCGCGGACATAATAATTGCGCAAAACAATTCACTCAAAGTTTCATAATAATCGGATGAATAGTTTAGCAGTGCATAGAGGACATACAGACACATACTGATTTTTATTTATATAGGTAAATTATGAAGATATTGAACTTGGTTTAATTTTTGCTTTATTTATATAGTTAGGTATAACTTAGATGTTCTTCCGCTAAATTCCGCATACATAAGACTTCAACGCCTTCGCAGCGCAGATATAGATACTTAGCTATATCATGATTAACTTTAATTGTGGAGTTTAAAAAATCGCACAAAAACTTTGGTCGTTGTTAACTTGTTATAATACGACTAAGTACGTATAGCCTTCATAATAATTATGGACTCTACAAAATAATAGAGTTCCGTGTTTAGATAGGTAGGTATAGACTTAACTAGTATAAAAATAATAAGAAGAATACCTACAGATAGTTATAGTAACTTTACTTCTAATACTAAACTAACTAATAATTATTGGGAAAAGGGATTTGTACCTATTAAGTACCTAGTTACGTAAAAACCATTCAGTTTACTTGTACAACATGACATGATTCATGCAGAAAAAAATTATTTAGCAAAGGAGCAAAAAGCTCAATTATGTAACCACATACAAAAGTGATAGGTAAAAACTCATAAAGACCTGTACATGATTCAGTGGGGCCTTGATTGCCAAGGTTGGCGATCAGCCCTCGTCGAGGCACAGCCTCATTCATTGTTCGGCCGTTCGACAAACGAATACATTTACCTACGACCTGTGCCTTCAATTAAAAAAAAAAATAGCTACTAAAAAAAATTGCCGTGTGAAATCTTGCATTTTTATATTTAAATTTTACATTTGTATTGCATTTTTGTATTTAGTTTGTTGTGTAAAATAAGAAAAATGTCGCTATTAAATATTTTAAGGACTACTGTTTTCCTGTTGTGTTTGAATATCATTTTTATTGGTACATCGGATGGATTGTCTTTGGTGAGTTTTTTTTAAATTAATATAATATTTTTACTTACCTACTGCTTTAGTTGAATTCCAAGTTGATTACATACGAGATGAAAAAATATTTTTTTTCCACTTTGATTCACATTGATCAAAGTGGGAAATACCGAAAATTCAAGCAAATCCTACTTCCTACTTCCTACTAAGTAATATTATAAACTAGCCGACCCCCGCGACTTCGTCCGCCTGGATATAGGTTTTATATAGGATCGGATTGGATCCCATAATCCTTTTTTGTACCTAAACTAAATGTAGCCTAAGTTACTCCTTATAACATAACCTATCTGCCATTGAAAGTTCCATTAAAATCGATCCAGCCGTTTCAGAGATTAGTTGGAACAAATAGACAGAACGACAAACATAAATTTAAACGCACGTCAGTTTAAAATAAGCCGTACGTACAAAGATCCGGGTCCCAAGTTATTGGAACCCACTAAATGCCTGTCATTTCTGAACTGAAAAACCTATGACCTTGAAATATTTACGGGATAATATATAAAGTACTACCTTTCTAACAAAAAAAGAATGAGTGAAATCGAACAACGCGTTAATGAATTACAGCTAAATACACGTTTTAACTTTCATCCCCTCTCCCAAGGGAACCATGCTGAATTTCGGGATAAAAAGTATCCTATAACCTACCTCGGAGTATAAACTCAAATCGTACCAAGTTTCATTCGAATCCATTCAGTAGTTTCGGCGTGATGCGCGGCCAAGATACAGACAGACAGACAGACAGACAGACAGACAGACAGACAGACAGACAGACAAAAATGAAAAAAATTGCAGTTTTGGCTTCAGTATCGATTATAGAGTGCCCTCCAATAAAAATTTTCAAAATATCTTCAATGTACAGAATTGGATCTGTTACAGTTTTATTATATTATAGAAGATGTGAAAGTGTGGATGTTTGGATGTATGGATGTTTGGATGTTTGGATGTTTAGATGTTTAGATGTTTGGATGTTTGGATGTTTGTTACTCAATCACGCCGCAACTACTGAACCGATTTGGCTGAAATTTTGAATGGAGATAGATTATGCTCTGATTTAACTAACATAGACTACTTTTTATCCTGGAAAAATCCACAGTTCCCACGGGATTTTGAAAAAACCGAAATCTATAGCTACAGCTATAGGTAGATTAATATAGCAAACTTTTTAGAAAGTAGGTATAAAGGTTGAAAAAGGGAACGGGAACGGGAACCGGAAATCCACGATTCCCTCGGGATTTGTGAAAAACCGAAACTCACGCGGGCGCGGGCATTCTCTAGTTATTAAATAAACAACCTTGCTCATACATAATCTTATAAGATTATAAGTTAATGCCCGGCGAGGTCATCTGAGTGGAGTAATATTTTTAAAATCCCACGGGAATTTTTTTATTTCCCGGGATAAAAAGTAGACCGTATTCTAAGTTCGTCTCCAGGATCTCTACTGAAGTTTGTCAAGACTAATTCAGGTTCAATAAAGACATATACATTTATTACATTAATAATACGGATTGGGATACGTAAAAGATCCAGATTTAGTAGGTAGGTACTCAGAGAAAAAAAATCCTAAACATACAAATCGCTGTTATCAGGAAAGTTATAGGTAGATCTTTAGAAAAACCGCTAACTATTACATTCTAATAATAGATCGGAAAATTCCAGGAGTTTTTCCTCAAATGAACAAAATTGATATTCTAATAGAATCCCTGAGATTATTATTTACTTTATTTTATTTATTTATTATTTACTTTATTTATTGCGAAAGTACGTATATTACTACGTACTAGTACGTATATAATATTTTACTATAAAAATTAGAGACGGAAAATTTTGTAAAAGCGGATAACTTGCTTAATTCTTAGCATGAATTATTAACATCCGTTTTTTATTAATTAATCTGTGTTAGGTGCGTTTTCTACTTATATAAATGTAGATATATATCTCTACTTAAATATCTAGATGTTTATTGATTCATTGATAATAAGAAAAAAGTTATTAGACTATTAAATTTGTACAAACATAAGTAAATATAACGGTTGAGTTTAAAAATTTAAACCACCTATGATTGGAATAAGGAGGTAGTAGGTACAGTCCGCACATTTAGGTGTCTACCGCCAATCTCTACATAGAGTCTATGAAGAGATACGGTGGCATAGACAAGCATTTACTGGTCGGGGTCAAATACTTACGCTACTAATATCTACTAATCTTATTTAATCATCATCACACATTACCGGCCCATAACTGGGCATGGGTCATCTAGTCTCAGAGTGAGAAGGTTTTAGGTCGTTGTCCAACACGCTGGCCAAGTGCGGATTGAATCTTACCTGCTACCTGCTATCACTACATAGTATAAAACAAAGTCGCTTTCTCTGTCCCTATATCCCTATGCCCCTATGCTATGTCCCTATGTATGCTTAAATCTTTAAAACTACGCAACGGATTTTGATGCGGTTGTTTTTAATAGATAGAGTGATTCAAGAGGAAGGTTTGTAAGTAGAAAAATTGGACCCGGTAGGTGGCGCTAATAGCGGGCTAGACGACGTCTGCCGGGTCCGCTAGTTTATTTATAAAAAAATATATATTAAGTACCTAACCTACTTACATAAGTGCAGTACGAATTCGGTACCTACCCATATTACCGTTCAAATCCGACACATACTTACCTAAGCCAGCGTGAAATTAACTTTAATCACAACATCAAGAGTTAAGGTAAAAGCGTGTTCAAATAAGTAGATAATGCCATAACGTTGCCTACAGTTCCGTTATTGTCGTATTATGTTATACGTATGATATGCCGTATGCGAGCTACATAATATCCTTTCACTTGTAAGTAGGTAGGTATGTTTTATTATTGTTTCATATGTAACGCAGCCTTCCGTAATTGTATTCTACTTATATCTACGTAGGTGCGTTATTTCTAGCTGAAAAACATGCTTTTTAGGGTTCCGTACCCAAAGGATAAAAACGGAGCCCTATTAATGTCACTCGGCTGTCTGTCTGTCTGTCCGTCTGTCCGCCGGTCACAGGTCTCTAGCTCGCAGACGAAATGAGTTACAAACCTGAAATTTTGGTATTCGGTGTAAAACGTTGACCCAAAATCAAATATTGAATTAGAAATTGAATTAAATTATTTTTCAGGGGGGCTCCCATACATGAAAAAGGAGCCGGAAAAAAATTTTTTTCTTACCCTAGCTTGTGGGGTATCATTGTTTAGAACTCTTTGAGTAGAGTACGAATATATATATATATATATATATATATATATATATATATATATATATATATATTTTATATATATTTTATTTTTTTCTCAAAAATAAGGGAATGGGGGGCCATCAAAGTTGTCAGTTTTAGACCATTTTTGTGACGGGGGCTATCTCAAAAACTGAACTAAGTAGTTAGGATTATGATATTTCCGTATATTATGTACTATATGCTCTATTTAAACAACAAATACTGAAAACAACGATTCATAAAATAGTTTATAAGCTGTGACCAAAACAAACGAACATTTTTTGGGTTTTTCTTTCACGGTTTGTTGCGATGTCTAGCTTGGAAATTAAATATTTCTTAGACCCAAAATATTATATTGTTCATAATTATGTACGGAACCCTTAAAGAGCGAGGCCCGACTCGCACTTGGCTGATTTTTATTTATAGATAAATATTGATTAGGTAAATAATTTTAATAACATATTTCTATGTAGGTACGCATAATATATTCTGTGGTACTTAAAGCTTCTCAGTCTATTAAAAGTTTATTTCAATTGGTGTATAAGTAGGTAGGTAGATATGTACTTACAGCGTTAGATACTACACTAGGTACCTATAATAGAGGTATCTACGTACCTACGCCGGAAATAACGCAAGAAAAGTTTCTATAAATTCGGCGAATTTCAATATTTAATTTATGCATGTGGTCAAATAAAAATTGCATAAGCAAATGGCCTATGAATATTCTGTTCCAATTAACTGATCGATTATTTCAAGTTTAGCACTTACCTATTTCTTAAATTGCTTAAATACACTTATAATATGTAGGTATGTATCACGTGAGTAAACCCAAAACTCGTAAAGTAAAATAAAATAATTCATGAGTTTGACGACCTTTTTGACGCTGAGCGTAGTGCAAATATACAGGATATACAGGTCCAGAGTGGTTGGACCAGTGAAATTAAATAAAGCGAAGTCAATTTCGAATAAATTCCGGGAAAGCTGGAAGCCTCAATAGCGCAACGGTCGTCGGGCGTCGACTGAGAACCGAAAAGTCCACGGTTCAAATCCCACTGTCACTGGTTAGAGTTTTTAGCCACTTAGAACTTTTTCACTCTTAAATATTTTGCGGGGCCTCCAAACTGGCTCTTATTGAACATTTGACGATTTACATGGACTGATTTGGTATGCAGTCCACTCAAGGAGGCCCTTCTAGACCCGAGGCCTCCCTAGGACCGTGGGGGACTGCCCTTTTGCCCTTCCCTTCATCCGCCACTGAGAGACTTCTATAGAAGCCATCATAGTACTTGTCTCAAAAATCTAGGGCGTCATATGCGATAAAAATGAAAAGCCTGTATTTCCTGTAATAGTTATAGCCATATACGTAGTAGTTAGATATATCTCTTTATCTGCAGCTCGTGACACACTGTAAGCGGCAACTTGCCCGGCTCAAGGCGATACGGGAAGTGTGCGTTTCGTAACCGGCCCGCGTGTCTCTCCATGTTTGTGCAAAGGCCTTTATTGCCTCATCGAGTCATCACGATGCTAACAATCAGGTATTAGACGTACGAGCATGAGGAAGTTAAATCTATGTTAATGATCTGAGTCTGTTCGATTGCGATCACATGGTGTTTAGATAGTTAAATGCAATTATGTAGCTTATACTGTCCACTAAGAGAGGTACCGTATGAGGTCTATTTTAACCAGGTAGGTAGGTAGCCTACTGAAATGCGTCAGTGGCCAGCGCCAGTGTCACTCGCATCATATACGCCGAGCATCGAGATAATTCCGATGAAGTTGGAAGCGATCAGACACCAACTGTGTAGCCGAAATCTGCTGCAGGGTTACCATAACGACACGGCATAATTTCACACGGGCGTTGACAGAATTCTAGCTGTGATAGCCTAGTGGTTAGGACAACCGACTTCTAATCGGAGGTCGTGGGTTCGATCCCGGGCACGCACCTGTAACTTTTCGGAGTTATGTGCGTTTTAAGTATTTAAATATCACTTGCTTTAACGGTGAAGGAAAACATCGTGAGGAAACCTGCATGCCTGAGAGTTCTCCATAGCGTTCTCAAAGGTGTGTGAAGTCTGCCAATCCGCTATGACCAGCGTGGTAGACTATGGCCAAAACCCTTCTCACTCTGAGAGGAGACCCGTGTTCTGTAGTGAGCCGGTAATGGGTTGATCATGATGTTGACAGAATTCTGCTGTCTTCAGAAATGCTGTAGGCATTACTGAAAAGTGCGTTGCGTGCGGCGTCTATGTGATTCTCTCTTTCCCACGCGATTCCGATGATGCACCCAGACCATTAGGATATACCAAATCAATGACCCATCACCCAGATGCATGTGACATCGCCACGTTCGGTTATACCATATTATAGGCACATCGTTGATATTTGGCGGGAACCTCTACATCGCTTGTCATGCAACGGACATGTCATAATGGTCTCGCTATATTTATTTCGCCGCGGAACTCTGCTATAGGCCTCAATTTATAGGCATAAGGAAAATCCCATCTTTGTTGTGAGACAACCGATCTTGATAGATAGAAATTAAATCCCAATAAGCTATCGTGCTAGCTATATTGCTATCTTCCGAAACTGGAAATAAACCGGTTAAATAAATTGAAGTCGGGTTTGCGTAATCGTAAACTGCAATGTTTATGATAGAGCATTCGTTCAAGTGATTCGGGCGGGTGAGCCAGCATAGTTTTCCAGGTAACTACCTAATCTATTTTACCAGATAACTACCTAATATGTAATTCTGGCTGCGGGTTAGCTAGTAGGTATAGTTTTCCTTTTTCCGGGTCATCTATTTTACTTGATAATATTATGTGAACCTAGATATTTTCGCTTGATGTACCTACCTACCAATGCTCTCCTTATAATAAGGGTGAATTTATTCCAGGTTTAAAAATAAATTTACGAATTTCCTCTGTATGCGGAGTCAAAATTTCAAAAGAGTTTTTAGGGTTCCGTAACCAAAGCGTAAAATGGCGCCGTTCTTATTTCCGGACTCGCGCATCTCTAGCTCGTATAGGGTATTCTTACCGGTTATCGTCCATTTAGTGGAGTTACTGAGTTTGAGAGGGTGAAAATATATGTTCTATAAAAAAAATTAAACAAAACCTTGTTGGAATATACTTCTAGTATAGTCTATTTTCATTGCATGTTAGTATTTTTTTAGTCAGATAACTAGTTTTTTTTTAATCCTAATAAAAAGCTGAAAATGCCGATTTCACCGGTTATCGTCCACTAAATCTAGTTATCGTCCACCCTTGTACCTGTTATCCGTCCACTGATTTCTATGAGAAATTTAGTATGAAAAAGTATGCATGTAATGAGTAAGTAATTGAATATGTAATATTAACACGACTTTAGTATGTATTTAATATCTATACCAATTAAAATTAACTTCCTGTTCGTGTTTTCGAAATATATGGGTTTTTATTAGTGAACTTATGTTTACTTCTACATTATTAAAAAGCCACATAACCGTTTATAAAAAATTGTTTTTCTGTTTTTCGTCTATTCGTAATACTTACTTTTCAAAACAGCTGAACCTATTTTGACAGAACTTTCACAGGGTGATAGGGAACTTTATACAAAGTGATGTGGTGTTTCTACGTATACGCAATAGCGGTCAACTGCTTGTTTTAAAATAATACAGGTAAAAAAACTATAAGTAGGTACATATAATTTGGCAGCCTCCCTGACGCAGGGGTAAGTCTTATTAGTAGAAGGTCCTCTACTTGATTCTCGGCAGAGCAATTTGGTAAATTCAATTTAATAATTTCAAAATTGTCTCTAGTCTAGTATGCCTTACTGGAAGTAAGTAGTCATTTAGCGTTTAAGGGTACTGATTCTGCCGTACCTCTTTCAGGTTATCCCGCATCCATCTTAGACTGCATCGTCACTTAACATCAGAAGAGATCGCAGTCAAGGACTAACTTGTAGATGAATAAAAAATAAATTATAGATATTTGAGTAATAATCAAAATTCGCCTAAATAATAACATAATATTAAAAAATATATGTTTTTCATACAGTTTAAAATATAGGTGGACGGATAACTGGTGCACTTCAGATTCTCTATTTTAAATTTCGTCCACAAATTATAATGATCGACAATACTATCTTAACTTATAAATATATCGAAGTTCCAAGGAGAAACACATAAAATATAAGGTAATTCGTTTGTCAAACAAGTTTAATTATTTATATTTTTACTAAATCTATTTATTTTCAAATAATAGCTTGGCGGTCGAAACTTAGAATATTTATTCAGTGCAAATTTAGATATCGTCCACGCGTGATTTTGAAGACCCATAGTTTTATATACAATGAGAAAAAAGTGGACGAAGACTAGTCACTAACTAGTGTATGTGTATAGGATTCGAATTAATAAACTTAATTCCAATTTTGTGCACACCTCGATTGATAACACGACTACCTAAAATTAAGACGCTAAACCTGTATTTGACCGCCCGGACGATAACAGGTTTTCTTAAGAAAATAGTGAACTAGTTGCCGTCCACCCCTTTTTTTTGTGTTCCAATATAATCAAAAGTAAAAAAACACGTTCACAGTATTTTATGAAACATAAGTAAGTGCTACAATGAAGAATCAAACTAAACCTCATAGTAAAATGTTTAATAACTTTCCGTGATAGTTGAAGCATGCCACTAATTTTTTTGCTCCACACGGCTCGTTTTCATTCCTTAATTGCATACTCAAAATTTGATCGCTTTGTTTTCGAAGAAACTTAAGTGAAATAGACTTTTTTCTTTCTCTGTGTTTTGATAAGACATTCAAGTTGGCATAGAGATGCATTATTTTTATGTGAGTCTTATAATGTTTCTATTTTTAAGCATTCCTTAAGAGTGATCCGCTCGGTGGACGATAACAGGTGCGTGTCCGGAAACCGGTGTTCCTACCCTATTAGATGGAATGAGTTACAGACCTGGGATTGTGATGTCGAACAAAAACTAAATAGGTACCTACTTCATGTAGGTAAAAATTCACTTTCGGAAAGGGGCAGATTTTATTTGCCCTTGCATGTGAGATGCCTAAACTAAAATTGTCAGGGATTTAAAAATCAAATACAAAAAAAACCGATTGTATTTGCTTTTAATATTAATGTTGTTTTATAAACTGTGACTAAAACAAACAAAACTGGTCACACAAACGGAACCCTAGTAGACCGAGGTCCGACTCACACTTGGCCAATTTTTTAATGTACATATACAGGTTTATTTTGCCCGTGAGTCGTAACTAACAATAAAAATTATTGTTAACTGACGTGGTAGGTATCTTCGTGTATAATGTACCTACATAGCCGATTGAAATACCCGTACGCTAATACGTTGTAATTAACTTCCAATAGGGTACTTTCGTTAGTGAAAAATAAATTATGAAATTTGATAAAAATAAAAATTTATGTAGAAATATACTTAAATATTCTGATTTTGAGTCATAAAAGCACATGATTATTTTATTAAATTAAAATTAAAAGTCGTAATTTCCCATCTGTATAGGGTAAAACCCGGATAGACGCCCCACTTTTTGAAATGGCCTCCTAACTTTTAAAATATTAATTTATCACAAATAATATTTATGAATATAGCTAGTTTAATCTTTTGGGTTCCATTATGACTTGTTTTTGTTGTCCTAACGATTACAGATTTTGCAGAATTTAACTTTTTGCAGACCCTTTTTTTTGAGGATAGATGCCTACCTGTGTGGATAGATGCCCCACTATGAAAATACTAAAAAGGATAGATGCCCTATGAAAAAAATAAGCAAAATACATAGTTTAATAAGGTTTTATTATCTAAATATATAAAAGGAAAAGGTGACTGACTGACTGACTGACTGACTGATCTATTAACGCACAGCTCAAACCACTGGACAGATCGGGTTGAAAGAGATAGATGCCCCGAAGAATATTAAAACTATTAGGAATTTATTGAAAAAAGAAATAAAAATATAAAAGAACATTAAAAATATTTAAAAAAAATACTTGATATATCTATAGGTATATTAGGGGATAGATGCCTCTAAGGGCACCTATACCTCGAAAAATCGAGGCAACTATCCTTTTTGATATGGATAGATGCCCTTTTATTTATTAAATAAACTAAAAACTAAAGAGCGATTATTTACACTTAGGTGTATACTTATTGAACCAGTGTATTGACATAATAAAAAATATAGCAGAATCTACTACTACTTCAAAAGTTATACAACGGCAAATACTCGCCTCTAAAACTTTGAAGGATTTGCCGCGTTCGCTGCGGAGATAATCACACGCACAAGCGACACAAATTATTTTAATACAAATGTATGTAGGGGCCTGAGGTTTGGGGGGCCTGCGCTTCTTATTTAAACTATCAATTTTTAGTCGCGAGTTTGGGAAGTCAGGTTTTTTGACACTGAGGCATCTATCCAACTGCGGCATCTATCCGGGTTTTACCCTATCACGTGACCTAAAACACGAGCCGCCTTGTTGTGACGTCATAATGATAGAAAATACTAATATTAATCTGTGGTCATATAAGCAAAAACTAATATTAATCTGTGGTCATACAAGAAAGATAGAACCTATGGAATCTAAACTCCAAACAAAAAAGGAATGTTGATATTTTTTAATATAGTATTATATAAATAAATATTTTCGATATATCTATATTTTTAAATATATCGATATCGGAGTTCGATATACCGAAAAAAATATCGATATTTCGATATATCAGCTTTATTTAAAAAATCGTAAGTCACTTCAAAAATGATTACACAGTTATATTATAGTCCAGTATCTTTATCAAACAAATTAAATTATAAATATATATATATGTGTTAGGTTATAGTTCTTAGTAATTATTTTATTAAAATAAGGTACAATATGGCCTGTTCCCGACACTTATCAGAAGGTAGTGCTTCTGATAAGTGTCGGGATAGCCTAAACGTAAGTTTTGTCACTTCCTTACTTATGTCAAGTGACAAGGACTATAGTTGTGAATAAGCTATCCGACACTTATCAGATGGTGGTGAAACAGGGCCTTATACCAATATTTTTAAATGACGTTATCACGTAAAATATTCATCCGTAAGCCGACTTGACAGACAACTAATGATGTTTACAAAGATGTTTTAACATTCTGGAATTCGGCAGAACAGAAGTCTGGGTTACATGCAAAAGTTGTTGCTTCAGAGTACAATGAACTTTATGGTTTTTGTCTATATGACCATAGATTAATGATTAGTATTAACTATCATTATGACGTCAAAACAAGGCGGCTCGTGTTCAAGGTTACGTGATATACAGATTAACGATTACGACTTTTAATTTTAATTTAATAAAAAAATAATGTGCTTTTATGACTCAAAATCAGAATATTTAAGTATATTTCAATATAAATTTTTATTTTTATCAAATTTCTTAATTTATTTTTCACTAGCGAATGTACCTATTTATTACCACAGAGGTATCATCATCATCATCATGATCAACCCATTACCGGCTCACTACAGAGCACGGATCTCCTCTCAGAGTGAGAGGGCCTTGGCCATAGTCCACCACGCTGGCCAAGCGGATTGGTAGACTTCACACACCTTTGAGAACGTTATGGAGAACTCTCAGGCATGCAGGTTTCCTCACAATGTTTTCCTTCACCGTTAAAGCAAGTGATATTTAAATTCTTAAAACGCACATAACTCCGAAAAGTTATAAGTGCGTGCCCGGGATCGAACCCACGACCTCCGATTAGAAGTCGGTCGTCCTAGCCATTAGGCTATCACAGCTTTATCACAGCTTTTTGTATCTACATTTCGATATCAAACTATCGATATATCGTCCAAAAAATATTAGTAATAAAGAAAAAGTAGCCCAGGTGAATGACTTTATCTTCACTACAATATTTAAGGCGCAAACTCCAGTGTTATATAGAATACATTTATAACCTTCTTGTATATCATTGTTACGTCATGAAATGGCTGACTTATTGGCTGACAGCGTTTTCGCGGCATTAAAAAATGTTTAAAATTTAATTTAATTTTATGGCATGAACGCGTGTTTATTTTGCCGAAATATATTTTTTGTGGCTTTTTATTAACAAAAACAACATTTTGAAGTGCTTTTTCAAACACAGTAGAATACCCTATTAGATTATCTTTGATATTCATTGTATGAACGCCATTGTGAGGCTGTTCCACAATCCACACTGAGCAACGGTGTCATGGGCAATATGAAATTACAACCCGCTTTTATCGTCAGCGCGGCAGCGTGAGTACCATAATAACCATAGTAACACCGAATTTATGGGATTAGGTCTATTCTCATATAGCAGTGAAGTCACAATATCGGCAGTACCTCCACCGCCCGTTCTAATTTATTTCAGACATCACACTAGTTAATATTATAAAGGCGAAAGTTTGTGCGTGTGTGTGTGTCTATGTGTGTATGTTTGTTACTCTTTAACGCCTCAACTCCTGTACCCATTGGGCTGAAATTTTGAATGGACATAGATTATGCCCTGACTTAACACAGGCTATTTTGTCTTGGAAAAATCCACAGTTTCCACGAGATTTTGAAAAAACCGAAATCTATAGTTACAGCTATACATATTTGTTGTAGATTACTATAGCAAATTTCCTTGAAAGTAGGTATAAAGGTTGGAAAAGGTAGCGGGAACGGGAACCGGAAATCCACGATTCCCTCGGGATTTATGAAAAACCGAAACTGGCGTTGGACCAGCTTTACATTATCAGTGAATCGTATAGCTTTTTTATTATAGGTATCATTTTGCATAATCTCTTCGAGTCACATTGTACGGAACTAATAAAACAATGCCCGTCTCGTGCTTGACCGTTTTTTCTAGTTATGTACATGGGGTCTGTTTCTCCATAGCGAAGTATAACTCGATGGGTGAACGCGAAACTAATTTTGGTCATTTGCGTGTCATGCCAACTCGTAAACCTTGACGAAACGAGTAGAATTAGACTCAGGGGTACTAATATAAATATTACTTTTTCGATATTAAGTCAAAAATAAGGAGAAAAACTAAATATTTCAAAAATAAATTACTGTGTATTTGGGACATAAAAAGGTAAGTTTTCACCAAATTCCGTGAAAAAAAAATATTTATTGTAAAAAATAAAAAGAAAAAACCAAAAACTTGGTTTTTTGAACTTTTTACATAAATTTTGAGGTTATGTGAAAAAAGTGTAAATACAAAAGTTGTAGATCTTTTTATTACCTACAACTTTGCCATTTAATTTTTTTCCATAGGACTTGTAGTTTTGCTGGAAATCGAGATAAACCGTTTTTTACCCTTAAAACTCCCCCCCTTTTTTTTCCCGAGCTCAGATCGCCCGTGAATTATTTTTCCTTTTATTTTTATAATATTGTCCTTCTTTTCCAATGGGTTTCATCCTACTGTGATTTTCTTTGGTTTCAAAAATTATCGACACTGGGCTAGATACGAATTCCCTTCTCATATTAGTACGTTTAAGTACTTATTGAAAAAGACATTTACGGCCTGTTTCACCACCTTCTTATAAGTGTCGGATAGCCTAAGCCTAAGTTTTGTCACTTTCTTATTTCAGTCAATTGACAAAGACAAAAGTTAAAGATAGCTATCCGATACTTATCAGAAGGTGGTGAAACAGGCCCTTAGAATTCTAATAAACGCAGATTTTGAAAGGCAATTAACCCTCAGTAGTTGGTAATTTTTTACTTTTTAATGTAACATTAAACTCTATAACTTCCTGTAGTCAGGTCTATCTGTGGTCAGGTAGTCGGGTAAAAACTGAATTTTATACCTAAGTGCAAAGCAACATATTATTATCAAACGTACGAAATAATTACAAACTAAGATCACGTAGCAAGAACAAGTGGATAAAAAATGTAAGCGTAAAGTAGATATTTGACTGCCTTTAATTACGAGGATATTAGCGTTAAAGGTGTTTAAAAATCACTTAAGATAAGTTTCGAGAAGTCCCGAGCGCGCCCCCTACTAACGATTCTTGTTTGAATATTAATCAATCAAAGTTAATGTTTGTAGACAAGAAACGAACATAATTATAATATTCTTTTTTTTTTAAAGCACAATTTTATTCATTTACCTTCAAAATAACTTACATTTAACATAACATATTTACACATGATTCATCATCATCATCATCATGATCACCCCATTACCGGCTCACTACAGAGCACGGGTCTCCTCTCAGAGTGAGAAGGGTTTTGGCCATAGTGTACCACTCTGGCCAAGCGGATTGGCAGACTTCACACACCTTTGAGAACGTTATGGAGAACTCTCAGGCATGCAGGTTTCCTCACGATGTTTTCCTTCACCGTTAAAGCAAGTGATATTTAAATACTTAAAACGCACATAACTCCGAATAAAAAGATTAGGTATGTGTAAATATTATTCTGTGTCATACAAACCACAGTTTGTCAGATTTCCATCCAAAAATATATAGGTACATATTATTATAGTTTCAAAAATATGGGTTCAAACCACTTAGGTAGGTATATCATCATCATCACTATCAATCCATTACCGGCCCATTACAGGGCACGAGTCTCCTCTCGGAATGAGAACCCTTACAACATACTACTTGTATGTACCTAGTAATAGATCAGTAAGAATCATATGTATATCACCAGTTTGATTGGCAAAATAAAATAAAATTGAAGCGTCTGTCAGTATGTGATTTCGAGATAACTGCCTCTTACTAACCTCACAATGCGGTATTATTGTTTGCTGCAGCGCTCTAGGCAGTACCTAATCGGCAATATGTCAATGTTTGGGCAAATTGTTTCAAGTTGTTTATTCCATAAAGCCTTTGGGCGTTCTTTTCCCTTTGTAATCTCGCGCCCCTAGGCATGTGCCTAGTTTGCCTAAAGGATAATCCGCAACTGACTGACATCATAACAGACGTCTGCTTGTTTGTACGGGCTAATATTCAGAACGGTTGAACCGATTCGGATAGGTCTATCATAGTCAGATATAAGATAATCAAGCCAATTTTTATCGTCGTCTTCATCAACTCATATACTGCTGGACATGGATCCACTTCTGGACATAGATCTCTTGTAGGGACTTTCACACGCCGCGGTCTTGTGCTGCTTGTACCCAACGGCACCCTGTGAAGTATTTTTATCCCAGTAAAGCAAAGGGTTGAAAGGGTGAATGTACGCAGACGAAGCCCCGAGAAAAGGCTTTAATTCAAATAAGAATCAAGCTTCGTTTGTATGGCGCGCGCAAGAGATACGCTCCCAAGCTGATATCGAGCCTATGAGGTTTGTCCTCGTTTTATATTAGTTTAAACGTAACGAGATAATTGAAGTCTCTAGTCACGTAATGCGCGTAATGGTTACCAAGTAGGAAGGGTACATGCAGGTTACATTTTGTTCTAAGGTTCCTATCACCATGTTCAGGTACTTAAAGACACGTAGTGTACACACTCGTAGAGTTATTTGTCCATAATGTATATCTTGGCATGATAACATAGAAGTTGAATGGGTTCCTCTATAAATTAGCTATAGGTAGGTAAGGAATATTTTAATTGTGTAGAGAATTTAATACCGTATGCACGAAAAAGCCATGACTCATTGTCACGTACCACCTAGCCGAGCGTGCAAGCGAGAACTCTGAACAAGCAATAAATAAATAAATAAAATCATTTTATTTCAGGTCGGTGTGACCCATATAAAATAAAGTACAGAATAAAAATTTGCACAAAATAATATAAACATTAAAAATTAAAATTAAAAAATGAATAATCATTTTAAGTTTGGGGTCTGGTGTACCCTTAGCCAGTGTTTATAAAACACGTTGTCAGGAGATACCTGAGCGACGACTTTGATCAGCTTAAAGTATTACTTATTAGAATTGCGGACGGTTTCCCAAAAACCCGCAATTCTATTTCGGATAATGGCGAAGTAGTCCGGGACACCAGCATCAGCAAACATGCTCGACGCGCTACAATACCTTGGCATTTTTAATAAAATACGAAGTGCATTGTTATACTGTACCCTGAGGATGTTTTAAAGGATCTTTTGGTGTATTTGATCCACAATTGTGACGTATAAAAACTCATGCAGTAAGCTTTAAACAGTGTAACTTTAACATTCTCAGAGCACCGAGCAATAGAGAGGCTATGTTTTCTTATACTTATAGGTAATTATAATTTCTATTATCATCCGTAAACCGACTTTACAGATAACCAATTTTTTTATTACTGAACTAGATGATGCCCACGGCTTCGCCCGTGTGGATTTAGGTTTTTAAAAATCCCGTGGGAACTTTTGATTTTCCAGAACAAAAAGTAGCGTAGGTATCTGTAGTAACGCGTCCCCAAAACGGAAAAATCCCGTGGGATCCCCACGATTTCGGAATGCAATTCCTTACAGCATCAAGGTTGAGGAGTTGGATATCTACCTACTCGAGTTCATTCAACGATAGTCTTTAATTGGTGCCCCCAATATCAATTTAAATAACCGACAGTTCCTAAATCCCATTAGTTTCGGGGATCAGGTCCCCTACAGCATCAGGGTTGAGGAGTTGGAATCATAATTTTTTGTAGGACAGTGTCGCAATATTTCTCTATCGATTAAAAAAAAAATTACGCAAATCGGTTCAGAAATCTCGGAGATATCGGTGTACATAGGTAGAAAAACACAACTCTTCCTTTTTTGAAAGTCGGTTAAAAAAGTAGCCTATGTTACTCCCTTGTTAATTCTCTACTTGTATGTGAAAGTCCCGTCAAAATCGGTTCAGCCGTTCCGAAGATTAGCCCGTTCAAACAGACAGACAGACAGACAGACAGACAGACAGACAAAAATTTTAAAAACGTGTGATTCGGTTATGGTACCGTTCAAATAACCATATGAGCTTAATATGAGGTAGTTATTTCGAAATTACAGACAGACACTTCAATTTTATTTATTAGTATAGATATCATAAAATAATAATAATAATATGATCTACTGGTGTTTGAATATGTTATTAGTCAATTATTTCATTCAAATAAATAAAATTGCAAAGTAGCCAATAAAAAATGTTATTTTACCTCCATAATTGAAATAATATTTATCAAAATGATTGTACGTACCAACATAGCAAAAAGTAAACTTACATGTAGTTTGTTAAGAACTGAAAATATATTTATTTCTTGTCTTTACACGTGCCAACAGGGAACGCGAGTTATTTCTCTAGTTAGTATTATTTTATTATATTGTGCTAATGTGGAAGTCCTTGAAATGAATTGATTGGAATATAACTTGGATTGATTACATATTTTATAGGTACATAGGTACACAGGTAGGTAGTACAACATGATCAGATATTATTTATACTTATTATCATATATTATCAGATAGAGGTTTAGATTGGATAGCAACTATGCAATATACGGTATAGCAATGTACCTATTGCGCAATTATTGATGGATCATTGGAAGCATTGGGATTGTCGCAAACATATTGTAAATGCAGTATAGTGACTACTCAAGTGCGTCATTTGCGAGTGCAATTTTTTACTGACCTCAAAAAATACAATAAAAATAAAATATAAAAACATACATACGGATTGAATACAGAAGCCCCTTCTGTATTCAATCCGTATGTATGTTACCATTATGTTACCGACATCCGTTCCAATGCCGCGTAAAGTATAGTTTATGAACGTATACCTATGTAGAGTAGAGGATAAACATACAAACATTCATTTTTATATAGATTTTTTGAGTCAGGAACCTCCGCGGACGTATGTAAAACAATTCACCAAAGTTTCATCATGATCGGATGAATAGTTTAGCAGTGCATAGAGGACATACAGACAAACAATGATTTTCCAAGGTGTCATTTTGTCCTCTATCCTCTTATTGAGACATCCATCAATACCGGCGTGGTTTACTCAGAACCCCATTACCTTCAGTACCAAATCCGGATTTTTCCGATTAAATAACTCCAAACAAATTAATACATATCTATAATAATATAATAAAACTGTAAGAGAGAGCGCTCACGGAGCGGTTCGCACCCGCGCCCGCCGCGGTTGCGGGCCCGCAATACTCGAAATTCATACAAATGTCGAGTGCAAAACTCACGACGCGATTTACTCCCGCAGAGTTGGCGGTTGCTCGCGGCTCCCGCAGAACCGGCGGGCAGCGGGCGCCCGCGAGCTTTGCGGGCGTCGCCCGCAAGCTCTGCGGTTTTTTGGCGGGCGCGATCGCATTTTTCTTATAGGAGCTGGCGAACAAAACGGTATAGTTGCATCAAGCTAAAGAGTAAGAGTCTTTATTTGCAAAAATGTGGTACAAATATTATGGATCTTAAAGCTTATTGTCTTCCAACACATTTAAATAATAAATTAGTGTGCAAATTGAATTATTGATTTTAAGACTAAACAAAATGACGTAAGTAGCATACATGTCAACGTTCTAAAGATATAAATATAAAATTAATTGCAATAAATAGAATTTATGTCATACCTATATTCTTTTAAATTGTAAAAACATTTCTCCATGAGCCAGTTCTTTAGTTTCACTTTAAAAATTTGAAGAGGCATGGCCTGTATTGATTCAGGTAACCTATTAATTATTAAATATTAATATTAAACTGAATGACATACTTACAGTGAGCTTTGGCGTGGATTTTTATTTACCCATATGTAGTTTGTGGCTTTATTGAACATAATAATATGTTAAATTCAGTTTGCTATCTCATATAAGTTAACGGAAGCAATAATTAATTAATATTCCAAGCAATAACTTGTTTGTGTAAACACATAACTCCAGAAGCAGACTATCAATTAATATTAAAACTAAATCAAACTATTATTAAAATATCTGCGTTTATCACCCGCACATAACTCAATTTATATCAACTCAGAGATTAGTTTAACTGAGATCTATTTTCAAATAGGTATATTTTATACTAATTAATTAATTCCACTCAGCCAAGTCCAAAATGGCAGCATTTATTCGATGAGGGTGTGATTGCTATCGCAGCCCTCAATCAAATATCACGACCTAGACGCTGAAGCATCTAATAGTCGGTTGAGTCTTTGGAGGAGACTCAATTCATGGCTTCGAATTACCCGTATTTATACCAATAATTCAAGATGGCGGTTCGGCGCCACTGAATGAATCAAATGTCAGTTAATTCTAACCTATTTCAATTATGAAATTAATAATTCGTAAACCATTTCTAAAAATTCTAATTAATTTTCAACAATAATCTATCATTTGTAAGTCAGTCTGACATTTGTAAGTTAGTTTAGGCCAATTTCAACATAAATTGTTTAAAAACTTTATTAGTGAATAAAGTTTTTAAATGATAAACTTTTTAATTAAAAAAAAATTCTTAGTAAAATAAAAAACAAATTTTTCTTATGAAAAAGAAATAATCATTTTGATTGACATCTTACAAAGTATGGAAATTAATCCATTTTGAACGAAAACGTGCTCGATTATTCAAATCTTTCGAAACTTTATTGTAATTATGCCGTTATGATCGAAACCACGACCTATGGATGCAATTTTGATACAGTTGCGGGCCGTTTTAAGTAAAATTAAGTTGATATTCTTATTCAGCAAGCCAAAGACCATCGGATTAAAAAATATAACATTTTGTTCGCCAGCTCTTCATATATAACTATAACCGCCGGTCTTGCGGGCGTCGCCCGCCAACTCGGCGGGCGACGCCCGCAGCCGCGGCGGCTGCGGTCCCGCAAAAACAAGCGGGCTCGTGAGCGCGCTCTCTCTAACTTCTCTCCCGCAGCCGCGGCGGGCGCGATTCCAAACCGCTCCGTGAGCGCTCCCCGTAACAGATCCAATTCTGTACATTGAAGATATTTTGAAATTTTTTATTGGAGGGCATTCTATAATCGATACTGAAGCCAAAACTGTAATTTTTTTCATTTTTGTCTGTCTGTCTGTCTGTCTGTCTGTCTGTCTGTCTGTCTGTCTGTCTGTCTGTCTGTATCTTGGCCGCGCATCACGCTGAAACTACTGAACGGATTCGAATGAAACTTGGTACGATTTGAGTTTATACTCCGAGGTAGGACATAGGATACTTTTTATCCCGAAATTCAGCGCGGTTCCCTTGGGAGAGGGGATGAAAGTTAAAACGTGTATTTAGCTGTAATTCATTAACGCGTTGTTCGATTTCACTCATTCTTTTTTTGTTAGAAAGGTAGTACTTTATGTATTGTCCCGTAAATATTTCAAGGTCATAGGTTTTTTAGTTCAGAAAATACAGACATTACAACCCTGAGTATTGGGTTCAAATAACTTGGGACCCGGATCTTTGAACGTACGGCTTATTTTAAACTGGTGTGCGTTTAAATTTATGTCTGTTGGTCTGTCTATTTGTTCCAGCTAATCTCCGAAACGGCTGGGTCGATTTTAATGGAACTTTCAATGTTATAAGGAGTAACTTAGGCTACATTTAGTTTAGGTACATAAAAGAATTATGGGATCCGATCCGATCCTATATAAAAACCTATATCCACGCGAACGAAGTTGCGGGGGTCAGCTAGTACATAATATAATTAGTACCTACTAGGAATATCTAGTTGTTTGTACGAATATCTTGTTGCCTAATGATTGCGCAAGAAGTAACTAAGTAACAAAATGCTGATGTCAAATTGCGAAATCTTCGATTTTAAACTTGGAAATAGCAGGATACGAAATAACGAATGTTTACCTACTTTATTAAAATCTACTTAGTTATAGCATCGACCTGCTTCTTATTCTAGGTATATTCATTTTAATGTTATTTTGACTGAATTTCGGGCACGGCAGCCATTCTCAAACTAGACAGCAGATATTTTAGTGCGAAAGTATGCGCGGTCACACAGGTGCGCTCAGATACATATTCAATTCCCTCACTTTCATAGCAGGTACGATGGGACGGCAAACAAACACGATTGGGAGAGATCAGGTGCAGGATCAAAGCTTTACATGCTTTCCGAGCTATTTTATTTTCTGGGATAAAATCCGTCCGTTCTTTTATCCGTTCCAGGGTGCAATTTATCTTTGTGCCAAGTTTTGACAAGATTCAGCGGTATTTTTTAAAATCCGATGGGAATTCTTTGATTTATAGGGATAAAAAGTAGCCTGTGCCTCTAGGATGCGAGCTATCTGTGTGCCAAAAATTATCACTTTCCGTTTAGTGAGCCTTTCCGAGCCGTGAAAAGGTAACAGACAGGATAGATACAGTTACATTCGCTTTTTTCTGAATCGATTGTAGAGACATTTCTTACTCATTACCTATAGAAGTAGTTTCAAAAAAGTACTGAACAGAGGTAATGGCATAGTGGTTAAGACTTCGGCCTCCCTTTCGGGGGGGGCGAGTTCGATCCCCGGCACGCACCTTAACTTTTCGAAGTCCTATGTTCGTTTTAGGCAATTGAATATCACTCACTTTAACGTGAAGGAAAACATCCTATGGAAACCTGCACGCCTGAGAGTTCTCAAAGGCGTGTGAAGTCTACCAATCCGCACCTGGTCAACGTGGTGGACTACGGCCTAAACCTCATTCTGAAATGGAAACCTGTGCTCTGTAGTGGGCCGGTAATGAGTTTATGATGATGATGATGATTATGATGATAATGATTATGATGATGATGGTGATGATGATGAATATGAAGATAATGATGATGATGATGACGATGATGATGACGACGACGATGACGATGATGATGATGATGATGATAATGATGACTGTTATATACTTATCATTATGTCATTTTAGCCAGAGACGTCTTCGTACACGTGCGTGATAGGCGGCGGGTACTCCGGGCTGGCGGTATCGCGGTACCTCAAGCAGCACGGGGTCAACTTCACGGTGTTCGAGGCGGCGCGCGAGGTCGGCGGCACTTGGCGGTTCGATCCGCACGTGGGGCTTGACGACGATGGCGTCCCCGTGTTCACCAGCCAGTACAAATATTTGAGGTAGGTGTGTTCAGTGTTACCCCCTGGCTGGCCCCCGGGCTAGCGGTATCACGGTACCTCAAGCAGCACGGGGTCAACTTCACGGTGTTTGAGGCGGCGCGCGAGGTCGGAGGCACTTGGCGGTTCGATCCGCACGTGGGGCTTGACGACGATGGCGTCCCCGTGTTCACCAGCCAGTACAAATATTTGAGGTACGTGTGTTACCCCCTGCCACATACCTACTCGTTGTGTAATTCGTTGTCCTAGGTGAACGACAAAAGCGAGAACGCGACGCAAAAATATCTCATAAGTTCATCATAACTTCATGTGGCCTATTAAAAAAAACATAGTCCCATCATGGAACTGTTAATGGTACTAGTGGCAACGAGGCACGTTGTCGTGTGGATAAAATCATTTTCTATGGTGTCGTATCGCGTCGCATCGCATTTGTCGTTCAACAGACAACAATTTAAATATGGATCGAAAGTCGATTTATTAACCTTGTAGATAAAGATCAAAATAAATGTCCGTTGTATGTATCATTTACTTTTTCATTTCGTTATAATTAACTAATTGATTGAGTATTCAAATACGTATTGCAAAATGCAAATTCAATAGCTAAAACTGAAATCATATTGCCACTTCCGCTAACCAAACCTATTAATATTAATAACGTAAAATATATTAAGTAAATTACGAGTACGTAAAATGCAATTAAACTTAAAATATAAATAAGACTTACATATCTAATATAATAAATATAAATATAATAGCATCGTATGTACTGCAACCAGGAAACATCCCGTGAGAAGGAGTGTATCTAACTTCTGAAGTTAACACAATTGTGCTAAATGACTTAAATAAATAAAAAATAAAGCACAGTTAACGTTAATTTGAAGAGTTATATTAGATCCCCTGACCACTGGCTGCGTTACTTCTTTGAATGTCCAAACTTATGCTGGCCAAGATAATTACTAGATAGCCTTCCCATCGCCTCTGGACTCCATGAGTTGGTTTGGTTGACAGATTATTAAAAAGGATCTAGAGGCCTTATTCCATGACCCCAGGGTTTCAACACCAAAATTAAAATGCAGCTCTACGTTGAATATCTTATTTAAAAGCGTCCTTATATTATCCCATGACTCAGTTGAGGGTTTCAACACCAAAATTAATATGAAACTCCATGGAGATTTCATGTTTAGCAACAAAGAATAATTTAGCGTAAGAGAGTATTTTCATCACATATTTTCATAGTTATATTATTTTTTAAATTCATAGAATATTATTTTATTTTTAGGGTAAACACCCCGAGACAAACAATGGAGTTCGGCGACTACCCCTTTCCCGCCACCACCCCGGCTTACCCCAGCGGGACGTGTTTCTACAAGTACCTCAGATCATTCGTCAAGAACTTCGATCTTGAGCCTTATATACAAGTAAGTAGGTATGTTTTCAAACGGTTACCTGCGTAATATCTTCTCTTTCTTCTTCAACCCCTGGACATCGGTTACTTGTAAGAACTTTCACACGTCTCGGTCTGGCGTCGCTTGTGTCCAACGGCTTCCTGTGACTCCTTTGAAAGCGTATGTTTACTTGTTCGGGGGTCTACCAACACTTCTTTCCGGTGCAAGGTCGTAACACCTTGGGACCACAATCTATCGGTTCAGACTTCAGAGTCACGTCAGTAAGATAATTATGTTGGTTATACTGGTTCTAAGTAGAGAAGTTAGATAAGACTTTCTCTGCGTTTCTTTACAGAGTTTTCTCAACAAGGAAAAGTATGAAGTTGATTAAAATTTGAGCTTTTGTAGCGTAGATCGGTGAAGTCCTTCGATGGGTTTGGTTGCTACTGGAAAATGCTTTTCATCAAAATTCTGCTTCAAATCAATATATTTCCAATGTTTGTTCAAAAGAGTAGATTTAATTCCTATAGGTATAAAACAGAAACAAAATTGGAATGACGTCGTCGAGCAAAGGTCATCCTGCAAACATACAGTACCTAATTAATCTTTGGTTTAAGATATACAAACCAATATACTTAATATCCTGTTCTTAAGTGTTCGTAGTAATGCTAATGTAGGTAAAAATATTTGCTCATCTGGCTTTTTATACTAGGACATACGCAAGCAAAAAACGTCTTTGTCATCTATTCACAGAAATGTTAATGGACGTAGGATCTAGTCATTGTAAGCCTTGTCACCTATAAAAGAACCCCTTCTGATTTCATGTTTATTTATATCTACTTATCATATAATAATTATTCAGTTTCTTATTACTGTCGCTTTCAACACAATGGCCTAATCTACATCACCTTGATTTTATGTTCATACGCGTTCAACTCACGTCTCTATTGCTCACCTAGCGATTCCGTTTGTAACTTGAAACTTACTTACTAAGTTTTACAGGCTTGTGTTCCAGTAAAATTTATTTTAAACAAAATTTTGATCACTATAGGTACTTACAATTAGTATCATTAGGTATGTCGACAAAATCCATAAAACTATTTAACTAAGCAATTAATTTCTAATGTTTCTAATAGTCAAATTTGTCACAATCGAAATATCACCGAAGTTGGTTCGTAGGTTTTTACAAAACTAACGGAACCTTCGCATATTATATTATGTAACCTAAGATATAAAAACTATTGCCAAAGCGCGAATTTCGAGTTATTTCAGATTTGGGTTTTATTAGAGCAATAAAACCAAAATAGTTGATAATTTAAATTTTATTATAACTACAATTTCCGACCTACTGGTGGATTATTTCGAGATGAATGACCGCTTTATCTTTTCTATCATCCAATCTTGTTTGTTAAGAGGTTTTTTTTTTTACTAAATAATTTATATCCAGGTCCGCAGCCTGGTGAAGTCGGTGACGTGGGCGGGCGACCATTGGCAACTGACGTACCTGAAGACCGATGACCGCGAGAACTACGCCGTCGATTGCGACTTTGTGGTCGTAGCCAGCGGGCAATACCTTCTGCCTGTTGTGCCGATGTTCCCCGGACTTGAGACGTTTAGAGGTATTTTCTATTTCAAATCTGATTCCATTCTCAATTTTACGTATTCGATCCACTACAAATTCTTTATGAAGCTTTCTTGTTTAAGAAGTTAGCCAAATATCAATCAGTACATCAGTTATAAGTTCGACTGGTTTGAAATACGAAGGAGAAGCATCAGCAAGAATCATCAGGGTTGTGCATTTTTTATGTGATTTAATTTTAATAATGATGTCACAAATTCTGTGATTAATATTATCATTTCTGTCTCGTCACACTTTTTGAATTTCTCTGTAATGGTTCAATTTTTAAGATCCCTAAGCCCTCATACGCATTAGCGGTTGCGGTAGCGGTGCGGCTAGCCGCTTTTTATATTTTTACTAGCTGTTGCCCGCGGCTTCGCCCGCGTGAATTTCGGTTTTTCACAAATCCTGAGGGAATCGTGGATTTCTGGTTCCTGTTCCCGCTCCCTTTTCCAATCTTTATACTTACTTTCAAGGTAGTTTGCTATATTGATCTACCTATAGCTGTAGATTTGGGTTTTTTCAAAATCCCGTGGGAACTGTGGATTTTTTCAGGATAAAAAGTTGCCTATGTTTTAAGTCAGGGCATTATCTCCATTCAAAATTTCAGCCAAATCTGTTAAGTAGTTGCGACGTTATAGAGTAACAAACATCCAAACATCTAAACATCCAAATATCCGCACTTTCACATTTAGATAATTATTTAATAAGTAAATAGCTTTACATTATTTATTTATTTATTGAGTTATTTATTTATTGATTTAGTTATTAATTTAGCATTTATTTAATTGCCTTCGCGGCCACCAGAGGGCGCAGCTGTCGTATCGACATTCCGCCTGCGGCCGTCAGAGGTCATTGCAATTGCTTCGAGTTTCCAGCTCCGGCCGCAAGAGTTTTGACTATAAGAGGGCACTGAAATCGCTTCGAGTTTCCGGCTTAGGCCGCTAGAGGGCGCCGCGATCATTTTTAGTTTCCAGTTTTGACCGCCCGAGAGCGCTGCAATCACTTCAAGTTTCTGGCCTAGGCCGCCAGAGGGCGCTGCGATCGTTTTTTAGTTTCCAGTTTTTGCCGCAAGAGGGCACTGTGATCGTTTTAATTTCCAGTTTTGGTCGCAAGAGGGCGCTGCAATCGTTTTGTAGTTTCCCGTTTTGCTAGAGGGCGCTGCAATTGCTCCAAGTTTCCGGCTTAGACCGCCAGTGGGCGCTGAGATCGTTTTTAGTTTCTAGTTTTGGCCGCCAGAGGGCGCTGCGATCGTTTTTAGTTTCCACTTTTGGCTGCTAGAGGGCGCTGCTATTGCTTCAAGTTTCCGGCTTAGGCCGCCAGAGGGCGCTGTGATCGTTTTTTAGTTTCCAGTTTTGGCCGCCAGAGGGCGCTGCGATCGTTTTTAGCTTCAGTTTTGGCCGCCGCTAGAGGGGGCTGCAATCGTTTTTTTTAGTTTCCAGTTTTGGCTGCTAGGGGGTGCTGCTATTGCTTCAAGTTTCCGACTTAGGCCACCAGAGGGCGCTGTGATCGTTTTTTAGTTTCCAGTTTTGGCCGCCAAAGGGCGCTATGATCGCTTCAAGTTAGACCGCCAGAAGGCGCTGCAATCGTTTTTAGTTCCCATTAAAACTTTCATCCCCTATTTTACCACCCTTAAAAGCAGATTTTTAATAAAATTTACAGAGTTTTATTATTTAAAACTCATAATCTAAATGCCGATTTTCAGGTTTGTAACTTTAAAAACATAGGACTTTCATAAAAAATTTCATCCCCTATTTTACCACCCTTAAGGGGAGATTTTCCAGAATTACTTATACAGGTTTTTATCGTTTAAAAATTATAATTTCATATCCTATTTTCATATCTGTAACTTCAAAAACATAACCTTCCAACCCCCATTTTACCCCCTTAGGGGAGGATTTTCGTGAAATATTTTCCAGGCTGATATCTAAGCCCTAGAATTAACCTGCCTTCCAAATTTCAAGTTGATAATAGCAAAATTATAATTAAAACTTCCCATTAAAACTTTCATCCCCTATTTTACCACCCTTAAGGGAAGATTTTTCAAAATAAAATATACAGAGTTTTATTATTTAAAACTAATAATCTAAATGCCGATTTTCAGGTCTGTAACTTTAAAAACATAGGACTTTCATACAAACTTTCTACCCCCATTTTACCCCCTTAGGGGAGGATTTTAGGGATATTAAATAGCCTATAACCTGCCCCAAAAGTTGGACAACCAAATGCAAAAAGAATTTTTCAAATCCGATCGGTACTTCCAGAGATTAGCGCGTTCAAACAAACAAACAAACAAACAAACAAACAAACAAACAAACTCTTCCGCTTTATTATATTAGTATAGATATGCAACCGCTCATTTTGTACGCACTAAGCGCTCGTACGCATTAGCGGTTGCGGTAGCGGTTGCATATAAAAATATAAAAGCGGCTAGCCGCACCGCTACCGCAACCGCTAATGCGTAAGAATTTCACAGACGTCAGGTTTCTGAAACTGTTCATTTTTCTAGCTAACTGGCTCGAAATGACATAAAAAACAGAAATTTAACAGATTGCGAAAAATCTCAAGTTATATTATAATTTTTTTTCAGGATCAGTAATCCACAGTCATGATTACAAAGCGCCGGAACCGTACACAAACCGGAGAGTACTCCTCGTGGGAGCTGGCGCTTCGGGGTTAGATCTATCAACGCAGCTTCACAACATCACAGAAAAGTTGGTCCACAGCCACCATTTGAAGTACAACCAGCCGAATTTCTCCGAGCATTATGTAAAGAAACCCGACATTCAGGGCTTTGTGGAGAACGGAGTCGTCTTCCAAGACGGCACCTTCGAAGAAGTCGATGATGTGATATTCGCTACAGGTATATATTTAAATTTAATTAGCTATTCATGAATCACACCAGATCAGATTATATGTTTTGATACCTTTTTGATACACAATTCAGCTTTGACTCATGCAGTTATGGATCACAGATTTGGTTTTATAGATGGCTTTACCTGTATCGAGGCAGGAATGTTTTTCTGTATAATACAAGGTTATGTCCTTAATCCAAAACATGATCGCTAACTTTGGCATATCAGCCTCATAAGAAGGTTCAGAGGCTCTCAGTTAGTGAGCTATGCTCGGAGTATCCCCCGGCGGGATCAAATCATAAATGATGAGATCCGTAGAACAAGAATACCGACTCATCGAGTCGCGAAACTGAACTGGCAATGGATGAGCGCATGGCTCGAAGAGCCGATGGACGTTGGGGTCGGTGACCTCGCACAGGGAATCGCTGCAGTGGAAGACCCTACTAGGTGGACGGACGATCTCAAGCGAGTGGGTGCAGGGCCGGATTAACCATATCGGGGCCCCTAGGCAATGCAATTCTTGGGCCCCTTTCCTTTTTACATTTGTATATACTTCTTCCATTGAGAATTTTCTCAAAAAAAATTTGTTAGATGAAGCTTTTTTTTTCTTGTTGCGTGGCCTGCATCGATTAGGGCCCCCATCGACTAGGCACTCACGGGGCCACCGTGGGCCCCTAGTCGGTGCGGGGCCCCAAGGCAGTTGCCTAATCCACCTTATGGATAATCCGGCCCTGAGTGGGTGGCATCATCTGGATACAAGCGAAACAAGAGAATGTCTGTCTGTTCAGAAGTCGACGTATATCGGTTCAGATGAGTGATGAACAAGTATAAATTGAAAATTTAAAAAACCCCCGACATTCGCCATTTTGTGGCGGCGGCCATCTTGAATTTGCAATAGTGCTATTCTACTAGTCAAGGCCTTTCATTTGATACCCATATTAAGGGAATTGTGGCAAAATATGTAATCCGCCATTTTGTAGCGGCGGCTATATTGGATCGATTTTCATCAAACATAGCTAACAACACTCTCGACTAAATCACCTTTCAAACAAAAAAAACCGCACTCAAATCGGTCCACCCGTTTGAGCGCCACAGGGGAACAGACAGACACACACACACACACACACACACACACACACACACACACACAGACACGTCAAACTTATAACACCCCGTCGTTTTTGCGTCGGGGGTTAAAAATGGAAACAGTTACTTTACCACTAATATCTACTAGGGGAGATTGTGGTTTGGAGCCCTTGCTATAAAATAAACTTAATAAAGTTAATACATTAGGACAAATATATGCGCCAATACGCATTTTACTAATAATAATAATAATGTCCTCCCGACCGAATTTCGACCACGGCGGCTAATCTCAACCGAGGCAGAGACTAGCCATCTACGCAGGAGATATTATAGTGCACAAGTGTGTGCGCATACACAGGTGCACTCTCTATTCCCTCACTCTCATAGTCCGATGGGACGCCAATGTGACACGACCGGAGAGAGATTGGGCGCAGGACCGACGGTTTTACGTGCTCTCCGAGGCACGGGGGTGTATCTAACACCGCCTCGTGATCCAGAGACGACTATTTCGTCACAGATTTCGATTATTAAGTCACAGTCGACCGACGCATTTTACTAATGTACTTAGTAACAAAGCACTTGTTGTTGAATAGAAGCAGGCGTTACTTTGCGGAATTCCATGATATTATACAATGAACACAAAATTACTTTTCTATAATTCGCTAACAGTGACAAAGTAGGCACAACACGTGGTGAATTTGTGTGGTGTTGTGCCTACAAATTTGTCACTGTTAGCGGATTATAGCAAAGTAATTTTGTGTTCATTGTATAAAGCACTTGTTAACAGGTTTCGAATTCTACCATCCGTTTCTCGACGAGAGCAGCGGCCTGACGCGCTCCGGCAAGTACGTGATGCCCCTGTACCAGCACGTCGTGAACATGCGGCGTCCTACCATGCTCTTCATCGGCGTCGTCAACAAGGTTATCAATAAAGTTATGGACGCACAGGTAATTTATACACTACTTTTATATTTCAGTAACATCATGATTATTATTATTACAAAAATAAGTAGGCGGGTAGTTCTCACGAAATGTTGAAATTCGGTTCCAAAAAATTAATGAAAATTTTTGATGGATATTTGTATTTATTTTTTATAAATTATGTTATAATTATGTAACTAAATTTAAATTATATAGTGGTCCCAAGAAAAAAAATTGTTTACAAAAGTTATAAGGGTATTTAAAAAAATAGAATGAGGGAATGACGTCTTAGGTGAGAGAATGACTTTTACAAACAATTCATGAATCTCTGACAGTAAAACGATGTTTATTTTTTAATTTGTTTATCAAATATATTTTCTTACATTGCTAGGAACTGTTGTGAAGATAATCATAAAGTATTCAGTCTGTAGATGACAATCTTTGTGAATTTTATTGTCATCACTTTATCATATTGAGAGTTATAAAAAAAATCAAAAAAGCTTAGATTCCTTAAAAATTAACATAAATAGTATTTTTTCAATCAAATAAAGCTCTTATCTTATCTATTCATTATCAAAGTTAGTAAAAATCTTTACTAAAACTAAAAAAAACTAAAAAAAACACAAAAAAATACTTTCTTGAAAATTAAAGAACTAAAAATAAATCTACAAAAAAGTTATCTTTGCCAAAAAAAAACTAAGCTCTTTTTTCAAGTATAAAAGTTAATAAAACAAATCTCTTTAACTCTTTATTATCAACTAGCTGATGCCTACGACTTCGTCTACATGGATATAGGTTTTTTGAAAATCCTCTGGAAACACTTGGGAAAGTGGAATTTTTCGGGATAAAAGTAGCCTGTGTCCGTCTCCAGGATACAGGCCAGCTCTGTGCCATATTTCGTGAAGATCCGTTCAGTGGTTGAGCTGTGAAAAGGTAACAGATGGAGAGCTACTTTTGCATATTTATAATTTTAGTAGATAAGGATTATTATCTTTAATAATGACGGACTCCCATAAAAATCTTCATCCCCTATTTCAACCCCTACCAGCCTTTTTTTACCAACAAAAGCTAGCCTATGTTCTTCTCCAAGGTCCAATTTATCTCTATACTGAACATCAAAATCGGTTCAGCGGCTTAGGCGTGAAAGCGTAACAGTCAGACAGACATAGTTACTTTCGTATTTATAATATAATATAATTAGTAGGGATTAGACATCTGACTGATCTATTTTCTTCACAAAATAACATCCTCTTTTGATTAATTTTGGGGGCTCGATCCTCTGCACTACATCTTTCCTGGCTACAACTGTTCATCTTAGATTATTATTGAACATATGCAAAATTTGTGTTAATTTATCTTCTTCTTCGTTAATCTTCTTTCTTCTTGGCATTATTTGATCCTACAACAAGATGGCATCGGTAAATTTGAAGGTTAGTTCGAAAAAGATAAACTGACTCAGTCGAAAACGATTCCCTTATAAATCATCATTCCCTCACTACACATTAAAATGAGGGAATGACGGCGAGGTAATGACGAAATCAAGCATAACTAAAAAAAATCACGTGATATAATCTTATATGAATAAAGATTTTTTGCATAACTAAACAAGTCCCTAAAACCCACATCACCATATAATTAATAATAGTTAAAGTACTTACCTTTTGTTTTTATAGAATGTGATGGAATGACGGTCACAAATTAAATATTAAAAAAATATAAACTAAACCTTTTTACAACAAAAACTCTAACACGCTAACGATAATTTTGCCATATGGAAAAATCGACAGTACTGTCAACTATCTAAAACTAATTTTAGCGTTCGAGTTTGATTAAAAATGCGTTCATAAAACGACTGTCAGTAAAGGTGTGAGGGAATGATTTAATTTCTTGGGACACGTGTATGTTATTTTTTTTAAATTCCGGTCCGCACTTTATTGACCAAATGAGAAATATTTTCTTAAATCTGGTGTATTTTTAATAGATTAGTCAAACATGCATCGCTTTTAATTGATTTTTTTGTGTCTTTAAAAATATAAAAGTAATTTAATCTGGAGCTTGGGACACAGCGAGGGAATGATTTTTGGTACATTATATACAGTGTAATTTATTTATTTATACATATAGTTCGGAAATAATAATTGACATTCTTAGGCACAGTAATCGAGATTGCTAGAAAATAATATCTACCAATAAATCTTTATTAGATTTTTGTAAAAACTGAAAGAACAAGAATTTCATGTTTTCGTGAGAATTACCCACTTTATTAGCATAGGCACTTGACAAAATATACTTAGAAATATCATTAAATTAAAATAACTAAAACTAAAAATTAAAGTACTTATCAAAATTTTGAGCCCTAGGTAGGGTGCCCATTATGCAGGCTGCATTCCCGCGCTGAATAGCTATTGAAAGTCGTTGCGCGAGAAAGCTGCCCGCGCGAGGGTCGCCTGTTGCCTCCCTAAGGCGTTTACTGAGGTCCTTGTGGAGCCCACGGGCACCCATGCCCCACGGACCCAGTGTCTCGACAAAAGACAATAACAACATCATTATCATCATAATTATCCATATTCTAGATAGAACACCTATCAGATATTCCGTCAAAACAAAATTGCGTTAAGAAAGAGTAATATGCCTTGATGATGTGCGTTTTAAATAATTAAATATAAATCTTGCATGCCTGTTCACTATAACGTTTTCAAAGATCTATGTAGTCTACCAATCAGCACTGACCAGCGTGGTGGACTACGGCCTAAACCCTTGTCATACTGAGAGGAGACATGTGACCTGTAGTGGGCTAGTAATGGGTTGATAATGATGATCATGAACGTTTTAAATCATAGTAGATTCTTAGTTGGTTCTTATAGATCGACCAGAATCTCATGAAAAATAGGAAAATTAAATTTTGTAGTAAGCAACACTAGGTTAACTCGGCTGCCCTAGTGATAAACAAAGTAATTACATTCAGAACACCTTACCTGGATCGTTTCACTAAACGAAAAATCAAGCAACTGCATTTTAAATACAAAAACAAAGTAATTAACATCTAATTACTTTGTTTTTGTGTTGTGCTTGTTGTTTACTTGGTTTTGCATTTATCGGGTTAGTGTGTGCAGTTACTTTGTTTGGGCAATTCAAATTTCAGTAAATGGTTCAAGTTACTTGAAATATTAAACTGTGGTAAAAAACTACTCGACATAAAAGTACTTTTGTTAATGCAAAAAAGTCAATTTCACAAAAATGTTAGTTACTTTGTTTATCGCTAGGGCAGCCGTAGTGTTGCTAACTTTGGAATTTCATTTCCGTATTTTTCATGAGATTCTGGTCGACCTATACTTTTTTTTGTATAAATTGCGTGCAAACGAGCAAGCGGGTCACCTGATGTTAAAAGACTATCGCCGCCTATGAACATTTGCAGCACCAGAGGAACCACTAATGCGTTGCCGGCTTTCAAGGAATTTGCTGATCCGCCCCTTGAATAACCAATTAACCCCATATCAAAGTTACGTTAAAACACCACCGAAGGGAGTTGAATCCACAATTTTTGAGTGCGTGGAAGGAATGATCTTGTACAACGCTTGGTCACTTTAAATAATTCGAAAAGTGGTCCGTATATGATCCCTCGAGTGAATTTCACGGACTTCAGGATTCTGAAACTTCGTTTTTCTTGCTAAATGGCTCGGAATTACATGAAAAAAACAGGAATTGAAGACAATGAAAACAAAATTACTTTGCTATAATCCGCTAACAGTGACTTTGTAGGCGCAACACCACACAAATTCACCACAAAATAATTTCGCTCCGACACGGGAGCATCTTCAGGAGATGTCGACTTCACAACGGACGATTTTAAAGTTGTTGTGAAAAGTGTTGTGCCCACAAATTTGTCACTGTTAGCGGATTATAGCAAAGTAATTTTGTTTTCATTGTGTATCATGGAATTCCGCAAAGTAACGCCCGCTTCTATTCAACAGGAATTGAAGAGATACCATTGCAAAACATCTCAAGTCAGATTGACTATTATTAATATTATGATATATTTCAGGCGGCCTACATAGCAGCGCTGATCGCGGGCAAGTTCCAACTGCCCTCCGAGCAGGAGATGCTGGACTCGTGGTTCGAGCACGCGTACAAATACAAGATCGCTAAGGAGATCAACACTGTCGGCCCTGAAATGGTAAGCCCAACTGAATTGGATCCATTTACTCATTAATAGCTCATTATTCATCTGTTGGTAATTGTGTGTATGATTTTGGAACGAAGTTTCTTATTGCGCGTTGCGAAATGGGGCTAGACGGAAAAAATTAAGACCAAAAGTTGTAACGACACTTGTTGCTATAGTTTACAACTATAGCCGTGCGGCGTGCGCGTGTTTCTCTGTCTGTCTCTCTCTTATAGAAATCAAGCCAGTTATTTTTGTTTCGTCTTTCTACGACGTATTATTTAATTTTTTTAAAGTTATTACTTACTTAATAATATTTTTAACACTTATGATAACATTTTGCTTTGATTTAATTTATGATGTTCTAAAAAATTTTATTACAATTCCTTCACTAATTAATCGAAAGGAACTTCGTTCCATCCGGGTGTCCCTTGCCACCTCTCAAGTTTTTTAATAAACTATCTATCAGAAAAGTAAAAATTTAAAATAAAATATTCTTTCTGGCACTGCTTTATCATTACTTTTGTTTTACTACCTATCTATAAGTTTAGTTATATTATGTAAATCCCAATGAAAAGCAATTTGAATCCTACCATTTCTTTAATTGCACTTTGATTCTTTAATTTTTGACATTCTTCTAGAACTGCTCAACGAGTTCCAAGATTTTGAAAAACGCAAACTTGTTGACAAATCATATTGCAATGTAAAATAATTATTACTTTAATGACATGAAACCTTGGGAATGATTTGCTCTTAGTCTACTTAGTCTAAGTAGTATTGTGCTGATGATAAAAAGAATAGCCGACTGAGTTTGTTTGTTCTCTTCTTAGATCAGAGCGCATTTGGAACCTCGTAGCTTTATTTAAATTTGTCATTTTAAGTGGCCCAAATATTCAATCCTCTGTGCGTCTTTTGAAATTCTATATTCTGTTTTCCAGGATCAATATTTCGCGAAGCTGTCCAAAGAAGCAGGCATCACGAGAAACCCTCCGGTGTTGACGCATATTCGAGACTTCAACGCTAAGAACCGGTTGGAGGATTTGTTCAACTACAGAGATTACGACTACGAAATTATCGATAATCACACTTATAAGAGATGGCACAACGGCGGGGGAAAGGGGTTTTTATGTCCCGTAGAGGTCAGTTAATAATTATTAAAATTTATACTTTGATTTTTAATGCCGTGGAATTCTGACGTTTCTTAATGTTGCCAGAGATAAAACAGTTCCCACAATAGAGATAATAAATTCAAAGCTAACGTAGAAATAAAAATCAATTGCCTCATGTAGATATGACAAATGCCTGACAGATACTTCAGGCAGGTACCTACTTTAGTTTGGGGTAAAATTGAACTTCAGATGGTAGCCCTGTTTTTCATACAAATAACTCATTCTATTTTTAAATTATAACTGTCAGAATTCCACTGAATTCAAAATCAGATTATAAGTACAGTTGGGGAGTTGGTAGAAGAAGCAGTTATTAGGCTGAGATCTATAGAGCGTACTCTGGCTTTATTCATAATTGAGACAGAGGTAAAACGGGACATATATATTATATCCCTTACTTTACTTACTACCCTTTTTAACTCTGTCTTGAGTATGAGTAGAGTCAAGCATCTCAGGTGAGATCGCAGTGAAGGGTTAACTTGTAGATGTATAAAAAATTGGTTGTAAAGTTGGTTTACGGGTGATAATTTTACGTGATGACGTCATAAGAACACAAAGAGAGATAGATGCGTCACAAGCCGAACGCTTAGGCCGATCGTGCTTTCTCTATCGCTTGTTCCGCGCTCTCGCTTGCACGCTGTACGTGACAGTGAGTCATGCTTTTTCGTGCGTGTAGCCGGCGTTCATCGATTTATGAGACGTTATCACGTGAAAAATAAAGTTTGACAGAGTCTACTATAAATAATAATATGATGCTCGCAATCGCCTTTGATTGGCTGACACTGTGGATAACTTTGTTGTATATAAACAATCTCTAAACGAAAATAAATGGATAGGTTTTTAAAATAGTGCTATTTTTTTCGGGTAATATTGTATAATTATAGATCTTGACGTAATGCTATCAAAATAACGTATTTGGATATCACTGATATTATAAAGGCGAAAGTTTGTGTGTATGTTAGTTACTCTTTAACGCCGCAACTACTGAACCGATTTGACTGAAATTTGGAATGGAGATAGATTATACCCTGGAATAACACAGGCTACTTCTTATGCTGGATTAATCCAGTTCCCGCGAGGTTTAAAAAAAAAAACGAAATTTGCTACAGCAATCTACAGCCACAGCTATATGTAGATTACTATTCAAACTTCCTTGAAAGTAGTTATAAAGGTTGGAAATGGGAGTGGCAACGGGAACCGGAAATCCTCGGGTTTTTTTAAAACCGAAAATCACGCGGGTGAAGCCGCGGGCAAAGGCTAGTAACATCATATGCTTGTACTAGAACTGCACGGCGACTGTACGCGGACTGCGCAGTCGGTGAGCATTGCGATGCAGTTACGTTGCAATATAACTGCAACTATACGCGTATTACTAATTCCCCGGAATTCTGACAGCTGTCATTGTCATATTTTACAGATGAGTTATTTGTATGGAGAACAGGGTTAACATCTACGAAGTACGATTTTACCCCAAACTACTTTAATTCCCTTTCATCATAAAAAGCCATATGCCGCGTAATAATATTACTCGTTTCGCCTTAAAATAGAAAACACTAAGAGTGGAAACTAGAAAGTGCACACTGACAGCAACAGAAAACAAAAGAAGCACATTGAAAAAATTTATTCAAAAATGGATGTCGAATTTATCACCATGAAGTGTCTGTCAGGCATTTGTTATATCTACATGGGGCAGTTGATTTGTATTTGCATAAGTTTTGAATTTTTTATCTTTTTTGTGGGAATTGTTTTATCTCTGGTAACATTTAGAAACGTCGGAATTCCAGGGAATTAGTAATACGGGTATAGACTGTAATATAATCACAACTAGATTGCAATATTATGATTGCAACTAGATTATGTAATATATTTGTAACTAGAATTGCAACTAAACTGTAATTTTGCGGTCAGCTTGCAGTCCAAATGCAGTGCACAGTTGCAGTGTGTCTGTCGTACACAATATTACAATTTCTTAAGCCGCCTGTATTAACGCAATAGCAAAGTTTAGTTTTCTGTTGATAACAGCTGTTACCATTTTTTTGTTACATTTATCGCAATTTAATATCTATATTATTTTGTAATAAGTAGATAATAATTATTGTTTTGTTTAGAATAAGTTAGCGTAAGTACCTACAATTTTAATTTAAGATTTTGTAAAAATAATAATACTTAGGAATAAAAAAAAAATAAAGAATGCTCCATGGTATCAAGTAGTTTTTTATTTAATGACGCATGCGCATTGCCGCCTCTTATTGTACAAAAACTGTATTAAACTAAAAACTATTTGCGTTTACATAATTATAACTGTACAACATCACTCATACCTATCCTACGAAATAAATAAGTTATGACACTCTTTTATGTTTTGTCAAAAATACTTAAATCAGTAAAAAATAAGTAACTTTCCGTGTGACATGTAAAAAAAATTAAAACTGCTTGCTTTGTGTTCAGTCAATCTAGCATGACTATAACAAAGTAAGACTTCTCGTAGAAACGCATAAGCGACGCACTATGGACGTCGCTTATGTGCGACGCACTATGGACGTCGCTTATGTGTGACGCACTATGGACGTCGCTTATGTGCGCCGCAGTATGGACGTCGCTTATGTGCGACGCACTATCACGCACTATGGACGTCGCTTATGTGCGACGCACTATGGACGTCGCTTATGTGCGACGCACTATGGACGTCGCTTATGTGCGACGCACTATGGACGTCGCTTATGTGAGACGCACTATCACGCACTATGGACGTCGCTTATGTGCGACGCACTATCACGCACTATGGACGTCTCTTATGTGCGACACACTATGGACGTCGCTTATATGCGGCGCATAGGATGTTCTTACCGCGAACTAATAATAAAACCGTAAAGCGTAGGGTGCAGGCGCCAAAAATGGTTGCAAAGTGCAGGAATTTGTATGATGTTATCACTTTGGCACTGTTAGTGGATTATAGCAAAATAAATTTGTTTTTCATTGTAAGTAGGTATATCATGGAATTGTGCCCGTCAGAATGGCTGACGGTAACTCACAAATTCAAGTGAAACCATATCTATAATTTAGTAGTTTTTTAGTAGTATTTGGTAGTTAAGATAAAATATTTAGTAGTTCAATATAACCAAAATTAAATGAAAAACAAAGTGCGCCGCCAAGCTGACGTCACGTTGGCGGGTGGAATTTTAACGGCGTACAATACTTTGAAAATATATATGTCAAATTTTAGTAGTCTTTTGGTAGTTTAATAAAATTACGTTAAATCTTATTCACGCCTTTGTTTATAGACTGGAAAATATATTTTCTTTTTCTTCATCGGAAACGCCTGTGGAAAATAAATTAGTTCTGCTGAAAGATTGCTATGATAATTTCTACAGGCGTTTCCGATGAAGAAAAAGAAAATATATTTTCCAGTCTATAAACAAAGGCGTGAATAAGATTTAACGTAATTTTATTAAACTACCAAAAGACTACTAAAATTTGACATATATATTTTCAAAGTATTGTACGCCGTTAAAATTCCACCCGCCAACGTGACGTCAGCTTGGCGGCGCACTTTATTTTTCATTTAATTTTGGTTATATTGAACTACTAAATATTTTATCTTAACCCTTGAAAAGCTGCTGTCGCGCCGGCTCGACAAAAACATGTCTCCGTCTCGTGCGGCTGTCGCCCCGGCTCGACAAGACTATGTTATCCTAGTTTAGACCTTATAGTTAAAATTATTAATATCAGAATGGTTTGTATCGTATACCAAAAGAATGAGAACGAAATAGCCATTTCACTCAACAAAATTGCCAACATAATAAAACAATACTCATTCTGTAAACACCATTCGAGTTTCGGGTTTCGTGCGCTGTCGGCGGTCTCGACCACATGTTGACTTTCGAGTGTCTTTTGTTTGTGTAATCCTTCGAAGTAGTTAAACAATGGGTACGTTATCAATTCTTTATACATCTTTCTTATATTTAAAAGAAACCGTACAAGAATCCATGCTTTAGTTTTTGAATAATTCGAATACAAAAAAAAGAAAAACCTATAATTTATCCGACTTTCCATTTTCCATGTTTTTTTTTTTGTGATTTTTTTATTGCGATAATACGATACAGTTTTGTCGTGATATTCAATATATGTAAATTACTGATATTTCAAATGAAAATTTGCTAAGATATATCTTATAATTATGACACAGGACCGTTTCGAAAAAACCGTTAGTCAGCCCGCGCGAATTGTTTCCGTCGCGAATTTTTTGCGATTTCAAATAGTTGTAGTTTTATATTTACAATATTTATAAAGATTACCAATTTGTTTAGGGAATTATATGCATAATCTAATAAAAAAATGTTTTTCAGTGAAAATGACATTCGGTAGCTAATATATTCCATCTTTTCTACAAAAGTAGTTAATTTTTCAATTCTTCTAAGAACAAGCTCATATTTCCGCTTGAAATATAAACAAAACGTGTTTATTTTGTGTTAGTCAGTTAGTTTATTTCATTAGCTTTCTGAAAATATAAGCATTGTAGAGCTTTGTTTAAGTGTAAGTCGTAAAATACGATAAGATCGAGTCGAGTGTCAAGTGGCGCGTGTCGCATTTCAAGGGCGCCGTACCATGACCAGCACTTGAGTTTTTTTCATCCGGAGACCCAGATCGCGCGTGAAGGGTTAACTACCAAATACTACTAAAAAACTACTAAATTATAGATATGGTTTCACTTGAATTTGTGAGTTACCGTCAGCCATTCTGACGGGCACCATGGAATTCTGCAAAGTGACGCCTGCTTCTATTCAACACATTATTGTAGACATAAAATTTCTTTGAATCGGCTCAAGTCGATTCCGCGTCCGATTTCCGATTAAAATAGGGAGACCTTAATACAATAAAATTATAGTGACCACTTATGCGTTCGTCTGGGAAGTTTTCACGATTTGCTTACATTTTCAGGTTACATAGCTATAGAAATATATTGTTATTTATTATATCTTGTATTATGTTTGTCTTCAGGTGTCCTAACGAATGTTTCATTGTCGATAACGGTGTAATTGTAGTCTCTGTAGGTGTAGAGGTTCTCCAGTTTGGCCTGGATGTCTTTGTTGCGTATTTTGAACATGACCGGCGGCACCCGCTCTATGCCGGATTCTGCTGTCAAATCGGCATAGTAGTCATCCTGAAAGAACAAGTATTTGGATAGTTAAAAAAAATAACAATTAATTTAGCCTCAATAGCGCAACGGTCGTCGGACGTGGATTGAAAACCGAACGGTGACCGGTTCAAACCTTCCGTTACACTTAGTACACACTCCTATAACACAAGCTTTCGCTTATTTGAAGGGGACAAGACAGGGGAATATTAGTCACTATCAGTGACAGAATATATTCCATGAATATAAAATTATTTTGCTATAATCCGCTAACAGTGACAAATTTGTAGGCACAACACCACACAATCTTGTAGGCACAACACCACACAATCTTGTAGGCACAACACCACACAAATTGCCTACAAGATTGTGTGGTGTTGTGCCTACAAGATTGTGTGGTGTTGTGCCTACAAATTTGTCACTGTTAGCGGATTATAGCAAAATAATTTTATATTCATTGTATATCATGGAATTCCGCAAAGTAACGCCTGCTTCCATTCAACATTTAGAATATATTCCAACCATTTTTATATCGTGTGGTATTTTGTCCAAAAATATTTTAAAATCCTGCAAATTTAGGCACAATGGTTGAAACGCGCATCAGCTAACGATCGGCAAACAGCGTGCGGTCATTCAACTCGCGAGTCGAGGCGGTGATGGCTTGCGAGTTGGGGTGACCATTTTAGAGGACAATGACGGAACACAAGAAGCTTATAACTTCGTAAGTATTCATTTAAATATGTTTTTGTGTATAACAATTCCAAATGTTAAAATATTTGACACGTGTTTTGGTTTTTGCGCAAAGTAAAACTAACGTTGTATACCTAATCTGTCGTCTCTAATTTTTTTTAATTTTTTTTCAAAGAATATGTACATACAAAAATATTTACATTTAATTCTCGCCAAACTGGTGGGCCAGTTTGTTGGCGAGCTGGCGCTCTTATATAGATAATAGATTGTTATCAATAGCAATAGATCGTTACTTCTTTGTCAGCGAGGAAGTGTATGTCGGAGAGCGGGCGTCCCTTCGCGCGGATGAGCTCGGCGCGTCGGCTCCACTCGTGCATCATCTCCTGCTGGGAGGGCAGCGTGAAGTTGCCCTTCACTAGCGCTGTGGCGTAGCGGGACTGCAAACAATGGCCTTTTCAGAACATTTTATATTCGAGGAGGTGGCGAACAAAACGGCATAGGCACGGGACATTAAAATTTTACAGGAGAAGCAAAAAACGTATTCAAAGCTGTTGAGAATAAAATTTGTTCGAAGCCAACGAACATTATAATAATTCCTCAAAGAATGACATGTCCAGAATATTTTATATTCATCATCTTCACCATCATTATCATCCCATTACCGTCCCACTACAGGAAAGTCTTTGAAACAGTGGCGTAGCGTACCTTGGCGGGGCCCCGTATAAAAATTTGTTTGGGGCCCTTATGAAGGGTAAGGATTTCTCACAAAAGAAAAAAAAATGTTTGCATAAAATTAAAAGCAATATTTATTCATCATAATTATTTATCTGTCACTTTTTCTAAAATTTTTACAAACAATTCAAATTAAATATATACTCTCCTTGACTTTTTTTCGGCAAACTGATTTATTAAATCATTTATAGCTGATGATGACTTTAGTTTTTCTTAAGATTCTGCCTCTATGGACAACTTTTTGGACAACATTTTTTGACTTTTGTCATTTCTAAAATAAACAAAAATTTGGGAAGTTTTTGTTAATTTTTGCTTACGCACGTCGGGGCCCCTGTGGCTTGGGGGCCTTGTATAATTGATACGGCATATACGGCGGTAGCTACGCCCCTGCTTTGAAATCATCCGTTGTGGAGTCAACATCTCCTGAAGATGCTCCGGTGTTGGAGCGAAACAATCGTCGAGTTTATTTTGTGGTGAATTTGTGTGGTGTTGTGCCTACAAATGTCTCTGTTAACGGATTATAGCAAAGTAATTTTGTTTCATTGTATATCATGGAATTCCGCAAAGTAACGCGTGCTTCTATTCAACAGTGGTATCTCTGTTCCCTATAGCAGTCCCCTTACCCCTGTTATATATTATTCGTGCACGATCTAACCTGTGCGTCCAGGGCGACGACGAGACAGGCGCGCACGGTGAGCCCCAGCAGCACCATGGTGGGCTGGCGGATGTTCACCATGTACTTGTACAGCGGCGTGACGCTGCGCGGCCGCAGCTCCAGCCCGCAACTCTCGTCCAGGAACGGGTAGTAGTATTGGAAACCTAGACAAGTATAAATTAAAAATTAAAAAACCCCCTACATTCACCATTTCGTGTCGGCGGCCATCTTGGATTTGCCATAATGCTATTCTACTAGTCAAGCCCTTTCATTTGATACCCATATTAAGGGAGTTGTGAAAAAATATGTAATCCGCCATTTTGTAGCGGCGGCCATCTTTGATGAACCGATTTTCATCAAACATAGCTAACAACACTCTCGACTAATTCACCTTTCAAACAAATAAAAACAGCATTCAAATCGGTTCAAGCGCTACAGGGGAACAGACACACATATACACGCACACACACATACAAACACACACACATACAGAGTTACAGACACACACACAGACGTCAAACTTATAACACCCCGTCGTTTTTGCGTCGGGGGTTAAAAACCAATTGCTACCTTTGCTGTATCGATTTACGCTGGATATTCGAGTAGAGTTTAATGATGATCATTGAATCGCCACCGTTACCTATCTTCCGTCGTCACAGTCTTTTAACGTCCCACTGCTGGGCACAGGCCTCTTCTTTCATACGAGATAGGGATTTAGAGCTTAGACCCGCCACGCTGCTAAAATGCGGGTTGGCGGGCTTTACCGAATAGCGTCATACCTATGATAGTAATAATAACCGGAACCGACTGTTTAACGTGCTCTCCGAGGCACGGAGGTGAAGCCATTGAGGTACTATATGAATAGAGAAGACGCCACTCATCACTACTGTGTTCCGTTCAACTGTGGTGCGTGCGCAACACTTTACTTAGTATCTTGCTAGCTCTTGAGCGCGTAAGACGCGTAATTGTTCGAAACGAAAATACTTAAAATTTATTAAAATATGCCGTCCTGTGTACGGCTATATTGTACTAACAGTTCAAGGAATACGAAGAAGTGTAAAGGTGTAACTTTCCATCGGTAGGTAACAAGATATTTTAGTTTTAAAAGTAAATTCGATCACAATATTTAGAAGACGCAATGTTTCGTCATTTGTCAAAGACTAAATAAAACAGATGTGAAATTGTGAATTCTAGGTAGAATTAGCTAAACTTATATTATTTAAGGGCTACTAAATAAACATATTATTATAATACTAGAGAATGCCCGCGGCTTCGCCCGCGTGAGTTTCGGTTGGGGATTGCAGGTCAGTAAAAATATTTGAAAAACCCGCCGCATTACAATGGCACTAAATTGCGATAAATTTTACTTTAAAGATTTTTACTAACATTGTACATGTATTTTTCGAGCAAGTGTATTGTACAGTTTAATAAATTGTCTTTATCTTTAAAAGTATCAAGTAAAATAAATAGGTACTGTATATTGTAGTGAATACGATCAGTTGCTATTTCAATTTATTTTACTACGTTCCGTTACCTATTATAATAGGCAGAATATAAACAAAGTGCCGCGTCTGTGTAATTATGTCCATCTATGCCTACTCTATGTCTCGTTAGCCCCCTTCCGCGCGCCCTGCACTACCTCAAGCGGTACACAGACGTTGTTCGCGCCGTCTGTTCTAGTACGTCAGTACAATATAATTCAATGGGTGAAGCACCGCCACTATCAACTCCGGGCTGGCACTGAGAATTTCTTGACAGAAAAACCCAATACCTAACAATTATTTGCCCGACCCGGGAATCGAACCCGGGACCTGGTGACCTGCAGTCGAATGTTACACTAGGACCAACGCCTCGTTAGCCATTACTGAATATGTAATAGAAATATATTATTATTATTCCGTCTGTCCGTTCGTATGTCTCTGCTATTTTATTTAATAATCGTCTCACTATTATATTGTTTCCAGAACAGATTTTGATTAGTCACACTAAATTAATCCAACTCACCGGTACAATAAATAACGTCATCGATATCCACATAACTCCCATCCTTGAATATAACTCCGGTAGCGTTGAACTCCTGTATGTCCGGTTTCTTTATGTAATGGCCGGGGAAGACCGTGTTGAACTGTATCCTGGAGTGGTGGCTGTGTACCAGGGTCCTGGAGTAGTACGCCACGGCAGAAGAACAGCAGAATTTGATTAGTTACACTAAACAAATCCAACTCACCAGTACAATAAATAACATCATCGATATCCACGTAGCTGCCATCCTTGAATATAACTCCGGTAGCGTTGAACTCCTGTATGTCCGGTTTCTTTATATAATGGCCGGGGAAGACCGTGTTGAACTGTATCCTGGAGTGGTGGCTGTGCACCAGGGTCCTGGAGTAGTACGCCACGTCGATGGCTATGTCCATGCCCGAGGGACCGGCGCCCACGATGAGCACCCGACGGTCCTTGTAAGCTTCAGGCTCTCTGTAGTCGTGACTGTGTATGATTGTACCTGAAAAGACGTGATAATGTCTTTCTTATAAATCGATGAACGCCGTCCGCACGCACGAAGAAGCATGGCTCGTTGTCACGTACCTACCGCCTAACCGAGGGTTCAAGTGAGAGCGCATTACAAGCTATAGAGAGACGTTAGCTAAACGTGCAAGCTAGAGCGCGGAACAAGCGATAGTGACGCAATGTTTTCTTATGACGTTATCACGCAAAATTATCGTCCTTAGACCGACTTTACAGACGACAATTTTTTTTATAAACTGAGTGCTTAGTCTCAGTTTGGAGCGCTCCAAAACTTTATAGTATACTATTGATCGAATGGTAATGACTTCAGAGTAAAATGGACCTAAAACGGCTTATACAATATACTTATTATGATTTTAATTCGCCAATACATTAAGCATTCGAAAACAGCCCACACCCCAAGTAGAAATGTTGTAAAATAAATATTCGAACTATTGAATTACGACTTTAAAATAAGAGCATTTGGGATCATTTTGCTCTGAAGTCATTTGTGATTCGTTCAATAGTATACCATAAAGTTGAGCGCTCCAAACTGAGAGTCCTAAGCACTCTGTATAATATAACACACGGCTGTTCCCTTTTTCTTGGCTGGTCACACGACAGCATGTCTAGATGAAACTGAGACATTTTGAAGTAGGTTTTTACCAGTGAAACGTAATTAGGAATCCTATGACTAGGAATGCCCACTTGGTAGTCGTGTTAAAAAAAAGCTGCGACTTCTGGTCCTGATACTGTCTACTGTCTTCCTAATAATGATAAGGGTCGGATTCAAGAACCTGCAGAAAATGAAGACAAATACATCCTGATAAATTATTGTTATGTACCTGTGAATAGTTCTTCATTAGGAATGTCCGGGTAATTTGGTTTGCTGTAGTGGCCGGTCCCAACGATCACAAAATCAAACTCGTCCTCGAACTCCTCGCCAGTTACCACGTTTTCATATTTCACTCTCCACACGTTCTCCTCTCGCGATACTAATATCACATTATGTAGGAACTGGGGACAATTATTAATACAATGGGGGATATCTATCAATATTAGTCAGAAAGTCTATGTCATAAAATCAGAATGTCCTTTCCATATTGTCCTTCCCGGCCGACTTCACCACGCACTTAATAATCCATATTTCGGAAACTACCGAACCGATTTTAATGAAACTTACACTGTTCCCTAAGTTGAAGTAAATGTAAGTGAATAAAAAAAGAATGGTCACGATCTGATTAATAGATTCGGAGAAATCTGCGGACAGACTTACATTTATGATTTTTTTATATTTGTTTGGAAGACCTTATAAGTATATTATCATATAATATGAATATTTTGCAGTTCTAATAATATTACATACATACATGCTGTTGAATTGATAACCTCCTTTATGAAGTCGGCTAAAAAGCTACAACAATTTTACCTTTATATGCCTCTCTAAGTCGAAATGCTTCACATAATCCTGAATGTACTTGTAGTATAATTGCCAACTGGGGAAGGAGGGCGCGTCGTCCGGCAACGGAAAACCTCGCAGTTCCATTGTGGGCTTTGGCAAATTTGTCCTAAAAATATGGAAAGTTTAAGTAGAATTCACATCTAATGGGAAAATGTTGTGCAGAGTGCTACATTACTCGTACCATGTGCTACTTTCATCCCGAATATTTCATCTTACTCCTCAGATCTGAATATACCTTATTTTTAACCCCCGACGCAAAAACGACGTGTCTGTGTGTGTATGTGTGTGTGTGTCTGTCTGTTCCCCTGTAGAGCTCAAACGGGTGGACCGATTTCAATGCGGTTTTTTTTGTTTGAAAGGTGAATTAGTCGAGAGTGTTGATAGCTATGTTTGAAGAAAATCGGTCCGAGATGGCCGCCGCTACAAAATGGCGGATTGCATATTTTTTCACAACTCCCTTATTAAGGGATAATGAAAGGGTTTGACTAGTAGAATAGCACTATTGCAAATCCAAGATGGCCGCTGCCACAAAATGGCGAATGTCGGGGGTTCTTTAAATTTTTAATTTATACTTGTTCCAATTTTATTAGCCCCCGCACACTGGGCCACTAGTGGCGACGACTAGTGGCCGTCCACAAATCGCGGAAGAGATTTTTCATACAATTTTTCATATACAAATCCCAGCCGTTACACCATCGTCGAACCCACTCCTAACACAAGCTTTTGCTTATTTGGAGGGAAAAGGGGAACATTAGTCATGTTCATCATGACTAATAGTAGAATAGAATAGAAAAGTTTTTTATTCAAATAAACTTTTACAAGTACCTACTTTTGAATCGTCAACTGAATCTACCACTAATATTCTTTATATACTTTCAGAGAATAATGATTAGCTTCAATATTGTTTTATAGATTTTTAACCCCCGACGCAAAAACGACGGGGTGTTATAAGTTTGACGTGTCTGTGTGTGTGTGTGTGTGTGTGTGTGTGTGTGTGTGTGTGTGTCTGTCTGTTCCCCTGTGGCGCTCAAACGGGTGGACCGATTTGAATGCGGTTTTTTTTGTTTGAAAGGTGAATTAGTCGAGAGTGTTCTTAGCTATGTTTGATGAAAATCGGTCCAAGATGGCCGCCGCTACAAAATGGCGGATGATATATTTTTTCACAACTCCGTTGATATGGGTATCAAATGAAAGGGCTTGACTAGTAGAATAGCACTATTGCAAATTCAAGATGGCCGCCGCCACTAAATGGCGAATGTCGGGGGTTTTTTTAAATTTTCAATTTACACTTGTATAGCATCAAGATTGTTTTAGTCTCGATACTCGTAGATGCAGATAAGGGATATGATCCGACAAACCCATTGTAAACTTTATATTGTCCCGCTATCAATAACAATATCGATAAGATGCTATCAGTTACGTGAGAGATACATGCATAACTTGACGAACAAGTGTAAATTGAAAATTTAAAAAACCCCCGACATTCGCCATTTTGTGGCGGCAACCATCTTGGATTTGCAATAGTGCTATTCTACTAGTCAAGCCCTTTCATTTGATACCCATATTAAGGGATTTGTGAAAAAATATGTAATCCGCCATTTTGTAGCGGCGGCCATCTTGGACCAATTTTCATCAAACATAGCTAAGAACACTCTCGACTAAATCACCTTTCGAACAAAAAAAACCGCATTCAAATCGGTTCACCCGTTTGAGCGCCACAGGGGAACAGACAGACACACACACACACACACACACACACACACACACACACACACACACACACAGACACGTCAAACTTATAACACCCCGTCGTTTTTGCGTCGGGGGTTAAAAATGCATCTTAGCCGACCGTGCTACTGGGGTTACCACTTTCATGTATCTTCTATATAACATTCTTACATTTTTAACCCCCGACGCAAAAACGACGGGGTGTTATAAGTTTGACGTGTCTGTGTGTCTGTCTGTTCCCCTGTAGCGCTCAAACGGGTGAACCGATTTGAATGCAGTTTTTTTCGTTAGAAAGGTGAATTAGTCGAGAGTGTTGTTAGCTACGTTTGATGAAAATTGATTCAAGATGGCCGCCGCTACAAAATGGCGAATAACATATTTTATCACAACTCCCTCAATATGGGTATCAAATGAAAGGGCTTGACTAGTAGAATAGCACTATGCACATCCAAGATGGCCGCCGCCCCAAAATGGCGAATGTCGGGGGTTTTTTAAATTTTTAATTTATACTTGTTAGCTCCTTTAAAGCTTTTAGTTTAGAATCCTAAAGGTGCGTCCAAACTTGAACATTTCATCGAACCGAACTGCGTAACATTACCGCGAACTTGTTAGGTACGTTTAATGTGGACGGCGCGCTGCTAGTGGTAGTGCCACCACTACCAGCCTGGTGGTATTATCTTACCTCAAATGTTTATACATGCTGGTGTGTAGAGGCAGGCCGTTCTCGTCGGTGCCGACCCTGGGGTCGTACCGCCAGGTGCCGCCCACGTACCGCGTGGACTCCAGCACCGTGAACCTGATGCCCTCGTCCTTCAGATACCTGGCCGACGTCAGCCCCGCTACCCCGGCGCCGATGACGCACACCCGAGGGTTCGGTATGTGTTTCTGGCGATGTATTAAATTTCTTTAGGACTTCTTTGTTAAAAATTTTAACGATATGGAATATTTAAAAAAAAAACAATCTATCTATCTATAATATAATAAAACTGTAACAGATCCAATTCTGTACATTGAAGATATTTTGAAAATTTTTATTGGAGGGCATTCTATAATCGATACTGAAGCCAAAACTGCAATTTTTTTCATTTTTGTCTGTCTGTCTGTCTGTCTGTCTGTATCTTGGCCGCGCATCACGCCGAAACTACTGAATGGATTCGAATGAAACTTGGTATGATTTGAGTTTATACTCCGAGGTAGGACATAGGATACTTTTTATCCCGAAATTCAGCACGATTCCCTTGGGAGAGGGGATGAAAGTTAAAACGTGTATTTAGCTGTAATTCATTAACGCGTTGTTCGATTTCACTCATTCTTTTTTTGTTAGAAAGGTAGTACTTTATATATTGTCCTGTAAATATTTTAAGGTCATAGGTTTTTTAGTTCCGAAATGACAGACATTACAACGCTCAGTATTGGGTTCAAATAACTTGGGACCCGGATCTTTGAACGTACGGCTTATTTTAAACTGGTGTGCGTTTAAATTTATGTTTGTCGGTCTGTCTATTTGCTCCAACTAATCTCCGAAACGGCTGAATCGATTTTAACAGAACTTTCAATGGCAGATATAAGGAGTAACTTAGGCTACAATTAGTTTAGGTACATAAAATAATTATGAGATCCGATCCGATCCTATATAAAACCTATAAACACGCAAACGAAGTCGCGGGGGTCAGCTAGTAATATAATAAAACTGTAACAGATCCAATTCTGTACATTGAAGATAGTTTGAAAATTTTTATCGGAGGGCACTCTATAATCGATACTGAAGCCAAAACTGCAATTTTTTTCATTTTTGTCTGTCTGTCTGTCTGTCTGTCTGTCTGTCTGTCTGTATCTTGGCCGCGGATCACGCTACTAACTAGCTACAAACTACTGAATGGATTCGAATGAAACTTGGTACGATTTGAGTTTATACTCCGAGGTAGGACATAGGATACTTTTTATCCCGAAATTCACCACGGTTCCCTAGGGAGAGGGGATGAAAGTTAAAAGGTATATTTAGCTGTAATTCATTAACGCATTGTTCGATTTCACTCATTCTTTTTTTGTTAGAAAGGTAGTACTTTATATATTGTCCCGTAAATATTTCAAGGTCATAGGTTTGTAAGTTCAGAAATGACAGACATTTATTGGGTTTAAATAACATGGGACCCGGATCTTTGTACGTACGGCTTATTTTAAACTGGCGTGCGTTTAAATTTATGTTTGTCGGTCTGTCTATTTGTTTCAACTAATCTCAGAAACAGCTGGATCGATTTTAACGGAACTTTCAATGGCAGATAGGTGTTGTTATAAGGAGTAACTTAGGCTACATTTAGTTTAAGTACATAAAAGAATTATGGGATCCATTCCGATCCTATATAAAACCTATAAACACGCGAACGAAGTCGCGGAGGTCAGCTAGTATTATTATATTTTTAACTCAAGGGACAAGGTGCAGAGGAGAATGTGATAGGTCGACGGTTCAAATCTCACCCATTGTAGATATTGCTTGTAGATAGTTATTGCTACTTCTAACTTACGCTTTATAACGCTTAACTTTGAGAGGAATGGGGAGTTTTAGTAAGTATACTTATTCTTAAACTAAAAAAAGTTTTTATTTAAAAAGTGGATACGGAACTTCTAATGCGGAAGTTTGAATTGTTTTTTATCTACTACCTAATCTAAGTTCAAAAGTCAATAATAATAACTTATATCAATAATAATCATACTATTATTGTGTTGATATCATGGCTGCCTCGTGGTCTAGAATTAGCGAAGTCAATGATTTGTTATGCAATGATAATAATTATACGTATTACTAAATTAATATAATATATCTACGACGAATTTTAATATTAGTTAAGCTAGGTGGCTCCGTAAATGCTCATCGTAAGAATGATCGCAACTTGTTATACAAATGTTGTTTCATTAGATAAAATGCTGCATCTCATTCATATTAAGCGTAAAGAAAAGTAGTGAGTGAGACAGCTATAAATCCCATAGTTTCTTTCACACCATAGACAAAAGCAGATTGAATACGAAGTTGCCAAATGCCGAGTCAAAAATGTCCTAACTCCACAGCCTAACTCCTAAAATGTCAATATTTTCTACAAGCTACATTATTGATTCATTAATAATAATTAAAAGTGTAACGTAGCAATAGCATAATGACCGAATTATAACAACATCTGGTGATAAGGTTATCATCAACAAGAACATCAGTGTCAACCAAATATTTATTGTGATTATTGTAGATCAGGGTAGAGGTTATGTTAATTAGTAATTCGTTAATCAACATTACTTACCATTGTCCTCGACAATACCGTCACAATGAAAATTTTTAACGCGATATTCAACAATAAAACTTCCTTTATCTGTCAGTATTTTTGTATTGTTATAATAAGTATTTTACTGCGACGCACGTATTAAATATTTATCGAGGCGCTAGTCGCATACTGAGATGAATCGATCTTTTTCGTGTTTTAGGAATAAACAACCGACCGATAGTAGTTATCTATTATGTAAATTATATTACGTAGGTAGGTATAGAGTTATTAGATAGTGAATATGAAAATTGGTAGCGCAGAGCGCTCTACACACCGCTAACATACAGTTTACCTAAATAAAATTATTGATCTGTTTTTGAAACAAAGACTAACGAGTTAATTCGATTCCTATCTATCCTGTAGCTGTGCCATTAATTTATTTGATTAATTATCAACTTAATTAATTAATTCAATTTTAATGGTGCTTTTGCTGCGTTTACATTTAGGTATGTGCAACATTAAACATTAAATTAACTTAAAGTTAATAAAAAACCGGCCAAGTGCGAGTCGGACTCGCGCACGAAGGGTTCCGTACCATATTTATAAAAACGACAAAAAAATCATGTCTGCTGTATGGGAGCCCTCCTTAAGTATTTGTTTTATTTTAATTTAATTACATCGTTTAATTATTATTATTTTTAAAGTGAATATAATATAACTAAATATTCTGTGAATATTTTTCAAGCGTCTACCTGTTGTCGTTATATCGAGTAAAAACGAGCAAAAAAATCACGTTTGTTGTGTGGGAGCCTCCTTAAATATTTATTAAAAACTAGATGATGCCCACGGCTTCGCCCGTGTGTATTTACGTTTGTAAAAATCTCGTGGGAACTTTGATTTTCCAGTACAAAAAGTAGCCTATCTGTAGTAAGTAGTAACCCGTCCACAAAACGGAAAAATTCCGTGGGATCCTTACGATTTCGGAATGCAATTCCTTACAGCATCAGGGTTGAGGAGTTGGACATGTACCTACTCGAGGTCATTCAACAATAAAGTCTTTAATTGGTATCCCCAATATCAATTTAAATAACCGACAGTGCCTAAATCCCATTAGTTTTGGGGATCAGATCCCCTACAGCATCAGGATTGAGGAGTTGGAATCCAAATTTTTTGTAGGACAGTGTCGCAATGTTTCTCTATCGATTAAAAAAAAAATTACGCAAATCGGTTCAGAAATCTCGGAGATATCGGTGTACATAGGTAGAAAAACACAACTCCTCCTTTTTTGAAAGTCGGTTAAAAAAGTAACCTATGTTACTCCCTGGTTAATTCTCTACTTGTATGTGAAAGTCCCGTCAAAATCGGTTCAGCCGTTCCAAAGATTAGCCCGTTCAAACAGACAGACAGACAGACAGACAGACAGACAGACAGACAGACAAAAATTTTAAAAACGTGTGATTCGGTTATAGTATCGTTCAAATAACCATATGAGCTTAATATGAGGTAGTTATTTCGATATTACAGACAGACACTTCAACTTTATTTATTAGTATAGATGCGAAAGTGTACCTATGTTTATCTACCTGTCTGTTAGATACTTTTTCACGGATCAACTACTATGAATCGATCTTGACGAAATTTGGTACAGTTAGTGTGCATCCTAAACACGGTTATACATATTTCGGAAAATCAAAGAGTGCGGGATTTACAAAAACCTTAGTCCCCTTAGTCACAAACAAAGGCGCGGGTTTAGCTAATACAAGATACATAATTTATTATGTAGGCTAAAGTTCGGCCGTTCAGAGAATGCGTTCCTGACACGTCGCGATTCAACTGACGACGTAGCTTTGTAATGGCGTTGCAGTTACGATAAAAATATTTTTGCTGGTTGTTTACCGTTTTAACAATTGATGAGCATTAAAACAACATTATTATATCAATAATCAATGAATGTTATAATTTTGTGCCAAACTGAGTGTCAAATAACTTGGTAAACAATATTTTTCTAAATCTATACTGCGCTATTACAAGGTTATGTCAGCGCTTTATATTTGTATAATAGTGCTGTGCTAAAAATAACAGGCAAGTATCGTAATCTGTTCTTATACAGTTATACTTATAATATAAAATAATACGCTTTGTTTTTCTTTTTAAGAATTTGAAAATAATGGACTATAAGATAACTTTTATGAAATATAAAAATAAAACTATGACCAAACTTTGTAACAAAGAATAAATAAAACAATTTTATTATATGAATATTACCTTTTTTTGGTTTCTACTTAAATAACTAAAATATAAATTTTAAATGATTCCGCCAATTTAAAACGAAAATAATCTTAAAATAATGCGCCGGTTCATTTTGGAGGAACGGTAACGAACTCAGTGTTATGTTGTGCCCATCACTAGTCGTGACTAACTGATAGGTGTCAGGAACGCATTCTCTGAACGGCCGAATTATAATTTGTCAATTTAGGGGGTACCTTACCGTCTGTTAGTCAAAAATCAAAATTAGTTCAGGCGTTTCAGACACTTATTTGAAAAAATTATTTTTTGTAAAAACTTTAAAACTTTTTTGTAAAATAAATTTTTGGTAACAGTTTTCGATAAATAGGTGAATTCGTATTACCTAATATTAGTAAACTATTAGCCCGAAAATTCTTTACGGGTATTAGGTAGATTATAAATTAAAAATTATGTAGAATTTTCTTTATAAAAATCTTAGGGGGATTTAAGAAGTCTCTCGTACCGAACATGCTTATTTTCGATATAATTAATAAGAAAGTGCGTTTTTAGAAACTCGTTATAATATAGGGGGCAATTTCAACAAAGCCGTTTTTTCTTGAATTTCGGTGGACTTTTTTATTATTAAGTTTTTTCAACTTTGAACTATGGTTTATTGTTCTTCTTGTTATTGTTTATGCTCTTATTGAATGCCATCAACATATGTCTTATAAACTCGTGAGAATACGTGTTTAAAATTTTAATGCCACCGAAATGATAAAACTAGACACCGAAATGATATAAGTAGCCACCGAAATGATAGAAACTGTCCACCGAAATTAAAATTCACTGAAAATATATTAAATATACTACTGAGCAGCCTCAACCATACACTTTAACTAAATATATGCACTCTTAGCAAGTGTGAAAGGTTGTATACTATCATGAGTGATAATGTGTTAACCTAGTTACGTATGTTCTACTTAATTTTAGATATTCCCCTGGATTTCACACAAAAAATGCACCTACCTACAATAAAAGGAATAGAATAAAACTAAATGAAAAGACATATATTTTAATTAACGATTTTAATCTTAGCTTAGCAATAATCAGTCTTTTAATTTCTACTATTCTAATAATTTCGCACTTACTTAAATACAGTGTAAACTCTATATTGCGACATTTAAGGGGCTTCTAATTTTATGGAGTTATTGAGATTTCAGAGTTGTCGTTAAATGAAGAAAAAAAAATCAATATTATGATGCATACAGTGACTAATAAAGTATACAGTTTGAAAGTCTGTGACCAACCAAGAATATGATAACGTATAGATAATGCAGATGCATTATTTGACTGTGTATTTGAAGTTCCATTAGATTCTAAATCATCATTGATAATTGAGTGTGCCACTAAGGTTTGTCGAGTTGTCTGAATTTTGTATTTTTTTTTCTTATAATAATATGCTTTCGAACTGGCTCTATCTTTTCTAAGAAACTCTTCTCGATCGCTTTTAATTCGTTGTTTTTTTTCTGTTCGTATACTTAATCTTCTTTTTTCCTTTCTCTCATCTTTGGTCAATGTTCGTCTCAGCATTCTAAAAAAATACGTCAATGATAGTTAGTAGATTAGTAGATTACATTTCAACTTTGAATTCACCTGACACTTTAAAATAAATAATGTTATGTGCGTAAGTATTTAAATATCACTCGCTTTAACGGTGAAGGAAAAAATCGTAAGGAAACCTGCATGCCTGAGAGTTCTCCATAACGTTCTCAAAGGTGTGTGAAGTCTGCCAATCCGCTTGGCCAGCGTGGTAGACTATGGCCAAAACCCTTCTCACTCTGAGAGGAGACCCGTGCTCTGCAGTGATCCGGTAATGGGTTGATCATGAGGATTTTACAAAAAACTGATGAACAAAAAATCAAAACTTACCTATATTTTAAAATACATAGGTGCTAAGCTCGTTATCTACTAGAATTTTCCTTTTTGGTTTGGTTTTCGTTTATTTTTCAGTGTTTTTGACCACCTACCTTCTACCTACCAACAGTTCATGTATTCTTTTTGCGACCATTTCATAAACTTTCTCTATTGAGTAAAAAAAAAATTAGTGTAGAACCAAATATGGGGAAAATCGGTGTACAGGTTCAATATTTTGATGACATAAGTAAGTGTACACTTATGTCAATTTGTACATATGAATTATATGAACGTAGGTATAATATAGTTACTAAAAACTCCCTGAAAGTATGTTAATTACGATAGCGAAAAAATGATCAAAATCGGTTCATTAGTCTTTGAGATAATTGCGGCCATACATACATATACATATACATACATACATACATTCGTACGGGTCAAATACATAAACTCTTTTTTTGAAGTGGTTTAGTTAAAAAATTACCTGCTGGCCTGAATTTTCATCGACACAAAAAATAATCTACCAAAATAATAAAACAATCCACCGAAATGAGTCAATTAAACACCGAAATGATAAAGCAATCCACCGAAATGAGATAATTAAGATTTGAAAAAACCGAAATGAGAATTTTTATCATTTCGGTGAGTTTTTTGTCATTTCGGTTGACAATTTAGCCCACCGAATCCACCGAAATGATAACACCGAAATTAGAAATACGGACAAAAATTAGCATTACAAGAAGACTATTTATTACAAGATGATATGAATATTACACAAATAAATGTATTGCCATTACGCACTCTTGAATAGTTTTTTATATGTATTAACTAATTGCAAGACAAGTTATACCTGTACACGGAAATGATAAGAAGTTTGTCACATGCCACCGAATTGAACTACTTACTTTTTTTGCGGGAACACGCAGGCAAGCGGCGCATTTCCTCCTACGATAAGCACATAGACCACACTGTTACCTACATTTTAAGCGCACGAGGGGGAAGCTAGAGTTGTCCTATGCAAAACTACAATCGATTTAAAAAAAAACACCGAGATGAGAGGACTTTCTGGGACACAAGCATTTTTACTTACCAGTTATTAAACTAAGTAGATATTATCATAAAATTATTTTATAACTATACTGTCACTATTCACAATTTAAATAAAAGTAGCCATATACCTAAATAAGCAATACTTTTTGATTTATGAGGGAAATTACATTGAAAAACCGGTCAAGTGCGTGGCGGGCCACGCGCAGTGTAGGGTTCCGTAGTCACAATCCTCGAAAAACAGATATAACTCCTTAACCTGTGAACCCTACTTAGCCGTGATAGTTTTCCTTTAAAATTGATTATATACCCTACTGCTGTGAATTTTTTCAAGTTCCTATATACTGCCATTTGGCTGATAGAGGGGGGGGACACTTGACTCTAATAAAAATTTGCACTTTAAAACATCATATTTTACAAACGGATCTAGAAATCGAAAAATGATGTTCCCACACCCACAGTATTTTTAAAAGACCTATTCAACGATACCCCACACTATGGGGTAGACGAGAAAAAAAATATTCATCCCCACTTTACATGTAGGGGAGCTACCCTAAAAAAAAATATTTATCAAAATTTTATTTCACCACTTTGTCGGCGTGATTAATATTTATACTCATGCCAAATTACGGATTTCTAGCACTAATAGTCTCTGAGATTAACCGAGGACGGACGGACAGACGGACAGACGGACAGACGGACAGACGGACAGACGGACGGACATGGCGAAACTATAAGGGTTCCTTGTTTACTACGGAACCCTAAAAAGGTTGTTAGGACAGCTACCGAAATGATAAAATCGGGGCTTTAAAAATGTTTTATTTCCTAAACTGCAGTCCTAATCAATAAATATTTATTGTCTCGCATAGGTATCTACCTATTCTACCTAGAAAAAAATATTAGATCTTTATACTAACGTTGGACAGTACCGATTTCACCCATGCCGTGCGAATTTTGCTGTTGGGAAATCCACCCATAGGTACAACATTAAAACATATTTTAACATGCTTAAAAATAAAGAATATTTTCAACTTACTTACCTTGTTAATTTTATTAATCGTGGATAACGTGACAGAAATATTTATATTCACCAACAAAACACAAACCAATGCATTATTAAATAAACTCATTTTTCTAAAATAAAAACTCTGAATTTAACGCAAAATTGATCAAGTTATGTTTCTAAATTATTTATTTATTTACTTTTAATAAACAATTATGTTAATAAATTACAATTCTCATTCACACTTGGTCACAGATAATACTGGGATTACTGGGCCCTTGGCGTTGTGTTCAACACGCGCATCGTATTGTTTGACCTCTGAAGGTACCTATCTTATACATTATATACGAGTATGTGTGATAGGTATGTACATTGTACATACGCGATGTTCGTATTATATACGTACTGAGATTTTTAGGGTTCCTTGGCGTATGAAACCTTTTGTGTTCATAATTTACTTACCGACCATATTTAATCTTTAAAAATCCCGTGGGAACTCTTTGTTTTTCCTAAGCTCCTTTGAGCTCATATACCTTTCTAAAAACTGTTAAAAGTGGCGCATCACAATGTGAGTATCTGCCATAGAAAGTCCTATCAAAATCGATCCAGCCTTTCAGAGATTAACCGGAACAAGCAGATGGAACAGATGGAACAGGTTAGATAAACAGACAAACACAATGCACGCAAGCTTAAGATGATAATAATCCATACGTTCAAACGTTCCTGTACAATCCGGGTTCCTATAGTTATATGGAATACGAGGGTTGTGATGGCTGTAATTTCTGACCTATAAAACTGATGACTTTGAAATATTTACCTACGGGATAATTTTGCCGTGCCATGACAATACACTGCGGTCTTATTCATAAAGAACTATAGAAGCTTTATTAGCTTGTTATAGGCAAAGTTCTCGAAAACATTATTCATAAACGTTCAATAGTGCTATAACGCTCTATAAGTATTCAATAACAGCTCTATAACTTATAACAGGGTGAACCCTACTTTAAACCCTTATTAAAGAACAAGATGGCCGTCTTGTCTTACGACAGCTGATAATTTGATTGAAGTGAGGTTATTTTATTTTGTTTAGTGACTTATTGCAATTGTAAAATATTGTAAAATTTTGTACATAAGTAGGTACATAATTTTTTATTTGCTGTGTATCGTAAATGTAAAACTCCGAACGTTATTAATTACTACCTTTTGCCCGCGGCTTCGCCCGCGTGAATTTCGGAATCGTGGATTCACGGTTCCCGTCCCCGCTCCCTTTTCCAACCTTTATACCATTTTTCAAGGAAGTTTGCTATAGTAATCTACCTATAGCTGCAGCTATAGATTGCTATAGCAAATTTCTATTTTTTCAAAATCCTCGGGAACTGTGGATTTTTTCAGGATAAAAAGCCTATGTGTTAAGTCAGGGCATAATCTATCTCCATTCTAAACAGCCAAATCGGTTCAGTAGTTGCGGCGTTAAAAAGTAACAAACATACACACACATACATACACACAAACTTTCGCCTTTATAATATTAGTTACCTACCTAAAGTAAGTATTATAAAAACAATCCTGTCAAAACACTAGACAGTCAACACAATGACAATTGACCCTTTCGACAGAAAACACATGCGTTACTTTTTGTTTCACGGAGCGCAGAGCCCATTAATTTTGCGATTTTGTCTATGAATACATCAGAACGACAACTTAACAAAGCGAAACCAGCCTATAGCGGTAATTTAGTTGTGAGAGGTTTATTGAACCTTTATGAATAAAGAAAGTTATGAAACGTTTAATAGGCCTATTGAGCATTTTAGCTAATGAACATTTTAAACCTATATTAAGGGATTTTTATGAATAAGACCGAATCTTTAGATAGTGTTTCGTCGTAACATCAATAAATGAGCTCCTTGCACAAGGTTTAAGTCTTATAAATACTGTGAAACTCCACAGAAAAATACACTGTATCTTGTAAAGTATGAGGATCAGTTTTGACTAAATACTGCATCATCAAATACAGTGTTTTTAACCCCCGACGCAAAAACGACGGGGTGTTATAAGTTTGACGTGTCTGTGTGTGTGTGTGTGTGTGTGAATGCAGTTTTTTTTGTTTGAAAGGTGAATTAGTCGAGAGTGTTTGGTGAATTAGCTATGTTTGGATGAAAATGGCCGCGGCTATAAAATGGCGGATAGCATATTTTTTCACAACTCCCTATGAAAGAACTTGACTAGTAGAATAGCACTATGGAAATCCAAGATGGCCGCCGCCACAAAATGGCAAATATCGGCGGTTTTTTAAATTTTTAATTTATACTTGTGTCAAAACACAACTCTTGTTTTTGTCGACCACCATCTATACGTACGTAGAGTGTTTTGTCATAACAAACTCGTGACTCGGAAGCTAACGACTGTTTTTTCATTACAACATTAGATAGTCCAGTAACTTTAATAATCCAACCTTGCGTCAAATCGTGTAGTTCTGATTTTTTGCATTTTTTTTTTGCCGAACGGAATTTTGTCAAAAATCATTAAAATCGCGAAAATATCGGATCTTTTTCAGATTTTGGCGATTATAATCCAAAAGGCTAGCTCTTGATGATGTTTTTTTATATGGCTGCTAGCTGCATAATAACTAATCCATTTCAAAGCATATTCGAAATTCAAAAAAATTAAACAGATATTGAAGATTTTATGGCCAATTCCCAAAAAATCAAAATCGCGTTTTGCCAAAAATGCATGATTTTCAGATACAGTGTATTGTCAGGGCACAGCAGAATTTTAAAGTATTTCCTTTCTAATAAAATAAGAATGAATGAAATTGAACCACGCGTTAATGAATTACAACTAAGTAGTTATTTTGATTTTCATCCCCTCTCCCAAGGGACCCGTGCTGAATTTCGGGATAAAAAATATCCTATATGTTACTCCATAGTATGAACTTAAATCATGCCAAGTTTCATTTCAATCCATTCAGTAGTTTTTTTTTTTCAAAAATTGCCATTTTACGTTATATTACTTATCCCTGACGTCTCCCACTTATTTTTTTTTGCAAAAATCTTTAATATACAGATACGGCAAGTCTACGATTTTATTATATGTATACATACGATAACGATGAGGTGACGAATCATGGTTCATGAAGTCGTTAATCAATTTGATAGTTACCTAATTTGTTAACGCAACTTATCAAATAAATTTTCATTTAATTTCTACCTTTTTTGTACGGAACCATGCGTCTTTTTCCCTATTAGATTTTTCCCTATTAGATTTTCCCTATTAGACATACATATTATATTGATCTATGTACATATAATAAAGCGTATAATATTAGTTATAGGTATCTAACCAAATTTCGTTTGCTGTTCATGGTATTTCCAATTTATTATTTATGTAACCGGTATAATAATTAATTGTTTGCAGAAATATAGATAACCTAAGGCTGTTCACACGCTTCAAGATTACGGTTACGATTACACGGTTGTCAGTGTTGTATGGAGCATAAAGCCCAAATTAGACGGTGCCCCGTTCATCGTTCATTTTTGCGACGAACGATGCACGATACGATATTTGCTATGGCACAGTGTCTATGAACGGTCGGTGTTTAGACGCTTAATTTTTCAGGATTCATCGATTAAGCCTCGAAAATGAAAGCAAAAATTCCGAAAAATGAACCGTGTATAACCCGCATAATATAAGTCGACCGGTGAACTTCAATGCGCAGAAGTCGAAAATGGGGTATCTCGGGGTGTGAGGTGGTCGCGGTGAGGGCGTGGGGATCGTTCGTAAGCACTGATTAGCTCTCGCGGATCCCTCGTAAGCGCAGATTGGCTCTCCAATCGTATTGTGTCCCGCTCACTCGTACGACGCTGCGCGCACATGAAGGTCACCGGTCGACTTACGTGACGGGGGTTATAATTTGGGCTTAATGGAAACTTGTTAACATTATACGGCACGGCGCCACCGCCGTAGTTTCGCACGGAATGTCAACGAGCTCCCATTGTGCTTCATATAACACTGACCACCGTGTAACCGCAACCGTATGATAACCGTTATTTTATACGGCGTGTGAACAAGAGGCCTTACAAGTTACACCCTACAGTGATCCGGTAATTACTAATGAGGAAAATGAAATAACAAATATTCTTTACAAAAAAGTTATGGGCCTATTTGTATTTACCCTGTAATTTAGGTACGTTATGTGTCAGGTTATGTGGGACTCCCCCACAGGAGAATAGGGGCATGCCGCACTGAAAACCGCCAAGGTATGTCCCACATGCCGTCTATGCTGGACGCCTAGGGACCCCTTTGTATACATCCCAGGCGTCCAGCAGCCACCCCAGCCGGGGCTCCCACTCGCATCTGGGTTGTCCCTCCAGAGGCTCGCGCCCTCCCTCTGCTAATCACAGAGACACGCGAGGAAACCTCCCCACGCCGGGTTATCCGCCATGGCTAACAATTTCTGGCCTTGTTTGCCTTGTTACCAGGGTCACCAGCCCGAATACTGCTCTTACCGTCCTACAAGAGGACCAAAAGCATCGAGGCACACTGCGAGGTTACTCTGTGCTTGGCTGGTACCCTTGTCTTTCACCGCTATAGCTGAAACTAACGGTGAATCTTATAACACTCCTCATTTTGGGTTGGGGGTTAGTAATATAAAATATTGTAACATACACACATACATAATATTAGTACCTATCTAGGTATTTTAATACGTAGGTATTTTAATACCTATACATCTATCCTATCTACTTTATAAAAATAAGTCGGGTTTTCCTTCCTGACGCTATAACTCCAGAACGCACGAACCGATTTCCACGGTTTTGCATTCGTTGGAAAGGTCTCGGGCTCCGTGAGGTTTATAGCAAAGAAAAACACGCGAACGAAGTCGCGGGGGTCAGCTAGTGTAGTATAAAACAAATGTATAAGTAGATATTATCATCAAATTGTAATATAAATAGGTAGTAACTCGTGTATGAGCCGGAGTAGGTACAAGAGGCGAGAGCGCAATTTGCGGGGTAATGGAAAAATTCCAGGAAAATCGGTCGCAGCCTCGCTCCTCGAGCGCACCGGGACTTGCATATACGTACATCTATGTTGTGCCTTGTATGACGTGAGTGTAACAAGTATAAATTAAAAATTGAAAAACCCGCGACATTCGCCAATTTGTGGTGGTGACCATCTTGGATTTGCGTAGTGCTATTTTACTAGTCAAGCCCTTTCATTTGATAATTCAGGTATCAGGTAGGAATCTCATTCCAGGTAAGCCCGCGCCAGATCTTGCCATAGAATGAATATAAATAAATACAAGTATAAATTGAAAATTTAAAAAACCCCCGACATTCGCCATTTTGTGGCGGCAGCCATCTTGGATTTACATACTGCTATTCTAATAGTCAAGCCCTTTCATTTGATACCCATATTAAGGGAGTTGTGAAAAAATATGTAATCCACCATTTTGTAGCGGCGGCCATCTTGGATCGATTTTCATCAAACATAACTAACAACACTCTCGACTAATTCACCTTTCAAATAAAAAAAACCGCATTCAAATCGGTTCACCCGTTTGAGCGCCACAGGGGAACAGACAGACACACACACACACACACAGACACGTCAAACTTATAACACCCCGTCGTTTTTGCGTCGGGATTAAAAATAAAAACAAAATACTAAAAGTTTGATTGACTCCTCACAAAAAGTTCACGCCTACAAAATTGCAAGCTAAATGGTGAATAAAGTTATTTGCCATGAATGCCTCCGGGCACTTTCAATTATTGTCGCATCCGAATACTAACGTGGGGTTTGATGTACATTCATCAACAGAAGAATTTTGTAGTGATTTTTGATTTTTTAGTGTCATCATAGATTGATATAAAAACTGGTTGCCTGTAAAGTCGGTCTACGGACGATAATTTTACGTGATAACGTTATAAGAAAACATTGCCTCTCTATCTTGCCTCTCTAGCTTATTTCGCGATCTCGCTTGCACGCGGTACGTGACAATGAGTCATGCTTTTTCGTGCGTGTTATCCAGCATTCATCGATTTATAAGACGTTATCACGTCGAAAAGATTTGTCCTGACTGACTGATATATCAACGCACAGCCTAAACCACTGGGATTCGCTTGGAAATTTAAAATTTTGTCAGTTTTTTTAATGATGAAAGCGCTTACTAAGAAATGATTTTTTTGGAAATTCCAATCCTAAGAGGGTTAGGTTGCTGGGATGACAGTTTGTCTATAATTTTTCAAGGTTTTAATTAAAAGTGAATAAACATGACTGTGTTACGGGATTTTCGTATAAAATAGAATAAAGGTAGATGTTTCAGGATTTTAGATAATTCTAGTCTATTCTAGATTTTAGATAATTAGAATTATTCAAGGAGGTTAAATAACGATGGGAATAAAAAGGAGTTGTAAAGTTTAGTGACGAATAATTTTTTTTAAAACTCACCAGATACTTAGTTAGTACTTAGTAGTTATTTAATAATAGAACTGAGAATGTATTCCTTTACAAAAGCGAATTGAAAAGTTTCACTGAGTAATAAATCGCATCGTGGGGTTTGCCGTACCGTCAGCTGTCTTATCAAATTCCCACTATGGTCTAAGATCCCGCTATACAACGACCTTCACCGAGATGTTTATTTGATGAAACGTATTTTTAACCCCCGACGCAAAAACGACGGGGTGTTATAAGTTTGACGTGTCTGTGTGTGTGTGTGTGTGTGTGTGTGTGTGTGTGTGTGTGTGTGTGTGTGTGTGTGTGTGTGTGTGTGTGTCTGTTCCCCTGTGGCGCTCAAACGGGTGGACCGATTTGAATGCGGTTTTTTTTGTTTGAAAGGTGATTTAGTCGAGAGTGTTCTTAGCTATGTTTGATGAAAATCGGTCCAAGATGGCCGCCGCTACAAAATGGCGGATGATATATTTTTTCACAACTCCCTTGATATGGGTATCAAATGAAAGGGCTTGACTAGTAGAATAGCACTATTGCAAATTCAAGATGGCCGCCGCCACTAAATGGCGAATGTCGGGGGTTTTTTAAATTTTCAATTTACACTTGTATATTTAATTTAACATGTCAATAAATATATTGCATATGGGTTGCCTAACAAATTTCAGTCCAGGATATGATTAATTAATAAATAAAAAATATTTTTTTTAACATTTCACCGGTTTGATTATTAGACATATAGATATAGAATAGATAGATATAGATTAAATTTATGAAGTTCATCTGTATTCGAATGCAAATGCATGCTAACCTTAGATGACACTGTGTCGTCGTCGTCATCATCTCCACCAATAGACGTCCACTGCGGGACATAAGTCTCTTGCAAGTATCGCCACCGAACACGATCTTGCGCCGCTTGCTTCCAGCGACTCGCTTGAGATCGTCCGTCCATTTAGTGGGGGATCTTCCTACACTTTGTCACTCAATCATCTTGGGATCCAAACGTCCGTCGATTCTTCGAGTTCATTACTCGACCTACATTAATTATAAAATGACGTTCGTGCCCCATATCCGGAGGTAAAGTCATTTGTTCTAATCTACTTAATAAGCTAATGAAAAAGATATTCTGCTCTTAAAATTATAAAATTTGTGATGATGACAAATTGACAAACCGATTTTTGTTGCATCCGAGCAAAATTTCAATTTCATAGTAGGAAATTTCTTTGGTCTGCTCAAAGATTTCTTTATTGAGCACGATTGTACAGGACAGTGGGCGTAGTCGTCTAGTAAAAGGGTCAAAATATTTTATTAGCCTTGCGATTTTAACCGAGTAGCGAGCGGGGTGACAACTAGATTACGACAGATCCCGGCAAGTCCCGGGACGCTGAGTGTAAATCGAGTGGTGTTACAAAACGATTAAGTTTTTTCAGTGCAATTTAACTGTTGGGTTTTCTTTTTCTTAATCCAAAGCCTAAAACTTAAAGTTCTTCGGAAATATTTTTAGAATGGTTTTTGGAATGGTTATCTTGATCAATGGATAGGTATGAATGAATGCCCGTGACTTCGTCCGCGTGGATTTAGCGTTTTAAAAATCCTTAATGAACTCTATGAATTTCCAGGATAAAGTAGCCGATGTTCTTCACCAAGGTCTAGTCTATCTTTATACCAAACGTCCAAATCAGTTTAGCGGTTTAGGCGTGCAAGCGTTACAATCAAACTAACTTTCGCCTTTATAATATTAAGGTAAAGTCTCCTTATTCCGTGGTATTCTAAAATTGGCACTCAATTCCGCGGTATATAGAAAAACAGCGTTTTCTACCGATCACCAAGCTATTTTTTACTGCAACATATCTTAATCAATTGATAGTTTATCATTCCATAGATAAATGACGAAATTGTTGGTTTTATATGTATATGTTTTAAAATAACCGGCAAGTTTTACACTAGCAGCCGGCCCGAACGCATGTTTCATACATTTTGGACCTCGTGCACGAAATACCTACGTTTTTTTAAATAGTGTTTATCCGTTAATTTTGAGCTTTATTTGTTTTTATTTAGATTTGAATATTTGAAGGACTATATTTTCAATCGAAAACAATCAACTTTTGTGAATATTTGTAAAGAAATTAAGGTGAAAATAGGTTTTGAAAATACCTCGGCGTTAGGTGCCAAATATTTTAGCCGGTTCCTAACGCCGTGGTATACCGCGGAATTGCGATTTCATAGACTTCATAACTTTTTCAATTTTTAGAGTCGTTTTATGTTAAATACTTCTTGTTTCGGTTTTGAATATTTAAATAGGCAATAAGGTTACAGAGTCCTAATTACGAGGTACACTTTGGCGTCTCAATCACTAACTATACCGTGTCAAAGTTTACCTATTTAGGTAATTTATTGATAGATTGTATGGGAAAGCTAAAGAAAATTAATTTAAAAGAAAATTAAATTTATACATATTTCAATGCAATTTTGTGAGAGTTTTGTACATATTTACGAAGATAATCTAATTAAGCTTTAAATTATTTGTTTATTACGGAAAAATCTTTTCTTTTTTAACACTCGGAATTAGGAAACGTGTTTTTTGTTACAAAACTCAATTCCGTGGTATTACCTCGGAATAAGGTTCTATGAGCCCCTAATTATGTGGTATGGATAGAAATACTACCTCGGAATAAGGTTCTATGAGCCTCTAATTACGTGGTATGTATAGAAATAAAATACAGGATGCTCACAATATTTAAGTATGGTTTCAGTTACACCAAGTATCATTCGCGTTCAGTCACGCAATCATTCATATTCTAAAACGTTTATCTTATTATTGCTCGTGCTGATTCATTCACTGACTCACTCATTGATCACCCCTCCTGTAAAATTTTGTATAAAAAAATTTTTTTCACTAATGATTCCGTATAGAAGACAAAAATTCATTCGGAACAAAAATATGGAGAGAGCTGATGATTGAGGATTTCGGAGACGGGTGAAGAGCACGCTTAAGGTATTGAAGATAGGAGGGGGGTGCTTGAGCAAATGTCATTCAAAACGTCATCCAATTGGCAGTGAGCTGAAAAAAATTCAAAATGGCGAAAAAAAGATGGCCGCCATACAAATTTCGTCGGTGTCTACCTCGGAGGGTAAAAAAAATGGAAGAGTGGTTTCCTAGCAACAGATGATCAGGATCCAAAGGTCTATTCGATGAATAGAAAAAAAACCAAAATGGTGGAATTTATTTTTCCATAGAAAATGTATGGCGAATATTGAAGAGACTACAAGTTGTAAACTATGTATGTGGTTTTTTGGAGAAATCTCAAAAAAAATATGGGAAGATATGATGATTGAGGGTTCGGAAGATGTTTGAGGAGCCCGGGCAGGGTATTGTAGATAGGTGGGAGGTGCTCAAGCAAAAATTACTCGAAACCTCATCAAGTTGGCACTGAACTGAAAAAAACCCCAAAATGGCAGATTCAAAATGGCGGCTATACTAATTTCGTCGATGTCTCGTACTAAGTATAAAAGATGGAAGAGTATTTTCTGGGCAAAATATGATCAAGACCTTTTAGGTTTTGATTATCCATTTAGTAGATCTTTAGATCTACTAAATGGATAGAAAATAAATCAAGATGTCAGGATTTATTTTTCCGTACAAATTGTTTTTTTCATTGATGGTTTCGTATAGAAGACAAAAAATCATGCGAAGGAAAAATATTGAGACAGCGGATGATTGAGGATTTAGGAGACGGATGAGGAGCACGGCCAGTGCACCTATTGAAGATTGGTGGGTGGTGCTGAAACAAATATCACTCGAAACATCATCCGATTGGCAGCGAGCTAAAAAAACGATTGTACAAATGTAAAATTAGTTTTTTTTTTAAGAAATCTCATCCTTACAAATTATTCGGAGCAAAAATACGGAGAGAGATGATGATCGAAGGTTTGAAAGATGGGTGAGGGGCACAGCCAGGGGCACATTCTAGATAGGTAGGAGTATATATTATATATATACAGTAGTACAATATTATACAGTAGTAATATAGAGTACAATATTATACTGCCAGGCGCCAGCCCTCCGGTCACCCGTGGACTCCACGAGACGGGATGACAGGCCCTTAAAAAAGGACTTAGCATCCTCGCCCTACGAACCCATGGTCTCCTCCCCAAAAGGCACAAATATGAAATTATTTTCTATATTTTCATATTTGCGCCTCTTGGCCCTTTCCGCCTTAGTGGCTGCCGCTCCGGCCGCCACGGAGGTCACCTGTATGTGAGACAGTGCCAGTGTATCCACACACGTGGCATCCCATCCAAGCTACCTCCTTTGCTTTCATGGAACAAGAGTCACACCGTCATACCTAAACCTGTCATGATATCAAATCTAAGATTTTTGTCGAACAGCTGATTGCTAACCTAGTGAGTACAGAGGCCTTATGCCGACTTTGTACATTGGGGAAACGATGATAGAAATTCGAGTATCGAGACTAACATGACTTGAGAGTGAAATGCAACTAAACTGGCTGGTTTTAAGGTTTGAGTCCGCCAATATATTCAGCCATTCGTCTACGCCCCAAGCAGAAATTTTTAAAATAAATATTCGAAGTACCCTACTACATTATGACTTTAAAATCTTATTTGACTGTAAGAGCATTAGGGTTAATTTTGCTCTGATATTATAGTTTTTCGATATTCAAATCTAGTACCGTTTTCGAAGTGTGCAAGCTCGAACTAACCATACAGGTCGTTAACTTACATTCGTACGCACCGCCTTGAATTTATTGAGGCTCGCGGTACTGTCAAAGGAAGTAAAGGCCACGCGACTTCAAGGCCACTATTTGACTCCTATTAAGTTTTGATCATCTTTTGCTAAAAAAACCACTCTTCCATCTTTTATACTTAGTGAGATAATCACCGACGAAATTTGTATGGCCGCCATCTTGTATCCACCATTTTGGGTTTTTCTTCAGCTCAGTGCCAATGGGATGAGGTTTTAAGTAATTTTTGTTTGAGCACCTCCCACCTATCTACAATACCCTGCCCGGGCTGCTCAACCATCTTCCAAACCCTCAATCATCATGTCTTCCCATATTTTTCTTTGAGAGTTCTCCAAAGAACCGCATCAAAGGCCTGCATTGTTCACAACTTCTCTCTCTCAATATTCGCCATACATTTTCTATGGAAAAATAAATTCCGCCATTTTGTTTTTTTTTTCTATTTATCCAATAAACCATCGGATCCTGATCATCTTTTGTCAAGAAACCACTCTTCTATCTTTTATACCTTCCGAGATGGAGACCGACGAAATTTGTATGGCGGCCATCTTATTTTCGCCATTTTGAATTTTTTTTCAGCTCACTGCCAATTGGATGACGTTTCGACTGACATTTGCTCGAGCACCCGCCACCTATCTTCAATACCTTAAGCGTGCTCATTGCTCGTCTCTGAAATCCTCAATCATCAGCTCTCTCCATATTTTTGTTCTGAATGAATTTTTATCCTCTATACGAAACCATTTGCGAAAAAAATAATTTTCATACAAAATTTTACAGGAGAGGTGATCAATGAGTGAGTCAGTGAATGAATCAGCACGAGCAATAATAAGATAAACGTTTTAGAATATGAATGTTTGCGTGACTGAACGCGAATGATACTTGGTGTAACTGAAACCATACTGAAATATTGTGAGCATCCTGTATAATAATATACATATATTAATATTTTACACACAAACATAATTAAACAATTACATATGTATCGAATTGATTTTGAAATCTATTAATAAATACAGTTCATTTTTGAACACCATGTAGAATTCATTCTACTCGTTTCCCTTTGTATTCTGTACCCTCGGAATTAGGAGCCATTTGCCTCGGAATTAGGATTTTTACCTCGGAATTGGAGCATTCAGACTTTCTTCATATTTAATTTAATTTTAAATTTAAATTAAGTTGTAATTGTTGTCCTTTTAGGATATTTCAAGAGTTAAATAAATAACGCTTCTGATAAAAATAGCCAGTTCTTCAGAAAGGTGTAGTAAATGCTTAATTTTTGACGTTCTTTCGAGTTTTTATGAAAATACCACGGAATAAGGGGACTTTACCTTAGTTAGGATGTAAGTACATTCAACTCGTGCACCCTATTTGAAAAACTTTTAAAACCTTTCATCCGATAATGGTAATGTAAACAATTTTCCTTCGCCGTTACGCAGTTACAAGAACATCGTTACCGCGTCGATGAAGTCAGTCTGTCATAAAATGAATCACTTAAAATATTCATGAGTCTCCCGCTAGAGCTGGCATAATGTCCTATAGAAATTAGTGGATCGGAAAATAGCTCAAGCTTATCAAAATTTTCATAAGTGTGAAAGAGACAACATTACATTTTTGACATAATAATAAAACAGTTTGCGGCACACTCGTGACTTAAGATGGCCTCCCTAAAATGTATACATGAACACTCACACACGCACAACTTGAGACATCACAATGAACACGCGCCATTTTATGTTACAGGATTGTGCGTGTGTGAGTGTATTTTTGGCACGTTTTTAAGGTAGCTAAGCCAACTCTATTTATTATTATTATCTCTATGCTCCCGCCCCACGGTGACACCCTCGTCATAAGCTCGAGATTTGGTACGTAGGTAGTAACTATAGTAGGCCACTTACTTTTGGTTTTTAACCCCCGACGCAAAAACGACGGGGTGTTATAAGTTTGACGTGTCTGTGTGTGTGTGTGTGTGTGTGTGTCTGTCTGTTCCCCTGTGGCGCTCAAACGGGTGGACCGATTTGAATGCGGTTTTTTTTGTTTGAAAGGTGAATTAGTCGAGAGTGTTGTTAGCTATGTTTGAAGAAAATCGGTCCAAGATGGCCGCCGCTACAAAATGGTGGATTACATATATTTTCACAACTCCCTTAATATGGGTATCAAATGAAAGGGCTTGACTAGTAGAATAGCACTATTGCAAATCCAAGATGGCCACCACCACAAAATGGGGAATGTCGGGGGTTTTAACTTTTCAATTTATGCTTGTTGTTTTTACATTAGGTATTTATTATGGCTATGTTCATCTTCTAGTTTTTACTATACTTATTCATCATCTACTTTAAATCAAAGGATTGATTGCCTGTATTCAAATAATCATAGCCCGTCAACTCGCATTGGAGCAGCGTGGTGGGTTTTAATTCTAAATCCCTCTCTCTTATAAGAGAGGAGGTCTATGCCCAGCAGTGAGACGTTAAAAGGCTGTAGTGGTGGTGGTAGGTGGAAACAATCGTTAATATAAATAAATAACATTTAAGTTCTATTTGAATTCCGAAATAGGACTTATTAAGGTCATATTATTTTATTTTGAAAGATTTTTATTTATTTATTTATTTATTTATTTATTATTATAAACATACTTAGATCTATCCTTACAGGTACAACCTAATTCGATAGATAAGTAGACCTTATACTTATTATTATATTATATAGCCTTATAAATTAATATTTACATATAAAACACATTGTGACTTTTGTGAACTCGGCCAGTGAACAAGAGAAGACATCTATATGTTCAGCGACCACGTTGATCGTGTGCGTCGCGCGTGTGAGCGGCGCGCGGCGCAGCAGGCCGGTGCGCGCGCGCGGCGCCGCCAGCAACGGCGGCCTGCGTCTGCGCGTCGCGCTCTCTCGCGGCGCGCACAACCTCAGCTCCTGCAGAATGGCAGGGTTGTGCACCTTACCCCTTAGGACCTGGAACAAATATGTCGCCAGAGCCAATTCTCTCCTAGCCTCCAGTTTGCTGTATCCGACCATGCCCATGACGAACATAGTAGGATACAGCAATGGATATCCAGGATACACTCCATATAATTTGAGGTACAGAAACCTTAAAAATTTATTTTGTACCCTTTCTAGCATCGTTTTATACTTCGATTCACTCGGTGACCATATGATTGCATTGTACTCCAGGTGGCTTTTCACGAGGGCTTCATATAAAGCTCGTAATGCCTCGATGTTCGTGAATGCATTGGCTTGCCGTAATACAAAGCCGAGATTGCGGTACGCTCGCTTACAGACCTGGAGTACATGCTGTCTGAAATTCAGGTCGGCATTAAAGTGGACACCGAGATCCCTAACTTCCTCGACGCGCTGCAGCGGCTGCCCCTGCAGCTGGTACTGGTGGCGGCGCGGAGCGCGCGCGCGACTGAACGTCATGACGGAACATTTGGAGACATTAAAATAGAGTCTATTTCGCTGGCTCCATTCGCTGACTGCATCTATGTCCCTCTGTAATCTATCATGATGCGAGTTATCTCCCACCTCCATAACTAATTTTAGGTCGTCAGCGAACAACAGGCATGTCGACTCGGTGACCACCTCCGGTCAGTCATTCACCATCAAGATAAATTGGAGGGGCCCTAAGTTGCTACCCTGACTGACGCCTGACCTCGTATAGTAGGGCTGTGACCGCTGTCCGCCGCAGTCTACGTACTGACGTCTATCCCGCAGGTAGCTCGCGAAGAAGGCGAGCGTCTTCGGTATACAGCCGACGCGTGCGAGTTTCGACAGTAGTACATCGTTGTCTACCGTATCGAACGCCTTCCTAAAATCGAAGTAAGCTACGTCTACCTGTACTCTGGCATCCACCGCTGGCACTAACCGCGTCATAAGATGCAGCAAGTTCCCGGTCGTTCCTCGCCCGGGACGAAATCCGTGCTGCGCGTCGGACAACTGAGCGCTCACCTGCTCGTATAAACAATTATGTACGGCCGACTCGAACACCTTCGCTGGAGTACACAGGACTGCCACGGGCCGGTAGTCACTGGGCTCGGAACCTCCCCGGCCTTTCGGCACCGGTACTACTCGAGTGAGTTTCCAACGGTCGGGAAATACTGCCGTCGCAATGCAAGTGTTGAATAGATGTAGCAGAGGTTCCACTAGCACCCGCCGGCAATCCTTGAAGACGAACGGCGGTATTCCGTCCGGTCCTACCGAGCGCTTCGGCGGCAGCCGCGCGAGCGCCCGGCCCACCGTCCGCGGAGACATGCGCCCCAGCTCAACACGCGCGGCGCCCGAGCCGCCCGCCGCGACCGCCGCCGACACGCTCAGTGTGGCCGGCTCTGGATTATATACAGATCGAAAAAAACTAGCGAACGCCTCCGCACACTCTCGGTCTGGCAGCACTCGTCCGTCCTTTACTAATGTTTGTCGGTTCGAGTTACCTCTCTTCGACCTCATGTAGCTCCAGAACGCCTTCGGATCCGTCGCCAAGTGGTTCTGTACGCGGTCTCGGTATCTGTCGTGCGCGACCGCCGTCGCCGACTTCACTGCCGCCCTGAGTCGCGCGAACGCCGCGTAGTCGCTCTGTGACTTACTTTTTTTGTAACGCTTGTGCAAAATGTATTTCTTTCGTATGTCCCTTATTATTTCAGCACTGTACCAAACCGGTTAAATATATCTACTATTATTAGGCGGTCGCCTCTTTAGGGGTACACACTCATCGAAAATATCATTTATTTTAGCATAGAACAGATTCAAAATAGATTCTGAGTCACTCAGAGTATAAATTTCAGACCAGTCTGTCGTTGCCAGTAAATGATATAATCGTTGGAAATCAGCCTTGTTAAAATTCCATTGTTTAAATGTCACCTGATTATATGAGTACGGGCAAGGTTCCTGGAGTGCATCACTGGCGGGCGAGGCGGGCGAGGCGGGCGAGGCGGGCGAGGCGGGCGAGGCGAGCGAGGCGGGCGAGGCGGGCGAGGCTGGCGAGGCGGGCGAGGCGGGCGAGGCGGGCGAGGCGAGCGAGGCGGGCGAGGCGGGCGAGGCGGCGACGGGCACGGCTACAGCCAGCGGCGGGTGGTAGCCGTCTACCGGCTCCAGGGCCTCGTCCCCCAAGCGAACCTCTACGGCGCCGCGGCCGCTCAACACTAGATCTAGTTGCCTATCGTTACAGTTCGGTACCTCGTTATACTGGTCGAGTTCACAGAAGCCCATAAAATACTCATAATAATTACGTATCTGGGTATTACACGAAAACAAGTTAAAGTCGCCTAATATTATCACATTATTCTTATACCTACTACATAATTTCTCTAATAAATTAAACATTATCATATACTCATTTTCATCAGCTTGCGGTGGGATATATACAACGCAACAAGTGAATAAAAACCTATTTTTCATATGCACCGTAGAACAGATTATCTCAAAGTTATATTTGTTTACATCTATGTTGTCAGGCATCGATACTCGGCGCAACTGGAACTGCGGAATGGCAACTAAAAGCGCGCCACCCAGCTTGCGGCCGTCCGCTCGATCGCACCTCAATATAGGGTAGCCGGGTAAAGCGATCTCTGCGTCATTAATTGACTCGTTACAGCCAGTCTCTGTTAATGCAAATAAATCAGCTCCCGATGCCTCGAGTAAAGTTAAAAATTTGACGTTTTAGTCCGAAGACCTCTTACATTCTGATAGAATATATTTACATTACTACCCGATTGTCTAAATTTAAGATTGGGCCTTGGTTTCGTTGGGCCACGAAACCAAGTCCACTCACTATACTCTGCATCTTTTGGCCAAATTTCAGGATCACTCAGTTTTTTGAAATCACTTTCTGAGACACATACTCTAAAGGAAGAGTAACTTCTCTCTGTTTTGTGTACTATCTTATCTACTTTAATATAGCTAACATTTCCTAGCACTGCTCGAATATATTCCGTTAATTCATCTGCAGTAGTTTCTTTAAGAAGTCTCCATATATGAAGATATTTCTTCCGTTCAACCGCTTTAATTGGAATACTCGATATATTCCCTCCTTTTTTAATTGGGTGCATCTTTTTATTTTTTACCTCAATCCAGCCATCCTTATCGTTTTCATCTGACCGACGGTCTTTCGACTTTACAACATCGGAAAACGAAACTACCCGCACTGCCGACGTCGGTGATTGTGCACTTGCAGGCATGTCCGAAACCGCAGTGGGCCTCTCCACGTGACTCTCCAGAGCGAGATCGCTATTATAGGTGCGCATTCTGTGTTGGAGCGAGACGTCACGATGCGCTCGCGTCGTTGATGCAACACTGCCTTGTCCACGATGCAGATGGCTCGAAACCGCGGTGGGCCTCTCGTTACACGCGCGCGGCGAGGAACAGGGATGGATACTCGCGTGCGCACTATGATGAAAAGAGATCGACTGCTGCTCTTGCATTTGCGTAGCCTTACAATCATTCTCGATGCACCCGGAGTTCATTGCCCCCGTTGCCAGCTGATCGTTGTTGTTAGCAATTCTCGGAATCGGTTTGTCTATAACGCGTACCTCATCACTCGAACGCACCTTTGGTCCGCTACATTTCGTGGGTGAGACAGAGATGGATCGTGTTCTGTTACTTGGGCTTACAAACTCATTTCCTATGTTCATGTACTCGTCAGCTGATCTATTAACCGTTGACTGATTCAAAATTATATGAGTCAGGCCGAAAGGTCCGCTATCAATACAATGAGAAGGACCTGTACCTCTTTGGTAATTCACAAAATCACCTCTATTACTATAATCAACAGAGTCTCTTTTCGCTTGCTCATTCTTCATCGTTCTCAAAAAATCCTCCTTCGATAAATACGTTTCTTTAATATTCTTAACATCTGTTTTTAAGGTAAGTAATTCTTTTAAAAGTCTTGTTACGTCGACATGATCAAAACATACCGGTGGCAGTTTTTGCAGATCTTTTGCTACAAAGGTCGGCGTTATTTCCGGGTCTGTATCTCTAAAGAGACAGATAATATCCTTTAACTCTTGCTGAGTCATGCTATCCTCGCTCCTCGACACCTTTCTCTTCTCTGTAGGCACCGACTCGAACAGCAGCAATTTTGCCTTTTCGATGTCCTCTCCAGTGAAACCAGACTCACATACCCTCACCAAACTCTCCGTATCCATTACATCCAACTTATTTTGGATGAAAGCAAGTACTTCACAAATCACAACATTACAATTCACACATTTAATTAAATTTGCACTTGTAGACATTGCGACCGTACGTTTGCGGTCCTCTCGCTACGACAGACGCAGCGCAGCGCAACGCAGGGCACAGAATACAATATAGATATCATAAGCCTATATTGTATTCTGTGCCCAAATACACGTTTTAAAAACTGTGTTTGTCTGTTTAATTAGGCTAATTTACGGAACGGTTGAACCGATTTTGACGCAAGTAGAGGATTATACAAGGCTACTTTCTCGAAAAATCAATGACGGGACTACGGTATTTTTAAAAACCTTATGATTTTTAAAAATCCCGTAGTCCCGTCAAAAAAAATCCCGTAAAATTCTTATGATTAATAAGAATTAAATTATTCAAAAAAAAAAAAAAAAAAAACCAATTGATTACAAAACTAAATACGGACACAGATAAAACGAGAATTAATATAATATTTTATTTTTAATAGGGCTTGGTAGCACGGGACGTCAGGCACAGAGCAATAATTAGAGGGCTCGAGAACGAGACGCCAACAATGAGTGCAGCGTCAAACGCACGCTTGGTTTGCGTCGTCGAATCCGCCTAGGTATTCGTTAACAAGCGTAATATTGAGAGAAAAACCGGCCAAGTGCGAGTTGGACTCGCGCATGAAGGGTTCCGTTCAAACTTCAATCCACCACTACCACCACTACAGCCTTTTAACGTCACACTGCTGAGCACAGGCCTCTTCTCTCATAGGAGAGAGGGATTTGGAGCTTAGACCCACCACGCTGCTCCAATGCGGGTTGGCGGGCTTTAACGACTATTGTCACATGATAGTGATAATAACCGGGACCGACTGCTTAACGTGCTCTCCGAGGCACGGGGGTGAAACACCGCCAACTACCAACTCCGGGCTGGTACTGAGAATTTCTTGACAGAAAAACCCAATACCTAATAATTATTTGCCCGACCCGGGAATCGAACCCGGGACCTCGTGATCTGCAGTCGAATACGCTAACCACTAGAACAACGAGGCAGTCAAAAGTTCGTTCCATCACACAAATATAATAAAGGCGAAAGTTTGTGTGTTTTCATGTGTACTGTATTTTCATATGTATGAGTGTATGTTTGTTACTCTATAACGTCGCAACTTCTGAACCGATGTGGCTGAAATTTTGAATGAAGATAGATTATGCCCTGACTTAACACATAGGCTACGTTTTATTGTGGAAAAATCCACAGTTCCCGCGAGATTTTGGAAAAACCGAAACCTACAGCTACAGCTATAGGTAGATTAGAATAGAATAGAATAGAATAGAAAAGTTTTTTATTCAAATAAACTTTTACAAGTGCTTTCGAATCGTCAATTGAATCTACCACAGGTTCGGAATGCAGTTCCAGCCGAGAAGAACCTGCAAGAAACTCGGCGGTTGCTCTTTTTTTTTAAAAAAACATTATAACAATTATTATTATTAATGTACATGATTGAAATGCCGTCTCGCGCATTGCTGGAACGAGTTAAATCCAAGCTTTTTTATCGTTTATATAATCTTCAATTGTATAATAAGCTTTTTTTTTTATGAGCATACTTTTAATAGAGTTCTTAAACTTGTGTAAAATGTAAAGGCATATTTTTTATTCAGATAAACTTTTACAAGTGCTTTTGAATCGACAAATGAATCTACCACTGGTTCGGAATGGTGCTTACAATTCTACACGTTAAGAAGGGCAGACAAAAGTAGCCCCATTTCCGACGGCGGCACCCGTTCACGAGCATGACGCATGATCCAGCCATTGCTTCGCTCAACCATATTTGAGGGAACGTAACAACCCGCACCACACGACACCATTACTATAACAAACTTCCTTGACAGTAGGTATAAAGGTTGGAAGAGGGAGCGGAAACGGGAACCGGAAATCCACGATTCCCTCGGTATTTGTGAAAAATCGAAATCGCGTGCATTACGGTTTTTCGGCGAAGCCGCGGGCATAAGCTAGTTCTCTATAAAAATCGCAAAAAATCATATCTGTTGTATTAAGGGGGCTCCCTTTGAAGATTATAGCAATACATCATCTGTGAAAATTTTAACTGTCTAACTATCACGGTTCATGAGATACAGCCTGGTGACGGACGGACAGACCGACAGACGGACAGCGGATTCTTAGTAATAGGGTCCCGTTTTACCCTTTGGGTACGGAACCCTAAAAAACTGTACTGCGTAAGAAGCGAGAACGAAAAATAAAAATAAAAACCTAGTTTACAACCATGGCACGGTTCGAACGAATCGATAGAAACCTCATTTATTAAATTCCATCTAGCCGTGCGGATGCTTCAAGGGTATAAATATAGGGTCGTATACTGACCCTATGTTGATTGATGATTGATGTATAAATGATCACCACACTAATATCATAAAGGCGAAAGTGTGTGTGTGTGTGAGTATGTTTGTTACTCTTTAATGCCGCAACTACTGAACCGATTTGGCTGAAATTTTGGATAGAGATAGATTACTTATGCCCTGAATTAACACATACCTAGGCTACTTTATATCCTGGAAAAATCCCATTGTCCCACAGTTCCCATTGGATTTTGAAAAAACCGAAATTTATAGCTACAGCTATAGGTAGATTACTATTGCAAACTACCTTCAAAGTAGGTATAAAGGTTGGAAAAGGGAGCGGGAATGGGAACCGGAAATCCACGATTTCCTCGTTTGTGAAAAACTGAAATTCACGCGGGCGAAGCCGCGGGCAGAAGCTAGTAGTTACATACATATCCAGATACGCGTGAAAAATATAGCTTGAACATACATACATAACTTATTTTTTGGAGTCGGTTGAAAACTGTTCGGTAGCGGGTAGAAAAAGAGCAGATAGGAGGATCATTGTCTAGTATAGTTATATTCGAATCCGTGAAGCCAGTTAAATACTTATAAATCTCAAAATTGCTTGAACTCAGAGCCGTGAAACCAGTTTAAAAAAAAATCATAACAATGTTTAAGTAATAACGCCAGAATCAAAATTCTTAAACCAGTTAAAAGCAGAACAAGGTTAAAAAAGCTAAGAATTCAAGACTTTCTAAATATAACTACAAAAATACCATGAAAATATAGTCCTCTGTATTTTTTCTGCTTACGTTAAGTATTACGATCTTTCGTCAACCAAAGCAACGTAGAGGCTTAGATAAATCTTAAGAGTTCACTGCGACATTCTCCGGGGAATACTTTTCTTTCAATTTTCCGTGAAAAACTCAATGTATCCGGAATTGTGAAGACGACGAGATGTGATGTGAAGCCTCGGAAATGTGGAAGTCGGCTCCTTTCAGTGAATGGCTTGTGTTGATACATGTCTACATGGTATTTTTCTAAATATAATGAAAATAAAATAGTATGTGTAATACAAGCCGTCTAATTCAGCTTCTACTCATATATCTATAGCTCTACGGATTTAAAGGCAAAAAATAATATAGTTTTGCCTCTAAAAACATTGTAAAATGATGGATTTTGTAAAAATTTTGATCTATTTATCTTTATGTAATTAATCTCTTAGATTACTGTACGTTTCGACCAAGAAGTCCATTCTTAGTTGGGTTTCTTGGTCGATACGTATAGTAGTAAGCTTAATGTACTTAGTTGCTAAGACACATCTAAGATATACCTAATAGATGTTAAAATTGTACTCTGTGGCGATACTTCCCGAATAAATGATTATTTATTTATTTAAAGCCTTTCATCTCGACGCGACGGCTCGCACACAGTGGTATTATAAAGCAAAGCTGCAGTGATAAAGTATTCAGTATTCAGTCCGCCCACACTACCCGTACCCGCGACTGGAGGACCGCGCCCCGCCCATTACAAGCCGCTTATGTACCGCTGTATTACGTACATTTCATTTACATACGTACCTGTTTGTATTCACATTTAAATCCTACTAATCCTACTTAATATTATAAATGTGAAAGTGTGGATGTTTGGATGTTTGTTACTCAATCACGCCGCAACTACTGAACTGATTTGGCTGAAATTTGAAATGGAGATAGATTATGCCCTGACTTAAAACATAGGCTATACTTTATATCCTGGAAAAATGCACAGTTCCCACGGGATTTTCAAAAACCCGAAATCTATAGCTACAGCTATAGGTAGATTACTATAGCGAACTTCCTTGATAGTAGGTATAAAGGTTGGAAAAGGGAGTGGGAAGGGCAACCGGAAATCCACGATTCCCTCGGGATTTGCTTAAAACCGAAATTCACGCGGGCGAAGCCGCGGGAAATCTCTAGTATTATAAAAGGAAAAACATAAATACCTACTTACCTGGCCACAAGGGGTGACTTTATACCTAGATTCTAGATTTCTATTCATTTGGCTTTTATCTTTATAAGTCAGGTTTCGTGTGCGTTTAGTTGAGGCTCGCACAAATTAGAGCGGCAGCGCTACAACACATTATATTCGAATAATAATGCTCCTGCATAATTTTACTAGAACCACACATATACATTAGAGTTATATTTCATATCGCAGCGCACCGGTAGGACGATTTTACTTGTAAGGTGAAATAAAATTTGTGAGCGTCGATTCGCATTTAAGAAAAGTTTTCAACTCATGTTTATGAGTTGAATCGCTGATATTGTGCAAGTGACCACGTTATCTCGTCTGTCATATTGTTCACTATGCCCAAATAGAGAAAAAATGTTACAGGATGAAACACTTTAAATAGGTAGCGAAAAAATAAATCAAGGTAAGATTACTTCGATTGGACAGTGAACTGGGACTAGTACCATGGATATTCTTATTCTATACAAAAATACCTTTCCAACGATGTATCATTCAGACCGATTGGTGCCGGTACCAGGTTCCATACATTTTTGCCCATCATCCTTTATTGGAAAAAGTCGATTGAGTTCCCAATACCTTTGTTAACCTTACTAACTGAAACTTGAACCCAGAACCTTCTGATCTGCAGAAGAATAATCTAGCAACTAGACCTACGAGGCAAATATCAGATATAATATAAATATTGAACAAGAGAGATAGATCAGCGGTGCCATAATCGGCTTACAGGAACGCATTAACCAAGCATCAAATATGCATGCTGCACTCCCCACTTACCAAGTACCTACCCCATGAAAAAGCCGCTTTTTAGGGTTCCGTACCCAAAGGGTAAAAACGGAGCCCTATTAATGTCACTCGGCTGTCTGTCTGTCTGTCTGTCTGTCTGTCTGTCTGTCCGTCTGTCCGCCGGTCACAGGTCTCTAGCTCGCAGACGAAATGAGTTACAAACCTGAAATTTTGGTATTTGGTGTAAAACGTTGACCCAAAATCAAATATTGAATTAAAAATTGAATTAAATTATTTTTCAGGGGGGCTCCCGTACATGAGAAAGGAGCCGGAAAAAAAAAAATTTTTTCTTACCCTAGCTTGTGGGGTATCATTGTTTAGAGCTCATTGAGTAGAGTACGAATATATATTTTTTTAATTTTTTGCTTAAAAAGTAAGGAAATGGGGGGTCATCAAAATTGTCAGTTTTAGACCATTTTTGTGACGGGGGCTATCTAAAAAACTAAACTAGTTAGGAATAGGATATTTCGGTATATTATGTACTATATGCTCTATTTGTACAACAAATACTGAAAACAACGATTCATAAAATAGTTTATAAGGTGTGACCAAAACAAACGAACTTATTTTGCGTTTTTCTTTCACGGTTTCTTGCGATGTCTAACTCGGAAATTAAATATTTCTTAGACCCAAAATACTATATTGTTCATAATTATGTACGGAACCCTGAAAGAGCGAGGCCCGACTCGCACTTGGCTGATTTTTACACTAAATACAGCATATTAAATTAATCTATTTAAAGTAGGTATATTTTGCTTAAATCTACTTTTTGTGTCATTGTCATACATAAAAGTTATGACATCGGAATTAAGTCGCATCTTACAAAAAGCCCGTCTTTCTAGGTGATGCAATCATGTAGCATGGAACCCACAAAATTATGTCGGTAACAGCTTCAAGATCACCGTCCTTGGGTATTAAACTCACAGCCACATAGAAAGCGCTGCCTAGGATAACGTAAACGTAGCTATGCGCTTATATTGAAATACTAAACCGGGCAAAGTAGGCTACAACAGTGGAAAATACTTTTAAAAGTATATACTTTTTGTTTAAAAAATTATATAATATCTGTTCGTGAGTTGACCGTATTATAGCCTAAGATAGAAAAATAACAACTCCACATTTTCAGGGAGTAATAATTTCAGCAATTTTATTTAGACATCAGCATGTGTTTGTTCTCTGCTCGATCTTCTAGCGTCAGTATAATGTTGTCATCGTCTATCACAGTATAGGCGTACTTCCTGAACGTGTAGAAATCGTCGATCATGGTCTGTATCAGCATTTTGTGGATCTTCATCACGTAACGCGGAACACGCTCTATGCCGGACTCTTCCGTCAGTGCCGCATAGTAGTTGTCCTGTGGAAACAGTCTCTTTGTTAGTAAAATAAAATTTAGTTTTTAGGGCACAAAAAGGGCAAATGGGTGCTCTATTAGTTTCAATCATAGAGATAGATAATAATAATAATTCATTTAGCTGTATAAATCTATCTGCTGTCTATCCGTTTGTGTATGTCACGGATATTTTGTTTATAGACGGAAAATAAGTTACAGACCTGTTTGTATATTTTGTTGTAGAATGTTGAATAGAATAGAATAGAATAGAATAGAATAGAATAGAATACAATAGAATAGAATAGAATAGAAAAGTTTTTTATTCAAATAAACTTTTACAAGTAAGTACTTTTGAATAGTCAAATGAATCTACCGGTTGGCCGGCCCCAAACCGAATATTAAATTGGAGTCTCAATTAAATTTCGTTTCAAATACACGAAAAGGAGCCGATATTTTTTATTCTGTTTAAAAAGATAAGATCGGTGTAAGAGTTTTGCAAACATACTTATTATTATAAACTATCATGCCTATTATTAGGCTTCTACTATAAGTTATTTAAATAAATAAAATAAGTACCTCGTTGTCTGCTAACACGTGCAAGTCAGATAGAGGTCGTCCTTTCGACCGGATTGTGTCGACTTGTCTGTTCCATTCCTCCAACATTTTGTCCTTAGGAGGCAGCGTGAAGTCACCTTTTACCAACGCCGTAGCATATCTGGCCTGTAACAATGTTATAAGCATCGCTAACGATGGCTGAAACTGGTGGCGGTGCTGATCAGCTGTCATTGCTGTATGTCGGTGCTGCCATCGTTGCTGGGGCTGATCGGCCATCGTTGCTGGCACTGATCGGCCATCGTTATTGGCTCTGATCGCCCATCGTTGTTGGCGCTGATCAGCCATCCTCACCGACGCTGATCGGCCACCATCGCCTTCACTATTCACCGATCGTCGGAGACGTAAAAATGCCAACGTGGGCTATCAACTACTACATATATGCGCCGTATGATACGATCGAAATCGATAACTCACCGTTTTTCCATCAGTCGAGCCGATCCGAAGTCGATAAATATAGGGTAAATATAGGGATACTCTTAAAACTTAAGTGGAATAAGTCGCACAATCTGAAACTTCAGCGGAACAACTCTCTACCTACTCGAAACACACCTGAGCATCTAAAGCGATGAACAGACAGGCGCGAGCGATGGCACCCAGGAACACCATAGTTGGCTGGTTGATGTTCACCATACATTTGTGTAATGGCTTCACGTACTCTCCAATCCACTGCACGCCGCAGCTCTGATCCAGGAACGGGTAATAGTATTGGAAACCTACAAGAACAAAAATCCAAACTTAAAACATAATAGGCTGATAGACTAATCGTGTTTCACATTTATATAATACAGTATGTATGGCATATGGTATAGCCATAGTGTGTGCAGCTCGAGAGGGTTACGCTATCCTATCCTACTAATCCTACTAATATTATAAATGTGAAAGTGTGGATGTTTGGAAGTTTGGATGTTTGGATGTTTAGATGTTTGGATGTTTGGATGTTTGTTACTCAATCACGCCACAACTACTGAATCGATTTGGCTGAAATTTTGAATGGAGATAGATTATGCCCTGACTTAAAACATAGGCACATTTTTATCCTGGAAAAATGCACAGTTCCCACGGGATTTTGAAAAACCCGAAATCTATAGCTACAGCTATCGGTAGATTACTATAGCGAACGGGAACCGGAAATCCACGATTCCCTCGGGATTTGTTAAAAACCGAAATTCACGCGGGCGAAGCCGCGGGCATTCTCTAGTATGTTATATGTAGGATCTCTTTAAAAAATTGAGAAATCCGGCCTTCTATTTAATGGTAGATCTCTTGAGTCCCCTCGTTGAACGTTTTATAAGGTTTATTTGCTTTTCAGTTTTTCGAAAATAATATAATTACCTATATATATCGTTTCATCACTTTAGTTACCTATTAAAAAATATGATTCGATTTCACGTGTCACAAACATTACAAAAACATCCTCCAACATGATTGGAGCCTGTGCTAGCTACTGTCCTTTCATACTAGTTCTCGAATGCCCTGTCGCATGCCAGCAATGAAAATGTGGAGACTCACCAGTACAATAAATAACGTCATCGATATCTTCATAGCTCCCATCCTCGAATACAACACCAGAAGTGTTGAACTCCTTTATGTCAGGTTTCATTACGTAATGTTCAGGGAAGGTTTTCGTCTTAAAGGGAAATTGGTAATGGTGGCTGTGCACTAAAGTCTTGGCAACGTACGACACGTCGACGGTTATGTCCATGCCTGACGGACCGGATCCGACTATGAGCACCCGTCGGTCTTTGTACCGTTCTCTTTCTTTGTAATCGTGACTGTGGATAATTGTACCTGAAATTGGAACACTTATGAATGTTTCGAGCCATATTTTTCTTGTTTATCCTAGTGTTTTCCAGATAGGTGTTATTTAGCGAGGACTGTTCTGACTGGACTGAGAAGTTTTTAGATCGTACTAGATCTTGAGCAGTGATAATTTAGCAGTTTTGTCTTACCGTACCTTTTGTCCAGAAAAGTCAGCGAAGCTGAGGCTAGACAATTAATATTAAGTACTAGAGGATGCCCGCGACTTCGTCCGTGTGAATTTCAGTTTTTCACAAATCCCGAGAAAATCGTGGAATTCCGGTTCCCGTTACCTTTTCCAACCTTTATACATACTTTCAAGGAAGTTTGCTATAGTAAATCTACCTATAGCCTGTAGCAATAGATTTCGGTTTTGCGAAATCCCGTGGGAACTGTGGATTTTTCCAGGATAAAAGGCATATGTGTTAAATCAGGGCATAATCTATCTCCATTCAAAATTTGAGCTAAATCGGTTCAGTAGTTGCAAAGTTAAAGAGTAACAAACACACACACACACGCACGCACGCACGCACGCACGCACGCACGCCGGCACGCACGCGCACACACACACACACTCTTTCGCTTTTACAATATTAGTGTGATGAACACTAAACATAAGATAGCAGTGGAAACATCTCTATAAATTCTGGCCTGATCTACTATGACATTGATCGAGAAACTTAGTCCAAATAGTATAACAGTAAATTACCACTGAAGAGTTCTTCACCGGGAACATGGGGATAATTTGATTTGGTGAAGTGTCCCGTGCCAACGAACACGAAATCAAACTCATCTTCGAAATTTTCGCCTGTAATTACGTTTTGGTATCTCACTTTCCATACGTTTTCCTCACGGGACACCAATATCACATTGTGCAGGAACTAAAATGGAAAAAAACACTAAGGGCCTGTTTCACCACCTTCTAATAATTAGTATCAGATAGCTATCTACAACTTTTATCTTTGTCACGACATAAAGTAAGAAAGTGACTAAACTTACGTTTAGGCTATTCGACACTTATCAGAAGGTGGTGAAACAGGCCCTTAGTAGAGGAGTTTTCTTTTACAGAAAAAGATTTTTGTATTTTAACTGGAATTAAGTATTTTGTATGTTGGTTTCAGATCACGTGGTATTTGTCACTGGTCTTAACCAAATGCCATTCATTACAGTTTATGTGAAAGTTTTTAAAGCTTTCAAGTTACGGTTTATCAAAAATCACATACATATTAAATTGTCGTCATATTATTCTCTTAAAATGTTTTTTTTTTGTGTTAAAATGTTTGTTTTTAGAAAGATTGTCGTGTTAAGTGGTACTGTGTACGTGTGGTGTACATCTATACTAATATAATAAAGCGGAAGAGTTTGTTTGTTTGAACGCGCTAATCTCAGGAACTACTGGACCGATTTCAAAAATTCTTTCACCTTTGGATTTGTACGTGATCCTTGAGTGCTATAGGCTACTATTTACCACGGGCGAAGCCAGGGCGGACCGCTAGTAGGTTATATGTATATACGTAATTATTTACTTACCTTGATGTGTTTTTCTAATTCAAAGTGTTTAACATAATCCTGAATGTAATTGTAGACAGTTTCCCATTTCATAAACGAAGGTGCATCCTCTGGGAGCGGAAAACCCTTTAACTCCATGATGGGCTTCGGGAGATTTGTCCTAAATGGAAAAGAAAGCTGATATCTTATTGTTATTCACAAGTATAAATTAAAAATTTAAAAAACCCCCGACATTCGCCATTTTGCGGTTGCGGCCATCTAGGATTTGCATAGTGCTATTCTACTAATCAAGCCCTTTGATTTGATACCCATATTAAGGGAGTTGTGAAAAAATATGTAATCCGCCAATTTGTAGCGGCGGCCATCTTGGACCGATTTTCATCAAACATAATAACACTCTCGACTAATTAACCTTTCAAACAAAAAAAAACCGCATTCAAATCGGTCCACCCGTTTGAGCGCTACAGGGGAACAGACAGACACACACACACACACACAGACACGTCAAACTTATAACACTCCGTCGTTTTGCGTCGGGGGTTAAAAAGTAACTATTTTAATAACTCGATAATCATGTGCGCTGACTTAGATTAGGGCCATTTGCATGACTTGCCACTTCAGTTGGCGGTAAAAAAGGTGACGGTTAAGGTTAAATTTAACCAAATATAGGAAAAATGGGTTGCAAAATTCAATATTTGTAATCTCCATTATTAAGATGTTTGAGGGTAAATTTTTTCCAAAACGAATCCTGTTAAAAATAGAAAAAAAAAGAATACGTGTTATATTCATAAAATATAATTTTTTGTAACATAGGACGCAGTATAAATTATGACCCGCTGCAACAAAATATAAGAGATAAAGTAATCCTTATATTATGATCTAAATTATGTATTGTACAAGTGTAAATTGAAAATTTAAAAAACCCCCGACATTCGCCATTTAGTGGCGGCGGCCATCTTGAATTTGCAATAGTGCTATTCTACTAGTCAAGCCCTTTCATTTGATACCCATATCAAGGGAGTTGTGAAAAAATATATCATCCGCCATTTTGTAGCGGCGGCCATCTTGGACCGATTTTCATCAAACATAGCTAAGAACACTCTCGACTAATTCACCTTTCAAACAAAAAAACCGCATTCAAATCGGTCCACCCGTTTGAGCGCCACAGGGGAACAGACAGACACACACATACAGACACGTCAAACTTATAACACCCCGTCGTTTTGCTCTGACTTAGATTAGGGCCAGTTGCATGACTTGCCACTTCAGTTGGCGGTAAAAAAGGTGACGGTTAAGGTTAAATTTAACCAAATATAGGAAAAATGGGTTGCAAAATTCAATATTTATAATCTCCATTATTATGATGATTGAGGGTACAATTTTTCGAAAACGAATCCTGTTAAAAATAGAAAAAAAAGAATACGTGTTACATTCATAAAATATATTTTTTTGTAACATAGGACGCAGTATAAATTATGACCCGCTGCAACAAAATATAAGAGATAAAGTAATCCTTATATTATGATCTAAATTATGTATTGTACAAGTGTAAATTGAAAATTTAAAAAACCCCCGACATTCGCCATTTAGTGGCGGCGGCCATCTTGAATTTGCAATAGTGCTATTCTACTAGTCAAGCCCTTTCATTTGATATCCATATCAAGGGAGTTGTGAAAAAATATATCATCCGCCATTTTGTAGCGGCGGCCATCTTGGACCGATTTTCATCAAACATAGCTAAGAACACTCTCGACTAATTCACCTTTCAAACAAAAAAAACCGCATTCAAATCGGTCCACCCGTTTGAGCGCCACAGGGGAACAGACAGACAGACACACACACACACACACACACACACACACACACACACAGACACGTCAAACTTATAACACCCCGTCGTTTTTGCGTCGGGGGTTAATTATATTAGATTATCATTAAGATCATGCTTGATTAGATAGCTACGGTAGACAATGATAAGTCAGGTTATTTCATTGCATAGTACTTATCTGTCCATAAATAAATGCATCTAAAGATAAGTATTGATTTTAGAACAACAGCCAAATGGGTTTGAATCCTAAATATAGAGCTCCCTGTGTTAGCTACACCCCCATTAAAGGGGTCCGGCTAACAGTGCGCTTTCCGATGCGAGGTCGCAATTTCAGCACCTTGGGACACCAACCTTTAGGCCTCTTGTTAACACGCCGTGGAAACTCACGTTTTGTATGGATAACGCCGGACACGGCGCACCGTCCGGCGCGTTATCCATATAAAACGTGGGTTTCCACGGCGTGAGGCCTTACCGGTTCTTCGAATTATGTGCTCCACCCATTCCCTCATAGCTTAACTTACCGTTACCGGCATATTATGTCAAAAAGTGACTTATGTCGGTTAATCATCTGGTTCTTTTACAGATCTCCTCATTTGATCACAAGATTTTTCGTCAAGAAGCGCGCCATGTAAATCTCACAATTCAAAATGTTTCAAAAGGTTTCAACCATAGTTTAGCTGCCTCGGTAGTCTAGCCGCTAACAGTTGGCGTGGTCGACTGCGGATCATATCACATTTTCCGACAGGAAATTCTCAGTGCCATCCCCAGAGTTGGAAGTTGACAATGTTAGTTACACCCTCGTGCCTCGGAGAGCACGTAACGCCGTTGGTCCTGCGCCTGATCTCTCTCAGATCGTATCGTATCAATGGCGTCTCATCGGACTATTAGAGTGAAAGAATAGAGAGTGCACAAAGGTGCAGGTGTGCACACACTTGTGCTCTATAATATCTCCTGAGTAGTTGGCTAGTCTCCGTCTCGGTACATTTGCCACCGTGACCGGGAGATATTATTTTATCAAAGCGATCGGTCGGTGTTGACAAGTATAAATTAAAAATTTAAAAAACCCCCGACATTCGCCATATTGTGGCGGCAGCCATCTTGAATTTGCAATAATGCTATTCTACTAGTCAAGCCCTTTCATTTGATACCCATATTAAGGGAGTTGTGAAAAAATATGTAATCCGCCATTTTGTAGCGGCGGCTATCTTGGACCGATTTTCTTCAAACATAGCTAACAACACTCTCGACTAATTCACTTTTCAAACAAAAAAAACCGCATCCAAATTAGTCTACCCGTTTGAGCGCTACAGGGGAACAGACAGACACACACACACACACACACACACACAGACACGTCAAACTTATAACACCCCGTCGTTTTTGCGTCGGGGGTTAAAAACTGATTTTATCACTTCTGCGAGAATGTTTAATACTCACCTTAAACTTTTATACATGCTGGTGTGTAGAGGCAGGCCGTTCTCGTCGGTGCCGACCCTGGGGTCGTAGCGCCAGGTGCCGCCCACGTACCGCGTGGACTCCAGCACCGTGAACCTGATGCCCTCGTCCTTCAGATACCTGGCCGACGTCAGCCCCGCTACCCCGGCGCCGATGACGCACACCCGAGGATTTGGTGTTCTTGTCTGTGGATTTTGTAACGACCAAGTAAAAGGTTTGAACTATCGTGAGCGATATTTTTTATAAGTAGGTAAGTACATATGAGAACGGTTGAAAAAATGTTCTATTGGTATTTGGTACTGAATTTGAAAAAGGTCTGTGAGGTCGGCAAAATCGACGGCATGGTTGGTACAAACTCTATGGTTGAAACTTATAGTTTGAAGTAGGTACATATCGTCTTACTGAACACCTGTAACGATGAATTTATTAATTTAAATTAAACACTTCTTTTATTCAATGGTTTGTATATAACTTAAGAAAAACGAGACTTTACGGTCAAAACTTTTCACAAAATCAACGGCATGGTTAGTAGGTACTCCCAATAACTTATACTTAGTTCGAATTATCGTCTTATTAACGCCCGTAATCTTTACTAACGACGAATTTATTAATTTAAATTAAACATTTCTTTTGTTCAATGGTTTGTATCTAATTAATACTAAATGTAAACTTAAGAAAAACGAGACTTTATGGAGCGAATTTTTTTATTTACATGCCTAATATTCCTCCACTCCTCCTTTAAGCTCCTCATGAATAATTATTTCATCATAAAAACCTATATCATTTTTTAGGAACAATCAATAAACAAGTGTAAATTGAAAATTTAAAAAACCCCCGACATTCGCCATTTAGTGGCGGCGGCCATCTTGAATTTGCAATAGTGCTATTCTACTAGTCAAGCCCTTTCATTTGATACCCATATCAAGGGAGTTGTGAAAAAATATATCATCCGCCATTTTGTAGCGGCGGCCATCTTGGACCGATTTTCATCAAACATAGCTAAGAACACTCTCGACTAATTCACCTTTCAAACAAAAAAAACCGCATTCAAATCGGTCCACCCGTTTGAGCGCCACAGGGGAACAGACAGACACACACACACACACACACACAGACACGTCAAACTTATAACACCCCGTCGTTTTTGCGTCGGGGGTTAAAAATAACTTACCACTAGAAATAAACCACAAAAAAATAATAAAAATTGTCCTTACCATTATTTTGAAATTAAAATAATTAGTTTTGTAGGAACACTAAAACAACACTAAAAACTGATGTCTAAATCCTTTGTATTTGATAAGTATGTATATTGTTCACCTTATCTATATAAATGCTCACAGCTCAGTGAGATGTAGCGAATGTTTTATGGACTACATTGAAAGTTGATAAAAGTTATCTGAGTGTTACGTACTTAGGTTGGTACACTTCGATTATTTTAATAGATATGCAGTCTCAAACAACTAGTTACATTTAAATGACCTTCTATATATACAAATATTTTATACACATGTGTATAGAAGGTCATTGCTAGTTACACAATCTATACTTGTGTTTGTATTTGTATGTATACAACTTTTAAAAGCAAACTGCAGCATCATTGGAATTGGCTTTTTTACTAGCTTTAACAAAATTAGATTCTCAGTCGTAGGTGACAATTTATTTTTACGAGCTGTTTTTGACCACCGATAACTTATCCAGAAGAGTATTGTGTAAACATCATCATTACAGAAGCAGGATAAGTTTTAATATTAAAACTAAATCAAACTATTATTAAAATATCTTTATTTATCACCCGCACAAACTTAATTAATATTGAATCACAGATTAGTTTAACTGAGATCTCTTTTCAAAATCTATTTTATACTAATTAATTTAATTACACTCAGCCAAGTCCAAAATGGCAGCACTTTATTCAATTAGGGTGTGATTGCTATCGTAACCCTCAATCAAATATCACGATCTAGATGCTGAAGCATCTAATAGTTGGTTGAGTCTCTGGAGGAGACTGAATTCATGGCTTCGAAGTGCCCGTATTTAGGTAGGTATACCAATAATTCAAGATGGCGGTTCGGCGCCACTGAATGAATCAAATGTCAGTTCATTCTAACCTATTTCCATTATGAAATTAATAAAAAATTCTAATTGATTTTCAACAATAATCTGACAATTGATCGAAGAAGTAGGTACCTAATTAGGTACATTATTTCAGCACTATTTTTGGGAATTAATCTCCTATCCATTCATGTCTAAGCGGTTTATGAAGCGCAATAGATCTATTATTATATTAAAGCACTTATAAATCTCTTGGCGGTATTTTACAACTATAAATTCTCAAAATGGCCCTGTCGGGAACCTGGATCTCCGTCGAATAAGACCACAGAGCTCATCACTGCGTCAGAGAGTTCGTCAAACAATAAATAAATGAACAGAATTTTTATACAAACATCTCGATCAAACATTTGATCTCGAGACATGATCTGGAGCCCGAAAGATGCCCTTTCCTCTGTGAAAGATGAGAGTATCAGCTATAGGTCCCTGAATAGAATCCTAGTTATGTATCGGCCTCAGAGGACCGTCAAAACACGTTAGACCTTGCATCACACGGGGCGAGGGGCGATAGAGGCGCAAATTAGATTCACGAGGGGCCATTCGCCGTATTATATTTTAAATTGACCATGAAAAAGAATTTGGAGTGGAGGTTGCCCCTAAATATTTCAGACTATGCGAATTTATCAGACAAAATCAAATATTAAAAATGTATTTCCGTTTGCTACTCTACTAAGAGTGGTTACTCTACTTACGTGGTTTCAGCTCTTAGCTTTAACAGTAGGTACATAATTAAAGGATGTTAGTGATAATAACCTGGACCGACGGAACGGCTTAACGGAAAACCGCCGGTTCCGCAATTTTTTATTTGCGGGATTCTACTTAATCGTGAACAATATAAAATTATATTAACCAAAGAAGTTATATTCTCTCTCTTAATGCTTGCTCCTAGATTTTAGCAAACTTAACTTTATATTCAGCTACACAGCGTTGCCGTAACATTGTATCGCGTTACTAACTAGGTGTGTTAAATAGATCTCCATTTTGCGCACCATTGTTCCTAATTTAAATACAAGCCAATGGAGTTTTATCTTATTTTTTTACATACACACTGCATGACGCCCAACCCTCTGTAGATTAGCCAGACGAACTTAGAGGGTGGGCCGAATCACAGGCTATTCATACGCGAGATTTCTACTTGATTCATATTTTTAATCTCTCTTCAATCCGTGACATCTTCATCCTTACTTTACTCGTACTAATTTAGTATAGGTTTACATGTATGCAGGTATGTAGTTGCTGGTATGGCGACTTCGCACCGAAACCTGCGTCTATCGGTTGAGACGACGAGGCCAAGCGATTTACATTAGGTATGATTGTAAAAAATCGGGTGATCTTGACGATCTTTGTAACGTTGACACGCGCGTTATTTAAAAAATCCAAATCTTAAAATCAATAATTTTTGCACACCAATTTATTAAATGTGTTGCGAGACAATAACTAGTTATAAGACCTAGGTATTATAGTAACCATATTTTTGCTAGAACGAGTTAATTTACAATTTTTAATAGCAATGCGCATCTAAAGGTGCGTCCAGACTTGAACATTTCACCGAACCGAACAGCGAACATTTCGGCGAACTTGTTACGCTCAATGTGGACGGCGCGCTTGGAGCGCTTGAGATGGGTCGCTGTTCGGCTCGGTGAAATGTTCAAGTCTGGACGCACCTTAACGCTCGCTCTCTACGTTTAAATCTATTTGTAATCTGTCGATAAGTTACGTTGTTTATTCGTCAAAACTTTTAATAAATAACAACATTTATTAATCAGTTTATTCAAATTAGACTGAATATAAAATACGTTTTCTTTAATTTACGACTGAATCTAGAATTGAATGTATTGTAGGAGATAGTCAAAAAACGTCACTATACTTCCTGTAACACGAAGACTATAAATACGCTGAGCGCCATTTGTCGGGGGCGCATTCATCGATCGAATTTTGTTATAGCACCGTCTCGCTGTCAAATTATAATTTCATGCTGATTTGTTTCAAATTATTGTGTTCATTTGATATTTTGTTTGTTAGTTAATTCATTAAACTGTTTTTGTGGTTAACTCAACGTTTTATTGGCTACATCAGAAGTGGGATGGGATCTACGTGATTCCATCCCGCTGGCTGTTCTGATTTAATATCTGCGAGTACTGTTGTGTAGTGTGTCGTTACCGTGACCGCGAGTGTCGAAGTAGGTAGTAGTTATCACGATCGTTCATTGGACGGTAGTTAGAAATTAAATAAGTGCTGTGTTTGTTAGTCCGTCTTCCTGGTATTTGCCACGATGATGTTGTTGTTGCTGCCATTTAGAGCGTGGCAGTTAACGTGTTGTTTTTTAGTGGTTCAACTGTTTCCCTAATTTAGTCGGGTGTATTGAAATATTTTGTGGGATTTTTGTGGTCGCGAGGTCGAGAGCGCCTCCTATGTGACCTTACTTGTTTTGTAATTGAGTTCGACGGTATTGTTTTTGAGGTCGATATTTTTGTGATTGCTCCCGAATTCCTGAACATTCCGGTTGTTAATTTTCTTAGTAGTGGTTATTATATTCGTGCGCACGATTCTCTGTTGCTTGCACGAATTGGACCGAGTGGTGTCCATCTCAGTCAATGTTTCTTTTGGTAAACAAAGACTTGCAACGATTACCGACATTGGTAAATGAGTCCTTGCTCAATTTTTGATATCCGTTAGTGATACGTTCACCGTCTGTGTTGTGTTACCGACTGTGTTGTCTTTCTCGCATGGAAGCTCTTAGAATACGAGAAATGTTTGAGTGTGCGTTAATTTCTGAAAGTTAAATGAGTTACTTTTACCGCTCGATATCAATTTCTGATTTTGGAAATTTAAATTTAAAGTTTTGTGAAAAGTTTGGGAATAAATTTGACGGTGCTATATTTGTTAGCAGTAGATCTATAGAGAGGAGTCCTTTATGGACTGCCTCGCCCACTAATAGTTTCGAAAAAAGTTGTAAGTTTGCAGGTACTTGACGAACGTTTACTTGCGGGTACCGACTCGAGCCGCGAGTGAGGCAATCGCGGGTGCCACCCTACGAGCAGCTTCGGTTGAGAACCGGTTGCTGCGGAGCGTGTCACCGCGAGAGTGTCGCTGCATGTGTGTGCGACACCTGCCGCGTCGCTGTCTGAGACAGCGCCCGTCCCGGCGCTTAAGTGCGCGCCGCCTGTTACGTGTCTGCAGGCTGCATTGCCTGTCAGCGTCCGCCACGGCATCTCGCCGTGCGCCGCCTGTGGCTGTGGGCCGCAGCGCCCGCCTGGGCGCCTCGCCTTGAGCCGCCTACTGTGGGCTGCCGGCCGCAGCATCTGTCACGGCATCTTGTCGTGCACCGCCTGTGGCTGTGGGCCGCAGCGCCCGCCTGGGCGCCTCGCCTTGAGCCGCCTACTGTGGGCTGCCGGCCGCAGCATCTGTCACGGCATCTTGTCGTGCACCGCCTGTGGCTGTGGGCCGCAGCGCCCGCCTGGGCGCCTCGCCTTGAGCCGCCTACTGTGGGCTGCCGGCCGCAGCATCCGTCACGGCATCTTGCCGTGCGCCGCGTCTGTGGCTGAGGGCCACAGCGCCTGCCAGGCGCCTCGCCGTGAGCCTCCTTCTGCGTGGCTGCTGGCTGCAGCAGCCACCGCGACGCCTCTGTGCCCCTGCACTGGTGTGCGCACCCCTGGTGCGTCTGTGCCTGTCAGCGTCTGCCACGACTCCTCGTCGTGTGGTGGTCAGCCACCACAGCCACGTGTTCCTATGCTCGCCACGACGCCTGCCGCGTCTGTGCAAACGCCGCGACGCAGTTTGCGCAGAACAAGGTTGAATTTGAACTTTTTATTATAAAAAGGTTGCGGGTCATGAGATGACCGTCTAGTGTTGATAAAGTTCTATTTGATGGTCGATATGAACTTAAATCATTTGCCAGATGCACTTTGTCGTGCCTTGTGTGGCTCGTGTAGCACCTACCCAGTAGTTCACTAAAGTACTTACCAGTAGCATACTAACTTTTCTTATAGTGAATTAAATTCTAAGGATTTTGAAGCTCGTTAAAGAGTCCGTAATGAACTCTAAGAAAATTTGAATTTCAATTAGTTAATTCTTTTTGAATTGCCACTGTCTATAAAGTGCGTAGAAGGTTACCCAGTAACCGTGTCTAACCGAAACCATACACGTAACGTTATTACGTAAACTTCAGTACTAAGAAGATGTATCTTCTCCCTTCTCTTATTCAGTAGCCTAAAATTTTTATGCCATATGTGAAATAAGTCTTTAAGTTCTATCATCAATTCATCACTGCCTAAATGACAGAACTGGTAACTGTGTTTATGATTTAACCGCGATGGTTTATTGTCCCCGCTAGGAGTATAAGTGCTCTGTATTTATTGTCGTGTTTACAACGCTAGGTAGTTACTTATTGTGGGAAAGAGCAGCTTTACATTGAAGAGGTGCACAAGTTTACCGATCCATTTTGAGTAAAATTTATTTTGATTTGATACATAGTACCTACTATGGAAGGCACTGAAGAGAGAATGATGTTCTGAGAGTTACACTGCTTTCTTTGAAAGTAGGACGTTTGTAATGTTTTTATTTTTAACCCCCGACGAAAAAACGACGGGGTGTTATAAGTTTCACGTGTCTGTGTGTGTGTGTGTGTGTGTGTGTGTGTGTGTGTGTCTGTCTGTTCCCCTGTGGCGCTCAAACGCGTGAACCGATTTGAATGCGGTTTTTTTTGTTTGAAAGGTGAATTAGTCGAGAGTGTTGTTAGCTATGTGTGATGAAAATCGATCCAAGATGGCCGCCGCTACAAAATGGCGGATTACATATTTTATCACAACACCCTCAATATGGGTATCAAATGAAAGGACTTGACTAGCAGAATAGCACTATTGCAAATTCAAGATGGCCGCCGCCACAAAATGGCGAATGTCGGGGGTTTTTTAAATTTTCAATTTATACTTGTTATAGTTGCTCCAGTGGTGTGTGTGTGTGTCTTCCACCGATGACACGTTTATCATATGTTGCTGAGTCATACAGCAGTGTCCGCACCGTGCCTTGCCGTGCGTCGACCTGTTGGGTCGCTGTCGGCTGCAGGGCAGCCACGGCGCATCGCCGTGCGCCATCTGTTGTGAGAGCAGTGTGCGGAAGTGTATACTGCTTTCTTCGATTGTAAGTTCAGTCAGTTGACTGCTTTGTGGTGGTGAGGATAAAAGTCGTGGTTTGTTAATCATAGTCCCCAAAGAAAAAGCTCCCACTGCTCTAATTAAAAGGCCTTACTCTCTTATTCCTTTACTTACATACCTATTTACTGACTGAAATACGATTTCTATTTTTGTGCTATGACTATACAAATCACGGTAATGCCTTACTCCTCAAAATAGCAAATCTTGTATTGTGTGTCTGGTTGTGCAATTGTTAGATTAAGCTAACGTCGCGCCTATGTTCTAACAATTGCGGGCAAGTAAGCTAACGTCGCGCCTATGTCTTGCCGGGTTCGCAAGTTAAGCTAACGTCGCGCCTCTGTCTTGCTGGGTTGGGGGTTCGCAAGAGCCAATGTCTACGAGTTGAGGGTTGATTAAGTTAAGCCAACGTTGTGCCTATGTCTTAGTCAACCGCTGTGCTAATTCGCATCTTATTAATATGACGGACGCGTCTATTATTAATGAGATGTGAAGTTTTACTTTATCTTTCTGATTTTTCACGAATTTTTTATGTGTGCAGATGCAGACACTGAAAACAAGATCTGAGCCTAAGTATAAGTGGGCTCATTGGTGAGACGAACTTATTTTTTTATGAATTTAGTAAACTTCAATGTTTGAAGTTCTGAAATATAAAAGTAGTGTGGGTACCTTCAGTGCGGCCACTAGTTTTGTGCTTACACTATGCGCTTACCTAATCTGCCATAGACTTAATATGATGTCTGTAGCGGTTCATTTGCTGAAGTTTTTGGGGTTACAATTTTGACGTTTACGAGTTTGAAATAATTTGCTGTAAAAAGTAAAAAGTGTACCCGTAACATTTCGTGTTCATATGAACGTGAACCAACGATTTAGACATTTGTTTGTGCATGAATACAGTTACATGCGTAGATTAAAGCGACACTAATGCTTTTGAAGAGTTAGTGATGATTCAAAATATCATGTAACTGAAAGATAGATCGTACCAAAGTTTAGCTGTTTAACAAAACAAGTGAAAGTGCTTATGTATACCTACTTACTGACTGACGTGATTAGTAACAAACAATCGTATTTTCCTTTTATTTCCATTTCAATCTTAATCTTTGGAATTATTACCTTGGTCAGGATAGTCGAGCAAGGCATTCATCGATGCTTTGCTCTATCAACTCTATCATTTAGAGTGGATTTACAGTTTATTTTCATCTGACCTGTAATTAGTGGTTAGGTTCTATCATGACTTGCCTTGTGAATTACATGAAAATTTGACGGCTGATGTTAGTGTTACGTGTCATAGAGCCGTTAGAGGCAATAGAGCCAGTAGAGTCCAATAGAGCCGGTAGAGGCTACAGTCGAATTTTGAAAGTTTTAACTTTTTGTTATTTACTGTTTGCATGTGTGTTTGGACTATGTACCAGAGAATCACATTTGTTGAAATATTGTTCACAGTAACATTGTTTTTGTATTTTTGGCGACACTGGTTGGTTTTCTGTTCGAATTGTGTGGTCACGACCCATGTAAAGCCAAGCCTATGTGTAGGTTGGTCTTGGGGTGATCTCGATACTTGAGGACCAGTGGCTGTTGAGGCTTGGTGGTTATTTAAGCCACATGGCCAGTGGGCCAGTACCTACTTAAGTTTTTGTGTAATTTTGGTTGCAATTTTAAGTTGCTACTTGCTATTGTGATTGTGTTGTTGGTACATAGGCTAAGCAACTGAAGTAAAAAAAAAATTTTGTTGAAGTGTCTGTCGGTGTCTACTTGAAACATTTTCTTATACTGTAATTTGGCGTGTGTGATCTCAAGGAATTTTACGGTTACAGGTTACGAGACCGTGTGCCTAATCGTTGATACAGGCATTGCTGGTCCGTGAGCGAGAGCGGCTGCGAGAGCTGCTCTACTGCTGCTCAAGAGACGAAGAAGGAGCCCGGGGACGGCCTCCGGTCAGGACGGCCGTGTAGGAGATAGTCAAAAAACGTCACTATACTTCCTGTAACACGAAGACTATAAATACGCTGAGCGCCATTTGTCGGGGGCGCATTCATCGATCGAATTTTGTTATAGCACCGTCTCGCTGTCAAATTATAATTTCATGCTGATTTGTTTCAAATTATTGTGTTCATTTGATATTTTGTTTGTTAGTTAATTCATTAAACTGTTTTTGTGGTTAACTCAACGTTTTATTGGCTACAGTATGATAAACAGAACGTAAGCTTTGTAGCAGTTGCCTAAATACACTTTAATTGATCTTTTCGTTATGAGAAATTCTAACACAAATTAATATAGGCAGCCGACATCAGCATTCAGGCAAATTTCAGTTTGATTAGTCGTTATTAACGCGGTATGTGTCCCTCGCTCTATAGCGGATGCTCGCTGTATTAAATTTTCCGTTAATTGATAAATACTTGACCACTGACGTGAATAATTGAATGTTCATACAGTTCACACAGGGATTTTCTTCTCCTCTGAAATATACCTTAGGTGTGCTATGTAAAGTCCAGTTTTGTGTGGACGGGCATTTTGCCAGTTTCGGAGGCTCATGTCGACAGGTCACCACAGCCAGGCAAAGTGACGGAAGAGAATTCTATTGTAGCAGGTAGAATAAAGTTACAAGGTAATAAACAGTCAAAGCCTCTGAAACAAATGATAATTCCAAAAAAAATCTAGTACCTACTTGCCAAAGCTTAGTTTATTTAGTAATACTTAGTTCAATAACAGGATATTCATGGTATGTTATTGAACATATTCATGGTAGGTATATGTTTCATATATTTCATGGTTTTACGCTAACCGCGCAATCTTGAGGAAGAGCTAGACCACTTGGTAGGTAGGTACATAGTTCTGGCTTGAACAACAAAAGGTTCCTATTTCATTTTTTAAACCTCCTCAAAATCCATGCGGGTGAATTCACGGGCAAGGGTGGGGTATAAATTATTAGGCAGTAAACAAGTTTGACTATAGAGTAAAACTTATTTATGGAGTACTGTTTGTTATACGCCCATTAGATACTAGCCTCAAAGTAAATTGCGAAAATTACGTAAATTGCTCAAAGCGAACAATTTTAGACGGTCAAACGCGTTCAAGAAAAGGAATATAATAATAACGTGGTCATTAAAATAATAACATTCAAGCGTACTGGCGCAAAACTTTGGACGAAACCGCGCTGTTACGGTTACCTTTGTCACGCCTTTGTCTGAGCACGGTGGTTGCACTGTGAAGCTGACCAAACTCTTGAAGTTATTCATGTGGAATGGAAACTACATTAGGTATATGAATAAAGTTGTCGAGTACCTAGAAGTAAAAAAAAATATTTTTTTACTGAAAATTCATAAATTAAATATCTAAATATCTTTTATACCTATACTTAAATAAAAGTTAATATCACAAAAAAACATAGAAAACAATAAATAAGCGGTTGTTTTTTATTTGTAACAATTAAATATTTTTCCTCAAAATACGTGTCATTTATGAAAATTTTTTCGAACGCAGACTTTGCAGGTGCTGATGAAATCAGCGATCTTTATTGTCTATGTACTAACAAAACCAAGGCTACAGCTCGGGCGCTGACAGATTTCCACGGAATTTTTCCATTACGCGGGCAAATTGCGCCCCCGTTTCCCATAATACACGCTGCCATCGAGCAAATTCATCATTTATTTCTTGTGTGCATCAATATACTTACTTTATAAATATTCTGTAGACTCTATTTATTGAGGATTTGTGTAAGATGGCTTTATTCCAAGAGATAATTCCAATTGAATGCGAACGGCATTTATATTTTTGAAAAAATTGTACCTACAGATAGTAAGCGAATTGTTAGTTCCTCGTCATCTGAACTGATAGATATCCACCGCTGCACATAGGTCTATTGCAAGGATTGCCACAAAACACAACCTTGTGCCGCATGAAAAATTGAATGAGGAGATCCGTTGAGAACAAAAGTTACCGGCATAGCTCGTCGAGTTGCGAGTTGTGGTTCGATTCCCGGGTCGGGCAAATTATTATTGGGGGCAATTTCAACAAAGCCGTTTTTTCTTGAATTTCGGTGGACTTTTTTATTATAAAGTTTTTTCAACTTTGAACTATGGTTTATTGTTCTTCTTGTTATTGTTTATGCTCTTATTGAATGCCATCAAAATATGTCTTATAAACTCGTGAGAATACGTGTTTAAAATTTTGATGCCACCGAAATGATAAAACTAGCCACCGAAATGATATAAGTAGCCACCGAAATGATAGAAACTGTCCACCGAAATTAAAATTCACTGAAAATATATAAAATATACTATTGAGCAGCCTCAACCATACACTTTAACTAAATAGATGCACTCTTAGCAAGTGTGAAAGGTATACTATCATGAGTGACAATTTGTTAACCTAGTTACGAATGTTCTACTTAATTTTGGATATTCCTCTGGATTTCACACAAAAAAATGCACCTACCTACAATAAAAAAAATAGAATAAAATTAAATGAAAAGACATATTTTAATTAACGATTTTAATCTTAGCTTAGCAATAATCAGTCTTTTAATTTCTACTATTTTAATAATTTCGCACTCACTTAAATATAGTGTAAACTCTATATTGCGACACTTAAGGGGCTTCTAATTTTATGGAGTTATTGAGATTTCAGAGTTGTTGTTAAATGAAGAGAAAAAAAAATCAATATTATGATGCATACAGTTTGAAAATCTGTGACCAACCAAGAATTTGATAACGTATAGATAATGCAGATGCATTATTTGACTGTGTATTTGAAGTTCCATTAGATTCTAAATCATCATTGATAATTGAGTGTGCCACTAAGGTTTGTCGAGTTGTCTGAATTTTGTATTTTTTTTTTCTTATAATAATATGCTTTCGAACTGGCTGCGTTTTTTTTTTGCGTAGATTTCGGAGCTTGTGAGAATTTAATGCACTCCTCGAAAAAATTAATCCTGTAGCTTTTCTTCTTGCATATCTCTCTATCTTTTCTAAGAAACTCTTCTCGATCGCTTTTAATTCGTTGTTTTCTTTTCTGTTCATATTATCTTTTTTCCTTTCTCTCATCTTTGGTCAATGTTCGTCTCGGCATTCTAAAAAAATACGTCAATGATAATTAGTAGATTAGTAGATTACATTTCAACTTTGAATTCACCTGACACTTTAAAATAAATAAAGTTCTCCATAACGTTCTCAAAGGTGTGTGAAGCCTGCCAATCCGCTTGGCCAGCGTGGTTGACTATGGCCAAAACCCTTCTCACTCTGAGAGGAGACCCGTGTTCTGTAGTGAGCCGGTAATGGGTTGATCATGATGATTTTACAAAAAACTGATGAACAAAAAATCAAAACATATATTTTAATATACATAGGTGCTAAGCTCGTTATCTAATAGAATTTTTCCTTTTTGGTTTGGTTTTCGTTTATTTTTCAGTGTTTTTGACCACCTACCTTCTACCTACCAACAGTTCATGTATTCTTTTTGCGACCATTTCATAAACTTTCTCTATTGAGTAAAAAAAAATTTTGTGTAGAACCAAATATGGGGAAAATCGGTGTACAATTGTATATTGTATTTTTACTATACAATTGTATATTGTATTTTTTTATTATATTGTATTTTTGTAATTTGTGTATTGTATTGTATTGTATTGTAATTGGTGTCGTATTGTAATTGTACAATACGGTGTATATTAATTTTTACATATGAATTATATGAACGTAGGTAATAGGTATAATATAGTTACTAAAAACTCACTGAAAGTATGTTAATTACGATAGCGAAAAAATTATCAAAATCAGTTCATTAGTCTTTGAGATAATTGCGTCCATACATACATACATACATACATACGGATCAAATACATAAACTCTTTTTTTGAAGTGGTTTAGTTAAAAAATTACCTGCTGGCCTGAATTTGTATCGAAACAAATAATAATCTACCAAAATAATAAAATAATCCACCGAAATGAGACGATTAAACACCGAAATGATAAAGCAATCCACCGAAATGAGATAATTAAGATTTCAAAAAACCGAAATGAGAATTTCTATCATTTCGGTGAGTTTTTTGTCATTTCGGTTGACAATTTAGCCCACCGAATCCACCGAAATGATAACACCGAAATTAGACATACGGACAAAAATTTGCATTACAAGAAGACTATTTATTATAAGATGATATGAATATTACACAAATAAACGTATTGCCATTACACACTCTTGAATAGTATTTTATATGTATTAACTAATTGCAAGACAAGTTATACCTGTACACGGAAATGATAAGAAGTTTGTCACATGCCACCGAATTGAACTACTTACTTTTTTTTTGGGAACACGCAGGCAAGCGGCGCAGTTCCTCCCACGATAAGCACATAGACCACACTGTTACGTACATTTTAAGCGCACGAGGGGGGAGCTAGAGTTATCCTATGCAAAACTACAATCGATTAAAAAAAAAACACCGAGATGAGAGGACTTTCTGGGACACAAGCATTTTTACTTACCAGTTATTAAACTAAGTACATATTATCATAAAATTATTTTATAACTATACTGTCACTATTCACTATTTAAATAAAAGTAGCCATATACCTAAATAAGCAATACTTTTTGATTTATGAAGGAAATTACATTGAAAAAGGTTGTGAGGACAGCTACCGAAATGATAAATTCGGGGCTTTAAAAATTTTTTATTTCCTAAACTGCAGTCCTAATCAATAAATATTTATTGTCTCGCATAGGTATCTAGCTATTCTACCTAGAAAAAAATATTAGATCTTTATACTAACGTTGGACAGTACCGATTTCACCCATGCCGTGCGAATTTTGCTGTTGGGAAATCCACCCATTGGGTATTGGATTTTTCTGCCGAGAAATTCAGTGGCAGCCCGAGGCACGGGGGTGAAACACTGCCAACTACTAACTTGTAGAGAGCACGTTAAGCAGTCAGTCCCGGTTATTATCACTATCATGTGGCAATAGTCGTTAAAGCCTGCCAACCCGCATTGGAGCAGCGTGGCGGGCCTAAGCTCTAAATACATCTCTCCTATGAGAGAGGAGGCCTGTGCACAGCAGTGTGACGTTAAAGGCTGTAGTGGTGGTGGTGGTCAGTAGTGGTGGTGGTGGTCATCCTCCCTAGAGGACTATGTCCAGGCGTGACATCTTTCGGTTGAGGCGAGCGACGATGTAGCTGTCAGTTTAGGTATCTTCCTATTATTTTCATCGTTATTTTTTTTTGTAGTGATATTTGCGTCTTATATTTATTGGAAACAAAGAAATTATAATACCTAAGATTATTTTCACTATTTTTTATTATTTTTAACCCCCGACGAAAAAACGACGGGGTGTTTAAATAAGTTTGACGTGTCTGTGTGTGTGTGTCTGTCTGTTCCCCTGTGGCGCTCAAACGGGTGGACCGAGTTGAATACGGTTTTTTTGTTTGAAAGGTGAGAGTTATTAGCTTTATTTGATGAAAATCGAGATTAGTCGAAAAGATCAAAAAGATTAGTCGAGAGTGTTGTTAGCTTTGTTTGATGAAAATCGGTCCAAAATGGCCGCCGCTACAAAATGGCGGATTACATATTTTATCACAATACCTTCAATATGGGAATCAAATGAAAGGGCTTGACTAGTAGAATAGCACGATGCAAACCCAAGATGGCCGCCACCACAAAATGGCGAATGTCGGGGGTTTTTTAAATTTTTAATTTATACTTGTTCTTTGTGGAACGAGTATAATTATGTACATAATATTATGTAGCTATGGCAATTCTACTTAGAATTTTTGCTATTCGCTAAAGAACTTTTCGCTTGATTTTCCGACGTCGACGCTATACGTGTTTAACAAGATTACTTTTCTCCTTTAGCGAAATAACAAAGCGAAAGGAATTCTTAGACATGTCGGACAAAGGTGTCTCGAGCCGCGACAATGCGGGTATTAGACATGCCCTTACAAAGCCGGTCAGAGCCCACAATCCCCGAATGAGGCCCGGACATCGGGATTACCGGACAAAGGCATTGACGTGCGCTATATTGAGGTTTGACTTTTTATACGAGTATATAATGTTTATATCGAATAATGATTTTTAATATTTTTCAACAAATATTGTTATTTAATTTTGTGGAATTTCCCAACATTGGCACGGAAAAATAATAGTCGGTTTAAATCAGTGGTATATATTTTATGGGTATTATGATATTGAGTATTTTTAATGTACTTAAAAAAATACCCAACATCAATATGAATTTGTAACGATAATTATTTATCACTACATAGTATAAAACAAAGTCGCTTTCTCTGTCCCTATATCCCTATGTATGCTTAAATCTTTAAAACTACGCAACGGATTTTGATGCGGTTTTTTTTAATAGATAGAGTGATTCAAGAGGAAGGCTTGTAAGTAGAAAAATTGGACCCGGTAGGTGGCGCTAATAGCGGGCAGGACGACGTCTGCCGGGTCCGCTAGTTTTTAATATAATAATCTGATAACAAGGTACATATTATGAATTTTGTTTAACTTGATATCTACTCTAATGGTTCCTCGAACGTATATTCATAATGTTCTTTCTTGTATAATATTATTGTGTATAATAATTATATACGAGTACTACTGTGGACAATTTACTCCGTATTTCTACACTACTAAAATATTATTTAATAAAATATTATGTTGAGTTTTTCCCTTGATGCCGTGTGGTCCTTTATACGCAACACAATACATCTCTAATCCCCAGTAATTCTTAATGGAATCAAACAGGTGATCGCCTTAGCATTTTTGCGAATACCTACTTGAGATTCCCAAAGTTTTATCTGACATCATAATTATTATGTACTTGTATTAGAATAGAATACAATAGAAAAGTTTTTTATTCAAATAAACTTTTACAAGTACATTTATATCGTCAATTAAATCTACTTATTGGTTTTGAATGCCGTTCCATATTTATTTGTATTTTCTCATCAGTAGGTATGTCTGGAACATGTCTGGAATATAAAAGCGGGGAATCGCGTAATCATTGAGGCGAATATGTTCGACGTACAAGTACTGCAGAATCGTGGATGTATTATCAGGATGCGGTAAGCATAATTGCACTGCACCGATGACCTGATGATGTAAAAGCAATTTGTGTAAATAAACCACAGTTACTTATGACATGATAAATTTTGGCAGTAGGTATGCTTTTATGAGATAATGCTAAACTTTTTTATTCGACAGCAAGATTTTTCTGTGATGAATGATGAATGGTCAACGTTAGGCGTAAACTGGAATTAAGTAATAGAGAAAGAGAAATGTGGTCTAAGCAATAGTTGCATCGATGTTGGAGGAAAGAAATTACCATTAAAATATTGTATGCAACTTTGAAAACAACAGAATTTCTATAATCGCTAATACCCATAGCCTATTATCATTGGGCGCATTATATCATAGACTGCGACCGCGTCTAATACGCGAAATCGAATGTTCGATCGCATTATTCACTAATGCGAGCTGATGCCTTCAAAGGTGCCCGCCGCGCCGCCGGTGCACGGTGGGGCGGGAAAACGATGAATAGGGCTTATGGAATCTAATAAAGTGGAGCGTTCTTTGCAGCTCGCGCGCCGTCTCGGCTAATTTTCCTCTGCTCTTCCGATCGTGTTTGAACTCTGGATATTTCCATTTTTAACCCCCGACGAAAAAACGACGAGGTGTTATAAGTTTGGCGTGTCTGTGTGTGTGTGTGTGTCTTTCTGTTCCACTGTGGCGCTCAAACGGGTGGATCGATTTGAATGCGTTTTTTTTGTTTGAAAGGTGAATTAGTCGAGAGTGTTGTTAGCTATGTTTGATGAAAATCGATCCAAGATGGCCGCCGCTACAAAATGGCAGATTACATATTTTTTCACAACTCCCTTAATATGGGTATCAAATGAAAGAGCTTGACTAGAAGAATAGCACTATTGCAAAATCCAAGATGGCTGCCCCCAAAAAATGGCGAATGTCGGGGGTTTTTAAATTTTTAATTTATTAGATGAAATGAATGAATAGGTATATACGAGTATCGTCATCGTCGTCTCAACCAATAGACGTCCACTGCTGGACATAGGTCTCTTGCAAGGATCGCCACAGAACACGGTCTTGTGCCGACGAGTATATCTATATATAAAAATATACATATATAATCCCTATTTTCCTTGGTCACGGGCCACGGCATCACGCGTCAATGGCTGAACCGATTTTGACGAAATTTGATATAGAGGTAGACTAGACCTTGGAAAAGGACATAAGTTACTTTTTATCCCGGAAAGTTATAGAGTTCCCGAGGGATTCTTAAAAACGCGGATGAAGTCGCGGCCATTAGCTAGTTAATTAATATACTTTATTTTAAACCAAGAATTAGATGAGTAAAGTAAAAAAAGTTGTGGACTTATCGCTGCTTAGCGTAACGTTGCAGTGGATATAATAACCAGTGAGAAAGGGTCAAAGGGTGTACGCAAGTAAATAAGAAAATTAAAACATAAATTAGGTTCTGTGTGCCTCGGAGGGCACGTAAAGTCGTCGATCTTGCCACTGATGTATTTCCGGTCCTATCGCATTGATGTCCCATCGTACTGTGAGACTTGAGCAATACAGTTCACATGTGTTCGCGCATACATTTGTGCACGATAATATCTCCTGCGTAGTTGGCAAGTTCAGAGGCCTTATCCCGACTTTGTACATAGTAGCAACGATGATTGAAATTCGAGTATCGACACACAATGACTTCAGAGCAAAATTAACCCAAAGAATCTTATTTTAAAGTCGTACTTAATCAATTAATTATAGTTCGAATATTTATTTTACAACATTTCTGCCTTAATTTAAGCCATTTTAGGTCCATTTTACTTTGAAGTCATTGTGATTCGGTTTTTGAGCTCTGCAAAGTGAGACTATACAATGAATATAAAATTACTTTGCTATAATCCGCTAACAGTGACTTTGTAGGCACAACACCGCACAAATTCACCACAAAATGAACTCGACGATCGTTTCGCTCCGACCAAATGTGAACTTTGCAATCGTCCGTTGTGAAGTCAACATCTCCTGAAGATGCTCCGGTGTCGGAGCGAAACGATCGTCGAGTTCATTTTGTGGTGAATTTGTGCGGTGTTGTGCCTACAAATTTGTCACTGTTAGCGGATTATAGCAAAGTAATTTTATATTCATTGTATATCATGGAATTCCGCAAAGTAACGCCTGCTTCTATTCAAAAGTGAGACTAAGCATACAGATTGGCCGCCGTGGTCGAAATTCAGTCGGGAGTACATTTTTATGGTAGGTCTAGAGTCGGTCGAATTAGAGCTTTTAGCAATATTTACTATCTCATACATCACCACCTAGATTCATATATACATAATGGCAATGACAGCATTTACCGGCACCACAATCCACAATCGGCTTAAGAGCTTTCAACATTACCTCGTGCCTAATAGCCATCAAATATGCATGTACCACTCCGCATGTCCGACCGAATCCCTCCTCTCTGTTTACATCGCGTACTTTCGGTATAAAACCCGCTAAGGACTTTCAAGGTTCTGTTACTGGTAACACCTTAATTATTTAGTGTAACTAGCTCATGAATAACTCGCAGCATAGTTTATTTTTAACCACCGACGCAAAAACGACGGAGTGTTATAAGTTTGACGTGTCTGTGTGTGTCTGTTCCCCCGTAGCACTTAAACGGGTGAACTGATTTGAATGCGGTAACAAAAACAAAAAAGAATCATCAAAATCGGTTCATAAACGACGAAGTTATCCGCGAACAAACATAAAAAAGCATATATACGGTCGAATTGAGAAACCTCCTCGCGAGAAGCCTATGTGTTAAGTCAGGGCATAATCTATCTACATTCAAAATTTCAGCCAAATCGGTTCAGTAGTTACGGCATTAAAGAGTAACAGCTAACATACACACACACACAAACTTTCGCTTTTATAATATTAGTGTGATTACTAATTAATTTATATGTTTTTGGTTCTAAGAAAAAAGATTGCCTGTGCGCGTAGAAGGGGGTCTGCCAACTGTGCTTTTCGGTGCGAGGTCACGATTCCAACACATCGGACCCCCAATGTCTATCGGTACTTCAAACTATGATTTAAGAACATACCGGTAACAGGGTAAATCTAGGAAAATTTTGAATTCAGGGTACATAAGCGGCTTGTAATGGGCGGGGCGGGGTCCTCCAGTCGCGGGTACGGGTAGTGTGGGCGGACTGAATACTGAATACTTTATCACTGCCGCTTTCACTGTGTAGTCAGGTTAATGGGTAACTTTATAAGCTGTGAGCTTCGAAAAGTGGGGGCTACAAAGAGAGGTAGATAAAATGTGTGTTACATTGGTAATAAAGAATGTAAGTAAGAAAGTCAATGGAATCTTTGGCACCGTGTACCGCCTCACTATGAAAAAGATGCCATTGAGAATGAAAAAGATTACCCGTGTTTAATTTTTTTTAAACTAAAGTTTACAAAGTAAAAAAAGAATCTTACTACCTACTGCGAAGTAGGTGTACGTACCGTACGGTAAATAATTAATTACTATCTTTATTTCATAAAACACATGTTTTTCCTTTTATCCCACTTAGCGTTATCTAAAGCTTGCTATAGGAATAAATCACAATAAAGCTGCTTTTGTGAATTTTGAAGCCAGCCTGTCAAATGTTAAACTGCCAAGGATTTGGATCCGCATTAGAATTTTAGTCCATTCCCATTCAAACCGTCAAGCTATTAGACCCCGTGTGCTGTGATAGCCTAGTGGTTAGGACGACCGACTTCTAATCGGAGGTCGTGGGTTCGATCCCGGGCACGCACCTCTAACTTTTCGGAGTTATGTGCGTTTTAAGTATTTAAATATCACTTGCTTTAACGGTAAAGGAAAACATCGTGAGGAAACCTGCATGCCTGAGAGTTCTCCATAACGTTCTCAAAGGTGTGTGAAGTCTGCCAATCCGCTTGGCCAGCGTGGTAGACTATGGCCAAAACCCGTCTCACTCTGAGAGGAGACCCGTGCTCTGTAGTGAGCCGGTAATGGGTTGATCATGATGATGATGATGATGATGATTAGACCCCGGATGAAAATTAAAACAAAAACCACGAGCAAACAAGCAAGTTAGTCGGGTAAACATCTCGCGACCCCCGCCTCATTACCATAACACGCGGCGTCACAAGCAGCTTTTTACAATAAACTTAATGGCTTTATAAATACGTTCGGGAAAATATTCCATTAAATAAACTTCCCATTGACGTGAGCTCGTATGAATAAATCATATCAAATAACTATCAAGGGAGCGTCGAGACGCGCAGTGCGCTTTCGCTTCGTTTTTTGAACGGCCTATTTGTTTTGGCAAGATGAGTTGATATCGATAGTTTTTGAATGGGGTCTGAAGGATTTGAAAGCTTTTAATGACGTGTATATCAGTCGATTGCGTTGGTTTCAACGTTGATCCGAATCGGTAACTGGATGGGTCACTAACTTTGAAAGTCCGAATTAGGCGTTTTCATTACCCCGTGCCTCGGTGAGCACTTTAAGCTAAGTATCGATCTGGTTTGGTTACTATCACTAACCTCTGGTAATGATCATCATCATCATTATCAACTCATTACGGCCCACTACAGGATACAGATCTCCTCTCAGAGAAGTCTAGCCCGTAGTAGCCCACCACGCTAGCCAAGTGCGGATTAGTAGACTTCACACGTCTTTGAGAACATTATGGAGAACTTTCAGGCATGCAGGTTTCCTCACGATGTTTTACTTCAAAGTTAAATCAAGTGACATTTAATTGCTTAAAACGCACATAACTCCGAAAATTTAGAGGTGCGTGCCGGGGATCGAACGTTCCCTCCGGAAGGCAGGCCGAAGTTTCAACCGCTAGGCCACTAGTTACTCGCTACTTATTATATCTCGCTAAGTTTACTTGTATAGTATCACCACTACAGCCTTTTAACGTCCCAGTGCTGGGCACAGGCCTCCTGGGTATAAGATATAGGGACGATAGAGCTTAGACCCACCACGCTGCTCCAATGCGGGTTGGCGGGCTAATATTGTCACATGATAGTGATAATAACCGGGACCAGTTACTTAACCTGCTCTCCGAGGCACGGGAGTGAAACACCGCCAACTACCAACTCTGGGCTGGCACTGAGAATTTCTTGACAGAAAAACCGAATACCTAACAATTATTTGCACGACCCGGGAATCGAACCCGGGACCTCGTGATCTCCAGTTGAATACGCTAACCACTAGACCAACGAGGCAGTTCAGTTACAGTGTTCAGTTCAGTTAAGGCCTATAGACATCCCTCAACACAATCCATTCACTGAAACGAGCCGAGTTCCACATTTCCGAGGCTTCACATCACATCTCGTCTTCTCCGCGTTTCCGGATATACCTACATTGAATTTTTCACGGAAAATTGAAAGGAAAGGATTCCCGGCGGATGTCGGGGCGAACTCTTACGAAGATTTAAGCCTCTACGTCGTTTTGATTGACTAAAGATTTTGAAGACGTATAAAAAATGGCGAAATCGTTCGTATTTTTAGCCAAAAAATACTTACCTTAGTTAAATAATTTATTACGGGCTTTAAAGAAATATAAAGTTTTATGATGTGCACCCACCATCCGAAACGACTTTGAATGCCGTAGATGACTTTAATCAGAAAACGAACTTCAATTACATACTATTTAGTTACTTAACTTTTTTAAGGTAATTGATATCTATATTTACTATTAATTTTTACCGAATGCAATTCCGTCAATTTTTTTAACGGTGTTTAAACAATTAATTAAGATACACATCTGTGCCTCGGACGGCATTTGAAGGCGCATCAGCCGCTCAATGAATACCTAGTTGGCAAACAAAACGCAGCCTGAATACGTTAATGTAAGCCATTTTAGGTCCATTTTACTCAGAAGTCATTTTTGATTCAATCAATAGTATACTATAAAGTTTTGGAGCGCTCCAAACTGAGACTAAACACTCAGTTAGCTCACTGTTAGCTCACTGTTCGGCTGATGAGGATACGGCCTAAATGTACATGCCTATAAAGAGTAGACGGAGATCGTTAGCTCCGTGGCAACGTCGTGCGCCTGACGCTGCACTCATTGTCGGCATCTCATTCCCGAGCCCTCTAATTATTGCGCTGTGCCTGACGTCCCGAGCGTTTCATAATCGATGTAACTCGCAGAGCTTGTAAATTTATTACAAGATGAACAATGTTTTTAACCGACTTCATTAACCGACATCAAAAAAGGAAGTTCTGCATACATGTATTTATGTTCACAATTATTTCAAAAACAAATGAACAGGTTTTGATGATTTTTTCACTGTCGTAATCTACGTATACTTTCAGGAAGGTATAAGTACATAGCGCACCTAGTTATCATTCTTATATACGAAGTCACACATAAAATACTATGTACCCATTATGTCAATATTTAGACCAAAGTAGATACCTTTAAAAATAATAAAAAGCGAAAGAAAATCACAGTATAATGGAACCCATTGGAAAAGGAGGAGAATATTATAAAAATAAAAGGAAAAATAATTTACGGGCGATCTGAGCTCGGGAAAAAAAGGGGGGGGAGGGGGAGTTTTAAGGGTAAAAAACGGTTTATCTTGATTTCCGGCAAAACTACAAGTTCTATGGAAAAAAATTAAATGACAAAGTTGTAGGTAATAAAAAGATCTACAACTTTTTTATTTACACTTTTTTCACATAACCTCAAAATTTTTGTTAAAAGTTCAAAAAACCAAGTTTTTGGTTTTTTATTTTTATCTTTTACAATAATTTTTTTTTCACGGAATTTGGTGAAAACTTACGTTTTTATGTCCCAAATACACTATAATTTATTTGATTTGAAATATTTAGTTTTTCTCCTTATTTTGACTTAGTAGACCTTTTTATTACCTATAACTTTGCCATTTAATTTTTTTCCATAGGACTTGTAGTTTTGCCGGAAATCGAGATAAACCGTTTTTTACCCTTAAAACTCCCCCCCTTTTTTTCCCGAGCTCAGATCGCCCGTAAATTATTTTTCCTTTTATTTTTATAATATTCTTCTCCTTTTCCAATGGATTTCATCCTACTGTGATTTTTTTTTGGGTTTCAAAAATTATCGACACTGGACTATTATCTGAGATTGCTAGACCGAATACGGTATACTTTTTCTTAAAATATACACACTCGTAGCTTGTTTCAATTCACTACATCGTCCACGTAGAACTACTACTTCGCGTAGCAGTTAGGTCTACGAGTCTACGGGATAAGTTTCCTCAGAGCTTTTACCACTTTACCACCTTTGCACCTTGAATGAACATGTAACGGTCATCGTGACAATTTTGAAAATTTGTCGTTTAACTTTTACGGATTTTGTCATCCTCTTAGCAGTGAGAATGAGTTTTTCTATTCTGCTCGCGTTTTTCTTGATATAATAAGATCGAAATACTCGAGTGCTTACCGCAGAATAACGCCGATAGCCGAGCTGCCTTGAGCCTAACGGATTCAACATCGAGATTTTAGGTTTAAGCTCGGTCTAGATGATCTATCTATCTATCTATAATATAATAAAACTGTAACAGATCCAATTCTGTACATTGAAGATATTTTGAAAATTTTTATTGGAGGGCACTCTATAATCGATAGTGAAGCCAAAACTGCAATTTTTTTCATTTTTGTCTGTCTGTCTGTCTGTCTGTCTGTCTTTCTGTCTGTCTGTCTGTCTGTCTGTATCTTGGCCGCGCATCACGCCGAAACTACTGAATGGATTCAAATGAAACTTGGTACGATTTGAGTTTATACTCCGAGGTAGGACATAGGATACTTTTTATCCCGAAATTTAGCACGGTTCCCTTGGGAGAGGGGATGAAAGTTAAAATGAGTATTTAGCTGTAATTCATCAAGGCGTTGTTCGATTTCACTCATTCTTTCTTTGTTAGAAAGGTGGTACTTTATGTATTGTCCTGTAAATGTTTCAAGGTCATGGGTGTTTTAGTTCAGAAATGACAGACATTAAAACCCTCAATATTGGGTTCAAATAACTTGGGACCCGGATCTTTGAACGTACAGCTTATTTTAAACTGGTGTGCGTTTAAATTTATGTTTGTCGGTCTATCTATTTGTTTCAACTAATCTCTGAAACGGCTGGAACGATTTTAACGGAACTTTCAATGGCAGATAGGTGATGTTATAAGGAGTAACTTAGGCTAAAAGAATTATGTGATCCGATTCGATCCTATATAAAACCTATAAACACGCGAACGAAGTCGCGGGGGTCAGCTAGTCTTCAATATACACCTCCAGCATCATATCTCAAAAATATGCAGGTATATGTATAATTCTTTTCCTGTCAGCAGCCTACAGGCAAAGCCTACAGAAATCTCCAAAAATAAATGCCGCCAATAAATCAAATGGTAGAAAAATATATAAGTGGATAGCGCTTACCTAATACCTACTCGTATCACACTATCACACTAATATTATAAAGGCGAAAGTTTGTGTGTGTGTGTATGTTTGTTACTCTTTAACGCCGCAACTACTGCATCGATTTGGCTGAAGTTTAGAATGGAAATAGATTATGCCCGGAAAAATGCACAGTTCCTACGGGATTTTGAAAAAACCGAAATCTATAGCTACAGCTATAGGTAGTATAGATTACTATAGCACAAACTTCCTTGAAAGTAGGTATGAAAGTTGGAAGCGGGAACGGGAACCTGAAATCCACGATTCCCGAGGGATTTGTGAAAAACCGAAATTCACGCGAACGAAGTAGCGGGCATCAGCTATTTCTAAATAAAATAGAATAGAATAGAAAAGTTTTTTATTCAAATAAACTTTTACAAGTACATTTGAATAGTCAAATGAATCTACCACTGGTTCGTAATGCCATTCCAACCGAGAAGAACCAGCAAGAAACTCGGCGGTTGCTCTTTTCCAAATTTACAATATCAATATAACAATTTTATGTTAAGTACATGATTGAATTGCCGTCTCGCGCATTGCTGGAACGAGTAAAATCCACGCCTTTTTATCATTTATATAATCTTCAATTTTATTTAGATAAACTTTCTCAAGCGCTTACGAATCGACAAATGAATCTACCACAGGTTCGGAATGGTGCTTACAATTCTACACATGTGAAGAAGGGCAGACAAAGGAAGCCCCATTTCCGACGGTGGCACCCGTTCACGAGCATGACGCATGATCCAGCCATTGCTTCGCTCACCCATATTCGAGGGAACGTAACAACCCGCACCACACGACACCACCACAGAAATGTTTAAAGAGAGCGTGACATACTTAGGCTACCCATGATCAAAGCATCGAATTGAACACCAATAATCAAATACTCATTTTAAGACATGAGTTAAATTTTCTTAGATTGTTTCCAAGCAACCTGTCATTGAGAAATTGCTCCATGCTTTTTTATCATTTATATAATCTTCAATTGTATAATATGCTTTTTTATGAGCATACTTTTAATAGAGTTCTTAAACTTGTGTAAAGGCAAGTCTAAGATTGCTTGTGGAATTTTATTATAGAACATTACGCCCTTTCCCACAAATGACTTTCGGACCCTTTTGAGGCGTAACTGAGGAATCACGAGCATATTTCTATTTCTTAATTGCCTGTCGTGTAATTCGCACTTTTTATTGTAAATGTGAATGTTTTGCCAACGGTATCCCCGCACACGATAGTGATGATGACTCGATTTTCAACTGCATAGCCCGGGGCCTGTCGTAATCTAGTTGTCACCCCGCGACTCGGTTAAAATCGCAAGGCTAATAAAATATTTTGACCCTTTTACTAGACGACTACGCCCACTATCGTTGTACAATCGCGCTCGGCTTTGTATAAAAAAAATTAGTTGTCTGTAAAGTCGGTTTACGTATGATAGTTTTACGTGATAACGTCATAAGAAAACAAAGAGATATAAATGCGTCACAAGCCAAATGCTTAGGCCGATCGTGCCTTCTCTATCGCTTGTTCCGCGCTCTCGCTTGCATGCGGTACGTGACAATGAGTCATGCTTTTTCGTGCGTGTAGCCGGCGTTCATCGATTTATAAGTTCAGTTATCATGTCAAAAAATTAACCTAAAATATCAAGGACATAGGTATACTAAAATGCTGGCTTAACCCATACGGCTTAGTCCAACGGTTTTACATTATAGCAAACAGTCAGCCAGCTACCATCTATGCGAAATTGAATAAAAAGATTAATACTACATTTATTATTACACAAGCGGATACCCGCGACTTTGTTCGCGTGGAAATTGGTTTTTAAAAATCCTGTGGGAATCATTTTGTTTTTTCTAAGCTCCTTTGAGCTCATACCTTGCTAGAGATTGTTAAAAGTTCTCTGGCGGATGTTTATGTAGATCAAAATATAAACATCCGTCAGTGAAAGTCTCATCAAAATCGATCCAGCCTTTCAGGGATTACCCGGGTAATCTTTAAAGTATTTCCTTTCTAACAAAAAAAGAATGAATGAAATCGGACCACGCGTTAATGAATTACAGCTAAGTACACATTTTGACTTTCATGCCTTCTCCCAAGGGAACCGTGCTGAATTTCGGGATAAAAAGTATCCTATATGTTACTCCTTAGTATGAACTTAAATCATGCCAAGTTTCATTTCAATCCATTCAGTAGTTTTTGCGTGATGCGCGCACAAACATACAGACAAACAGACAAACAGATAAACAAACAGATAAATTATTAATTTTTCTTCCGTCGACATAACGAATTTTCCATTCTCGTCTATAAGAATATCAGAGGCTTTCGATCGTTTCATACCTATTAATGTCTTGATTTTATTAAACATGTTAAAGTAATCATGTTTTCCTTGTAGTTCTTCTATTTCTTGGCATTTATCATTAGCCCATTTTTCTTTAGCTACTTTGCATCAAGGCAGACTTCGGTAAGGAAAATTCTTCTGTTGATGATTGTACATCAAACCCCACGTTAGTATTCGGATGCGACAATAATTGAAATTTGTGCCCGGAGGCATTCATGGCAAATAACTTTATTCACCATTTAGCTTTCAATTTTGGAGGCGTGAGCTTTGTGCTAGTCGAGGGTGCCAAGGTGATTGTTTTTCAAGAGGAACATATAAACAAAAGCTTTTAGGGTTTAAAATAAATTTTCGCGTTTTTATCGCACATTGCACAACGGTGGAAAAAAATCTGAAATGCGACTATTTTATTGCGTATTTTATACTTGAATATGGCCAATGTTTAGAGCGGGAAAGTTTTCCAGGGAGCGTCGTGTGTACCCACCAACAGATTGCTGTTATAAGCTTAAGGGGCGCTTTTCCCTGTTTTAGGCGATTTTGGCCCTTTTCCAACGAGTTTTAAATCAAGAGGAAGATTTTTTTACGCGCCCAAAAAAATATATATTGTAGATCAATTCTTTATCAACTAATTTTAATGTTTGAAAACACAAAAGGTATGATTTTGCTCGATCATAAAAAATTCCGAAGAAATGCTGATTTTTTACATTTTTCTAGTTTTATGTATAAAGTTTTGCACCAAATTTTATAAAAATTATATCTAAATAAAGTTTATTGCATTTACTATAAGTTACAACGACTTTTTTTTTTTTAATAAAAATCCAAGAAAAATTCTAGCCATTTCTAGCATAAAACGGTCACGCGCAACGCTCTTGCCATGTACTCAGTGGCTCACAGGCCTTCATCGAGGTAGGACGTGCGTCAGTTTTTGCCAGCCGCGCTCCCCGCGATTCATATTCGTAATTTCTCTAATTTAGTTATAATTTTTTTTTTAATTAGTAATAATAAATATTATTTTGTAAATTTGTGTCTTTTTAGATAGAGTTACGTATGTAATAAAAAGTTAGTAGAGGAAAATGTGAGATTTTGAAATAATGATATTTACTAAAGTAACCACAGTATACCTACTTAGGTATCAGTAACCAGTATGACCATTATATTATATTTTGAACCTCCGACGCAAAATCGACGGGGGGGACGGGGGTGTTATAAGTCTGACGTGTCTGTGTGTGTGCGTGTGTGCGCGCGCGTGTGTGTGTGTGTCTGTCTGTCTGTTCCCCTGTAGCGCTCAAACGGGTGGACCAATTTGGGTTTTTTTTTATTTGACCGTGAGCTCGAGGCCCGGCGCACACTGAATAATGAACTTTACACTATTGACATACGGTCGCGCGGTACGGTACGCGCGCGGTGTTAGCAAGCAGCAGAGATACGTGCAAGGCTCGCCACAGTTCAGTATGGACGATGACGGATTTGTCGACGGCTCGGATGCGGCTCGTACAATGAATGGGGAACAAGGAATGAAAAACTTTATACTTGTAGTATTAGTGATCAGGTGAAGTAAATAGATTCAAATCAGAAATCAAATCACATATAGACATTACTAAAATATTCAAACATCTTATTTTAGTAATGTCTATATGATCTGATTTTCAAAAGCTTATATCTCCGAAACTATAAGGTGCAGCCCCATGTTGTTGGTACTCAAACTTCTTATTTTTGCGATGTCTATATGCTCACGTGATCAGATTTTTAAAAGCTTATATCTCCGAAACTATAAGGTGCAGCCCCATGTTGTTGGTACTCAAACTTCTTATTTTTGCGATGTCTATATGCTCACGTGGTCAGATTTTTAAAAGCTTATATCTCCGAAACTATAGGGTGCAGCACCATGTTGTTGGTACTCAAACTTCTTATTTTCGCGATGTCTATGTGCTCACGTGGTCAGATTTTTAAAAGCTTATATCTCCGAAACTATAAGGTGCAGCCCCATGTTGTTGGTACTCAAACTTCTTATTTTTGCGATGTCTATATGCTCACGTGGTCAGATTTTTAAAAGCTTATATCTCCGAAACTATAGGGTGCAGCACCATGTTGTTGGTACTCAAACTTCTTATTTTCGCGATGTCTATGTGCTCACGTGGTCAGATTTTTAAAAGCTTATATCTCCGAAACTATAAGGTGCAGCCCCATGTTGTTGGTACTCAAACTTCTTATTTTTGCGATGTCTATATGCTCACGTGGTCAGATTTTTAAAAGCTTATATCTCCGAAACTATAAGGTGCAGCCCCATGTTGTTGGTACTCAAACTTCTTATTTTTGCGATGTCTATATGCTCACGTGGTCAGATTTTTGAAAGCTTATATCTCCGAAACTATAAGGTGCAGCCCCATGTTGTTGGTACTCAAACTTCTTATTTTTGCGATGTCTATGTGATCCCGTGGTCAGATTTTTAAAAGCTTATATCGCCGAAACTATAGGGTGCAGCACCATGTTGTTGGTACTCAAACTTCTTATTTTCGCGATGTCTATGTGATCCCGTGGTCAGATTTTTAAAAGCTTATATCTCCGAAACTATAGGGTGCAGCCCCATGTTGTTGGTACTCAAACTTCTTATTTTTGCGATGTCTATGTGATCCCGTGGTCAGATTTTTAAAAGCTTATATCTCCGAAACTATAGGGTGCAGCACCATGTTGTTGGTACTCAAACTTCTTATTTTCGCGATGTCTATGTGCTCACGTGGTCAGATTTTTAAAACCTTATATCTCCGAAACTATAGGGTGCAGTCCCATGTTGTTGGTACTCAAACTTCTTATTTTTACCACTATGTGCTCACGTGGTCAGATTTTTAAACGCTTATATCAAATCCACAGCCAAATCCACAGCCCCTAAATGTTGGTACTCAAAGTTATTTTTTTATATTCTATAAATACAGAACTTATTATGCATGTATGTACCTATTTACCCCATTTTTATTTATCCCTATTATTTTACCTGCAACAGGTATAAAAATAAAAAGGAAATACTTTAAATATCATCCCGTAAACATTTTAAAGTCATCGGTTTTGTAGTTCAGAAATTACAGCCATCACAACCCTCCATATTTTATACAACTGGGAAACCGGATTGTACAGGAATCTTTGAACGTATAGATTCGATGGATCGATTTTGATGGGACTTTCTCTAGAAGATATGCACCTTTTGATTGCGCCACTTTTAACAGTTTTTAGCAAGGCATGAGCTCAAAGGAGCAAAACAAAAAGAATAGAATTCCCGCGGGATTTTTAAAAACCAATATCCACGCGAACGAAGTCGCCGGTATCCGCTTGTACCCTATAAGAATAGGCGCATATATTTTTTCTCGTTGTTAGAGCGTCTTCTGTAGAATATTTAGTGCTGTGGGCAGGCTATACCGCTGTTTTATAGATATATAAATAGATAAATGAAACATATTCCTACACCTAACTCACGTGACAAAGTGGCAGTTCTTTTTTAAAAACTGGCGTAGAAACGTCGTAATGAAAAAGGTATATAGTTTTCAAAACTATGCTGTTCAATAGGTATTTTCGGATGAAAATATTCTTCTATTCTTATATCTAAAGACATGACATAGATCTGGTAACAAAACAGATCTAAAATAATGGTTGAGTTAATTTTAGAAGAAAACAAAACAGAAAATATAAACATCATTGGTCTCTTATTTCATTAATAAATATGTTGTAAAACTGTACAGTTATCTATACTGTGGCAAGAATTGCTCGAACGAGGTCGCTACTCGATGTCCGTCGGCGCGTCTTTAACTACGATAAGTAGGCACATAGCGGGGGCTGAGGTAGCGCGCAAATACCTAAAGTTGCAAGACAACCGGGCCTTAACGGCTAGTCAAATAGGACAGACAGCTTAAAGACACGCAATATAAAGCTGTGGTGGACTGCATCGCGTCGCATTGCAAAAGCTCATTTTAAGCTTTATGCTATTTGCATAGTAAAGCGGCGAACTTTAGTATGCGACGATTAGTACACCCATATACAAAATAAGTGTATGTATAATATAAAACAAATACGGCCAGCCCTGATTTGTGCAAACCGCGGTTCATCCGATCTAAAAAGAGTTATGTTTATTTGTTAGCAAGGCAAAAGCAAAAAGACCTTGGCTGAATGACGTGCATTTTCGAAGTAAGTTGACTAGAACAAAGGGGTGGTTTGCTTGTTTAATTTAATATTTATGTACAGTGCATGAGCCTATTAAGTCGGAAATAAGTCAAGAGTGCAATTTTTACGGCAATTTGCGTCAGTTGGCGTGAGTGCCGTCACATGAAAAATTTCATGTAAACTAACCCTATATATACTACAGTCTATCTATCTATCTATAATATATTAAAACTGTAACAGATCCAATTCTGTACATTGAAGATATTTTGAAAATTGTTATTGGAGGCCACTCTACATATAATCGATACTGAAGCCAAAACTGCAATTTTTTTCATTTTTGTCTGTCTGTCTGTCTGTCTGTACCTTGGCCGCCCACCAAAACTACTGAATGGATTCGAATGAAACTTGGTACGATTTGAGTTTATACTCCGAGGTAGGACATAGGATACTTTTTATCCCGAAATTCAGCACGGTTCCCTTGGGAGAGGGGATGATAGTTAAAACGTGTATTTAGCTGTAATTCATTAACGCGTTGTTCGATTTCACTCATTCTTATTTTGTTAGAAAGGTGCTTTATATATTGTTCCGTAAATATTTCAAGGTCATAGGTTTTTTAGTTCAGAAATGACAGGCATTACAACCCTTAGTATTGGGTTCAAATAACTTGGGACCCGGATCTTTGAACGTACGGCGTATTTTAAACTGCTGTGCATTTAAGTTTATGTTTGTCGGTCTGTCTATTTGTTCCAACTAATCTCCGAAACGGCAGGATCGATTTTAACGGAACTTTCAATGGCAGATAGGTGATGTTATAAGGAGTAACTTAGGCTACAATTAGTTTAGGTACATAAAGTAATTATGAGATCCGATCCGATCCTATATAAACCTATAAACACGCGAACGAAGTCGCAGGGGTCAGCTAGTACATAATATAATAAAATCGTAGACTTGCCGTATCTGTACATTAAAGATTTTTGCAAAATGATAACTGGGGGATGTTAGGGATAAGTAATAGAAAGTGAAAACGCTATTTTTGAAATTTTTGTCTGTTTGTCTGTTTATCTGTTTGTCTATATGTTTGTGCGCGCATCACGCAAAAACTACTGAATGGATCGAAATGAAACTTGGCATGATTTAAGTTCATACTACGGAGTAACATATAGGATACTTTTTATCCCGAAATTCAGCACGGTTCCCTTGGGAGTGGGGATGAAAGTCAAAATGTGTACTTAGCTGTAATTCATTAACGCGTAGTCCGATTTCATTCATTCTTTTTTTGTTAGAAAGGAAATACTTTAAAGATTCAGTAATCTTAGCCAGTGCTAATCTCTCAAAAGGCTGGATCGATTTTGATGGGACTTTCACTGGCGGATGTTTAGGTAGATCAAACTGTAAACAGTGACAGTGAACTTTTAACAGTTTTTAGCAAGGTATGAGCTCAAAGGAGCTTAGGAAAACAAAATTATTCCCACGGGAGTTTTAAAAACCAATATCCAGGCGAACGAAGTCGCGGGTGTCCGCTTGTTTTTAATATGGATGTGTTTCAAATTCTGACCACCAGTATCGATCATCGGTCAGTTGGTGATTTGGATGAACGTTGCTTACCTACACTCAGCGCTATCGATTCGCATCTAGGCCACGCGATCCCTCTGTTAAAAGAAGGATGAATTACGTCATATTTTTGTCTTGTTTGTATAAAAAGCAGAATTTTCGAGCACAATTAATGACGCCTTCGTCAAGTTCCAGTTTCGTCCCTCGCGCAAAATACCGGAGTTAGTTGGAGCGAGTTAATTGCGCCTTGTAACTAAGTATATTGGTTCCGCATAATTGGCTCGGTTGTGACGCCGGCCGCGCCGCGTCGCTCGCTATGTAATTCAAACTATACAATTTAAACTTGCAAATTACCACCTTGTTTAGAAAAAAAATGGCAATTGACGATACAACGTCTAATAAAATATTTAAAAAATAGTAACGTTAAATACCTAAATAGACAGACTTGTGACGATTTTACATAACTTGTGGAAGAAGCTATATATGAAGATTTCATTTCCCAAGTTAGGTTATATTTCGCGGCGGCGCCTGCATCAGCGACCTCCCTGGCGCAGTGGTGAGCGCTGTGCTATTAGTGGGAGGAACCAGGTTCACTTTCCGTCAGGGCAATTTGGGAATTAATAATTTCTACATTGTCTCTGGTGCAGTCTGCCACCCTACTGGTAAAGCCGGAGAGAATTAGCGTTCGGTACGATACCGCATAGAAACAGTTCAGAGGTATCCGTTTAGTAAAAAAAATCTACCTTACCTCTTCCAGGTTAATCGTCATAACCATTTCATCGCATCGTCACTTACCACCAGGTGAGATCGCAGTCAAGAGCTAACTTGTAGATGAATGAAAAAATGTCATTCTACGTCGGTGTTGAAACGTAATTCTTTAAAAATGCTATTAACGGAGGCATCAAAGCAACTCGCATAATTAATTTAATTAAGCCGAATTCTTAATATCAGCTCCCCGAAAGCGTCAAAACATCAATTAGGTGCCTGCGATTTTGATTTAATAAATTGCTTTTTGTTTTTATTAAATTTTCAACAATTTATTTCATAAACTGTTGAAAATTGGCGGGTGATTCCCGTAACTTCGTCCGCATTTATTTAGTGCTTTTTTAAAATCTTTGAGAATTTTTTGATTTTTCGGTACTAAAGGTGTCCTATGCTGATCTTCAGGAAGCAAGATATCTTTGCGTAGAATATCGTGAAGATAGTATGTCAGTGTTTGTAAAGTGAGTTACATCAGGTAAAAAAAAGATAATAAAAAGTGAAATAAGTAAGTAAATTGTTTTTATTTTTCATTTTTTTATATAAAACAAAACTTGCATTTCTTATACTGTACAAAGGTCAGATCCACGTATCTGGAAAGATGTCAAGAAACTGTTTAAATTCGCGTGCTGTCTGAAAACTGTATGTGGCAGGCATTACTCCTTTGAATTTAATCCTATGGGCAAGGTAGCTGCCTCGGTGACTTTTTTGATAGTTTTTCAAAAAGTCCCAATGCCCTACGGCTTCAGGATTTCCAGCCCAAAAAGAATAAAAATCAAACTTCCGTCTAGGTTTTCTTGTTTGTTTAAAAATAATACGTTTCCATTTGCGGGCGTTATTTAACTATAACATTATGGGGATATAAACGCCCGAGGCGTACATTATAGTGTTATGTTACTGTTTTAACGAATATGCCTGCGGCGTCGCGTGCGTATTTATTCGGATGCTGGATGCAAACCCTGGGATTATACTCTTACCTAGTTATTAATTTAATTTTTAATCGTCTCGACGACTTAGTGGCTACCTTGTTTGGCTGTGGATTAAATGTACCAGGTTGGGCTAAAAAAAAAATGTTGCGTTTTCTGTTAGGAATTTTAACGACCACTCTGGCGCAGCCTCTACCTCTCTGTAGGGAATGGGAGGCCCCGTGTTCGATTCCCGGCAGGGGCAATTTGGGATTTTATAGTTACTAAATTGTCTGTGATCTGATGGAAGTCTAGTTAGAAGTAGTTAGTAGTAGCCGTAACGGCAAAGCCGTGCCGCCAAGCAATTTAACATTTCGGTACGATGCCGCGTAGAAACCGATCAGTAGGATGGGTTGAATAAAAACCTTAAATAAATACCTCTTCCAGGTTAGCCCGCTTCCACCTTAGACTGCATCGTCACTTACCATCAAATGAGGTCAATGTAGATGAATAAAAAAACCGGCCAAGTGCGTGGCGGGCCACGCGCAATTTAGGGTTCCGTAGTCACAATCCTCGAAAAACAGATGTAACTCCCCCTACTTAGCCATGATAGTTTTCCTTTAAAATTGATTATATATACTACTGCTGTGAATTTTTTCAAGTTCCTATATACTGCCATTTGGCTGATAGAGGGGGGGGGACACTTGACTCTAATAAAAATTAGCACTTAAAAACATCATATTTTACAAACGGATCTATAAATCGAAAAATGATGTTCCCACACCCACAGTATTCAACGATACCCCACACTATGGGGTAGACGAGAAAAAAAATATTCATCCCCACTTTACATGTAGGGGAGCTAACCTAAAAAAAATATTTATCAAAATTTTATTTCACCACTTTATCGGCGTGATTAATATTTATACTCATGCCAAATTACAGATTTCTAGCACTAATAGTCTCTGAGATTAACCGAGGACGGACGGAGAGACAGACGGACGGACATGGCGAAACTATAAGGGTTCCTTGTTTACTACGGAACCCTAAAAAAGAATTCTCATTGTCAGTAGCAGCACAGGTCGAAAAGTACGTAACGCAGTCGGTCCTGCGCCTGATCTCTCTCTGATCATTTCGGATTGCCCGAACTAATAAAATATTCCTTCTGTCTGAATCAATATAATATTCCAAACATTGTGAGCGAATGTTGACGGAACTCACAAAGTGCTACGTCATATTGATGGCCTAAAAGCAACAACCGTTTATTTTCACTCCCAAAAATACGTATCACTCTTAAAGCTTGTACAATAAGGTGGTGAATGCGACTATTTTTTGCTATAGAGGTGCTTTTTATAGAGGCTTCCGTGTAGGTGTAACTCTTCGTGCATTATGCTTTGTTTGGGGTGTACCGCCTGTGGTACCGCGTAGGGCACTTTGCAGCTTTGCTTCCGGCGAATGTGAACTATGTCACCTTGCCTGTCTGTTTGTTTCCATGGATATCAACGGTCTGTGCCAGGTAACGTATTATATCATATTTTAACGGTCTGCACGTAATTTTCTAGAAGCCTCTAGTTCAATCATGATATACGCTGTCCTTAAAAATTGAAGATTTATCTAAACGCTTTCCCATCTTCAACTTGGTCAATCGTGTTCGAGCGATAAATTATATTTTATTATTGTCGAGATGATAAACTAAAAAAGAAAATATTTAAATGCAGTTTTTCATTAGCTGTAAGAATCGATAGATATTGGGATCCCAAAATACTCAAAACTAGATGGACGATCTCAAGAGAGTCGCTGGCTGCTGCTGGATACAAGCGGCACAAGATCCTGTATCCTTGGATATCCTTGCAAGAGGCATATGTGCAGTAGTATTCGTTTATCGGCTGAGACGGTGACAACGGGTTTTTAATCTCTCTAAAATTCACACAACATCGGTTCCAAACACTTCCAAACTTCTAATAGCTTTTTATTTCGCCCAACATTAATTAATTACTACACTTAATTTGACACTAACTTCGTTGCTATTATTTGTTTAACCAACAGGTCTTGGTCTAGTTCAATATGATTTCGTTTCTTTCCCTATGCTTAGCAATTTTACAAACTAATTTTCATTATATTTTGACATTTGAATATTAACTTTCAATATATCCCGTAGATTTACAATACATACATAATACAGATATTAGCCCTCGTGGTATCACAAAGCGAAGGCTGTACTCTACACATGTCCGGTCTGATGGAAGTGTCTAAAATCGCGGGTGCGTCCTATACTTTATTTCTTGATGGACTTTAGGGTGACAATGCTGACAATGCATCAGTACCTACTAGATAAATGCGGACTGGTGTTGATGACCGTTTAACATATTTTAAACTTTGAACTTTGAATTTTCTGCAAGTTAATATACTAACAAGTATAAATTGAAAATTTAAAAAACCCCCGACATTCACCATTTCGTGGCGGCGGCCATCTTGAATTTGCATAATGCTATTCTACTAGTCAAGCCCTTTCATTTGATACCCATATTAAGGGGGTTTTGAAAAATATGTAATCCGCCATTTTGTAGCGGCGGCCATCTTGTATCTATTTTCATCAAACATAGCTAACAACACTCTCGACTAATTCTCCTTTCAAACAAAAAAAACCGCATTCAAATCGGTCCACCGGTTTGAGCGCTATAGAGGAACAGACAGACACACACACACACACATATTCCAAATTATTCCAAATTGTTTCCAAATTGTTTCGAAATGTTTGCATACAGGCAAAATCTCTTTATATAAAACAGAAAATCATGAATTCTGATAATAAAATAAAAGCAACTTGGGATATCATCAGTGATGAAATGGGGAAACATAAAGTACATACTAATAAACTGGAGTTAAAAATTAATAATCATATTATTGACTCTGATATAGAGATAGCAAATACTTTTGAGAACTTCTTCCAAAATATTCCAGTTACCACGACTAATTCCCTGAATTCCTCGCCAACAGAAGCCTATAATATCCTGAGGGGCAATGTTTCTGAGTGCAATGTATTATTTCGATTTAAATACGTAACCCCATATGATATTATCAAAACATTTAAATCTTTGCAACACAAAAAAACAGGAGATTTATGGGGAATATCAGTAAAAATAATTCACAATATTATTGATGTTATTGCGCCATATCTTGCTGTAATTTTTAACAAGTCCATAGATTCGGGATCATTTCCCGACCTCATGAAATGTAGTAAATTGATACCTCTGTTTAAGTCGGGAAGTAAAACTGATCCAAATAACTACAGGCCGATTTCAATTCTACCAACTCTCAGCAAGATATTTGAAAAAATAATGCTCAACCAACTGCTCCTGCACTTTAATTTAAATAAATTACTTCACTCTGAGCAGTATGGTTTTACTAAGGGTCGTTCAACAACCGATGCGGCCGCAAGGCTGTTACGGCACATTTTCGATGCTTGGGAAAAGTCACAGAATGCCATTGGTATCTTCTGTGATTTGTCAAAAGCATTTGATTGCGTTGAGCACGAGACTCTTTTACGAAAATTAGGCCACTATGGTATTAAAGAATCTGCACTCAGTCTCATTGCGTCTTATCTCGGTGATCGTATACAAAGGGTATGCATCAATGATGTTAAGTCATCCGGATCAGCCTCAGTAATGGGTGTCCCCCAAGGCTCTATTCTAGGTCCATTCATGTTTCTGGTTTATATTAATGACTTACCACATTTCGTCAAAAATGCTTGCGATATTGTACTATTTGCTGATGATACGTCTTTAATTTTTAAAGTCGATAGAACTAAAGACAATTTTGACGATGTAAATAATACTTTATCTCAAGTTTCACACTGGTTTACTATAAATAATCTACTTTTAAATGCTAAAAAAACCAAGTGTGTCGAGTTTTTATTGCCCAATACAAGGATTACTAGCAACAATTTAAAGATAAGTGGTCAGCCATTGAAAACTGAGAACACAACTGTGTTCTTGGGAATAACCCTAGATGCAAAGCTTCAATGGGGCACCCATATAGCAACACTTGCTGGCAAGCTTAGCTCTGCTGCTTACGCTGTTAGGAAGATTCGACAGTTAACAGACGTAGAAACTGCAAAAGTAGTTTATTTTGCATATTTCCATAGTATTATGTCGTATGGAATCTTACTATGGGGTAAAGCAGCTGATATTGGAAAAATTTTCGTTTTACAAAAAAGGGCAATTCGCGCAATTTATAATTTAAAACCGCGGGATTCCCTTCGAGAGAAATTTAAAGAAATAGGTATTCTTACAGTAGCTTCTCAATATATTTATAACAACATAATTTTTGTTAAGCAAAACATTCACAGTTACAATAAAAAGTGTGAATTACACGATAGGCGGTTAAGAAATAGAGATGGACTAGTGATTCCTCGATTACGCCTCAAAAAGGTCCAAAGGTCGTTTGTGGGAATGGGCGTAATGTTCTATAACAAAATTCCACAACAAATCTTAGATTTGCCTTTACACAAGTTTAAGAATTCTATTAAAAGTGTGCTCATGAAAAAAGCATATTATACAATTGAAGATTATATAAATGATAAAAAAGCATGGATTTAATTTATTCGCTTTATACGCTATTATAACTTGAGGAGTATTCGATTATTGGTGTTCAATTCGATGCTTTAATCATGGGTAGCCTAAGTATGTCACGCTCTCTTTAAACATTTCTGTGGTGGTGTCGTGTGGTGCGGGTTGTTACGTTCCCTCAAATATGGTTGAGCGAAGCAATGGCTGGATCATGCGTCATGCTCGTGAACGGGTGCCGCCGTCGGAAATGGGGCTACTTTTGTCTGCCCTTCTTAACGTGTAGAATTGTAAGCACCATTCCGAACCAGTGGTAGATTCATTTGTCGATTCAAAAGCACTTGTAAAAGTTTATCCGAATAAAAAATATGTCTTAGACTTGCCTTTACACAAGTTTAAGAACTTTCTTAAAAGTATGCTCATAAAAAAAGCTTATTATACAACTGAAGATTATATAAACGATAAAAAAGCTTGGATTTAACTCGTTCCAGCAATGCGCGAGACGGCATTTCAATCATGTACATTAATAATAATAATTGTTATAATGTTATTTTTAAAAAGAGCAACCGCCGAGTTTCTTACAGGTTCTTCTCGGCTGGAACTGCATTCCGAACCTGTGGTAGACTCAATCGACGATTCAAAAGCACTTGTAAAAGTTTATTTGAATAAAAAACTTTTCTATTCTATTCTATTCTATTCTATTCTATTCTATTCTATTCTATTCTATTCTATTCTATACATGCACACACACACACACACACACACACACACAGACACGTCAAACTTATAACACCCCGTCGTTTTTGCGTCGGGGGTTAAAAATAATAATAAGCAAGAATACTATTATTGCAAGCACGGCGCATGCCCCTCAAAGAAAGGGTGTATAGCTAGTTTCAGAGCTAGTACCCTGATTTCTAATTTGTCGACTGCATAAATTGGTATTTTTGTCGCTGATTTGAAAACTGCCTAGGTAAGGATATTTCTACACTGAAAAAAAAAAATGCCGAAAATGATTTTTATTGGTATAAACGCGAATAAGCATCTTAGCCTGAGGATACAGTAGTCAAAGACTGAAATAATAATTTGATTTACTTCCATCCTCGAAACTTCTTCCAGAATGGTACGCCATCAAGTTTGTTGAGGTCGGCCACGCTTTCTTCTTCGCTGACAGTTCCAGTCGAGAACTGTCTTGCTGTGTTATTACTTATTAGGTTCCCTTCGCAGAGTGTCGTCGGAGTGAGGTGGGGTGTTGAGCTTCTGACCTCAAAGCATTTTGAGCATCAGACCTCTAAAACTATATTATGAAGTTCTTAATATAATGTAATGATAGTTATTAATCTATCTATAATAATATAAAGAGGCTCGTCCTGACTGACTCATTGACTGACTGATCATCAACGCACAGCCTAAACCACTGAAGCTAGAAACTTGAAATTTTCACAGTAGCTTCCTTTAATGACGTAAGTGCACACTAAGAAAGTATTATTGCGAATTCCATCCCTAAGGGGGTTAAATAGGGGGTGAAAGTTTATGTGAAAGTCCGTCATTTTTCAAGTTATATCAATGAAGATTAGTATTTGTATTATCAGTTAAAAGTAAATAATTACATGTTTCATGAATTTAGAAAATTCCACTCCCAAGTGGGTTAAATAGGGGATGAGATTTATATGAATCCAAGCGGACGAAGTCGCTGGCATAAGCTAGTTATTAATAGTTATGATGAACTATTATAATATGAAGTATCCACTAAAAATATTATAACTTGTAAACCCTAGTAACAAAACCCGGGGGTCTTCCGGCTAATAGTTTCTCCGGTCGGCGGTCCACCTCGCGAATAGGCGTTTCTCTCGATGTGAACTTTATTGCGAAGTAATAAAATCTGTACATTCATGATTTACCGAGCTTTAAATCCATTTGATGCTCTTGACATTTTCTTTTATCTTTGGAACATTTGAGAGATATTTGTTTTACAAAAGAGCTTTATGAGAAAGCAAATAGATGGGTACGAGTATTAATACCTAATATGTATTGTGATCTCTACCAAATAAGATTTCTTATTGTATTGTAAGGATAGTGATATAGTTTTGTAGTATGTTATATCATATTACTTATATACCTTTGGGCTATCCACTGCTTCCTCCCGATCTTACCTTCAAAACTCTTTACGAGTTCATCGTCGAAAAGTAACTACGTAACAATGAGTTTTGTCTTTTAAAAAAGATTACCACTCCTTCTCTTCGTCAGCAATGAAAGGAACCTCGTGCATTTTACCATGTTGCAAAATAAAATATACCTAAATAAATAATACTGTAAATACCTACTTCTTTAATTTACAGCAGTATCTCAAGGGTTATACGTAGGTAATTTTCGCCTCGATAAAATATACATAATTACCTATACTTTATTTATCAGAACGTACCAACTGTACGTATACCTACATTATGCACCTGCACTGTAATGAGTGCGGTATGTCACCGCTATTACCACACGTGTTGACCAAAGTTACACTTCCAATTAGGGATGTGACCAAAGGACTATACCAACAAGTATAAATAAAAAAATCAGCCAAGTGCGAGTCGGGCCTCGCTCTTTCAGGGTTCCGTACATAATTATGAACAATATAATATTTTGGGTCTAAGAAAAATTTAATTTCCGAGCTAGACATCGCAACAAACCGTGAAAGAAAAACCCAAAAAAATGTTCGTTTATTTTGGTCACAGCTTATAAACTATTTAATAAATCGTTGTTTTCAGTATTTGTTGTTTAAATAGAGCATATAGTACATAATATACCGAAATATCATTATTCCTAACTAGTTTAGTTTTTGAGATAGCCCCCGTCACAAAAATGGTCTAAAACTGACAACTTTGATGGCCTCCCATTCCCTTATTTTTTGAGATAAAAATTAAAAAAATATATATTTGTACTCTAATTAATGAGTTCTAAACAATGATACCCCACAAGCTAGGGTAAAGAAAAAATTTTTTTTTCCGGCTCCTTTTTCATGTATGGGAGCCCCCCTGAAAAATAATTTAATTCAATTTCTAATTCAATATTTGATTTTGGGTTAACGTTTTACACTAAATACCAAAATTTCAGGTTTGTAACTCATTTCGTCTGCGAGCTAGAGACCTGTGACCGGCGGACAGACGGACAGACAGACAGACAGACAGACAGACAGACAGACAGACAGCCGAGTGACATTAATAGGGCTCCGTTTTTTACCCTTCGGGTACGGAACCCTAAAAATTAAAAAACCCCCGACATTTGCCATTTTGTGGTGGCGGCCATCTTGGATTTGCATAGTGCCATTGTACCTACTAGTCAAGTCCTTTCGTTTTCCCCCATATTGAGGGAGTTGTGAAAAAATATGTAATCTGCCATTTTGTGGCGGCGGCCATCTAGGACTGATTTTCATCAAACATAGCTAAAAACACTCCCGACTAATTCACCTTTCGAACAAAAAAAAACGTATTCTAATCGGTTCACCCGTTTGAGCGCTACGGTGGAACAGATAGACACACACACACACACACACACACACACACACATACACACACACACACACACACACACACACACACACACACACACACAAAAGCGCGCGCGCGCGCGTGTATTTAAAAAATAAATACACGCGCCGAATTCATCTAAACTTGTAAACTTAAACTGGGCCTAAGATGGATTAAGTCAGTTTTATGACCCATACGCCTAATCGGTTTCAAAGCAATATAGTTCTGGAACACTAAACCGCTTGACGACATGGTAGGGTATTGTCTAGTCACGGCTGAAGCCTCCGATCAGACAAGACCTGAGTCAATATAAAAATTATAAATTCCTAAAATGACCCAACAGGAGTCAAACTCTGCAACTTCCGCTTGTAGAGCGCCTCTGCGCCAGAGACTACTACTTAGTCACGTACATATAACCCCCGGCACGTAAGTCGACCGGTGACCATCAAGTGCGCGCAGCGTCGTACGAGTGAGCGGGACACAATACGATTGGAGAGCCAATCAGCGCTTACGAGGGATCCGCGAAAGCTAATCAGTTTACGAACAATCCCCACGCCCTCCCCGCGACCCCCTCATACCCCGAGATTCCTCATTTTCGACTTCTGCGCAATGAAGGTCACCGCTCGACTTATTTGCCGTGACTTATACACAGATGTACCATCCCTAGACCAAAGCATAAAGCTTTGGTTCCCCAATCGTCGGGTTTCATATTATGCTTTCACTCTTTATTAAGTGCAATTATTTTCACCCCCTAGGTACTGTGTAATTAGGAGCTCAGGTAATAATAATTTCGAACCCCCCACGCAGAGAATTGATTTTGTTTGTTACACCTACCGACTAACTTGATATAGTATTTCTGCTTTGAATTTTCAAACCAGACAATTTTTCAGAACACCAAAAAATACCGACTTCTACTCTAGAGTCTAGACTATCTCTGTACCAAAATCGGTTCTGCGGTTTTGACGTGAAAGAATAGCAAACAAACAAACTCACGTTCGCATTTATACTTATTAAGTAGGATCTAAAGAATAATATCAGAACATAAGGCCATGTCCACGCGAGCGGCACGCGCGCAGATTTATCAGCGCGCAACATTGGCGTGTAATTAAAAGGCGGTACATTAGTGCGGACCGCGGCGGGTGCGTGCGCGGCCACGCAGCTGTCGCCTCGCGTGTACAGCGAACGAACACACTTGATCCTTCGCGAGATTTTACTTTACAAACTTTAAAAAATACTTTAAAAAATACTGTAAAATATTATATTAATTATAGTAGGTTGAAAACTACTAGTTAGTAACTGCCTCGTTGGTCGAGTGGTTAGCATATTCGACCGCAGATTACGAGGTATTGGGTTCGATTTCCGGGCCGAGCAAATAATTATTAGGTATCGGGTTTTTTTGTCAAGAAATTCTCAGTGCCAGCCCGGAGTTGGAAGCTGGCGGTGTTTCACCCACGTGCCTAGGAGAGAACGTTAAGCGTAAAGCCTGCCAACCTACACAGGAGCAGCGTGGTGGGTTTAAGCTCTAAATCCCTCTCTCCTGTGAGAGAGAAGGCTTGTACCCAGCATTGGGACGTTAAAAGTTTGTGGTGGTGGTGGTTCAAAAGTTCCTACTAATGCTGTTTACTAATAGCTATTGCACTGGTTGCACTGAAATATTCACTAAATTTAATTGTGAACTAAGCTCTGATTATTTGCGAAACCTCTATATAATATCTTAAAGATATGAAAGAAAGTTGAAACGTGTATGCCTTACCTAATACTATTATTTTAAAACGAGCGGATACCCGCGACTTCGTTCGCGTGGATATTAATTTTAATAATCCCGTGGGAATAATTTTGTTTTTCCTATGCTCCTTTGAGCTTAAACCTTGCTAAAGACTGTTAAAAGTTCACTGGCGGATGTTTAGGTACATCAAAATGTAAACATCCGCCAGTGAAAGTCCCATCAAAATCGGTCCAGCTTTTCGGAGATTAGCCAGCAGTCTTTAAAGTATCTACTTTCTAACAAAAAAAGAATGAATGAAATCGGACCACCCGTTAACGAATTACAGCTAAGTACACATTTTGCCTTTCATCCCCTCTCCCAAGGGAACCGTGCTGAATTTCGGGATAAAAAGTATCCTATATGTTACTCCATAGTATTAACTTAAATCATGCCGAGTTTCATTTCAATCCATTCAGTAGTTTTTACGTGATGCGCGCACAAACATACAGACAAACAGACAAACAGATAAACAGACAAACAGACAAACAGACAAACAGACAAAAATTTCAAAAATAGCTTTTTTACGTTCTATTACTTATCCCTAACATCCCCCAGTTATTATTTTGCAAAAATCTTCAATGTACAGATACGGCAATTCTACGATTTTATTATATGTATAGATATAGATAACATCCCCCAGTTATTATTTTGCAAAAATCTTCAATGTACAGATACGGCAATTCTACGATTTTATTATATGTATAGATAAATATTTCCTTCCTGCCAGCTTTCAGTGAAACACCTACAAATTCTACACTAAAAGTAAGACTTTTGTGAATTAAACCACACATCCATATAAATGTTGTGCTGGAGATCTCGTTGATGCAGTAAAATCCTCTTACTCCTTATCCTAAACTACGGTCAAAGGTCAGTAACTACAAAAGTATCAAAACAATTTATTCGTGGTGTATTAAATCGCGTGACGTATCGTGATTGTCTAAGCCCTGACAGATGTGTGCCGGAATGTAATTGTTTGCTCGTAACTTTACATTTTATATCAGTCGGTACGCACCCTAATGTTAGGATTCATTCACCTCGTCAGATGTTCAATGGGCCGAGTTTTGGGGTCGGAAGTAGCTAAAGGTTTATTTTTTGCGGAGAAAGTTTTTTTTTTACTAAATTTGATTTATTCAATGCTAACGGAACGGTGGCGTAGCAAATGCTCCTTTTTTGTGTTAAGTACATTTTTATGTTTTTTTTTTATTTACATAGTTACAATTTAATAATAAGCGATATAAATGTATATTGTACAAACAATAAAGTGCTCAATGGATTGTCTGATAATAGATAATTTCCTCTATAAATTAATTCTTATCTGTATAATACATCAGTGGTATAAAATATGTTAGACGAAACATAATAATATAAATTATTATAACAATTCCTTGATCTTGTTTTATTTATAGGTAGGTAATTATTAAAATTATAATTAATTGTATTTTTAATATATTTTAATCATATTTACTGAACATATTAAGGTGATATGATGCTATTATGTGGTTAAATAACGGTCTCGTGAATGTCTGTATTTTTTCAATATTTTGACGTGGATTTTGGAATTTGGTGCGATGTTGTGAACTAGGAACAAGCAAACTAGAGAATACATGTTTGGTTGTGAATAACAGTTAATTAAAACCGTAATATAATGTTATCTTTACCAGTTAGTTCATGGACTAAATGAAATAATTTTTTTCAGGGAATATAAAATGATCATACCTCAAAAAATATCTAAGGAGCCTTAGTAACTTTTTTGCCTACGATAATATAGGTATAATATTATTATACTTAGAACATATTTTCAATTATTTTGAAGAAATATATTTTGTTCATTGTTGTTACAAAACGCTATCGAAGAGCATACTTTTCAAGATCTTAACAGAGAATTTTCGTTATACTTAATACAGTTTTATTGTAACAGGTGAAGATAAATTAAAACAATCCTGACTTCATTAGCCCTTCTCGTTGGAGGTTTTAATTATAATTACCGCTCAAAGTTCGCCGTAACGGAGGGCGATCTGTGAGAAGTCCTCCAAAGTTTCTGTAAGGTTATGCCGAGTCTGCCCATCTCTATAACGCTACTGGATTTCGCGTTGCGGAAAGCGCGGGGCAAGCAACTAGTGGCGCCATCTGTTATGTCTATCCGAAACTAACTTATTATTCATGTTTAGCTGCGGGAAGGTCAATTCTCCATTTTTTTCGTATATAAAATGTAGCCTATGTCACTCCGACCATAACAACGAATCAATTGACATCTCATTCATCAAAATCGGCTCAGTAGTTTAGGCGTTACGGTGGAACACACAATCTGATACTAAAATTGGATACAAACATACATACATAGACGGCTAAAATCATAACCCTTCCTTTTGGCTTTGCCATAGTCGGGTAAAAACTACAATATCAGAGCAAAAGGGACCCAAAGCTTTTAATTTTAAAGTCGTAGGTCCATTCATACTTCCAATGTTTATTTTGTGAAATTTCCGCTTGGGGCGCTGGCTGTAGATGTATCGACGAAGTTAAACGTACCTTAACACTAGCCGGTTAGGTCTATTTTACTTTGAAGTTATTGTGTTTCGATACTCGAATTCATTCAACGTTACCGTAATGTGCAAACTCGGCATAACCCCACTGATTTATTACACTTACCTGGAACGTTTTATTATCAATTTATTAAAAATCTTCTGAAATTTTATAATAGCTTCAATTTTCTCGTCTGAGAAGAACTCAATAAGTTTTCTCAAATATGACTTGACTCTCGTAACTTTTGAAGATGCTTCTTAATATTCTGGAGTTATCTGAACTTTCCAAATGTACTACCTATATTAACAACAAGCGGACACCCGCGACTTCGTTCGCGTGAATATTGGTTTTTAAAAATCCCGTAAGAGTCATTTTGTTTTTACTAAGCTCCTTTGAGCTCATACCTTGCTAAAAACTGTTAAAAGTTCACTGGTGGATGTTTAGGTAGATCAAAATGTAAACATCCGCCAGTAAAAATCCCATCAAAATCGATCCAGCCTTTCAGAGATTAGCCAGTAATCTTTAAAGTATTTCCTTTCTAACAAAAAAAGAATGAATGAAATCGGAACACCCGTTCACGAATTACAGCTAAGTACACATTTTGACTTTTATCCCCTCTCCCAAGGGAACCGTGCTAAATTTCGGGATAAAAAGTATCCTATATATTACTCCATAGTAAGAATTTAAATCATGCCGAGTTTAATCTCAATCCATTCAGTAGTTTTTACGTGATGCGCGCACAAACATACAAACAAACAGACAAAAATTTCAAAAATAGCTTTTTACGTTCTATTACTTATCTCTAATATCCCCCAGTTATAATTTTGCAAAAATCTTCAATGTACAGATACGGCAATTCTACGATTTTATTATATGTATAGACTAGCGGTCCGCCCCGGCTTCGCCCGTGGTACATATATAGCCTATAGCACTCAAGGATCACGTACATATCCAAGGGTGAAAGAATTTTTGAAATCGGTCCAGTAGTTCCTGAGATTAGCGCGTTCAAACAAACAAACTCTTCCGCTTTATTATATTAGTATAGATTTTATTAAAAAACCAATAACAACAAGTTCTTTTAAATAAAATAATACAAAGATATAATTATTGTTATCTATTAATGTAGGTATAAGTACAGAGTTACAGACTATCAGCTATCTCTATTTTAATGCCCCAAAAATAATAATTAATTAATTAATTATGATCACATCTTCATTGAGTTACCATGGTACAGTATGTTAGTTATCTGATAACATCAAATGATGACTCAAATAGTCATATTTTACTTGCATTTTAATAATTAGAGACTCGCATAACACATGTGGCGACGACGTATGGTCAATGGTCATAATATGAGTTTTTGCTTAGACAATGTTTTTATGGCTCTTACTTTGTGTTTACGTGTATGTATCTAACACTGCCAACCTCCCACTCCGGGCTGATAGGTATTAAGTTTTTTTTGACAGATAAATCCAATGATTCATAAATTTTTGGCCCGAATTGGGAGTCGAACCCAGGACCTCGTGAACTACTGTCCATCACACCAACCGCTACACCATCGAGTCAATAGTCAGTACATGTCTTGTATCTATTAATAGGTCAGTGCGCTTGTTAACAAAATCAGCTACTTATTCTCCACTAGCAACCCGCCCCAACTTCGCACGGGAAGTAGACCTATCACACCATACATTATTTTTAACCCCCGACGACGCAAAAACGACGAGGTGTTATAAGTTTGATGTATCTGTGTGTGTATGTGTCTGTTTGTTCTCCTGTAGCGCTCAAACGGGTAAACCATTTGAATGCGGTTTTTTTTTGTTTGAAAGGTGAATTAGTCGAGAATTTTGTTAGCTATGTTTGATGAAAATCGATCCAAGATGGCCGCCGCTATAAAATGGCGGATTACATATTTTATCACAACGCCCTCGTATGGGTATCAAATGAAAGAGCTTGACTAGTAGAATAGCACTATGCAAATCCAAGATGACTGCTACCACAAAATGGCGAATGTCGGGGGTTTTTTACATTTTTAATTTATACTTGTGTTATATCTATCTCATAAGCATTAGGCAGCGTTTTCGACGAAAGCTCCCGGCGCAGTGGCTTGACTTTTACCGACATTTTCAACAATTATTATGGTCATATTTCAACCAAAATACACAAAACCGTATAGCAAATTATACACTTAAACCTTTCTAATTAATCACTCTGTCTATTGGTGAAAACCACATGAATATCCGTTCAGTATTTTTTGAGTTTATCGCGAACAGACCCGGCGGGGATTTTGTTTTTTATTTTTATTTTTTACTAGCGGACCCGGCAGACATCGTCCTGCCCGCTATTAGCGCCACCTACCGGGTTCAATTTTTTTTACCTTCCTCTTGAATTACTCTATCTATTAAAAAAAACTGCATCAAAATCCGTTGCGTAGTTTTAAAGATTTAAGCATACATAGGGACATAGGGACATAGGGATATAGGGACAGAGAAAGCGACTTTGTTTTATACTATGTAGTGATAATATGTAGCGATTAATCATTATTTTCATTCGCTGAGGTTTCGTTCATTAACCCTTACAAGTGTGCACATGTGAAGAAACAGGTCAAGGCCCAACCTGTTGCTCCGTCCTTAAGTTTACGTGCAGGGGTAAGAAATTAGGGGAGCTCCGTTATTTATACGAATATTACCGACATAGGTTGTATTTCTATTTAGAACTTCATTAAACGCATTGCTACTTTTATCCATATCCCTTACTATTATTATTAATGCGAAATTGAATCTGTCTGTCTGAATATTGACCTTGAAATAGGTACATTGCACTGAAGACGGAGATAAGATACTTTTTAACCTAGAAAATCAAAGAGTTACCCTAAGATTTAAAAAATACTTGCAGTTTCTAAATTGTCAAGAAATTCTCAGTTGATAGTTGGCGGTGTTCCAACCCCCGTGCCTTGGAGACCACGTAAAGTACTCAAATTTATGTCGGATCTCATTACGGTCCTGTCAGATTGGTGTCACATCGGACTATGAGAGTGAGGGAATGGAGAGTTCACCTGTGTGCGTGCATTCATTTGGACTATAAATATCAGCTGCGTAATATGTCTAGTTATGATAAGCTCAGTGGAGTTTAACATGGCCGAAATTCAATGATGAGGACACTATACATTCTATTCTTCATACATACTATAGCCATACAAGCGTAATCCACTTGTTATGGGCAAGAAACAGGTTGAGACGCCACCTGTGCACCCTCCTTAAGTTCCTCGTGCCGGGGTGTAAGAAATTATTGGGGGAAGTGTGATGTAACCGATTAGGCGTCATTTAAATGCAAATATCCGACTACTTGTTTATTATTTCATCTATTACAACAGGTTACATTGTTGTATTCACTGATAGACTGACTGCTGGACATAATTAATATTGCGTTCTGATGAAAGTAAAAGATTTATTAGCTCCTGAGACCGCTACGTCGTACCAGATTTTTTATAAATCCCGTAGAAACCCTGTGATTTTCTGGGATAAAAAGTGTTCGTCTTCGAGGCACTATCACTGTGTATTATAGACGTAGAATACAGATATATTATGTTAATGACAAAAAACCATAGACATAGATATATTTTTTATAATATTATAGATCCAGTTTTCTAAGAGCACTATTTAATAGCACATATTATAAGTATTTGAATAGAAAACATTCTTTATTATATGTACTGTAGCATACCTATTTAGTTTCTAAAGACATTTTAACCGTTCTATGAAAATTATTAAGCACCACATTACCACTTAGCGTAATAATTTGACACGCAATACATCAAATCGAACTCTATTTTGTTCGAATTAAGATTAAAAATAGCAGTTTTCCTCGCGTTTCCGACTTACCTGTATAGGTATTGTAATGAGGAAACAAAACACTGAGCAACCACTATGGGTATTTGATAAGTATGTGCTTTACACGCGAGTGCTGTATACGGGTGCTTTGCATTGTGCTTTATTATTCAGACGTGATAGAGTTTTAAGAGTACTTGTGATAGGTAATGAAACTCATTTATACGCTGTTTAAAAAAAATTCTAAGGGTATAGTTACAGTTACTCGGTAAACTATTGGAGTTTATATGCAGTTAGTCTTTATTTGAATGTGCTTTTTATTATTATCGATATTCTTTCTACTAGTGTGAGCTGATATGGCCCTGATGGGATTTATAGTGTTTAAATAGTTGTATGATATAAAAGTCGATAAGTATGCCTAACTAAGCGGTAATGGCCTTATAGTGGTTAAGACATCGGCCTCCCTTTTCGAAACGTAACGAAGAGTTATTTTTTTTTTAATGGAAACACGGATGCTTTGCGGCAGATTACGGCTGAAGTGTGGTCGCTAGCCAGGCGGATTCAGGGTAGAACCCTACCACAAAGCGGTGATATCATCCAGATTAAGTTGTGTGGTATCAGACACAACGACCCGTAGAGCGGACTGAGAGCGTCAGGGCCTCGTTAGCATATTGGCAGGGTGCACCGCACGCAGGTGAGGTTGACTTTGGCCATATAGGTGGAATTTGGGCTACTTACACCCCAAAATACACGTGATATTTCACTACAGGTACCCCCTTGTCCCACCTAGTGATATTTCGTGATTTTTTTCGAGTTTTCGAACCCAAAATGCGTCGCTTACGCGTTTCTCCGAGAGGTTTTTTGCGATTTTTTTACCTTTTAAGACAGCGGAAAACAAGAGATTGTAGGTACATTTTCGCAATATTATAATCCGCCCACCGTATGATGCTTTGAAGTTGTCAAAGCTCGTACCCGATGAGGTAATGTGATATTGCTGTGGTGCACCGCGCATCCCCTTTGCACCATTACTGCTTTGGTACTTATTACTCCGTACTCCCAATGTTGAATTGCAGTGACAATCAATGCAATACCAAATATTTAATGTACGTTATGGTTGTTGTTATTTAAAAAAAAAAAAAATTCTCAGTTCGGTATTTTTTCCTATGTAGGTATGTACTATGTACAGTATAATTTTTTTAGTCCTCGATCCTAAGCTGCAAGGGTAGGTAAGGCGTGGAGACTCAGGAACTGTGATTGTGAAGAATAATAAACTTAAAAACTTAAGTAATTTTTTTTAATACTGACTAAACACGAACATAAAATTAAAAAAATATATATTATTTTTATTAGCGTGCATAGAAATGCATTTTGTGACGATGATGCTTCAGAAATAAAACCATGACGAATAATTACAAGATATAAAATATTGTTTTGTATTTTCATTGCGCTATATAAAACTAGAAATAACCGGATCGAAACCGCTTTTTTTCCCTCAAATATTGTCTAACTGTACCCCAATCCCGTGCACCCATAGCGGGCACACCTGCCCATATCACAGCGCGTGCAGCTGCCGGCAGTTCATACGGGCACGGGCAGATAAGCGCGCTTTATTCGCGAGATAATGTGCCCGGTTATCGAACAATGAAGTGCCTATTTGCATATGAACGTACCTACCAAGTTACTTGACATGATAATATTTAGTTTGAAAGTTTCGGTCAGATTTTCTTTTTTTTATTCGATGACTTGTTAGCCCTTGATAGTGATCTAACCTGGTGGTAAGGCATGATGTAGTCTAAGGTGGAAGTGGGCTAGCTTGAAAGGCGTATAATTTCTTGGCGGCACGTCTTTGTAGTCAGTACTTCAGTAGGTATAAACCGTTTTTTTTTATTGAGGAATTTAACCAACAGCTTATTTATTTTACATAATAATCTTAAAATTAGGTATCTTAGAGCTAATAACAGGTTTTCACAAATGGACAGTAGATAAACACGGGTAAACGTTAACGTAAACTTTTAAAGTGATAACGTCTTATAAATCGATGAACGCCGGCCGAACGCAGGTAAAAGCATGACTCATTGTAACGTACCGCCTAGCCGAGCGTGCAAGCGAGAGCGCGGAGCGAGCGATAGAGATGCAATGTTAGCCGAGCGTGCAAGTGAGAGCGCGGAACGAGCGATAGAGAGGCAATGTTTTCTTATGACGTTATCACGTAAAATTATCGTCCGTAAGCCGACTTTACAGACAACTAAGTTTTTCGAAATTTTTGGACCTCTAGGATAGTAACTAGCCATGGATCAAACCAGACCAGAATTTATAAATTCCCAAATTGCCCCTGCCGGAAACGAAAATGTGACCTCCCGCTTATAAGACCAGAAATGTCAAATCTAGGAATTATGTCGGAATCAAGTTACTTACCCACTCAATCCCACAACGTATAAAACTATTCCTAGTAAGCCGATTGTGTGTATGATCTCTCTTTATAAAAGAGAGATGATACACACAATTTTTATAAAAAAATATTTTTTTGTCATACCAACTCGCATTACCACTCTCTAACGATATACATATTATGTATATTGTATAAGTATATAAAATCTCAAAATAACGGTCTGTGGATTAGAAGGGCACGCACAGGAGCCCCCTCAAAGCGTACGCCGAAAAACACAATAAAATAATCCAACGCTTTTGTATGAAATTTTGTTGTTTGTACTGTTCGCAAAAAAAAGTGATAGACTTTAAACTAATATTAATATATATATAGCTGTTCGTTCTGATTCACTGACTCATTCATCGCCTCTCCTGTAAAATTTTGTATGAAAAATTTTTTTTTCACAAATGGTTTCGTATAGAGGACAAAAATTCATTAAGAGGAAAAATATGGAGAGAGCTGATGATTGAGGATTTCGGAGACGGTTGAAGAGCACGCTTAAGGTATTGAAGATAGGTGGGGGGTGCTCGAACAAATGTCACTCGAAACGTCATCCAATTGGCAGTGAGCCGAAAAAAAATTCAAAATGGCGAAAAAAAGATGGCCGCCATACAAATTTCGTCGGTGTCCATCTCGAAGGGTATAAAAGATGAAAGAGTTGTTTCTTAGCAAAACATGATCAGGATCCAAAGGTCTACTCGATGAATACAAAAAAAATTCAAAATGGCGGACTTTATTTTTCCATAGAAAATGTATGGCGAATATTGAGAGAGAGTATAAAGTTGTGAACTAGGTATGCAAGGCGATTGATGCGGTTCTTTGGAGAAATCTCAAAGAAAAATATGGGAAGACATGATGATTGAGGGTTTGGAAGATGATTGATGAGCCCGGGCAGAGTTTTGTAGATAGATGGGGGCTGCTCAAACAAAAAATACTCAGAACCTCATCCAATTGGCACTGAGGTGAAAAAAAAAAACCAAAATGGCGGATTCAAGATGGCGGCTATACAAATTTCGTCGGTGTCTATCTCACCAAGTATAAAAGATGGAAGAGTGGTTTCTTTGAAAAATATGATCAAGAACTAAAAAACAAGATGGCGGAATTTATTTTTCTACACAAAAAAAATTTTTGATGGTTTCGTGTAGAAAACAAAAATTCATGCGGAGGAAAAATACGGAAAGAGCTGATGATCGAAGACTTTGGAGACGGATGAAGAGCACGGCGAGGGTATTGAAGATAGGTGGGACGTGCTCAAACAAAAACTACTCGAATCCTCGCGGTCCGCTTGCGGGCCGCGCACCCACGCGCCGTACTAGTTTTTTATTAAGCACGTCTAGTAGTTGTAACCATTATGAGAAATATAGAACATTTTATCAAATATTTTAAATTGTACAACAACGCTGTCTCATACCAGTTAAGCACAGAGAGAACCGGAGAAATATCACCATTCACCGTGTTATCGAAGGATATCCACGATCCTCAAAGTAAGCAACAATGCAGGAAGAACTCAAGTATCTACATGAGTTCTAAGTAAGGAATAATAATTAAAATATAACGACGTCCCAAATTCGTTGAATATCCTCAAAGTTGAGGGAATGACACAAGAACTGCTAGAAGATGTTCCTATCGTAGACTAAGGAACTTAATGAGAACTATTATATTAAATTGAATTCATTGATCATTCAATATAGTTTTAATTCATAATTTTATGAATTTCGTCTAAAGTAAAGTATGTAACCCGCCAATACGCATTGGAGCAGCGTGGCGGGTCTAAGTTCTAAATCCCTCTCTCCTATGAGAGCGGAGGCCTGTGCCCAGCAGTGGGACGTTAAAATGCTGTAGTGGTGCTGGTGGTGGTGGTGTTGGAGGTATGTTGTTTTTTTTTATTAAATAATAATTTAATATCTCAGCCGTTTTTGCCGACGGTAGCAAGGTGCATAGCGGGAGCCGCGTGCGTCGCGTGGCGGGCGCGTGCGCGGCGCGCTGCACTGTCATGGCCGACGTTTTCAGGTGCTCCTTATTTTTTTATTTTTTTTACGCTTCTTAGTCTCGGAGACGACGGAAATTTTCAATGAATCTAATTAAATTAATCGATTTTAATATTACTATTGAAAATGTGCATTTCAGCTTCCTGTCTGCACTTGTTGGCTACTTGGTACAGGTTCCATGGAGTTAACTATTGAAACGTTTTGTTTATGCTCGTGTCTCTCCCGCTGTGCGTCTTATTGCTCATTGTTGTGGGTTGTGACGCCCTTCCGTTAACTACTTCATCGTAGGAAGGGACCGCAACGCGGTAGGTACCCAGTTACTTTCGCATACGACTTAACCAAGAGTTTATATTGTGCGAATAGGAATCAAGACAGAACAAGGCCTGCGATCCAAGTGAAGTTGACAGTCGTGCTCCGATCGTCGCGTGCTCAATAATCAAGTAATACATAAACAATGCTCTAAGTTTGAACTACGCACAGCACACACGCATAAAAACACTAGGTAAAAACAGGCTTCCGGGTGTGCGATGATCAGCGATTTCTCCGAGATTTTGGGACCGATTTTGGTGATTTTTTTTATTGATAAAGGAAGTTTGCGAGATGGTTCCATAAAAAATTCTACCTCAAAATCTCCAACTGACGCTGCATGGGAACTGCCCATCTAAACTGTACAAAACCATTGCCGATTGTGAACTAAAGTTTAAGTGAATTTTAATTTCAAATTTGTAGTAGTCTATAATTAAGCATTATGAGAAGAAGAAAGTAAAAAAACCATTTAAATGAAGTGTAAATAAGTTAATGCAATCCTGAAAATATATAAATAGATTTTCCTTCACATTTATTGGCGCTCTTTGATTAGCAATACCTAAGTTCCTACGCCATCATGTTAGCGACCATCATCTCTCAGTTTATAAAGTACGCTCCTATTCTCTTTCGCTTTTTCCAACTAATCGACTATGAATTCACTAAACTGCACCATTATGCGCTATATGTTAGGGGAGTATGAAAGAATTCGTTCATGTTTACATGAAATATTTGTACGGCTTGCCTGTTACTTCGTCGCTAATGGAATTCTGTTAGAACATAATTAAGTGTTGTTATTTATTGTAAGCTTAGATTATTATGCTCAGAATATTTCGAAGTTAGTAAAATTTGAACTAAAAATCGCTTTTCTTGAAGTGGCCTTGGGATGTTTAATGTTTGGGGCTACTTTTGTCTGCCTTCTTAACATTGTGTTGAATTGTAAGCACCATTCCGAACCAGTGGTAGATTCATTTGTCGATCGTAAGCACTTGTTAAAGTTTATCTGAATAAAAAGTATGTCTATTCTATTCGTCTTTGCTTCAGCTGTCCACAAGATAGTTAAACTACTTCTTGTAACATTATGTTTTGAAAAGAGCAACTGATGAGTTTCTTATCGGCTCTTCTCAGCAGAACCAGCATTCCGAACCGGTGGTAGATTCTTGACATGTCATAAGAGCCACACGTTGGCCTACATGAAATACGAAACGATTTTGAATTTTTTTTTGAATTTTATTTTTTAGTTATTCTAGACTTATGTGTGATAACTCTGAAAAGGTAAGTACGCGCCGGGGATCAAATTCTGTGTCGTCGTCGTCGTCGTCGTCGTCCCCCCCCCCCCCGAAAGGGTGACTGAAGTTTTAACCACTAGTCTATCACCGCTTTCAGTGTGACCCGAAATTAAAACCTTATAAGACTTCAGTGCTCGTCGGTGTGTGTGGAATTAGAATCAGATTCAAAATCCCAATACCTTTCTGTTTCGTACCATACAATAATTGGACAACACCGTTGACGGTTCAATCGCGTAACACGGGGTACGATGGTCGGTACGACGCGATAGTTACATTAGGGGTGGGCTGTCAGTTACAATCAGTTGATTAAATCCAGCGCACCTGCGGGATGGACGACCGGGCCGGGGCCGGACCCGGGCCGGGGCGCCGGGCGGCGTCGTCACGGCAACACCGCCGGTAAACAGCTTGCAGCGTTGCAGGTATAATTCAGATGCATCCACACTAATTGGGATTATTTTCTAATGTTGAATTTTGCGATTATTATTATCTTGCAAAATATTATTCCTGCAAGATTTTGCAATAACGTCCAAAATGGCTTGAGGAATTTAATGATGGCTTGTTTCTGTGTCTTAAATAGAATTATGCTGATGCATCCGTAGTGTTCGTCCGATTCAGGTTTTGAAATATCCCATGGGAACTTTTCCGGGATAAAAAATAGCCTGTGGCCGTATAAAAGATGCAAGCTATATCTGTGCCAAATTTTGTTAAGATCGGTCCAGTGGTTGAGGTATGTTGTACCTTTCACAGACTGACATGAGGGGATGGAAATAATGCTATTTCCACACTCCTCCAAGCTTGCGGACCTCGAAAACTTTACTAAAATTCGAGTATAGAAACACAATGAATTCAGAGTGAAATGGACCTAACTAGCTTATTTTAAGGTTTGAGTTAGCCAATACATTCAGCCATTCGTCTAGAAAGATGTATTCTCTCTTCTAGAGGATAGGCTATATTTGTCGCAGAACCCATGTCAACTAGGGATTTATGGAGGTGGATGTTCTATAGAGGAGATCACGTACCGGCAAACGCAGCGTGGGATGATATATATAGGTATTTTTTATTTAACTACAAGTTAGCCCTTGACTGCTATCTCGCAGCTGATGGTAAGTGATGCAGCAGTCTAAGATTGAAGCGAGCTAACATGGAAGAGGTAAGTATAGTAGTTTTTATTAAACCCATACCTCTGACCGCTTTCTACGCGCCATCGTACTGGAACGCTAAATCGCTTGGCACGGCTTTGCCGGTAGGGTAACCAGCCACGGCTGAAACCTCCCACCAGACCAGACCTGAGACAATTTAGAAATTTCCCTGCCGGGAATTGAATCCGAGATCTCCCACTTATAAGACGACAGTGCTCACCACTGCACCAGGAAGAGAATGCCAGTGGGCATGCCATATCTGTCACAGAATCTATGGCAGGGCAGACACATCTGTAGAGCACCTATTAAAGGATAATGGAGATCGCGTAGGTTGCTACTGGCAAATGCAGCACGACGTCGAAAAATAACGATAAATAAAAAGTTAATTGCAAAGGATTCGCCGTTACATCGTATTTCGGTATCGATCCTCGTGGAAATCTGTGGCGAGGGTGGCTATCAGCCAATCACGCGCCGCGTCGAGACAGATGCGCGCACGCTTCCATTGTGCCGCGCGCCATTGTGAGCGATGGGGTGAGCGCGTGAGAGCCAAAGGTTCAAAGGTGATATGACTATCGGCCGTTACTCTTTTCCTGTACAATAGCCTTTTGGGACTTTTTTTACCCGATACTACGGGAGGTCAAGGTTCAATTTAAAAAGTCATTTTATACCGACTGGAAATTTTAACAACAATAGTTTAGACCTAACCCATCACAGCTCCGAACTTCAGCTGCCGCACCAGTGGTGGAGTTAAGAGTGAGAGCATGTGAAAGTGCTTGAAAATCAAAGCGCTCCGAGTGATTTTATCCCGGACCAAAATAGTCTTAAATCATTGTTTCAATCATTTTTGATACAGAAACAATATTCAGCTGCAGCGCCGAGGGTGGGTTATACTTCCGCTACGCGCCTGAAGTGCGCGTAGCGGAAGTAATTATAATTATTTATAAAGTAATTATAATGCTATTTGTAGAAATTTTCGAGATATGAGCAAAAAACTGAAAAAGGGACCTCAAATATTAACTTAAACACCCTATAACTCCTAAAGTAGTAAGCTTAGCGTAAAAATGATCATGACCAAATTTGTACAAAATTTTATGTTAAAACTTTTTTTAGAAGTAATTATAATGCTATTCATAGAGATTTTCGAGATATAAGCAAAAAACCAAAAAAGGGCTTCAAATATTAACTTCAACACCCTATATCTCTTAAAGTAATAAAGTTAGAGTAAAACTGCATGGAGCCAAATTTGTAGAAAATTTTATACAAAAGCTTTCGTCAGAAGTAATTATAACGCTATTCGTAGAGATTTTCGAGATATGAGCAAAAAAACGAAAAAGGGACCTAAAATACCCTTAAACACCCAATATCTCCTAAAGTAATAAACTTAGAGTAAAAATGCAAGAGACCACATTTGTGGCAAATTGTATGTTAAAACTTTTGTCAGAAGTAATTATAATGCTATTTGTAGAGATTTACGTGATATGACAAAAAAACCGAAAAAAGGGACAAAATTAAAAATGGCGACTGGTTACGCACCCCCCATATGGGGTTTTCGGATATATTCAAGAGGAAGGCCCAAAGAATACATTTGGCCAATTTTTAAAACTATAGGATGTTTTTCCTAGATTTACTAGGCTAAATGCACTGAGCGCGCAAAATGTTTATCACGCTGACTGAAGGTCTTTCCCCCACCTTCAGTGCAGCTGAAGATTTTCTTTATTATTTTAAAAGTGTGAAAATTCTGCTGCATAAATTTCATAAGGTATAAAATAACTTTTTTTTTTTTCAAAATTTTAATGCACTTCAGGCGCGTAGCGGAAGTATAACCCACCCTCGGCGCTGCAGCTGAATATTGTTTCTGTATCAAAAATGATTGAAACAATGATTTAAGACTATTTTGGTCCGGGATAAAATCACTCGGAGCGCTTTGATTTTCAAGCACTTTCACATGCTCTCACTCTTAACTCCACCACTGGTGCGGCAGCTGAAGTTCGGAGCTGTGATGGGTTAGGTCCAAACTATTGTTGTTAAAATTTCCAGTCGGTATAAAATGACTTTTTAAATTGAACTCTGACCTCCCGTAGGTAAAAGTCAGTCTGGTGCTGGTCAGTATTCAGTACAGGCTATATTATTATTGCCTACTTCTTGAATCTCTCTATTTCTATTTTCATTCACTTCTGTTATCTTCTTTTGTGCGCGATATATCGCTTGTCTAAAGCGCAGAGCACTAACTATTTTTAAAGCAAGTTGAGTACTATTCCATGCCTAAAGTATGCCTAAAGTTAGACTGGTAGAAAATGGTATTCGAATTAGGTAGTTAAGTCCGCTTTTTTTTTTGAGGTGCTATGAAAAAAGGTACTTAATTTATATAAACATCCTTTTCATTTCTAGCTTTCATCTTTTCTGTGCGTAGACAGAGAATTCCACTATGAAATATCCAGTTGCTAGGCTGCATCATCTTTTCCTTTCAAGCAGCTAGCGTAAGTAGATAAGCGCCTAGTAGTATAAAGGTAGACTTTAGGTAGACTCAAGTGTTTTGTCATGGGAACCCGATCCCGGTCGGAAGGATGTGTGCTGTTGACACGCTGAAGTACCTACCTACCACCTACCTACCTACTGCCGGTGACGGTGACGCCGAGCGCACACCTTTCCTTTAAATTGACGTTTTGTTTTATTTTTATTAACCCCCGACACAAAAACGACGGGGTGTTATAAGTTTGACGTGTCTGTGTGTGTGTGTGTGTGTGTGTGTGTGTGTGTGTGTGTGTGTGTGTGTGTGTGTGTGTGTGTGTCTGTCTGTCTGTTCCCCTGGTAGCGCTCAAACCGGTGGACCGATTTGAATGCGGTTTTTTTGTTTGAAAGGTGAATTAGTCGAGAGTGTTGTTAGCTATGTTTGATTAAAATCGATCCAAGATGGCCGCCGCTACAAAATGGCGGATTACATATATTTTCACAACTCCCTTAATATGGGTATCAAATGAAAGGGCTTGACTAGTAGAATAGCACTATTGCAAATCCAAGATGGCCGCTGCCACAAAATGGCGAATGTCGGGGGTTTTTTAAATTTCTAATTATACTTGTTCACAACTGTAAAATGTAATTATTGCACGCCATTATAATTATGGCTGATTGTAACATGCAAACAAAACTTTGTAACACCTACCATGTACATATGTACTTACAATCATGCAATAAAATCTATTCTATTCTATTCTTTTAATTGACGTTTTGTTTTACATTAATGCCAATATAAAAAAGTGTGTATGCAATTCCAATACGGCAGAAGTGAAACTTCAGTAACCTTGACCATAACTTAACCTTAACTTTAACTATTACTTTTACTTATGCTTTGACTTTGTAGGCGAAAATGGTGTCGCTTTTTCGTTTCATGAATGTTCAAATGCACAATGATCCTAAAGAAGTTTCACTTCTAAAGAAATATAACACTTTTTTACTGATTTGGAAAAAGGAGAAGGTCACAAATGTGCCTTAACTGTGGAATATTTTGGGTTCAAATTTTAGTTTGATCTTAAAAGAGAAACGAAAATCATGACTCGTTTTTTTTAGCAAAAGCTTATTTAATTGTTCAACGGTTAAACAAAGGCATCCTTTTGCATTAAAAGCGATATAAAAACAGAGATTAGGACCTTTTAGTTTTATAATAGTGCAGGGTTTGTGGATTTATCATACAGAGGTAGACTGTGATTCAAATCCGCAAACTTCTCGCACTGTACTATGGCCGTCGCTTAGGAATAATTATTGAAATTTATTGATGTAGGCATCGTGGGAACTGCCAATTAATTCGTTATGCGTTAGGGATTCACGTGGTGTAATGATGAGTTTAAATTGGACAGCATAGCTATTTGCACCATTTTCGTTCACACGTGTTATTAGGATGACCATGTTATAAGTTGATATTTTTCGGCCAAATTATGACCGAGGCACAAAATACTAATTATTACTAATCGAGCTATGTGAGCGATGTGAAACTATTATGATATTATTCTGTGGAACAGTCTAAAATCTAGAATCTTAAGGCCTAGACCGCACTGCGAAATTTATTCGCGCGAATTTTTTCGCAAAATTCTGTGACATATGGGAATGTATGAAACTGCACGCACATGCGATTTAAAATTCGCGAGAAAAATATATTAAAATGCGGAATATAAACCGCGCGAATAAAAATCGCGCGAATAATTTTCGCAGTGCGGCCTCGCTCTAAAATCCAGATCACAGCGCTACACAGACCTTGTGTGTGCCAGAGAGGTCGTCGAAAAACTTGCACAGAAAAATCTGCAGTGACAGCCGCGAATGCCCTGTGCTCTACGATTGCCCTGTTTATACAAAGCCCTAGATCCCAGAGCGATAAGACATAACTTATTTTCTGAAAGATGAAACCTTAGAGCGTTTGTCCACCGCCACCGTCACCGGGACGTCACCGAGAACGAGATTATTTCTGGCCGAGAACAAATTGACGTGACGGGCGTGCGGTGGACACACGGCCGTAGTAAATGTATGTATCACTAAATCGGCGCCGTCATCTCGTTGTCGGTGACGTCCCGGTGACGGTGGCGGTGGACAAACGCTCTTAGGCTCTCAGTAGTGTCTCATATGCTTTGAATACCTGCGTACCTACTAGTGGAGTTTGCTCGGTGACACCGGGGTGACACAGTGCTCTCGCGCTCATACTCACGGTTGAATAATTTTAGAATCAGACATCTAAAAATAAGCGAAGTTCACTTATATTTTGTGGAGCTTTAAAGCGTCTGATAAAAGTTCTGGTCAATGGAAAGTGTCTAATACTGTTGATAGTACTTCGAAATTACTATTATTCTACAATATATGTATGTATACCTATATAAAAATCAGCCATAATGTAAGTTAATAGTAAATCCACATGTTTCAACATCTAGGCTAGCTAGGTAGGTAGGTAGGATAGTACATCATTGCCGTATGCACTGTAATCGATACGGATCGCGTACTTGTATTTAATTAGGTGTACGTACTTGCGCGAAGCGGGATGCGCGGGCGCAGGCTTCCGGCGCGTGCTCGGGGCTTCCCTGTTCCGCTGGGGACATGCGATACCGTGCAGGGGTGAGGGACCTCGCAACGTGGCTGGGTGGAAAAATCATACTGATTTTCGGTTCTGTTTTTTAACAAGGTATTTGAAATCACTACCACTGATGATTTTCTCTGTTAAAAGTGCGTAATCTGCGTAAGTGCGTTTCTGTGTTAATGTATCAACATTGCGTTTGCTTTTTAACCCCCGACGCAAAAACGACGGGGTGTTATAAGTTTGACGTGTTTCTGTGTGTGTGTATGTGTGTGTCTGTCTGTTCCCCTGTGGCGCTCAAACGGGTGGACCGATTTGAATGCGGTTTTTTTTGTTTGAAAGGTAAATTAGTCAAGAGTGTTGTTAGCTATGTTTGATGAAAATCGGACCAAGATGGCCGCCGCTACAAAATGGCGGATTACATATTTTTTCACAACTCCCTTAAAATGGGTATCAAATGAAAGGGCTTGACTAGTAGAATAGCACTATGCAAATCCAAGATGGCCGCCGCCACAAAATGGCGAAAGTCGGGAGTTTTTTAAATTTTTAATTTATAGGTACCTACTTGTTAAACGTATTGCATTGTTGAATGGCCTAAAACATGCCTAAAAAGAGCCTAAAAAGGAAAAATGAGCCTAAAAAGAGGCATTTACTTATGTTCTTCTTTATTTGTTATTTCCTTTTTCGTCTTATAAATCGATGAACGCCGGCCGCACGCACGAAAAAGCATGACTCATTGTCACGTACCGCCTAGCCGAACGTGCAAGTGAGAGCACGGAACAAGCGATAGAGATGCAATGTTTTCTTATGACGACTTTACAGACAACCAATTTTTTTTGTTATGACAAGAGTCACAGACATCACAGACTATGAGATGATACTCTATTTTTTCATTCGTACAGATGAACCCTAAGAATATTATTTCATTTAATTAATTCCATACATTGTAATATCAATTACGTAACATCATAAGAGCAGAGATATCTCTGAATAGAGACGCTCGCAGCATCCGGCGCGTCGCAACAATCGCACAATTAGTCGCGCTAATTGTATACAGCGTGATTCGATTACGTCCAATTATGAAGTGAGGGCGGGCGGGCGAGGGGCGGCGCGTCCGCTGGGCGGCGTCGGGCGGGATCCGCCCAGACGCTCTCCGGCTTTTTGGTTTTATCCCGCGTTCCATATTCTGTTGTAGAGAGGAGTTTTTTTATTTATTTATTTTATTATTTATACATCTACATTGCGTAGTAACAGAGCTAGAGTTACAGGAAACATTTTATACAAAACTAGCGGATCCGGCAAGCGTCGTCCTGCCCGGTGACATACCGACATCAGCGCCACTTGCCGGGTCCATTTGTATTTTCAATCTATCCAGGAAACCATCGAAATATACGAACAAAATTTCATCCAAATCGGTCCAGCCGTTTAGAAGGAGTTAGGTGGCAAACACACGTACATAAGAGTTATAGAAAACGCAGCGGTGGGGTGCACAAGCAACGCACGCTGTGTAAGAAAACCGTAAATCAAAACTTCTTTTGATTAAAAAAATGATTAAAGATAATAATTGTATTTAATCAAAAGTGGCGGCTCACTTCTAAGCGTCAGGACCCCTTCCCATTAATCACATAATGGTAGTGGTTTTCTGAGAATAATAATGCTATGGGTACCCACATCCTTCGGCAAAAAAAAAGATTACATATATTACGCGTGTAATTAAATTCCGAAACATTAAAAAACTGCTCTTATCTCTGAAACGATAGCAGCTACCTTGAATTGTACCAAGTTCATGACTCCACAACACATAATATACTCCACCTGCTCTAAAGTACAGTTATAGACAGAGACAGGTATACTTGTTGACAAGTAGCTGATGTAAGATGCGGGTGCCCTCCGAAGACTAAACGAAAAGATGGAAGCTACTCGTAAGTAGTGAGCTTCAATGTGAAGCCAATATGTAGGAGTCGATATAGAGCTTATCGCGTTGCAATGAGCTAGGTTCGTGAGATTTAGTTTTTTGTGAAAGACCAAAATTTGGCACCGAGATACTTTGCATCATGGAGACGGACACACGCATCTTTGTAGCTCGGGAAATCAAAGATTTTGAAAAACTTAAATCCAAAAAAACTGTCATACTTCTTTCTAGTTGGTCCGCTTCCATCTTGGACTGCATACTAACTTACTATCAGGAGAGATCGCAGTCAAGCGCTAACTTAGTAGATGAATAAAGAAAGAATAGCTTCCAAAATCTAAATATTTAATTTGTAACAAAATGTGATAAACGCAATGAAAAAATCATAAAAAAACTACTAAGCGAATATAATATACGTAAGTGCTCTATAAAAAAAATAGTTGCCAAAATCTAAATATTTATTTATAATAATACGTACTTAATAAGCGCAATGAAATAATCGTACAGAAGCTACTAAGACTATAATTATTATTATTAACATAAATGCTCTATCTTTCCTTTAAGTCTGTGTCGTTATCTTGAAGGTGGTAATAGGTGGTAAAGGAGTAAAAAAGTCGGCAAAAGCGGCGTCCGTGGTGAATGTATGGGGGTCGCGGAACACATTGTTGTCGGCTCGTGCGTATACGGCACGGCTCGCTGCGCTCTACAGGGTGATCGACAATGTGCCAAAAAAATGTTTTTTTTTTAAGTTGGGTTACGGACGATAATTTTACGTGATGACGTCATAAGAAAACAAAGAGAAATAGATGCGTCACAAGAAGAACGTTTAGTCCGATATATGCCTATTTTTAATAAATCCATACCCTTTATCAGTTTCTGCGTGGCATCGTATATTATACTAGCTTCAGGCCGTGGCTTCGCCCGCGTGAATTTCGGTTTTTCACAAATCCCGAGGGAATCGTAGATTTCCGGTCCCCGTTCCCGCTCCCTTTTCCAACATTTATGCCTTCTTTCAAAGAAGTTTGCTATAGTAATCTACCTATACCTGTAGCTATAAATTTTGGTTATTCAAAATCCCGTGGGAGCTGTAGATTTTTCCAGGACAAAAAGCTTTATGCTAAATCAGGTCATTATCTATCTCCATTCAAAATTTCAGCCAAATTGATTCTGTAGTTGCGGCGTTAAAGAGTAACAAATATACACACACACACACAAAATTTCGCCTTTATAATATCAGTGTGATTACAAGTAAATGGTAACTACCGCCGAAAACCGCCAACCGCGATTTGTGTATTTTATATCGCTGTCCATTCGAAAGTTTAAATCGGAACATCCCGTAGGGGGGTTGAAACGTAGTCCAGACTGCCATGCCGTAGCGCCGTAGCCCCGTAGCCCGCGTCAAGAACGCACCCTGCTCGACCAGTCAGTCTACTCCGAACCGCCCCGGCGAGCGGACGACCGCGCACCCCAACCGTTCTCATACCCCAACTTCAAATTAAACGTTCCAAATTCAAACTCACGTCGAACAGTTATCTGTTTTTTTTTTTGTCAATTAAAGCCAGTTGGAGGTGCAAGGGGTGAGCCGGCTGAGTCAGCAACACAGGTAAGGGCATTATGAGTCATCTTGCCATAGTAACACCCTAAACTTGGGTTCGCGAATGTTGTAAAATGCCCGGTGAAAGGTGGACTATGGTTTTTATTTATTTATTAGCCGATTTAGATTTCTTAATCTCGTGAAAATTCCGTAATTTTCCGGGTTGAAAGTAGCCTGTACTCGTCTCCGTGATGCGGACTATCTCTGTGCCAAATTTTTTCAAGATCGGTTCAGCCGTGAGAATCAACGAAGATTAAGTTATGTTATTCTAATTATTATTTTCAAATAAGATTCTTATAAGAATAAAAACTTAAATGTTTTATTTTTCTATTCTAGGTACGTATAAAGGGTTTTGCTTAAAAATCATATTGCAAACTTAGTTATTAAACTTCACATAGTATGTAATATTATTCAATAATAATAATAATTATTATCATGAAGTATATTTATTTGTTACTTTTTAACCCCTCAATTATTACTAAACCGATTTCAACGTTTGACGTAACGGCTTAAAGTATGTAGTATACTATTTTATCTACTCTCATATCATAAAATTCCGAATATGAAATCAAAATGTGTCATATATTGGACTACTTTATTCACATACATCTATAATATTTAAAAAAAAAATTAAAAAAGTTCATTATAACACTACTTTGTTAGGAAATTATTGCAAAACAATGTTAAAAAATAATTTTTTCTACATTATAGTACAGGCTCAAAAATACCAGATATTTTTGAGCCATGCCGGGTGTTTATTATTATTATTATTATTTAATACTTTATTGTACACCAAAAAAACATAAATTAAACAAAAGAAACTTTTTAAAAGAAATAGGTACAATAGTTAGTTTACAATAGTTAGTTAGTTTAATTTTGTTACTTACAATGATTATCCCGCTATCAAAGTTACCCTATTACTACTACTGCGAAAGTGTGGCGGTAGCAAGATGCGGCCAGAGGACAGAGTGTAGTGCTACCATAATTGACCATAGACGCACTGCACGCACCGCACATTCGAAATTGACAATTGAATTTTGGCGCCTATTATTTAAATTTTTAATTTATTATTTATTTACTATTCAGTTTTTGTAACTCAAAATTTTGCAAGTGATTTTTGTTGCGCGGAAAAATGTCTAGCAGTGATACTGAAGAGAATTTAACTCCACCAGACATTCTGGAAATAGCATCGGGAATGACAAATAATCTTTTGCCAGCAAAATCAAAGAAAATTTACGATAAATGTTACCAAGATTTTATGAGTTGGAAAATTTTGAAAAAAACCACTTCATTTTCAGAAAATGTAATGCTAGCATATTTCCAAGAATTATCAAATAAATTTAAGTCTTTGTCCTTATGGGCTAAATACTCAATGCTCAAAAGTATATTGAGTATCTACAACCAAATCGATATTATTAAATACACAAGACTGATTGCTGTTTTAAAAAGAAAATCGCAGGGCTTTAAGGGAAAAAATGCAAAAACGTTCTCCCCTGAAGAATTGAGTACATTTATAAATTGCAATATCCAAAACATGAATACTTATTATAATAAATAATTTTGTTAATTTCTTAGTCTTTTCTTTTATACGTAAGATACCTATTGATGAGCTTAGATAAAGTAGTGTATGAAACTCTACATAATTAGTTATTAAAACACTCGTGTAATACTATTAAAAAACTCGCCTGCGGCTCGTTTTTTAAACTAACACTCGTGTTTTAATAACCTCTATTATGCAACCGTTTCATAAACTACTATTATCTAACAGGGCTTAGGATATTTTATGTTTATATAACTAAGGGTTACCACAGGATTTAAAGATCTAAGACGTGGGCAAAAGCTAAATCTATCAGTAGCCTGTATTGTATGTATGTATGGGAGACACCGGCGCATGTTTGCAAGAGTTTAGTATGCGCTGAGGTTGGCTACCGGAGGGGTTTTAGTGAATACAAATCCCATGTAACTCAATCTCTCCTCAGATCAAGTATCTTAAGGTTGCTCTCCTCACGCGCTTCTCCATACAAACGTATTACGCCTATTATTCAAATATTTGTCGCAATAGATCTAGAGTTAAGCCAGATATCAATTTATATCTCCATTATCTATGCCATAAAATAAAAAAAATAGTAAAACTATATTAATTTTGAAAGTTATGACGCTTGAAAAATCACTATTTTTGGGTAAATTTTGAGGCAACTTCGTGCGTAAATAAACTAGGTATACTTATAAGAAACTAGAAAATTGAAAAACGACCAAAGTCATATTATCATACGTTACTTCATAATAATTTCCAATGTCTTTAGTTTATGTAAGAAATTGCCAAATATTTGCTAAAATAGGCGTAATTCCAAACCTAGATTTGCATCTTTTTACTTTGCCGTTTTTCACTAAAAATCATTTTATCTCAAGCAAAATTTATTTATTTAATTAATTTATTATTTATTTATGTATATATTTTTAGTACTCTTCTTTACTGAAGACGTCTCGCTCTCTAAATGCAGAAATCACTGTTTTAGACTCCACCCACCAACGATTTGTCGCTCCCATGGAGAGGGCTCTTCAGAAGAATTTTCCCCCCGTCAACCAAAAAAAAAAAAAGTTATTTTATGGAAAAAGATCAGTTCTGACTCACTTAATGACTAATTCATCAACGCCCAGCTCGAGCCCTTTGACTTAGATCGCTGAAATGTACAGAAGTTCCCTTTACGTATAGACACGGAATGAGGACGGCTTCTCTAGTCTATACTAATACTAATAAATAAAATTGAAGTGTCTGTCTGTAAAAGTTTATCTGAATAAAAAAATATGTCTATTCTATTCGGCTTTGCTTTAGCTGTCCACAAGATAGTTATGCTACTTGTAACAATTTTGTTTTGAACAATACATGAAATCAAAGATTTTGAATTTTTTGAATTTTTTAAATTCGAAATAACTACCTCATATTAAGCTCATATGGTTATTTGAACTGTACCATAACCGAATCACACGTTTTAAAATTTTTGTCTGTCTGTCTGTCTGTTTGAACGGGCTAATCTTCGGAACGGCTGAACCGATTTTGACGGGACTTTCACATACAAGTAGAGAATTAACCAGGGAGTAACATAGGCTACTTTTTTAACCGACTTTCCAAAAAGGAGGAGTTGTGTTTTTCTACCAATATACACTGATATCTCCGAGATTTCTGAACCGATTTACGTAATTTTTTTTAATCGATAGAAAAACATTGCGACACGTCCAATAAAAAATTTGGATTCCAACTCTTGAATTCTGATGCTGTAGGGGACCTGATCCCCAAAAATAATGGGATTTAGAAAATGTCCGTTATTTAAATTGATATTGGGGGTACCAATTAAAGACTTTATCGTTGAATGAACTTGAGTAGGTACATATCCAACTCCTCAACCCTGATGCTGTAAGAAATTGCATTCCAAAATCGTGGGGATCCCACGGGATTTTTCCGTTTTCTGGAAAGTCAATAGTTCCCACGGGATTTTTAAAAACCTAAATCCACACGGGCGAAGCCGTGAGCATCATCTAGTATACAATAAAATACTTACCAGCATATTTGAGTGCTTGCAACTTCATATCCCCATACTGCAACTAATGTTGTGATTCGGTATTATCATTGTTTTATTACCGTTATGATTAGTCATGATTTTATAAAATAACGTTAAGGTTTGATGTCATTACTGATTTATTACCGTTATAATTATTAGTCATGATTTTATAAAATGACGTAAGAATCTGAATTCAGAATAATTTATATAATCACTAAATTATCGAAAATAGTACCGATCGAAACAATTTGAAATATTAGCATGGCAATACTCATAGAATAGAATAGAATAGAATAGAAAAGTTTTTTATTCAAATAAACTTTTACAAGTAGGTACTTTTGAATCGTCAATTGAGTCTACCATAGGCTGACCACACCTGATTGCAAGGCATGATTTGGTAGTGGGGTGGATTCCGTCGTGAGTCGGCGAAAAATAAATAACAGCTTAGATACTGACAGCACAGGCTAGAAGCAACAGCGTGGGACAAACACTAGAGGCAACGAGAGTAATAACACTATGAAGCCTCAAAGATTCCACACAAGCTAAACAAAGTGAAAAGTATCAGGTTCATAGTCTGAGTCCTGGCTCTCACGTGTACCGAGCAGAGGAACTCTTGGATCCAAGTTTGCGAGAAACTTTTACACTGTAACTGATATTATCTCAAGCTCATAACTTAGTACAGTAATAGCCGGCTAAGTTTCGCTCGCATGAATAAACTTTACTAAGTGTATTTTGACTCGGGGATGAAATCAACTCCTCCTTGTTTAGGGAACCAACATATTATGCCATCGGATATTTAATGTTATAAATTTATTTCAACTTATTTAAAATTACAAATTATAGTAAAAAAAATGCATAATAGGTACAAAAAGTAAGTGTGCTATACATTTTTAGGGATCCGTACCCAAAGGGTAAAAACGGAACCCTCACTCTGCTGTCTGTCTGTCTGTCTGTCTGTCCGCCGGTCACAGGTCTCTAGCTCGCAGACGATATGAGTTACAAACTTGAATTGACCCAAAATCAAATATTGAATTAGAAATTGAATTAAATTATTTTTCAGGGGGGCTCCCATACATGAGAAAAGAGCCGGAAAAATTTTTTTTTTCTTACCCTAGCTTGTGGGGTATCATTGTTTAGAGCTCATTGAGTAGAGTATGTATATGAGTATGTATGTAGAGAATGTATATTTTTTTAATTTTTTGCTCAAAAAATAAGGAAATGGGGGGCCATCAAAGTTGTCAGTTTTAGATCATTTTTGTGACGGGGGCTATCTCAAAAACTAAACTAGTTAGGAATATGATATTTTGGTATATTATGTACCATATGCTCTATTTGAACAACAAATACTGAAATCAACGATTCATAAAATAGTTTATAAGCTGGGACCAAAACAAATGAACATTTTTGGGTTTTTCTTTCACGGTTTGTTGCGATGTCTAGCTCGGAAATTAAATATTTTTTAGACCAAAAATATTATATTGTTCATAATTATGTACGGAACCCTAAAAGAGCTAGGCCCGACTCGCACTTGGCTGATTTTTATTTGTGTTACAAAGAGGGCGCCTCCCTTTAGGCACGCGTTACTCCTGACTTGATAAAGAAGTGTCTGGTTAGAAAAAAAAATGTTTTTTAGTTTAAAATAGTAGCCTCGGTTTGATTGAATGTCGTGTGACATTTGGTTATCGCTTATCAAGTAGGGAAAAGAAGTAAATAAATACTAAAAATTACTTAGAATAATAACATTTTATCAAAGTGTAAATTGCTTAATTTTCATATTTTTAGTAGCGAGGGTAATATTATTTTATGGCAATTTACCTAAGCTATTATTCGTTAAAAAAAGCCTCAACCAAAAATTTCTAGCCTAGTCTACTACAGTATATACCTATACACATAAATAAAATTGAAGTCGCTGGTCTGTGATTTTGAAATATGTACTTAACTGCTGGTTATTAAACTCATTTGATTATTAAATATAATACTTTACTGAATAATAATGTAAAATTATATATTATTATAAATTACAAAGAAACTTAAACTATTGAATAATATGTATAATGATATTGTTTTTTTTTTCCTATTCAAACAGTCCGCCCCTGGTTGCCCCTGGGCCAAAGGTGCCCATCAAACTGGCAGCATTACCACGCTGAATGGCGATGGACAACCTTTGGACCAGGTAGGCCCCAGAGAAAATATAATTAGACGATACCATAACCCATACATACACACGTTTTTAACGAACGATTTTGATGGGATTTGAAGGAAATCATGGCGGAAATATTTAAGGTTCCTACGTAAACATTGCAGATATTCTTATATAGGGACAATACGGTTAAATAACCACTGAACAGGTTTTGATGAAATTGGGGACATCCCGGACACGGAAATGTCTACTTTCATCCCGGGAAATCATAGAGTTCCCATGGGTTTTTTAAAAACTTAATCCGCGCGGCGAAGTAAAAAAATTATGTCTGACGCTACGGTACGTACATACCTAAGTGCGACAACATGACAAAAACTATCTTAGCAATTAAAATAATTATCATTTTCCGTTTAATACATACTTAAGTAGTAGAATGGGTAAATTAGTTATTTTATTTTTTATGTGCAGTTAGAAGTTTTGGTAGACACAGAAAAATATATTAAGCAACAATAATTTTATTTATTAGTTTTTTTCTAACCGTTGAAAGGATATTTTCCTTATATTTTCCTACTCTATTTATATTTAACTTAAAAAAATGATGTGTATTTAAACCTTCCACATGAATCACTCTGTCTGTTGGTGAAAACCGCATGAAAATTCATTCAGTAGTTTTTGAGTTTATCGCGAACAGACAGGCGTGGGGGAGGACTTTTTATAATAATATATAATTGCAGTGATTAGGTATGCCTATCCTATTCCTTAACACGTTAGCTGCGTGGCCATTTTCAGAGAACTGTTTGGCAGTGCGTATGAGACCTATTAAGACTCGTAACCGACCTGCACGGGGGTGCGTATGAGACCTAAAATATCCTCCTAAAAAATGGTTTTTTTCAATAACGTATAACTCGTTCAAATTTTAAGATATATTCTATATTCTTTCTGTTAATTATAGATAATCGATTGCTCTATCTTAAACTAGCGGCGCATTTAGATGTGGTACATGGACTAAGAATAAATACGAAAAAAAAAATTAGGTATCGATTGCATCGCGCATCGCACACTAGAAAGGCTTGCGACTAGTAATGGGAATTTAAATTAAACTTCAGTTATCGATAAGTAAATTTTTTGAAACATGATAAAAAGAATTATCTATCTATAAGAAATATTTTATTAGACTTTTTTTTTAGTATAACGACATAGAATGTACCTACTAAAACTCAATTCACCTTAGACTGACTTGTACTTATTGTGTTATAAATAAAAGACCGCGGCAATAATAACTAGGTACTAGTAGCGATTACTGAATATTTAACTGACCCCTCCCTGCAATAAAGACACACCTATAATCAGTATACTGGACATGTACCTAATTGCTGTGCCAAGGTGATAATTGACGCCTTAGATTGAAATGTTACCAAGTAATGTATTAAGAAAATTATTTCGAAATCCAAATAATTTGGTAATAAAATTATTTATTTCAGGGCTGACACAAACTAAGATTATAATAAGTATTTGTTAATTTTGCTTGCTTTTATAGAATAAATGATTAAATATACAACCTACCTACGTCTCAAATTGATAACCTCCTTTTTTAAGTCGGTTTAAAAGTATCGAAAATACATAAATAAGGTTTATGCGTAGTCGTGTACACTGTAATAAATGTGAGAGGATAAAAGTTGGAATCCCGCCCACGCCTCCGCCCACAAAGTTTATCTCTACATGAACACGCCCAGTCGAAAATACTGTACATTTTCTTGATCACAATCTATCTTTTACTTTTGCATAAGTGAACTATTTTTTGTATGCAATATTCTTTGACGATGTGTTTAATAATTCAATGATAACAAGTATAAAGTTCGTAAACTAAAACCCGACTACGCAAGCGAAACCCGAAATCGCGGGGCAAGCAGCTAGTGGCGCCATCTATTATGTATATCCGAAACTAATAATTAATAAACTAGAAAGCCGCAGGAATGTCACTTCGCAAGTTTTTTCGTAAATAAAATGTAGCCTATGTCACCCGGACCATAACAACGAATCAATTGACACCTCATTCATCAAAATTGGTCCAGTAGTTTACGCGCTTCGGTGGTACACACAGAATCTCATACAAATATTGGCCACATACATACATATATATATACATACATACATACATAGACTGCTAAAATCATAACCCTTCCTTTTGGCTTTGCCGTAGTCGGGTAACTGCTCGTCTGCACGTTGGCGGACATGGTGGCCCATCTTGTGGCCCAATATGTTGGCCAACTTGTAGTGCGGGAGTTTGTGCTATTTTGGTAGGTATTGGAATTATGGCCCGCAAGTTGGCGCGAGATCCATTTCGTGTCGGTACATCAAAGGGTTTGGGACAGATATTGGCCGCCGCGTCCACACGTTGGCGGCAAGTTCAGTTTGCTATGAGCTCTCAGAGTTATCGCACGCATGCACGTCTTTTAAATTTTATATTCACGCATCGTAACTAGTATAATGTCCACAAAATGGCAGTGACAATGACCAATGAAGAAACTTTTTGCTTTATAGAGCCCTACTTAGCCGAAAATTGTTTGTGGAACACAAAAATAAAAAAATACAATTTTTGTATACACATTCACGTAGTTGCGGTATGCTGTGAGTAATTAAACCGCAGCAGCTGTTAACGTCTCAATATTCAATTTAGTAACACAAACTCCTCGCCCAATATCTTCCATCATATTCGCCACCATGTTGGCCAACGTGTAGAAAATGTCTTAAAAAACTACTGAAATCCCTTATTGATTATTTATTTTTTGGATATTGCAAGTATATTAATATATTACGTTGGAAATTCTATGTTGGAAAACCAATTGTAACTATTTATTTCATGAAACCTAACACGATCTAATCTAGACAAACAAAAGCATCTATTTTGTCGCAGAAATGGCAGTGAAATTAATAATTTATCGCACGTTACTAATAAGTTTTGAACGCTTATTAATTGATATTTTAAGGCGTAATTTTAAAATCGTATCGCAAAAAGTAAAATTACGGTGCAAACTTTTGTAAGTAACAATATCTATGTTAAACGTGGTGCACTAAATAAATTATTTCTTAATTGGACCTATTTTCATATTACCCTTTATCTACTTAAGTGTCAGCCCTATTTTTCAGTGTGCATTTATTTGCATTTTAAATAATAGCACCATCGAACCTAACCATAACGCCGCCATTACCGCATAACTTATTCATGCTGTTTGTTGAGCCAAAATACATAAAAAATATTACGCATAGAGGGTCGTGCGTTTAGTTAAAGCTGCTCGTCCACAGGCCGAAATATTCCTTTTCGCAATATTATAAATGCGAAACTGTATTCGTTTGTGGGTATTTATTTTCTCCGTCGGCAACGTAGCAAACGAATAGACATGATATTTTGCATGGATGTATGTATACCGAAGAATTTTTTAAACGTGCATCAATCCTTACCTGTAAGTTCCTTGCATCGTCAAAAGTTTGATAATGATTTTCATTATATTATCTATTTTCAAAATTCTTCTAACATTATTACATAGGAATTACTCAATTGTAAATAAAGTATAACATAGAATAATACATAGAGTAGATATGTAATAAATTTTTAAAATAGCATCAAAATCCCATGTGAAAAAGTATAGCATACCTATTACTTAACTATAAAACGAATTCCTCAATTTGTACAGTAATGGATTAAATAGAAAAGGTAGCGTTTCACTTTACATAGCCGGTGGTTGTATCAGCTCTAAACGGGTAAATCCCAGGAGGGTAACGTTCAGGAGGGGAGCGTGGGAGCGATCTCGGCGACAGTAATTAGACAACATTCTATTAGCCCTGTATGTATGAGCTTAGAGAAGAAAAATAATATTGGTTTGCGCGAAAACGCATACATTCGCTTACATTGCGCACGAAATTACTCGAACTGAAATTACCGGAGATGTATCTTTCCAAGGACATTCCAAGGTGCTGGAGTGGCGACCCCGCTTCGAAAAGCGCAATGTTGCTTTATAGTCCAGTAACTTTAGTAATCCTACCTTGCGGATACCTAGGAGGGCTGACATTTTCTGTTTGTTTGTTCGTCTTTGGAACGGCTTACCTACTCGAATTTGACGATTTTCACAGCCATTTCGTTCTAGGTGATTTATATTTTACCTTTTAGGTATCCCAAAAAATAATATAATAATAGGGCACTTCTCCGAAATTCTGGCAAAAAGAGACGAGGTTGAAAAATTTTTTTTTTTTTAATTTTTGATTATTTAAGGATACCTCCTCAAAGGGGTACCTAAATTGATATCGGTGATGAAGAAGGCCTTTATCGTACCCTGGTTTCCTAGGAGATATAACGAATTCGGTAATTATGATGGTCATGGTAATGATAAATTGCGATATGGTAATTATCTCTGGTATATGGCGATTAGAATATGCCTATGGTAATTTGTTATTAATCATGGTGATGAGAAACTCTAGAAAGCCATAGAAAAGTATCCGAAAAAGGTGTTTGCTTAAAGTCTAGGAAATCGCTGACCAATAAAACTTAGGACCTCGAGCGTTACAACCATTAGTATTCAGCCAAAGAACCTTGAAAGCCACTTTACGTAGCATAACAACTGAGGTGTAAATTCCAGAGTAAACCTGTTCCGGATGTTTGTGTGGACGAGTTTCATGTTGAAATCCTCTGAAAAAGACTCTGAGCTGCTGGACTCAATGAGTGTGCAGCTTTGAAGACCAAAACAGATAATTTTAGACCCAAAAAGGCGTGGTGTGAGCATAATTGAGAGTGAACAGGAGCATAATTTTTTTATATTTAAAAAAGTGGACAGAACAGGACAAGATCTCATTAGAATCGATAACGGATATACTTTTCATAGTAGGAACTACGGTGAACATGCCTGTGTATTCGCTTTATTGCAATCTGAAACAAGTTAATGCAATCCACCAAAGACTCTCTTTGCTCAAAATGCGCTGGAAGAATACTTCAAGATGCTTGATTATTAGAAGGGACAGAACATAAACTTTAACAAAGACTAACATTTTCTTAGACTTTTAATAGCTTCAGCAAATGCTCTATAACTTTTATGTGTCCTCCGAACATGTAGGTCTCCGAATGAACTTGTGGCTAATAAGATGACAAGTTAGTTAGTTGTGCCTAGCATCAGTTTCAAGAAGGAGTTTAAATCAAGAGTGCATATTATAATTTTTTTTCTTATAATAAAAAGCATTTGTATCCACAACAGAAAGGAAACGCTATATACGTTTGGGGAGAGAAATTGTATATGTTATTTTTATGTGTTTATATGTTTTCATTTTCCTCAAATGGTGCTGGGCAGATTCAAATGCAGTTCATTATTCGCTACGTAGATTATAAATTACCTCAAAGCATATTTTTAGATATATTTTATGATTCTAGTATAGACTACCAGAAGCATAGCAGGAAATGTTTTTCTGTAAAATTGTGAGCCCAATTTTTTCGGAAACTACCAAACCGATTTGGATGTAATTTGTGGCATTATGTAGGTATTACATCAGAGCAAGTTTCTTAGTATTTTTATACTGATATAGGTCTCTATTTTTTTTTTTAATTATTAATTTTCCATTTTTTACGGTCATTACATTGTATTTTTTGTTGTCATATCGTCATTTCAGTCCAAATATATATTTATTTCATATATTTTCATAGCAAGTTAGGTAGTTTTTCTATTATTTTAAATATCACACTTGTATTATGCTTAATCTTCTTATAAACTCTTTTGTTTTCAGTATTTTTGTCATTTTTGACTTTTTTTTTCAAATTTCTATAATTTAAATTGTTTAAACATCTGAAAATTCTAAAAATAATTATATAACGTCATTATTATCAAAACCATTCATAAATTATGATAAATGAGAGAGATACCCCCCATTTACTATTAAAATTAATTAAAAAAATCATGGTAATTATGGTAATTAGGACCATGGTAATGAAAATTTGCTAATTATTAATTTATTAAAAAATTTAGAAACACAGTAAAATTTTTGTAGGCTACTCGTGTGAAAAAGAAACACATTTGACATGACAAGAATAAATAACAACAAAATATAACGCGTACTTTAGGCCTGGCAAAATATCTATGAATGAGGAGGACTAAATGACAAAGTGCATTTTTACTACATTATTTCCCTTTATCTTCTCAACGTTATGAAGTGCGCTTTTTCTTTTAAAACATATTGCTAGAATGACCAATGCTCTGTTAATTGATCTTATCATGATCGTTGTACTACATATAGTATCATTATTGTGATAGTGTTTGTGTCAGGTCATGGCAATTATGAAAAAGTCGTGTGACAGACTTCACTACCTTGTAATTTATTTATTTTTAGTTATATTTTCAGACTGATTATTTTATTCTAAGGGGTAGTTATCCATTAATTGACCATATTTTTTTAAGAATTTTTTAACCACTCAATTTCGAATTAAATGGGTTTGTATCCGACGACCCAAGCAATGTGACAGTCATGGTAGTGAGAAATTAGAGGTTCAAAAATTTTTTTAACACAGATCCCATCCCATTTATCTTCTTTTTCTTGATGGCAGGTATAGAGGACACTGTCTAGTATCTACAAAAAAAATTACATAACCCTGGGTATTTATTAACCTACGTTCTCCAGCTTGTGACATGCTTTTGCCAGAATTTGGGAGAAGTGCCCAATAATAAGCTGTGATAGCCTAGTGGTTAGGACAACCGACTTCTAATCGGAGGTCGTGGGTTCGATCCCGGGCACGCACCTCTAACTTTTCCGAGTTATGTGCGTTTTAAGTATTTAAATATCACTTGCTTTAACGGTGAAGGAATACATCGTGAGGAAACCTGCACGCCTGAGAGTTCTCCGTGACGTTCTCAAAGGTGTGTGAAGTCTGCCAATCCGCTTGGCCAGCGTGGTAGACTATGGCCAAAACCCTTCTCACTCTGAGAGGAGACCCGTGCTCTGTAGTGAGCCGGTAATGGGTTGATCATGATGATGATCCCAAAAAATAAAAGTGTGCCCACTGCCCATGGAAGTTTTAAAAATCTAAATCCACGCAGAATAAGCCGCGGGTAGCTAATAAAAAAACACGATACGCTAGTGTTTCATATTTAGACTCTAAGTCCATAATATAAATTATAATGATAACAAATTAATATATTTAAAAGACCATTAGCAAATAATAATAATTATTATTACTTAGGTTCGTTATACAAACTCACGAGACGGTCTAGCGTCTACGAATCTCTACAAAAGTAATTTGAAGAGACGTCTAGCACCTACGAAGCTACGACGGACAATCAAACAGTTTCTACCTTTTTGTACCTTTACCTTTTTGTGCAACAGCAATTTGTTAAAAGAGCAATTTCTTTATTTGAACACGCTGTTACAATCAGGAAAATGGACATACTCAACACTAGACGAGATGAGACGTTGTTCTCTTTGTTATTTACTTTCATCTGACTTGGTTGCTAGAAATTTTATCAAATGATTGCGTTTAAAACTAAATACGTACTTAGAGTGGGTTGCTTATGACGCAGTTAAGATAAGGTTATGGTTGAACTTAGGTTAGGGAGAGTCTGGCTGAAAACCGAGGGGAATGGAGGCACTTGGTTCAGCAAAACATCACGGAATTTGAGGATAAAAGGAGGGCTGATCTGGACAATTACCGTGACCAACTCCATAGTAGACCTCCCTCCAATATAACCTATAATTATGACAATGGTACCCTATCATGTCCTCATTGTGCACGTTTATTCAGTGCTAAAATAGGGTACATAAGTCACATTAGGGCACATGAGCGAAGCCCTTACTCATATAATATAAACAATTAACAGAGATCCAGTCGCTGTTGCCGAACCCGGCAATGGAATACATCATCATCATCATCATCATCATGGTTGAACTTAAATAAGACTACCGAAACACGCCACTCTGGATTGTAAGAATAAGTCACCACCACCACCACCACTACAGTCTTTTAACGTCCCACTGCTGGGCACAGGCCTCCTCTTTCATAGGAGAGAGGAGACCTGCTACGCTGCTCCAATGCGGATTGGCGGGCTTTAACGACTATTGTCATATACATGATAGTACATGATGATCATACATGATAGTGATAATAACCAGGACTGACTGCTTAACGTACTCTCCGAGGCACGGGGGTGATACACCGCCAGCTTCCAACTTCGGGCTGGCACTGAGAATTTCTTGACCGAAAAACCCAATACCTAACAATTATTTGCCTGATGTATTTCAAAGCCATTTTAAATATTTATTACAATAAGAACTAAATTGAAATAGTCTTTTATCGGGTTCATTATTGGTTGCAGACTAAAACAACACCAAAACCAAACAGATGAGACAATGAGTTTGAACAACAAGGATTCACGGACAGCCTTCGTGTGAATATGGAAGCGGCGCTACCACACTTCCACCGCCTAGCATCTTCCCGATTCTACCAGCAATATTCCGCTCCACCAGTACGCATATCCAGCAATTATCTCCACGACTTGATCCCCCAGCAACACCCGACCCTATTGCAGCAATATTTAGCATACTACAATGAACCTCTAGTGCCACTCGATTTGTCACTGAAAGCCACATCACCCATCACCCCACCCTGCACACCTCCTCCTGTTCAAAAACGAAAAACTGCCGACAGCAACAAAAACGATAAAAATGAAAAACCGAAAATCTTCCGACATTTCGAAGACACAGACGACAATGCTAACGATGAGTCATTGGATGCGATTCAAAAACGAAAATTCGACGATGATATCTCAAACGACAGCGACACCCCCGAAGCTAAGAAACTCAAATTCACCAAACAATTCTTCGAAGAACTGCGCAGTTGCTTACCTAAAGAAGATTGCGAGAAAAGCGAAAGAAGCTCTCCGGATATTGTTGAAATCAGGGGTGTTGAGGACAGACCGAAGAAATCTCCGAAACCTATGCAGCCGTTGAAAAAGAGTAAAGTTGTAAGGAGGTTGATGTTCGACGAAGATAAGACATCGCCGGTCAGCGGTACCATCATACGAGATCTTGCCGAGGATGAAACATTAGTAGTTCGAAAGGTAAGTACATTTTACACCGTAAGTACACAGTATTTTTACACAGTAAGTATTTACATCAAAGTATGAAATAAAACATGTGAAATGGTTTATTAGCTAAATTAATTTCTAAATACCTCTAATTCTAAAACGGTAGATTATGATATCGTATAGTCAAAGAGATAAAACATATTGTATAGCAGAACGTTGATATAATTTTTGTAATTATTTGTCATTCTTTTTGCGACCAATTGTAAGTATTTATTTAATATCAACGATTCAAACGATGTTATATTTACTATCTGTTAAAGATTGAAGCGTGAAATAATTGATAAATGATGAAAAACTTCCGTGCAGAGCATAATTTATACTCTATATAGAGTATTATGTATTATCAAAGAGTATTCTGTAGATAAAGATCATTACAATCAATACGAGTTTAAAAAGTGCGTTACGTAAGTAAAACGGTGACTATTTATCATGCCACAGTAGAAAATATACTGACGTTTACAATAAAGGAAATAAAACAGAAATACTTGCACATAATTCGTACCTTTGAAAGGAAACCTCATCATTTATTCGTGCCAAAACAACCGGCAAAGCTGCACAGGAACTGTTAATTAAACGTTCAAACCATACCATTACAGCGGGCTCAGGCGACTTTCCTTATCGCTATAACAATTATACGCTATGAAATCGCTTGACAAAAGGTCACACTTGCTACTTTTTGTTTCAATACTTTTGTCCTGTCGTCTCTCGGCTTATTTGTTTAGGGCCAGTTACTCTTCAGGCGCCAAGTCGAAACATTGGTCAACACTTAAACTTGTTCATTTTTAACCCCCGTCAAAAACGACGGGGTGTTATAAGTTTGACGTGTCTGTGTGTGTGTGTGTGTGTGTGTCTGTTCCCCTGTGGCGCTCAAACGGGTGAATCGATTTGAATGCGGTTTTTTTTTTGTTTGAAAGGTGAATTAATCGAGAGTGTTGTTATGTATGTTTGATGAAAATCGATCCAAGATGGCCGCCGCTACAAAATGGCGGATTACATATTTTTTCACAACTCCCTTAATATGGGTATCAAATGAAAGGGCTTGACTAATAGAATGCTATGCAAATCTATGCAAATCCAAGATGGCCGCCGCCACAAAGTGGCGAATGTCGGGGGTTTTTTAAATTTTTAATTTATACTTGTACTTTATAAATTTACTTTATCTAGGCGCACGAAGTGCGCCAGGCCAAGTTCCTCCGGCCTTGTCGCATGAGTGTGTTATTTACACGATCCATTTCGAGCTGTTTTGACCCCCCTCATAACTCTGGTTCGCGGGGTAGTAATCCTACGAAATTTGAAATATAAGTTAAACTCGTGGATGTGATGATAAATTGAAAGTTTCAAATTTTCAAGTTGAACCGTTTCTGAGATACAGAGGTTTGAAAATCACATAAAACAAGACCTACTCACTGACTGATCAAAATTATGACGCACTTCCCGTGTATGTGGAATGTTGAAATTTGGTAAAAAGATGAGTCTTAGTGTGTATATGAAGGAAAAAATCGAAAAATGTCCAAAAGTTGCATCAGACACTGACCAATTCAAAAATATATAAAAATCTGTCTGTTCCCACATCACAAAAAATACTGAACAAATTTTCATTTTGTTTTAATAAATGTATTTTACTTTATTCGAAGCTATATATGGTTCTTGTTTCATCGAAATCGGTGCACTATTTAGGGAGATGTGACTTTTTAAGTTTTCTAGCAAGGGGTCAATCTTACTGGCCTTGAGTTCTAATAAAAAGTAAAGTGTAGGTAAATAATAAAACGCCAAGAGGTATATTTTTTATCGAAGTCGCGGGCGCGACTTCGTCGGCGTGGACTACACAAATTTTAAAACCCTATACTACCCCCTAAGGGGTTGAATTTTCAAAAATCCTTTCTTTGCGGATGTCGTACGCCACATTAATAGCTATCTGTGTGCCTAAGCCCGTTCCTTCCAGTAGTTTGAGATTCGTCTTTGCCAATAAAACCAGAAGCGCGATTTTCTTAATAATTTTGATAAGCAACCTTGACCCAAGTCAGGAAATGGATGGGTGGCCGACTTTGGAGGTTTGGAGGAGACTTTGGTGTCCTGTTGATTCCGGCTACTAGGTATCACTAATATCTAATACTATTCATTAAACTTAATGAGAGTCAAATACTCAAAATCTTCTCTTAGTTAAGCCGTATGGTTCTAAGTTCTGAAACTGACCACTGAGTGGAAATACTCTGGAGTGGAGTTTCTGTTATCTGTGATTTTGACAGACAGACGAACAAAATAAAAATTCACCCAATTAGAACAGAGAAAGCGACTTTGTTTTATACTATGTATTGAAGATTACATCTAATCTAAGATCACATCTAATCAGACCGTAAAATGTGATAGGGTTCTATTCCTAATTATACTGAAGCGTAAGAGAGAAAAAAGACTTCATTATACTTATTGCATTAACTTTGAAATACTTAGAAAAAAGGAGTGAGATCCAAACAAAAACATTTCATGTGAATAATAAGGCCAACTTCCTATCAAAAAGTTTCGGCCATTAAAAGTACTGATATCAAAAATTATGACCAAGTCCTTTGCTAGGCTCGATAAATGAAACCATACAGTTTTAGAAGGTATATCTTCTTCGATCACCCTCAAGCTGTCATACCATTCCTAATGATCCTGTTAAAATATTTTTAAATAATTTATGTCTTACTAATAACACTCTATTATGAAGCTCATTTGGGACTGAGAATAGTTTTATTGTTTTCAACTTGGCAACATTTTTTAAATTAAACAAATTCAAAGGAGTGCAAAAATGTTGTCAAGTTGAAAACAATAAAACTATTCTCAGTCCCAAATGAGCTTCATAATAGAGTGTTATTAGTAAGACATAAATTATTTAAAAATATTTTAACAGGATCATTAGGAATGGTATGACAGCTTGAGGGTGATCGAAGAAGATATACCTTCTAAAACTGTATGGTTTCATTTATCGAGCCTAGCAAAGGACTTGGTCATAATTTTTGATATCAGTACTTTTAATGGCCGAAACTTTTTGATAGGAAGTTGGCCTTATTATTCACATGAAATGTTTTTGTTTGGATATAATTAAACTTGTTCAACATAAAGTGTTTTTTGGTGGTCTAATGTAATATTAACTGTGACGTTAAAGTTATTTTTGACTACTTGATGTGCAACAGTACTGATCGTAATATTGAATAGGTAGTATAGAGTATAATATGAAAATTATTTGAAAATTTAGAGTAGATTTATAACAAAACTACTTTCTTTGCCACGTAATTAGTTAATGCATCCCAACCCAGTCTAGCTGTAAAACTTCAAAGAATTCAATGACATTAATGTACATTTCCCTTACATTTAAATGTAGCGGAATATTCCGGAGTGGTTTTCCGCTTGCGAGAAAATGCATGTGGAAAATTGCGAGTGTGACTGACTATGTTTCTATCGCCAACCATTAATTTATCATTTTACATAGATAGGTTGAATAGAAACACTCGTGTTTTTGCCATACTAAATACTAAATAGTACCTAGCGACTTTTTGTCTAGCGACATAGTTCTAGTGTATTCTTGCGCTTATTGTGTTGTGTTGTGTTTTTGCTAATAACAGCTGTAAGGGCAAACCGCAAAGTTCACAGCGAGGGGTGGTTCTTGGGTACATTAGACTTGAAATAAATCCTTTTCATGCATTTCAACCTAACACTTTTCTCTATTATCGCTGAATTAGTAATATGAATTGCTCTTTTTAGGGTTCCGTACCTATATCCGTATGTCTCGGGTCTCTAGCTTTTAAAAGGAATGAGTTCCGGACGTGTTTGGTGGATATCTGGTGTAGAATTTTGACCCAAAACCGAATATTGAATTAGAAATTAAATTAAATTATTTTCAGGGGGATTCCATATTATATGGAAAAAGATTCGAATTTTATTTTCTTACCGTGGCATGCCGGAATTTATTGTCTAGAACTTAATTGAGTAGAGTGAAATTTTATTTTTTTATATTTTATATTCAAAAACAAAGAAATGGGGACAGTCAAATTGTCAATTTTAGACCATTTTAATGGCTGGGTCTCTCTCTCTCAAAAACTAAGCTAGTTAGGAATTTGGACTTTCTGTATATTTATTACCAATACTGTAAACGAAAAATACTGAAAACACAAATTTATTTTTATTTAGTTTGTAAACAAAAATAAACGAACATTTTCACCTTTTAGTTAGAAGGTTTTTCACGGGTTGCTGCGATTTTTAGCTTGGATAAATTAAAAACATAATATGGAGTATATAGTTTAAAAAAAGTTAATTGGTAATACGCAACCATATTATTATAGTAAGGCTCGACTCGCACTTCGGCAATTTTTTGTGATTGAATTTCATAAACGGTTTATATTTTACGCTAAAAGAGTTACAGGGGTTGAAACTAATTATCAATTAAGAAAATATTATAGCGGAAAGTGAATTTTTATTTTTAGCACTAGAAAAAAATTCGTTATTTTTCGTAAACTAAAATTTCTAAAATGTTTAGTGAAAAGGCCGCCCTTGCAGCCTAGCACAATTATTATTGTCTTCTTTCATTTCTATCTATACTAATATAATAAAGCGGAAGAGTTTGTTTGTTTGAACGCGCTAATCCCAGAAACTTCTGGATCGATTTCAAAAATTCACCGTTGGATATGTAGGTACGTGATCCCTGAGTGCTATAGCCTATCCACCTGTTAGCCTTGGAAAGATCCGAGTTACACAAGGTAAAGAGTCCAGAAGTTACAAAAGCTGCCAAGAAAAAAACTCTTGAAAGGTGGCAAAAAGAGTGGGACTGCTCAACCAAAGGCAGATGGACATATCGGCTAATCCCGAATCTCCAAAAATGGACCACCAGAAAACATGGTCGATTATCCTACCGACTGACGCAATGCCTGACCGGGGATGGAGTTTTTATGGACTTTCTTACAGGGATTGGTAAAAGGCCGAATGCTAGATGCATGTACTGCAGCGAAACCGACGATGCAATGCACACCATATTTGCATGCAAAAAATGGGAAGAAAAGAGACAGGAACTGGAATGTAAACTAGGGGACACAATATGCACTGAGAACCTAGTACATAAAATGATGGAAAAAGAGGAACATTGGCTAGATATAGCAAATTACATCGAATACATCATGAAGGAAAAGGAGGAAGAGGAGAAATTAAGAAAAAAAAGGAATGAATTATAGAAATAAAAAGGCAATAGTGTTGCCGTGTTGCAGGCTACAGCGGCGGGTACACGGCTAACAGAGAGACAGTAGGGGTTTTAGCCGGTACGAGTCCGGCACTACCCACTGGGTGTCCATTGAGGATTTCCCCTACTGTATAATAAAAAAAAAAAAAAAAAAAGGCTATATATTATGTACCTCGGGCGAAGCCGGGGCGGACCGCTAGTGTGATATATTTGTTACTGTGTTTAGTTCCAGAACTACTACTACTACCTATACTACCTACTTAGTTTATTTGTTGAACTACTTACGGCCTGTTTCACCACCTTCTGATAAGTGTCGGATAGCTTATAAACAACTTTTATCTTCGTCATTTGACATAAAGTAAGAAAGTGACAAAACTTACGTTCAAGCTATCCGACACTTATCAGACGGTGGTGGAACAGGCCCTAAATCTTTTTTTTTTCTTTACCGATTGTTTTCAAAACTAACACTCTACAAAACTCGTAGGGCGACATCGACCCCGCATTCAACGTGGTTGAGGTGACGGACGAAGCCAAAGCGCTGATCGCCACAATCGAGAACCGCCTGGGTCGGTACATCTGCAGGCTGTGCCGCCGGCTGTACAGCGACGCGTTCGCGCTGGCGCAGCATCGGTGCTCAAGGATCGTGCATATTGAGTACCGGTGTCCTGAGTGCGACAAGGTAACTTACTCTCTTACAAGCTTTTATTATCTTTGCGCTTATTGCCACAATCGAGAACCGCCTGGGTCGGTACATCTGCAGGCTGTGCCGCCGGCTGTACAGCGACGCGTTCGCGCTGGCGCAGCATCGGTGCTCAAGGATCGTGCATATTGAGTACCGGTGTCCTGAGTGCGACAAGGTAACTTACTCTCTTACAAGCTTTTATTATCTTTGCGCTTATTGCCACAATCGAGAACCGCCTGGGTCGGTACATCTGCAGGCTGTGCCGCCGGCTGTACGGCGACGCGTTCGCGCTGGCGCAGCATCGGTGCTCAAGGATCGTGCATATTGAGTACCGGTGTCCTGAGTGCGACAAGGTAACTATACTCTCTTACAAGCTTTTATTATCTTTGCGCTTATTGCCACAATCGAGAACCGCCTGGGTCGGTACATCTGCAGGCTGTGCCACCGGCTGTACAGCGACGCGTTCGCGCTGGCGCAGCATCGGTGCTCAAGGATCGTGCATATTGAGTACCGGTGTCCTGAGTGCGACAAGGTAACTATACTCTCTTACAAGCTTTTATTAACTTTGCGCTGATTGCCACAATCGAGAACCGCCTGGCCCGGTACATCTGCAGGCTGTGCCGCCGGCTGTACAGCGACGCGTTCGCGCTGGCGCAGCATCGGTGCTCGAGGATCGTTCAAGGATCGTCCATATTGAGTACCGATGTCTTGAGTGCGACAAGGTAACTACTAACTATACTCTCTAGTCTCTTACAAGCTTTTATTATCTTTGCGCTGATCGCCACAATCGAGAACCGCCTGGGCCGGTACATCAGCAGGCTGTGCCGCCGGCTGTACGGCGACGCGTTCGCGCTGGCGCAGCATCGGTGCTCAAGAATCGTCCATATTGAGTACCGGTGCCCTGAGTGCGACAAGGTAACTACTAACTATACTCTCTTACAAGCTTTTATTATCTTTGCGCTGATTGCCACAATCGAGAACCGCCTGGGCCTATACATCTGCAGGCTGTGCCGCCGGCTGTACAGAGACGCGTTCGCGCTGGCGCAGCATCGGTGCTCGAGGATCGTGCATATTGAGTATCGATGTCCTGAGTGCGACAAGGTAACTTACTCTCTTACAAGCTTTTATTATTTATTTTAATTTTATTTATTCTTTGCCCGTACAATAATATATTATTATACTATATACTTATATACAACGTTAGTTTTACTTTGCGCAAAAACCGAAACACGTGTCAAATATTTTTACATTAACAATATTTATACAAAATCTCAAAGAAATATAATGAAAAGTAACGAAGTTATAAGCTTGTTATGTTGCGTCGTTGTCCTCGAAAAAAATGGTCACCGCAAGCCTTCGCCGCAGGGACTAGCGATCGACGCGAGTTGAATGACCGCAGCTGCTGTGTGCCGGTGCCGACTGTCAGCTGATGCGCGGTAAATCGTTGTGTCTAAGCTTGTAGGATTTCAAAATATTTTTGGACAAAAATATAACACTATATAAAAATGGTTGGATTCGATTTTGTTACTGATTTTGAACAAACTACTTTCAGGTTTTGCGTAAAGTAAAACTAACGTTGTATTGTATTGTAAACTTAGTAGGTACGTACATTTTATTAATCTTACCCAGACGAAAGTCTTCGTAGAGTGCGTGTTGCCAGTGATGGCTTATCCGATCCTAAATCAGGCGGGGAATGTGGCATAGGTATCCATCAGTTAGTTATCTCGAATTAACCTTGCTTATTAAGGGTCAGTTACACCAAAAGGAGTTAAAGTTACGTTACGGTTATTGTTAAAATTTGAGTCTCGTGGGAATCCATTTTGCTTTTTATTTTTTGATGATCAAACTTCAACAGTATCCATAACGTAACTTTAACAGTCAATGGTGTAACCCATACAGTACTATAACCAGTGACCCTAACTCACTGTCGCATCTAGGCTACATTATATCTACAACCTTCATCACGATGTTTCCAACAGATTTTGAATAGAAGCAGGCGTTACTTTGCGGAATTCCATGATATTATACAATGAACACAAAATTACTTTGCTATATTCCGCTAACAGTGACTTTGTAGGCACAACACTACACAAATTCACCACAAATTTAACTCGACGATCGTTTCGCTCCGACACCGGAGCATCTTCAGGAGATATGTCGATGTTGTGAAGTCGACATCTCCTGAAGATGCTCCGGTGTCGGAGCGAAATGATCGTAGAGTTAAATTTGTGGTGAATTTGTGTGGTGTTGTGCCTACAAAGTCACTGTTAGCGGAATATAGCAAAGTAATTTTGTGTTCATTGTATAATAGTTTCCAACAGAATTATATGTAGCGATATTTTTCATTAATTACCGATTCCACTCAATTTTTTTGACACAATAGAGTTTGGTGAAAGGTTCCGTGCAGTGTGGGAACGCGCAACAGGAGTGTCAGGAGGGTGGTGATTGCGAACACTTGGCGCATTTCCATGGGAATGGCCGCGGTGGAACGCAAACGGAATGCTCATAATGTTTGTACACCTTAATTGACGGTTCAGTTGGTGCGTGACGGTTGATTGTTAGCGGTTATCTCGCTGATGGGGCAACGTAATTATTAATTATTTATTCTGTATATAATTAACCCTACTAATATTTTATAATGCTGAAGTGTATTTGTCTGTTGGTTTGTCTCTCAATCACGCCGCAACAGGGCTACGGATTGACATAACTTTTACATCGGTATTTATACATCGGTATTTAGATCTGGAGATTTTTATCCAGGATACACAAAAAGTTACCACGGAATTTTACAAAACACTTCTAAATCCTTTTACAGCTATAACTCGTAAGTTTGATTTGAAAAAGCTATAAAATATATTTAATCTCACCTGATATCTGTGACTTCGTCCATGGTGGTCAAATCACGCACATCGGGCCAGAATTATCGGAGAAATCGGTATGACATTAAAAAAAATAGTTACGCGATGAAATGAGAATCTTTCAGTTTTTTAACTCCTTTATTTCGGGGAATAAAAGTACTTAGCTATGTCTCTCTTCTACATATTGTCCTTACTATCGATAGTTTTGTTTACAAAGATTCGTCATACGTTTATCGTCAGATTATTCTATGGAGACAAGACCGTGAAAAATTTGAAAAAATATGACTGTTCGTTTATCACAGGATTTCAGTGTTTTGTGTATAGTTAGTTATCTGACGACAAAACTACATTTTTATAGGTAAGCAAAGTAATGGGCTGCAACTAAATAACAACAACAAAACAATACCTACCTAATTATGTACCTACCTACGCAAAAAGGTCTTTAACACGAATATTAAAATCGACCTTAATGCAACGGTGTTTATAATTGTAAAGCGAAGATGTGATTATTAGCTACAATGAAATTAAGTTTGTAAACGCGGCACGTTACTTGTAACATCTAGTGTAGACGAAAGTTACTAAATCGACACCTTTTTGCTATAATAGGATAGTCAAAAATATTCAGTATCACTATAGACAACGTTCAAACGGAATGATGAAAAGTTAATCAAAGTCAGTCAATAAACCGCAGAGTAATTCGTTTTTGAAATTGAAATATTTTCCTATTCCCCAAATGAAAACTCTTCTATTATTCGAAGAGGCCGCCAAACTTGTATCTCAGCATTGAGTAATACGATCCGGAGAGAGAACGATAAGACCTTGTTGTTCTCTCTCCTTCACAAATACTATACGATTCTGACAATTTACCTTACGACCCGGAGAGAGAACAACAAGACTTTGTTGTACTCTCTCCTTTACAAATAATTAAATATGAATCCCACAGTAATTTAGCTTTACATTTTATAGCATTTTAATATAATTGTTTAGTTATTCAACTGTCTAGCAAACTTAGCATCACAGACGATGGCAGAAATACGACCCCGAACAACAAGACCTTGTTCATTCTTCCTCCTTCACAAACAATTGAATCCGACAATTTACCTTTACATTTAGAGCATTTTTAACCCCCGACGCAAAAACGACGGGGTGTTATAAGTTTGACGTGTCTGTGTGTGTGTGTGTGTGTGTGTGTGTCTATCTGTTCCCCTGTAGCGCTCAAACGGGTGAACCGATTTGAATGCGGTTTTTTTTGTTTGAAAGGTAAATTAGTCGAGAGTGTTGTTAGCTATGTTTGATAAAAATCGATCCAAGATGGCCGCCGCTACAAAATGGCGGATTACATATTCTTTCACAACTCCCTTAATATGGGTATCAAATGAAAGGGCTTGACTAGTAGAATAGCACTATGTAAATCCAAGATGGCCGCCAGCACAAAATGGTGAATGTCGGGGGTTTTTAAATTTTTAATTTATAAGTACTTGTCATTTAGAGCATTTCATATTCTCTAGGTGTTCAACTGCCCGGCAAACTTAGCGTCACACAGACGATGGCACAAGCCTCGGGTCCCCGGTGTGGCCAAGCGACGCGAAGCACCCGCGCCTGACGCCGGCCGGTTCCCTTGCCACAAGTGCGGCAAGCTGTTCAGGCGACAGGCGTACCTGAGGAAGCATCTGGTGGCTCACGAACAGCCGGAGAATGAAACGGAGAAAGAACCTTCGGCGTTCCGACAGGTCCACGTCGAGTATCCTTATCAACCGGTGTGTATGAAGTTTTATTATTTTCGCTTTGTCATCTTTATCTAGCTGTTTCTGGCAAAAATTGCAATTCCACGCAAAGTATGGTATACGAACGCATAGAGGACAAACAAACAAACATCCCTTTTTATATAAATTTCTTGAGCCAGAAACCTTTGCGGACGTATGCAGAACAATTCACCAAAGCTTCATCATAATCGGATGCAGTTTAACAGTGCATAGAGGACATAGAGACAAACACTGATTTTTATTTATATAGAGCGGACGTTGTCGTCAAAAGACGTTTGAGTTCCAAGGTGAATGGCCAACCCGCGGCAAACTAGACACCCAACTAGGTGGATGGACGATCTCAAGCGAGTCGCTGGAAGCCGTTGGACACAAGCGGCACAAGATCGTGTTCTGTGGCGATGCTAGCAAGAAATCTATATCAAGCAGTGAACGTCTATCGGATGAGACCAGTTGCGGATAGTAGAATGTTGGATAATTTGATACCAAAAACTTGCCAATTGCCTTGACAAAAAAGTACCAATTCTACTGGGTAGAATTTGAAAGTCCATAAAATCTTAATGTCTCTTTACAACTGACTTAATATACATCAATGAGTAAGTTTTTTGATAACACCAATTAGCCCAATCTACATATCTGACATGATTGTCTCAGCAGGAGCCAGCAAGAGACGGCAACTTCAACACATTCTGGAACAAGCTGCCCGCCCAGCCGGAACAGAGTTGGGACGACGTCAGACGTTGCCCCTCAAACTGCTCCTCGGAAGATTCCAGAAGCCTCGACGTGACGGGGTCCGAGGACGAGGGCGGTGGCGGGGGCGGGGGCGGGGGAGGGGGCGGGTGACGTCGCGTCCTGCGGCCGGTGCCGCGGTTCCCTTACACCATCTCTAACACCTTGTACCCGTATTCGTCATACGGACACGACAACTCTTTGTATTTCTCTTAGGTGAACAATTAGTTCCGGTGCTCTTCAAAATGTTCATCTAAATCACTGACTTCTATTACCTAATACAAGGACACGTTGCCTTTCAAACTGCTCCTCGGAAGATTCCAGAAGCCTCAACGTGATGGGGTCCGATGACGAGGGCGGGGGCGGGGGAGGGGGCGGGTGACGTCGCGTCCTGCATCTCTAACACCTTATACCCGTATACGTCACGGGCACGACAACTCTTTGTATTCCTCTTATTGATTCAAGATTTCGACTCTTGAGGTAAATCTTAGAGTTAGAAAAGATGCAGAATCGAGGCATTTTATCATTATGTAAATACCTAAGTATAACAACTAACGAGTTTTTAATATTATTAACTAAGTAAGTTCTTAGTCATAGATGCCTACATAAAATACATATTTAAGTAGTTAGATTTATTGTACATATAACAAGGATCTCCTACAGCAACATTCCAAAATACATTAAAGCGAAGATGTTTAACATCTTACGTGATTGTAAAAAATAAATGTCTTGAATTTTAATTAATTTAATTAAAGTGTTATAAAAAGTGTAATTTAATAATTAAATTGTATATTTATTGACACTGCTAGTATTATGATAATAAACGCAGTCAAATTCGTTTAAGGGGCCGCAACGGTCATGACTCATGAATCATAATTCTTAATGTGAGTAGTATAGATTTATTCACTATTGTATACCGTGAAAGACATGGAACTATAAAGAAAGTTGGCCGAAAAATTCATAGTTTTAAAATAAATAATTATGATAATTAACAAAAAAATCACGAGATATTAGGTACATAAATAGAATCTATAAAATTGTTTTCTAAAAATCTATAAAATGTCGCGATTTTGGAGTAGGTAGGTAGTGCTTAGAAAAACTTTTTATCAAGAAAATTGTTCCAAACACAACAGTGTTAGCTTTCTATGAATTTAGAGATTAAATACACAAAAAGTAATTGTTCTTCTAGTTCTCAAGTTACGGTTTACCTACGTAATATATATATTTCTCAATATGTCCTCTTAAAACAATTCTGTTATTGTTGAAAAACATTTTCTTTGGCATATTATAATAGTTGTACTTACAAACTCTTTGACCATATTTAACTGTGGAGACAATTTCCTTTGCAAATTGCTTTCCGATCGCATGTCGCCGCAGGCCATCGGATCGATTGTACGGCATATTTTTAGATGCATCGACTGGCTATCTCATTAATTTTTACCAATCCCGTAAGGAACTGACACCTAATCGTTTACTAACTTCAAACCCGTTTAAATGCAATAATCCAAGAATACCTCAAGCACTCAAAATACAGTAAGATCTTTTGAATAATTATTAAAAAATCTCAGATATACTTAATAAAGATATATACAATACAAGGTACACCTAATACAGCTACGCATATTTTGTTGCACCACCCATTACAATATACATCGAATGAGTTTATTAAAAAAAATATTAAAAAACTAATTTTTTGCTAAGAAATTAATTTATCTTCTATACATATAATAAAATCGTAGAATTGCCGTATGTACATTGAAGATTTTTGCAAAATAATAACTGGGGGATGTTAGGGATAAGTAATAGAATGTATAAGTAATGGAACGTATAAAAGCTATTTTTCAAATTTTTGTCTGTTTGTCTGTTTGTCTGTATGTTTGTGCGCATATCACGTAAAATCTACTGAATGGATTGAAATGAAACTCGGCATGATTTAAGTTTGTACTATGGAGTAACATATAGTATACTTTTCATCCCGAAATTCAGCACGGCTCCCTTAGGAGAGGGGATGAAAGTCAAAATGTGTACTTAGCTGTAATTCGTTGACGGGTGGTCCGATTTCACTCATTCTTTTTGTGTTAGAACGGAAATACTTTATAAATTACTGGGTAATCTCTGAAAGGCTGGACCGATTTTGATGGGACTTTCACTGGCGAATGTTTACATTTCGATCTACCTAAACATCCGCCAGTGAACTTTTAACAAGGTCTTTAGCAAGGTATGAGCTCAAAGGAGCTTAGGAAAACAAAATGATTCTCACGGGATTTTTAAAAACCAATATCCACGCGAACGAAGTCGCGGGTGTCCGCTTGTTCTGAATAAATTGTAACACATCACACAGGAGTAATGCAATTAAAATAAACTGATAACCAAAATACCCGTTAGAAATAAAAGTGAAAAAAAAAACATAATATAAAATTTTAAGGTAATACTATAATTAGGTACTAGGTACATTTATTTTATCTTTACAAGTTTTATCAACCTTTTATAATAGAAAAAAAATACATAACTTTATTTAAGTTAACTTAGTTAAGTTATGCATTTTTAAAGTTACTTTAATATTTGACATATTAAAGTACTTAATAGATAAAAACAAAAGAGACGTACCTAAACACCATTAAAAATTCAAATTCCCAGTCAGTATCAATGACAGTTTTATTAAAAACCATTGCAATTCGATTCGAAGAGTTGGCGCAAGCGATCGATTGTGGAACATATTTTTAGATGCAACGCTCGCCATCTCATAATTTTTTCACCACCGACACATTAGTTTCTAGTTGAGGATATCAACTCTGACGATTAGAGACTAAACAAGTATAAATTAAAAATTGAAAAACTCCCGACATTCGCCATTTTGTGGCGGTGGCCATCTTGGATTAGCATAGTGCTATTCTAGTAGTCAAGCCCTTTCATTTGATGCGCATATTAAGGGAGTTGTGAGAAAATTTGTAATCCGCCATTCTGTATCGGCGGCCATCTTGGATCGATTTACATCAAACATAGCTAACAACACTCTCGACTAATTCACCTTTCAAACAAAAAAACTGCATTCAAATCGGTTCACCCGTTTGAGCGCTACAGGGGAACAGACAGACACACCACACACACAGACACGTCAAACTTATAACACCCCGTCGTTTTTGCGTCGGGGGTTAAAAACTGTATGGCACGAAATAGTTTTACAATAATTAAAATAAAATAAATATATTATTTTAATTTTATTAATTTTAGATGTTTTATACAGTAGGTGCTTACTAGTCATTTTACAGTCATTTAAAATTTTATGCGAAATTAATTATTAAAAAAAGGAAAAACGTATATTGTATAAATATTTAGGTATAATTATCAATCCTAGTCATTTTAGTCATTCCTAATTTTAAGTGAAATAAATCATTTTTAAAACAGAAAAAAATATATATTTATTCTTCATATTCTAGTCAGAATTTTAGTCATTTCTAATTTAAGGCCAGATTTCCCAATAATTTTATAGTTTGTACTAATAAGTTTAAATTAGTTACGATATAAATAAATAAATAAATGATATCATAATTCAAAGATCTCACCTTTCTGTTGTAGTCCGTATTTCTATTAATAACAAAAAAAACATTATATAGTTTTAAACATTTAAGCTTGATCTCTAGTTTCTATTGGATCTCAGTTAAAAAATAATTCTAGTCATTAAAAAGAAAACAAATTTACTTATAACCAAATTATCTAGTCATCGAAATTAGTCCAAAAGTTTATTTTTAATTTTATTTTTTAGATATTTTATAAAAATAAAGTAAAAAATGATTACGTTAACTGAAACATTTCTAGTCACTCAATCTTAAATCTAGTCCAAAAAATCTACGTATTATACATATAATTCTAGTCTAACTTAGTCAGCTATTGCTAAAAAGAGTTTTACTAATTTATTTATATAAAACGAATATCAATTATTGCGTGAATTTTTTCGTCGATGTATCTATACAATGAAAGTCGGAAACCCTATAAAGTGGTGATAAAAAGTAATTAATTAATTATATTAATTTTTATATTTTCAAAAATTATTTTCATAAGTAACTAAATAAAATCAAAGCCCTCAACACTAATAATGTGCCAAGAAAATGTTTTAAATAATATCAGTATTTTATTGTAATATTTAAAAATAAAAACTTATAACATATCATTGTAATAATTTAAACATAATTCGTATAGGTAAGCATAATAATATTGTAAATATTCGAAGCATATAATATTTTAGGACAATTAATTATTAAAATATAAAGTAGTTTAATAAAGAATTAAAAGAAATCGAGTGGGAATCTAGTCAGTGTGTTCTTCGCAACGCGTTCCAAAGATTTGTACATTAAATGGCGCTAGTAGATTTATATTTATTTCTTAGAATTTTTATATATTTTTTTTATTTTTCACAGAGTGTTTCATTTTAAGAAATAAATGCTTGCAAAATCTTTTGTTGCATTAGCAATGATAACACTACACATACTTATTTATTATGCTAATATATTATATAAAAAAAAGAAAAATTATGGTTTAAATTTTATATTTTTTTATTTGAAAATATATTTTTTTTTATTTATTTTGTCACAGCTTTTTTATATTGAAACACAATTTGCTTTTTGATTTTTGTTAGTTGGTTTGACTTTTTTGAAGTATTTTAATATAAGTCACATCTAAATATGGTTTATGTAACATAATTTTTGAGGACAGTTCCATTATGCCTAAAATACGTTCTACCAAAATAGTTTTCGACTTTTAGTTAAGTTAAATTTCAGTCCCGGTTTTGAATGCCGAATGACGTAAGTAAGTGCTATTAAGTACGTCTTATTAGTGTCTTATGGGCCACTTTAAATTAGTTAATGTTAGTTCTCGTAGATTGATAGAGTTTAACTAATTTATTGTAATTTAAAATTTATTTTTAATTTTAAAAGTTTTAGAGCGTTAATTATTCACACTTATTATAGAGATACATAATTGAAAATTGTATGTAGTTATGTAATAATGCACTTACTCTTAAGTAGTGAGTAGTTGTTATTGTATTGCAAAATAGATGTATTAAAATGTAGATATATTTATTAGAAAATGATTGTATGACTCAATAAATGACGATATTAAATGGAAAAGTGTTTCATTTTAGCATTTGCCTGCTGCTACATTACATTTTATTAGTATTATTATAAAACAAAGTTTTCGCGCCGCGCCTGTCTGTCTGTTCGCGATAAACTCAAAACTACTGAACGGATTTTCATGCAGCTTTCACCAATATAAAGACTGATTCATGAGAAAGGTTTAAGTGTATAATTTTTTTTTTCAAAAAGTCAAGCCACCTGGGAGCATTACGACAGACAAACATGTATCCATAATATGCTCTACTACCCGTGCGAAGCGGGTTCGGGTCGCTAGTATGTAAATAAAAAAAACCGGCCAAGTGCGTGGAGGGCCACGCGCAGTGTAGGGTTCCGTAGTCACAATCCTCGAAAAACAGCTATATAACTCCTTAACCTGTGAACCCTACTTAGCCATGATAGTTTTCCTTTAAAATTGATTATATATACCTACTACTGCTGTGAATTTTTTCAAGTTCCTATATACTGCCATTTGGCTGAAGGAGGGGGGGGGGACACTTCACTCTAATAAAAATTAGCACTTTAAAACATCATATTTTACAAACGGATGTAGAAATCGAAAAATGATGTTCCCACACCCACAGTATTTTTAAAAGACCTATTCAACGGTACCCTACATTATGGAGTAGACGAGGAAAAAAATATTCATCCCCACTTTACATGTAGGGGAGCTACCCTAAAAAAAATATTTATCAAAATTTTATTTCACCACTTTGTCGACGTGATTAATATTTATACCCATGCCAAATTACAGATTTCTAGCACTAGTCACACAATAGTCTCTGAGATTAACCGAGGACGGACGGACGGACGGACAGACGGACGGACATGGCGAAACTATAAGGGTTCCTTGTTTACTACGGAACCCTAAAAAGCTGAATCGAGAAACTGATTGACTAACATACCAAGGACCTACATCAACTTACAGCGTCCGCTGGGTCTAAGAACTTCCTAAACTTGCCAAACCAGAAAAAAAATTTAAGCGCCTAAATAAAATTTTTAGACGCACCTTTTTAAATAGCCCTGTTCAGATTTTTTCTCGGTACAGAGCCATCTCGTGAAAACATAGAGTAAAATTTTGTCCCGCACCATCCTTTCCAAGTCATGAACCCAACATTCGGAGAGATGTAACAAAAGTTTAATAGATGGCAAGGGCGTCGCCAGCCGCTGGCCAAGGGGGGGCGGGGGGGGGGGGGGGGGCGGGGGCAAGTTGATGATATTATATAGTATGCGAAAAGTGTAAATAGGCCAGTCATATTTTTCAAGTGCAGCAAACTTAGCACATGATGTGTTCCGACTTCCGAAATTGCAAAATTTTAGACTACTGGTAGTGGTCCTAACAACATATTAAAAAAATTACAATTTTCTTTTCAAACTATAGCATATTTATATTTTCTCAAATCTCTAGGGGGGGGGGGCAGCTGCCCCCCCCTGCCCCTACCTGGCGACGCCCTTGATAGATGGCATTCGATGATATTCCAAACCTTTGGCTTTCAACTGCTGCACGACATCGTTGCAATGGTTACACAGCTAGTTACACAGGAGCATCCATAAACGAGCATCCAAAAACGGTGAAAGAAAACATCGTGAGGAAACCTGCATGCCTGAGAGTTCTCCATAACGTTCTCAAAGGTGTGTGAAGTCTGCTAATCCGCTTGGCCAGCGTGGTAGACTATGGCCAAAACCCTTCTCACTCTGAGAGGAGACCCGTGCTCTGTAGTGAGCCGGTAATGGGTTGATCATGATGATGATCCATAAATTACGTCACACAAATTTCATGATTTTTTACCCCTTCCCCGTCCTTGTCACATTTTTGTAAGACCCCACCCTCCCCAATGTGACGTCACACTAGGGAGGAGGATGGCCCCTTATGGAACTCCATGTAGATTTTAAAAAAATCGTTCTCAGGCATTTCATTATTAGGTAGATATTGTTAAATATCTCTCAGTGTGGTAGTACATACTATAAATAAACTAGTTGATACCCACGACTTCGTCCGCGTGGATTAATATTTAAAAAAATGTTCCTTCATAATATTAATAATATAATTAATTAATAATAATTAACGCGCAGGACCGGCTGCAGGCTTAGATGAGAATTTATCCAAAGAAAAACCCAGTAGTTACATCATAATTTATTGGCTCGACCCGGGAATCAAACCGAGGACCTCGTGATCCTCGTGACAACCCAACCGCTAAACTACCGAGGCAGTTACTTAGTTCCTTCATCAAAAGTTATGGTTGTGGGTTGTCTGTCACGGAACTGTTTTATTAACCCCCGACGCAAAAACGACGGGGTGTTATAAGTTTGACGTGTCTGTTTGTGTGTGTGTCTGTCTGCTCCCCTGTAGCTCTCAAACGGGTGGACCGATTTGAATGCGGTTTTTTTTGTTTGAAAGGTGAATTAGTCGAGAGTGTTGTTAGCTATGTTTGATGAAAATCGATCCAAGATGGCCGCCGCTACAAAATGGAGGATTACATATTTTTTCACAACTCCCATCAAATAAAAGGCCTTGATTAGTAGAATAGCACTATGCAAATCCAAGATGGCCGCCGCCACAAAATGGCGAATGTCGGGGGTTTTTAAATTTTTTATTTATACTTGTAGCATAGAAGATTAAAGTCGAGTCTTGAGCTAAGTATCTAGGTACCTACTAAAGGTACTCATAAACTGTATTGCAAAATTCAAAGGAGTTAAGTACCTATACGCAATACGCGTAATACAGTAGAGTAAGTTCGGTGATGTTATCTGGTCCTTAAGGAATATTTATTTGATGGCCTGTTTCACCACCTTCTGATAAGTGTCAGATAGCCTAAATGTAAGTTTTGTCACTTTCATACTTTATGTCAAATGACAAAGACAAAAGTTGTGAATAAGCTATCCGACACATAACAGAAAGTGGTGAAACATGCCCTTAATGTTTTATTTTATCTGGTGGGAGGCTGCAGCCTTGGCTAGTTACTACAACCCTACCGGCAAAGCCGTGCCACCAAGCGATTTAGCGTTCCGGTACGATGTCGCGTAAAAACCGATGTCGCGTAAGAACCGACCGCGGTATAGTCTGTTCGTTTTCTTAAGGTCGCCTTTTGTGTTTTGCCGCCTCCGCCGCGTGGTATTTTACCAAAGACACCGCCGTGACTTCAAAGCATGCCGCACGGGGTGTACAGGCACAAGGGGTTTTGGCGTTTTATACCTACTCATATTTTTTCATTAAAATTCTCTTTCCTTTTTATATTTTTTTATATTCGTATTTTATTACAATATAACCATAAACATAAAATATAATTAAGAATCAAACGAACTTACCTTGTGAAGTTTGATATCTAATTATACGAGCGTTTTGACCAAAGATGATTATGGTTTACATGCAGCAGGCGCTAGTCTGTGCTGTCCTTTATCACACTTTTAGAGTTATTTTATAATAAATTAATTGTTTTTTTTTTTGACGTTGAGCACACTGAGTAGGCCCCACCGCCCTCGCCACGCCGATCCGACGCGTCATTTTTCAGAGCTTTATTTTTTCGATATGTTTAGGGATTTTAACAAAAACAGGGTGGGTGGGTTTGTAATCATCTTTGGTCAAAACGCTCGTATAATTAGATATCAAACTTCACAAGGTAAGTTCGTTTGATTCTTAATTATACTTCGCATTTATCCCAAAGATGATTATGGTTTACATGCAGATGTTTAGAGCATCGAAAAAATACTACAATATTATTTATTGTGTACAATAAAAATATTCAAAAATAAAATTAAGGCAAAGCATAACAGGGAAAAAGGAAAATAATCATTTACAATATGTGATTACACAAAGTCAATATTTCTTCATAAATCATAATTTAAAGACGATTTAGTATTTATTTTTAATTAATTAATTTTTTTGCTAAGTAGCATGACAGGTATGCTAATCGTACTTGTATAGAATAGAATATAGATTTTTATATGCATAGAAAAAAAATTTTAGCTTCAAAATAATATATCCACAATTTTGATCTGATTTTAATAAATCTTTATAATAAAAGATACTTTAAAAATACATTTGAAGATTCAGACCAAACTACATTTTCTCAAATAATTTCTAAGTTTTAGCCCTACATTGTGGGCAGCTGATGTCAACGCGTGTCGCGTGCTATGTGTGCCATTGAATGGACGTAACTCAATGGGATATAAAGAGTGGTTTTTGAAAACTGATGAACAAAGGTATAAAGTAAATAAGTAGGTTATTAAATAACAAGAATATGGTAGGTATGCCTTAAAACAAGGGCATGAAATAGTAACACTGTATTTAACAATTTTACTATCATTGTACTAACCTATTTCAACAAATAAATTGATTTTGATTTGATTTTGAAAAAATCTCATTGGGCACGTAAGGGATCAATTTTTTCTAAATATCTTCTGAAATAAGCTTGGACAGAGTTTAAAGATTTTCTTTAATATATGGCAACACAATAATTTGGTTGAAAAAAACATTTGATCTTGAAGTTGTGATCATCTATTTTAGTTTTATCGGATTCCAATAAAGTATTTATTGACCAAGTGTCTGTATTTTTTAATGGAGATGTTAATGCCAAAAAGGTGATTTTTTAAAGATAGATCTTTTTGTGAGATGAAATCATTGTTGATACTGAATTTAATCCTAAATTATGATGGATAGTGAGAATGATAGAAATTTAACTTGCATCTGAATTTTTGTGTGAAAAATTCAATTTGCTGTATAATATTGGAATCACAATAATTATAACCTTTTTTCTTGCAGAACAGTCATTTTGACTTTAAAGATGTGTTATATTGATTCATAGAGTTATTAGAGAAAAAACCATTGCTATGTTAAGCGATGCGTTGGAGTTGGAAAAAAAACGGCCTTTGCCATGTAACATTTAATTTTGTGTCAAATTTTGAAATAAGGCTAAAGTATGGAAAGGCTTATAAATTTTTTTTTTTCTTTTTTTTTTTTTTTTTTTGTTTTTTTAGATGTAAGTGCATCAACAATCTCAGAACTTCCATGATGCGTACCTCTGACATTTGTTATTTTGATTACTGGCAAATAAACCAAAGTCAGATCTGTCGAAATAAACCTTTAACTGACGATACGCATTAACAGTAAGTTCCCTTTCTGTGTTCATGTTGAACTTTCGACGAGATTCAAAATCTGCAATTGTTTCAAAATTTCAAAATCAAAATCAAAAAAAAAAAATTCAAAATCTAATGTTTGTATTTAATTCATTATTCAATCGCATCATATAAATATATGATGCGAAATTTTCTAAACATTGATATAGGCAATAGCTGTTTATTTTTGATAAAATATTATAATTTCTAAGTCGTGAAAGACTGAGGTTATAAAAGGCTGCAAGTAAATTGAAGAACCGATGGACGTTGGAGTCCCAAGGTTCTTGGGTGGAGCAATGACAGTTGCGAGTGATCCGTAAGATGTCTCATCGTTACAGGTTGCACCACAGCCCGAACGTGACGCATCACTATACACTAGGTACTAGTGAATATTCTTCATATTTTAAATGAACAATTTGCAGGATCAATATAATTTCTCCACTTCCTCCAGCATATGAAATCATTGTTAACAATACAGATCATATATTTCTTACGATTATCAAAGTAGTGAATTGCCAATAATTTCAAGAACTTTGAAAATCCATACATTTTCGTGTAAACCAATCCGTCGTTGAAGGCCGGGCACGCCGACATCGACAAACCAACATAACTAGCTAGTTTTCTGATTTCTCATACATTTTTCTGTATTTGTTTGTAAATAACTTTATATATATGTATATATATATATATATTTTTTTTTTTTTGGTAAGGTAAGGTTAACTTTTAGACGAATAAAAGATAAATCCTTTTTTTGTGGGCAAAGAGTGATCCTTGATCAAAAATCTTAATTTCAAAAGTAAATTGTTGATCGCTTCTACATTATCCAAACAGTTGTAACCAAATTTCTGATGCATAATAAATCGTCAAGAAAATTAACTGATAAATAAACTGATGAACATACATAAATGTGAAGGACCGGTTTCTAAAACCTTTGTATAGGCATAGAAGTTGCAAAGTCCAAATGGTAACACGTTGACTTCAGAAAATTTACCGTTCTATTTACTTGCTTCTGCATATCACTTTCGGCCACTGGCAGTGAAAAAAAAAAAATATGCATCTTTTACAGTCTGATTCCTACTAAGAATTTCTAATTCCGCGAAACTAACGTTTCTTAATGTTATACAGACATAAATTTAAAACTCCTACATCTAAATGAAAATCAATTGCCACATGTAGATATGACAAATGCCTGACAGATGCTTCAGGCATTTTAATTTTGGTGTAAAATCGAACTTCATGTGTTAACCCTGTTATTCATACAAACAACTCATTGTATTTTTAAAATGACAGTTTTCAGAATTTCACCGAATCAAAAAACAGACCGGTTGTCATACAGTACAGTACAGTACATATTAATTAATATTAATGCGGTACTTTCATATCTTCCATATGTTTGAAGTTATTGACACAAATAAAGTTTGAATCATATAAATTCAAAATAAAACGATGTTTTCTTAGGCTGAGGAACTGCAAAAATTGGTGAGACGAATTATTTTTCTTTGGCCCAAAAATATGACGCCACTCGTGAATAAAAACTGGTCTGCCAATGATAGTACGTAAAAAACGTATCGGTGTTATGTACCGGCGACGAAGCATGTCATAGCATGTATTAGCTTTATACAGCATTGTCAATTTGTCATTGCGACAATTAGCATTGTGCGACATTTAGCATTGAGGTGCGCTCAGTGATAGCTGCACGGCACGGCCGCTTGTGGTTGGTGCGGCGGCGGTAGCGGATGCTGATGTCGGCCCGGGTATGCACAAATGATGCCCCCCGTACGTTTAGAGTTTTCCGGTACAGAAGTACTCGGCTGTGAGCGGAATTGGTTAGATACCAACTTTGAAGCGGAGGTTGAAGTGGCCTTAGATGATTTCAGATACTTCGACAGATTTGAACCGAACCAATGGTGTCGATTTTCATATTTTTTTATATATCTCGCTTTTGTTTGCTAAGTTTCTGTAATGAGTATCGCATAGCAACCGTCTTTTGACGCTGATCTTTTTGGTAAATATTATTTTAGAATATCGATCTTCCATAAGCAACCCGTTAGTCAAAAATAATAATATATAGATGGGTATAATGTTTCCATCGTGTGGCCAAATCTTTATGGCCAAATTTCCAAATAGTTTTTCTTGTTGGATCTGAGCCCAATAATAATTGTAAAATCCCAAGATCTAATTCGTCATTCTTATGAATCAGATGTCAATAAGAATAAAGTAAGATGAAAATGTAGGTAGGTATATATTTTATGACCCTACAAAGAAATCTCACACACGCTATACGTCGGAGTAGTTGACTAGGTGGTAGGTATACCTATATTTTATCCACACACCATAAAGGTCGGGATATACATATATTTTGCACACACCATATAGGTTGGGATATACATATATTTTCCACAAACGTTTTTCGTCGGGATTGATAAATTTATTTGACAGGTATCACTATATTTTTATCCACACACCATATAGGTCGGGATATATATTTTCCACACACATTTTATGTCGGGATAAGGTACATGTCAATAATACAGGAAACCAAGTTTATAAGTATATATTCTATATGCCACTGAAGCTGGCGCCTTAAATATTTTAGTGAAGACAAGGTCATTCACCTAGGCTATTCTTTCTCTTTAGTTTTTATATACCTCCAGCCCTTTACAAGGGAAAAATTTCTTTATTCAACTCTTTGTTGGGAGCGTAAATTTCACAGGTTATATCTGTCTAACAGGAAACTCACTGAGATTTCCAATTGAACCGTCAACATAAACAGAAGACGGTACGCAGATAAAAACAATGAACAGTAAACAATAATTATTTTGTTCACTGGGTAAAAATGTTAATTTGTATAACTTCTTACTAATAAATAAATCTAGTCTTACCTTGAATTTTTTCGCTCGTTCGATGATGATTGATTGCATTGATACTCGCTAGCGATTCCTGGTACTGATGATTAAAACCCGCGGGTGATACACTTCTAACTTTTTCAACTAAATCACGTTTTCTTTTTCCCGTTTCACTTTTTTTAAATTTTGTTTGGACGACGTGTGACTCGGACAACACAAAATAACGTAATGACGCGTCGGATCGGCGTGGCGAGGGCGGTGGGGCCTACTCAGTGTGCTCAACGTCAAAAAAAAAAAACAATTAATTTATTATAAAATAACTCTAAAAGTGTGATAAAGGACAGCACAGACTAGCGCCTGCTGCATGTAAACCATAATCATCTTTGGGATAAATGCGGAGTATAATATTCTCATGAACACGGGTCTTCTCTCAAAATTAGAAGGATTTTAACCATAGTCTACCACGCTGGCCAAGTGCGGATTGGCAGACTATTCGGAGATTCTGTTAGAATAGAAAAAAAATTACAAACAGAAAAAAAGTTATAAAAATAAAAGCAGAATACTAAGAGTACCTGCGCCTGTACTGACACTAAGTTACCTAACGAACTATACCTATGGGTTTAATAAAAACTACCATACCTCTTCCAAGTTAGCCCGCTACTTAGAGTGAGTGCATCGTCACTTACCATCAGGTGAGATCGCATTCAAACGCTAACTTGTAGATGAATAAAAAAATACATATATTAATTTTCAACGTTTCATATTTTATTCCGCAAAGACTGTAAATGCGTTTGATAAAAATCTAACACAATAGATACATTAATTACTGATGACTCTTATGATTGCCTGACTCGATTGTGCAACTTTTTTTTTCCACTTAGCATAATGAAACACCATCTCGGTTGGACTCCAGTCAATAAACAAACGGCTCTCGACGGGACAACATGAAAGCGATTATCTTGTTGATTGCGATAAACTTTGTAACGACAAAGTGTTCGGTGGCTAATTCAACTAAAAATGCGGATTTCACCACACCGTCCGCGTCGGGGAACCAAGATAACTTTTCCGAAACGAAAGCAAATAAAAAGCATGAGATTTATAAGACTTTCAACGTGAACGAGAGTGGTGTTTACTTGGACGATGTTCTGTTCGCGTTGAAGAACCAGAACTGGACGGAAGCGGAGCGACCGTGTTTGGAAAGGACGCTGTTGATGCTGCACAATTTGCAGAATTTCACGCTGTGGGCAGTTTGGGGTAAGTTTTTAACACTTAACGCGGGACGAATTTTTTCTTTTTTTTTTTTTTTTAATATTAATCGCGGGCAAACGAGCAAGCGGGTCACCTGATGTTAAGTTAATACCTTCGAAGGGAGTTTGGTTCCACAATTTTTAGTGTGTTATTAAATTTATTCGAAGGTGGGGTTAATCGTGGTGGTGACTTATGTGACTATTTTCCTGAAAAACTACTGGGACGATTTTGATGCGGTTTTCTTCATTACACGCTTAGAGCGGGGCCGCACTGCGAAAATTATTCGTGCGAATTTTATTCGCGCGGTTTATATTCCGCATTTTTTTATATTTTTTTCGCGAATTTTAATTCGGAAGTGCGGGCAGCTTCATACATTTCCATATGTCACAGAATCCTGCGAAAAAATTCGCGCGAATATATTTCGCAATGCGGCCTAGGCCTTATCGGTGCTAGATTTTAGTTAAATCTTAGGCCTAGGCCGCACTGCGAAATTTATTCGCGCGAATTTTTTCGCAAAATTTTGTGACATGTGGGAATGTATGAAGCTGCACATGCGATTTAAAATTCATGAGAAAAATATATCAAAATGCGGAATATAAACCGCGCGAATAAAATTCGCGCGAATAATTTTCGCAGTGCGGCCCCGCTCTTAAAGTTATAGGCCTCCCGGTGGTGGTGTAGTAAGGCGATGTTTTTTTTTTTAATTTTTCACGTGCTTAATAAAAAATATGTCTTAGACTTGCCTTTACACAACTTTAAGAACTCTATTAAAAGTATGCTCATAAAAAAAGCTTATTATACAATTGAAGATTATATAAATGATAAAAAAGCTTGGATTTAACTCGTTCCAGCAATGCGCGAGACGGCATTTCAATCATGTACATTAATAATAAAAATTGTTATAATGTTATTTTTTTAAAAAGAGCAACCGCCGAGTTTCTTGCAGGTTCTTCTCGGCTGGAACTGCATTCCGAACCTGTGGTAGACTCAATCGACGATTCAAAAGTACTTGTAAAAGTTTATTTGAATAAAAAACTTTTCTATTCTATTCTATTCTATTCTATTCTTAATTATTATATTGAAAATACATAGAAATCAATGTAAGCAAATAAAGAACAACCGAAAAGGGAAGAGTGTCCAAAAACTGCTTAACCGATTTTGAAGTGTTGTGATGCACTGTTCCCTAAATTGTAAATGTAAGCCAATCAAGGTTCATATACATTCTTTTACATTTTTTTACCATGGAAATACAATGAACATGTAAATTCCGGGTCCCAACTCGGCAATCTGCTGCAGGGGTAGGTACTGTGGCCGATTCTGTTGTACACAATCTCTAAATCTAAACTAAAATGACAGGTCTAAATATATTCCTGTCTCTTTCACAATCCTCCCTGCTGAAGGGGATAGCACTATTTTTAAACCTGTCAATTTAGGTTTAGAGATTGTGTACAACAGAATTGGCCACACTGCCCATCTAAACTAAGGATATGCTGATTTTTGAACAATTTTACTTAGTAAGAAATTACCTATTTTATTCACTTTTAAGTAGCATTGCTGATGCCTATAGCACAGGGAAACCTAAATTAGGCATCAGCATCCGACTATAATTTTTAAACTAAACTAAATTATGCTGATTTTGAATAGATATTGATACTACCAGGTATTTACCTTGTGACCTAAGTCTCAACTCTTCAAATACATGCCGGAGCAGGTTCTTACATAATTACATTTTAAAGTTATAATATGTCGGTAGATTATAGCGGTACCATTCTTAAATTTTTTTAATTCTTCGTCTTTTGTTATAAGTTTGACGTGTTTGTGTGTGTGTCTGTCTGTTCCACCGTAGTGCTCAAACGGGTGAACCGATTTGAATGCGGTTTTTTTGTTTGAAAGATGAATTACTCGGTAGTGTTCTTAGCTACGTTATCGTCGTCGCTATGTGTCGTTAGTTCAAGATGGCCGCCGTCACAAAATGGCGAATGTCGGGGGTTTTTTAATTTTTAATTTATACTTGTTTATGCGTACAGTCTACCTTACAGTATCTGCGATTTTTTTTCTCTGCGTATTTCGAAAACGCAACGGTAAATTTTATTCATACGATCAGATTGGGACTCCATATCATCGGAGCCCGAGGGTCTGTTGTACGGCAACAGATTCCACCTGGGCAACTTCGACGAGTGCATGCGAGCGCCCTGGTACCAGCAGCACCCCGAACTGAGGGCCCAGTACTGCTTGTCGGACATCGTGCTGGAGAGGACAGATCGCGCTGTGAAGAAGGCCGCGGACCCCTTCGACCCGTATGAGTCTGCGCTAAATGTTCTGGAGGTAAGAACATCATCGTTATCAAGGGCGTCGCGAAAGGGGTGAAGGTACCAGCTGCCCCACCAACAAATTATCTATATCTATACATATAATAAAATCGTAGAATTGCCGTATCTGTACATTGAAGATTTTTGCAAAATAATAACTGGGGGATGTTAGGGATAAGTAATAGAACGTAAAAAAGCTATTTTTGAAATTTTTGTCTGTTTGTCTGTTTGTCTGTTTATCTGTTTGTCTATGTTTGTGCGCGCATCACGTAAAAACTACTGAATGGAATGAAATTTAAGTTCATACTATGGAGTAACATATAGGATACTTTTTATCCCGAAATTCAGCACGGTTCCCTTGGGAGAGGGGATGAAAGTCAAAATGTGTACTTAGCTGTAATTCGTTAATGGGTGATCTGATTTCATTCATTCTTTTTTTGTTAGATAGGAAATACTTTAAAGATTACAAGGCTTATCTCTGAAAGGCTGGACCGATTTTGATGGGACTTTTAATGGCGGATGTTTACATTTTGATCTACCTAAACATCCACCAGTAAACTTTTAACAGTTTTTAGCAAGGTATGAGCTCAAAGGAGCTTAGGAAAAACAAAATGATTCTCATAGGATTTTTAAAAACCGCGCGAACGAAGTCGCGGGTGTCCGCTTGTCATATAATAATTGAGTTTGAAAAATATAGCCAAATGCAACCAAAGTCCTAAATTCACTCATTTGACACATTAATAATTATTATTGTGTGTACAAGTTTTCAGTCAAGCCATGAGCTCGTAACACTTGTTTTACAGCTTTATAATCTCTCGACTGTACCTAAAATAGACACTTTTCCCATCCTCTTACAAATTATAGTGATGATATTCGTGACCGATTGTTTAACGTGCTCTCTGAGACACAGGGGTAAAACTGCACCGCCAACTACCAACTCCGGGCTGGCACTGAGAATTTTCTTGACAGAAAAACCCAATACCTAACAATTATTTACCCGACTCGGGAATCGAATCCGGGACCTCGTGATCTGCAGTCCAATATGCTAACCACTAGACCAACGAGGCAAGCCAAGGGCGGATTGGTAGACTTACCTACCGGCCCATTACAGGGCATGGATCTCCTTTCAGTATGAGAACGGTTTAGGCCGTAGTCCAACACACAAACCAAGTGCGGATTGGTAGACTTACCGGCCCACTACATGGCACGGGTCTCCTTTCAGTATGAGAACGGTTTAGGCCGTAGTCTAACACACAAACCAAGTGCGGATTGGTAGACTTACCGGCCCACTACAGGGCACGGGTCTCCTTTCAGTATGAGAACGGTTTAGGCCGTAGTCCAACACACAAACCAAGTGCGGATTGGTAGACTTACCGGCCCACTACATGGCACGGGTCTCCTTTCAGTATGAGAACGGTTTAGGCCGTAGTCTAACACACAAACCAAGTGCGGATTGGTAGACTTACCGGCCCACTACAGGGCACGGGTCTCCTTTCAATATGAGAACGGTTTAGGCCGTAGTCCAACACACAAACCAAGTGCGGATTGGTAGACTTACCGGCCCACTACAGGGCACGGGTCTCCTTTCAGTATGAGAATGGTTTAGGCCGTAGTCCAACACACAAACCAAGTGCGGATTGGTAGACTTACCGGCCCACTACAGGGCACGGGTCTCCTTTCAGTATGAGAACGGTTTAGGCCGTAGTCCAACACACAAACCAAGTGCGGATTGGTAGACTTACCGGCCCACTACAGGGCACGGGTCTTTTCTTAGAATGAGAAGGGTTTAGGCCATATTCCGCCACGCCGCGCTGGCCAAGTGCGGATTGCTATAGACTTCACAAGCCTTTGAGAACATTATGGAGAACTCTCAGACATGCAGGTTCAGGAATAGAACGTAATGCTAAGTGTCCACTAGTAATATTTGCAGAAGGCAGCTCTGACAAGTTCTGCACTCGTAGCAAGCCAATTTCAAGTTTTAGCTAGACTGATATATTGTGGCTAAGTAATCCTGCACAATTACTAAATTAAAATGACAGGACTAAATATATTCTTATCTCTTTCACAATGATACCTGCGGAAAAGGATAGCACTATTTTTACCCCCGACGCAAAAACGACGGGGTGTTATAAGTTTGACGTGTCTGTGTGTGTGTGTGTCTGTCTGTTCCCCTGTAGCGCTCAAACGGGTGAACCGATTTGAACGCGGTTTTTTTTTGTCGAGAGTGTTGTTAGCTATGTTTGATGAAAATCGATCCAAGATCGAGAAGCGGCGGCCCGCTACAAAATGGCAGATTTATATATTTTTTCACAACTCCCTTAATATGGGTATCAAATGAAAGGGCTTGACTAGTAGAATAGTACTATTCAAATTCAAGATGGCCGCGACCACAAAATGACGAATGTCGGGGTTTTTTTTAAATTTTTAATTTATACTTGTAAAATTTTTAATTTTTAATTTATACTTTTAAAACTAAACTAAACTGACAGGTAAACCTGTCAGTTTAGTTTAGTTTAGAGATTGTGTACAATAGAATTAGCCACATTATTGACTTCTGCAAAAATTGCGGCAATTACTTGACAGTGGACTGTCTCTCAGTAGCGCTCTATTCGATAGCCCGAATAGAAGTCATGCATGAGAGCATGTTATTGCATTCCGCAATTACATAATCAAGACCGAGATTCGCAATGTTTGTTTAAGCAAAGTTAATTTATGCAAAACTAATTAACTAATACTTTTAAACAAATCATAAAGACATTTGAAATTATTATAAGTTGCCTCATTTGCCTTAAATATCTAGAATATTTCAGAAGTCATAACTTTCAAAACAAATATGAATTTACTAGTTACTTCGACCAACAAAATATTGGATTTCAATATTTTGTTTATAATTTTTTCTAAAGTAAAAAAAAAACAAAATTATCTTTTTAAAAAAGACTACAATTTTCTCGTTTTAAGATTTCTTGCAGGCCAACTTGTGCTAAAGCTATCGATCAATTGTCCCAACCGTGTTTGACTGAGGTAATATTATCCAATTTATTACATAAACTAGATGATGCCCACGGCTTCGCCCGTGTGTATATTTAGGTTTGTAAAAATCTCGTGGGAACTTTGATTTTCCAGAACAAAAAGTAGCCTATCTGTAGTAAGTAGTAACCCGTCCACAAAACGGAAAAATTCCGTGGGATCCTCACGATTTCGGAATGCAATTCCTTACAGCATCAGGGTTGAGGAGTTGGACATGTACCTACTCGAGGTCATTCAACAATAAAGTCTTTAATTGGTATCCCCAATATCAATTTAAATAACCGAAAGTGCCTAAATCCCATTACTTTTGGGGATCAGATCCCCTACAGCATCAGGATTGAGGAGTTGGAATCCAAATATTTTGTAAGACAGTGTCGCAATGTTTCTCTATCGATTAAAAAAAAAATTACGCAAATCGGTTCAGAAATCTCGGAGATATCGGTGTACATAGCTAGCAAAACACAACTCCTCCTTTTTTGAAAGTCGGTTAAAAAAGTAGCCTATGTTACTCCCTGGTTAATTCTCTACTTGTATGTGAAAGTCCCGTCAAAATCGGTTCAGCCGTTCCAAAGATTAGCCCGTTCAAACAGACAGACAGACAAAAATTTGAAAAACGTGCGATTCGGTTATAGTATCGTTCAAATAACCATATGAGCTTAATATGAGGTAGTTATTTCAATATTACAGACAGACACTTCAATTTTATTTATTAGTATAGATAGAAAATAGATAACGGATTTAACCAAAGGAGCAGAATTTTGATTGCATTTCCTTTTACATACTCTCAATTTCATGACGTTTTGACGCCTTCTCTTTAAAAGTAGCATTTGCGCTTCTGACTAAACCGACATTTTACCAGTCAACAAAGATTTCACTAATACAACCATACTTTTATTATTTTATGTAATTATTTATGTACAAAGATAGTGATATTTTACAATGACGAAGAAATAATTTAGAAATTAATATATTTTAATAGTTGCAAGTACCAAAACTATATTCATAGTCGCGCTATATCCAAGGGGTCGTCCGTGCATCGGGCTGCTCGCCAGCTACCTGTCGTTAGATACCTAAACTTCCTCCTTCGTCTAATATAATACCACAGCCTTGAAATATATAATACATTCAGTATTTTTATTATTATTTGCAATGTCCATTTTTACACGCTTTATATTAGCATGTATGTGTGTTTGTAACCGACTTCTTTGAACGCGATTTTGACCAACTTTAAACGGTCAGATTTCATTCAAACTTTGTAGATTTATCGAGGACCGATGACAATACACTAATTTGATACTTTTAAGATATTATCGAAATGATAATCTTCTATACACCCATGCATCCCACGCTTTTTTTTAATAAAATACATTTTTTTCATATGCACACTATTATTTATTTATATTTATTAAAATTTATTTTCTATTTTTAGTTTGGTTTTCTATAAAAAGCGTGTTTTTTAGTTTTTTTTAAACTATTATTTATTTTCTAAAATATAGCTTGTTTCGATAAATATAAAAAAAGTTAAAAATAATAAACAGACTACCTGTTTATTTATATCTATATACTAATATAATAAAGCGCAAGAGTTTGTTTGTTTGAACGCCTTAATCTCAGGAACTACTGAACCGACTTCAAAAATTCTTTCACCGTTGGATATGTAGGTACGTGATCCTTGAGTGCTATAGGCTATATATTATGTACCACGGGCGAAGGCGGGACGGACCGCTAGTCTTTAAATAAAACCACGATATATTATAACGATCGAACCTCACTTAAGAAGTTCGTTTGATCACAATTATATTGTGCTATATAAAATAATCATAATATTTTCTTGGTTCGTAGTACGAATCGCCGATAAAGAGGCCGCTAAACCAGCTGACGTGGGGGGTATGTGTGCCGGCGGTGTGCGAGCCCCGGTCGGTGGAGAGGCTGACGAGCGTGCTGCTGGCGCACAGCCACCTCGGCGCGGTCGGACTGCGCGCGCGCATCTCCGTCAATGACAGCTGTCAGAAGGCGGACGAACCATTGCGCTACGACGGCCTGTTCTATGCTTTCATGTACGTATCGTTTCATCTCTGTCTCTATATCTGTTCGTGTACATATTGTTTCATCTCTGTCTCTCTATCTGTTAGTGTACATATTGTTTCAACTCTGTCTCTCTATCTGTTCGTGTACATATTGTTTCATCTCTGTCTCTATCTGTTCGTGTACATATTGTTTCATCTCTGTCTCTATATCTGCTCGTGTACATATTGTTTCATCTCTGTCTCTATATCTGCTCGTGTACATGTTGTTTCATCTCTGTCTCTATATCTGTTCGTGTGCGTATTGTTTCATCTCTGTCTCTATATCTGTTCGTGTGCGTATTGTTTCATCTCTGTCTCTATATCTGTTCGTGTGCGTATTGTTTCATCTCTGTCTCTCTATCTGTTTGTGTAAATATTGTTTCATCTCTGTCTCTATCTGTTCGTGTACATATTGCTTCATCTCTGTCTCTATATCTGCTCGTGTACGTATTGTTTCATCTCTGTCTCTATCTGTTCATGTACGTATCGTTTCATCTCTGTCTCTCTCTTTACCTATTTGTCATAAACTCTTTGCATTGATACTCATACATGCATGCATGCATAACTTTCTTCAGATACAGAACTTAATTCAAATACATAATCAAATAATTTGTTTTGGAATATCAATCAATTTTATGAGTTTATGGGTACGATTATGGTGATAATTACTTACGTAGGCTATGGTGATAATTATTTACTAGATATTTTAAATGAGAAAATTGTATTTTTTTTTATTTTACCGCTAAAATTTCGAGACAGTTGAGGTAGGTACATGGCGGGTTTCATATTAATAGGTATTCTAGATTTTTATTTATGTTTGTTTTCTCACAAGTACATTGAAAAACTTCGTTTGATACACGGGTGGCTACACGATGGTAAACCCTTGCCACCGGCTCGGGCTTACACTACAAAAAAATATGTTGTAGACTGATTTTGTTTGTTTGTATTTTAGCTCTATTGCAGTATGTTTGGTGATTATTGCATTGATATGCACATTTATGAACTGCAAAAAGAAGCGATCCAAGGAAAACGATTTAAGTATGTTGCATTTTATCTTTTATAATATTGTATTTATAATTAATAATATTTTTCTAACGGTTTCTAAAAACAAAATTTAGAAAATTCGACTTCCTTAAAAAATAACATTTTTCGACATTTTTCAATATTTTCATTTTAGCTGTCGATCGGATTTTTGCAAAAAATAATATTGATTTTTCTTTTTTTAGAGCACCAGCTAATAACAGCATTTGACTTACAATCAAATGCCAGCAAGCTTCTCGATAGGACCGACCAAGGAACCGATGTGGTGTATGGCATCAAGTTTTTGTCCATGTGCATCATAGTTTGTGGCCATCAGTATGGTATATTTAATGGGGGACCGGTCAGCAATGGGTCCAAAGTAGACGAGGTAATAAAATTGCAAGTTTAGACAGGCATATTATCATTTACACTATTGTGTTGTAATTTTTATGTCTGTCTGTTTGTCACTGAAATGGCCTGCAACAAGGAGATGATCAAAGGATATTTTTTATCACTGGCCAATTAAGTACTCCCACGGTATCTTCAAAACTATCCAGTCGGACGAACTCTCTTCAAATGAATCAAGACGTTTTAAGCAAATACTAGAGTTATAGAGTATACTATGCTCATAATGTCTTCTAATTCATTTGATATCTCAAGGTTCTAAAATGAAATTAAAGCTCAAGGCACATAGTGGGAGAGTCAAACTTCAATAATCAATTGACTTTTCCAAAATAAGTCTATTGCAAAATAAACTGAATTTTAGTGTACCTTAACATACGATTGATTGATAATGATTTTTTAATAAAACTGAATCGTCGTTTATCGTCACACGTTTTCGCGCTTCTATTTGATTTTGCTTCGGACTTTGAATGAAAAAGTTCACTTTAGTTGATTACTTACATTTTAGAAACGACGCATCGCACACCGCTAAGCTTCGACTTTGCCGCAATTGAGCCTAGAGTTAAAGTACAATCCTGATATATTTGTTGTTGTTTTTAATTTCATAATGTGGGTTTTATTCTATTTTACATAATCTTTAAAATCTTTAAACTGAACTAAATTGACAGCTCAAAATCTATCTATCCTTTTCCGCACTAATTATTAACATTATGAAAAGGACAGCACTGTTTTAGACCTGCTAATTAAGTTTAGTGATGAGATTTTGTGTACAACTGAATTGATTTGTGTTCAATTAAACACAAATCAATTCTGTTCTCCTGGAAAATTTTTCAGGATGCGTTGTCAGTAACGGGATTGTTTGTCCTGCACGAAGACATTGTGGTGGACACCTTCTTCATGATATCCGGCTTTCTGACCGCAGCCGCTCTCGCCAATCTCGAGAGATTCCCCAATCTATTCGTCTTGTACTTTAAACGATATTGCAGGTATAGTAAATAAACTTTCTTAGTATTTACTATTACTATTTACTAACTATTTACTACATTCTTCTTCTTCTTCTTCGTGATGAAGAATAGGGTACATTATTGAGAACTCTTGCGATTTTGGTGAAGCGTAACTGTAAAGATAATGGAGTTTCATACATTGCACGTCTCCCTTGGGAGAGGTAAAAGGTATAAGCTCAAAGGAGCTTACGAAAAACAAAATGATTCCCACGGGATTTATAAAAACCAATATCCACACGAACGAAGTCGCTGGTATCCTGGTACTTATAAAATATCTATCTATCTATCTATAATATAATAAAACTGTAACAGATCCAATTCTGTACATTGAAGATATTTTGAAATTTTTTATTGGAGGGCAATCTATAATCGATACTGAAGCCAAAACTGCAATTTTTTTCATTTTTGTCTGTCTGTCTGTCTGTCTTTCTGTCTGTCTGTCTGTCTGTCTGTCTGTCTGTATCTTGGCCGCGCATCACGCCGAAACTACTGAATGGATTCGAATGAAACTTGGTACGATTTGAGTTTATACTCCGAGGTAGGACATAGGATACTTTTTATCCCGAAATTCAGCACGGTTCCTTTGGGAGAGGGGATGAAAGTTAAAACGTGTATTTAGCTGTAATTCATTAACGCGTTGTTCGATTTCACTCATTCTTTTTGTGTTAGAAAGGTAGTACTTTATATATTGTCCCGTAAATATTTCAAGGTCATAGGTTTTTTAGTTCAGAAATGACAGACATTACAACCCTCAGTATGGGTTCAAATAACTTGGGACTTGGATCTTTGAACGTACGGCTTATTTTAAACTGGTGTGCGTTTAAATTTATGTTTGTTGGTCTGTCTATTAGTTTCAGCTAATCTCCGAAACGGCTGGATCGATTTTAATGGAACTTTCATTGTTATAAGTAGTAACTTAGGATACATTTAGTTTAGGTACATAAAAGAATTATGGGATCCGATCAGATCCTATATAAAAACCTATATATCTACGCGAACGAAGTTGCGGGGATCAGCTAGTATTAAATATGGTTGTATGCTTTTTGCTTATAGCTAAATACTTTTCGGGTCTTTAATCAAAATTCTAGTTTGTGAAAAAGAAAAATGAATGGAAACAATGATCTAATTCTGGTGTAGGTACATAAATTAATCTCTAAACTAAATTGATAGGCATAAAAATAATGATATCCTTTTCCTTACAACAATCCTTGTGGTGAAAGATACCTTAATTAAGCATTACATTTAGAACTATCAATTTAATTTAAAATTTAGAGATTGCGTACTCATACAACAGAATTAAACACAAATTAATGTTTTCAACAAAAAAAAATCCGAACAAGGCAATGGGCTTAATGATGATCTAGTCTTTTTTTTTTAAGTTTAAATCAGAAACTTTTTAATGTATTAAATAAGTAAATTATGTAAATTATCTAAGTACGTCAACAAATACAATTACTATATTATGTAAATTATATACGTCAATAGAATATACAAAAATTAAATAATTTTTGTTATAAGTAAGTAGTTACTTGTTTTACTTTTTTGCAAAATGTCAGTAATAATTCTTTACTACTGACGTTTGTTGATTATCATAATAATTAGATCCTTTTTAAGTCCTTCTTAAAATAATATACTTGTGATTAATTACATTTGTTGCTCACTTCTCAAATTAAACTTTAGCTTTAATTGTTTAGTGAAGTTGTAAATTATAAGGAATATGCTCTTAATGAAATCTCATAAAATTTTAAAACCTCTTTTAAACGAGGCGCTACTCACTGAGGTTCAAAAATTATTGTTTTTTATCTTTCACGTTCGGGAAACCTGAATAAAATAGTTTTTCAAAATTTTGCCGCACTCGAAGTGATTTGCGGTTAATTTTCTGTATTTTCTTCATAATATGAAGCTAGGCCACGCTACCTTTAACGTTCTATTATTTGCATCTTTTGCTATCTTTTTCTTCCAAAAGAGGATATTTTTCGTTATATTTAGTTATGTAGCTCATGCCCGCGACTTCGTCCGCGTGGATCCATATAAATCTCATACATACTTTAAACCCCTAAATTTTCAAAAATCCTTTCTTAGCTTAAGTCATGCCTATCTGCATGCCAAATTTCAGTCCAATCCGTCCAGTGCTTTAATTAAACTGTCCGTCCAGTGCTTTAATTAAACTGTGCGTTGATAGATCAGTCAGTCAGTCACCTTTTCCTTTTATTTATTTACATTGCAAAATCCTACTAATATATTATAAATGTGAAAGTGTGGATGTTTGGATGTTTGTTACTCAATCACGCAAAAACTACTAGATGGATTTGGCTGAAATTTGGAATGGAGATAGATTATACCCTGGATTAACACATTTAAGCTACTTTTTATTCTGGAAAATGTACAGTTAATGCGGGATTTTGAAAAAATCGAAATTTAAAGCCACAGCTATAGGTAGATTACTATAGCAAACTTCCTTGAGAGTAGATATAAATGTTGGAAAAGGGAACGGGAACTGGAAATTCACGATTCCTTCGGGATTAGTGAAAAACAGAAATTCACGCGGGCAAAGCCGCGGGCATAAGCTAGTAACTATATAAAACTCTTTTGATCCGTTCGTAGATTGGTTGTGACATACGCCGTAGTGATTTTCTACCTCTGCGCGATATACCCCTACATCGGATCCGGGCCCTTGTGGAACAGAGCCATCGCTGAGGATACGAAGCCATGTCGCGAGAACTGGTGGCTCAACCTGCTCATGATCAGCAATTACGTCGACAGCCAGAATATGGTAAGGTGATAAATCATGGCATTTCCACCTGATCTCTCTCTCCTCTCCTCTCTCTTTGACGACCTCCCTGGCGCAGTGGTGAGCGCTGTGGTCTTATAAGTGGGAGGTCCCGGGTTCGATTCCCGGCAGGGGCAATTTGGGATTTTATAATTTCTAAATTGTCTCTGGTCTGGTCTGGTGGGAGGCTTCAGCCGTGGCTGGTTACCACCCTACCGGCAAAGCCGTGCCACCAAGCGATTTAGCGTTCCGGTACGATGCCGTGTAGAAACCGATCATCAAAAGGTATACATACCTCTTCATAAAAAAAAAAAAAAGTTAGCCCGCTTCCATCTTAGACTGCATCATCACTTACCATCAGGTGAGATTGCAGTCAAGGGCTAACTTGTAGTTGAATTAAAAAAAAAAAATTACTCCGAGGATCGTGGACCTTTTCCACCAAGGAACTTCCTGCGGTCCCTGTTTGACTATCTTCCTGGCGCTGTGGTGAGCGATGTGGTCTTATAAGTGGGAGGTTTTGCGTTCAATTCCCGACAGTGACAAGTTGGGATTTTATAATTTCTAAAGGTGCGTCCAGACTTGAACATTTCACCGAACCGAACAGCGAACAGTTCGGCGAACTTGTTACGCTCAATGTGGACGGCGCGCTTGGAGCGCTTGAGATTGGGTTAAGCGATTTAGAGTTCCGGTACGATGTCACGTAGAAACCGATCAAGGCAAGGCATCACTATGTCTTGCATTTCAAAGGACCTCGGCATCAATAGCAATAGTTACGTATTTGTTCTGTTGGTGATAGAGATACAAACAGGTCTCAGATACTGCTCGATATGAGAAGATTAAAATAATACCTAGGTCTCAACAAACGATCAAATTATGTAAACACATGCTATTAGCACATAGTTGCGCAGTTTGTCCGAGTTTTGTCATTTCTGGTCCTGCTATACCTCCATAGATATCGTAGAGGTTTTACTGCGTGCATTAATGTTTGCTATTTATTAACCCCCGACGCAAAAACGACGGGGTGTTATAAGTTTGACGTGTCTGTGTGTGTGTGTGTGTGTGTGTCTGTCTGTCTGTTCCCCTGTAGCGCTCAAACGGGTGGACCGATTTGAATGCGGTTTTTTTTGTTTGAAAGGTGAATCAGTCGAGAGTGTTGTTAGCTATGTTTGATGAAAATCGGACCAAGATGGCCGCCGCTACAAAATGGCGGATTACATATTTTATCACAACGCCCTCAATATGGGTACCAAATGAAAGGGCTTGACTAGTAGAATAGCACTAAGCAAATCCAAGATGGCCGCCACCACAAAATGGCGATGTCGGGGGTTTTTTAAATTTTTAATTTATACTTGTTGAAATATCATCTCACAGTCACACTGGTATAAAATAATACGTATTTAAATTTTATTAAGGTATACTTTTTCCGAAAAACAAAATAGGTTTGGTATTTAACAGGTGTCGTAAAAGCAAGCAACGCATTTCGTGGCGTACCACGAATGTTAGTTATTTACGTACTTATTTATTTATTTATTTTTCGATGAGAACGAATACGAATGATGCGAACTGTGATCCGACAAAATCCCTAGTGATTAGAGCTGGTTTATATTAGTAAATTTGTTAAAAAAGAGTCTGCATATGGTTTTTAAACGAATTCAAAAAAGGACGTTCTGTATTCGATAGGATATGTATGTATATTCGCGATTATTCTAAAAACCAATGAACCGATTTTGATGATTTTTTCACTATCATAATCAACATACTTTCAGGAAGATTTTAGTATATAACTTACCTATTTATCGGTCTTATTTACGAAGTTCACGCATTTTTAACCCCCGACGCAAAAACGACGGGGTGTTATAAGTTTGACGTGTCTGTGTGTGTGTGTGTGTGTCTGTCTGTCTGTTCCCATGTGGCGCTCAAACGGGTGGACCGATTTGAATGCGGTTTTTTTTTTGTTTAAAAGGTGAATTAGTCGAGAGTGTTGTTAGCTATGTTTGATGAAAATCGGTCCAAGATGGCCACCGCTACAAAATGGCGGATTACATATTTTTTCAGAAGTCACTTATATGGGTATTAAATGAAAGGGCTTGACTAGTAGAATATCCACGGAGAATATCACTATTGCAAATCCAAGATGGCCGCCGCCACAAAATGGCGAATGTCGGTAGGTCTCAACAAATGAAAAAATGTCGGGGGTTTTTTAAATTTTTAATTTATACTTGTTATGCTATGAGATTTCTGGACCGAAGTCGGATTTTTTTCTATAAAGTAATAAGCTTGTTCTAACGTAGATTTGTTGTTCCAGTGCTTGGTGATCAGCTGGTACATCCCCTGCGACTACCATTACTTCGTAGTCACAGTTCTGCTGTTCTGGTTCTACAGACGACACCGCAGGGCGGGGCGGGTTGCTGCCATAGTATTGCTAGTAGCCGCTGTTATAACACCGGGTGTCATCAACTACCTCAATTCGCTGCCTGCTATACAACTGTTCACTTATGAGTAAGTACCGTTTGTTTTTACAAGTGTAAATTGAAAATTTAAAAAACCCCCGACATTCGCCATTTAGTGGCGGCGGCCATCTTGAATTTGCAATAGTGCTATTCTACTAGTCAAGCCCTTTCATTTGATACCCATATCAAGGGAGTTGTGAAAAAATATATCATCCGCCATTTTGTAGCGGCGGCCATCTTGGACCGATTTTCATCAAACATGGCTAAGAACACTCTCGACTAATTCACCTTTCAAACAAAAAAAACCGCATTCAAATCGGTCCACCCGTTTGAGCGCCACAGGGGAACAGACAGACACACACACACACACACACACACACACACACACACACACACACACACACAGACACGTCAAACTTATAACACCCCGTCGTTTTTGCGTCGGGGGTTAAAAAGGGGATAAAATTAACCACCACTACCACCACTACAGCCTTTTAACGTCCCACTGCTGGGCACAGGCCTCCTCTCTCATAGGAGAGAGGGATTTAGAGCTTAGACCCACCACGCTGCTCCAATGCGGATTGGCGGGCTTTAACGACTATTGTCACATGATAGTGATAATAACCGGGACCGATTGCTTAACGTGTTCTCCGAGGCACGGGGGTGAAACACCGCCAACTACCAACTCCGGGCTGGTACTGAGAATTTCTTGACAGAAAAACCCAATACCTAACAATTATTTGCCCGATCCGGGAATCGAACCCGGGACCTCGTGATCTGCAGTCGAGTACGCTAACCACTAGACCAACGAGGCAGTAAAAATTAACCATACCTAGTTAATTTTAAACCGACTTCCGAAAAACGAACAGTACCTCAATATATCGCTGTCGGCTGTTGTTTTTGCTTTTTTTTTCCCTAAGCATACACACCGATTTCACTAAGATTTCTGGAACGATTATGTATCTTTTTTCAAATCAATAGAAAAACACCTAAACTTTTCGGAGTTATGAGCGCTTTAAGCTATTAAATATTACTTACTTTAACCGTGAAGGAAAACATCACGAGGACACCTTGCATGCCCGAGAGTACTCCGTAATGTTCTCAATGGCGTGTGAAGTCTACCATGAATCTGCACTTAGCCAACGTGGTGGACTACGGCCTAAATCCGTCTCATTCTGAGAGGAGACCGTGCTGTGTAGTGGGCCGGCAATGGGTTGATCATGATGATGATGAATGTGATGAATATAAATTACTTATTATGATTTTATTTATAAACAACAATAAGTATCTAGATACATAAATACTAATAAATACATCTAATTAAAAAGTGATTGCATCAATAAGATAGCTTGTTAACTACTTACTCGTAATTAAAATAATCAAGTGATTACTATACTGATTACTTAATGTGCGTTCGTTAACTTTTGACTAATTGTAAGTATTTTACCCTTGACTATGACCATGGAGATACGATTTCTGACTTGTGAACACTTTTCTTTTTGATTAATTAATTTTAAGCTTATCTTTTACCTTACATGATTTGGTTATTACTGTAAGGGTCCGTTCAAATAGACCGGCCCGGAGAGCAGAGCAAATTTTAATCGCATTTAAAATAGAATCTTAAGACATTTAAATAAGCTTTATTTTTACATTTTATCTCTTTTATGATAATGCTCGAGTCGAGTCGAGCTAAAGTATGCTCGAGAATGCTCCCAATACGCTCGGTGTGAAATATTAAGAGCAGCCGCTCGGCTGTGCATGCTCGCGCAGCCGACCGTAGGCCGAATTGCTATAAGCCGTCCGGCCCAAGAGCGTAGTACGCTCTTGGGCCGGACTTGGCTCACGCGGATGCGTTCACACAGACCGGCGCGGAGAGCAGAGCAAATTTGAACAGCCTAGCCGGTCTGTGTGAAAAAAAAAATGCTCTCCGACGCTCTCCGCGCCAGTCTATCTGAACGGTCCCTAGGGACCGTTCAGATAGACTCGGCTCCGAAGGCATCCGCGTGTCCGTTCACACAGACCGGCGCGGAGAGCAGAGCAAATTTGAACGGCCGGTCTGTGTGAAAAAAAAAATGCTCTCCGACGCTCTCCGCGCCGGTCTATCTGAAAGGTCCCTAAGTGTAGCCGCTCGGACGTCGCTTCTCGATTTTTTTATCGTATATAAAATGTAGCCTTTGTCACCCGAATTATAACAAGGAATCAATTGACACGTCATTCATCAAAATCGGCCCAGTACTTTAGGCGCTACGGTGGAACACACATAATCTCATACAAAAATCAGCCACAAACATACCCCATACAATACATAGACTGCTAAAATCATAACCCTTCCTTTTGGCTTTGCCGTAGTCGAGTAACAATATAGGTTCTATAGTTTTTCTTTTATTTCGTGACCATTAACTATTTAACGTTAACCGCCTGACACACAACTGACCATTGTTTTACAGGTGTTACTTTACTGTAGCATAGGTCCTTTACATCATAATTGACAACGTAGTCGTTCAATGCAACATTTTGTCACATTGCGTGTTCGTAGGGCATTTATTATGGATGCAATAACGGAAAATACCTACTGAAAATAATTATGACGCTCAACTCTACAGTTTATAGTCATCCAAGATTACACGTCCATTGAATCCAAGGAGAGATAATTTATACCCTGGATTAACACATAGGCTACTTTTTATCCTGGAAAAATGCACTAAAATGTATAGCTACAACTATAGGTAGATTACTATAGCAAACTTCCTTGAAAGTATGCATAAAAGTTGGAAAAGGGAGCGGGAACGGGAACCGGAAATCCACGATTCCCTCGGGATTTGGGAAAAACCGAAATTCACGCGGGCGAAGCTGCGGGCAGAAGCTAGTATCTCTATAAAAATTCTACGCAAAAGCGGCTAAGGTAATAATAATTTTGCATCACCATCATCAAAGAGAAATAATTATCGATCATTGTTTGATTTGCGTTATTATCAATAGTTTACTGTTAATTGTCTGTGAAAAATACTCCATTGCTTATTATTAGCACGTAAAAGGTGATTATGAAATTATGCAAATTTTTTTCAAATCTGATTAATGTAAAAACTTTAGTTACTTTATATCTATACTAATATAATAAAGCGGAAGAGTTTGTTTGTTTGAACGCGCTAATCTCAGGAACTACTGGACCGATTTCAAAAATTCTTTCGCCGTTGGATATGTACGTGATCCTGGAGTGCTATAGGCTATATATGTACCACGGGCGAAGCCGGGGCGGACCGCTAGTATTATATATATATACTTTATCTTAGACAAATAATCTGATGAATCTAGATTTTTCTTGCAATAATAATGTAGGTACTTAACTTGTAATAATAATTACACCTATAAAATTTTTAACTGAGGATATAATTTTTGAATTATTAATAACTAGCTTCGGCCCGCGGCTTCGCCCGCGTGAGTTTTAGTTTTTCACAAATCCGGAGGAAATTGTGGATTTCCGATTCCCGTTCCCGCTTCCTTTTCCAACTTTTATACCTACTTTCGAGGAAGTTTGCTATAATATCTACCTATAGCTGTAGCTATAGATTTCGGTTTAATCAATATCCCGTGGGAACTGTAGATTTGTCCAGGATAAAATGTAGCCTATATAATATAGGTACTAGTGGATCCGGCAGACTTCGTCCTGCCCGGTGACATACTGACATCATCGCCACCTACCGATACCCGGTAGGTAACGTATAGGTACCCGGTAATTGTATTTTTAAACCATCCAGGAACCCATTTAAATATACACATAAAATTTCATCCAAATCGGTCCAGCCTTTTAGGAGGAGTTAGCTGATGCTGATAAACACACACATAGAAGATAATATAATATTACGTAGGTACTGTATGAGAGGTACGGGCACATAGGAAAAACGGACCGTATCGACGGGATGACAATTAAATATTTGACAGTTACGATACCCATGATCATTTTGTATGGGAAAATGTTTTTTCTTTTATTTTATTTTTTCGACAATTTTCCAATGTTTTTAATAGTTATTCTGCTATTCGGGATGGAGACAAATACAACAAATCAAAAACCATGAAAATAGCTGCAGCCGTTCTCGAGTTATAAGTGTTCGAACTAACACGACTTTGTTTTATATATATACAGGGTTACAGGAAAATATGTAGCGATCCCGTTAATGGGATATAGTACTGGACATTAGCTATCAAATGACTCCTAAAGTTCTAATGCAAAAGTGTATCGTTTTCGAGTTATTAATTTTTTTCTTTTTTTGTAAGTAAAGGGATGTTTGCCACTTTCAAAATTAATAAAAAAAAGGAATAATGTATTTCATGATAATTTTATTTATTTATTGCTGGTACATATCCTTGTTAATAATAAACAGTAATAAAACACGAACAATCTTCAAGGATTTTAAAATTACAGCCCCAAAACTGTTAAAGTTTTCGATTTTTAAATTTATTTTTTTGAATAACTTGCAAATTTTCTGTAAAAATCACTATGTCACTTATTCTGCGGATTATTTTAAAAACATCTACGTATTGTCAGCTATCCATCAGTACAAAAATTTACAGGAAAAAATCATAAAGTCACGAAAAAATTACACAACAAAGAGACCAGGTAGAAAATTCTAACAAATGCTATTGTGAAGGAACTAAATCAGGATCAAGGTAAAAACGACTTTAGTGCTAAATAGTTAAAAATTATGATTCAATAGGGTCAAAAGGTAAGATAAAATCAGTCAAGTGCGCGTCGGAGTCGCACAGGAAGGGTTCCGTACCGTTGTACAAGAAATAACACTTTTTAATTTTTTTAATTTTCATGGCAGCCATTTTGAAGTCTCTACCTACTACGGTTTACGAGATACAGCCCGCTGACGAACGGACGGACGGACAGACAGACAGACGGACGGACGGACAGACGGACATGAAATTTTCACAGAATGTGTATTTCTATTGCCGCTATAACAACACATACTAAAAATTTCAAAATGGCTGCCATGAAAATTAAAAAAAAAAATAAAGTGTTATTTCTTGTACAATGGTACGGAACCCTTCCTGTGCGACTCCGACGCGCACTTGACCAATTTTATCTTAACTTTTGACCCTATTGAATCATAATTTTTAACTATTTAGCACTAAAGTCGTTTTTACCTTGATCCTGATTTAGTTCCTTCACAATAGCATTTGTTAGAATTTTCTACCTGGTCTCTTTGTTGTGTAATTTTTTCGTGACTTTATGATTTTTTCCTGTAATTTTTTGTACTGATGGATAGCTGACAATACGTAGATGTTTTTAAAATAATCCGCAGAATAAGTGCCATAGTGATTTTTACAGAAAATTTACAAGTTATTCAAAAAAATAAATTTAAAAATCGAAAACTTTAACAGTTTTGGGGCTGTAATTTTAAATCCTTGAAGATTGTTCGTGTTTTATTACTGTTTATTATTAACAAGGATATGTACCAGCAATAAATAAATAAAATTATCATGAAATACATTATTCCTTTTTTTTATTAATTTTGAAAGTGGCAAACATCCCTTTACCTACAAAAAAAGAAAAAAATGAATAACTCGAAAACGATACACTTTTGCATTAGAACTTTAGGGGTCATTTGATAGCTAATGTCCAGTACTATATCCCATTAACGGGATTGCTACATATTTTCCTGTAACCCTGTATATATATTTTGAAGTTCCATGACACGACCTATAACAATACGAAAAACAATGGGAATGGGCATTGAATGTCGAATATATTGTCTTGTTTAGACGCTTACTAGAAAGTTCCAAATTCATGCCTAAACCCAACCTAAACCCATAAATGCGCAATCGCGTTCGTAAAGTATCTTAACGCCGCAACTACAGAACCGATTTGGCTGAAATTTTGAATGGAGATAGATTATGCCCTGACATAACACATAAGCTACTTTTTATCCCGGAAAAGTGTTCCTGTAGGACTAAAATAGATATATAGACTTCCAAAAACGCGATAGATGACGCTGACTGTTCTTAAGTAAATCACGCTCACATAGCACATTAAGCATCTGTATACGTTTGCACTTTTTATCCTGGAAAAATCCACAGTTCCCACAGGATTTTGAACAAGTATAAATTAAAAATTTAAAAAACCCCCAACATTCGTAATAGAAAAATCTTGGATTTGGCAATAGTGCTATTCTACTAGTCAAGCGCTTTCATATCCGCCATTTTGTAGCAGCGGCCATCTTGGATCGATTTTCATCAAACATAGCTAACAACACTCTCGACTAATTCACCTTTCAAACGAAGAAAACCGCATTCAAATCGATAGCTACAGGTAGATTACTATAGCAAACTTCCTTGAAAGTAGGTATAAAGGTTGGAATAAGTATTTATATAACCAATATCGTACACACTAGTACAAAGTTTGCTTTTCTCATACAGTTTTGTCTCGAATCCCCGAGGGCCGAAGCAGTTCCACTTGACGTATATCAAGAGTCACACCCGATACGCTCCATATCTTGTTGGGTTCTTCAGTGGGTACACGTTTGCGCGGATCTCCTCTACTGGCGACTTGAAAAAGATCCCACAGGTAGGTAAATCACTTCATACTATAATCACACTATCACACTAATAACACTAATATTATAAAGGCGAAAGTTTGGAGGTGTGTGTGTATGTCTGTATGTTTGTTACTCTTTAACGCCGCAACTACTGAACCGATTTGGCAGAAATTTAGAATTGAGATAGATTATGCCCTGACTTAACACAAGGCTACTTTTTATCCTGAAAAAAATCCACAGTTTACAAAGATTTTGAAATTTGCTATAGCAATCTACAGCTGCAGCTATAGGTAGATTAGGTATAATACTATCTAAGCAAACTTCTTTGAAAATAGCTGGTATCTGTCTTGTTACCATTGTTTGTTTCTTTGTTGTTGTTGTTGTTCTTCTTGTCTTGAAAATGTCTGTCTGTTCACGATAAACTCAAAAACTACTGAACGGATTTTCATGCGGTTTTCACTAGAGTGAGTGCTTCATGAGGAAGATTTATTTTATTTATTTATTTATTTATTGCATATGACACAACATAGGCCCCGTCAGGGCATTGCAAATCATTCTTAACTTAGTTATTTTCTTATATTAAACACATAATAATATGAAATATAAATATTACAATTAAATTTAATAGCTACCAAATATAGTTAATTAGATTAGAATTACAAGATTACAACAAGAATTAACAAATATTACAATTAAATTTACTAGCTACAAATATAGTTAATTAGATTAGAATTGATACAAGTGTAAATTGAAAATTTAAAAAACCCCCGACATTCGCCATTTAGTGGCGGCGGCCATCTTGAATTTGCAATAGTGCTATTCTACTAGTCAGGTGTCTAGTCAGTTTAGGTGTAAATTAGTAGTAATGTCGGAAAAAGTCAAGCCTCCTGAGAGCTTTCAACGAAAACGCTGCCTAGAAAACCATCCCTTTGATATGTAACAGAACAGTATGGTATACCACCCGTGCGAAACCGGTTGCTAGTTGCTAGTTGCGGTTGCTAGTTCGTAATAAGTAGTTAATTTATCTACTTGTTACGCGACATGTCATTACTTCATCTTCTTCTACGTCAGCCGATAGACGTCGAGGATATAGGTGGATTTTAGAGACTTCCAAACGCCTCGTTCTAGCACCGCTTATATCCAGCGGTTCGTTTGATGTCGACCATCCCTCTAGTGGGGAATCTGCAAGGTCACCATTCCAGCACCTTGAGATCCCAATATCTATCGGTTCTTTGAATTACGTGCCTCGTCTATAGCCGCTTCAGATTCGCGACTCTTTGAGCTATGTTGGTTATTCTGGATGTTAGAAGAACCAGAATAACCAAGCCAGAAATGAAGGAGATCTTTAGAAGGATCTCTTCATTTCTGGCTTGACTATACTTATAGAAATTAACCAAACATAGCTCTTTCCATCTCCCGCTGATGGACTCTCTGAGCTTTATTAAAAGTATCTCTGGATTATATGACATTAATTATTTGGACCATGTTGGCCTTTTAAAGAGGATTAAAAATATATTTTTCCAAAGAGTGTTAAATCTTCATATTATCTGTTAGATAAGGTAAGACATCATAATATAATTCGCTACAAACCAAGTGAACTGAACAGCATTTTATTTCCAGAAATGGGCAATCCTCGGAGCAACCCTCAGCATATTGCTCATGAGCGTGGTGACATTAACGGGTCCCACGTTCCTTTGGCGAAGTTACAGCGTGCTGGAGAGCGCAGTGTACGCGGCGCTCAACCGCCCTGTGTGGGCCGGCAGCGTTGCCTTACTCATCATGTGCTGCTCCCTTGGATATGTGCGTGAGTGACCATCTATTCCACGTTATTTTGGCGAAGTTACAGCGTGCTGGAGAGCGCAGTGTACGCGGCGCTCAACCGCCCTGTGTGGGCCGGCAGCGTTGCCTTACTCATCATGTGCTGCTCCCTTGGATATGTGCGTGAGTGACCATCTATCCCACGTTATTTTGGCGAAGTTACAGCGTGCTGGAGAGCGCAGTGTACGCGGCGCTCAACCGCCCTGTGTGGGCCGGCAGCGTTGCCTTACTCATCATGTGCTGCTCCCTTGGATATGTGCGTGAGTGACCATCTATTCCACGTTATTTTGGCGAAGTTACAGCGTGCCGGAGAGCGCAGTGTACGCGGCGCTCAACCGCCCTGTGTGGGCCGGCAGCGTTGCCTTACTCATCATGTGCTGCTCCCTTGGATATGTGCGTGAGTGATCATCTATCTCACGTTCCTTTGGCGCAGACCCTGCTGCTGCTGGATAGCGCAAGAATAAGACTAAACTGCTCTATGTGGACCAGCAGCGTTGTCTTATCATGACTTTACCAAGACGTATAACGTGGAGCTCCTTTAAATATGTGCTTGAGAATACGAGTATATTATCCTCGCGTGATCTGAGTTTAGTTACTTGTAGATACTCTAATGTAACAGTAGCAGCCAATCCTAACCCACGATTGAACTTCAACGATATCATAAAACAGTATATTCCATTTTCATCCTCATCCTATTCTGTCAAGGAACCAGAAGCAGTCAACATTTTTCAAAAATTGAACTCCATCGCCTCTCACCTGTTCTGGGAATTTCATCTTCCCTTATGATTCTGGTACAACTCAAGTACATTTGTAACTTTTCAGCGATCATCAACGGGTTCCTGAGCTGGTACCCGTGGGTGCCGCTGAGCCGGCTCACCTACGGGCTCTACTTGTTCCACACCACGCTGATATCGAGAAACGTTTACGTCACCCGCAACCCTCAGAATCACGACAATATTATCTCCGTGAGTAAAATCAGTTTCTCCGAGGTACAGAGGAGATCAGTACACCAAGAGAAATTTCCAACGGTGTTGTAGTTATCTCGTGTTCTTCTTCCGAAAGCGTTTTTTTTTTCTTTCATAAGGCATAATTTTCCTTCTCATTTTATCCTTCGGAAAACGTTTGGAAAAAATTTTCTTTAAAGATTACCTACCGTATCGGAAAACTGTGAAATTCTTAATGTTGTCGAGGATAAAGAAAAGTTCTTTGAAATTTTTTTGAAAGGACGCTCCTGGAAGAAGAAAATCAGATGGAAGGTCGGTTTCTCTCAGAGTAGCACAACCGAAGTAGCTGACCAAAACAAAGGTTTAGGAAGCTGATTGAGTGTCAGAGGACTGGTCCTATTCATCGGTTGGTAACGCAGATGACTCAAGAATCCAAGCATAAATAAAGCCAATGATAGTAGGGTTAAGTAGGATTTAGTTATTTCATAAATGCTTAGAGAGACGGACCTGATCTGGACTGCAAACTAACTGTCATTTTTTAGTTTGAATAAAAAAAAAAAATTATTTTAAAAATTTAATTTTATTTTAAAATTATTATTGGCCCACCGCCTGCGTAGTCGCAGTTACGTTGCAGTTAGGTATGTTAACTACAAAAGAACTACATCCACAAGGCAATTTCGAATCAGAATGAATTCATCAAATATCCGTCCAAATAATCGAAGAAGAAACTTATTATTCATATATTTTTTATTAATGATGAATTATTATTATTTTTTTTAATTACAGTTGACATCATGTTTTGGCGTAATTGTCCTGAGTACCATTGCTGCTCTTCTCATTAACCTCTTTGCCGAAGCCCCCGTCCTGAATGTGCTTAAAATTTGCCTGAGTCCAAGGTGAATACAAAGTTTTTATTTATGAAGAGTTTAATTTCTAGGTACTAAAGTTGATCGGTCATTTTAAACGCATCATACGTCCGCAAACAACGGACTAAATGGTGGTGTGCTTTAAATCTATTATCGACATATAAATATAAATAGTGCTATCGACGTAGTCGCGTCTATTGCAAAGTATTTTTTCCATGTAAATTTACTTGTTTTACCAATTTCTCCGCGATTACTGCACCGATTTGCGTGATTCTATTTTTAATCGACAGCTAAAGATGTTTGTAAAATGGTCCTTTAGAATTTTTCGAAAAAAGGTAAAAAAATCTATGGGACCATTTTGCAAACATCCTAAACATATCATAAAATTCTACAAACATTTGTGGACTAAAAAAAGAATCACGCAAATCGGTTCAGTAAGTAATCTCGGAGAAATTGGTGAAACAAGTAAAACATGGAAAAATTTCCTCTGAGCGTCACACACTAGAGAGTCGCGTAAACCGAAATTATTCGTGAAAGCGAAACTTTAAAGTTCGATAACTTTTCAGTTTTTGAGATAATTTAATGATTCTTTCAGATTTTTGTTTTATTTTACTTTAATTAACTAGCGGACCCGGCAGACGTCGTCCTGCCCGGTGACATACTGACATCAGTCATGCAACCTACCCAGTCATCAAAGTACTAATATCGCAATTAAAAAATAAGGGTTGATCGTAGAAGGGTGAAAATTTAGGATTGTATGTATTTTTGTATTTTGTATCATAAAAAAATAAAAACTAAAAATTTTGTCTAAAAAATAAATAAAAAAAATTTAGGGGTGGACTATCCTTAACATTTAGGGGGATGAAAAATAGATGTTGGCTGATTCTCAGACTTATTCAATATGCTCACAAAATTTCATGAGAATCGGTCAAGCCGTTTCGGAGGAGTATGGCAACGAAAATTGTGACACGAGAATTTTATATATAAGATTTAAAAATTTTTTGGAGTCTGAGTTTGGAGTGGAAAAGACGTCTACTGAAATCTGGACTGAAAAAAAGAGTGAATTGCAATAAATTGTATTGGGGAATGTCAAATATTCCAAAAATACAGTCTGATTTTCAGGGATTTATCGCTTGTCAGATTAGGTAGGTAGAACAACATAAATATCACCCTTATAGGTATAGGTACCTAATTTATTATATTACTAGATGATGCCCACGGCTTCGCCCGTGTGGATTTAGGTTTTTAAAAATCCCGTGGGAACTTTTGATTTTCCAGAACATAAAGTAGCTTATCTGTAGAAACCCGTCCCCAAAACGGAAAAATCCCGTGGGATCCCCACGAGTTCGGAATACAATTCCTTACAGCATCAGGGTTGAGGAGTTGGATATGTACCTACTCGAGTTCATTCAACGATAAAGTCTTTAATTGGTACCCCCAATATCAATTTAAATAACCGAAAGTTTCTAAAACCCATTAGTTTTGGGGATTAGGTCCCCTACAGCATCAGGATTGAGGAGTTGGAATCCAATTTTTTTACAGAACAGGGTCGCAATGTTTCTCTATCGATTTAAAAAAAAATTACGCAAATCGGTTCAGAAATCTCGGAGATATCGGTGTACATAGGTAGAAAAACACAACCCCTCCTTTTTTGAAAGTCGGTTAAAAAAGTAGCCTATGTTACTCCCTGGTTAATTCTCTACTTGTATATGAAGGTCCCGTCAAAATCGGTTCAGCCGTTCCGAAGATTAGCCCGTTCAAACAGACAGACAGACAGACAGACAGACAGACAGACAGACAGACAGACAAAAATTTTAAAAACGTGTGATTCGGTTATGGTAGCGTTCAAATAACCATATGAGCTTAATATGAGGTAGTTATTTCGATATTACAGACAGACACTTCAATTTTATTTATTAGTATAGATATTTTATTTAAAGCTATCTTAATATTAAATATAATAACATAATGATTTTATTTGCGTCTTCTTGCACGTAAATTAAAATGGGACCTTTAACTTTTCAGAACAAGTCGCCATGATGGAAGAAACTCGGACGTTGAAAATAACCTCTCAAACAAAGCTACTGAAAAGGTAGTGGCTTCAGGGAGTGGTCACCTGGAGGACAACTTACCGGCGTCCGTACAAATTACTAGTATATCTTCGAAGATGTAACAGTGTTTAGGCTAGGTAATTACAGAGGTTGCTATGTATTTAAGTGTAGAAAATAGTATACCTACTAAATAAAATATTTTCTAAATTGTAAGGTAAATATCAATTTTATTTAGGTGGATGAAGAGAGAGTACAACATGGGTGGATGATGCCAATTATGTTGCATACAATTGACTTAAACTAAATTGAGAGTTTGAAATGGTAATGACAGTTCCTTTTCTGCAGGAAAAAAAAAACAAAAATATTGCAGTTTATTTATATAATTTTGTCAATACTGCGTGGAATTAGAAAATTACTAATTATCCCGTTGAAACTCTAAAAATCCATCCTGGTTTCTTATTTACATTAAAAAGGGAAACTTTTTGCAGAATTTCAGCTTTCTAAATCCAAGCCATGAGCAAGGCTTGTGGGCTGGGCTTTGATAACTTACAATGGGATTATTCTTTTTGTAGTAGGTATAAGTAATTATTATTACTTATTAGTTATAGTTATGTAAAAAATAATAAAGCTGTGATAGCCTAGTGGTTAGGACAACCGACTTCTAATCGGAGGTCGTGGGTTCGATCCCGGGGCACCGCACCTCTAACTTTTCGGAGTTATGTGCGTTTTAAGTATTTAAATATCACTTGCTTTAACGGTGAAGGAAAACATCGTGAGGAAACCTGCATGCCTGAGAGTTCTCCATAACGTTCTCAAAGGTGTGTGAAGTCTGCCAATCCGCTTGGCCAGCGTGGTAGACTATGGCCAAAACCCTTCTCACTCTGAGAGGAGACCCGTGCTCTGTAGTGAGCCGGTAATGGGTTGATCATGATGATGATGATGAAAAAATAATTAATATGTAAAATAGACCAGAACTTATCGAGCAACCTTATTCCTGAAGGAATTAGTGAGAAATAAAGTTTTCAGACAGTAGGTGTAACATTTATTTTAAGAAATAAATTTTAAAATTGAATAGGGTGTCTATTAATTTTTAAAAAATGGGATCAAAATTACTCTAATACTGTAAAAAGTGAAACTTAAATATTTTGCAGCGCCATCTGTGCAACAGTACTGGTACTATGTAGTTAAAGAGGTTCTTATCAACTGCAAATAAAGCAGGATGTAACTGCTTCTGGTGTACTATAGCAACAAAGGTATTGTTTTCAATTGGTGTCATGACAATTCAAAGTTGCAAATATTATTATTTATTTATCAACCCTTCTTATAATATGTCTGTTTGAAAGCGTTAATCTCAAAAACAATTGAACAGATTTGATTTCAGTTTTGAATACATTGAAATTATAAAAAATAGGATCATAATTAGAAAATATACTGTAAAAAGTAAAACTTAAATATTTTGCAGCGCCATCTGTACAACGGTACTGATACTATGTAGCTAATAAGGTTCTTATCAACTTGTATAGTAGAATGTAACAGCTGGTATCTATGAAGCAACAAAGGTACGGTTGTTTTCAAAAGATGTCATGATGTAAATATATATTTTAAAGTTGCAAATACTTTATTTATCAGTCCTATGTCTGTTTGAAAGCGCTAATCTCGAAAACAACTGAACAGATTTGAAGAGATTGAGCGGTTTTGGGAGTAAGTATCTATTTAGACGACGTTTCAACGAAAAATAAACACAGCTTTGGCGATTTAAATTGTAATTCTAAGTAAGTAGGTAATAATCTAATTTATTGCAGTGTGTTATATGAGAAAAAAAATTCTACCTATTACATTAGGAGTTAGGTATAAATAAACTAAAGAAACTGTAGTGAGATGTTTAAATACCTACTATAAATATCATAAAACAAAGTCTTAGGTGAGAAGTATAATTTATTACCTACGTGGAAGTTGCAGGTAAATCAACAATTAGCACAAGATGTCGTCTATCGTCATCGACCACGCGTGATGTTAGCGTTATTATTAGAATATGTATATTACAAACATAATATTAAATATATGGTATATATTTTGTTCGTAATATACACTACATAAGACGTGCATACCTACATAAGAAACATTTTTTTTTTCAAATTACCTGTGACGAGGAGTAGGGCTGCTACACCAAAATTATTTTGGGGACATTCCCGAAATTTAAAAATTAAAATCATAACTTTTTATTATATTTTCTTAGTAATTGTTATTATGAATAGGCAGGAAAATAATTTTTCACACAAAATGTTTTTATCATAGTAGGTACCTACTTACCTAGACATTCGATTAGCAAGTTTACAATGGTTGTGGTAAGAATGTGTCATTAGGTACCTATATTATACGTGTAAATTCGATTACAAGTATAGTGTGTTGTAAGTATATTCACATAAAAATAAGGAACAATTATTATTGTTTATATTTTAATATTTTATATGAATTGATTTTTACGTTAACTAATGCAATACAGCAAATCAGAACAGTTTCTTTTTGCAACGTGTGATGCAGAAGGAGATGTTAAAATATAATCTAAATATCTAGGTACCTACTACCTACCTATGTTAGACACGGTGAATCAACGTAATCGATAATCACAAGTGATAAATATTGAAGAAACAAAGAGGATCTTTCATAAGTCATAACATATTAAATAATCAATTGACATCATAATAATATTTACCTACCACCTGCTTGCTTACAATTTGTACCCACTCATGTGTGGTAGTTAGGTACCTACCACACATTGAAGACCTTGACAGATACAAAGCCATAACAATAATATGTTACCCAGTATCTAGGTACCTATCTATTAGTGTATCGGATGATGCATCAGTCATCGAAGGAAACACGTGAAGTAAAACCCGTGCTTTACAAAGTCACTTGATATGAATTGAGTAGTTTGTATAAAGTCATCCATCGATTATATCACCATCGCCCATCGATGAAAGTAAATAAGTACAAAGTTAGGTATGTACCAAGTAAATAATTATCAAAATGTAGTGAAGCCAAATCGTTACAAGAAAATATGTTAGGAATGTATCCAGCGCGCAGCGTCCAGCGGAGCGCGTCTCTGTTTGGCAACACAACAGCAGCGAACATAATGACATAATTGCCGGAGGAGACGTGGGGCGGCGCGGGGCGCATGCGCCGGTTTGACGGCCAAGGTCGAGGCCGCGCGATTCAGCCGCGCGCCGCCGCGTCGGCAAGTCTTGCGTGCCCTCTTTCTCGAAACTATTTCTATGAGGGCTAAATGCGCAATTCACGACGCGAGTGCACCCACAATCACCCCACCGCATTCTCGAAAGGTAACTTTTTATGTAAATCTCGCATTCTATACCCCCCGGTACGATTTCAGTCGGTTTTGGATGGCAGCAATGTTTGTAATCAATATATTATTTATAGGTAAGTAGATGCCTTCGCGGATAAAGCGTGGATCGATTAGCGGATACAAAGACGCTTCTGGCTTGGGAATGTTTATTTAGACTATGATAATAATTGCAAAACAGATTTACGGACGGATATTTGGAAAATTGGCCGCCTCACCTTGCGTCAGTGTTACATGTCTCGCGTCACCGGAGCGAGTACCTTACTAATCGCCTTAACAAACTGCTCAGTAATACATTTTTGGAATGATTTTACCTATGTTTGCTATCAAGACCTAGGCATCTGAAACAAAGGTGGTAGGATGTTACGTAAGTTATTAAAATCGACCCCGACAAACAGCTGCGCACAATTAAGTCTGCTGCTTTTACCCATTAAGTAAGGGTTATCGTTTTATTAGCCTGTGTTTATGTTTGTTACAATATTATGTAGATTGTAGGTATATCTAATGTCCCGTAAATCTCAAACTACCCATTAGATTATGACAAAATAATGTGGTGCTGCTATCGTATAGGTACTGTAGGTTATGTGACGTCATGGCAAATCCAACATGTCAGACATGAAAATAAAACACGCTAACAAGTACATACAGAATTCGTAAATAAAGAGTAGAGAAAAATACATATACCTATATAGGTTTTCCATAATGATTATTATAATGCAAAGATTCATGGTTTACCGTTGATTGGATCCTAAAATGTTATAATTCATGTATAATAATTCTTCCTTGTTAGTGTTTTAAACAAAGTAGCTGTCGGATTCAAGTGTATCTGTATCTTTTTTGTAGCTACTGTAATACCGACCTAGGCACCCACTGGTAATAGAATTAAAGATAAATACGTTAATGGAATACCCAGCAAATAGCAGTTCACGCCACATGTAACCTTTGTCAATGAAGTTCAAGGTTTAGGGAAGATTAAGCAATAAATAGCTAATGAATTCTAATTCTTTTCGCAAGGAATTGTGATTCATAATGAAATAAGTAGATATCTAAACTGTTTTATACCCAAGTAGTAGATGAAGCCTATAATATGTTTATGTTTCCATTGGACTCATGCGATGTTGAGAATATTTTTTATGTGTGGTATTGAATTGCATAACAATAAATCCCTATTTTGCCAAAAATACTAGGTAGTCAAAATACATTTATCAAACTTATTCAAACTCAGCATCTACCTATTAAATGAGTCAAGCAAGACTATTAAATGAAATGCCATCTAATAATTCTGAAATTATCGTTCTATCTTTTCTAAATGAAGCTATTAATAAGTCATAATATGCAATTTGTCAAATTATCTTCTGATTTATCAATCGGACAGTTAATTATTTTATTAAATGTATAAATTTTAGGTACATACTTTTCTTCTTTCAAAAGTAAGACTTCATTCGTGTCTTACTTTGCGCTTTTCAGAAGAACTTTAGAAATAGAGGACATAGCCGAGGTACTCAAATTTCGTTTTCAACTACATTGGACCTAATCTATATAGAGTAAGGGTGACTCCATTCGACTTAATCTAATATTATGATGCTATTTTAAAGATGAGTTAAAGAATTAATAATTTCCGTGCGTAATTAATATTTTTGGTATTTCGGAATACAATATTATTGTGCGGTAATCCAAAGTTTTAATGCGCCCTAGGACAATAAAAATTGACTATACTTTTATTTCTAGTTCCGTGGAATTCTGACAGCTGTCATTGTCATTTACAGATGAGTTATTTGTATGGAGAACAGGGTTAACATCTATGAAGTACGATTTTACCCCAAACTACTTTAATTCCCTGTCATCATAAAAAGCCATATGCTGCGTAATAATATTAGTCGTTACGCCCTAAAATAGAAAATACCAAGAGTAGAAACTAGAAAGTGCACACTTACAGCAATAGAAAACAAAAGAAGCACATTGAAAAAAATTATTCAAAAATGGAAGTCGATTGACATTATCACCATGAAGCGTCTGTCAGGCATTTGTCACATGCGGCAGTTGATTTTATTTACATAAGTTTTGAATTTTTTATCTTTTTTGTGGGAATTCTTTTATCTCTGGTAACATTACGAAACGTCAGAATTCCACGGAATTAAAAATTAGAGTATATTATTACTATTATTTACTTATTTTATATTTAGTTTTTAGTTACTTACTACTTTTAGGTCTTCAAAAAATTTAAAACATATTTTCCAATTAGTATAAAAATACTTAAAATATAGAAATTTTTAATAGCTACAAGGATTAAGAGAAGTACTCGTGTATATAGAAGGTGTGTAATTGTGTATACCTACTACTTTATTGATATACCTACTTGACTTAAAACAGGGAAGAATGAAAACAGATAAATTAGGTAACTTCCAAATTGGGACAAGTCCGATAAACAATGTGGTCACCCTACAAAAATCACTAATATTTATATTTTTCAATATAAAATAAAATAAAAATATTTAACCTTTGAACACGTTTAACATTTTGTATCTTGTATACATATTTTTTCCTAATGCCAAATATATTATACTTAGTGTATTTCGTTCGCTATGTTAAATAAAATATTTAGGTCTAAATAAATATAAATAAAGATGCTGCGCTGCTGCTGTTTTTATAGCTGTATTTATATAATCATATATTTTGTATATTTTTCGTGTTAGGCGAATTAAAACGTAGATACCTATACGAATGTGAACAATTTACAACATAACATTATTGGTAAAAAATAAAATGTAAAATAAGTAAAAATAGTCTAAATATTTACAATATTAATATTTGAAAAAAAAAATACCTATTTAGTATTTTACAAAAAAATTAGGTTCACCATTTTAATATGTACATTGTACCTACCTATTAATAAGATCTATAACGTTTATAATATTGGCAATGCTCATGGTCATGGGGTATAAGTAATTAGAGTTAAGTATAAAATTATTATAGGTAGGTATATAAGTGTTTTTGTTCATACGAGTAGGATATTCGCAAACCGGTTACACTGCTCGAGTCGAGAGTCGAGACTATTGTATCAAGACTACTGTATGAATAACAAATAAATGATCTTCTATAGATTGTGTGCCTCTACGTGACACCGGCGAAGCGAACTGTGGTCTATTAACGGAAAATAATACCATCATTTATGTACTTACTTAGCTTCTGTCCGCGGCTTCGGTTTTTCACGAATCCCAAGGGAATCGTGGATTTCCGGTTCCCGTTCCCGCGCCCTTTTCCAACATTTATGTAATTTCAAGGAAGTATAATAATGTACGTATAGCTGTAGCTATAGATTTCGGTTTTTTTTTAATCCCGTGGGAAGTGTGGATTTTTCCAGGATAAAAAATTAGGGGGTGTTAAGTCAGGGCATAATCTATGTCCGTTATAAATTTCAGCCTAATCGGTATTTCGGATATCCGACAGTTTCAGATGCTTCCAGATCAGACTTTTAAGAAAGAATAACAATTGCATAAAAATAAAATGTATCAAAACAAAATGCACAAGGTAATAGGTAGGTAGGTAGGTAATATTGAAAAATTTAACCGACTTAAATATACCTACCGAAATAAGCCAGGCCGTCACACTTACACGTATTAGTGAGTGTGTTTACACGAGAGTGTTGTTAGCTATGTTTGATGAAAATCAATCCAAGATGGCCGCCGCTACAAAATGGCGTATTACATATTTTATCACAACGCCCTCAATATGGGTATCAAATGAAAGTGCTTGACTAGTGTAATAGCACTATGCAAATCCAAGATGGCCGCCGCCACAAAATGGCGAATGTCGGGGGGTTTTAAAATTTTTAATCTATACGTGTGGCTTTGCCGTAGTCGGGTAAAATTGTTTCCACATTGGCAACCATTGGCAACCTATAGGGACAATTATCTATAAGGTACACTTAACAAGATACTTGTAGATAAGCAGATAATAACATCTGATATCCGGAAGTGGTAGTGAGACGAAGGCCGCAACACAACACCGCAGTGTAGCCATCTATGTATCGGTTATACATATATAAAATAATATTATTATGTAGGTGTGTACACGTTACTATGCTGAAATAAAACTATGTATACCCGAATTACCAATTCCCCGGAATTCTGACAGCTGTCATTGTCATTTACAGATGAGTTATTTGTATGGAGAACAGGGTTAACATCTACGAAGTACGACTTTACCCCAAACTACTTTAATATACTTTAATATATCATAAAAAACCATTTGCCGAGTAATAATTATATTAGTCGTTTTGCCCTAAAATAGAAAACACCAAGAGTGGAAACTAGAAAGTGCACACTAACAGCAATAGAAAACAAAAGAAGCATATTGAAAAAAATCATTCAAAAATGGATGTCGAATGACATTCTCACCATGAAGTGTCTGTTAGCATTTGTCATATCTACATGCGGCAGTTGATTTTTATTTGCATAAGTTTTGAATTTTTTATCTTTTTTGTGGGAATTGTTTTATCTCTGGTAACATTACGAAACGTCAGAATTCCGGGGAATTAGTAATTTGGGTATACCTACCACATCACAGTCGCAGGAAACAACAAGCTATTAGATACAAAAACAACATACAACACCCATGCAAATGTTTCGAACTAAAACTCAAATTATCGCTTACCTATGTGTTCAACCCTAATAATTAAGGTTTAGTACTCTTCGATTTTCCAGGATTAAATTAGCATATAGTCCATTTCCAGGTTGGAAGTTTTCTTTGAGCCTTTCGTCTGGATTCGTTTAGCGAATGAGCTCTGAAAGGGTAACAAGTATAAATTAAAAATTGAAAAAAAAAAACCCCGACATTCGCCATTTTGAGGCGGCGGCCATCTTGGATTTACACAGTGCTATTCTACTAGTCAAGCACTTTCATTTGATACCCATATTAAGGGAGTTGTGAAAAAATATGTAATCCGCCATTTTGTAGCGGCGGCCATCTTGGATCGATTTTCATCAAACATAGCTAACAACACTCTCGACTAATTCACCTTTTAAACGAAAAAACCGCATTCAAATCGGTTCACCCGTTTGAGCGCTACAGGGGAACAGACACACACACACACACACACACACACACACACACACACACACACACACACACACACACACACACACACACACACACACACACACACACACACACACACACACACACACACACACACACACACACACACACACACACACACACACACACACACACACACACACACACACACACACACACACACACACACACACACACACACACACACACACACACACACACACATAGACACGTCAAACTTATAACACCCTGTCGTTTTTGCGTCGGGGGTTAAAAACTCAAATTATCGTTTACCTATGTGTTCAACCATAATAATTAAGGTTTACTCTTCGATTTTCCGGGATTAAATTAGCATAGATTCGTTTAGCGGATGAGCTATGAAAGGATAATAAATAGACAGAGTGACAGGGCTACTTTCTCAAATGTGTACAGTATTCTATAGTAAACTGCCTTGGAGGTCTTATAGTGGTTTGCGTGCTTGCCCTGGCTTAGATTCTTGAGTTATTCCGTTAAGAAGTGAAATTCTCATACCGAGCCGGGAATTGGACGTTGGCGGTGTTAGATACACCCCCGTTCCTCGCAAAGCCGTCGGTCTTGCGTCTAATTTCTTTCCGGTCGTGTCGCATTGGAGTCCCATAGGACTATAACAGTGGAGGAATAGAGATTACCCACGCGCACACAGTTGTGGACTATAATATCTCCTGCGTAGTTAGCCAGCTAGGCTAGTTTCCGCCATCGTTGATATTGGCCACCGTGGCCAAATTCGGCCGATCGGACATTAAAATAATTATTAGTAGATAATTCGTAGTAATTAGTAGTAAAAATCTCGTAGACTCGTAGCAACTATTAATTAAATAGTAAATAGGCATTTTTATTTATTAAGTACATAACCATCAAATACTTTATTAGTAACTAGCTTCTGCCCGCGGCTTCGCCCGCGTGAATTTCGGTTTTCACAAATCCCGAGGGAATCGTGGATTTCCGGTTCCCGTTGCCGCTCCCTTTTCCAAAATCCAACCTTTATACCTACTTTCAAGGAAGTTTGCTACAGTAATCTACCTATAGTTGTAGCTATATATTTCGGTTCTTTAAAAATCCCGTGGGAACTGTGGATTTTTTAAGAATAAAAGTAGCCTATGTGTTAATCCAGGGTATAATCTATCTCCATTCCAAATTTCAGTCAAATCCATCTAGTAGTTTTTGCGTGATTGAGTAACAAACATCCAAACGTCCACACTTTTACATTTATAATAGGTACTAATATATACTAGTAGGATAATAAGATAAAAGTATCCATTTCGGTTGCAGCCATAGTCAAATATTAACCCCTAACCCAAGCCATAATTCATCCGACTCATCGCACATAATCTGCGAGGTGCGACTGTCGTGTGTAATACGCTTGCGTACCTACAGCACTACAGCTCCGCACGGCTCCCATCTCATCCCCTATGTAGGTCAGGGGGTGGGGGCGTGGGCGGCATCGGCCGTATCGACCGTGCCGACATCCCCAAACCGCCCACAGATAAAAAAAACTCGCGCACGAAGGGTTCCGTACCATTATCATGTCTGTTGTATAATTGTACGGGAGCCCGCCTTAAATATTTGTTTTATTTTAATTTAATTATTTATTTTTAATTTAAAGTGCATATATAACTCAATATTCTGTGAATATTTCAAGCGTCAATATCGAGCAAAAACGAGCAAAAAAAATCACGTTTGTTGTATGGGAGCCCCTTTAAATATTTATTTTATTCTGTTTTTTGTTCATAGCCTGTTCATGAGATTCATAGCCTGGTGATAGACGGACGGACGGACGGACGGACGGACAGACAGACGGACAGACAGACAGACAGACGGACAGACAGACAGACAGACAGACAAACAGCCAGACGGACGGATAGATGGATGGACGGACGGACGGACGGACGGACGGACGGACAGACAGACAGATGGACAGACAGACAGACGGACGGACGGACGGACAGACAGACAGACAGACGGACGGACAGATGGACGGACGGACGGATGGACGGACGGATGGACGGACAGACAGAAAGACAGACAGCCAGACAGACAGACAGACAGCGAAGTCTTAGTAATAGGGTCCCGTTTTTACCCTTTGGGTAGGTACGGAACCCTAAAAATGTTTATTAACGTTTCACGGTAAATGCGAATGTATACGGGTACGGCCATCTTGATTTTGGTGGCAGGTAGACGTGTTTTGTTAACTCTGTCCTGTTTATTTATTTTATGGGGTGGAGGATATTACATCCCCAATATGCCGGACAAAAACATTGAGTACACTGAGCACCTAACAGATTTTTTTTTATTGTCGCATCACAAACTTATTTTTAGATTATTTTTAAGTTTTCATCACCAAATATATTTACAAGTATAAATTAAAAATTTAAAAACCCCCGACATTCGCCATTTTGTGGTGGCAGTCATCTTGGATTTGCATAATGCTATTCTACTAGTCAAGCCCACACACACACACACACACACACATACACACACACACAGACACGTCAAACTTATAACGACGACGCAAAAACGACGGCCGTCGTTTTTGCGTCGGGGGTTAATAATCTATACTAATAAATAAAATTGAAGTGTCTGTCTGTAATTTCGAAATAACTACCACATATTAAGCTCATATGGTTATTTGAACGATACCATAACCGAATCACACGTTTTTAAAATTTTTGTCTGTCTGTCTGTCTGTTTGAACGGGCTAATCTTCGGAACGGCTGAACCGATTTTGACGGGACTTTCACAGACAAGTAGAGGATTAACCAAGGAGTAACATAGGCTACTTTTTTAACCGACTTTCAAAAAAGGAGTTGTGTTGAAATCGGTAAATACAGATGTTAAAAACGCCCTGATAGGTATTTTCGCTGCGCGCGATCGCGACGGCCGACGCGGACGCTCGCGCTCCCCGCGCCGCGCCACGCGCCCCGGCGCCCTGCGCCCGCCGTACGCGGTACCGCGGTACGCCGCCGCGCGGCGGGGGCGGGTGGACCAGAAATCTACTTATCCCTCAGGATTTGTGAAAAATCGAAATTCACGCGGGCGAAGCCGCGGGCAAAAGCTAGTAATAAATAGGACTCTAATGATTTAGTAATTCTATAAGTTATTTTTATCTTTTCTCTATTTATATTTATTTATTTTTATATTATGTACCTAAGATGCAGTCTACCTATTCATAAATAATTATAATACTCTTATCAAATCAATGGCCATTGACCGATTGATGGTCGAATTGTTTTGGCTATACCTACATGTATTTCCGATATCGATGCTATGAAATCGAAAACTATGCTAATGCCTGATACATATAAATTGTCATTTGTAAAATATATTATACAAGCGGATACCTGCGACTTCGTTCGCGTGGATATTGGTTTTTTAAAATCCCGTGTGAATATTTTTTTTTCCTAAGCTCCTTTGAGCTCATACCTTGCTAAAAACTGTTAAAAGTTCACTGGCGGATGTTTATTGTTTAGGTAGATCAAAATGTAAACATCCGCCAGTAAAAGTCCCATCAAAATCGATCCAGCCTTTCTGAGATTAGCTGGTAATCTTTAAAGTATCTCCTTTCTAACAAAAAATTCTTTTTTTGTTAGAAAGGAGATACTTTAAAGATGAATGAAATCGGACCATGCATTAATGAATTACAGCTAAGTACACATTTTTACTTTCATCCCCTCTCCCAAGGAAACCGTGCTGAATTTCGGGATAAAAAGTATCCTATATGTTACTCCGTAGTATGAACTTAAATCACACCAAGTTTCATTTCAATCCATTCAACGAACAGAACGCACACCTACTTTTTGAAAAAAACTGATATTTTGACGGATGAATTTTCGATTGAAAATTAGGGTGCTTTTTGATATTAAGTCAAAAATAAGGAGAAAAACTAAATATTTCAAATCAAATAAATTACAGTGTATTTGGGACATAAAAAGGTAAGTTTTCACCAAATTCTGTGAAAAAAAAAATTATTGTAAAAGATATAAATAAAAAACCAAAAACTTAGTTTTTTGAACTTTTCACATAAATTTTGAGGTTATGTGAAAAAAGGTAAAAACAAAAGTTGTAGATCTTTTTATTACCTACAACTTTACCATTTAATTTTATTCCATAGGACTTGTAGTTTTGCCGGAAATCGAGATAAACCGTTTTTTACCCTTAAAACTCCCCCCCTTTTTTTTCCCCAGCTCAGATCGCCCGTAAATTATTTTTCCTTGTATTTTTATAATATTCTCCTTCTTTTCCAATGGGTTTCATCCTACTGTGATTTTCTTTGGTTTCAAAAATTATCGAAACTGGGCTATATCTAGTTCTAAATAAAGAGAATATAAAACTTAAACCTAAAAAAAATAATATAAAACAAAATGTGTGTGTGTGTGCCTGTATATGTGAATGTGTGTGCGTGTGTTTGATGTTTAGATTCTGCACCTATCTACTCAATTTATATTAGTCAGCAAATTTAAGGGTTTAGCGTTTTGGAATCTCATTAGTCCATCTCCAATAGATTTCCTATTTTAAGCCGGTTTTAATAATACCACCGGTCTATCCAACTGATGAGCTAGGGAAGTGGGGAGATCGTGGTAATTTTGGTATACGAGCTAATTCTAATTAATTATAACAGCTTTCTTATCAGACATGTTTTTTATCGTTTCTGGTATTTAGTTCTAATATTACGCTAATTTGTGTGGATTTATATTATGTAGGTATGCAAAAAACCATTTTCCAGGCATCGAATCCGTTATACGGAAAAATTGAAAGACGCGAGCAAATTATTCGGGTTAGCTTTTTTAAATTAAGTAGGTATTATTATTTTTACTTTAATTAATATCGCTGCGACAACGGCATTCCAGAAGATGATTTAAATGGCTCATACTTAATATAATATTTTCGCTAATTTTATGTTCTGGTGCCGACGTACCATTATATTGATTTATTCTGCCATCAGCTCCCGTTCCTAAAAGCCTAAAAGTAACTAATATTTGCCGCATAGAAACAGCGGCATTGAGTCACTTCACAAACGAGCGAGCGTCCTCCAAACTCTGTATCCATGCTCCGGCCGCATGTGCTGCGTTTTTTGCGAGACACCGGCGGCGGCGCAGGGTACCGGTTAGAGCGTTGATTTTACATGTGTAAGAAACTGAGGCAAAGAGCTGGTGGATGGTTTGCTCTTTGATTGTGACACAGATGGACTACAAGCCGACTGCATAACAGCAGTTTGGATACAGTTCTATTGCAATCGACGTCACTGTATCGCAACCGCCAACCGACTCCGTTTGCAGTTCGCGTTCAAATCTAGTACATATAACGTTAGGTACAACACAGTCAGCCCGCAGTTGTTATGGAGTTAGGTATATTGCAATAGAACTGCATAAAAACTGCAATTTTGCAGTTTACTGCGAACCATGACATCCCGGGGAGGAGTTGGTTGGACCAATAAAATTATTAAGTTTTCCTGTAATTCCTTTCCTAAGTTTCCTGTAAAGTAATTTCCTGACAAGTAATTCTTAGCCCAGAGTTGGAAAGTTGGCGATGTTTACACCTAATAGCCTCTGAGCGCACGTATAGCCATCGTTGGTCCTGCACTTGATCTCTCTCCGCTTTTATTGGATTGCCTATCCATAAAACTATGAGCTGGGATAAGAGAGTGCATCTGTGTTAGCGTTCACACTTCTGCACTATAATATCTTCTAAGTAATTAGCTAGCCGCTAATAAGAGTAGCCGCCGTGACAGAAATTCAGTCAGGAGAAACTCATCCACTTGACCAAGGTTTCTTCTTCTATGGCAACTGTGTTTGCAGACTAGTTGTAGTTACAATCTTGTTTGATAATAATTCTTCACTCCTCCCTCCCTGATGGTCGCTTTTCTTTTTAACCCCCGACGCAAAAACGACGGGGTGTTATAAGGTTAACGTGTCTGTGTGTGTGTCTGTCCGTGGCATTGTAGCTCCCGAACGGATAAACCGATTTTTGTTTTGTTTTTTTTTTTATTTGTAAGGTAAATAAGTAGTCGGGAGTGTTCGTAGCTATGTTTCATGAAAATCGGTCTAAGATGGCCGCCGCCACAAAATGGTCGATTACATAATATTTTAGGTATCAAATTACTATACACTTAATTTCAAATCCAATATGGCTACCACCACAAAATGGCGAATGTCGGGGGTTTTTTAAATTTTTAATTTATACTTGTAGACACTGGGTCAGGGGCGTAGCTACCGCCGTATATGCCGTATCAATTATACGGGGCCCCCAAGCCACGGGGGCCCCCCGACGTGCGTAAGCAAAAAAAACTTCCCAAATTTTTTTTTATTTCAGAAATGACTAAAGTCAAAAAATGTTGTCCAAAATGTTGTCCATAGAGGCATTAATAATTATGATGAATACATATTGCATTTTTTTATGCAAACATTTTTTTTTTTTGAGAAATCCCTTCATACCCTTCATTAGGGCCCCCAAACAAATTTTTATACGGGGCCCCGCCAAGGTACGCTACGCCACTGCACTGGGTTGAACAAAACGTAGTAGGTACCTAATATTGCTTCTTAGAAATAGTTCACCATCTCTTAGTCTATCTGTGTTACGTAAGTATCGCTTGTTATATATTTTTTTGTAGAAAAAAAAATCTCGGATAGGTATTATTAGTTGTCTCAAGTTGGACGATAATTATTAGGTATAATTTTTCTAATGATTTTATAAGTATGTAGGTTCCCCTACATTTTGTTTTAGCAGACGGTATTTGAAATCGTTTTATTCTTTACAAATACTATAAATAAGCACTTAACTTTTACAAGTAATAAAATATCATCCAATCTATTGTAATTTGTAACGAGGCAAGGTGCCCAGATGGGCTATTCTCTAACTTGGTTACCAACTGAAAATGGTCGCCAACGAATTAGTTCGAAATATACATTGTTGCTTTACTGTGTGAAATATAAACAGTGATTTCATTTCCACACATTAAAACAGCAATGTATATCGAACTAATTCGTTGGCAACCATTTTCAGTTGGCAACTAATTTAGAGAATAGCTCCGCAGAGCGTTGGCTACGTTACCTCGTTGAATGGCCAGACTAACATGCTGACCGACGTAACTGTCAGCCCTCCGGTCATCCGTGGACTCCACGAGACGGGATGCCAGGTCCTTAAATAAATTTAAAATTTAAAAAACCCCCAACATTCGCCATTTTGTGGCGGCGGCCATCTTGAATTTGCAATAGTACTATTCTACTAGTCAAGCCCTTTCATTTGATACCCATATTAAGGGAGATGTGAAAAAATATGTAATCCGCCATTTTGTAGCGGCGGCCATCTTGGACCGATTTTCATCAAACATAGCTAACAACACTCTCGACTAAATCACCTTTTAATAACACCCCGTCGTTTTTGCGTCGGGGGTTAAAAAGGATCTAGTATGTAGGTTGTATAGGTATCTTCTTCAAAGTCGTTGCGTGATAGGACTGTTAATGAGCCAGGGTTTGATATAAGTACGTTCTATTACTTAAATCCCTAACGTCTCCCAGTTTTTTTTTACAAATATATTTATTGTAGAGACACGGCAAGTCTACGATTTTATTCTATGTATAGACTCTCTCTTTGTCTAGATGCCGGGTGTAAGCTTGCCTCGCTGCATCCTTGTCTGTCAAATGAAATTGCGCGCGAAACACTTTTCAAGAAAGATAGACCTCTGAGTTCTATGAGCGCTCATTACAATACAGAGGCAGCTAGCTTAATTAGCATTTTACCTTATTGAAAAACAGATTCTACTTCACGAATATTCATTTATCTATGTTCTACTTATACTTCTGGAGTACGGAACCCTCGGTGCGCGAGTCTGACTCGCACTTGGCCGGTTTTTTTTTTCGTTAAATATAATATTTTCTCACGAGTCAATAATAATCTATCAACAATAATTTAAATAAGAACATTTATTAGTTAAAAAAAAAATCGGTTGTCTGTAAATTCGGTTTACGGACGATAATTTTATGTAGGAATAACGTCATATGAAAATATTGCCTCTCTATCGCTTGTTCCGCGCTCTCGCTTGCACGCTCGGCGAACAAGCTTGCTTGCACGTTTGGCTAGGCGGTACGTGACAATTAGTCATGCTTTTTCGTGCGTGTAGCCGGCGCTCATCGATTTATAAGACGTTATCAGTTTATCACGTCAAAAATCACTATGCTGGTTTCACAACGAAACCTTAAAAATTAACTTGAAGCCAAAATAACTCCACCGCGACCTTCGCCTGAAGCCATTACCATAACAGTAATTGTTACAAAGTGCAAAGTTCACAACACCAGCCGCACTTCTACCCCTTGCTATAATATTATTGGTAGACTAGATGATGCCCACGGCTTCGCCCGTGTGGATTTAAGTTTTTAAAAATCCCGTGGGAACTTTTGATTTTCCAGAACAAAAAGTAGCTTATTTGATAAGTAACCCGTCCCCAAAACGGAAAAATCCCGTGGGATCCCCACGATTTCAGAATGCAATTCCTTACAGCATCAGGGTTGAGGAGTTGGATATGTACGTACTCGAGTTCATTCAACGATAAAGTCTTTAATTGGTACCGCAATATCAATTTAAATAACCGAAAGTTTTTAAATCCCATTAGTTTTGGGGATCAGGTCCTCTACAGCATCAGGATTGAGGAGTTGGAATCCAAATTTTTTATAGAACAGGGTCGCAAAGTTTTTCTATCGATTAAAAAAAGAATTACTAAAATCGGTTCAGAAATCTCGGAGTTATCGGTGTACATAGGTAGAAAAACACAACTCCTCCTTTTTTAAAAGTCGGTTAAAAAAGTAGCCTATGTTACTCCCTGGTTAATTCTCTACTTGTATGTGAAAGTCCCGTCAAAATCGGTTCAGCCGTTCCGAAGATTAGCCCGTTCAAACAGACAGACAGACAGACAGACAGACAGACAGACAGACAGACAGACAGACAAAAATTTTAAAAACGTGTGATTCGGTTATGGTACAGTTCAAATAACCGTATGAGCTTAATATGAGGTAGTTATTTCGAAATTACAGACAGACACTTCAATTTTATTTATTACTAGCTTTTGCCCGCGGCTTCGCCCGCGTGAATTTCGATTTTTCACAAATCCTGAGGGATAAGTAGATTTCTGGTCCACCCGCCCCCGCCGCGCGGCGGCGTACCGCGGTACCGCGTACGGCGGGCGCAGGGCGCCGGGGCGCGTGGCGCGGCGCGGGGAGCGCGAGCGTCCGCGTCGGCCGTCGCGATCGCGCGCAGCGAAAATACCTATCAGGGCGTTTTTAACATCTGTATTTACCGATTTCAACACAACTCCTTTTTTGAAAGTCGGTTAAAAAAGTAGCCTATGTTACTCCTTGGTTAATCCTCTACTTGTCTGTGAAAGTCCCGTCAAAATCGGTTCAGCCGTTCCGAAGATTAGCCCGTTCAAACAGACAGACAGACAGACAAAAATTTTAAAAACGTGTGATTCGGTTATGGTATCGTTCAAATAACCATATGAGCTTAATATGTGGTAGTTATTTCGAAATTACAGACAGACACTTCAATTTTATTTATTAACTAGCTGACCCCCGCGACTTCGTTCGCGTGTTTATAGGTTTTATATAGGATCGGATCGGATCCCATAATTCTTTTATGTACCTAAACTAAATACTGTTACTCCTTATAACATTGAAAGTTCCATTAAAATCGATCCAGCCGTTTCGGAGATTAGCTGGAACAAATAGACAGAACGACAAACATAAATTTAAACGCACGCCAGTTTAAAATAAGCCGTACGTACAAAGATCCGGGACCCAAGTTATTGGAACCCAATAAATGCCTGTCATTTCTAAACTAAAAACGTATGACCTTGAAATATTTACGGGACAATACTTAAAGTACTACCTTTCTAACAAAAAAAGAATGAGTGAAATCGAATAACGCGTTAATGAATTACAGCTATATACACGTTTTAACTTTCATCCCCTCTCCCAAGAGAACCGTGCAGAATTTCGGGATAAAAAGTATCCTATAACCTACCTCGGAGTATAAACTCAAATCGTACCAAGTTTCATTCGAATCCATTCAGTAGTTTCGGCGTGATGCGCGGCCAAGATACAGACAGACAGACAGACAGACAGACAGACAGACAGACAGACAAAAATGAAAAAAATTGCAGTTTTGGCTTCAGTATCGATTATAGAGTGCCCCCCGATAAAAATTTTCAATATATCTTCAATGTACAGAATTGGATCTGTTAGAGTTTTATTATATTATAGAAGTATAGATAGTATAGATTCAAATTGACGATTCAAAAGTACTTGTAAAAGTTTATTTGAATAAAAAACTTTTCTATTCTATTCTATTCTATTCTATTCTATTATTTATACCCGTTTTTCGTACACGACGTAATAAATAATAGCAAGGGCTGGTGTAACCATAGCTTTAAGTACCTACACATGAAATCTATACATTTTTACACATGAAATCTATACATATATTTTATACGTAGGTATGTATTTATGTACTAGGTAGGTACAGATACTACTGGGGAATGACGATGCTTTTAATCGTAGATCGAAAGAATATAGAAGAAAGAAAGAAAGAAGAAAGAAAATCCCAGAATGGAAAAATTACTCTATGCTACATTACCGAGACACGGGTAGATTTTCTCTACCCATATTCACTGATTTCTCAAATAAGATCATCCCTAATTTGATAATTTCTATTTCTTTATTAGGTAACTGAACTTTTAAAAGATTGTTTCTTTTTTGATACAAATCTGTAGTTTAACGTAATATTCCGTTAATAGCTTAAATATAACATTATATAGTATATAATGTTATATATTAAGTATATAATATAATAGCGTATAACATTGATAAAATTCGCTGTCGAATTTCAGTAGGTAAGTAATAGATTAAATAAATAAATTTAGACGAAGTTGCGAACTTCAGCTAGTAAAATATATATTTTGATAAGGAAATTTTTCATATAGATTTTCCCGTTTTCCCGGAAAAGGGGAAATATCACCCCGGCGCGGCAGCGGGCAGCCGGCAGCCAGCGGCAGTTTTCAGCTGGGGCAGGGCGCGCGCTCATTGATTTTTGTACTCGCAGGTACAAACTACAAGGGCAAGGCCACCCACACACCTGCGGAATCGTTACACGTACCTACTTTACCTTATCTCGCGTTAGCAGTGTACGTCACACTCACATATATTAATTATACCTACATTACATATTATGTTGGGTAGAGAATATCATACAACAAAGTACCTATATAGGTACATAATAATAAAGCGGAAGAGTTTGTTTGTTTGAACGCGCTAATCTCAGGAACTACTGAACCGATTTTAAAAATTCTTTCACCGTTGGATATGTAAGTGATCCTTGAGTGCTATAGGCTATATTGTATGTACCACGATAAATGTAATCTGTAAGTACTTAGTATGTAATATGTAAATTTATATAGCTTCTTATTGCGATTACCCCTTTCTCCCTTTCTCAATTGCCTGGCAGAGTATAAGGTTATAAGGTTACATTAATGTTTCCTTCTCTACTCTGTAATTATTTACAAGGTGTCCCAGAAATCAACCTCAAGTCGGAAACTGATGATAGGCCAAGTCGTGACAGTTATCAGATAAATATAAAAAACAATCTTGACCATGTACTTTTCGAATTTTAAGTACCTATCAAAAAGTACATCGGAAAAAATTACACCCTGTGAAGGTCTTTCAAGTCCTGTGACCACAAATTATTAACTTTCTTCGAATATTTTTCTTAAGTGTATCTAACCAATGAAAAACTCTTTTGTAAATTACAGTTTGAAATTAAAATATAACTTTTATAGCCTAGATATGGGAGAAAACTGTTTCATAGGTTGGTTCTGGCTATTATTGAGATATCCGCAGATGCTATATCCTGCCGGCAGGGCTCGCCGCTCAGCTGTCCGGGGCAGGGCGGAGGGCGGGCGCCTATCGATTCGCACAAGGGCAAGGCCAGCTAACAAACCGTCACAAGCTTTCCGAGCCGATGGTAGAGTTTTGACTTGTCATAGAAGTCACAAATTGGCCTATAAGAAATAAAATAATTAAAATAAACTATAAAGAGGTAAATAGATAATATCATAAACGGTAGGTTAACCTGCCCAAGGTCAAAAAACCCCGTAATAATCGTAATTATTTGCAGCTGCGTAAATGCCTGTAATAACGGTACCAAGTTTATATTGTACGTATTAACTAACTAACTAAGTTTATATATTGTATGTACTAGTAACTGTTCTAAATGTCTAGTGTTTTAAACAATACCTATAGCACACCTATAGTGTTAGTGTGCAAGCATTTTGATCAACTGTACTCTACGTTGTGGAGGTTTCAACAAAGCCTATTGAGAAGTAACGCCCCAAAAGTTGGGGTATTCTCAATACTTACATATTCAAGTTTCTCCCTTAGCTTCGAGAAATGAAATAGTAAATTCGGTTAGCTTAGATAATACGGTAAAATGCTTATTACCTACATTAAAGAAAATTACAGAAAATAAAGCTTTCCTTATATCGATTTAGGTCATTTTTTTTAATAGCCATTAACCCCCGACGCAAAAACGATGGGGTGTTATAATTATGTAAGTATGATGTGTCTGTGAGGTGTTTTTATAATGTTGGGGGTTTTTAAATTTTTAATTTACACTGTATTTTATTTTTGATAGAAATTTTCATATTTATAGGCAGTCACTGAAAATCAGCGTTGGGACACCTGGAATCTCAGATGCGTTTCCAAACCGGTCTCCAGTCTGAGAGGCCCTGTGCTCCAACACAAGCTGAGTGACTTACCTGTTTGTGGTATTGCACTGCTGTACAAGACAAATGTTACACTAATAATTATGTTTTACTTGTTATATTTTTCTTTTAAGTTTTGTACAAGTAAGTGATCTTCTACAAATAAAGTTTTTCTATTCTATTCTATACTAGATGATGCCCACGGCTTCGCCCGTGTGGATTTAGGTTTGAAAATCCCGCGGGAAATTTTGATTTTTCAGAACAAAAAGTAGCCTGTCTGTAGTAACCCGTCCCCAAAACGGAAAAATCCCGCGGGATCCCTACGATTTCGGAATGCAATTCCTTACAGCATCAGGGTTGAGGAGTTGGATATGTACCTACTCGTGTTCATTAAACGATAAAGTCTTTAATTGGTACCCCCAATATCAATTTAAATAACCGACAGTTCCTAAATCCCATTAGTTTTGGGAATCAGGTCCCCTACAGCATCAGGATTGAGAAGTTGGAATCCAAATTTTTTGTTGGACAGTGTTGCAATGTTTCTCTAACGATTAAAAAAAAAATTACGTAAATCGGTTCAGAAATCTCAGAGATATGGGTGTACATAGGTAGAAAAACACAACTCTTCCTTTTTTGAAAGTCGGTTAAAAAAGTAGCCTATGTTACTCCCTGGTTAATTCTCTACTTGTATGTGAAAGTCCCGTCAAAATCGGTTCAGCCGTTCCGAAGATTAGCCCGTTCAAACAGACAGACAGACAGACAAAAATTTTAAAAACGTGTGATTCGGTTATGGTACCGTTCAAATAACCATATGAGCGGAGTTATTTCGAAATTACAGACAGACACTTCAATTTTATTTATTAGTATAGAGTATAGATTTTGTCGTTCCGTTGTTTAGCATTATTATACCTACTTACTAAAGTTTCATAGCTTTATGAGCACATATTTCGATCACGTAGTCGCATGCGCTATTCCCACGAACAGTGGCCAAGCGCCGCTTTCCAACGATACCTTATAAAAACTTATGAACAATCTGGAAAATATAAGGGAACTGATGAATCGATTAACGAATATGACTCCGTCATGTAGCCTCCCATAGTGTGGTAAAAAGTCATAATCGCACACTTTCGCATTTAGATTAGTAATACGGTGCGAGTGGTAGGGATATTGTTATAGTAGTTTATGAAACGGTTGCATAATAGAGGTTATTAAAACACGAGTGTTAGTTTAAAAAACGAGCCGCAGGCGAGTTTTTTAATAGTATTACACGAGTGTTTTAATAACTAATTATGTAGAGTTTCATACACTACTTTATCTAAGCTCATCAATAGGTATCTTACGTATAAAAGAAAAGACTAAGAAATTAACAAAATTATTTATTATAATAAGTATTCATGTTTTGGATATTGCAATTTATAAATGTACTCAATTCTTCAGGGGAGAACGTTTTTGCATTTTTTCCCTTAAAGCCCTGCGATTTTCTTTTTAAAACAGCAATCAGTCTTGTGTATTTAATAATATCGATTTGGTTGTAGATACTCAATATACTTTTGAGCATTGAGTATTTAGCCCATAAGGACAAAGACTTAAATTTATTTGATAATTCTTGGAAATATGCTAGCATTACATTTTCTGAAAATGAAGTGGTTTTTTTCAAAATTTTCCAACTCATAAAATCTTGGTAACATTTATCGTAAATTTTCTTTGATTTTGCTGGCAAAAGATTATTTGTCATTCCCGATGCTATTTCCAGAATGTCTGGTGGAGTTAAATTCTCTTCAGTATCACTGCTAGACATTTATCCGCGCAACAAAAATCACTTGCAAAATTTTGAGTTACAAAAACTGAATAGTAAATAAATAATAAATTAAAAATTTAAATAATAGGCGCCAAAATTCAATTGTCAATTTCGAATGTGCGGTGCGTGCAGTGCGTCTATGGTCAATTATGGTAGCACTACACTCTGTGCTCTGGCCGCATCTTGCTACCGCCACACTTTCGCAGTAGTAGTAATAGGGTAACTTTGATAGCGGGATAATCATTGTAAGTAACAAAATTAAACTAACTAACTATTGTAAACTAACTAATGTACCTATTTCTTTTAAAATGTTTCTTTTGTTTAATTTATGTTTTTTTGGTGTACAATAAAGTATTAAATAATAATAATAATAATAATAAACACCCGGCATGGCTCAAAAATACCAGAACCCAGTGCCTGTACTATAATGTAGAAAAAATTATTTTTTAACATTGTTTTGCAATAATTTCCTAACAAAGTAGTGTTATAATGAACTTTTTTAATTTTTTTTTTAAATATTATAGATGTATGTGAATAAAGTAGTCCAATATATGACACATTTTGATTTCATATTCGGAATTTTATGATATGAGAGTAGATAAAATTCTAAGTAGGTACTAGACTACGCTGGTTAGGTAGTTAGGTACAGATAAATTGTAGCCCGGCTCGCCGCGAGCTAGGCTTCCAGGCTGCAGAGGCCGGCGCATGCGTCAGCATCGATCTGAACCCCCCAACCCCCAACCCCTCAACCCCCCAACCCCTCAACCACGACTCCCTTCGCGTAGGAAGACGCCACACCGCCCGAATAATTCATTTTGTTGCTCAATGGAAATATCCGTTGGCGGTGCGATGCCTACTCGCCTATGCTCGTAAATCTTCTGACAATTATTTATTGGCCTAATTTTTTTTTTCTCTCTGCTTATAATTTTAGCAGCAGAATATCTCGTATATGAATGAATTTTATATGTGACTTCGTACGCGTGGATTAAAGTTCTCTAAAATCCCATGGAAATTGTTTTTAACCCCCGACGCAAAAACGACGGGGTGTTATAATAGTATAGGATCCCGCCATACAACGACCTTCACCAAGATGATTATTTGATGAAACGTATTTTATATTTAATTTAATACTTCAATAAATATATTGCATATGGGTTGCCTAACAAATTCCAGTCCAGGATATGATTAATTAATAATGGAAAAAAAAAAATTTTTTTTGAAACATTTCATTGGTTTGATTATTAGACAAATTCATAATGAAATCATCTTTATTTTCATTTAATTTTAATTCAATAATAATCAGACCGGTGCAAAATGCTAGTATCGATTTACCTGTTTACACCTGTGTGCTTAGTCTAAAGCGGAGCACTCGAAAACGAACTCGAAAACTATTGATCGATTTCAGAGTAAAATAGACCTAAAATGTCTTGTATTAAGGTTTGAGTTCGCCAATACATTCCAATGCTGAATGTATTGGCGAACTCAAACCTTAATACAAGACATTTTAGGTCTATTTTACTCTGAAATCGATCAATAGTTTTCGAGTTCGTTTTCGAGTGCTCCGCTTTAGACTAAGCACACTGGCTACCCGAGAGTTGTGACCGGAAAAGAATAAGCAACCTAACGTTTGCATATTCTATGGGCACAAACAAACTACTAAACAAAAAAAAAACCGCATTCAAATCGGTCCACCCGTTTGAGCGCCACAGGGGAACAGACAGACACACATACACACACAGACACGTCAAACTTATAACACCCCGTCGTTTTTTCGTCGGGGGTTAAAAATAGCCTGGATCAATCCGTGTTTAATTCTCTATCTGCCTGCGGAAGTCTCGTCAAAATCGTTTTTGCTGTTTCGAATATTAGTCCAGACAAAGAAACAGACAGACATCATAGCACAACCAGCACTGTCTATTTATTATATATTTTTTCTTTGAAAAACTCAAATGAAGAACAGAAAGCTACTTCACGTATGACGTAAGTACCTAGGGATCAATTTCAAAATAAGGCCAAGGACATAAGTAGCGGAAATCTGCGCACTTTGTGCAATGTATCATATTGAAATGTTAGAGGAGCGCCATTGTGGATAATCAAAGAGCGCCATATAATAATATCTGCGCGGTCAAAATGCAAACGGAAAATCCTCTCGAGTTTTTCCGCTAGATTAATCCCTAGCCTATTTAAAACGGAACATCGTTTGGGCGCATCTAGTGAATCCAAACGTCACGCTTTTGATATCTTCAAACATTTACCGCCCTCAAGGAGTTGATAAGTAAACGTGTTGTTAAATTACTTATGAATAATAAATTGTAAACCTAATAATACCTAATGGCCCAGTAATATAAATTACATAAAAAATACTGTAGAAAACTTATAAGAACGCCACCACCAAAATATAATGATTTGTGAAGATATCCTGAAACAAAACCTTTGCAAAAATAAAGTCCAATATTTTTTACGTCTCTTTGTCTTTTAAGATGATTAATTATGTAATATAGTATAATACAAGCGGAAACCCGCGACTCCGTTCGCGTGGATATTGGTATTTAAAAATCCCGTGAGAATCATTTTGTTTTTCCTAAGCTCCTTTGAGCTCATACCTTGCTTAAAACTGTTAAAACTTCACTGGCGGATGTTTAGGTAGATCAAAATGTAAACATCCGCCAGTGAAAGTCCCATCAAAATCGATCCAGCCTTTCAGAGATTAGCCGGTAATCTTTAAAGTATCTACTTTCTAACAAAAAAAGAATGAATGAAATCGGACTACGCGTTAATGAATTAGCTAAGTACACATTTTGACTTTCATCCCCTCTCCCAAGGGAACCGTGCTGAATTTCGGGATAAAAAGTATCCTATATGTGACTCCGTAGTATGAACTTAAATCTTACCAAGTATAATTTCAATTCATTCAGTAGTTTTTGCGTGATGCGCGCACAAACATACAGACAAACAGACAAACAGACAAAAATTTTTAAAATAGCTTTTTTATGTTCTATTGCTTATCCCTAACATCCTCCAGAGTCCAGTTATAATTTTGCAAAAATCTTTAATGTACAGATACGGCAAGTCTACGATTTTATTATATGTATAGATATAATAGATATAGATTATTATGATTAAACAGATAAACAGACAATCAGACAAACAGACAAAAATTTATAAAAAAAAGCCTTTTTTACGTTCTATTACTTATCCCTAACATCCCCCAGTTATTATTTTGCAAAAATCTTCAATGTACAGATACGGCAATTCTACGATTTTATTAGGTAGGTATATGTATAGATTATTGTGATTAATAAGGGCTTTCCTAAATAGATCCCCTTAGATTTAAAAATAAGATTCACTTTGATGCCATCATCAGCTATCCATTTGTATCGATAGGATATAATATTTCCAAGAGATTTCAATAGATAAGCGCAAAGATAAGCGTAGTAGGTATAATAATAAACACCAGAACGGGCGAGGCACGTCCACTTTCAAAACGGGAGAATGGGAGAAGGGTTGGTGGAGGTGATCTCAGCAAAGCGGAAGGATGGCGGCGGGCGGGGAGGTGCAGCTGCCAGTGCATCGCGGGGCGAGGGGTCGGGGCGAGGGGCCGGGGGGCCGCACTCCCCCCCGACACGCCCCGCCCCGCGCCGGCCCATTGCCAAGTTCAATGCCAAGGTCATGCGCGAGCGAGTGCGCGGTGCGGCTGCGCGCCGCAATGCAGGAGCGGCCGGCGACGCGGCCCGCCGTCGCTCTCAGTGCCTGAACATACCGCAGCGCGGAACCTACACCCCCCACAAGCTCACTAAACCGCCAAACACTCCCAGGAACTGACACCAACGCGGATAAAACCCCCGGGTCTCTCGGTGATCGGGGACGCGTGTTGAACGTTCGCGAGTAAACAGAATTCGCGTGACCGCACGTGCATTGAAGAACGAGAGAGGACCGGCTCCGGTTATGCAATACCCTGACATCGCCGGTAAGCTGTAACTTATAAACTATCATAGCGTTGCTTTTTCCGTGATTTTTTGTGACTTGCGTCCTTTTTCGTGGGAACGTTATCCCGCCCATTTTGTACCTCGCTGGTACATAGATTTATTTTTGAGGCAAAAAATTCGAAGGCGTCATGTTAACCGTAGCCATATTTGTATTAGGCATTAGACATAGCCTCATAACTACTAGTCCTAACTCCTAAACCTAGCTAGTCATCCGATTTGCATTCGTGGCGGTCAGTTTATGAATTGTTTGCAAACGATTTTCATAATCACATTGTTTGGCAAAATATAGAATAATCATGCTGAATGAGTCAGGCCGGGAAAATTTTAACATTAACTATAATAATTATATTCATAAAACACCGATTTTTACTATTATTTTTTGGAAGCTAGGAGCAGGTATAGTTTAAGAGGTAAACAAAACAGATGTCAACAAATTGGGCATTAGTAAGGACATAATTATCTGAAAATATCAAAAAAATTTGGGACAAAAAGACAGCCGTCGGAATGCCAAGAAAACTATTTCAAGTTTCGCTTTCAAAATGGCAGCCAAATATTTCTCAAGCCCATCAAGGTCTCAAGGGCATCAAGAATAAGGGCTAAGAGACTGATACACTGCGTCGCTCGTATCCTGTTGTGGAGTTGGCAAAAAATGTCGAACACAAGTTCAAGGCGATCGGGTGATCCCAGCCGAACGCTAGCTAGCTTTGGTAGGCTGCCACGCATCACTTGTTAGTTTTAAGCATACAATTTAAACAATTATAGCAACTAGCAATGACATGCGCTTAAACCAAATTGAGAATTATTTAGTACAGGAAGTAGAAGACAGATGTATATATTGTAAACAAGGTAATTCAATAGAGGATTTTGAATGAGATGTCTCTGAAATCGACAAGTATAATGTATTGTATTGTTTGAATTGTATTGAAGGTTTTCGTAGTATGAGTGACGTAGGTTACCTTACGTACGATAGAGGAAAAATTTCTGAAGTAACGTAAGATTCTTATGAATTTGTAGGGAAATGGCAAATAATTAAAAAAACATTGATAAATTGTATTGTATTGATAAATTGACATACATACCTTGTGTATTCTGTGGGGTTACTAAGAATTTATATATCCTTCAGTTAAATCGCGTTACTTCTTTTCTTATTTAAGGAAAATTATATACAAAATATTATGATAATTGAAGGGCTAAATAACGAAACAACACTGTAATTCTCTTAATTCATTTTTCGCTTCAAAAAATGTGTTCTTGAATTAGTTTATAATCTAAGAATTCTACACGTGTATTTTTTTATCTGATAAACAAGATATTATAATTTACAACAGATGAATAGGTGTGTGCACATGCAGCATTGATAGACAAGAAATATTCTTGGGGGTTAATAATTCAAAACAGGCTCCGTTTTTTTTGTAGAAAATTATGTAAACATACTAATTTCAAATAGATTTTCAATAAGCGTAGTTTTAAGACAAGGTTGATGATTAATCAAATTGTATCGGAATTGTTTTACAATTGTCTTGAATTTCTTAACAAACCTTATATAAAAACTCATAAAATATACAGGTTTGTAGTCAAATTACTCGGTACTCGGTAGCACAGTTGCATCTATAATATGTACTATACAGTCTATCATTTCATTCGAAACGTTTCTCGTGTGCTTGTTCATAGATCAGATAGATATATATATACTGTTCAGGATAAATCAATATAGTTTTGTTTACTTACCTATTTACCTATGTACATATTAATTTGATATTATCCTACAAGTTCATTAGAAATTAGATGTTCATTTCATTATCAACATAAAATGATCATCATCCGACCAAAGTTCATTTATTCTGTGTTTATTACGAGGAAATTACTCAATATGAATGTGTCTTATTATTTCGTAATGATTTCTAATTCACAATTAATGTGACATGATATCGTTGTCAGTTCACTTTAATGTACTAACTAGGCGATTCTATCATGAACAGGTTACATGCCTATCTATACATATAACTAGTATGGCGCGTGGGTGCGCGGCCCGCTAAAGCGGACCGCGAGGTTTCATTATCGGGTATTTTTTGCTTGAGCAGCCTCCACCTATCTTCCAAACCCCCGATCATTATCACTTTCCATATTTTTTCTCCGATTATTTTGTCATAATGAGAGTTCTTCCATAAAAACAAATTTTGAAAAGAAACTGTATTAAAGTCTTGCATAGTTTCCAACTTGCATTATCTTCATATTCTTATAAAAAAAAGAAGCTGTGATAGCCTAGTGGTTAGGACGACCGACTTCTAATCGGAGGTCGTTTCGACCCCGGGCACGCACCTCTAACTTTTCGGAGTTATGTGCGTTTTAAGTATTTAAATATCACTTGCTTTAACGGTGAAGGAAAACATCGTGAGGAAACCTGCATGCCTGAGAGTTCTCCATAACGTTCTCAAAGGTGTGTGAAGTCTGCCAATCCGCTTGGCCAGCGTGGTAGACTATGGCCAAAACCCTTCTCACTCTGAGAGGAGACCCGTGCTCTGTAGTGAGCCGGTAATGGGTTGATCATGAGGATGATGATGATTATCTTCAATATTCGTCGTACATGTTGTATAGATAAATAAATTTCGTCATATTGTTTTTTTTTCTATCTAACTATCAAGTAAATCACGTTTTGATGATCTTTTGCCAAAAAACACTCTTCCATCTTTTATAATCCGTGATATAGACACCGACGAAATTTTTATCACCGCCATCTTGAATCCGCCATTTAGGACTTTTTTTTCAGCTCACTGCCGATTGGATGAGGTTTCGAGTAACTTTTGTTTGAGCACCTCCTACCTATCGTCAACACCCTAGCCGTGCTTTTCACCCGTCTCCAAAATCCTCAATCATGAGCTCTCTCCATATTTTTCCTCCGCATAAATTTTTGTCTTCTATACGAAACCATCAATAAAAAAAACTTTGTTTGAAAACGTAAATTCCGCCATCTTGATTTTTTTTCTATTCATCAAGTAGATCTTTAGTTCTTGACCATATTTTTCAAAGAAACTACTCTTCCATCTTTTATACTTGGTTAGATAGGCACTGACGAAATTTTTATAGCCGCCATCTTGAATCCGCTATTTTAGTATTTTTTTTAGATCACTGCCAATTGGATGAGGTTTCGAGTAATTTTTGATTGAGCACCTCTCACCTATCTTCAATACCCTGACCGTGCTCCTCACCCATCTCCAAAATCTTCAATCATCAGCTCTTTCCATATTTTCCCTCCGCATGAATTTTTTCTTCTATACGAACATCAGTGAAAACAACTTTTTGTGTGAAAGAAATAAATTCCGCCATCTTGATTTTTTTCTGTTCATCAAACTGTAGATCTTTAGGTATTAATAATCTTTTGCCAAGAAACCACTCTTCCATCTTTTATACTTGGTGAGATAGACACCGACGAAATTTGTATAGCCGCCATCTTGAATTCCCCATTTTGTTTTTTTTCCGCTCAGTGCCAATTGGATGAGGTTTTGAGTAATTTTTGTTTGAGCACCTCCCATCTATCTACAATACCCTTCCCGGGCTCCTCATCCATCTTTCAAACCCTCAATCATCATGTCTTCCCATATTTTTCTTTGAGAGTTCTTCAAAGAACTGCGGTAAAGCCTTGCATAGTTTACAACTTGTAGTCTCTACAATATTCGCCATACATTTCCTATGGAAAAATAAATTCCGCCATTTTGAATTTTTTTTCAATTCTTCAAGTAGACCTTTGGATCCTCATCATCTTTTGCGAAGAAACCACTCTTCCATCTTTTATACCCTCCGAGATGGAGACCGACGAAATTTGTATGGCGGCCATCTTTTTTTCGCCATTTTGAATTTTTTTTTCAGCTCACTGCCAATTGGATGACGTTTCGAGTGACATTTGCTCAAGCACCCCCCACCTATCTTCAATACCTTAAGCGTGCCATTCGCTCGTCTCTGAAATCCTCAATCATCAGCTTTCTCCATATTTTTGTTCCGAATGAATTTTTGTCCTCTATACGAAACCATTTGTGAAAAAAAAAGTTTTCATACAAAATTTTACAGGAGGGGTGATCAATCAGTGAGTCAGTCAATAAATCAGCACGAGCAGCTATATATATATTAATAAAATCGTAGACTTGCCGTATCTGTACATTGAAGATTTTTGCAAAATAATAACTGGGGGATGTTAGGGATAAGTAATATAACGTAATAAAGCTATTTTTTAAATTTTTGTCTGTTTATCTGTTTGTCTGTATGTTTGTGCGCGCATCACGCAAAAACTAGGTACTGAATAGAATGAAATGAAACTTGGTATAATTTAAGTTCATACTACGGAGTAACATATAGAATACTTTTTATCCCGAAATTCAGCACGGTTCCTTTGGGAGAGGGGATGAAAGTCAAAATGTGTACTTAGCTGTAATTCATTAACGCGAGGTCCGATTTCATTCATTATTTTTTTGTTAGAAAGGAAATACTTTAAAGATTACTGGCTAATCTCTCAAAGGCTAGATTGATTTTGATGGGACTTTCACTGGCGGATGTTTACATTTTGATCTACCTAAACATCCGCCAGTGAACTTTTGACAGTTTTTAGCAAGGTATGAGCTCAAAGGAGCTTAGGAAGGACAAAATGATTCCCACGGGATGTTTAAAAACCAATATCCACGCGAACGAAGTCGCGGGTTTCCGCTTGTCAAAAATATATTGATAGTTTTATGTAAGTACTCTAGCGGCACGCTATGATGGCCGGTTTGACGTTTGTCCGCTCATGAAGTTCCGTATTAATTGATAACGACTTTGAAGGAAATAATTGTATTACTTTATTGACGATAGTGATGTGCAGAGATTCATAAATTTTATCGAATGTAGTTTCTCATGAAGTTCCGTATTAATTGATAACGACTTTGAAGGAAATAATTGTATTACTTTATTGACGATAGTGATGTGCAGAGATTCATAAATTTTATCGAATGTAGTTTTAGGTTTAGGACTCAAAATTTATTTATTAAATTGATTTCTTAAATGTATACAAGTGTAGAAAAATCAGTTTGCACCATTTAAGGGGTGAATGTACTTGTGAATATGAACAATTTTCACTATGTGGACAAACCTCTGAAATCGCAAAAAAATATCAATAAATTTTTAAAAATGGAATCTAATACGATCGTCACATAGGATCGCTGGCTAGCACAACTACTACCTCCGGCAAACTCGCGTCAATGCTCAATGCAAAACAAAGCAGTTTCGAATTGACGTTGCTTCGAAAAGTATAAACTGTCAGTGCAATGCGATTGTGATATAGTTTTGACCTGGCTTTGGATTTCAAATATTGATACTGCATTACTGTTGACCCTTGCTCGTTAATTTGGACTCTGTTCAAGCCCTTTGTTGTGGATTTCGTCGATATGACCGAACGTACGCAGAGAACTGTTCTAAATAGTCAGACACGTGAGTTCGTAATACGCCTTCGTAACTATTTCGATCGTGAAGCTCAAAATGGAGGGCCAATTTTACCTATAACGTCAGTAGTTGAACGCGTAGCTGATGCGCTTAATATTGGACAACGAACTGTTAGACGGATAACTAAAAAAAAATATGGCGAGACTGGCACAGAAGAAAATAAACTTCACACACCAAAAAAGAGAAAACGAGCAAAACCAGTCGTAGGCATCGATAGCTTTGATGCCGATGCTATCCGAAGACATGTTTACGGCTACTATTTACAGAAGGAGTATCCAACAAGAAAAAAGTTGGTGCATTCACTGAAGGAAGCTGGATTATTCTTCGGTGGGGAAAGTTCTTTAACGAAGATTTTGAAGACCATTGGATTTCGATACAAAAAATGTAACAAACGCAAAATATTGATGGAAAGATTTGATATAGCGATGGCAAGGTATACTTTTTTACGGCAAGTGAAAGAAATCAAAAATTGGCAAAATGTTGTGTTCTTGGATGAAACATGGCTTAATGCTAACCATACTGTAGGCCGTTCTTGGAACGATGACACAGCAGCATCTATTTCCAAAGTTCCTGTAGGAAAAGGATCGCGACTTATAATTTGTCACGCCGGAACCATCAACGGGTTTGTCGAAGGTTCTCTCATGGCTTTTGCGTCAAAAACCACTGGAGACTATCATGAAGACATGAATGGAGAAAAGTTTACTGAATGGTTTACCTCAATGTTGTGTAGCCTCCCTGAACCATCTATTATAATTATGGACAACGCCCCATACCACTCGATGCAAATTGACAAGCCACCTGCCCAATCCCAAAAGAAAGCTGATATCGTCGCATGGCTTCGTAAAAATGGCGTAGATGCAAACATGAATATGTTAAAAGCGGAATTAGTACGTCTTTTAAAAGAAAACAAACCAACCAAGATCCGATACGTCATTGACGAAATAGCATTAGAACATGGGCACAGAGTTATACGGTTACCGCCTTACCATTGTGAGTATAATGCGATTGAGTTGGTGTGGGCTCAAATTAAGGGATATGCTGCAAGACACAATACAGAACCCCCATTTACCACAAAAAAAATGCTAAAATTATTAGAAGAAGCTTGTGAACATGTGACTAAAGGAGACTGGGAAAAGGTTGTGAATAGAACTGTTAAATTAATAAGGGAAGATTATGAAAGAGATGTGAAAATAGATAATATTATAGAAAACGAACATATAATTATTAATGTATGTGATGATAGCAGTGACGACAGTGAAAATAGTAGTATGGACGAATCTGATTAATTATGGCCTTTTGTGGCACCTTTTTTGGTATCTTTTGTATTCATATGTTTCTTGTGTGCATATAAAGTATGTATATTCATTTTCGTTCAAATATTCAGTTCGTTCAAATAAATTAAATAAACATATACATTTTTGTTTTATTAAACCTATTTAATCAGGTACAAAAACAAAACTTAATTGTTTTTTGTTCGAGAATAAATTGACATTCCACATCACTATTGTAATGTGTCAAACCGGCCATCATAGCGTGCCGCTAGTTTAGTGATGATTTTGAATTAGCCGACTTCAAAAAGGAGGTTATCTATTCGATTCGTACGTATGTATATGTAATATGTTCGCGATTATTTTAAAAACCCATTAACCGATTTTGATGATTTTTCACTATCGTAATCTATATGTAACCAACTTTCAGAAAGGTTTTAGTGTGTAACACACCTAGTTATCATTCTCATGTACGAAGCTATGTAAGCATAAATGTACACATAATGTATATCAAAAATATTAGTGACATATCACTAATATTTTTTATTTTGACCTACACCAATTTCTCTAAGATGACTGGTTATGTTCTATCACAGTGTTCTATTTAATCATGACAGCATTTCAATCATGTACATAAATTGTTGTATTGTTATTTTTTTTAAAAAAGAGCAACCGCGGAGTTTCTTACTGGTTCTTCTCGGTTGGAACGGCATTCCGAACCAGTGGTAGATTCAATTGACGATTCAAAAGTACTTGTAAAAGTTTATTTGAATAAAAACTTTTCTATTCTATTCTGTTCTAATTTATTTCATGTCACGTAAAATTTCCTCTTATAAGAGGAAAAAAGAACTTTTAAAATAACAGATATTTCAAGAACGCTGTATCGCTATCGAACAAATACACACATAGACTGCTAAAATCATAGCCCTTCCTTTTGGCTTTGCCGTAGTCGGATGAAATGAAATGAAAATGAATATTAAAAAAGGTACAAATGGCGGCCTTATCGCTTAGAAGCGATCTCTTCCAGGCAACCATCATGATGAGGAGGATATAATATAATCAGTGAGAACGAACGAATTGAGGGTGTACGCAAGTTTAAGAGGAAATAAAAGAATATTAAAAACTAACAACTAAAAAATATTATAGACATTTAAAGTACATACGAGAATAACACAAGGGAAGGGAAGGGAAGGGGAGGTCGGATAACAAAAGGGAAATGACTAATCAACTTTGCGTATAACGTGTTATTATTTAAGAATTCGATTCCATTGCTTGTGTTGTTGTTGAATTCAACAACAACTCTCCTGTATACGAAAACCACACCTGTATTGTTCATTATTTGATCTAAAACCGGATCGGACGTCGGCGTAGAGAGTTGATTCATGTCGATGCTGGCAGCCTTTAGATGTAGATAACAGTTTATCGATTTTAACAGTAATGATTTTAACGCATGAAGTCGTGTACATATTATGTTATGTAGTTACTGTGAATGTTGGTGATATCGTTTGGTGAAATGAGAAATCCATATAAGCTGATATTATTACAACCGACGATTTCGTAGAGTTACTATTCTTAGGTGTAGTTTCGTTCAGTTTGTCTGTGTGTCACAGCCAATTTATTTCAAAACAACTAAAGCTGCAAAGTTGTAATTTGGAACAATTATAATATAATTTTTATTAATTGGTTGCAAACAAAATTTTTTTGTTATATCGAAATTACTGATAACTGACACTTAAATTGTATTTGTTTGTATAGTACCTTTAAGAAAATCAGGACAGACCCTAGGGATCTAGATAATGTTATTCTAAATCTTTTTATGGTTAGAGTTTAGACCCTAAACATTAGAAGTTAGAACCTCGTACCTTCCATTTAGCTGTGTCCTATCTCAAAAAATATATAATACAAGCGGACACCCGCGACTTCGTTCGCGTATATTGGTTTTAAAAAATCCCGTAGAATCATTTTGTTTTTCCTAAGCTCCTTTGAGCTCATATCATGCTAAAAACTGTTAAAAGTTCACTGGCGGATGTTTAGGTAGATCAAAATGTAAACATCCGCCAGTGAAAGACCCATCAAAATCGATCCAGCCTTTTAGAGATAAGTCGGTAATCTTTAAAGTATCTACTTTCTAACAAAAAAAGAATAAATGAAATCGGACCACGCGTTTCTGAATTACAGCTAAATATACGTTTTGACTTTCATCCCCTCTCCCTAGGGAACTGTGCTGAATTTCGGGATAAAAGGTATCCTATATGTTACTCCGTAGTATGAACTTAAATCGTACCAAGTTTCGTTTCAATCCATTCAGTAGTTCTTGCGTGATGCGCGCAGAAACATACAGACAAACAGATAAACAGACAAACAGACAAAAATTTCAATAATAGCTTTTTTACGTTCTATTCATCATCATCATCATCATGATCAACCCATTACCGGCTCACTACAGAGCACGGGTCTCCTCTCAGAGTGAGAAGGGTATTGGCCATGGTCTACCACGCTGGCCAAGCGGATTGGCAGACTTCACACACCTTTGAGAACGTTATGGAGAACTCTCAGGCATGCAGGTTTCCTCATGATGTTTTCCTTCACCGTTAAAGCAAGTGATATTTAAATACTTAAAAACGCACATAACTCCGAAAAGTTAGAGGTGCGTGTCGGTCGTCCTAACCACTAGGCTATCACAGCTTTTTTATTACTTATCCCTAACATCCTATTACTTATTCTCGTTCTATTACTTATCCCTAACATCGCCCAGTTATTATTTTGCAAAAATCTTCAATGTACAGATACGGCAAGTCTACGATTTCATTATATGTATAGAAGATTCTAAATGACTTGGACTAGTCCAGATCGATGCCTAGCCCGCACTGCGAAATTTCATCGCGCGATTTTATTTGCAGAATTTTGTGACATATTATTATGGATATGTATGAACTTATGAAGCTTGCAATTTAAATTTCGTGAAAAAATAAAGTAAAATAATTGAAAATGAAAGGCCTGTATTCAAGGTATAATAAAATCTGTACAATTATGGTACTAAGGAGTCTCACTATGTCTCAATGACAGGTTTGACAGATGCTCATCTTACGTTAGTTGTTTTGAAAAAATACACGGTTACACGGCCTCTGAAAACCGATGGTTTGCTTCGATTTGAGTGTTTACTGTTTAGTTGTATAGCTATGTACCTATGTACTTATCGCAAACAACCTTCGCAAGTAATAATAAAACAACTACAACATAGTGGCTGTATGGGACCGAGCATGCGCTATCAGCAGTATCAGCTGACGAGCGCGCGTCACGTTGACGTACATACAATACAATACAACATCCAACATGGCGGATCCAAGATGGCCGGTCGTTTATGTTTTGTTTATTTACGTTTCGGACCTATTAGTCATGAACTTGGTACCTATTTAAACGGTTTATAATTTCCATTTTATAAATACGCGAGGGTCTACTAATCAGGATTTCGTAGCTTTTATTGAATCAACTTTGGTCCAGCAATCTCAGAGAAATCAGTGTGCTAATCAAAAATATTATTACATATGGGTACATTTATGCGTTTAACTTCATACATAGGAGTGATAACTAGGTGAGTTATATACATACATTACATACATATTATACAATATAAGGTTCACATACATAAGATTCGCAATGTTATAGCCTAGTGGTTAGGACGACCGACTTCTAATTGGAGGTCGTGGGTTCGATCCCGGGGCACGCACCTCTAACTTTTCGGAGTTATGTGCGTTTTAAGTATTTAAATATCACTTGCTTTAACGGCGAAGGGAAACGTCGTAAGGAAACCTGCATGCCTGAGAGTTCTCCATAACGTTCTCAAAGGTGTGTGAAGTCGGCCAATCCGCTTGGCCAGCGTGGTAGACTATGGCCAAAACCCTTCTCACTCTGAGAGGAGACCCATGCTCTGTAGTGAGCCGGTAATGGGTTGATCATGATGATACATAAGATTCGAATACAGAATCTCCTTTTTTGAAAATTATATAGATTGCATCCTAGGCACGGGATACCTAGATACTTTGTATCCCGAAAAAAAAAAATTGAATTATACTCAGCAATAGTTAGTCCATTTTTGACACATAAATGATGATTATGTGTATTATCTTATCAACCGTTTACCGGCCCACTACCAGAATGATCTGATACCAGATCTCCTCTCAGAATGTGAAGGCGTTAGACCGTAGTTTACCACACGCTGGTCAAATGCGGATTTGCAGTCTTCACACGCCTTCGAGAACATTATCGATAACTCTCAGGCATGCAGAATTCCTCATGATGTCAAGTGTTATTTAATTGCTTAAAACGCTCTTCTTCTCCGTGGTTTTACTTCATTGCTGAAGGTCGTGTCCACTCTGGTCCAGGGTCTGGGTCACTGTCTTTATGATTTTTCTCCAGTCCGTCCTATCCTCGGCTTTCCTCAGGGCTTTGGTCACTTGGAGGCCTGTGAGGTTTTTTTTTGTGTTCCTCCCTTTTTTCCTTCGACATGGGGGTCGAAGAAGGCCTGTGAGGTTGGTAACTTGTTCCGACCATCGTGTGGGGGAGCGGCCACGTGATCGTTTCCCCTCCACTTTGCCAAGCACCATTAGCTTGTCCAGGCTGTCGGGCTGCCTTCGCGCTATATGACCGAAGTAGCGAAGGACACGCCGCTGGTAGCAAATAGGTACTACGCAATATTAAAACGCACATAGCTCCGAAAAGTTAGAGGTGTGTGCCGGTGATCGAACTCGGAACTCGAAAGGGAGCCCAAAGTCTTAACCACTACGCTATCACAGTGACTATTTGATTTTATATTAGAATACCTATATTTTAAAGTAACATTTTCACACATTGGTATTCTCCATTAGGTACTTACTATATACGTAGGTACCTGCTCATTTAACATTGTAAAACAATGTGAGACCGCAAGCACTTACGTCTGTACATTTTTAAACAAAATATATACCTACCTAACTACTGAATAACTTTGTGTTTTTAATCGTTTGTAATAGCTGTACTCTGTAGGTTGCGGTCGTCATATTTGAATATTCAAGTAGGTTTATGTGTTTTACTACTGCTGCCCAAAAATTACACGGTTCATATTATAGCTCGGCAGTTTATGAAACGAATGTTGAATCGTTGCAAAAAATATTATGCTCTAAAGGTTTTACGATACACCGTGCACACATCGGTAATCACTACATAGTATAAAACAAAGTCGCTTTCTCTGTCCCTATATCCCTATGTCCCTATGTCCCTTTGTATGCTTAAATCTTTAAAACTACGCAACGGATTTTGATGCGGTTTTTTTTAATAGATAGAGTGATTCAAGAGGAAGGTTTATATGTATAATAACATCCATTAAATAGTGGAGAAATACTGTTATTTTTGAGAATTCTAATGTGATGTCGTAAATAATTACATTTTTTCCGCTTACATTGCAAACGCAGGCTGAACCCTACGAGATTTATCAAAATAATGTACTAAGTATTGTACACATTGAAAAGGTCTACAGAAAAGTCCGCGATGGTATATGTCTATCTCTTATGGATATCCCACAATAACATTTTTTTGTCATTTACTTTTTACGACAAATAATGGCTAATTTTCGAAGCGATTTCAACCAATACAGCATTAATCCTTATCTAATTAAATACCTTAAATGCATTGTTGATTTTATATAAATCCATATGGCCCTTTACAGCATATGATTTAAATGAATACTTTCGAAGATATTACAGATTTAAAAATTGCGGCGGCGCGGCGTGCCTATAAGCGCGTCGGCGGTCGCGGTTCTCCCTATAGCCCAGTGTCGATAATTTTTGAAACCAAAAAAAAAATCACAGTACGTAGGATGAAACCCATTGGAAAAGGAGGAGAATATTATAAAAATACAAGGAAAAATAATTTACGGGCGATCTGAGCTCGGGAAAAAAGGGGGGGAGTTTTAAGGGTAAAAAACGGTTTATCTCGATTTCCGGCAAAAATATCGTAAAAAGTCAAGCCGCCTGGGAGCTTTCATCGAAAACGCTGCCTAATCCCTGAGCGGGTAGTACCTACGCATAATATGCTCTACTACCCGTGCGAAGCCGGGGCGGGTCGCTAGTCTATATATATAAAAATCAATGCCACTTTTCGTTGTAATTTTATAACTCAAGATCAAGAACGGGCTCACCTATCCAAACTAAATGTTTAGGCTTTGTTCGGACTATTTAGTAGATGGTTTATGTGAAGTTTGCACAAAATAGGTCGAGCGGTTCTTCATTTATCACATTTTTTATAACAAATAAAAATCTATATATAAAAATCAATCGATACGGTAAACTCTCTCACCCGTACCTACCTATATAAAATTCTTCCGTACGTGTGTTTGTCACCTAACTCCTCCTAAACGGCTAGACCGATTTGGATGAAATTTTGTGTGTATATTTCAATCCTGGATGGTTTAAAAACACAATTACCGGGTAGGTATAGGTAACGTACCGGTAACGTATGTACGTAAGAAAGTTCTAGACGTTTCTTCATTCGCCATTTTGTAGTGGCGGTCATCTTGGATTTGCATAGTGCTATTCTCCTAGAAAAAAAAAGCTGTGATAGCCTAGTGGTTAGGACGACTAACTTCTAATCGGAGGTCGTGGGTTCGATCCCGGGCACGCACCTCTAACTTTTCGGAGTTATGTGCGTTTTAAGTATTTAAAATATCACTTGCTTTAACGGTGAAGGAAAACGTCGTGAGGAAACCTGCATGCCTGAGAGTTCTCCATAATGTTCTCAAAGGTGTGTGAAGTCTGCCAATCCGCTTGGCCAGCGTGGTAGACTATGGCCAAAACCCTTCTCACTCTGAGAAGGAGACCCGTGCTCTGTAGTGAGCCGGTAATGGGTTGATCATGATGATGATTATGATGACGATTCTCCTAGTCAAGCCCTTTCATTTGATACTTACCCATATCTATTGAGGGAGTTGTGAAAAATATGTAATGTGCCATTTTGTGGTGGCGGCCATTTTCATCAAACATAGCTAAAAACACTCCCGACTAATTCAACTTTCAAACAAAAAAACCGCATTCAAATCGGTTCACCCGTTTGAGCGTTACGATAGAACAGACAGACAGACACACACACAGAGACACGTCAAACTTATAACACCCCGTCGTTTTCGCGTCGGGGGTTAATAATCGTAAATGTTGACTCTACAATAACGGTACGTAGTGCATGGAACGGGGGTTGTTAAGCTCTCATAGGGTAGGGGTAGTAAATATACAAATAGGTGAAGTAGATGAGCCAGCAAAAACGAGGTCACTACTAAAGTGCGTGACATTGTTAAAGGTCACTGTTTATTACGTTTACCTTAGGGCAGGTTTTCGTATTACGTAGCTACTGTGTAGTACTATTATATATTCTGTGCTACTGTTTTGTAGATACCTACAGGTATATAGGTATCTACATAATCTATTTTTAGTTATCCATACTATATATAATTAGCTGATGCCTGCGATTTCATCCGCGGGGATTTAGGTTTTTTAAAAATCACTTGGGAACTCTATAATTTTTTTTGATAAATAGTTAGTGTAGTATATATACATATATAGTATAGTATAGGGTATAATCTATCTCCATTCCAAATCTCAGCCAAATCGGTTCAGTAGTTGCAGTGTTAAAGAGTAACAAATATACACACATACATACAAACTTTCGCCTTTGTTATATTATTATATTAGTGTGATTGGCTTTTAAAATAAATGTCTATTATTTAAGGAAAATCATATATGTATTAATATATATATAGCTGTTCGTTCTGATTCACTGACTCATTCATCGCCTCTCCTGTAAAATTTTGTATGAAAAATTTTTTTTTCACAAATGGTTTCGTATAGAGAACAAAAATTCATTAAGAGGAAAAATATGGAGAGAGCTGATGATTGAGGATTTCGGAGACGGTTGAAGAGCACGCTTAAGGTATTGAAGATAGGTGGGGGGTGCTCGAGCAAATGTCACTCTAAACGTCATCCAATTGGCAGTGAGTTGAAAAAAAATTCAAAATGGCGAAAAAAAGATGGCCGCCATACAAATTTCGTCGGTCTCCATCTCGGAGGATATAAAAGATAGAAGAGTGGTTTCTTGACAAAAAATGATCAGGATCGGAAGGTCTACCCGATAAATAGAAAAAAACTTAAAAATGGCGGAATTTATTTTTCCATCATAAATGTATGGCGAATATTAAAGAGACTACAAGTTGTGAACTATGCATGACTTTGATGCGGTTCTTTGGAAAAGTCTCAAAGAAAAATATGGGAGGACATGATGATTGAGGGTTTAGAAGATGGTTGAAGAGCCCGGGCAGGGTATTGTAGATAGGCGAGAGGTGCTCAAATAAAAATTACTCGAAACCTCATTCAATGGGCACTGAGCTGAAAAAAAGTCCAAAATGGCGGATTTAAGATGGCGGCCATACAAACATCGGTGTCTATCTCACCAAGTATAAAAGATGGAACAGTGGTTTCTTGGAAAAAGATGATCAAGATCTAAAGATCTACTTGATGAACAGAAAAAAATCAAGATAACGGAATTTTTTTTTCACACAAAGTTTTTTTCACTGATGGTTTCCTATAGAAGACAAAAATTCATGCGGAGGGAAAATATGGAGAGAGCTGATGACTGAAGATTCTGGAGACGGATGAGGAGCACAGTAAGATTATTAAAGATAGGTGGGAGGTGCTCAAACAAAAATTACTCGAAACCTCATCCAATTGGCAGTGAGCAAAAAAAAAGTCCAAAATGGCGGATTTAAGATGACGGCCATACAAATTTCGTCGGTGTCTATCTCATTGAGCATAAAAGATGGAAGAGTGGTCATTTGGCAAAAGATGGTCAAGACGTGTTTACTCGATGAACAGAAGAAGCGAATATTGAAGAGAATACAAGGTGGGAACTATACAAGACTTTGATACAGTTCCTTTTCAGAATTTGTTTTTATGGAAGAACCCTCATTCAGACAAATGATTCGGAGAAAAAATATGGAGAGTGATAATGATCGAGGGTTAGGAATATTCGAGAGATAGGTGGAGGCTGCTCAAACCAAAATACCCGAAAATGAAACCTCGCGGTCCGCTTTAGCGGGCCGCGCACCCACGCGCCATACTAGTTATAATATAAAACCGCGAATACCCCATATTAATCGGCGATAAAACCAAAATTAATCTTACATGCTTGCACGTGCTCGTTAGATTCATTATGTATACTGCGAGACATAGTGCAGGAGATGGCGACAGTAAAATAAAAATAAAATAACAATAAAATTATTACCAAAAGATTATGAGCTGGTATTATAAAATTACTTTCATAAATCTTATCTATCTATCTATCTATCTATCTATCTATCTATCTATCTATCTATATTCTATATAATAATATAAAGTAGCTTGTCCTGACTGACAATCAACGCACAGCCAAAACCACTGAAGCTAGAAACTTTAAATTTTCACAGTAGCTTCCTTTTGTGACGTAGGCGCACACTAAGAAAGGATTATTGCGAATTCCACCCCTAAGGGAGTTAAATAGGGGGTAAAAGTTTGTATGAAAGTCCGTCATTTTTCAAGTTATATCCATGAAAATTGATATTTAGGTTTTCGGTTAAAAATAATGAGCTTAAGGAATTTTGGAATATCTATCCCCAGGTGGGTTAAATGGGAGATGAAAGTTTGTATGAAAGTCCGTCATTTTTAAAGTTATATCGATGAAAATCGGTGTTTGTACTGTCGGTTAAAAATAAAGAATTACGTGTTTCAGGAATTTTGGAAATTCCACCCCCAATAAGAATCCACGCGGGTGAAGTCGCGAGCATCAGCTAGTATATTTTAAAAATTATAAACGTCGCACTTCGCAGCATGTTATTCTCTCTGCCTATCGATGCCAGTGGTTGATATGTAGACCGCATATATCTGATGATTTACTATGTATTTTAAGCAAAATAAAATATGTACCTATGCCTTTTGATTATACTTTTAGTTGAAAAAAAAAAAGTTATTCAACAGCTAAGTATAATTAGGTTGTCTAGTGAGTTAAAACAACCATTTCTGTGTTTAAAAGACTCCAACTTAATTTTCGCATATTTTAAGACTTGTTCAATTTACTTCCACTGAACCGAATCTTATGAAAATTTGCCCACAAATTTCTTTCCCATGGCAATACAACTTTATGTGAACTCCGGAATTCCCACTTCTCTATTCTGATGCTGCGGGGTCTGCAATCTACATAATATGTCTACATAAACCGTTAATATATTTAGAAGTAAAAAATAATATCACTTTTACTAAAAGCTGAAAATACACCGTATTAATTAGCCTTTAAGCTTACACGTGTATCAAATTCTTTGTGGCAGAAATAGGATGGGAGTTGGCAACTCGATACATAATACAATGTAACAAAAATTCCATGTGTAGCCAAATTGTTGCAGATATAGAAACGAAAAGATGAAGAAACAATACATAATATGTATTTTTAATTAATTGCTTTTGAAGAGAAAATGATAATTTTTAGAACGTATAATATATAATGCCATTTTAGGCCAAAAAGAAGACGATAAAATGAAATACGTAGTAAAATGAAGACAATTTTTTTTTATTTCTTATTGAAATCTTAGTGAAAGACGCTACGACAGACAACTTCGTTGTTTAGGTAGGTAGGTAGAAGATATTTTCGCACCTACTAAAAAAACTGTACAGGTTTTTTAAGCAAAAACATCGTACGTATTCGTATACAAGAGGTGTACGTACGTTGGTTTCAAAAATATCTGGTCGAGGATAAGAGAAAACATTTCCTCTCGCAACTGTAGCGTCGTATAGCGTAGTAACACGCATCTTTTTCCTCGTCATTTTTGTAACCAGCTCTTACATTTTTCCACGTTTACATGTGTGCACTATGCATGCAGTGTGAGTGCAGCTTGCACATGCGCTGTTGGAGGAGGGAGGGGGGAAGAGGGGGAATTAGGGGAGTGGGGGGGGGGGGGGGGGCAATCGGAAACCTTGAACGCGCCTAGCAACGCCGCTGCCAGCGCTTGCTTATTTATTTCTGTTTTACTCGTCTGCTCACATTGGCTGGCAATTTTTAAACGTTTTATGGAGTCTATATAGGGTTGTCAATTTAACGAGAACTGATAATGAAATTGTTGAGTTGGTACGTCTCAAATGATGATGAAAATGTGTGTGAGTCACTCAGTTCTGTGCTATTTTTAAATCTCTCTCTCATTATCATCCCAAAAAAAATCCCTATCACTATGTGATAAATGGAAAGGAGTTACGACCCTTAAAATATGACGTACCAGTGTGATAGAGAGAGAGTGATGTCGCGACGTGTACTCCCAGTGCTCATGAGATGAAGATTTTCAACTTCGGAATGGAAGGTACGGTACGACCAAATCGCATCGTGTGATCGTACAATCGTTAATCAATTAGGATTCTGCACCGGTTTACTGTTATGTGTGTGCTGTGATAGCCTAGTGGTTAGGACAACCGACTTCTAATCGGAGGTCGTGGGTTCGATCCCGGGGCACGCACCTCTAACTTTTCGGAGTTATGTGCGTTTTAAGTAGATATTTAATATCACTTGCTTTAACGGTGAAGGAAAACATCGTGAGGAAACCTGCATGCCTGAGAGTTCTCCATAACGTTCTCAAAGGTGTGTGAAGTCTGCCAATCCGCTTGGCCAGCGTGGCAGACTATGGCCAAAACCCTTCTCACTCTGAGAGGAGACCCGTGCTCTGTAGTGAGCCGGTAATGGGTTGATCATGATGATGACCGGTTTACTGTAATTTTTTGGCAACCCTGAGTGTACAGGCGCAGGGAATTCGGCCTTTTGTGCACATTTTGTGTCCGGCCCTCGCAGTTGGGACGGAGTGGCGCGGGCGTCGGGAGTTAGGATGGATTGTCATCAGTGTCGCCTCACGACTCCTTTTGCTCTTTTGCAAATTGCTCGCAAGATAAGTGGGAGGGTCGTTTCACGTGCGTTTATGCGTTATCGCGACTTTTGCACGTTCTGTAGGTAGCCTAATAAAATGTGACATGGGCTGTTGGGGGTGTAGAATGGTACTCCACTGTTGTTGTTGCTTATTAACCCCCGACGTAAAAACGACGGGGTGTTATAAGTTTGACGTGTGTGTATGTGTGTGTGTGTGTCTGCCTGTTCCCCTGTAGCGCTCAAACGGGTGGACCGATTTGAATGCGGTTTTTTTGTTTGAAAGGTTAATTAGTCGAGAGTGTTACCGCCGCTACAAAATGGCGGATTACATATTTTTTCGCAACTACCTTAATATGAAATGAAAGGGCTTGATTAGTAGAATAGCACTATGCAAATCCAAGATGGCTGATGGCGATAGTCGGGGTTTTTTTTTTAATTTTTAATTTTGATATTTAATATAACTTCTAATTAATGTCCTTTCCCGTCAGTCGTTGATGGAAAATGGCATGGGAGCATCGTATCGTACGTTGCTGTATGTTCCCGTGGACTGAACGATACGAACCTTATCTTCAGGGGGGGGGGGGGGGGCAAGTTGATATAAGTATGGAGCTGTAAAGTAAGTGTTACAAGCTCTTGACTTGAGTTGACTGAAAACTTGTAGACATAGTTATTAATTATAAGTAAAGTAAGCCTATATGTCACCCGGACATTATCAACGAATCAATTGACACCTCATGTATCAAAATCAGCCCAGTAGTTTAGGCGCTACGGTGGAACAAAAAATCGGATACAAACATACATACCGTATAGACTGTTTTCCTTTTGGCTTTGCTTGTCGGGTAACAAATCAAGATGTTAATAAGGTCACTGTTAGTGTATAGATTGAGTCCTAGAAGCTAGCTCGTCCGGGCTGGGCCCTGCCCTTTGACATTTCCGTGGGCGTCGGGAAGCGCATGCGTAGGTACATCCTGCCCTTCCCCTCCCCCCCTCCCACCATCTCCTTGTTGCACCCTCGCGTGGGCAGATGGCGCAAAACCCTGGGGCACCTATATTTAGGACACTGGCACTTCCTTAGAAATGTCAGTCAAACAGGATATTCAAATTCAAACGATAAGAAATATTCATTCAAATTTTGTTTTATGTTCCAAAGTCTCTCAAAATAAATTTTAAATTCCTTCAAGTCATGGTAATAACTTCTTTGGGAATGGGATCATTTTAGTATGTAGGTACATATAAAGCTTCTACCTAACTTCTAATCTAACTTCTAATTTCTTCTTCTAGTTTCTGCCCGCGGCTTCGATCGTATATCGATTCGATAGTATTTAGTAAAGTTTTGGAGGTGCGCAAACTCAGAATGACTATTCAAAAGTCGAATTGCCTGAACATTTTGACAATCAATTAGAAAAAAAAACAACCGCAGGGGACAAAACATCTCAAGGGCATCATCTATTAGCACCGATGACAGATGACATCATCCGAGCGAGTACTTTGGATGCATCCGTCGATGCCTTATTACATGCAATGCATTTTGTGTATCATAACTGTGCTAAAAGGCTAAGTGCCTGTTTCACCACCTTCTGATATGTATTAGATACTTATCTACAACTTTTGTCTTTGTCACTTGACATAAAGTAAGAAAGTGACAAAACTTACGTTTAGGCTATCCAACACTTATCAGAAGGTGGTGAAACAGGCACTTAGCCTTTTCTGAGTTCCATACAAAAATAGTAAGAAGGGACAGAGGGACCAATGGACAAAGTCGCACCAAGATGCGAATTGGTCCATTTGTTAACCCCCGACGCAAAAACGACAGGATGTTAGGTATAAGTTTGACGTGTCTGTGTGTGTGTGTCTGTCTGTTCCCCTGTAGCACTCAAACGGGTGAACTGATTTGAATGCGGTTTTTTTTGTTTGAAAGTTGAATTAGTCGAGAGTGTTGTTAGCGCGTTGTTAGCTATGTTTCATGAAAATCGGTCCAAGATGGCCGCCGCTACAAAATGGCGGATTATATATTTTTCACAACTCCCTTAATATGGGTACCTATCAAATGAAAGGGCTTGACTAGTAGAATAGCACTATGCAAATCCAAGATGGCCACCACCACAAAATTGCGAATGTCGGGGGTTATTTAAATTTTCAATTTATAAGTACTTACTTGTCTAACATCTAAGTCTAGTAAGTTGATCTAAGTCTAAGAGTTCAACAAGAACCTCTGTTGTTAGGTAATTCATACAAAACGAGCAAGGTACCTAGGTACCTACTTGCGTATCTCGATCTCATTCTAATTATAATCCCCGGCACGTAAGTCGAGCGGTGACCTTCAAGTGCGCGCAACGTCGTACGAGTGAGCGGGACACAATACGATTGGAGAGCCAATCCGCGCTTACGAGGGATCCGCGAGAGCTAATCAGTGCTTCATACGAACGATCCCACCGCCCTCCCCGCGACCCCCTCACACCCCGAGATACCTCATTTTCGACTTCTGCGCATTGAAGGTCAACGCTAGACTTATTTGCCGTGACTTGTATGCCTATAAATAGTCCACCATTGATGTAAATCCACCTAGAAGCCGGTGTTCTGTACGTCACAGGACATGAGTCAATGCTAAGATTGCCGTGTAGATCTCACGACGCTGATAACTGGCCACATCCGCTTGTTATTATAACTAGGTACTTACGTATATTTTATAGGTTTTTGTATGTTTAATATCATATAAGAAGTCGCTACTGTTTCTGACAGCGACAGTTTTTATTAACCCCCGACGCAAAAACAACGGGGTGTTATAAGTTTGACGTGTCTGTGTGTGTGTGTGTGTGTGTCTGTCTGTTCCCCTGTGGCGCTCAAACGGGTGGACCGATTTGAATGCGGTTTTTTTTGTTTGAAAGGACTCTTTTTTTTAAAGATACCCATAGGTTAAAAATGTAGGGATGCCTATTCACACTTGTACGCTCTCGTGCCGTATCACTGTAACATCCTGTATAATAATATAATACCCTGTATAATATAATACAGACACTACTTATCTCCGCAATCGCAAAGTTAAAAATGCATTCAACGGAGACGTAAAGACATGTTTTATCTTTATGCATCGCAGGTTTTATTTTAACTTATAAGGGCCTGCAGTCATTAAGGCATTTCATTTATTGTGACACAGACAAACTGCCTTATCGTTTACAGAATTTCCTTATTTTTTGTTGACGTTAAGTTTCGCGTGTGAGCGCAAACTCACGTGATGGTGTGATGTGTCATGCGAAGGGCCAAGTGGTTTTTGCATAGAGATAATAATAATAATGGAGCAGCCATACCTATACCCAAATTACTAATTCCCCGGAATTCTGACAGCTGTCATTGTCATTTACAAATGAGTTATTTGTATGGAGAACAGGGTTAACATCTACGAAGTACGATTTTACCCCAAACTACTTTAATTCCCTGTCATCATAAAAAGCCATATGCCGAGTAATAATATTAGTCGTTTCGCCCTAAAATAGAAAACACCAAGAGTGGAAACTAGAAAGTGCACACTAACAGCAATAGAAAACAAAAGAAGCACGTTGAAAAAATTCATTCAAAAATGGATGTCGAATGACATTCTCACCATGAAGTATCTGCTAGGCATTTGTCATATCTACATGCGGCAGATGATTTTTATTTGCATAAGTTTTGAATTTTTTATCTTTTTGTGGGAATTGTTTTATTTCTGGTAACATTACGAAACGTCAGAATTCCGGGGAATCAGTAATTCGGGTATACTTTAAAAACGTGTCAAAAATACACTCACACACGCTTAGATTAGGTATCATACATGCACAATTCGAAAACATAAAATGGCGCCTGTTCATTGTGATTTGTGATGTCTCAAGTTGTGCATGTGTGAGTGTTCATGTATACATTTTAGGGAGGCCATCTTTAGTTTTCAGTCTGCCTCAAACTGTTTTATTATTATGTCAAAAATGTAATGTTGTTTCTTACACACTTATGAAAATTTTGATAAGCTTGAGCTATTTTCCGATCCACTATTTTCTATAGGACATTAGCACAGAATATATAATAGTACTACGACATTAGGGCAACTCTATATTATTATTATTATCTCTATGGGTTTTTGTTTGCGAAATAACATTTTTTTTTGAACAAATTACTACACCAATTTCAAAGTATGTCGATATGTAAGCGATAATTATTCATTTCTCGTTTGACTGAAACGGTTTAAAATAATTTTATGTGCTAAGTATTGTTTAATTAAACAAAACCAGAGACCTGGCTACTTAAATTTTTTGTACTTAATTATTTACCTTTATGCACAATGAACATAATATTTGAGGAATGACTGAACAAAAATGATATATTTATACGACTGCTTGATTAACTAGGTATATTTTGTTCCGGCAGACGCGATAAAATTAACGTTATTTTTTTTTTTTCGATTTGATACCTATACTAGGTAGAATTGGGATGAATAAGTAAATTAAAGCGAAAACATGGTCTGTGCAGTTTTTGTCTTCCTATGTAGTTAACCATTTTCAAATTATATTTTACATAAATTAAAATATTTATTAAAATGTAACCTTTTCTCTTTTCAGGAAGGCACTACGTACCAACTACCAACCTACCTGGCTGAGAAGTCACTTAAGTAAGTACTTACCTATTTTCAATTAATAAACGAAGTAAATAAATAGCTAAATTGGTACACTACAAAAATCTTGCAAAACATATCAGTAACCTTTCGTTTCGCGCATGGCGTTGGCGTAAATGTTATTTTTAACCACTGTCAAACGTTAAGGTGATTAATTAACGTTAATTAAGCTACGTTACTCGGGTATCACCTTTTTAGGGTTCCGTAGTAAACAAGGAACCCTTATAGTTTCGCCATGTCCGTCCGTCTGTCCGTCCGTCCTCGGTTAATCTCTAATTTGGCATGGGTATAAATATTAATCACGCCGACAAAGTGGTGAAATAAAATTTTCATAAATATTTTTTTTAGGGTAGCTCCCCTGCATGTAAAGTGGGGATGAATATTTTTTTTCTCGTCTACCCCATAGTGTGAGATATCGTTGAATAGGTCTTTTAAAAATACTATGGGTATGGGAACATCATTTTTCGATTTCTAGATCCGTTTGTAAAATATGATGTTTTAAAGTGCTAATTTTTATTAGAGTCAAGTGTCCCCCCCCCCCTCTATCAGCCAAATGGCAGTATATAGGAACTTGAAAAAATTCACAACAATAGTATATATAATCAATTTTAAAGGAAAACTATCATGGCTAAGTAGAGTTCACAGGTTAAGGAGTTATATCTGTTTTTCGAGGATTGTGACTACGGAACCCTACACTGCGCGTGGCCCGCCACACACTTGGCCGGCTTTTTTAGTTAATAAATGTCGAGAACTTTCTCGAAATTTACAATTCTTTACTAATATAATAAAGCGGAAGAGTTTGTTTATTTCTTTGAACGCACTAATCTCTGGAAGTACCTACCTGTTGGATTTGAAAAATTATTTTTGCATTTGATAGTCCAATTTTCGGAGAAGGTTATAGGCTATTTAATATCCGTAAAATCCTCCCCTAAGGGGGTAAAATGGAGGTAGAAAGTCCTCCTTTTTCAGGTAACGTCCTCGTACTTACTTTCGGAGTGTATATGAAAAGAACACAACTCTATATGTATAAAAATATTTTTCCCTATACTTAATCGATCTCTCGTCAACATTCCGCTTGTTATTGCTCACCTATGTCGTTATCAGCCGTTATCAGTGCATATAATATTATGATACACATGTGTTAGGTACAAGAGGCGACGATGACTTGTCTGGCTGGCCTTTAGTATCTATCTGTCTGTATACATATAAATAGTACCTACCTACCTCATCTATCTATCGAGTTATATACATATACATATATATATATATATATATATATGTACTAGCTAGGTATATATATATATTAGGAAAAAGTATTTAAAGTTTTCTAAATAAAACCTCATGGGCCTCATAAGAAGGCTCAGGGTCACTCAGCGGGCGATGGAGAGAGCTATGCTCGGAGTATCCCTGCGGGATCAAATCAGAAATGAGGAGATCCGCAGGAGAACCAGAGTTACCGACATAGCTCATCGAGTCGCGAAGCTGAAGTGGCAATGGGCGGGGCACATTGCTCGAAGAACTGATGGACGTAGGTGTCCCAAGGTGCTTGACTGGCGACCTCGCACCAGCAAACGTAGCGTTGGAAGACCCCCCACTAGATGGTCGGACGATCTCAAGCGAGTCGCTGGTAGCCGATGGAAACAGGCGGCACAAGATCGTGTTCTGTGGCGATCCTTGCAAGAGACCTATGTCCAGCAGTGGACGTCATACTCCTTAAAAGCTGACAATACATTAGTGGATTCTCTAGTGCTGCAAATGTTTATGGGCGACGGTAATCACTTAACATCAGGTGACACGCTTGCTCGTTTGCCCACAATTGATTAAAAAAACTAGATAAATATATGCAGGAAAAAAGTTGCTGCTTAGCACAATTTTGAAAATAAATTATGGAAGCCTGAATATACAGGCACAGACAGGCAAAAGTGCGGCAAGTTTGGCATACGCAGGCGCAGATCTTTTGAGTCCTTCTTGGTTCGACCCGTGGTTCGACCATAACAGTCATAGACAGTCACATTTCTACCGTTGAACTTTGGTTGAACTACTTATTGCTGCTTCCAATAGACGGTTTTTCAGAAATTAGTAATTACACTAGCGGCACGCTATGATGGCCGGTTTGACACATTACAATAGTGATGTGGAATGTCAATTTATTCTCGAACAAAAAACAATTAAGTTTTGTTTTTGTACCTGATTAAATAGGTTTAATAAAACAAAAATGTATATGTTTATTTAATTTATTTGAACGAACTGAATATTTGAACGAAAATGAATATACATACTTTATATGCACACAAGAAACATATGAATACAAAAGATACCAAAAAAGGTGCCACAAAAGGCCATAATTAATCAGATTCGTCCATACTACTATTTTCACTGTCGTCACTGCTATCATCACATACATTAATAATTATATGTTCGTTTTCTATAATATTATCTATTTTCACATCTCTTTCATAATCTTCCCTTATTAATTCTAAAACAGTTCTATTCACAACCTTTTCCCAGTCTCCTTTAGTCACATGTTCACAAGCTTCTTCTAATAATTTTAGCATTTTTTTTGTGGTAAATGGGGGTTCTGTATTGTGTCTTGCAGCATATCCCTTAATTTGAGCCCACACCAACTCAATCGCATTATACTCACAATGGTAAGGCGGTAACCGTATAACTCTGTGCCCATGTTCTAATGCTATTTCGTCAATGACGTATCGGATCTTGGTTGGTTTGTTTTCTTTTAAAAGACGTACTAATTCCGCTTTTAACATATTCATGTTTGCATCTACGCCATTTTTACGAAGCCATGCGACGATATCAGCTTTCTTTTGGGATTGGGCAGGTGGCTTGTCAATTTGCATCGAGTGGTATGGGGCGTTGTCCATAATTATAATAGATGGTTCAGGGAGGCTACACAACATTGAGGTAAACCATTCAGTAAACTTTTCTCCATTCATGTCTTCATGATAGTCTCCAGTGGTTTTTGACGCAAAAGCCATGAGAGAACCTTCGACAAACCCGTTGATGGTTCCGGCGTGACAAATTATAAGTCGCGATCCTTTTCCTACAGGAACTTTGGAAGTAGATGCTGCTGTGTCATCGTTCCAAGAACGGCCTACAGTATGGTTAGCATTAAGCCATGTTTCATCCAAGAACACAACATTTTGCCAATTTTTGATTTCTTTCACTTGCCGTAAAAAAGTATACCTTGCCATCGCTATATCAAATCTTTCCATCAATATTTTGCGTTTGTTACATTTTTTGTATCGAAATCCAATGGTCTTCAAAATCTTCGTTAAAGAACTTTCCCCACCGAAGAATAATCCAGCTTCCTTCAGTGAATGCACCAACTTTTTTCTTGTTGGATACTCCTTCTGTAAATAGTAGCCGTAAACATGTCTTCGGATAGCATCGGCATCAAAGCTATCGATGCCTACGACTGGTTTTGCTCGTTTTCTCTTTTTTGGTGTGTGAAGTTTATTTTCTTCTGTGCCAGTCTCGCCATATTTTTTTTTAGTTATCCGTCTAACAGTTCGTTGTCCAATATTAAGCGCATCAGCTACGCGTTCAACCACTGACGTTATAGGTAAAATTGGCCCTCCATTTTGAGCTTCACGATCGAAATAGTTACGAAGGCGTATTACGAACTCACGTGTCTGACTATTTAGAACAGTTCTCTGCGTACGTTCGGTCATATCGACGAAATCCACAACAAAGGGCTTGAACAGAGTCCAAATGTAGTAGGTGTGAACTCTATGATTCAATTTTACTTGAAGCTATTTATAGCAAGAAGGTACATCACTACATAGTATAAAACAAAGTCGCTTTCTCTGTCCCTATATCCCTATGTCCCTATGTCCCTATGTCCCTATGTATGCTTAAATCTTTTAAACTACGCAACGGATTTTGATGCGGTTTTTTTAATAGATAGTGATTCAAGAGGAAGGTTTATAAGTATAAAAATTGGACCCGGTAGATGGCGCTAATAGCGGGCAGGACGACGTCTGCCGGGTCCGCTAGTTATTTATAATTATTAAAATAAATACTTACAGTAATTATAGTTTTTTTTGGTTATTTTTGTCAAAGTTGAATTTGAATATAAAATCTTGTAATGTATAGCAGCGCCATCTATTGGTTACTTGTGACAGTTCAATGTGTCAAGTGGACGTAGTTTCGATATAAAGAGACAGGTGTCTCTGGTAACATCAGTAAACGGTTAACACGATCTACGGTAGGTGACGCTGTTAATTATAAAAGTTTATAAATATTATTATTTTGTTTTAATATTTCTTGCTTTTCTACGTTTTAACAAACATTATTAGCACAAGTTATACAAATTAGCAGTTTTCCGATTCGCATTTATTTTTCAAGATTATGGGCGAAATTCTAATTAAATGTCTTGCGAAAATCATTCCACTGAAAGAAAAGCTAAGCGAAAATTTTTCTTTATAAAATATAACGGATTAAAAAAAAGGAAGACTGATAGCAACTGAGCAATAATAATTCAAGTACAGTGCCACCAACTTAAAACTATTCAGTTAACAGTGTCGCTATAAAAAATTTGGTATTACTATTCAAGAAATTCCTCCACGAAAAAATGGAATTAAAATTCTTCCTATACATAGCGTAGATAGAAAATTGACAGCGGAATGACGTTCTTAAAATGGCGGTTGACGCGGTTTTAGTTCGAATTTTGCCCACCTGAACAGATTTTTAAAAGTTGTTGGCACTGTAGTGGAAGACGGAATGTGACGACTAAAGTGAAATTGAAGAAGATGAGGACGTAACTCGCAAGATGACCAGTGTGAAGTTGCAACCAGTCTTCAGGCTATCGAACGACCGGGTGCCACGCTGTGCTCTCTCGGGATATGAGATGAGTGAACACAGCTGGTGGTATCTCAGTTGTTCCCTAGTTCTCACGATTCGCCCTCTACGTGCTACGTGCTACGGGGCTACGGGACTACGGGTTACGGACCTACGGGTTACGGGTTTTAATTAATGAGAAGACGAGAAGAAAATACTTTAGTGGAAATTGACCAAATATGAAGTAATAGTATAGAATGCTCATAAATAACAACTAGGTACATTATAATATTCGTGGGCAGAATTCATAATAAATGTTAGTCCATATTATTTTGTTATTTTTCTACTAAAATTTTAAGGATAAATTATCACCACTTCTACCCTACTTGTAAAATTGATTCATGATTGCCATTAAAAAAATGTACTGTGTACCAATTTTGAAAAATAGAAACTGAAAATCTAGCCCTTTTGTTTGAAGAAAAGCGTCTATAGATCGACCAGAATCTCATGAAAAATAGGGAAATGAAATTCCAAGGTTAGCAACACTACGGCTGCCCTAGCGATAAACAAAGTAACTGACATTTTTTGTGAAATTGACTTTTTGCATTAACAAAAGTTTTATGTCGAGTAGTTTTTTACCACAGTTTTCAAATTAATTGTTAATAAAAAATAATTTCAAATAACTTGAACCGTTTACTGAAATTTAAATTGCCCAAACAAAGTAACTGCACTCACTAACCCGGAATATAAATGCAAAAACCAAGTAAACAACAAGCACAACACAAAAACAAAGTAATTGGATGTTGATTACTTTGTTTTTGTATTTAAACTGCAGTTGCTTGATTTTTCGTTTAGTGAAACGATCCCAGGTTAGGTGCACTGAATGTAATTACTTTGTTTATCACTAGGGCAGCCGAGTTAACCTAGTGTTGCTTACTACAAAATTGAATTTCCCTATTTTTCATGAGATTCTGGTCGATCTATACCTACTGTATAATTAAATTATCCTTTTCACAATGTTTCTGACAAAGTTTGGTTTGATTTTTATTTGTTTTTTCTTTTATAAAATTTATTCCAACAGTGAATTAGCACTTTATTAGAAGCATTGCGCATACTTACAGATGAATATGTCCCTATTTGAATATTTTAGCTACTTTCTAAATTATTAATCTATCCATTCTCAATTTTTGCAATTTTTTTTCATAATCATCTTATTTTAAATATTTACTTAAGTATTTACTGTTACTTACTGTTACTTAACTATTACGTAGTATTTCTTTAAACTGTGCTATTACTGTCTAAATTAGTTACGTATCTACCTAAAATAAGACTGACCAAAAAAATAAAAAGCCTCGCCATCTTGCGGAAAACCGTAGAATTATATTTCTTTTACTGGCAATACTGACTTTAAAAAGTTAATGAATGTCGTTTGTGAACATTTAATATCATTAAATGTCACATGGGAATTAATGTACTAAATTTTGCAATGAAAAAAAGCGAAAATGACGCCGCAGGAGCAGGTATTTTATTTTTCTGGTAAGGCCATACCTAATTGATGCATTTTAGATAGCTACTAATAAGCGTGCAACTTTTGTTCTGCTGTTCCTATTTGTACTGTTTTTAAATTGTTGTTTTTAAAAAAATATTGTTTTTATAAATATAGGAAAATTTTACTATAAATTAATTATAATTTTTAATAGACAGGGAGTTGTTGTCGGAAAAAATTAAATCAATTAGCTCGTGTGCCAGAAGTAGACAATTTTTGTGGGAACTGTTTTATCTCTGGTAACATTAAGAAACGTCAGAATTCCACGGAAATAAAAATCAGACTAAGTACTAAATAGCTTGGATTATAAAAAAATACTAAAATTAATTTGTATTGCTCCTGAGTAGGCATTCTATTAATGAATTTTTATGTGGATAAAATAACAGCTAACTTAAATAATTAGCTTGCGTTTGGCAATATTTTCGGTAAGCAGATAATGCTTTACAAGACTTTCATATTCATTTGCCAGACTTCTGTCTCTGTTAATCAATACCTAATTAATATAATTATTGTTTTTGAATTATGGCTAATTACTAATTGCAGCTTTTATTCGTTAAAATTATCAAACTTATTTTTTTTCATCAATGTAACCTGTTTTTCGTTTCCCTTATTTCAAGCTTCGAAACTCTATTACATATCAATCTCATCGACGAGCTAAGCATACCTAAAGTGCCAACAACTCTCTAGCTATAAAAATATCGCAAAAATTCATATCACCCAAATCGCGTCAAAAATGCATATCGCGCATCATGAAATAAGATAAAATCTGCAGTAGAATAAGAGCCGGGAGTATGACACAGTGACCCGAAAGTGGTAGCTCAGTAAACCTGTAATCTCAGGGCAGAAGCGTTCGCAAACAGGTTACTTGTGGATACGTGACTTTCTCTCGCTTTACGAGAAATGGAGCTACGTGTGAGTGTATCAATGTTAATTCGCTCGTAGAAGGAAAAAACAGCTCACAACGCGATGTGGCCTCTTTAAAATGCCTCATCTTTAAAAAAACCCTGCCTCAGCCTCAGAGACTCGAGCCTAAACTTTGAGTCGACAACGCATAGGCATCCGGCGCTGCTAATGTTCATGAGCTGGGCGGTAAAGGCTTAAAATCAGGTGACTTTCCCTGCCCGTTTGTTCTGAAGGACAGATTTCGAACAGTTAACTAAGTATACTTAAGTAGTTGAGAGCTATTCAGATTTTAGAGCTACTCAAATGTACGTAAATCACAAATTAATATGTATTAATAAATGAAATCTGGAGGGTTGAAAATATTTTAATCTAAACACATATTACTTATTCTTAGGTAACTACCTACCTACGCTATTTTAAGATTAAAATTAATATTTAAATAAAATAAATATGGTCTTACCACAAAAAATGTGAACAAGCGTTAAACGCGTGTTTGTTTTAAACATGCATACTATTACATACATTTTGACAGATTTTTCAATACAAAAACTGTCAAACGTCAAATTTAGTCAACGCTTAAACTTGTTTCAATTTTTTTATAGCAAGACCGTCGCAACTGCATCCAAGATCTAAGGGTAAAAAAGTTAAAGTGCGTAAACTAAAACCCGAATACGCTTAGTAATTTAATAATAATTTAGTGTGCTGAAAGCGCGGGGCAAGCAGCTAGTGGAGCCATCTGTTATGTGTATCCGAATCTAATTTAATGATCTAGAAAGAAGCGCGAAGGTCACTTCTCGATTTTTTTGTAAATAAAATGTAGTCTATGACAACCGGACTATATATTTAACAACGAATCAATTGATACCTCATTCATCAAAATCGGTCCAGTAGTTTAGGCGCTACGGTGCTACACACAGAATCTCATACAAAAATCGGACACAAACATACAAACATACATAGGCTGCTTAAAACATAACCCTTCCTTTTGGCTTTGCCGTAGTCGGGTAAAAAGTGTTCACAGAGAAAGCTGTCATGATCTCGCGTACCTACCGAGACCGACCAACCCGACACTTGTGTTTATCTAAATTTGATGCAAATAAGGCCTAGGCCGCATTGCGAAATTTATTCGCGCGAATTTTATTCGCGAGGTTTATTTTCCGTGCACGGAATTTCACCTACACGCACTGCGAATAAATTTCCTCGCGATTTTTTGCCAGTTCTATAGTAGTTCTCGACTGAGACACATGTCTACAAGTATATAAATTAAACATTTAAAAACCGCCCGACATTCGCCATTTTGTGGTGGCGGCCATCTTGGATTTGCAATAGTGCTATTCTACTAGTCAAGCCCTTTCATTTGATACCCATATTAAGGGAGTTGTGAAAAAATATGTAATCCGCCATTTTGTAGCGGCGGCCATCTTGGACCGATTTTCTTCAAACATAGCTAACAACACTCTCGACTAATTCACTTTTCAAACAAAAAAAACCGCATTCAAATCGGTTTTTCCGTTTGAGCGCCACAAGGGAACAGACAGACACACACACACGCACACACACACACACACACACACACACACACACACACACACACACACACACACACACACACACACACATAGACAGACACGTCAAACTTATAACACAACGTCGTTTTAAAATTACCTGGGGTTAAAAATAGACAACAGAACTAAAATTTAAATTTACTTACAACGGCGTAAAACACGCAGCAAAAAAGTAATGAACAATTGAACATTCATCCACTTACGGCCTTGAAGGTCAATGAAATGATTTTTTTCCGTAAAATATCAATGAAGTATTTGGTAAACTTTGAGAATGTTGAGTGGTTGCATCCAGAGTAAACCGAGTAATTTGAAGAGGTGAATTGCGTATGGTATTTGGATTGAGAGACAGCGCGTATTGGGTTTAAGAAGACGGAGTTTAAGAATTGGTAGTTGGATGACTATGAGATAGCGAATATTGGGTTTGTATAGGTGAAGATCAGGGAGTTGTAGTGATATTAAGGGATGGCATGTTATAATTTGGATTAGAAGATGGCGTATTTAGGTTGGAAGAGTGTGTGGATCGTAGATGTGAAGATGAACATGATGACGATTCACACTGAGGCTGATATCTTATCTAAAGTACTTGTAAAAGTTTATTTGAATAAAAAACTTTTCTATTCTATTCTATTCTATTCTATTCTATCTATAGAACGTACAGTACGTTCTATAGACTCTACTCAAACTCAAGATAGAGTTGAAATGAGACAGATTTATGTCAGCAACATATTTGTGTCTCGTTCTATCTCTATCTTGAGTCTGAGTAGAGTCAGAGTACGCTCTAGTTTTGATTAGATAAAAATGAATTGAGCGGGAGACGAAGTACGCGACATCTTCCTATGAATAGTGGTGTACAACTGAGCGCCGAAACCCCGCGCCTTCGCGAATTTTATTTCGCAATGCGGGGACCGACATACAATTTCATACTGCACAAAAAATTCGCGCGAATTAAATCCGCACCGCACCGCGTCCAATTTGTAGCAAACTACAGAATTTTTTTCCGCGCGAATTTTAATTCGCAAGTGCGGGCAGCTTCATACATTTGCATATGTCACAGAATTGTGCGAAAAAATTCGCGCGAATATATTTCGCAGTGCGGCCTAGCTCTAAGGCCTAGGCCGCACTGCGAAATTTATTCGCGCGAATTTTTTCGCAAAATTCTGTGACATATGGGAATGTATGAAGCTGCACGCACATGCGATTTAAAATTCGCGAGAAAAATATATTAAAATGCGGAATATAAACCGCGCGAATAAAATTCGCGCGAATAAATTTCGCAGTGCGGCCCCGCTCTAAGGTAGATACGAAGTAAGGTCCTTAAGGCCTAGGCCGCACTGCGAAATTTATTCGCGCGAATTTTTTCGCAAAATTCTGTGACATATGGGAATGTATGAAGCTGCACGCACATGCGATTTAAAATTCGCGAGAAAAATATATTAAAATGCGGAATATAAACCGCGCGAATAATTTTCGCAGTGCGGCCCCGCTCTTAGATTGATAATACTCGGTGAAAGTGGCTTGAAGGCAGTTTATGTTAAACAAAAATTAAGAAAATGATCCAAAATGGAGCTTGAGTTAATAGCAACATATACTGGGAATATCGCAACATACATAATTTGGTTCGTCTATATATCTATCTATAATATAATAAGACTGTAACAGATCCAATTCTGTACATTGAAGATATTTTGAAAATTTTTGTTGGAGGGCATTCTATAATCGATACTGAAGCCAAAACTGCAATTTGTTTCATTTTTGTCTGTCTGTCTGTCTGTCTGTCTGTCTGTCTGTCTGTCTGTCTGTCTGTCTGTATCTTGGCCGCGCATCACGCCGAAACTACTGAATGGATTCAAATAAAACTTGGTACGATTTGAGTTTATACTCCGAGGTAGGTTATAGGATACTTTTTATCCCGAAATTCAGCACGGTTCCCTAGGGAGAGGGGAAGAAAGTTAAAACATGTATTTAGCTGTAATTCATTAACGCGTAGTTCGATTTAACTCATTCTTTTTTTGTTAGAAAGGTAGTACTTTAAGTATTGTCCCGTAAATATTTCAAGGTCATAGCTTTATTAGTTCAGAAATGACAGACATTTATTGGGTTCAAATAACTTGGGACCCGGATCTTTGAACGTACGGCTTAATTTAAACTGGTGTGCGTTTAAATTTATGTTTGTCGATCTGTCTATTTGTTCCAGCTAATTACCGAAACGGCTGGATCAATTTTGATGGAACTTTCAATGGCAGATAGGTGATGTTATAAGGAGTAACTTAGGCTACATTTAGTTTAGGTTCAAAAAAGGATTATGGGATCCAATCCGATCCTATATAAAACCTATATCCAGGCGGACGAAGTCGCGAGGGTCGGCTAGTACATATAATAAAATCGTAGAATTGCCGTATCCGTACATTGAAGATTTTTGCAAAATAATAACTGGGGGATGTTAGGGATAAGTAATAGAACGTAAAAAAGCTATTTTTGAAATTTTTGTCTGTTTGTCTGTTTATCTGTTTGTCTGTGTGTCTGTATGTTTGTGCGCGCATCACGTAAAAACTACTGAATGGATTGAAATGAAACTCGGCATGATTTAAGTTAATACTATGGAGTAACATATAGGATACTTTTTATTCCGAAATTCAGCACGGTTCCCTTGGGAGAGGGGATGAAAGGCAAATGTGTACTTAGCTGTAATTCGTTAACGGGTGGTCCGATTTCATTCATTCTTTTTTTGTTAGAAAGTAGATACTTTAAAGACTACTGGCTAATCTCCGAAAGGCTGGACCGATTTTGATGGGACTTTCACTGGCGGATGTTTACATTTTGATGTACCTAAACATCCGCCAGTGAACTTTTAACAGTTTTTAGCTAGGTTTAAGCTCAAAGGAGCATAGGAAAAACAAAATGATTCCCACGGGATTATTAAAATCAATATCCACGCGAACGAAGTCGCGGGTATCCGCTCGTTTATAATAAATGTCCCGTCAATTACGTATACTATAACACAAAGTCGTGTTTGTTCGAACACTTATAACTCGAGAACGGCTGGACTGATTTTCATAGTTTTTTCTTTGTTGTATTTGTCTCCGTCCCGAATAGCAGAATAACTATTAAAAACATTAGAAGATTGACGAAAAAATAAAATAAACATTTTCCCATACAAATGGCTGGACTGATTTGGATGTTTTGTGTGTACCTATATTCCAATGAGTCCCTGGATGGTTTGTAAACACAGTTAGAACCAAGTAGCGCTGCTGTCGAATAATTCTTCTGTACTTATGTGTACTTCTCCAATACGGCTCGACCGATTTGGATGAAATGTGTGTATATTCCAATGGGTCCCTGGATAGTTTGAGAACACAATCGGACCCGGTAAGTAGATGGCGCTGATGTCAGTTTGTCATCGGGCAGGACGACGTCTGCCGGGTCCGCTATACCTATATTATGAACTAGCGGCCCGCTCCGGCTTCGCACGGGTATAAAATATATAGCCTATGTCATTCACTAAAAAAATTATTAAAAATTTCTCCACTATTTAATGGATGCTATTATACATGTAAACCTTCCTCTTCAATCACTCTATCTATTAAAAAAACCGCATCAAAATCGGTTGCGTAGTTTTAAAGATTTAAGCATACGACAGAGAAAGCGACTTTGTTTTATACTACCTATCTATGTAATGACAGTGATATATATATTTTGTACATATAATATGCTTCGAGAAAAGATAGTACCTACGGCTGTGCCTTTATTTTTATTTTTGCTCGACTTGGCGGGAGCACTGCCGTGCTCCCAGATATATACATATTGCGTCGATATTTCATTCTACACTGTTAATTAATTGAATGAAATTGTATACCCACGGACTCGCTCATTGAATGGAAACCCAGCATAGAACTAGTTATTATAGACCTCGTGCTATTGATATTGATAGAGCGAGGCCGAACACTCTTTGTGTGTACTGAACCATCTATAACGTCCGGGGTTCCGTGAAATGCAGGGGGCATTTCACGGAACCCCGGACGTTATAGTTGTTGTTATAAAGCGTATGGTCACGCGGTAAGACACTGTACTTTGGGAACAAAGGAAAAGCCTTTAGGTTTGGTAAGCGGAGATCGGTGCGAGGTCGCCATTTCGCAGACCCCCACTAGGTGGACCGACGACATCAAAAGAGTCGCAGGGATGCAGGCTGTGGGACCGCGGCGTGTGGAGGTCTAGTTAGACCTCTATCGGCCTCACCTCGACGTCCACAGCTGGATATTGCAAGGATCGCCACAGAGTACGATCATTTGCCGCTTGTATCCAGCAGCTGTTAGCGACTCGCTTGAAATGTCAACTGTCTTGGGAGGTCTTCCAACATTGCGTTTACTGGCGTGACGTCGCCAACCGATAGACCCCAAAGTCTTCTTAACTTCGCGACTCGATGAGTTATATCGGTAACTCTGGTTCACCCTCATTATTGATTTGATCACGCAGGGATACTCCGAGGTCTTCCTAACGCCCGTTGAGTGAATCTGAGCCATTTTATGGAGCTCATAATATAGCGACTCAACTAGATATATTGAATACTAGCTGACCCCCGCGACTTCGTTCGCGTGGATATAGGCTTTTATATAGGATCGGATTGGATCCCATAATCCTTTTTTGTACCTAACTCTCCTTATAACATCACCAGAAAGTTCCATCAAAATCAATCCAGCTGTTTCGGAAATTAGCTGGAACAAATAGACAGATCGACAAACATAAATTTAAACGCACACCAGTTTAAAATAAGCCGTATACGTTCAAAGATCCGGGTCCCAAGTTATTTGAACCCAATAAATGCCTGTCATTTCTGAACTAAAAAACTTATGACCTTGAAATATTTACGGGACAATACTTAAAGTACTACCTTTCTAATAAAAAAAGAATGAGTTAAATCGAACTACGCGTTAATGAATTACAGCTAAATACACGTTTTAACTTTCTTCCCCTCTCCCAAGGGAACCGTGCTGAAGTTCGGGATAAAAAGTATCCTATGTCCTACCTCGGATTATAAACTCAAATCGTACCAAGTTTCATTCGAATCCATTCAGTAGTTTCGGCGTGATGCGCGGCCAAGATACAGACAGACAGACAGACAGACAGACAGACAGACAGACAGACAGACAGACAGACAGACAGACAAACAGACAGACAGACAGACAAAAATGAAAAAAATTGCAGTTTTGGCTTCAGTATCGATTATAGAGTGCCATCCAATAAAAATTTTCAAAATATCTTCAATGTACAGAATTGGATCTGTTACAGTTTTATTATATTATAGATGAAGCTTCAACCTTATAGGAGATCGCTCTAAGACTTTCACCTCTTTGAGGCTCAAACCTCTCAGTTTATCGCCTCAATGCTTGTACTCGTCCCCAACCAACGGTAAAGGAAAAATAATTTTGGATAGCTTTGATATAGTTCAATTCCTGAAATAGCTGAATACGGTCCAAGCCTAACCCTATTTTTTATGCAAGGTTCCATTTTATTGGCCATTGCATAATACAGATGCCTATTGCCTATTGCTTCAAAGGTAGGTACTCAAATTATACTCACATGGCAGGAAACATGAATATCTACTGGAAGGGAACTCAATAGGAATTCATAGTAAAAACGTTAAAGACTAAAAATCGAGTCGTTTGGATGTGTACCGTATTATAAAATTGGTATTTGGTGAAGATGGTTTTGGCGCCTTCAAGTCTAAATAGCTTTGGCCGGGGGCTCGCGGTGCACGGCCAACACGCCATGCCAACTGTCTCTGGCACATCCCTTGCTTGCAACAGATATATATCGCAAGGGCAACTTCGCAGTTAGAAATAGTGCATTTGCAGGTCTAGAAAAAAAAATTGCACAAGTATAAATTAAAAATTAAAAAACCCCCGACATTCGCCATTTTGTGTCGGCAGCCATTTTGGATTTGCATAGTGCTATTCACTAGTCAAGCCCTTTCATATGATACCCATATTGAGGGAGTTGTGAAAAAATATGTAATCCGCCATTTTGTAGCGGCGGCCATCTTGGATCGATTTTCTTCAAATATAGCTAACAACACTCTCGATTAATTCACCTTTCAAACAAAAAAACCGCATTCAGATCGGTTCACCCGTTTGAGCGCTACAAGGGAACAGACAGATACACACACACACAGACACGTCAAACTTATAACCCCGTTAAAAACACGTGTAATATTATATTTTGAACAGCTATTCGTTCCCATGAAGCACGCGTTGATGAATTATTGTCATTGTTAAATTATGTTAATTAAATTCACGGCTGTAAGAAATAACATCTTTATTGACAAATTCACTAGGTATCTTATTATGTAGCTTAACTTTATGCACTTTGGGTCACTATTGTGTTTGAAAACCATTGTTAAAAACATAATAATTTGTAGTGCACTCAAAGGCGGAAATACGCCAATCTAGAAGGTATTAACTACTTATTCCAGTGTAAAACTCTCAGTAACTAGGTAGGTATATTTTGCTAAACTTTTCGTGTATGTAGAGATATCTTCTTGGTGTTTTGGACCCGCAAAGTCTGTCTCCGAGACGCTCTATTAGTGTGAGTAAAATGTGTTTTGGCGTAGGCTCGTACGTGACATTGATTAGAATTTGAAGGCGTTCCAGGTTTTCATATGCATTTGCATATATACTTATCTCGAAAGATCCATTGTCCTTTGGACCTACATACGAGTATATTGAACCATAATATTTATTTTAATGTCGTTTTCGGAATTTCTTAAATTATCGTTTTGGGAAATATAATTTTCCGATAAACTTGTAGCTTTTTTAATAGCAGAAATATAATTCGGGTTATAACGTCAATCATGCCATGATGCCAAGAAAGTATTGTAAAAATAAATATTTGCCTTGAATGTAACTAAAAATTCACACCTTTTAAAAAACCCAATTTAAAAAACGGTTGTTTGTGTAACACATAAATATTCGTAAAATATAACTAAAATGTAACTTCTTAATTAAGAATCAACACCGCATAAAATATGACCATCAAGTAAAATAAAATTCGGATAAGGCGGTGGATTTTAAAATATTTTTGCGTTGTTGTGTGTCATAGCATTTCTTTACTACCTGATTTTTCTTTAGCGATGTTTACGATACGCTTATGGAAAACCGAAAATTCTAGTGCCAATTTAGGTACAACAGGAAAACGCCCCGTTTATCTCGCGCGGCGCAAAGGTCTGAAGTTCAAGGACATCCGGGACCAAGAAGCAACAGCTGGATCGATACAGCAGCGCTCCATCGCCATGACGACCTGCAGCCCTGAAATGGAGGGGGGGAAAGGGGTGATGCATCGAGCGGCCCGGCTGCACTGATCGAGCAGTTATTTCGGTGCAGCTCAGTCGTTCGCCGCGCCTCCGACAGTGCGCGCGTATTTTCCGATGCAACGTTAACGCCCCCCCGCGTACTCTGCCTCATAACCGATTCCATATTCAAACGTCATTGCTATTAATTTTTTTTAAATTAAAATCAAAGCAAGGCTCAACAATCAAACGGCCGGCGGTGTCGCGGAGAGCCGCAATCGCACCTGTTGCGTGGTGAAACCGTGTGGAAAAACTCTTTTTACTCGGTAGCGGACGAGACTACTTTCACCGTTCACATTCCGCGGTGCTTGCGAACCTGTCGCAATATATATGTTGTCCTGGTACTTATCCGTACTTGCGCGCAGTAGTTAGACTAAACTCAGTGATTGTCCAATTAACTATTTATTAGATATTTATTTTATTTTGAGTAAGAGTAAGTTTTTTTGTGGATCTGTACTTTTCCGGAACAATGGAAGGGAAATCTTGGAGTATCCGATGCGAGCAGCCTCGACGCCTTCCCTCGCCACCCCGACCTCCCCCCCGCCCTGATAACGACCTTTCAACACTGTCCGATTAGTTTTAATAGCTCTCAGTTGTTTATATGAACTGTAAGTAAATACAATAAATTAAGAGCAATTTAAGCTTCATACTTAAAATTATTCGTGTATTAGATATAATTATTCTGTAATATCTAGTTCAAATCTAGCTGTAGCCTTCATTCATACATTTTTTACCTTGAACATTGTTTTTTAATTTAAATTATTCAATTTCATATTACCGTGATTATAGTCCCATTTTGGGCATCAAAATACGCCGAGGGGACAACTTACGTGTCATGTACACGTACTTACCTATTACATAGGCTTTCATTCATATGTTTTTTACCTTAAAGTTCGCTTTTTAACGTCAATAATTATACAATTTGATGGTACCATGATTACGGTCCCCTTTTGGGCATCAAAATACCCGTATGAGGGCACTACTTATGTGTACATATATGTACTGCCCTAGGTACATAGTTGCGTAATATACGTCACGATGTGCAACAGTATGGACTAAATAATTAATCGGTTAGTGAAGATCGTCGGTATAATTTAAGATGTTATGAAATGTACCGAGGTGGTATGCTTGCATCTGGCATTTGGCCAGGGATGCAGCATCGAAGGTCGCGGGTGGATTGAGGGGAAACGCGGGTGGGTTGGGGGAGGCACGGGTGGGTTGGGGGGGGGGGCACGGGTGGGTGGGGGAGGTGCGAGGAAATGCAATAATTTACGAGCGAAACGCGCAGGTGCAACCGGACCTCCAGATCCCCGGGAATCGGCCCACACAAATCATATTATACGCCCCCGCATCGGAGCTATTGATTTTGTAAACTCTCATATCACTAACTGTAACTACTCGTATGTACTTTACATACAAGCCCAACCTCCCCTTTTTTATATTGATATCTGTATCACTAACTGACTCGCTCCGGCTTACACGTGTAGCCTTAAGTGTAGATATTATGTATGTAGGTATGTATTGAATCCTCCCCGAGAGACACTATCTATTGGTGAAAACTTTAATAAAATTAGTTCAGTGAGTAGGTAGGTACTTTTGGAGATTGGCCGTACAAATCGGCTTCGGCTCTATTGATTATATAAATTCTCATATCACTAAGTTCTTTATGCCCAACCTCCCCTTTTTATATAATTGACTAACGACCCGCCCCGGCTCCGCACGAGATGCTCCGCACTACTATCTCACCATACATTGTTTTGTTACAATATATTTCAAAGGAATAAGTAGTTTCATACATTCTCTATGAACGCATTCACACCTGTCCGTGGCAGTGGCAGTTCATAGAGTATGTATGAAGTAATATTTTTCACTGTGCCGGAACTGCGCTGGCACTGGTGCTTCACTGATATGTGCGAATCGGCCTTTATGAATGCTCATAACATAGCCGATTTCCACATAGGCCTTTCGCGGATTTTTCGACCATATGATATCTGTATAAACTTCTACTTAAATCATGAATTCACTGATATGTGCGAATCAGCCTTTATGAATCCTAATAACATAGCCGATTTCCACATAGGTCTTTCGCGGATTTTCCGACCATATGATATCTCTTTAAACTCCTACTTAAATCATGAATTCACTGATATGTGCGAATCGGCCTTTATGAATGCTCATAACATAGCCGATTTCCACATAGGCCTTTCGCGGATTTTCCGACCATAAATGATATTATCTTTAAACTTCTACTTAAATCATAATATTTCATGATTTAAGTAGAATCATGATATTTCATGATTTAAGTAGAATCATGATATTTCATGATTTAAATAGGAGTAGAATTTAATATCTCAAATTTCTCAACAGATAACCAAATTACCTTTCTAAAGGTCACACCACTCAAGATGGTTACCTACCTCTTAAACGCAACATTATCACTTTCATCTCGCTCAGAACTCGTATAATATATGAGCATGCATATCGTATTGCGAAACACGCGTTAACACTTAGGGTTGTCGACCATTTTTCTTGAAGAAAAACCTTCGAGAAAAAAAGAACAGTTTTTCTCGGTAGAGGGGCATTTCGAACTAGTAGTAGATTCATATTTTAATTTAAACTTAAACAAAAGCACTTCTAAAACTTTATTCGAATAAAAAAATATATTAAAATTTCATTAAAAACTATTATTTTATGATTTAGTTTTTACTCTTGCATAACTGTATTACACTTTAAAATAAATTCTAAATATATTATATGAAGTATTCCAAATTACGAAATACTTTTCAGTACCGAACTTTAAGTACCTATACATATACGAGTAAGTAAGATTAGTAAATCGAATTAAATAACCTATTGGCAAGGTGCAAGTTACAAAATAAATATATTCAAGAATTTTCAAAATCGATCAGCTTAGCTAAAGCTTTTGTAAAGTTACAAAAAAGCTTGTCTTGTCCAACTTAATAAAGTTGTGCAGTAATTTTATATCTAAAGACCACCTGATAAAAATCTCAATAACTTAAAATAAGGAAAACAAACAAGGTTATATACTAGTAACGGTTCCAAGAAATTAATGCACAAGCTAAAAAACAATCCAAAAAACCTTTCATTCAATTTTTTTTCTTACGAAGTTTCATCAGTTAAACTTTTTTTTGTCGTTAATTTTTAAACTCGGTACCAGCGGTAAGCATCTATATTGGAACTTGTAAGTGACTCTACCACAGTTTAATAATGTTGCTTCTACCGAGAAGAATCCGGCAAGAAACTCAGTATATTAAACACTTTGGCAAAAAAAAAAATTTTTCTTATTAAAAATTGTTTGTGCAGTTCACACACGGCAGAAGTAAAACTTTAGAAAAGTAACCTTAACTTTATCTTTAACTTTGACTTTGCACGCTAAAATGGTGTCTCTTTTTCGTTCCATCGAATTTTCAAACGCACAACGATCCTAACGGCTCGCGTACACTCCGTCATCGGCCGAAGTGTACTCGGGCGTCGTCGGACGAACTCGTCCGATCGAACAACATATGCAAAAAACGGGTGTCATCGGACGATGCAGTTTGTAGTAGTGTACGTGCTCGCTTTCTTTTACATACGTTTGATTTGATTGGCCGACGACGCGCGAGTAAAGATCGGCCGATGACGGATTAGGTGTATGCGAGCCGTAAAGAAGTTTCACTTCAAAAAAATATCCGCCAACCCTGATCGCACCATACGAAACTTTCGCTGGCGGGACCATTGACCGTGGCCCGACTTTCTAAACGATTTCGTAACATTTCACGTCGGTGATCGCCCCGAGTCGCGGCACTCGGCGAATTTGTAATTCACGTTACGCCTCGGCGGGACACGCGATGTCATTACCACTGTTTTTTGTAACATTTTCGCAAATCCGTAGAAAGTTTCTCGATTGCGACGTAAACACCCAATTGCACACTGTGCAGTCTGTGAATTATTTCAGGATTCCCTGAGTGCACGACGCGACGCGACGGTTGCACTTTCGATTGAGACGATCATTTTCCTGTTACAATAACTTTTAAAGAAGTGTGAAATGAAGAGTGCATGCGATAGTTGCCCTTTCGGTTGGCGCGACATTTTTCCTGTTCCAGTAACTTTTTTTAATAACTTTTTTGTAACATTTTCGCAAATCCGTAGAAAGTTACGATTGCAAGTGGCGATGTAAATACCTAATTATTGCACACTGTGTAGTCTGTGGATATTTCAAAATTACCTGAGTGCACGACGCGACGGTTGTTACAGTAACTTTTTTAAATATTTTTTTGTAAAATTTTCGCAAATCCGTAGAAAGTTTCTCGATTGCGACGTAAACACCCAATTATTGCACACTGTGCAGTCTGTGAATTATTTCAGGATTCCCTGAGCGCATGACGCGATGGTTGCAATTTCGATTGGCGCGATTCTTTCCTGTTACAGTAACTTTTTTTTATATTTTTTTTGTAACATTTTCGCAAATCCGTAGAAAGTTACGAGTGTAGCTTGCAACGTAAATACCCAATTATTGCACACTGTGTAGTCTGTAAACTATTTCAGTATTCGCTGAGCTCACGACGCGACATTTGCACTTTCGATTGGGACGATCATTTTCCTGTTACAATAACTTTTTTTTTAAATTAATTTTTTGTAACATTTTTGCAAAAGTTACGATCGCAAGTGGCGATGTAAATACCCAAATATTGCATATTGTGCAGTCTGTAATAATTTCAGGATTCCTGAGTGCACGACACTTTCGATCTTTTTCCTGTTACAATAACTTTTTTTTTATTTTATATTATGTAACTTTCTATACTCGTGTTCACAATTTATGTAAGAAACCTGTGCGAGAAACTAACGACTGGCACGTACCTACCTAGGCCTAGCCAAACTAATAAAATTTTAATAGTGTCTTGTGAAAAATTGACGCATTTTTAGCCACGACTCCGCCGCAAAACCACAGCAGCTGAACGAAATATAGATGCATAGTCAAATGTCTTAAAACAGGCGGTTTCTTTCGCTATGGTTTTGCTTCTGGTTTAAAAACAGATACTACCGCCCTGAACATAAACGTCAAAAAAAGCTGTGATAGCCTAGTGGTTAGGACGACCGACTTCTATTCGGAGGTCGTGGGTTCGATCCCGGGGCACGCACCTCTAACTTTTCGGAGTTATGTGCGTTTTAAGTATTTAAATATCACTTGCTTACGGTGAAGGAAACATCGTGAGGAAACCTGCACGCCTGAGAGTTCTCCATAACGTTCTCAAAGGTGTGTGAAGTCTGCCAATCCGCTTGGCCAGCGTGGTAGACTATGGCCAAAACCCTTCTCACTCTGAGAGGAGACCCGTGCTCTGTAGTGAGCCGGTAATGGGTTGATCATGATGATGATGATACTTAATTATAATATTATACTAAATATTTTACTTTTTAAAATTTAATAAACTTTTTAAAATTAGTCGATATTAGTGCAACCCACGTAGTCTGGACTAACTTTAAAAAACTATTTTTGTGCGATGCAACAAACTTTAAAAGTAACTTGTAGCGTACGATGTCGCAAATAGTCTAACATCTTTGCTAACCCACCTGTGGAATGCAATGAATGGCGACAGACCTCCGCTGTTCGAGTACCTCGGATATAGGGTTGCTACCGAATCGTCTCTGATACAAACCGCTAGTAAAAAGTGAGATGCCCTCCGGCATTCCTACGCGTTTTCGTATAACTTGAGTTTCATAAATGTAATAAGATAGGTAAATAGGCATTCTTAGGCAGCGCGTCAAAACTTTCCGGCAAACAACAATAGATTGCCGTGGACAAAGTCTGGACTTTGAGCTTGGAAAAATACTTTTGAACTCAAGAAGCAGTAAAAATATCTCTGAATCTCTATAAATCTGTGTATATAATTCTATTTATTAGTCTAATAATATATATTGTTACTTATAAAAGCGAGTCAACAAACACAGGGTATGTTTTTCACGCGAGGGTATATTCATATTCTATACCCTCGAAGCATCCCAACGGCTAAGATGGATTTTAATTATTGTTGTATACATATGGAATCGTTTAAAGTTTAAACCATGCGATGGTTATAGACTAAGTTTAGTTTGTCTTTTAGTTCGCTTTTTATATAGGGTTTAGGGTTAATTTTTTTAAAGTAAGTAAACCAAAAGAAGGGTTGCAATATTATGTTTGTTACATGACTTTTCTTTGCAATTTAAAGTGCATTTGACCGAATTGTTGGTTACTTTGAAATATTTTAGTACTGTAGGCAACCCTATTTTGTACCCAGCTTGGCAATGGGGCTTGCCCGGCAGTCGCACCGTGCCTTTCTTTATCCACTCTAAGCGATATTATACTTAAAGAACAATCGATAAAGTTGAAATTTGAATGACAAACACCACTTCCCAGCCTTGCTCTATCCGTGCGAACTATTCCAAAGCTTCGAAACTGTTGGTAATTTAGGTCAATCTTTTATTGAAATGCACTCAAAACTGAAAATATTTTATATCAAAATTTAACGCCAAAGTCCAGCGATAGATTCAAACGTTTAACGTTTTTAAACGAAAACCTGAATAGATGAGTTTAAATTACAGCTTCTTTAAATAGGTAAAACTTAAAACTAAACAAAAATTGAAAGTCCAATCGGAAAAACATTCCTGAAATTAAAAAAAAAATTTAAACTATGCTCTGATTTTTTATTCCGTGGAATTCTGACGTTTCTTAATGTTACCAGAGATAAAGTAGTTTCCACAGAAAAGAAAATAAATTCAAAACTTACATAAATAAAATCAATTGCCTCATGTAGATATGATAAATGCGTGACAGATACTTCAGGTACTTTAGTTTGGGGTAAAATCGAACTTCAGGTGGTAACCCTGTTTTTCAGTTTTTCATAAAAATAACTCATGACAACTGTCAGAATTCCACCAAATTTAAAATCAGAGTATAATATGTATGTAATTTCAATTTTCTTAAACTCTATTTCGTTTAAAGCCCAAAAGTCACAAGAAGGGAGGGGGGGGGGGGTGTTCTTGTGACCTAAGTCTGACCCGACCATGACCGTACATCCTAGGTCGTAGTGTCCTTGGGCGCAGCGCCAGCTATCCGGGACGCGGTGCAGGAAGTCGCCGATATTGCCAATAGAGCTGCATAGCTGTTCCATCGATTATATTATCGAGACGGCCTAATTATTGGCTGCACGTCCTACGTTAGGTACAGTACGCAATCAAACTGTGAGTGCGGCCCCGGATGGGTTTGAAACTTAATCATGAGCATGTTCACGCGACGCGGCGCATATCAAACTGTGAGTGCGGCCCCGGATGGGTTTGAAACTTAATCATGAGCACGTTCACGCGACGCTACGCATATCAAACTGTGAGTGCGGCCCCGGATGGGTTTGAAACTTAATCATGAGCATGTTCACGCGACGCGGCGCATATCAAACTGTGAGTGCGGCCCCGGATGGGTTTGAAACTTAATCATGAGCATGTTCACGCGACGCGCCGCATATCAAACTGTGAGTGCGGCCCCGGATGGGTTTGAAACAAGAGCCGGGCATACTCCGCCGTAGGGACATCCACGTGAGTCAAGCTACGGACGTATGTAATACTAGCCGACCCCCGCGACTTCGTCCGCCTGGATATAGGTTTTATATAGGATCGGATTGGATCCCATAATCCTTTTTTGTACCTAAACTAAATGTAGCCTAAGTTACTCCTTATAACATCACCTATCTGCCATTGAAAGTTCCATTAAAATCGATCCAGCCGTTTCAGAGATTAGTTGGAACAAATAGACAGAACGACAAACATAAATTTAAACGCACGCCAGTTTAAAATAAGCCGTACGTACAAAGATCCGGGTCCCAAGTTATTGGAACCCACTAAATGCCTGTCATTTCTGAACTGAAAAACCTATGACCTTGAAATATTTACGGGACAATATATAAAGTACTACCTTTCTAACAAAAAAAGAATGAGTGAAATCGAACAACGCGTTAATGAATTACAGCTAAATACACGTTTTAACTTTCATCCCCTCTCCCAAGGGAACCATGCTGAATTTCGGGATAAAAAGTATCCTATAACCTACCTCGGAGTATAAACTCAAATCGTATCAAGTTTCATTCGAATCCATTCAGTAGTTTCGGCGTGATGCGCGGCCAAGATACAGACAGACAGACAGACAGACAGACAGACAAAAATGAAAAAAATTGCAGTTTTGGATTCAGTATCGATTATAGAGTGCCCTCCGATAAAAATTTTCAAAATATCTTCAATGTACAGAATTGGATCTGTTACAGTTTTATTATATTATAGATGATGACTGATGTCAGCTCGCGACTTCGCCCGCGTGGATTCATACAAACATAACCCATTTAACCCCAAATACAGATTTTCATGGATATAACTCGAAAAACGACGGACTTTCATCCCCTATTTAACCTATTATAATTATAACCTCCTCAAGGATGGAATTTGCAATAATCCTGTGCGCATACGTCATGAAAATAAGCTAAAATTCTGAAACGAAATGAAATTACATTGGTTTATAAAAGCAAGCGAATATTATACTAAGTCAAAAAAGACTAGATCACTATCACTATACATATCATAAAACAAAGTCCCCCGCCGCGTCTATCTGAATGTTCGCGATAAACTCAAAAACTACGGAACGGATTTTCATGCAGTTTTCACCAATAGACAGAGTGATCATAAGGAAAGTTTTAATGTATAATTTGTTAATGTTTAGTGTAAATTAGTTGAATTACGAGTATGACGATAATTGTTGAAAATGTCGGAAAGGTCAAGCCGCCTGGAAGCTTTCATCGAAAATGCTGCCATATCAATATCCTAATCTCTTTGAGATATAACAAAACAAGGTATGGTGGGATAGTAGCGGGTAATTACTACCCGTGCGAAGACGGGGCGCGTCGGTAGTTAGAACTATTAAAGCCATTAGAGCAACTCATTTCCGACGTTTTTTTTTTTTTTCAACATTTAATAATCTCTTACGTCGTAATAACATTTTCAATAAGTTTGTATATAGGTACCTACCTAAGTACAAGTACTTATCTACACGCGACCGACATTAGCGTCAGCTGCTGTGAGATAGATTTATTAATAAGTATGTGTTCAGACCCCCTATTCTCTAACTCAGAAAATCACGTGATCTATAATACCTACTAATTTGTTTGGTCTGCTGTTCAGTGGACCCTTTAGATACCTTTAGTTCATGCATCCATGAGTTTTACTGGCGAAAGCTTACAAAATCGGCGAAGTGTGAGTCGGGAGGGCCTCTTAAAGATCCAATATACGGACGGACAGATATATACAGACAGACAGCAAAGTTGAATGGAAGCAGGCGTTACTTTGCGGAATTCCATGATATACAATGAATATAAAATTATTTTGCTATAATCCGCTAACAGTGACAAATTTGTAGGCACAACACCACACAATCTTGTAGGCACAACACCACACAATCTTGTAGGCACAACACCACACAAATTCACCACAAAACAAACTCGACGATCGTTTCGCTCCGACACCGGAGCATCTTCAGGAGATGTCGACTTCACAACGGACGATTGCAAGACTTTGCAATCGTCCGTTGTGAAGTCGACATCTCCTGAAGATGCTCCGGTGTCGGAGCGAAACGATCGTCGAGTTTGTTTTGTGGTGAATTTGTGTGGTGTTGTGCCTACAAGATTGTGTGGTGTTGTGCCTACAAGATTGTGTGGTGTTGTGCCTACTTGTCACTGTTAGCGGATTATAGCAAAATAATTTTATATTCATTGTAGACAGCAAAGTGACTTTAGCAGGACTCCGTTTTGACCTTTGGATACGGAACCCTAAAAAACTTAGTTACTTACCGTCATAGGTCATTTAAATACAATCTTTCTGTTTTCTCGTTAAAATTACGATTTCTAGAACAACCTCCCCAACAATTCAAAATTAAAAACATAATAGCATTATTTTTGAATATTTACTTATTACGCAAAATGACTAGATCACGTAGTATAGCGAAAATATTGTAAGAGATTGATTGATATAATATTTTGAAATAGTAATCAAAGTTGGTATGTACCTACCTACTTACACAAAAAGTACGTAATTTTGGATGTTTTAAAGCAGTTACATACTTAATAAACCTACACTACACCAAATGTATAATACATCACTAAAAAAAGTTTATGGTTAGTTACACCATAATTGTAAACCTGTATAAATACCATAATGGTACCCATAGTAGGTAAGTGTATATTGTTTTAGTGAAAAAATAAAATAAAGTTATAAAACGCTTTTGCTCGGTCAAATGTCTCACTAAAGATCTTTGAACATGTATCTATATACTTACTAATAAATAAAATTGAAGTGTCTGTCTGTAATATCGAAATAACTACCTCATATTAAGCTCATATGGTTATTTGAACGATACTATAACCGAATCACACGTTTTTAAAATTTTTGTCTGTCTGTCTGTCTGTCTGTCTGTCTGTCTGTCTGTCTGTCTGTCTGTCTGTTTGAACGGGCTAATCTTTGGAACGGCTGAACCGATTTTGACGGGACTTTCACATACAAGTAGAGAATTAACCAGGGAGTAACATAGGCTACTTTTTTAACCGACTTTCAAAAAAGGAGGAGTTGTGTTTTTCTACCTATGTACACCGATATCTCCGAGATTTCTGAACCGATTTGCGTAATTTTTTTTTTAATCGACAGAGAAACATTGCGACACTGTCCTACAAAAAATTTGGATTCCAACTCCTCAATCCTGATGCTGTAGGGGATCTGATCCCCAAAACTAATGGGATTTAGGCACTGTCGGTTATTTAAATTGATATTGGGGATACCAATTAAAGACTTTATTGTTGAATGACCTCGAGTAGGTACATGTCCAACTCCTCAACCCTGATGCTGTAAGGAATTGCATTCCGAAATCGTAGGGATCCCACGGAATTTTTCCGTTTTGGGGACGGGTTACTACAGATAGGCTACTTTTTGTTCTGGAAAATCAAAAGTTCCCACGGGATTTTTAAAAACCTAAATCCACACGGGCGAAGCCGTGGGCATCATCTAGTAATATAATATATAAAATGTTATACCTCCGAAGATATCTGGGCCGCAGTACGAGCCAGGGCTCCTAAAATACACCTTTGAATCGCACCCGTGACTCGACTCGCGCGGCTCAATAAAAATTCAATTTGTGCTCAAAGCGAACGTAGCTTGTTTGTTTACATACAAAAATTAATGAAATTAAATAAAATTTATCAATATTTTAATTCAAAAGTAAAAAGTTAATTATGGTCGTCCTCTTAAGGACATAGTTTCTCAAACTGTGCTGCGGAAATACCTACATTTTCTTCCTATACACCCAAAATATTTTTAAATTATGTTTTGTGATATTACAAGTCCTATTACTTTATTATAATCACTATGTACATAACATTGTAATTAAGAAATATTATTTAAAACCAAAGATCATTTTTTGATGAAGATTTCATTTTTGTTTGAATGATCTATTTTTCTGTACATTTATTTATTTTATTTCAAGAAATACGCAGAGAGACATTACAGTTATGCAATTCATCTCCCTAATCCACTACACAAAAACATTACATAGGATACAAGTATAAATTAAAAATTAAAAATACCCCGACATTCACCATTTTTTCGCAGCGGCCATCTTGGACCGATTTTCATTAAACATACCTAAGAACACTCGATTAATTCACCTTTCAAACAAAAAAACCGCATTCAAATCGGTTCACCCGTTTGAGCGTAAACCCCGTCGTTTTTGCGTCGGGGGTTAAAAATAGTATTTATCCTTCTGAGTTAAAAACCTTAACGTTCTATTGCAATAATTGACGTGATCTCCAGATTGAGGAGCGATGTTCTAGAGTCGTTGTATTTCATCATTTATATTATACCTATTAGAAGCGAATAAATAGAGCACAATTTGATAGCAGAATGCAGTAGCTGCAATCAGAGCGCGTTATCTATTTGCTATATCGATAGCAACGACTTGCCATTATTGCACCGAGATAACCTCGTCCTTGATTACAGGAAAATTTTCAGAAAGCCAGTTAGTTAAAAGTTGTCGGTTCTTCAATAGTTGAAAATGGCTGTATAGAAATCTTTTGTTCTACTAGTGTCATAAAACGAAATATAAATATTCCACCACTGCAAGATTAAGTATAATCTAGGTAGGATTTAGTCAATTTATTAGGCTTCGGCTTCAAACGTTCTCCATCCTCAAAAACATCGATCACGATTCAAGATTCATGTCAGAGCTACAGTCAAAACTGGATCAATAAAAACCTCTGAGAGAGACTTGAGAGTAATCGGCAGGTCCCGTCATTTTAACCTCTGAAACCTTTTTTCTTTCTTTTCCCTTACCTCTATTAGTGAGAGAAGGTATGTGCAATACATACCTGTGTGAAATAAAACACTTCTGTGTAATGAAAATGAACGAATAATCCTAGCTCCTCGAAATCACGCTTACCCAGTTCGATTGTATTTGAAATAGCTGAAGTTTATTTCAAGTCAAGATGTTATTATACATAGAGATGGACACATTTATAAGTGCAAAATAATGTGCACATGCACCAAGCAAGTGACGATTTCTAGAGATGCTAGGCGTGAGTCACACGACCTTGGCGATAAGCCGCGAGCAACAAAAATATTGTTTTATTGGACTATGCGACGCCCGAGGCCGTTTTACTCCCATGTAAAGTCCATTCAATAAAGGAAATAGAACGGGCAGTTAATATGTGCAATATTCAATCCAATCGTCGGTTGTATGATCCTGTGTGAGTCATCTGTGAGTTAACGTATAGAGGTAGATTCATTCTCACAGCACACATAAATCTAGTGTTCACGCCCATAAAATATAAATTTTCAATGCTTATTGGTTCATTATTTCACCGAATTGATTGTACTGATAATACTTATGAGATAATCTTAACAGTATTTTAAGCCAACTCCTTGTTATTACTTAGGTAATGAATATCATCAGGATCCCTATAAAATTTTGTTTCCCTTTTTTATAATGTAAATCTAAAATTAACTAATGAAAATCTTAGTTTGACTTTTGTAATATCCAGCTGACGTAACTCACTGCAGTATTGTTAATTCACTTACTAGAAGAGAGTACCGCCCAAGGTCTTTACACTTCGCCAGTAAACCTGACACAATCAGGTTTAGTTCAGTTTATACGTAGACTTTCATAGTCTACGTATTCCGCCGTATTTACGCCGTCGGAAATGGGGCTACTTTTGTCTGTCTACTTTACTTCCGAACCAGTGGTAGATTCATTTGTCGATTCAAAAGCACTTGTAAAAGTTTATCTGAATAAAAAATATGTCTTAGACTTACCTTTACACAAGTTTAAGAACTCTATTAAAAGTATGCTCATAAAAAAAGCTTATTATATAATTGAAGATTATATAAACGATAAAAAAGCTTGGATTTAACTCGTTCCAGCAATGCGCGAGACGGCATTTCAATCATGTACATTAATAATAATAATTGTTATTATAATGTTATTTTTAAAAAAAGAGCAACCGCCGAGTTTCTTGCAGGTTCTTCTCGGCTGGAACTGCATTCCGAACCTGTGGTAGATTCAATTGACGATTCAAAAGTACTTGTAAAAGTTTATTTGAATAAAAAACTTTTCTATTCTATTCTATTCTATTAACGTAGACTATGAAAGTCTACGTATAAACTGAATTGGCATAAATGATAGGCTTCAATCAGATTATTAGATACCCTTGTAACCGAATAATCAATAATAGTTTTTTGCGTCCATCATCTAACGAAGGCCAATTCGCTTGCATTTTAAGCCATTGCAGTGTTATATAACAGTTTTGAGTTCTTGATAGTAGTCTAATTTTGTAAATCGTGATATGTTGGGAGTATAATCGTGTCTAAGGCAACCTTGGCGTATAGTAGGCCGCTGACCACTAAAATATTGTTTTATTCGTCCACCAGTCGACGACGGCCGACCGAGGCCGTTTCACTCACATGAAAATGATTTTAGTTAAAGTAGACATCTTGCACATTAACAAGCCGTCCGTAGCCAGGAATATAGTTCAGTCAGAGGTCCGACATAAATTCATCTTTGTGAACACAAAGAAACGCTGCCGCCTAAAATTTGAATAGAAAGCTTAAATACAAGAATATTTACATATTATAGAGACCAGAATACGAAAAAATGCGTAGACAAATGCAACTTAAAAATAGACGCGGTAGCGTATTCTCATAGTGAAAATGGTTAAATAATAACAATCTCAGTCAGTGCAAATAGTAAATGGTTAAGTCCTAAATATAAAATAGAAAATCAGCAATGTTTTCGCTTATCGCGGCCGTTGAAATGGAACATCTATTTGTGGCGCGAGGCCCGCGACGATATTACTGTAACCGAGTGCCGAGAATATTGAGCCTATACTGTCAAACCGTATACAACTGCTGCTATCTGCAGACGTTTCACCATTCGAATGTATTGGATATAGATCTTTGTATCACAAAACAACAATAAATTTCAAAATCACACAAACAAGAGGCAGAGTGCCGTGGCCTAGTTAAGAGGTGCATCTGGCAACGCGCGCTTATCTCACGCGTAGTACCATACACTGTGCAAATATAATACGCTCTCTACGTAAGTTCACACGTACGCTGTGCGTCGGTGGATGAAAGCGAGCTCGCAGGCGAAAGTGATATGCGTGAAATCAGAAGAAATGGTGGGGTGCAACAGGTGTGGGGGCTACGCGATGGCGCGGTGGACGACGGCGGTCGGGCGGCCGCGGCTCGGTTGCGCCAACGGTGCGGCGTATTTCAAGCCGGGCTCGCTGCACCGGCGCTTTGCGAAACCGACGGTTATGCAAGGCTCCTCGCTGCCAACTCGCGGCCGCTCGCACGCCCGCCGGAAGGAAAAGTGGAACGCGTCGCAGTGGTTCAGCCGCGCGCGCCGCCTCTACACGTACCGCGGACTCCAGTGAAGTGCCTTGTGTCGTGTTAGTGTCGCTTCTAGAACGTTTTTGTGTTGCGCAAGTCTCCGCCTACAGCGGGATTATTTTAAACTAGACAATTAGACGACCTCGCCGCACTCGACTCGACTTCCAACCCCCTACCTGTATATAACATAACTGACACGTGCAGCGCTGCACTGTCGTCACGTGCGCTGCCGCATTATCATTTTGATTGAGTCTTTATGCATGCGAGCTGTTCATGTTTCTGTTTATCCTTCTATTCACCTGGAGGGGCTTCGCTTGGGTGTTTGCATAAAATATGATAAAGTGTAGGTCGCACGGAATGCTAACCACACTGCACTGTGGCATTTAAACGGAAAGTAAGTGCAGGAATCTACACTCGAGTGCTTACATTAGTCGAGTCAATCGTGTCGCTGGGACTTGAGTTGACCGAACGTCAGTTTCCCTTTCTAATATTTTGGTCCCAGTTTGTGCCTTATGGGAGTAATACTAGAACTATCGAAATATCTTTTCACCTAAAAGAGTTTGCGTCCGTAAAAAGCATTCATAAAACTCGACTTGTTCACCTCATCATATTTTAAACTGTCGCCTAATACACACATTTATATAACACACACACACATTAAACATACATATATCAGTACACAGGAATAGTTTGAAATGTGTTATGAAATGAGTAGACTGGGGGATGTGACGTCGAGAGGGAAAGTATTCATTAGACCGTTTCTTCCTCGCCGCTCGCCTCGCAATCGGCCAGTAAAAGTACCTACCTGTAGCATTGGAATTCACTGCATAGCAGATACTCGCCACTGACTGCATAACATACGCTAAGCAATACAGCTAAAGTCTATTTTTATTTGAACATACGTTCGAGGACACGTTAAATCATTGTTAGAACTCTATTAGTTAAAGGGAGGACCAATAGCTAGTTATCCGTCTGTTAAAATAATAATTTCATATAAAAATTATAATTATTATAAAACTTGTCTTTCAAAGTGTCAACACCTTTTTTAAATGTCGTTTTATTAAAACTAATTAAATGACATTGCATTTAATAATTCAATAAATTCAGTAAAAAATCGTCGATCATAAAATTTCAAAGACTGGGGGTCTTTTCGCTTTAAGGGGTAGCTTCACTTAAAGTTGGGAACCAGTTATATTGTCTAGATGCCTAAATCCAACTAATATTCTATTAAAAATCACTGCTTGTAATCCTCGAATTTCCTGTAAAGGTCCCGTCAATATTGGTTCAGACATTATGAAGATTAGCTCGGACAAACAGACAGACAGACAAAAATTTTAAAAACGTGTGTTCAGATTATGCTATCGTTCAAATAGTCATACGAACTTAATAACACATGTACCTACGAGTAGGTACTTACATACATTTAATTTGCATAGATGTACGTCGGTATGTACAAGTACATATAATATGAAGAAATAAATATAGTATCGTACACTAGTATGTTAATCACTAAATAGCTAACATTCTAACCGGTAACTCTCTTAATAAGGACCATGCATCCAAGGACATATTAATAGCGGAATAGCAATGAAGCATAATATATGATATGCATTGCACAATGCAATCTACATGTCTAGATAAATAATTATTGTTTGTCCTACTTTCTTGCATAAGTATAACACAATTACAGTGTACTTTTGAATGCAATTATGACATAATAGTGGCATGCCTTAGTGAATAGCCATAATATACTTAGATGCAGGGGACTGATTGAAGAACACGCAGGGGACTTTTTGTTTCGTGTCTCTCCCATACCTGCAGGGCGATTCAGAACACTTCGATTCGGTTTCGGTTTCGACAACTACCGTACGATAAGATGTATTTTCAATTCAGAATAACCGTATCGACAGGGTAGTTGTCGAAACCGAAACCGAATCGAAGTGTTCTGAATCGCCCAAGCTTCGGCTACTTGTCACGCTAAAATTATCGGTTTAAAGATGCCATTCAAATGCTCTTACTTCAGCAGATCGATAGCGGAAATGCTGCATCAATCAATGCAACAGCATTCTTGCAGTTGTTGCTGCAACAATGCATTAAAGCCAATAGCTAGAGAGTGTCGGCCATTCAGAGGCGATAGTCACACTGTCATTTTAAGACGATCGGACCTTTGCATTACGATGCTTAGACTACTTGTCGCGTCTATACAAAAATCTTGATGTGTTAAAACAACCGCACAAATCGTGTCGTGTCTATCATCAGAACGTGTCGTGTCTATCGTCAGATAGTAACGCATGTTGATAATGTCTTCCCACTGTAGCATTTCATCGCGATCATAGACGAAGCTTCGTGACTCAGGTCTGGGACAGGCATTAAAATAATACGATAAAAATGTAACATTTTTGTGGAATGTAGCAGTTTTGTAGTGCCAATAAGTCAGAAAGACCTTTAGATTTTTCACGTAAGATTTACGAAAAATTGACATTTAAATAATCGCTTTTACGGTAAATAGGGTGGGTCTAATTTAAGGCATATTACATAGGTATTGATAAAACTGAAAAGTAGATAGGTGCCTGTACCTGATAAGTTACCGGTTAGTATCTATCTATTAACAAGCCAGAGAACTGTTCAGTAGATAGGTGCCTGTACCTGACGAGTTACCGATTAATATATTATTAACAAGCCAGAGAACTGTTCTGTCCTGTATCTCAGTGGTTATATAATTTTTTTCTAAACTTCGGAAAGTGTCCAACAAATAACAAGCCCAAGCTAACTTGTTATTGGCTAACATCGGTAACCAACCTTGATGACATCATAAGCATTGAATCTCAGTGATAAACATCGAGAGTTACTGATGATAACTGTATGGACACCGTAACGCAGATATTTGTTGGAAATTCATCGCAAAGTAAATTAAAATTTGACCAGAAAAACAAAAATCTGGTCATGTTGCGGAAAAACAAAAACGTCATGAAATGTCATCTGTGACCATTAAACGTCATTAAAAGTCACATGAATGGACATTGAGCATGGCTAAATAAATAGTGCTGTAATAAAAAAAGCGAAAGTAGCGTTCCAAGATCAGGTTTTATTTTTCTGGTATGGCTATGCATATAGCCACTGAAATACGCGATAGATGTAATAAAATTTTGAATTTCAACTCACAAGTTTCATTAGACACCAATATTTTTCAACGACAGATATAAGTCACGGAAAATAAGTCGACCGGTGACCTTCAATGCGCAGAAGTCGAAAATGAGGTATCTCGGAGTGTGAGGGGGTCGCGGGGATCGTTCGTAAGCACTAATTAGCTCTCGCGGATCCCTCGGCGCTGATTGGCTCTTCAATCGTATTGTGTCCCGTTCACTCGTTCGACGCTGCGCGCACTTGAAGGTCACCGGTCGACTTACGTGCCGGGGGTTATACTTCAAATCAAATGTTGATTATGCAGGCAAAGTCGCGAGTACCTACCTACTTCTTGTGAAAATGTTTCGTAGCAGCTATATATAGTGGGAATATTTTTTGCATGTCATTATTGTAGCTAATGTGCATAGCGCGTGCAGATTACGTCACACTGCATCGAGCTCAGCGCGTGGGCAGGCGGCATTATGGCTGCATGCACACCCACTGGAATGCAGTGGTTACGTTCACGCTGAACAGAGGAGTCATAGAGTAGTCATATAATATCTAACGCGCATTTTTGACTCGTCTCTCTTTCTCTCTCTCTGCTTCGTGTTACCCATTGCTGTGGGTCGTGTCCCCTTTCCATTAAACGGTTTTCTTGGGATACGGCTCTTAAATAAAAATCACACGAAACTGCATAATGCAACGCAAACATACCTAGGTAGGTACTTACATTTCAAAAAATTACACAGAAATAATAGATAGTGTTTAAAAACTAGACACAAAAAAAAAACAAACGGAACCGACCCAAAATAAATAGGTACCTATCTAAAATAATAATTCATCATCTCGTCATACACATAAATAAATTAACTTTAATAAAATAATGTACCTACTAATTAAACTAATTAATTACAGACTTAACTTTCGATTAAAATATACCTGAATAATAAAAATTAATACACTAACATGTATAATTTAATGGACTGATTTGATATTTAAAAAAATATATTTAATCCACGAATTTCACGGAATGCATTAAAATTGTCGCGTGCATTTTTTTATCACCCGTCGTAAACTGCACAAGTACAAAAAACCAATATGACTCAAAGAATTGCGCAGAGATAGTCAATTCAACGAGGAATTCCAACCAATGATGTCACATCGCGTAACATGTACTTACAAACACGTGTAATTATTTATCAAGTCCATCCAATGAATGGTTACTACACAATAATAAAATATATAGTCCCAATAATAACTCAAAAACAAAAAAATTCGAAAATCATCCATTGAAATTAAAATTTTGTAAAGGTCAGGTCTACATTATTTTCTGATCATCGTCATTTCAGGGTCATCGTTATTTCATTGCGTGGTATATTAACCAGATGAGCGTATTTTGAAAAATTATGTTTATTTCATTCTTGAAAAATAAAATGATTGTAAAAGCGTAAACGTAATTTTTAAATGGTGATGTACCTATTTAAAAAATAAAGTTATCGATGAATGCTTAAAGTAATTGTAGTTATTTTATGCAATTTTTTTAATAATAATAAAATGAAAAATGCAAATTCCTGACAAGTCACAATATCGATTTAAACCGATGAAATCGATGATGTATTTCCATCTATCCCATTGCCTCACTCGGACGGATGGAGGGCTGTGTCAGTTAGAAGGCAAGGCCGATCTGACCCACTTTGCGCTCACCTCCGCGTCTGTTCGCCGCGATTCTAGTCTCTAATGACGAACAATAATTACCAACAATTGACGCTAATGTTACCATAGTCATACACAATGCTGCAGCGTGTTTTTTCACACGATCAAGGGGGGTTTCATTCGACGCGAAAGAAACTTCAGTATTGCATAGAAAATCATTTAGATAGTTTTTTTTATAAATGTACAATATCGGGTTAAATGAGATAGACTGCAATGGACGTATTTTTCAACAATAAATCTAATTCGGCTAATCATAAATCCGATTTTTTATTAGTTTTCCTAATCGCCTAATAAAAATGAAATAAAAATTTGGTTAGTTAACAACTTATTAATCGAGACATGGAATGAATATTTTTTTATCTTTACATGCAATACCTTGGCCTAATTTCATAAATATTGACTTAAATTTTCTATTTTTAATACAGAATAATGAATATAATTAAATTCATGAGTTTACGTTTTATACTTCAATCGAAATAAATTTTGTAATCATAATAGTCAAGAAATTCATCGTCCAACATTGCTACGTTATTATCAGTTAAATGCATAATAGTGCATGTATATAATACATGTACATAATATTTTACACGTGCCAACCAACCATGTCAGGTTCCTTTGTACAGAAACGTCACGATATAATGCCGTAAGATAATTGTATCATGACGAAGCCAAGTTGTTAAGTGTTACTTATCATAAATAGAAACAAGCATCTTGAAAATACGTTGCTATATTACTTAAAATATCCGTTCAAAAATATTAATAAATCTATAATAACAAAATGAAATTTCTTCAAATTTATTTACAAAGTAAAATGACATACATACATACTCGTAGATACTAACTAAGTGCATAGATTTATAATAATCACTTTTTATTTGCTTATATCTCAATACTTTAAGTTACTTAAATGCTTAATTATTATATTAAAACGTTTTGATTAAAGTTTGTTCTACATGTCATTTTATTACGAGAAAAAAAGCATTATTTGAATTTTGAAATATCTTTACATTTCAGAAATGAATTAAAACAATGGAAACTTACGCTGATTTTCTATTTCTTACCTTGATCTATGATAGTCCGGAATGACGACATCAAATGGTCGATGAACAAACAACAAAATGAATACACGATTAAACATTAGGTAAAGATAATATATTGATGTTTCTAAAACGGATTTTCTTTATATTTGCCGATTTCATCTTACAGTTAATACAATTATTCATCTTAAAAAATAAATTAAGGAGAATAAAAAAAAATGGAAATAAACAGAATAAAACTAAAAATTTGCTATAAAACTTATTAATAAGATTTCTTTAACATCATACTTACTCACATCAAAGTAAGATTTGCATAAAGGTAAGGAAAATACGTCATTTATTACATTGTCATCATTATAAAAATCGACATCGATAATCGTAATAGGATCTTAAAAGATACACTAACGGAAACAACAATATGTGAGCACATAAAAATGCAAATTCAACGGAAGCAACATCATCTTCTTACGAGTACATTCGTATTTCGTATGCTTTTAAATATTTAAATTTCGTACTTTCACCAACTTTCCATTTCCTATCTAAACCCTCTTTAACAACACCACGCCGTAACGATGACTAAGTATTAAACAAAAATGGATATCATTAATTAATAAAACTTATAAAGGAAATCGTTAATTAAAGCGTTTTTTATAAATGGAGACAAACACAACACTATACTCATGGTTAATCCAACGACACATTACGAATACAGAATGGATGGTGTCAATAAGTTTGTGACAGTCGTTGAGCCCATAAAATATTAATTAGTGTGACACTTAGAAATCCAATCAAATACAAATGGTAGCGGGTACGTGACGAACATTGTATAGTAACACTTCTAACTTCTAAGGCTTAACTCACACTGTACCAACAAGATTACTAAACGACAGCTGTACTATACAATGTAACATACTCGTACATTGTAATTTTTAATTTCACAGCCACAATGCATAGTAAATCCAATTTCTACATGATGACTGTGTTATGTTAACGCTGTCACAGCAATCCCTTAAACCATCTAATGGTCGATGAATTTTTACTCATTCATTATGGAAATTTCAAAACCAAGCTAATGCTGACTATTACTTAAAACAATTGAAAGTGTGGCTTTAATGAGAAGTTTTCCTTCATTTGTGTACATATTAGATTATTGCCACGCGATTCAATATCAACTCGCCACTATTTGTACATTACCAACTTAAGACATGATGCTTCTTCTCATTCGTACTACTTTATTATTCGATAGATGACTTTTAGTGGTTTAATTTATCTGAAAGTGGTACGTGTGAGTTTCGCCTTTTTCACTTACTAACAAACGCTTTACCGCCTTGGCTACATTTTCACTACAACAAAGTGTTAGATTTTATCTTTTGGGGACCTTAAGTTTTGTGATAGCGGCAAAGACGTTCCGTGCTAATAAACGATAGTGACGTTCATTTCACACGTGAAATATCGATATCGACGTTTTGAGTGCGTCTCGGGTTGCGTGCCAGGAGTGCGTTTGCAAAGCACGCGACAAGTTTGCTTTATGGCAACGTTGACACTGTAAATGCACTATCTGGTACGACACCCCGTGATGTGTAACGACGCTTCAGACCTGCCACTTGGAATATAAAACTTCCAGTTACTTAGTTGAACATTAAAGTGCTTTTTATAGTTTATTTTTGAACTCACTTCTGTTGAATTTGGTTCATTTTTAATCTTTTTAATCTAATTGTATGTCTTGTGCACTAATTTGAGATTATTTTATACTTATTATTATTATCTTATATTATGTGTTCGTTCAGCATTATTGTATCGAACTTAAAGTCAATGCATCATTGAATTTTAAATAAGATATATCATGTTACTGTGCCTAATTATTGCATATTAAGTTTATTATTTTTTAATAATTATATTTTTTGTATTGTTTGTATATTTTGTTAGAAACTATTTGTACCATTTATTTAAGTACTCGTTAGAATTTTACGTTTGTTGTTTTATTTATTGTAAGCTTAATATTATGCACTAATTTGATTTTATGTTAAAATGTCAATCTCGCTTTATATAGTACGGTTTTCTTGTAGTCTCTTCAGTTTTCTCTGTTTTATAAAGTATTTTATTCATATAAGCAATTTTTTTAAACTTAAGTTGCGTCAGAAACAAATTAATAATTAATTGGGAAATTATTTGAAGCAAGGTACAATTTATCATTGAAACAACCATAATATTCGAAACGATAGCAAGCCATTATAGTCGTATTTGCTTCAGTTAGCCTTCACCGATTAATTTTCTTCAACTCTGTCGTTAGCAACGCATTTATAGTTAACTAGCTGCTGCAGTATTAGTAGTACTCTTAGTAAATCAAGTCAATAAAATAAGCGATATAACAATATAAAGTTTATAAAGAGGTATTTTTATTTTTAATATATTATAGTAATAGTATCTACTAAAAGACCACTCTCAATATCTTACCTATAGCTTTCTTCAGTACACCTATATTTGATAATGATACTTGTAAACATTTTAAAAGTGAAATTGACTATGTTATTATGTTTATTTAAGTTGAGCTGTTGATCATATTATGAAAAGTATTTCTCTCTTTCTTATTAAGTATTGTGGGTATATTTAAATTCCACCTATCTGTCACCAGCTGCACAAATTGCTGCCAAGTGATGGAATCGTTAGAATTTATGAATCAGCGGACGTAAAATAGCTCGTATGTTTACGTAATAGAGGCCACTGCCACGACCTATAAAAATAGTTTTTACTGCTGCACTCTAAATCCTAGTAACTATTCGGTATACTCATTTTAACGGCTGTTATATAGGAGTTATATTTAAAATATCCATCATGTTTTAGCAATGAACTTGTCACATTTTGTGCAACAATTTAGTTTCTCTAATAAATATTAATATCTGATAGTAGGCCCGGCTATATAATTTGAAATACGAGAGCTATTCTAAAATCAGTGTCAGAGCATAAGGTTCTCACTAAAGGTAACTTTGACAGTTGTTATTTTTGTCATTATTACGAAGTATTAAATACCTACTATCTTTAATTGAAATTGGCTTATAAACTTTAGTAGTATCCGTTCGAATCTTGCTGGTATTTTGAACACTTATCTTAGCCAGTTACTTAATGGTGCAGAGAGACTGAGTATTTATTCTATAAAACCAGTGGCCTAGATTCATATAGCGAGTTTGACGGCTGACATCTACGAGACCAAACACTATGGTAGCAAAATAATGGCGCGGATATAATTAGCAATACTCTATAAAACTCTATTCACACACAAAGCGCAACGATAGCGACGCGCTACTCCGAAATATCTCCAAGTTATATTACAAGGAACTGTACGAAGGTACAGTTTAATTCCACATATTATGCTTCATACCGTTCCATGTACAACAATAATCAAGAAGTTGCTTCCGCGTGTCGCTGTAGTTCGTATCACATCCTGCAGAGCAACCGCCGCGCATTCTGTGTGACCAGCGCTTAATAACAGCAAACATCGGTGCTCCCTCCTATTCACACATCCGCACTATTCTCGTACGACCTTGAAAATCTTACCAAGCAACGCGTACGATTCATTGTGTTTTCTAGGAAAGGATGTCATGATTACGTACTCACACATAATATTATATTGTATCCTTTTCGCTTCACTTTTTTTAACTAATAACTAAAAAGGTACCTACTATTTATTTACCTAAGTGTTTATATTTCACAATAATAACGCCTGTGTCTATGTATATTACAATAGATTGAGGACAAAATAGTTTTTTTTAAATAATTTTAAATAAATAAAAACATTTATCGATAAATTACATTTTATAAATCCACAACCCTTTTTGTTGTACGAATCGATTTTTGTAGGCATTGTCAGTCGTTGAGTATGTCAATGGAACATACTTAGGTACTCGCAGTCTTGCAGTATAAATATTTAATGTAAAATTGTATTAGAAATTCGAAGTTCGATATTTTCTCACAAGTCGAATCGTGGGAAATTCCCCAGTTTCACTTCGTAGTAAATTATAAGTTTCCATTCGATGTTAAGTAGTTAAGTGTATCTATTTCGTTCCAAACTCCAATTAAGTTCCGGAAATACAAAAAAATACTTGAAAATGAAGTAAATTTTAAGAGCTAATTTTCAAAATGTCTTTTATTGTATGACTTTAAATATAACGAGTTACGACTAAAAGTATTTTTTTTAATTTTCTAACTGTTAGGCTTTCAATTCAATTAGATAGGTAGGTATCTATAATTTAGGACTATAATTTAGGTACCGTAGGTAGGTACCTACAGTACCTACAGTACCTACCTACCTAAATTATAAGTTTATACAAGCGTAGGTACTTCGTAGATACTTAACAGTTTCAACGTGAAATCCTTTCTTGTTCCTCCTTTATCTAGGAATTATGATATATTCAAAGTAGACATTTTGCTATACATATTTCAATACTATATGTATGCAGAATATGTACATTGTACAGCCGTTCTCGCGGATAAATGCACAGCTGCATTCCTCGCGTTCAATGAGACCAGCTGACGTGGAGCGTTTGCACAGAAGGACAACTCGCTGAATTATATTATATAAATACAATTAAATTCGCGTGTGTTATCTGACCTGATTTAATGTGAGAAAATAGGTAGTTTAATAGTTATTTAATTTAATTTATTTATTGAATTAGTTTTATGTCTTATGTTATTTAGCAGGTATTTAGCATATCAGTATACAGTCAAAAAAAGAAACCTTTCTGAGAAAACAGAAACAAAGTGGTTGTAAAATGAGGCAGTAGGTAATAATTAATTATTAACATTTTAAATGAAAGCAGGTTTTACAATTTTTTTTCTATTTTAAACATTAAGTGACAAAGCCTTTTGTAAAAACAAAAAAAAAATACGAATCCTATCCTCTATTGCTGTTTGAATATTTAAGATGCTTTTAACTGAGAGTTCTTAGTTTAGGGACGTAATGCCTTAAGGGCAGATTACACCTTCCTAAATTTAGTCGTCTAAATGATTCAGTTACTAAATTCAGAAAAGTGAAATCTCATTTAGCAAGTTAGCATCCTAGTCGCTAACGTACTAAATCGATCAGCATCCTAATTTAATTCTTAATTAGGGTACTAAATTTAGGAAGGTGTAATAAGCTCTTTTCGAAATGCACGTTCTCTGGCTCAGGAGAGAGCCTCGGGCGTTAGCTCTAGCCACAGTTGCTAGATAATATTGAATATTAATAGAATATGCAAGAAACACATTTAGTAGGTCAAGTATAGTTGGTTCACCAGTGCGGAGGAAGCCTCACTCGGCCTTGCATTGTAATCCCATTTTATTGTACACGGCTGTACTCTCATAATATACTTATTTATTGTATGTTCAGTGATGTAAAATAGAGTATAGAAGGATAGACATAGAGATTCAACCAGGCTTTATTATTGTGATTTCATTTGATTAGTTACATATCGAATGCAGGTGACAGCTGCATCTAAGAATGTTGTCCTTTTTGTTGTTGATGAAATAATGATTTACACTATCACATAATTATTTTAGTCTTTACATAAATACTAGCAATAATCCCTTTGCGATAGTCATACATTGTGGGGATCATAGTAGGTTCATTAACTTTCCCGACATGATTTCTTACAACGGTTGATACCTTAGAGATAATATTATTATTACCTACTATTACTCATTGATACTAATTCAAAAATTTATTGATTTCATGTGACATTATGAAAGGGATAGCACTGATTTTAGAACTGTTAATTCAGTTTAGAGAATGTGTACAGCAAAAGTTGAATCATTATCGTGAAAAATTACGAATCAAAACCAAAAAGTATGTTGTACTTAATTAACATATTATGTGTGTGTACCGGCCTTAATAATTATTTTTTGTTTGTTTTTTTCAATATTGTTTTTTGTAATTATTTGTAATTGTTTGTAATATGTTTTTAATTCTACCTGTTATTTAAAGATTTTTTTTTAGTTTACTGTCATATTGTATGTGTCATATTATAATTATGTGTTTTTTATTTTATTGTAATTGTTTGTTCTTTGTGAGTACTCTTTTATAATTTGTGTTTATTTTTTGCTCTTCTGCTGTTAAATAAATTTATTTTATTTTTTCTGTTGTTTCTTTTTCCTATAGGTATATGCATTATGCCTAGGTACATACGTACCATTCAAGGAATCAAAGTATTCACCTATCTATCTACTGAAGTAAAAATCAAAGTGAGACATATTATTTCTAGCTTTCAAGTCTACTTATTCAGATTATAATATTTTTATTTCTGCAAAACACCTTTTTAGATTCAAAAAGTTTGATAACATTTATTTATCAAGTTCAATAATGATTTTGTAATTCTATACGGATTGGCTTCGTATGAGTAAACTTTATTATTATAAATGTAGGTCTAGTTTCATAGAAAATATTTAAAAAAATATATTTTCTATGAAACTACCTAAATACATAGTATGTCATCGTCATCTCAACTCATATACGTCCAATTCTTCTACATAGAGACAATAGTATACTATCGCCGTCTCAACTCATAGACGACAGGCCTGTTGCAAGGATCACCACATATCGCGGTCTTGCGCCGCTTGTGTCCAGCGACTGTCAGCGACACGCTTGAGATCATTCGTCCTCCTAGTAACGCTCCAACGCTGTTTTTCCCGGAGAGGGGTCGCCAATCGAGCACCTATTATTTGGCCATTTTATGACATACTAGCGGTCCGCCCCGGCTTCGCCCGTGGTACATATATAGCCTATAGCACTCAAGGATCACGTACATATTATCCAACGGTGAAAGAATTTTTGAAATCGGTCTAGTACTTCCTGAGATTAGCGCGTTCAAACAAACAAACTCTTCCGCTTTATTATATTAGTATAGATTGTGATGGCCAGAATAATGAAAAAAATAACGTGAAATGTAAAATGACGTTCAAAAAGTGTACAGTGTACCAATTTTGAATAAAGTTTTTGATTTGATTTGATTTAAATAATCATTAAAATCGGCTTACAATCGAAGAAGACATCGACTAACATAAAAAAAAAATTTTTTTTTGAATTAAGAACCTTCTGCTATTTTTTCGAGCCGTTTTAAATTAACCCTAGAAGCCTTATCTATTTCGGACGTACACAAAGCCTTAATATACGTCTCAGAGGCGTACACATATAAATTACAATCTCTATGCAAAAATAGCCCTATTTTAGAAATATTGTTTAGCAGAAATTTAAATTTGGAATATAAACTAACAATAAAACAACACTGTTATAAATTATAACTATGACCACAGTTATTTATTACAACGAAAAAACAATATGCATAAATTGAGACAATAAAAATTAACTTCTTCAAAATCAACTAAAACATATATATTTTTTTATAAAATCTTTTTTTTTTTAACGCTAATTAGTTGTTCTTAGAGCAAACATTAAATCTAATCAGACTAAGACTAACTAAACTTTAGGAGCAGTCTATACACATATCAATTTTGTGCTTTTTAAAAGTTACACAAAGCCTAAACATACGTCTCGCAGTCGTGCTATACTTCGATAAATCAAAAATGGCGGGACTTACTTTAATGATACGGACACCGTCCGCTAGCTCCCGTCGGCCGCTGAGATGGCAAAAAAGCACGACGCGCTAACTTCAACAGTTACAAAGAGACAAACGATATTCGATTGCGTGTACGCCTTGCAGACGTAGATTAGGCTTCTAGGGTTAAAGAAGGCAGGTTTACTTACTCTGCAACTTACTCTATAATATATTATTATATACTATTATAACAGGATAAATAACTAATGTTATCTATTTCTAACCCGACAGTAAAGAGGTTAGGTGTAGATAAATTAATTGATTTGGAACAGTATGCAATCCATGCGCATATAATTCTTATCTAAATAAGTAAAATAAATGAGAATTTCATATAATGTATATATATAAGCATAATCTATATGAATAACTAGCTGACCCCCGCGACTTCGTTCGCGTGTTTTTCTTTGCTTTATAGCAAAGAAAAACAAGAAAGGTCTCGGGCTCCGTGAGGTTTATACCTCACGGAGCCCGAGACCTTTCCAACGAATGCAAAACCGTGGAAATCGGTTCGTGCGTTCTGGAGTTATAGCGTCAGGAAGGAAAACCCGACTTATTTTTATATAGTAGATTAAATGAATATTAAAAATGGCGGCTTGTGATTAATTGTAGTTTAAGGTACCTACCTAACTAGTTTATGGTAGTTTTTATTAAACCTGGTCGGTTTCTACCGAATACCGTAGTATCGTACCGAAACGCTAAATCGTCCGGCGTCACGTCCATAATAGCTTAAGCCTTCCACCAGACCAAACCAGAGACTATGTAGAAATTATAAATTCCCAAATTCCAACCCGGGCCTCCCACTTATAAGATCACAGTAAGAAAAAATAGTTAATATCTCTTTTGTATGGTATTAACGATAGATAGATGAGCGATATAATCTAAGTCTAAGGTGGAAAATGATAAAGCTAGAAAAGTCTTGAAATATAAACCACTTTTGGTAGGTACCTAGGCGCACTGATCCAAACCAGTCTGAAGTCTGAACTAAGCAAAGATTTTTAATTCATTTTATAATAGCTTTTGCCCCAACAACACAAAGCGAGAGAAAGGCGTGTAGGTACTTATTAAGATTTTTAAAAATCCCGAGGGAACCCTATGTTTTTCCCGAGTTAAAAATAACCTTTGCTACTCTCCAGCTGGGTTATTCTGTAACTTAGTTACCAACTGAAAATAGTTGTCAACTAATAAATTTGATATACATTGCTGCTTTACTGTGGGAAATTATAAAGTGTTTTCATAATTTCACACAGTAAAGCAGCAATGTATATCGAACTAATTCGTTGGCAACTAAGTTACAGAATAACCCCCCAGGTCCTCAACTAAGAATGTCTCCTGACCGAGGCGGAAACTGGCCAACTACGCAGCAGAATATATTATAGTGCACAAGTGTATGCATACAGAGGTGCACTCTATTCCTTCACTCTCATAGTCCCATGGGATGCCAATGTGACACGACTGGAGAGAGATCAGGTTCAAGACCGACAGCTTTATGTACTCTCCGAGGCACGAGAGTACATCTAATTCCGCCAACTTCCAACTCCGAGCTGGCACTGAGAATTTCTTGACAGAAAAATCCAGTAACTCACAAATTTTTGGTCCGACCCGGGAATCGAACTCAGAACCTCGTGATCTGCAAGTGCAATCGACCACGCCGATCGCTAGACCACCGAGACAGTTAACAATATAATACCTTATAGTAAATCATTGCAATCCGTAGATCTCGTAGAGCATGATTGAAGGATTAAACAAACAAATAGGTACAGTTTCGCTAATTATAATACTTATTTGGTAGAGATTTTTCATCAACTCGTAAAGTCAGATCTAAGAGGAAAAGGTTTCTCTTTCAACAAGCAATTAACGCGAACACTAAGAACGGATGCCTTGAATTGTATCCGCTAACATTAAAATAATGAACAAATTAAAAATCTCCAAACAATCGAAAGTTATCTTACATCAAGCTTGGAGCCAGTTGCATGTTAGGCGGTTAGAGTAGATTTAACTATACCACTTTACAATAATATAAGTACTTATATATATACTATAGTTACATTACCTCACTTCTATATACATAGGTACTTGTAGCGGTGATAGCCTAGTGGTTAAGACTCCGGCCTTCCTTTAGGGAGGACCAAATTCGATTCCCGGTACGCACGTCAAACTCTTCGGAAGCAATTAAATATCACTTGATTTAGCAGTGCAGGAAAACATCGCGAGGAAACCTGCATGCCTGAGAGTTTTCCATAATGTTCAGTAAATGCTCGATTTTTGCCGATGATCTCAAAATTTATAGGGAAATTAAAACATTGGAAGATAGTCTTTTGTTACAAGATGACCTCAACTCCATTCAAGACTGGTGTTCCGAAAATAGAATGATTCTTAACGTATCAAAGTGCGCACATATAAAATTCACCCGCAAAAAGAACCTAACAAGAACTCAGTATTTTATACACCAGCAGCAGCTCGAAGAGGTCTCAGTCATTAGGGACCTCGGTGTTATGGTCGATAATAAATTAACTTTCATAGAACACATAAACCAAATTGTCTCTAGAGCGTGGAAATTGCTGGGATTCATCAAGCGTAACACAACTGATTTCAGAAGAACCGACTGCGTCATAAAAATATTTAATGCGTTGACTCGTAGTATCCTGGAATACGCAGTCCCAGTATGGAACCCGCATTACAAAACGCATATTACAAGAATAGAGCGAGTTCAGCGCTCCTTCAGCAGGTACCTGGCCTTCAAAGACAACTCCTGTCCATATAGAGCTAGCTATGAAACACGTCTACATCACTTTAAAATCCAATCCCTCGAAAAACGAAGGCTTGTGGCTGATCTAATAACTCTTTATAAAATAGTCCACAATAAGTTAGATTCCCCCGACTTGTTGAACCAAATAAACATAAATGTCCCTAGGCGACTTCCCAGACACCCTCTTAAAACCATATTTTCGTGTAGCTCATCCAAAAGTAATTTAGGCAAATTCTCCCCTATGAACCGAATCGTTAGTAGCTACAACAATATAACCAGCCCTGACATTGATATCTTTCATGATTCGCTTACAAACTTTAGAAATAAAATTTTCTTGCATGAATAATATTTTTTAATAATTTTGTTTTGTATTTTGTATTTGTTAATAATATTTGTAATGACTTAATTTTAATGTATGTTGTATTATATTGTATTGTAATGTAATTTTTGACATCACCTTGTTGGTATGTATAGATTTTGTCACACAAATGTAAATTTCTATTAGTTAAAATTTAACTGTTTCTTCAATTCTAATATTTATTATTTAGGAGCCTATAATTATAATGCTGTATACACCTGTAATTAACCTGTGTTGTTGGTGTATCAAATAAATAAATAAATAAATAAATAAATAATGTTCTCAAAGGCGTGTGAAGTCCATCAATCTGTACCTACTTGGCCAACTTGATGGAGTAAGGCCTAAACCCTTCTCATTCTGAGAGGATACCCGTGCCCTGTAGTGGGCCCGTAATGGGTTGACGATGATGATAAACTTGTAAAATGGATATATTCAAAAACTGTACGCAGTACAGTGTAGGTACCAATTTTTAATAAAATTTGATTTGATTTGATTTACCGTTAAAGTTAAACATGTTCCACAGAAAAACAGCAAAGGGTTACACGTTTAAATGTTAAGGGTCAAATAGTAAATGAACCCTGAAAGTTGTACCTACATGGTTGTAGGTTGGCTAACTGGCTGTTTGTTTAACGTGAAATTTAACTTTAACGATAATTAACCTGAACGTAACTGCCTGACGTGCAACTGGACTTTAGGTTGATTTTTAAAAACAATCGCTTTAAAAAGTGAAAGAAAGCGCAGTTAGCGACACTGTATACCCCACTTTCATTTTTTAACTTTTGGCTTTATGACGTGTTCAAGTTCTCTTTTTTCGATGTACGAGTACTTTTTTTTTTAATATATTAATACTACATCCTCCAACATGATTGGAGCCTGTGCTAGCTACTATCCTTTCATACTAAGTATTTCTCGCATTTATGCCTCTCGTACTTTTATTCCTCGTACAATTCTTTCTATCATTCGTCATCTTTTGTATCACTGTGGGTGGGTGGGTTTCATGTACGAGTACTTACAGAGACCGTCTTCAAACTTCGGAGTG